>CM055118.1:69483175-71883175 GCA_029206835.1 Rana muscosa
CACTTGTAAACATGTAGAGGTTATTTTTCCCTTTTTTTTTTAAAGTAATTTACAGCTCCTTTTTCAACATCCTAGGTGAAAAGACTGTAAGCAAAATTTTGCAGCACACAATAGATGTCATGAATCAGTTATTTAAGCATGACATCCAAAGAAAAATGAGCATTTGCAGGGGTGGGATGAGGAGGGGTGGCTTGAGAGACGGCGGAGGACAAGCTATAATAAAAATATAAACCATTGTCAGTTAAGCAAAGGAAATAAATAACAGTGTTGTGAAGAAAAAGATTTAGGTTAGAGGAAGATGATTATTTGAGAAAGGTAGGATATAAAATATCACTGTACAGTATATTGCTAAGCAATGTAAACATTTTATAGTGCTAGAACATAAGGAAAATCCAAATAGACATTACAATGACACATTGTCTATATTAGCAAATTAAAAAATTTTGATATATCTTTTATATCAGGCAGTTACAAAAAATAAACGGAAGCCAATTCTATTTATAGTCTGACCAGGGTGGCTGTTCATAGTCAAATTGTTTAGGAAGATATGAATGGAGTTTATCAGCAGTGTATGGGTCACATTAAAGTGACACTAAACCCACAACAGTAAAATCAGTCTGTATATGCAGTAGAGCATGCTTGTTATACTCACTGTGGAACCTAAGGGGTTAATCCTCTGCATTGTGTAAAAAGGCTGTTTGAGCCTGTCTTCTCTGATCCCCCTATTCTTTCACAGTTCCCAATCTATCTCCTGATAGAACAGAGCCTTGGGGGCACTCTGCACATGCTCAGTTTGGTGTGTATTGCAAAAGAGTTTTTTTTCTTGGGAGGGTGCATGTGATCGGCACAGGGCTAATCAGCACTGTCCAGACAAAGGGTCAGGGGTCCTGCAGCTTCATAGGATAGTCAAGAGTAGAATGAAAACCACTCTTAAGCCCTGTACACACGGCCGGTAATCCTGTCTATTAGAAAACCGTTGGTTTTCCTGACGGGATTCCTGGCAAGCTTGCCTTGCAAAGCCGTGTATACATATACTTTTGAATGGCAAGAACGCAGTGACGTCAATGACTACGACGAGCCTGCGTCTCATCACATTCGGCTCCCCATCACAGATTGTTCCGGAAGTGACATTCCATCACCTCCATCTTGCTACACCCCACACTAACGTTGTATGCAACCGCGCATGCATCGAAGTGTTATCGAGCATGCACGGTTTTTCTCCCCTGCAGGTAAGCATACAGACGACCAGTTTTCTTGGCAGGAAACACTCTGCCAGGAATCCAAACGGGATAATAGAGAGCAGGTTCTCTATCTTTCCCAGGCAGTTTTCCTGTCAGGAAAACTGCTAGGGAGCATACACATGGCCCAGATTCCCGGCCAAAAGCTCTCCTGGCAGTTTTCCTGCTGGGAAAACCGGTCGTGTGTACGAGGCTTAATAAGCTTTAACCAGACACTCATAGAAGTCATAAGCTATATACTGCTAATGGGAAAAGGTATTTAGTAGTTTACATTTACTAAAATAATTGCATTTCCATGTTCTGGGTACTACCAAAAAATCCTGGTCAATGCTGTTCAGCTGTTAGAGTATTGTCCTGTACACACGATCGGATTTCCGATGGAATAAAATCCAATGGATTTTTCCATCGGAAATCCGATGAAGCTGACTTTCATCAGTCTTGCCTACACACCATCAGTCTAAATTCCGAGCGTCCAAAACGCTGTGACGTAAAACACTCCGACAAGGTGAGAAAAATGAAGTTCAGTGCTTCTGAGCATGCGTCGACTTGATTCTGAGCATGCGTGGGTTTTTTGTCCGATGGAGTTCCACGCAGACGATCGTAATTTGCTATTGTTTTTTTTTACATCGGTAAAATTTAAAACAGGTTCTATTTTTTTATACCGATGGAAAAAAGATCGTGTGTACGCGGCATTAGGGAGGAATGAGTTTTGGGTTCACTAACATAGGTTTGTAAGAATTCCCTGGAGTCTGTTGGGTTGTGCGAATCGCACACTTTTGATAAAATCTTTGCAGGATTGCACCATATTTTCAGCTTATGTTGAACCTGTTAAAGCTGAGTTCCACCCAAAAGTGGAACTTCTGCTTAAACCACTCCTCGCCCCCTTACATGCCACATTTGGCATGTAATTTTTTTTGGGGGGGAGTGGGGGCTTCAGTAGGAGTGGGACTTCCTGTCCCACTTCCTCCTTCTGCCCAGGGACCGCTTAGGCGACACGTCATATCACCTTTTGGTGGCCCCTCCCTGTAGGCGATCACCTAGTACACGTGACAGGTCCCAGGCGATTGCCTGTCCACTCAGGGAGCACAGAGCCGCTTGCGCATGCGCAGTGAGTGCCCAGCCATGAAGCCGAAAGCTGTCACGGCCTGGTGTCCACAGTTAGGATGGAGGCGCCGGCGGAGAGGGGGGGAGAGGAGCGAAGCTCTGTTCGGCCGCGTCGTTGGACAGTGGAGCAGGTAAGTGTCTGTTTATTTAAAGCCAGCAGCTACACTTTTTGTAGCTGCTGACTTTTAATAAACATAAAAAAGGCTGGAACTCCCCTTTAAGGAGAGCTGACAATTCTGTAAAGGGAGCGATACTGTTCCTTTAATTTTGGCATTGGTACATTTACCCCATGGCAGTGCCCAGTTTCTCATGCCATTTGATTAACGACAGTTTGCTTATTAACCCTACAAATGACCAGAGTTAAATAACACGATTTACCCTACATAGACTTCAATGGAATTCGCCACAAAGTTATCAAGCTTCGAGCAGGATTTGTGAAATTGTTTGCAAACCAAGCATGAGCAGATCAATTTATGCTTAATATTAGGTCACCAAAGTTCTTTTTCGGGAGTACTATAGTCTATAGATCAGGTCATAAGTGATGTAGTAATAAAACATGAAATAATTGCTGGGTGTCCCCTTTTCTGCAAGACATTCCCTCATTTAGCCGTTTTTCCTGCATCAATTAGGTGGCAAAATGCAAGATATCATGAGAAATGACATATCTAATACAGTACCATTTTTATATCATAGGAAAATGTCCCACCAATATTTTCTACAAATGTTAGCAACAATGAGCTAGGCCATGGTTGCATATATAAGGTTCCAGTGGGATGACTCATAATTCATGTAAATTATTTGCTCAGTTCAGTATTTTCAGTTGCTATCCATATCAGCAATCTCAGAAAACCTGCAAAATACAGCTTAAAGTGGAATTTAATTAAACCCAAAACCAAAAATGTAATACTGTATATTGCAGCTTACCAATCAGTGGATGTGGTGGCTGCATCAGATTTCTTTTTTACACTTTTTTCCCCTCTGTTTTCAAATGGTGGTCTGGCCAGTAACATACCTCCTGTATTGGAGTGCCCCCCTCCCCAGATGAATGATCACAGGGGGGTATATTTGAAAAGCAGCATTGTCAGTCTGGAGGGAAGGTAGTGTTAATCTGGTCATAGATGGACTGAAATTCAAATGGTTCAGCAGAAACTGGACACTATTCCTACAAATTGCAAAGGTAAGACTACAATGCCTTCAGGGTGCAAGTATGCCAAACATGGCTCATTGAAGCGTGACACTGCTAGCAATGGAACATTTATAGACACCATCACTGCTATACGAATGTAAGGAATTTTTGGGGCCATGTAAACTGTTTCAGTAGCATTGATTGGTTGGCTGCATTGAAATGATTAAAGTTATCATTAAATTTGCCTGGCCAAAAGTAGTGATGAACATTAACAAAGCAACAGATTCATAGATGCTAGGTAGCAATCAAGGTAGAGATGCGTGGTGAAGTAGGTGTGATGTAAAAGTAAGCGGAAAACATCAGCAACTAGGTTTTTAAAGAGACCACTTTTTAAAATGTTTACTCTTCTTTATTAGGTATGTGCTACAGGTCGTGAAAAGCAAAGCCGTGGATGTTGGTTTTCATTTCAGACTTCTCTTTACGTGAAGCAGATCCTAATGGATGCAGGTGTCTATCTGATGTCAATAGCTTTTACAGTATAACATATGTAGCGCCTTCCCCTCTTCTCTCTCCGCGCGGCTCGCACTGTCTCTTGTCTAGGGGTATCTGATGGTGGAGAGAGAGAGCGGGTGGGTTACGCCTAGCCTTCACCACGTGGGAATACCTCCTCCTGGAGAGTGGGCTATGGTCTCTGCACGAGGTAAAGGGGATCCTTCTGGACGGTCTCCGACAAGAGACTCACCCGTCACCGGCAGTCTGCTGCACCGGGTCTTCGAGTGAGGAGCTCTCCCCGGTCCATTGCGTCTTACTCAGATTCAGGCCTCCATCCCCGAAGTGCCTTAGGACCCTTCCCTCGCGGAACTCAGTGTTGGGCACTGAGCTCCGGACCTTCTTGTAAGTACCTCACCCCAGGACTGAAGGTGCCTGAGGTGGAACACGATCTCCATTGGTCCCCTAGGCCGAGGCCTCCTAGAGGACGAGCACGAACCCATGTCCGCAAGCTGAAGGTGCTTGGGACGAAGACCCCCGTGACCAAAATGGCCGGCCCCTTTATACCCTCCCCCAGCAAGCACGGCGGGTTCCCCGCCCCACCATACCGCTGCCGAGAGAGGACAAAAAGGGGCTTGGCACACAGTGATATTCGTCCCTCCGGCCACGGTGACAGCGCCACCTGCTGGACCGCAGGGAACATAGCACTGATATCACAGCCAGATTCAAAAAATGCACCCGGGAAAGTAAGTACCCGCTACACTCTCCCCCCTGTCTTTTGACACTGGACCCCAGTGTCTGGAGTGAGTCACGCCCTCAACGGCTGACATAATCCAATCCAGAAACCAACTAACAATTTGAAAAAACAAAAATTTTTAGGAAACTATCCTAACGGAGAAGTTGTGTCTGAGCCCCTGCAACAAAGAGGAGTGAAAGACAACATTTAAAACATAAAATCACATTCCAACATTGTACTTTTCCCTCCCATCCTAACTAAGAACCACCCCAGGTTCCATAATTTTGACGGTATGCTCTCCTGCAGAGGGAAGAGAAAATAAACAATAAAACCCTGACACATATGTATGTGTGAGAGAAAAAGAAAAAGAAAAAAAGAGAAAAAGAAAAAGAAAAAAAGAAAAAAAGAAAAAGAAACTCCTCCGAAGAGAAATATCTTTTCCTCGCGTGTGAGTGTGTACAATGTGTAACGTTGCACAAGACTGCCACCTGGTGACAGCCTCGCGGTAACTGCACCCGTTGAACCATCTTCTCTTTTCTTGCTGCTTGACTCCGGGCCCTATCTACCCCAAAGTCTGCAACTTCTCACCGGAGAGGAAAGAACAACAACTGGAACAGTTCTTCCTCGGAATGACACAAGCACCCCTCTTGCGGGGCAAAACACTGATGATAGCACCAACAAGAAAGTCAAACAGCAAAGTTCAGTGGGTGCAAGGTTCTTTTTGAAAAGCAAACAAATGGAGTCTCTTTCTCCTCAGAGGTAGAAGCGGGGATGCGGCAGAACAAGAGGTTTTAAATGCCGATCCATGGTCTCCAAATGGTACTCCACATCAGGGTTGCCAACTTTCAGTAAATTTACAAACAGTTTGTAAAATCTGTACTTTTTGCATCTGTCCTTGATTGTCTATGACGGACATATAGGCTGCATGTCCGTAACTGACATTCATTACCAGATGCAACAATTATGGATTTTACAAACTGTTTGTAAATTTACTGAAAGTTGGCAACCCTGCTCCACATCTTCACCTTCTTTGCGTCGGATCAACACTTTATCTGCATGGATGTGTCTTCCCAACATCCACTCTGCCTTGCAGTCTTTGAACCGCTGAGATGTCTTTGGAGAGCATGTCAAATACCTGCGGGCGTGTGGGACCTTAAGGTGGGTCCACACGAAGTCATTATACCAGCGCTTTCGGTACACCTCCACTTCGTAGAGCAACTCCTTGGAGAGGTACGGATATTCCCACCCGTAGTCAGCAGCAACTTTCTGGCAGAAGAGTCTCTGAAGCCTTGACAGCGGAGGCATTGTGACTCTTTTTTTTTTTTTTTTGTACTAATGCAGATCACAATAGTTTATTGATACCTACTTTTTGAGGTATTGTTTCACTCAGTTTATTTTTGCTTATTCACGGTGACATCACTTTAGGATTGTAGGTTCTAGGTTTCCAGCGCACTATTATATTTCACACACATTGTGACTCTGTCCCCTTCGCCGGGTAGAACTATAGAGTCCGGATGGCGAGGGGCCTTGACCACTTCTGGTTGGGGCATAGGTGCCCGTAACATCAACTTCTGTTCCCCAGTACCTGATGCAGGTGGCACCGGAGATGTAGATGTGGGCTGGGAACAGGACCCTTGTTCATGCGCTGGTGCCTCCACCCGGGGTGTACTCTCCCCCGTGGACATGGGTGAACCTCGGGGCCTTCGGAATGAAGCTAGCGGTACTTTGTCCCAGCCCTTCTCTGCAAACAGTTCATCAATAGCGGTGTCATCTCCCATATCAGAGAGCGACTCCAGATCCGAGGTATCACACTCCTCCGCGGGTATGTAGCCCGTTGTAGAGACGGAGCTAACACCTCCCGCGGGCATACTGGGCCATGCCTTCCCGGCACCTCCGCCCATGCACTAAGTCTCTTTGCCCGGCTCACCTCGGCCTTTACTTGAAGCGGGACGTCCGGAACACTCGTCAACGGATCCGTCTAGGCCTGGCGTAAGCTGGCGAGATGGTCCGCCACCACCGCTGGTCGGGCCACCACGCTGGTTCTCTTCTTCGGTGGCGGACGCTGTGAGACAGTGGTGACCGAGTCAGCATCCTCGGATTTCTCCCGTTGAGTTTTAACGACCTCCTCCTCGGTCGCTGCAGTGTGCGCTGGGATGGCTTTTACAGCAGTAATTCCTCCTCTGCGAGTAGTGTTACCTGAAGCCCGGCCTGGGTAGATGGTTCTCGGCCTGTCTACTACCGGATCCACCTCGAACAGGAACTCCCCACAGGCCTCACATTGTCCGAAGGCCTTCAGGTGGCACACCAGTCCCGAGCACCCGGGTCAAATTACACCCAGGGCCTCTACGTCCATGCACGAATACAGGGCGAATCGACCCCTTGGCTTCAGCCGGATCCCGGTATCCGTTATCGGAGCAGCAGCAGTCATCGTGGTAGTAGCAGGGTGAACTGGAATCCATGAAGTATGTCCAAACATGGTGACTTGTTGCTGGTCCATCGCACACTGCAGAGTTTTCGCGCCAAAGTCCCACGTGGAGCCCTCTCACGTATTGGACTCCTCCCCTTTGCTCCAGTTCGCGGGCTTTTTTTTCCCACTTTCTTTTGTTGAGCCACGCCCACGAACTAAGCGGCAGGGGTTGTGTCTGTTGGCACAGTGCAATTAGAAGCCCCCGCGTGTAGTACCTCACACGGCTGGGCCTCCCCCGTTCACCGCTCTTCCTGTGCAGGCCTTTCCCTTGTCTAGGGTCAATTCCACGACTTTGAGCAGGGCTGCACTTTGGCCTATTCAGTTAACTCATCCAGCAGACTTGTTCCATACTGTGATGCACAACACAATCCCGGACGAGCCCCCACGTGTAGCGCCTTCCCCTCTTCTCTCTCCGCGCGGCTCGCACTGTCTCTTGTCTAGGGGTATCTGATGGTGGAGAGAGAGAGCGGGTGGGCTACGCCTAGCCTTCACCACGTGGGAATACCTGTGGTATCAGCAATGTCTTGTTTACCTTCGGGTCTGTGCTGTGCACCCGGATCCTCCCTCCAAGAGTCACCATGAACTTCGTCCGCCAGGAATTGAGCCTCACACCATTAAAGTCCAACACTCCTTTATTAGAACACACCATACAGGGACTTCCTTGATAGATAGAACAGAAAAGGAGATGTGAGTGTGAATAGGCCCAGACACAAATTCGGTCCTCCACTCTCCTCCTGGAGAGTGGGCTATGGTCTCCGCACGAGGTAAAGGGGATCCTTCTGGACGGTCTCCGACAAGAGACTCACCCGTCACCGGCAGCCTGCTGCACCGGGTCTTCGAGTGAGGAGCTCTCCCCGGTCCATTGCGTCTTACTCAGATTCAGGCCTCCATCCCCGAAGTGCCTTAGGACCCTTCCCTCGCGGAACTCAGTGTTGGGCACTGAGCTCCGGACCTTCTTGTAAGTACCTCACCCCAGAACTGAAGGTGCCTGAGGTGGAACACGATCTCCATTGGTCCCCTAGGCCGAGGCCTCCTAGAGGACGAGCACGAACCCACGTCCGCAAGCTGAAGGTGCTTGGGACGAAGACCCCCGTGACCAAAATGGCCGGCCCCTTTATACCCTCCCCCAGCAAGCACGGCGGGTTCCCCGCCCCACCATACCGCTGCCGAGAGAGGACAAAAAGGGGCTCGGCACACAGTGATATTCGTCCCTCCGGCCACGGTGACAGCGCCACCTGGTGGACCGCAGGGAACATAGCACTGATATCACAGCCAGATTCAAAAAATGCACCCGGGAAAGTAAGTACCCGCTACACATATAACACAGTTTTACCTAGCCACTTGCCCAGTGCCATCTTAATAGCATCATGGGCCTCTGGGTGAAGTAAGGCACTAAGGCCCGTACCAGAGAGATGGTGACCTACAGAATGCTATGCACACTGCGGCAAAAAGTGAGTGTGGCTAGATTGTCCTACATATTGGGCTTGGCTTTTTAATGTGATTAGAAGAAACAACAAATAAACACAACCAGGGAATTATCCCAAATTATATTTACCTCCTGTACACACTGCCCCCCATATACACTGACTCTTTTTTTTCCTTTTGTTTTAGTTCGATGTGTTGGATATGATGGATGCTTATTTTTTATGCTATTTCTTTCAACATTCTAAATTAGACATGTGCAATTCGTTTAGTTCCGAATTTGTTTTCTAACAAAAATTGACAAATTAGTCACTTAAGAATTTCCGATTTCCGATTTCCGAATTTCCGGAAATTCGGAATTTCGAAATTTCGAAAATTCGAGATTCAAAAATTCAAAATTGCAAAATTCGAAAATCTGAAATTCGAAAATCTAAAATTTGAAAATGGGAAATTTGGAAAAGTGAATTTGGAAATTAAAGAATTAGCGAATTCCGAATTTTTTGAATTTCTGGAATTCAAAATTTGGAAATTCTGAATTCGGAAATTCTGAATTCCGAATTTTCGAATTTCCGAATTTTCGAAATTCCGGATTTTCCGAATTTCTGAAAAAAGCAAAAAAACGAATGAAACGAAAACGATTTTTTATTTTTTTTTAATTCCCGAATTTCTGAAAAAAGCAAAAAAAAAAACGTGAACGAAAAAAACAAATTTTTCGGCAGTGCAAATGTCTATTCTAAATTCATGTCAAGTCCTGTCTGCACTCACAGTAGTCATATAAAAAGAAATACATTTTGAAGAGGTTTACAGCAATTGTATTGCAATTGTGTTGAATATTTTCCACAAAAAAAAAAACAACATTTTAACGTAATCCTCTTAGATCTTTTGAAATACCTGTATATTTGGTTGCTGCGGGCAACAGCAACAGTTTTCATTTCTTGTACTTTGACAAAGTACCCTATTTAATGTAATAAATACTTTGGTAACCTTGGAAATTAAAATTAAATAGCTAAACAATTTTGGCCTTTGCCCTTAACATTACAGCATGAGAAGTACCGGTAATAGTATTAGTATAATACATCCTAATAAATGGCAGGGTCCTGAACGTACCTTGAATTCTTGAATTTACATAAAGCACTGAATAAAAAAAAATCTTTATAGAGTCTTCATTTATAATATAATCCAAGAGGGAACATGAGGGAAAGAGCTTAGTACAAAAAATAGACCACACAGCAATTAAACAGCTATCGTATAAAAGACAAAAGGAAAATGGTACTTTGTTTTACACCTTGTAGCCATGCAAGATCCCAAAGGCTCTCTCTTGTACTAAGGCCTTCCCTCACAGGACTTTGTAGAAGTGAGCCTGTAGCACTTCTAGATCAAACTATTAAGGGAATCCGGGGAGACAAAGGTCTCTTTAATCTAAAAAGAAAGACAGCGAGAGGGAAAAGAAAGTCTTGACTGTGTTCAAATTTCTAGGTACCACAGTAAAAATAAAATAAAAAAAAAAGATTCAGAAAATAAAAGGCAGCAGCTAGTCTCAGTGTCTTAGGCCTTTAATGTGTTGAGGTGTCACAATGATGACAAATGATCATGTATTACACACTCTAATTCAAACTCTTATCTCAATAAGATACATATAAGCGGGATATGAATTGCCCCTGGGGTTGAAGTCTGTCAGTCTCATACATAATAAGTAGACACTGCAAAATTTCCCAGTTCTCAACTGTGCTAGCCAACAAATATGACCTATTTAAAACCTGAATCTAATATTTTAATATTATAGCTAGCCAGCTTATGATGAGATATCCCAAAACAAACTGTAAGGCCCTATTTAGAAAGTAACGGATTTCCTAATAAAACAGAACGTTTTTACATGTTCTCCATTCTAAAACAAATTAATAATTGTTTTATGGCAATGGGCATATAAGGGGAAATCCATTATACCCCTGTGGTTAAAGCAAACCGAAAATACACAGATGATATACATATAAGTAAGCCATTTTACCTGTCTAATGCCCCATACACACGATCATTTTTAATGTCATTTTTAAAACTGACGTTTTTCTCGTAATTTTTTTTCTTGTTTCCTCTCAAGCCTGTCTTGCGTACACACCATCATTTTAAAAAATGTTCAAGAAAAGCGCAGTGACGTACACCACGTACGACGGCACTATAAAGGGGAAGTTCCGTTCGAATGGCGCCACCCTTCATGTTAGTAAAGTTTGTTGAGAGACGATTCGCTCTTTTCAGTCTAGTGCTTTTCAGTCCGTTACAGCATGACGAATGTGCTATCTCCATTACGAACGCTAGTTTTACCAGAACGAGCGCTCCCGTCTCATACTTGATTCTGAGCATGCGCATTTTTTTTCACGTCGTTAAAGCATACACACTATCGTTTTTCACGTCACGTTAAAAAAAACGACATGAAAAACGACGTGAAAAAAGAGAGCATGTTCGAAATTTTTAATGCCCGTTTTTCACGTCGTTAAAAATGCTCTGGAGCATACACACGATCATTTTTAATGGCCATTTTTTTTAATGGCATTTTTAACGGCATGAAAAACGATCGTGTGTACGGGGCATAAGGATTTGTTTTTCTATCCATCCAGTCCTGAGATTTATACAGCTCTTCCACAAAGGATACATTTCACTGCTGCAGTTAAGTTATGTTTACAAGTCTTATACTTCCCATAGCCTGTGACTGAACGATGAAAATAGAACCAGTACCCTGATGAACTCATCTTTTTGTCACTCTGCTAATTTCTCTGTTCCACATTCTCCTTGTTTGCACATAGCACTGCAGCACAGCTGAGTGGCGTCTTGTACTGTTTCTCCCTCTCTTAATTTGAGCTCTGATCTACTGTATACGGTTATATTCATATTTGGTCAATGACATCATCTGAGATACCCTGCACTTTTGTTTACATTCTGCTGTCGGATTGGGAGCTGTCCTTAGCAGCAAATCTCTGTTCGTGTTGTGATTGAGCTGGATCTAAATTGCTAGACAATGTGATTGATGATGGATTTACATAATGGGACATTTTGTTTAATAATAATAATAGACGTTTTCTTACTTTTTGTTTTAGGGGGCTGGTATCTTAGAGCCCCCTTATTTTAAAAGGGATAAGATGCCCCCTCACAGACCTACACAACCTTTTTCTCATCAACCTGGGAACAAGGTGTCTTACCAAGGGGTTCCCTCTTGCAAGGTACCCTCCCAACATTGAGATCATGTGGTCTGGTATGGTTCAGATCAAATGCTCACTGCTCTACTTTCCTAGCTAGCCAGGCTGCATGCTCAGAAAATGGTCTGGTATGGATTTTGGGGAAACACCATTTTTTGCATAGGGTTTCCCCTTAAAATAAATACCAGACCACTATCTTAGATACCCTTCCGTTATTTTTTTATTGTCTAGCTGACAAAAAACAGCATACATTTTCCTCAAAATCAATACCAGGTACTTATCCTTGATGAGGGTTTGGAATGGATTTTAGGGATTTTTTAATGCCATTAAAACGTAACACAAAAAGTGAGGTATACCTTAAAATTATACAAGACCCTTATCCTCGATAAGGGTCTGCTATAGTTTTTAAGCAGGACCCAAAGCAAACAAAATACAAAAAAAGTGGTGTTGCCCCAAATCCATATTAAACCCTTTGGGTCTAGTTTGTATTTTTAGGGGTAACTTATGCAAAAAAAAATGGTGGCTCTTACAAAATCCCTACCTGACCCCTATCTGGCATGAAGCCTGGCTGGCCAGGAAGAAACAACCCCTGGCCAAGCACCTTGTCATCATGTTGATGGCAGTCATCAAAATCTTACGAAGCAATCGTGCTGTGCAGTCTGCACAGTGTGAAGTAATAATTTACTGTCCATAGTAATATTGCCAATAATGAAGCACTTTCTGCTGAAGAAGCAGTAGGATCTTGGGCTGGCAAACCCATCAAATTGTTTGGATGGTCTGTGAACACCAAACATGTAAAGTTTGGGTCAAACTGCAATACGTTTTTCTTATATATTGTATATCTGCCTGGAGTTGAGCTTTAAACAGCTTTATGAAAGTGAGAATAAAATAATTTGGATAATTATGCTATTTCTACATTATATCGAGTGATTCTTAAAGTATAATTTTTGCGACCTAAACCATACAAAAAAGAGGAATGTAGTTACTCCTATGGTATAGATCTTTTTGTAAACCTAAAAGCTCTTTTGACAGTAGGCAGCATATACAACATTAAAATAAAGTCTCTCCACTTGATGAAAGCTGTACATACTGAAGAAGACCCCGGCTTTTCAATCTTTGATCATACTTGAAGCACTGCAAACTGTTTTCTTTTTATGTCAGCAGACAGAAAAGAAGATGTTTTGAAGAGTATAGTATTAAAAGTTAAACATTTTTGTGTTATTCACAAATACTGTAAATATATGACATGACTAGAAGTTGGACTATCAGTTAAGAAAAGCGACTTACAGGTCTCATAAAAGATTGGGAATGGCATCCTATGACCTCCACAGCTGAAATTATATATTACTTATCACATTTTTAGTGTCTAAAGCAGTGTTTCCCAACATTTTTTTCAGTCAAGAAACTCTTTCAAATCATGCACAATCTTGAGGCAACCCTTTTAAAATGTAGAAAACGAAACTAATAGTTTTACATAACGCAATTTGCACACTGGTACTGCCAAGTATTCCATTGTTTCTCTTCTCTTCTCCCTCACTCAGTTAAAATGATCCCAGTGCTGATGTAGAGGGGCAGGAAAGGAGCAAACAAGGATTCTGTGCAGGTGCTTGATGAACTCCGTATCAACGAATTACCTCGTTGGTTGTTAGAATGCTGGTGGCTGGAAGGTTACAATAGTGTGCAATGAAAACCTGTGGCTTTGTGTAACTAAAAGGCATGCTTCATCCACTCGCTGGCTTGAATACACTTTTTTGGGCAATTTTTAGGCATTTTCCAAAGGCACCCCTGAAGAAACATGAAGTCTCCCCAGGGTACCCAGGCACCCTGGTTGAAAATGGCTGGTCTAAAGTATTAGCTTTATTCCACAAAAAATAGTAATATTAATAGTAAAACTAATAATAACAGCACTAATTATAATTACATTTTAGTTCACAGAGCCAGTTGCTGCCACAACAATATGTATGCTTATTTTTAAATCTGAAGAGAGTGGGTGGGACAGCAAGGAGCATTGGTTTCCATAATCTGAGGGGAGCAGGTGGGGAAAGGCCAGATCTGAGGGGAGTAGGCAGGGGAAGGCTGGTCCGAGCTACTGCTGAGCACCAAGGGAACAGGAGGCTGTGCCGGGGGCACTGTTTACATCCCCACTGATTGTTAAGGAAGTTGGCCAGCTATTCACTGGTTGTTGAGGATGCTGCTCTATCCTTGCAGCTGCTGCATCCTAAGTGACATGAATGGGACTGCCTGCACAGGGATGGACAGAACACCTATGCACTCCCCTTTGGGTAAACACGGTCATCCATAAAGCCCTCCATGGTCATAAGCTTTAGTACACTGCATGTGAATGAGGCCTTAGTAGGAATTTAGCAGGAATTTTGTAAGTTATGTTGTGTTTAGGACTAGTGTTTTTTTAGTTAAAATAGAGATTTGATAAACAATTGCGTTGTGCAACTATTGTGGGGCCAAAAAAATCACTACCATCTTTTTTTTATTGTACTGGTCATATGCATATACTTTCAGAAAATATATGGTTGGGGAGGGTCTTTTACAAACTCTGAAAGCTCCAGGTTTTTAGAGAAATTCGTTTTTTACAGTTTTGCGTACGTTGGATTTTCACCATTTCCCAAAAAAGGCGCAATTTAAAATTTACAAATATTTGTTATTTATTAACTCAACACAGGTTAAACATTTATATTTAGTAGGAATACAGCAGAAATGTTTTAAAATGTGCTGTGTTTGCATTTGCTAATAATAATTTTAGTGTTTTTTTTTGCAAAAATATTGTTTTGAAAAACATTTGTGCAAAGATCATAGGGCCTAAAAATCAGTAGCACCATCTTTTTATTCTGCTGGTCATGTGCTTTTTGAAAATATATAAGGCTTTGGGGGTCTTTTACAATCTCTGAAAGCTGTAAGTGAAAAATTAAAACCTCCAGATTTTAGAGAAATTTGGTTATTTACAGTTTTGCATACATTTGATTTTCACCATTTTGCAAAAAGGCGTAATCTAAAATCTACAAATATTTGTTATTTATTAACTGAATACAGATACAGTTTTTATATTCAGAAGCAATTTAGCAGGATTTTTGTAAAATTTGCTGTGTTTGTATCTGCTAATAATGATTTTAGTGTATTTTTTGCAAAAATATTGTTTAATAAACATATGCACAAATATCATAGGGCCCTAAAAATCAGTAGCACCTTCTTTTTATTCTACTGGTCTACTGGTCATGTGCTTTCAGGAAATATATGGTTTGGGGGGTATTTTACAAACTCTGAAAGCTGTAAGTGAAAAATAAAAAAGTAATGGAAAAATTGCAAAAATGGTCTGGCCACCTGGGTGTAAAAGTGGAGTACAGGGCCTGGCATCGAAAAGGTTAAAGTCAAATAATTTTTGATGCAATTTTGTCCAGCCGAAATGGTGCGTTTCAGTTGGCAAAAGTACATCAGTGGGAAATGGCTCTAAAGGAGAAAAAACAGACTGATGAGGTAATCTCTCTGCTTTTTTCTCCTGTAAGCATGTTCCTTGTCAGCACATGTGAATGCAGGACTCTGGATTGACCCCTAAGTGTAACCCCTCCGTCTCCCAGTCAAACAGCAGCTGTAAAAGGGATCACAGTAGGCTAAAATCAAGTCAAATTCAGATATTTATACAAGTTATATATATTAAATAGTAAACACATTTTGTGATTTATTTAATAAATACATAATTGTACTTGTGTTTTTAATGTCTGCTTGGAGTGTTAAGTAAAAGAAAACAAAAAATATAAATTAGTAAATAATTAAGTAAAGAAAAAAAAGATAATCAATTTGCATTTTAACCCTCAGTTAATTCAAACAAAAACAAAAACTCTTATAAAATATAGTCCAATTATCTCCATTAAAGTAAAATAATTTCCTCCTGACCTCTTGAAGTAAATCATAATGTTCTGTAGATCAACGTTCTAATGCATGCTTTCATAAACATAAGTGGCTGTTTTCATATTGAGGGAAATTTACTAAAATTGGAGAGTGCAAAATCTGGTGCATCACCTACATAGAAATTAATCATCTTCCAGGTTTTTTTTTGTCTAAGCTTAACTGAACAAGCTGAAGCTGACTGGCTAGCACCAGCTGGTGCACAACTGCACCAGATTTTGCACTCTCCAATTTTAGTAAATCAACCTCATTGTCCTATAAGAAACACATCCAACTGTTTTTATAAATCAGTCTACAGAATCCGCCACCACCCATTTCTGTGAATGGATGTTCCATAGCCCTTACAGTGAAGAAACCTTTTCAAATGAGGATTCTTTTTTTTAGGCTTCACAAAATAATTCTACAGAACTCTCTTCTGGAAAGATAGTCCATCTCTCAGTAGAAGTCTAAAAATAGGAATGGTACTGTTTGCTCAAAGTAAGACCTATATATTCATGTTCATCATGATTGAATATGATAATAGAGTATATTAAGCCAGGGCGTCCACAAGATAACTTAAAACGAAAGCTTAGTATTTTTTTTTTGTGTGTGTGTGTGGGGGGGGGGGGGTGTTGGGGGGATACAGCACCTTGAACTAGTATTCTTCCACAATACATCACATTCTGCAAAGAGGCGGTGGAGATCCCGAAATTCATCTGTTCCTCCTCAATTCACAGAGTGTGTTGCATTGTGGGAGAATAGTAATACGATGTCTCTAAAAGGCAAAGGAGGCAGACAAAAATCACAACTCTTCACTCTGGCTGCAGCTACTGTTAAGCCATACAGCAATGAAAGACAGTCACTCAAGGTAATATCTAGTTGCTATGAAGGCAGCAAGAAGGGAGTAATCATGCAGGCTATAGGATACACACCATTAAGCATAACTATGTGTTTGGCGCTTTATCTGCAAAAAAAATGTACTAACCCCATTAGGGCATCTAGCCCTAGCACATGCGTGAGTCGTGCTGTGTCTTCTGAATGGTTTGGCAGTTTTCTGGGACCTGTGAAATGTCCCAGAAGGCTGCAGGGAGGGAGTGGGAGAAGAAGACATCTGTTTGGATTGCCTAGGTCCGAGTGGAAGTGGGAGCGGGTACCTGTCAAAACTAGGTACCCACTCCCTCCCCCAAAAAATTGCATGCCAATTGTGTTTATTTACGGTAATTTTTATTCATTTAACAAAGAATTACAAAACACATTACATTATCATAAAATACATCCTGTATTACAAAAAACATTGATATCTCAGACACAACAAAACATAAATTCAATACCCACATATATATAAAAGGTGTGTCTCCCTGAATCTTATCATAATTACCAGGTATAACCAAAAAAAAAGAAAAACCGTACCAAAAAAACACAGTGAAAAAAACAAACCAAAAAAAAAAATATTTGTGATGTTTTAGGGGGCAACAAATAAGGTGAGTTGTGCCACCTTAGTTGCATGCCAATTTTGGCAGGGGAGGAGTACTGAAAGTGGAACTTCCCCTTTTGGGTGGAGCTCCGCTTTAAAATCCCTCATCTTTACGATCCCAATGTTGCTGATAGGCTTAAAAGGAAAAGATATATTGTCATCACAAACAGTATTTATTTTACTTTATAACGCTATCTGGCTTTATACATTTATCATGTCTAAGTGTCATGCGTGTCCTCTCTAACCAGAAATAGTCTACAATCTGCTTTCTAAATCAATACAATGTCTAAGCAGTGGATAGTTTAAAAGACACTTTATATTGTGGTAGTAATAGGATGGGTTTTCTAGGGGGAACCATTATTGTACGGAGAAAAAAGAATGAAGAGAAAAAGTGCTTTAACAGAAAAAAGTATTTACAAATAAAAGTTTAGCCATTTAGTTAGCTTAATACAGAATTTAACCTTTTGTAGAATTGCAAGTTCAAGCTGACTGGTGTAGCTGACACAAGATCTAGAAGTTGACCAAATGCTAAAGATGAACAAACCAAACATTCGAAAAATATGTAACCATAGCTGAAAGGAAATGTAATATTATACCAACCAAACTTGAGGAAACTGAAGTCTATCTGGTTTTATTAAACACTGAACCTTGTAAATATTATTTTTATTTTGATTACCTAAGTAGTTAGTGGACCTGTAACAATATGCCTACCATTAGATCATAACAATAAAGGCAGAGACAAGCATACATTTCATTGCACAATTGCACACCCTTTTTGGCAGGCACATTTTTTTAAAGTTTCTTTGAACAATAACGCTTGATGAAGAAATCCAAGTAACAAGAGAAAAACATCTGTGGGCTATTAATGATATCCTGAAAACCTTGTATAATATATATAAGAAGAACACTAAGACCCCTTTGAGGGGAGAAGCACAAAAGTGCCACTCTAAGTGCAGTATAATCAATATAAATGTAATGTTTAAAATGGGGGGTGGGGGGGCATGTATGTACCCACAAACATGAAGTAGAAATGATCATGCAGACAGAAATCAAAGTCTTATCTGTGGAAAAGCGGTGGCGCGGACCAGATGGCGCTGGTGAGAGCTGGTGTATAGCAGCACGGCACTTCTGCTAATGCAGGAAAGGCAAGATGAGAGAGATCCAAAGCGGGCGATGGACCATGCTGTAAGCCGCGTCTCGTAATCGACTTCTGGGTGATTGCAGGCCGTGACTTGCAGTGGGGTTCTGGGTGGTTGGAGGACCAATAGGATCCGGGTAGCTAGAAACCAATGGGTAAGCGCTTTCGGAGCATGCGCTCCTTCATCAGACCTAATAGTGGCCATATTGAGTAAGGGCTCTATATACCCCGCAGCCAAGCTGCCGGGTCCTAAAACCCATGACAAAAACTAAACTAAATGTTATACACTAACTGGACATTGCAGTGTAAGGTGAACCACAGGAGCATCAGATATATATGAAAACAATCAAAAATCACATCAGGATGGTCATGAAAAGAACAAATTAGTTATATAAGTATGTGTATAGAACAAAACTATAAAAATATAATTTATGAGGGAACATTATGCCAAAAATGCAAAAAATGCGAAAATGCAAAAGTATGAAAATACAAAAATACCTAATACTCAATTAATTAGTCTGTAAATGACAAAAAATCAAATTAATAATAATAAAAAATAAAAATTAAAAATTAAAAATTAAATATAAAAAATGAAATAATGAAAAATGAATTGATTATGGGAAAAATTAATCTAAAATCAGTATACCATTTTAAGTTGAATTGGCTCATATATCAATACACTAAATCAGAATCAGTCTCACTATACATCACATAACCATGAGTAAAAAAGGGGGGGGGGAGGGAAGGAGGAGGGGAGGGGAAGGGAGAGGAAAAAGGGGGGGAAGGAAGGAAAGAAATATGAAAGAAATTCTTCCCCCCTCCTTCTCCATATTTATTTCCTTCCTCCCCCCCCCTTTTTCCTCTCCCTCCCCCTCCCCTCCTCCTTCCCCCCCCTTTTTTTACTCATGGTTATGTGATGTATAGTGAGACTGATTCTGATTTAGTGTATTGATATATGAGCCAATTCAACTTAAAATGGCATACTGATTTTAGATTAATTTTTCCCATAATCAATAAAAAAAATGCATTATTTAATTTTTTATATTTAATTTTTAATTTTTAATTTTTATTTTTTATTATTATTATTATTTTTATTTTTTGTCATTTACAGACTAATTAATTGAGCATTAGGTATTTTTGTATTTTCATACGTTTGCATTTTCGCATTTTTTGCATTTTTGGCATAATGTTCCCTCATAAATTATATTTTTATAGTTTTGTTCTATACACATACTTATATAACTAATTTTTTTCTTTTCATGACCATCCTGATGTGATTTTTGATTGTTTCATATATATCTGATGCTCCTGTGGTTCTCCTTAAGCCCTGTACACACAATCGGATTTCCTATGGATTCTAGTCCGATGGATTTGTCCATCGGATATCCGATGAAACTGTTTTCCATCAGTCTTGCCCACACACCATCAGTCAAAAAACCTACCGTTCCAAACGCGGTGATGTAAAACACTCCGATGAGCCGAGAAAAATTAAGTTTAATGCTTCTGAGCATGCGTCGACTTGATTCTGAGCATGCGTGGGTTTTTTATCCGATGGACTTGCCCATAGACGATCGGAATTTGCTATCAGTGTTTGATCCATCGGAAAAATTTAAAACATGTTCTATTTTTTAAAACCGATGGAAAAAAGACTGATGGGTCCCATACACGATCGGTTTGTCCGATGAAAAAAATCCATCGGACGGTTTTCATCGGTAAAACCGATCGTGTGTACAGGGCTTTACACTGCAATGTCCAGTTAGTGTATAACATTTAGTTTAGTTTTTGTCATGGGTTTTAGGACCCGGCAGCTTGGCTGCAGGGTATATAGAGCCCTTACTTAATATGGCCACTATTAGGTCTGATGAAGGAGCGCATGCTCCGAAAGCGCTTACCCATTGGTTTCTAGCTACCCGGATCCTATTGGTCCTCCAACCACCCGGAACCCCACCGCAAGTCACGGCCTGCAATCACCCGGAAGTCGATTACGAGACGCGGCTTACAGCATGGTCCATCGCCCGCTGTGGATCTCTCTCATCTTGCCTTTCCTGCATTAGCAGAAGTGCGGTGCTGCTATACACCAGCTCTCACCAGCGCCATCTGATCTGCGCCACCGCTTTTCCACAGATAAGACTTTGATTTCTGTCTACATGCTCATTTCTACTTCATGTTTGTGAGTACATACATGCTCCCCCCCCCATTTTAAACATTACATTTTATTGATTATACTGCACTTAGAGTGGCGCTTTTGTGCTTCTCCCCTCAGCTCTTTCAGGATTCTCTTCACATCTTCACTGGGCTGCCTTCTAGGTGTTTTAGGACGGACTGAAAGGACTTTTTATAGTCTTATGTGAATTGTTTTTATTATTACCTATTGATTCACTAATTTACCATTTCTCAGTGCCCTTGTTTTAATCTGTTTCCCTCATTTTCATTAGTTCCTACATTGTCTTTGCTACCAGCAACAACTTCCTCCTATATAAGACCCCTTTGGCACTGGGGTCGCAGACGCATTCGCAATAAAACTCTGCTCGTTTTAGCAGTGCTTTACTGCTGTTTAAGTAGCGCTTTTCAGCCGTTAGCGGGGCGCTTTTAACCCCATAGAAGGGATTAAAAACTCCTGTGTTGCGGTGCTTCCGGAGCACTTTTCAGGCACTTCGGAAGCATTGCCCATTCATTCCAATGGGCAGGGCGTTTTGGGAGCACTGAATACGGAGCTCCCAACCTGCCCCAAAGATGCTGCTTGCAGGATTTTTCGTAACGTCCTGCAAGCGCACTGCCCCAGTGTTAAAAGACACACTTGAATGAATGGTGGTTTTCAGGAGCTCCCCAAAATTCATACCAAGAGCTTCAGTTATGGACCTTAAGGCCTGGTTCACACCTATAAATTTTTTAGTGCGTTTTCAGTTGTGCAGAAACACACGCTGTCACAATGAATGTAAACATCCCTTTTGACAGTAATAGGCAGTGACAGGTACTCTTTATGGAGGGATCTGATCTGAGGTCTAAAAGACCCCAAACCCTCCTATGCACTTGAAATTATTCAAAATGCCAAGATTAGAGTGGGATGGGAGACCCAGGCGGAGCGGTGGGACGTCCCCTCCCGCTCCTTGTAATAACAGTCAATGCTGTTCATCCATGGCAGCCAGTGACAATAGATGGGACATGACGGAGGTGCTATGAGAGAGACATCGGAGTGACATGGGGAGACAGCTGACAATACAAAGTATGGCCCATATACTTTGCATTATCTGCTGTCCTCAGGGACAGATCCGATCCAGAGATTCCACTGTATGGCGATCTCTGGAGAACAGCAGACAATGGCCTCATTGGCATTAATGATTTGATTTGGAATTTAGAACTGACCTGCTGACAAGGCGTGTTGCTTGCTGGACCGTGAACAGGATCTGATGGTCTCAGGGAAGATGGCAAGATGCTGCTGTAACCTGCTGCTTGCTGGACGGATCTGATGGCCGCAAGATGGGGGTGTGGGTCACTGTCTGTCTACACCTGGTCTGCAGACACCCCCCTTATCAGACCAGCTCATCTACTATACCTGGGTGGTGAACACAGCAACACCAACCCCCCATTTTAACAGGTGCACAGCTGAGCTACTAAAGGTGGGTGGTGAAACACAGCAAACCCCCCCCATATCAAATCAGCTCTGCTACACTATACCATCTGGGCGGTGGTGGTGGACATCCTCCCCCCTTCCCTGTTATCAGGCCTCTCAGGGTGGCAGGGCAGACACACACACCCTCTCAGTCTGGGCGGTGGTGGAAACTGTGCCAACCCACACGTACCCTTATCACCAGCTCGAGTGGCGGAGGACACTAGCATGTCAAACGTTTCCCCCCCCCCCGGCGGCAGCTGGCTGGTTCTCAGCCTAAGATACACAGCCGCACTGCCAGGGCAGAGAATGATGACACACAGGCCTGGCTCGGTAGCTCAGCAGTGGTGGGAGGAGCAGCAGGAAAATAGTGACAACAGTGACACACAACAAGACCAGGCTAATGCGGCCGCGGCGCAGGGGGTGTTCCGGCTGAAAAAAATACCAAAAGGAGCAGCCAAGACTCTCGCCGCCCTCGGGATGGTGTCATCCGACCCAGGTACGGAGTGCACCCCCATAACGACGCCACTAACAGTCTGACACCCCCTCAATGGGTGGCACCCTGGGTGGACCGCCCCCCCCATCGGTACGCCTCTGGGTGGTGCCACCTGTAATATTAGGATTGAACTGGGAGTGTAGGGGGCTCAGCTGTTTGTTTTTACTGCTCCCTGACCACTCATGTGAATGAGCCCTATCTATTTTTATTTTTTTATGCAGAATCACTGCTTCATAATAATACATTTTGTTCTGTATGCTGGGTGAAGTTCTCAGAATCTGCTTCTATTTTGTATCTAAGAGCCCTTTCACACTGGGGCCGCCCTTGCATTCGCAAGAAAAGCACAACTCGTTTTAGCTGTGCTTTACCGCTGTTTAAGCAGCGCTTTTGCACAGCTTTTCGTCACTTTTAAAAACTCCCTTCGGCTCTTCCGAAGTGTTTTTTCGGCGCTTCGCAAGCGCTACCCATTCATTGCAATGGGTGGGAGCATTTTGGGAGCACTATATATAGCGCTCCCAAACCACCCCAAAGATGCTGCGTGCAGGACTTTTTCGAAAGTCGTAAGCACATCGCCCGGATGTGAAAGCACCCATTAAAATGAATAGGAGGCAGTTTTCAGGCGCTTTACAGCCACTATTTCTAGCGCTAAAAAGCCTGAAAACTGCCTCAGTGTGAAAGGGGTCTTAGGATGAGGTTTTATAGAACTACTCATAATTTATATGCTGGGTGCTTGGATTTTCTCATTTTAGTATATGATATTATGGACACTGCATGGTACCACTTAAAAAAATGGATTTTCTGCATAAGTTTATTTTCTCTAAGAGCATCACACAACTTTTTATGTCTGCTCAACATCTGTCAAAATCTCATAAGAATATGCTTTTGCAATGAACTGGAGTGTCTGTGCCTGCTGTGCATTTATCAGGAATCTTTCTAGAAGAACGGCCAGAGAAGCAAACGTTGAGGGTGAAATAAGCATAAATCTAACTTTATTTTTTAAAGATACATTTCACGCAGTCAGTGATCTTTAATGGGTAAGGGGCAGGGCCAGACTGGGAATAAAATCCAGCCCTGGAAAAAATTTCATACCAGCCCCACAGCATTATTATACCAGCGTAACAGCATAACGTCATTATTTTCTTGTTCATGAAAGGGAAAACCATAAATTTTAAAGCACATTTGAAGAGTGTATTATATATAGATAAGACAGATATGAAAGCACATAGGGCTTTATATATATATATATATTGTGACAGCAGGAAGGTAAAGTCACCTGGTTGCATCCAGGGGGGTAGATATATTTCTCCCAGATTCAGGCTTTATGCTGACTTATACAACTAGGGTGGAGAGTTGTATAAGCCCAGCTGAGGCTAGTAGGCTCATGGATGACTCATACCTCTAGGGAGAGTGTGGGGCGTCGTACAGACAGGGAGTTGATGAGGCCAGCTGAAGCTTGTCAGCTCATTTAGGCCTCTATAAGAACTCCCAGATTCATTAGGTGTTAGCTCATGCCTGGAACCAGACCTGTGTGGACTGTCTAGGGAGAGTGAACCCCTGTGCGGTGAGGCAAAGCCTGTGTGGCTATTTGTTTGGACTTTTACTAAACCAGGGACTTAGGGACTAGGACAGCACTAGGCTGATCCCAGTTGTTAGTTAGGAAACCTGTATGTTTAGTCAGAGGTCAACTTGACCAGGATTTATTTTGGTTATGTTTCTTTTGCTTTGCTGTGTTTTGTCACTGTAAATAGAAAATAAACCGCACCTTTTTTTGATTTTGAAAACCACAACCTCCGTTTGCTGGGCCTGTTTTGTGTGGGGAGCCCATCCCGGGGGTCACACACACCCGCTGCCGAGCTAACCCCCTCACAGTTGGTGGAGAACCAGTGGCAGTTTTTTTAAGCCAGCATGGAGGAGATACTGAAGCAGCTGGCTCTAGCAAATGCCAATCAACAGCAGACAAATGCAGGTTTGCAAAAGAGCCTTGCAGCTCAACAACAGAACTTCGCAGCCCAGCAGCAAGCTCATCAACAGAGCCTTGCAGCTCAGCAACAAGCCCAGCAGCAATCTGAGGCCCGCTTCATAGACCTGTTACAGAAGCAAGAGCAGAGACTACAACAAATGGAAGCAGTAATGCAGCAACGTCCGCAGACCAGTGAGGAAAGCCGTCCCACTAATACCGCGTCCTTTGGGGTGAGTCGTTTATTGACAAAAATGACTGGAGAGGATGATCCAGAGGTATTTTTGACCACATTTGAAAGGACTGCTGAAAGAGAAAAGTGGCCTGAGGAGCAGTGGGCTGGACTGGTGGCTCCTCTGTTAACTGGTGAATCGCAGAAGGCTTACTATGACCTAGAGCCTGACCAAGCAAAAGACTATGTGATGCTAAAAGCTGAAATATTGGCAAGGCTGGGTGTCACCCAGGCTGTCCGGGCTCAGCGTGTGCATAACTGGACTTTCCAGCTTGGAAAACCCCCCAGGTCTCAAATGTATGATCTCATTCACCTAAGCAGAAAGTGGCTACAGCCAGAGACTTTGTCCGCACCAAAGATTGTGGAACGTGTTGTAATGGATCGGTTTTTGAGAGCTCTTCCTACTGCCATCCAAAAGTGGGTAAGCCATGGAGACCCAGAGACGGCCGATGGTCTTGTGGATCGTGTGGAGAAATACTTGGCTACAGAGAACCTGACGGCCTCTTCCAGAGACACTCGGACTTTCCACCCTAAGACCAGACCATCCCCAGGGGCGGATAAGAGGATTCCAAGGGGTGAGGGTGGAGAGAGTGAGAGGGTGGGAGCTCTACCCCAAGTTTGGCGAGAACAGCCTGGGAAATCAGCGGCTCAAGAGGCGGCAAGAAGGATCGTTTGCTACCGCTGCCGGCAAGCGGGACATATTGCAGCCAATTGCCCGGTTGTGGAGGAACCCATGCAGTGTGACTTTCTGATGGGGAGACGTCAGTCGCTGTGTGCGACAGTCGCATGCACTGCCATTCGAGGAACTGAGAAACATTTATGCAAAATGTGTGTTAATGGTAGAAATGTTGTGGTATTGCTGGATTCAGGTAGCCTTGTGACTCTGATAAAGGCTGAGTTAGTTAAAACAGAGGTCTCTGGGAATAGCAAGGTAGCTGTTATTTGTGTGCATGGGGACACCCGAGAGTATCCAGTGACTACAGTGTGTTTCAAGACCCCCAAAGGTACCCTCTCTCATCCAGTGGGCTTAGTATCTCAGTTACCGCATGACGCCATTGTGGGAAGGGATTTTCCGAAGTTCTGGGAACTGTGGGATGATCCTGAGCCCCCCACTGGTGCCCCTATGTACCAGGAATGGGATAGCCAGAACTCCCCTGAGAGTGGTGAGGACTCTCCGGAATTTCCCTTATCAGTATTGGCAGGGGAGACTCAAGAAACTGGAGAGGAGCCCACCTCCTCAGACGAAAACCTACCGTCTGTGGAGTTTTCTGATCTTGAGGTTCACAGGGAAAACTTTGCCACAGAACAGTTGAAAGACCCCGCCCTAATAAAGGCACGGGAAAACGTAGTGAAAATAGATGGCGAGTTAGTGAACCCAGATAATACCTGCACTTACCCATACTTCAGCGTAGAGAAGGACCTACTGTATCGGGTGGCAAAAAGGGCAGAAGAAACCGTTGAGCAGCTTGTGGTGCCCAAACCTTACAGGAAGTTGGTGTTGGAGTTGGCCCATGGGCACATTCTTGGAGGTCATCTGGGGACAGAGAAAACCCGAGAGAGGGTATTACAGAGATTCTATTGGCCGGGGGTGATAAAGGACATAGAAAATTATTGTTCCTCCTGCCCTGTGTGTCAGAGGTCGGCCCCGATGCCACATTTCCGTAGCCCGCTGGTCCCTCTACCCATCATTGAGGTCCCGTTTGAGAGGATCGCCATGGATTTGGTAGGTCCTATAATCAAGTCCGCTAGGGGGCACCAGTACATATTAGTTATAATGGACTATGCCACCCGTTATCCAGAAGCGATCCCTCTCCGAAATACCTCGGCCAAAACCATAGCCAAAGAGCTATCTCTTGTGTTTAGCCGGGTGGGTATTTGTAGAGAACTGCTTACGGACCAAGGTACACCCTTTATGTCCCGGGTTATGAAGGAGCTGTGTAAATTGTTCAAAGTGACGCAATTACGTACATCTGTGTATCACCCCCAAACCGATGGGCTGGTTGAAAGATTCAACAAAACCCTAAAGCAAATGTTGAAGAAAGTGGTGGATAGAGATGGAAAGGATTGGGACTGTCTACTTCCTTATCTGATGTTTGCTATTAGGGAGGTGCCCCAATCCTCTACGGGATTCTCCCCCTTTGAGTTACTGTATGGGAGACACCCAAGAGGGCTGTTGGATATTGCCAAGGAAACTTGGGAAAGTGAGAGTTCTCCCCACAGGAGTGTGATTGAGCATGTCGCCCTGATGCAAGACCGAATTGCACAGGTAATGCCCATCGTGAAGGAACATTTGGCCCAAGCGCAGTTAGCACAGCAGAGAGTGTACAACCGTGGAGCCAAGACCCGTACCTTTTCCCCGGGGGATAGGATACTGGTACTTGTCCCTACGGTTGAAAGTAAATTCCTTGCCAAATGGCAAGGCCCCTACGAGATAATGGAAAAAGTGAGCGAAGTGAATTACAAGGTCAGACAACCAGGAAGGCGAAAGCCCGAACAGATCTATCACGTTAATCTGTTGAAAGCCTGGAGGGATAGAGAGTCCCTAGTCGCAGACACTTGGTCACCAGCTCAAACTGGTTGCGTGATTCCTGAGGTTGGAATAGCAGCCACCTTGTCACAACCCCAACAACAGGAGGTTAAGGAGTTTGTGCTTCGCAACAAGGAGGTATTCTCTGAGCTGCCGGGACAAACATCTGGGGTAGAGCATGACATCATTACCCCGCCCGGTGAAAGGGTGAAGTTAAAACCCTATCGGATCCCAGAGGCCCGACGGGAGGCAATACGGGAGGAAGTACAGAAAATGCTGAACTTAGGGGTGATAGAGGAGTCCCAAAGTGATTGGTCTAGTCCCATTGTGTTGGTGCCTAAACCGGATGGGAGCTGGCGATTTTGTAACGATTTTCGTCAGTTGAACAAAGTTACAAAATTTGACACCTACCCCATGCCACGTATAGATGAGTTGATCGACCGGCTGGGAACAGCCCGATACATGACGACTCTTGACCTCACAAAAGGGTATTGGCAAATCCCCCTGGCCAAATTGGCCAAAGAGAAAAACGCATTTGTAACCCCAGACGGGGCGTTCCAATATAAAAGAATGCCGTTCGGGTTACAGAATGCGCCGGCCACGTTCCAGCGGAAAATGGACCAGATGCTGAGGCCCCATCGGAAGTATGCTGCGGCTTACCTGGATGACGTAATTGTCCATAGCACAGATTGGGCCTCACATCTGCCAAAAGTGCAAGCAGTCCTGGACTCTGTTCGGGAAGCGGGGTTTACGGCTAACCCCAAGAAGTGTACCATTGGGCAGGAGGAGGCCAAATATCTTGGGTACACCATTGGGAGGGGAGTAATAAAACCCCAACTCAACAAAGTCGAGGCCATCCAGAGTTGGCCACGTCCCAACAGCAAGAAGCAGGTACGAGCCTTTCTGGGAATCGCTGGGTATTATCGGCGATTCATTCCCCACTTTGCCTCTAAGGCTGTGCCCCTAACCAACCTAACGAAGGGGAAAGGGTCGGTCATGATTAAATGGACCCCCGAGGCTGAGGCAGCATTCCAATTCTTGAAACAAGCCTTATGTAGCCAGCCAGTGTTGTACTCACCCGACTTCTCTAAAGACTTTGTCGTACAAAGTGATGCGTCAGATGTGGGGTTAGGAGCAGTATTGTCCCAGGTCTGGAACGGGGAAGAGCACCCAGTCATTTACCTCAGCAGGAAGTTGAAGTCCCATGAGGTAAATTACGCCACCGTTGAAAAGGAGTGTTTAGCGGTGAAGTGGGCTCTAGATTCCCTTCGGTACTACCTGCTAGGTAGGCACTTTGACATGGTTACGGATCACGCTCCGTTAAAGTGGATGGCTCAAAACAAGGAAACAAATAGAAGAGTGAATAGGTGGTTCCTGGCCCTCCAGGAATTCAACTTCACAGTAAAGCATCGCCCTGGCGTTCAAATGGGGAATGTGGATGCTTTGTCTCGAGTACATGAATGCCTGATTGCTGGTGTTCCAACCCCGAGGTTAAAACAAGAGGGGGGGGTATGTGACAGCAGGAAGGTAAAGTCACCTGGTTGCATCCAGGGGGGTAGATATATTTCTCCCAGATTCAGGCTTTATGCTGACTTATACAACTAGGGTGGAGAGTTGTATAAGCCCAGCTGAGGCTAGTAGGCTCATGGATGACTCATACCTCTAGGGAGAGTGTGGGGCGTCGTACAGACAGGGAGTTGATGAGGCCAGCTGAAGCTTGTCAGCTCATTTAGGCCTCTATAAGAACTCCCAGATTCATTAGGTGTTAGCTCATGCCTGGAACCAGACCTGTGTGGACTGTCTAGGGAGAGTGAACCCCTGTGCGGTGAGGCAAAGCCTGTGTGGCTATTTGTTTGGACTTTTACTAAACCAGGGACTTAGGGACTAGGACAGCACTAGGCTGATCCCAGTTGTTAGTTAGGAAACCTGTATGTTTAGTCAGAGGTCAACTTGACCAGGATTTATTTTGGTTATGTTTCTTTTGCTTTGCTGTGTTTTGTCACTGTAAATAGAAAATAAACCGCACCTTTTTTTGATTTTGAAAACCACAACCTCCGTTTGCTGGGCCTGTTTTGTGTGGGGAGCCCATCCCGGGGGTCACACACACCCGCTGCCGAGCTAACCCCCTCACAATATATATAAACGCAAATTCCAGTTAAAAGTGGTAAAAGTGGTCAATCATCAAGGGGGACCCCAGGAATTTAGAATGTGGGGGGGTTTCCACAGAAACTATACACTAAGGTAAGGGGGGGTGGGTTACTGATATAGGGGGGAGATCTTTATATCAGTGCCCCCTTACATTATCGTATTCACTCCCCCCTTACATCAGTGACCCCCCTCAGACTGGCCTAGCGGTGCTGTCACTGACCTCCTCTCAGGTGCACCGTGCAGGGCTCAGTCAGTCAGCTTGGTGGCTCTGGTTTTATCCTATATAGTCTCCTCTCCACAGTCCACACACATCTGACTTCTCCCATGACCCCCATCCTGGCGGTGCTCCCACTCTTGACTCCTCTCCAGACTCCCTCAGAGACTGCAGACATGATACAGGAGATGGTCAGAGGCTGCAGACATGATACAAGAGCTCAATGCAGCCTCACCAGTGCCCATCAAATGCAGTCTCATCAGTGTCAATCAAATGCAGCCTCACTGTGCCCATGAATGCAGCCTCACTGTGCCCATCAATGCAGCCTCACTGTGCCCACCATTGCAGCCTCACTGTGCCCACCATTGCAGCCTCACTGTGCCCACCATTGCAGCCTCACTGTGCTCATCAAATGCAGCCTCACTGTGCTCATCAAATGCAGCCTCACTGTGCTCATCAAATTCAGCCTCACTGTGCTCATCAATGCAGCCTCACTATGCTCATCAATGCAGCCTCACTGTGCCCACCATTGCAGCCTCACTGTGCCCATCATTGCAGCCTCACTGTGCCCATAAATGCAGCCTCACTGTGCCCATAAATGCAGCCTCACTGTGCCCATAAATGCAGCCTCACTGTGCCCATCAATGCAGCCTCACTGTGCCCATCAATGCAGCCTCACTGTGCCCACCATTGCAGCCTCACTGTGCCCACCATTGCAGCCTCACTGTGCCCACCATTGCAGCCTCACTGTGCTCATCAAATGCAGCCTCACTGTGCTCATCAAATACAGCCTCACTGTGCTCATCAAATGCAGCCTCACTGTGCTCATCAATGCAGCCTCACTGTGCCCACCATTGCAGCCTCACTGTGCCCATCATTGCAGCCTCACTGTGCCCATAAATGCAGCCTCACTGTGCCCATAAATGCAGCCTCACTGTGACCATAAATGCAGCCTCACTGTGACCATAAATGCAGCCTCACTGTGCCCTTAAATGCAGCCTCACTGTGCTCATCAAATGCAGCTTTACTGTGCCCATGAATGCAGCCTCACTGTGCCCACCATTGCAGCCTCACTGTGCCCATAAATGCAGCCTCACTGTGCCCATAAATGCAGCCTCACTTTGCTCATCAAATGCAGCTTTACTGTGCCCATGAATGCAGCCTCACTGTGCCCATAAATGCAGCCTCACTGTGCCCATAAATGCAGCCTCACTGTGCTCATCAAATACAGCTTTACTGTGCCCATGAATGCAGCCTCACTGTGCCCACCATTGCAGCCTCACTGTGCCCACCATTGCAGCCTCACTGTGCCCATAAATGCAGCCTCACTGTGCCCATAAATGCAGCCTCACTGTGCTCATCAAATGCAGCTTTACTGTGCCCATGAATGCAGCCTCACTGTGCGCACCATTGCAGCCTCGCTGTGCCCATCATTGCAGCCTCACTGTGCCCATCAATGCAGCATCACTGTGCCCATCAAATGCAGCTTTACTGTGCCTGTGAATGCAGTCTCACTGTGCACATGAATGCAGCCTCTCCTATGCCCCATGTCCCAGTCTGCAGTCCCTGTCTGTGGGAAGGTGTGTTGTTGATGCTCTGTATGGTACCTTCCATGCCAGCAGGATGTCCATGATCACCATCAGCAGGCAGGGTCTGTTCTTGTTTTGGATGGGGACAGTGCTCCTTCCAGAGGATCTGTTTGCTGTGAGATGGAGTGGTCCCTGGCCACCTACACCTTCAGCCGTCCTCATTTTCCAGCCCCAGTCAGCCTGTCCTCTGGTCCTGGGGAAGTGAGAGCACTGGGTGGGAGCTGGAGAGAAGGGGGAGCGGAGAGCACTGGCAGGGTTGGAGAGCACATGGGTGGGGGAAAAGAGCAGGGGGGAGTGGATATCAAAGGGGTGGAGAGCGGAGTGCGCTGGGGGGGCTTGAGAGCACTGGGGAGGGGGAGCCAAAAAGAACAGGGGTGGAGAGCACAGGAGGCTGAAGGGGGGGCTGGAGAGCACTGAGGGGGCTAAGAGTGTGGGAGGTAAAGAGCACTAGGGGGGTCTTGAGAGCACTGGGGGGGAGGCAGAAAGAACAGGGCTGGAGAGCACGGGGGCTGGAGAGCACTGGGGGGTACAAATAGCAGGGGGGAGTGGAGAGCACTGGGGGGTGGAAAGCAATGGGGGGAGCTTGAGAGCACTCGTGGGGGCCAGAAAAAACAGGGGTGGAAAGTACGGGGGGCTGGAGAGCACTATGGGGGGCAGAGAGCCCTGGTGGGGTTGGAGAGCACATGGGTGGGGCAAAAAGTACAGGGGTGGGGAGCATGGGGGGCTGAAGAGCACTGGGGTGTGGGCTGGAGAGTGATGTGGAGAGCTGGAGAGTACTGGGGGGGAGAAAGAGAGAAAGAACAGGAGTGGGGAGCACGGGGTGCTGGAGAGCACTATGTGGGGTGGAGAGCACTAAGGGGGGTTGGAGAGCACATGGGTGGGGGCAAAAAGAACAGGGGTGGGGAGCATGGGGGGCTGGAGAGCACTGGGGTGGGGGCTGGAGAGTGATGGAGAGAGCTGGAGAGCACTAGGGGGGAGAAAGAACAGGGGTGGGGAGCACGGGGTGCTGGAGAGCACTATGGGGGTGGAGAGCACTGGCGGGGTTGGAGAGCACATGGGTGGGGCAAAATGCAGGGGGAGCAGAGAGAGCACTGGCGGGGTTGGAGAGCACATGGGTGGGGGCAAAATGCAGGGGGGAGTGGAGAGTACAGGGGTGGGGAGCAGAGAGTACTGGGGGGGAGCTTGAGAGCACTGGAGGGGGAGACAAAAAGAACAGGGGTGGAGAGCATGGGGGGGCTGGAGAGCGATGGGTGGAGCTTGAGAGCACTGGGAGGGCCAGAAAGAACAGGGGTGGGGAGCACGGGGGGGGGGGGCTGGAGAGCACTGTGGGGGACGGAGAGCACTGGGCTGGGGAGTGATGGGGAGAGCTGGAGAGCACTGGGGGGGAGAAAGAACAGGGGTGGAGAGCACTGGGGGGAGGGAGAAAGAACAGGGGTGGGGAGCACGGGGGGGCTGGAGAGCACTGTGGGGGGCGGAGAGCACTGGGGTGGGGGCTAGGAAGTGATGGGGAGAGCTGGAGAGCACTGGGGGGGGGGAGAAAGAACAGGGGTGGAGAGCACTGGGGGAGTGGAGAGCAATGGGGGGGGAGAACAGGGGTGGAGAGCACTGGGTGGGGGGAGTGGAGAGCACTGGGATGGTGACTGGAGAGTGATGGGGAGAGCTGGAAAGGGGGGGCAGAGAGAACAGAGGTGGAGAGAACTGTGGGGGGGCTGGAGAGTGTGGTGGGGAAGGAGAGCACTGGGGGGGGGGCAGAAACAACAGAGGTGGAGAGAACTGTGGAGGGGGGGCTGGAGAGTGATGGGGAAGCAGAGCTCTGGGGGGAGCCACAAGGAGAACTGGGAGGGGCCAGCAAAAGAAATTGGATAGGAGGATCGGTAGGGGGACCGCATATAGAGGAAATTAGCTTTCTATTTCCTCTATATGCGGCCCCCCTGCCGATCCTCCTATCCAGGCACACTGCGGGCTCCTCCTGTGTATCACGGAGCTGCCTGGCTGGGTCTGTGTTCGGCGGTGACGCTGTAACACGGTCCTGCCCCCCTAGACGGGCTCCTGTGATAGTAGATAGAGTCAGTGTTCAGCCTATCACACGAGCTGGTCTAGTGGGGCGGGACCGTGCTACAGCGCCCCCACCGCCGAACACAGACCGAGCCAGGCAGCTCCGTGATACACAGGAGCAAGAGAGAGGGGACAGGGAGCACTGCAGCCGCAAGTGAAACCGTCCCCAGGACAGGCAGCCTACCGGGAAATCTCCCAGTCTCCCGGTAGGCCAGTCCGGCCCTGCACCCTGTCTTATACGCTGATCCAGAGCATCCCAAATATGCTTAATGGGTGACATGTCCGATGAGTATGCTGGCCATGCAAGAACTGGGATGTTTTCAGCTTCCAGGAATTGTGTACAGATCCTTGTAACATGGGGCCGTGCATTATCATGCTGCAACATGAGGTGATGGCCGTGGATGAAGACAGATTCGTGAACAATATTTGAGAGAAATAGGCCTTTTGAAAAAGTCATAGATCTTTAAGTTCAGCTCATGATAAATAAGGGCAAACACAAAATTTGCGTTTATATTTTTGCTCAGTGTATATTGAAAAACGACAGCAGTTATATAGACCCAAACGCTTTAGAAAAAAAATCACTCTTTAATTTTAGGAATACCAGCTTACAGTACATTGCAGTCTATGTGCACATAAAGTTCTAGCACCCAGACATCCCAGTACATAATAGTGTATTCTCCTAAGTTGATTTTGTAATTGGTAAGGATGATTCATTTAGAAAATAAATGGGCTGAAATACTTGTAACATGTTGTGATAGAGAGTTAATTTTCGAAAGCTTGTTAAACTCACGCTGTCAGCATTTATGCATTCAGATAAGCAACTGTGTCTTTCATATTTATTTATTAACAGCATTCCTGGATATATTCAAGTAGTTTAGCACCCAGGTGCTGCCCTCTACTTCTGACATGCTTGCCCTCAGTAACACTGAGCTAAAAAGGTTGAAATGTTCTTAATAAATAAAGCTACAGCAGCGCAAACAATGTCCAAACTATCCACTGGGTGATACAATCATTTACCAACTCAGTCACCAAATACTTTTAACCTCCCTGGCGGTATGATTATTTCAGATTTTAGGTGCTGAAAGCGGTACCATTATTTTGCATGGAAATTTGGCGTTTTATATTGTAGGCCTGCAATTCTTAGGAATAACTCACTTAAATCTGTCCAAACAAGAGTCTAGTAGACATCCCGGGTATGATAAAGTTTGAAACAAAAAATCATAAATTATAATATAATAAATAACTATAAATAATTATAACAAATAATAATAATATAATAATAATAAAAATTATTCAATAATGTAATCAAATCAAAAACACTGAAATTTGCTCAGTTGCAGAATTGTCGCTGTCATTACTTTCAGTGTTTGATGACGATATTCTCCACAAATCGCTATCGCCCAATTCTGCAAGTGATTAAAAAAAACAGTATTTATAATATAAAAGTGCATGCAGGGCACTGGACAGACCACTAGGGAAAAAGGGGGATGTGTAATTACTTTATACAGTACTGTAATCTGTAAGATTACAGTATACTGTATGTATACAGTGTTTTAAATTTTTTGAATTTGGCGCCGATCTCCGCCCCCGTGCATCGCAACGTCGCAGGGAACGGAGCTCGGGGGCACTGTGTGAATCGAGCGAGGAGACAGCTCGCACTCACAGTGGGGAGACATTGCAGGATCCAGGGGACAAGGTAAGTTACTTTGCCTGGATACTGCGATGCGATCCCGAGTCTGACTCGGGGTTACTGCTAATGGTACTGAAATTCCACCCCGAGCCAGACTCGGGAATACCGCTAGGCAGCTTAAAGAGACCTAGCAGTCTCCCAAACATTTCTGCCATGGGCAAATCTCATATCCTGGCAGTCCCAAATTTTGCTTGTCTCATGCTATCTTCTACCTAAGGGTGGGGTTTAGTTGCATGTTCTGACACTACCTGGAAGTGTCAGAAATTTTCTTGTTAGAACAGCCTGGCAGGTGGTTGTGATATGAAGGTTTAGGAGGCTATTGCAGATATGTAATACCTTCATACATTCAGCGGTTTGCTCCCCTTGTTCCCAGTGACAAAGTCTCTGTAAATTATTGTATATGTACAGAGGAAGCACCTTGATCCAAACCATATACTATGCATATGCTTGGTCACTTGTCCCAAACTCAGTCCTGCCTCCTGAAAATACGTTTTACCTGCTTGACTATATAGAGCATCTCTACTGGCCACTAGAGTTTTTGCTCTAGACTGCTAAAAGGGAAGGGGAGAGGAGATGGAGCATGTGCTATATTTAAGTCAGGATAGGAAGTATTGTTAAAACCCTTGTGTAGCGCGGCTCCCAGTTCTTCTATGTAGATATAGACTACAGTTGACAAACTACTTATTGTTCTAAAGGATATCAAAGCAAGGCATGCTGGAACTCGTAGTACAGGGAGAAAGAGACTCCATTTGCCATGGATAATAAATAGACTATAGTACCCACAGTGCAACTGTACTCCCAACGTGCATTGCCTTGTCGCTTGGCTTTCTGGGACTGCTTACTTAAAGGAGGGGAGGAGCTAAGGAAACTCTCTCTGAACTCCGTGCTGAACCAAGCAGGAGGTGTGTGAGGCCTGCTGCCAGAGTGACTAGGCCCAAAACCTGGGCCTACAACCTCGCGGAGGATCATCAAGCCAGAGAGGGACCTCTTCCAGTGTGACCAGTCCGCGCTATCTTCGGATCAGAGTTGTTCTGTCAAACCGGCATCTACAGCTGCTGTGAGAGGAACCAGAGATTGTGTATCGCGGAAAGGTCGGGGATTGAGGTACCGACCGCAGAGCGTGTCAGGCGGACTAGGCCTGTCCGGGTGAGCGAGAACCTGCCCAGAATCTACAACCTTCTGTTAGGCCTGTGATTTTAGAAGGCCCACCGCCACCTTCAGCAGTGAGCTACATATATCTCAGGACATAGCGCAGTGTGTGTAACTGCGTAGTTAGGACTGGCGTTACACTGACTGTCAGTTTTACTCCCAAAAGCATTGCAGGAGTTTAGTTCATGTTCTTCATCTCCTGTGGTTTACAATTAATAAGTGCACCAACGTTTTGCTAGCGAAGATTCCCACCCACCAGGAACTAGTATAATAATCTGTGTCAGGCCTGACAGGAACTACTTTGCTGAGACACGGGTGGTATTGCCCGCTAGGGGGAGCTCGCGAGCTTAGAATTGTTATCCATAGAACATAGGAATTAGCAATTGTTAGAATCCTTTTACTAAATAATATTACTGACTCTCGCAGGGCCCTGCAGAGTCATTTAGATCTATATTCATATATATGTATAACATTGTTTCAATCTGTCTATTATCTCTAATATAAAGTAAACTACCGTATATACTCGAGTATAAGCCGAGTTTTTCAGCACATTTTTTTGTGCTGAAAATGCCCCCCTCGGCTTATACTCGAGTCACCTTTTTGCGCCTGATCTCCCGGATTTTGGGGACCCGGTACTGGCCGGCCGTAGGTTCCCTGGATCCCAAACTTTGCACACATGTAGCTTCACTCTTTCTCTACAAGTATGCAAAGTTTGTTGTCCGGGGGACCTACGGCCGGGGAGTACCGATTTTTCAAATCCGGGCACCCCTTCCATAGACTCCCATGTTAAACGGTCATTTCTCCGGTGATTTGGGGACCCGGTACCGGCCGGTCGTATGTTCCCTGGACCCGGAACTTTGCACACATGTAGCGCCATTTCTTCTCTGTGTGTGTGCAAGGTTTTTTGTCTGGGGGACCTACGGCCGGGGAGCACTGATTTTTCAATCTGGGCACCCCTTCCATAGACTCCCATGTTAAACGTCAGTCTAGTCATTGACACAGTGAGGCATGGGCACAGTGAGGCATGGACACAGTGAGGCATGGACACAGTGAGGCATGGACACAGTGAGGCACGCACATGGACACAGTGAGGCATGGACACAGTGAGGCATGGACACAGTGAGGCATGCACATGGACACAGTGAGGCAAAGTGAGGCACAGTGAGGCATGCAGATAGACACCCTAGGCTTATGCTCGAGTCAATACGTTTTCCCATTTTTTTGTGGTAAAATTAGGTGCCTCGGCTTATATTCAGGTCGGCTTATACTCAAGTATATACGGTATATATTTGTTTAAGTATACATCTGTGTGTAGTACTTTTATGTGCCTGAAGGACCTCAAACGGAGAAAGGTAGCACATATATATATATATATATATATATATATATATATATATATATATATATGCATAAGTGTACTTAAGGCAGTATATTTACTTGCAAAATTGTGTTCCCCAGCAACCAGTGGGTTCCACAATATTTGTATATACCAGTTGTGCCAAGGGAGGGTTCGAGCCAATTCCAAGGGGTTGATAGGCAGAACGTAGACCCAAAACAAAACCAGCAGCTCCTACGGGGTAGTGCTACACTTTTATAACCCCCAAAGATATCCTTAAAATGCGAGCATAGATTACACTACAAACTACAGAAACTAAGTACTATATCTTATAAACCCTAAAGCTACAATCCTATGAAAAAACACCAATGATTGGGCTCCTGGAATATAATGCACATAAAGCATCATATCTGGTTAACTTAGGCAGTCTTTACTGATGTAGCACCCTGATTGTTAGGAGATTTATTGATTTCCCCCTAAATCTGGCGTTGCTGCACTTCTCTCTTCTGTCACTAGGTGGCATGGTAGCTGGTGACATTGGATAAGACAAGGTTATAGCAAGGACAGGTTATGAATGAATGAATAGGGTATCTTAGCCAACGGGCAGGGATTTTCTTGGGTCTCTTCGCCTGCTGGGAGAGCCTATTTATTTGGGTGGAGTCACGTGATCGAGGTTCTGCGCAACCTGGACGGCTGTCTGGGTGGACATGTGTCGTTTTGCCCTAGGCTGCTAGGCCAGAAATCGAAGGCCTATCCCGGGGACATCTGGCTGCTATGCTATCTGACAGCCTATCCAGAAGTAGCGCAGGGTTGAGACTGCAGGCTTGTAGTCCAACCAGAAGTAACCTTTCCGCCGCCTGAGGAACAAGTCGTGGTCATGGGTAGAGGGGAAGTTGTCGCCACTAAGGGACCATCCACCTTGCTACCGGAAACCATTGTGAGTAATCTATGGCCAGTACCAGAGCAGACTTCTCACCAGCCAGGGACAGTGAAGAAGTGGGAAAGCATCAGCAAGTGCCAAGTCAAGGACCCAGCGGGACAGCAAAGGTGACGCTTGTGGAGAATCAGTAAGCACCAAGCCAGGGACCTAATGTGTCAGCGGGGGTGAAGCTTGAGGAGTATCTGTGAGTGCCAACACAGGGACCCAGCAGGGAAGCGGGGGTGACGCTTGAGGAAGATACTGAGTGCTAACAGTGGAAGAGCTCAGGAGATCCAGTGGCTAGTGGGAGAAGTCTGGTGAGAGAGACTAGGAGCTTGTTGCATGAAGACCCACCATGATAGAGTGTGGGGAAAGCTGATTTCTTTTGCAAACAGTTGAATACAATTGTCGTTAGTAACAGCTACAAGATTGTTGCCATAGGAGACAGCGATTCTACCTATACAGAAATGTGTCTGTATAGCTGTCTACCTATAGAAGTCTCAGAGTCTGCCAATTAACATTGCATCTACCTAAGGGTGTCCTGGCCCTAACCCTCTCTCCCACAGTTCTGTTTAAGAGACAATAAATCTCTTTTTGCATTCTAAAAGTGTCTGGCGCCCACCCTTTCATCTTGCATTACACCCACCATGCCTTTCAACCCACTCTAGAAAGGATGTCAGCTGTCCCTAAATCTGGAGGTCACCATTAGGCTTTGAGGGGCCCGGGACTTTGCTACTCTGAAAAGGTGGGAGGTCACCAAGGGCACACTACAGAAGAAGAGAAGTGCTTATTCATTGTCCATTAGTTTAGGACAATAACTATACTATGTAATGGTAGTACATTTGGATAGTTAGGGAAACACCAGATATTTTATTCAGAGTGAGAGATAAGGTTTAGTTTAAAATTACGGTCAGGGAGTAGTAAAAAATACGTAGTTCAGTTGCATTTTTACCATTCGTCACTACTCACCTCTTTTAACTTTGTATCGTTGGATGTAGGGAGTTGTACATATAGCGCACCCACCCCAGGCTTTACCTGCTTTTTTTTATTTGGTTCCTCCGCAGGAAAGACTGAGGCACACCGCACTACAAGCCCGTACCCTCCTGGATGGGGAGGTTGAGCGGTGTTAGTTTTCTCGGGCCTACCTGTGGCTGGTGTTTGAATCCTCCCGAGCTAATCTCACCTCTGGCTTGGCCAGGGACAAGTCCTTAATTCTCCCCAGTAAAGCCACTGTCCACACCAACTGAAAGTCCAACTTCTGTATTTATTTCACATGGATAATAAATAGTCCCTTTAAGAGCAGACAGGTTGAGACGAGACACAGGTCAGATAAGGTGGGAGAGAGGTCCAGGCACAAACTCAAATCTTGGTTCTCTTACTGTTCTGATATGCACGAACAGGTTTGGTGTGCGATCTTTATCACAGACCTAGTGAATATGGAAGTCCCTGCCACTGACTTGTTGAAGATGGTCACTACTAGGGATGAGCTTCGTGTTCGAGTCGAACATACGTTCGACTCGAACATCGGCTGTTCGATCGTTCGACGAAGATCGAACGATTTGGGCCGTTCGCGCCAAATTCGAGTGACGCGAACGGCCCACAATGCACTACGCCATCGCAGTGTCATCCAGGCGCTGTGATTGGCCAAGCATGCACTGTGACCCCGCATGCTTGGCCAATCACAGCGCCGGCAGCGAGGAGAGCAATGATTGGCCACAGGCAGGATGCCTGTGGCCAATTATTGCTGAGGGTGTTTAGTACACGCCCCACACTATAAAAGGCCGCCAGCACGGCGGCCTAGTGTAGTGTGTTCCGGAGCAGGGATAGAGCAGCATAGGCAGGGACAGTGACTTTTATTTCTTTCTTGCTTAACCTGGATTCCTTTAGTTTAGGGAAAGAGAAGGATAGGTAGGGAGAGTGTCAGTGTGTTTTGTGCATGTGCTATATTGTGCTTAAAAAAAACATTTTTTCTAGGGACAGAAAACTGTAGGTAGGGAGAGTGTGTCAGTTTCTTTCACTGTCAAAGTCCTTGTTTCCAGGGACCTGGAAGGACAGTGAGTGAATTCTCCTTGTGCTAAATTGTGCTTAAAAAAAACATTTTTTCTAGGGACAGAAAACTGTAGGTAGGGAGAGTGTGTCAGTTTCTTTCACTGTCAAAGTCCTTGTTTCCAGGGACCTGGAAGGACAGTGAGTGAATTCTCCTTGTGCTAAATTGTGCTTAAAAAAAACATTTTTTCTAGGGACAGAAAACTGTAGGTAGGGAGAGTGTGTCAGTTTCTTTCACTGTCAAAGTCCTTGTTTCCAGGGACCTGGAAGGACAGTGAGTGAATTCTCCTTGTGCTAAATTGTGCTTAAAAAAAACATTTTTTCTAGGGACAGAAAACTGTAGGTAGGGAGAGTGTGTCAGTTTCTTTCACTGTCAAAGTCCTTGTTTCCAGGGACCTGGAAGGACAGTGAGTGAATTCTCCTTGTGCTAAATTGTGCTTAAAAAAAACATTTTTTCTAGGGACAGAAAACTGTAGGTAGGGAGAGTGTGTCAGTTTCTTTCACTGTCAAAGTCCTTGTTTCCAGGGACCTGGAAGGACAGTGAGTGAATTCTCCTTGTGCTAAATTGTGCTTAAAAAAAACATTTTTTCTAGGGACAGAAAACTGTAGGTAGGGAGAGTGTGTCAGTTTCTTTCACTGTCAAAGTCCTTGTTTCCAGGGACCTGGAAGGACAGTGAGTGAATTCTCCTTGTGCTAAATTGTGCTTAAAAAAAACATTTTTTCTAGGGACAGAAAACTGTAGGTAGGGAGAGTGTGTCAGTTTATTTCACTGTCAAAGTCCTTGTTTCCAGGGACCTGGAAGGACAGTGAGTGAATTCTCCTTGTGCTAAATTGTGCTTAAAAAAAACATTTTTTCTAGGGACAGAAAACTGTAGGTAGGGAGAGTGTGTCAGTTTCTTTCACTGTCAAAGTCCTTGTTTCCAGGGACCTGGAAGGACAGTGAGTGAATTCTCCTTGTGCTAAATTGTGCTTAAAAAAAACATTTTTTCTAGGGACAGAAAACTGTAGGTAGGGAGAGTGTGTCAGTTTCTTTCACTGTCAAAGTCCTTGTTTCCAGGGACCTGGAAGGACAGTGAGTGAATTCTCCTTGTGCTAAATTGTGCTTAAAAAAAACATTTTTTCTAGGGACAGAAAACTGTAGGTAGGGAGAGTGTGTCAGTTTCTTTCACTGTCAAAGTCCTTGTTTCCAGGGACCTGGAAGGACAGTGAGTGAATTCTCCTTGTGCTAAATTGTGCTTAAAAAAAACATTTTTTCTAGGGACAGAAAACTGTAGGTAGGGAGAGTGTGTCAGTTTCTTTCACTGTCAAAGTCCTTGTTTCCAGGGACCTGGAAGGACAGTGAGTGAATTCTCCTTGTGCTAAATTGTGCTTAAAAAAAACATTTTTTCTAGGGACAGAAAACTGTAGGTAGGGAGAGTGTGTCAGTTTCTTTCACTGTCAAAGTCCTTGTTTCCAGGGACCTGGAAGGACAGTGAGTGAATTCTCCTTGTGCTAAATTGTGCTTAAAAAAAACATTTTTTCTAGGGACAGAAAACTGTAGGTAGGGAGAGTGTGTCAGTTTCTTTCACTGTCAAAGTCCTTGTTTCCAGGGACCTGGAAGGACAGTGAGTGAATTCTCCTTGTGCTAAATTGTGCTTAAAAAAACATTTTTTCTAGGGACAGAAAACTGTAGGTAGGGAGAGTGTGTCAGTTTCTTTCACTGTCAAAGTCCTTGTTTCCAGGGACCTGGAAGGACAGTGAGTGAATTCTCCTTGTGCTAAATTGTGCTTAAAAAAAACATTTTTTCTAGGGACAGAAAACTGTAGGTAGGGAGAGTGTGTCAGTTTCTTTCACTGTCAAAGTCCTTGTTTCCAGGGACCTGGAAGGACAGTGAGTGAATTCTCCTTGTGCTAAATTGTGCTTAAAAAAAACATTTTTTCTAGGGACAGAAAACTGTAGGTAGGGAGAGTGTGTCAGTTTCTTTCACTGTCAAAGTCCTTGTTTCCAGGGACCTGGAAGGACAGTGAGTGAATTCTCCTTGTGCTAAATTGTGCTTAAAAAAAACATTTTTTCTAGGGACAGAAAACTGTAGGTAGGGAGAGTGTGTCAGTTTCTTTCACTGTCAAAGTCCTTGTTTCCAGGGACCTGGAAGGACAGTGAGTGAATTCTCCTTGTGCTAAATTGTGCTTAAAAAAAACATTTTTTCTAGGGACAGAAAACTGTAGGTAGGGAGAGTGTGTCAGTTTCTTTCACTGTCAAAGTCCTTGTTTCCAGGGACCTGGAAGGACAGTGAGTGAATTCTCCTTGTGCTAAATTGTGCTTAAAAAAAACATTTTTTCTAGGGACAGAAAACTGTAGGTAGGGAGAGTGTGTCAGTTTCTTTCACTGTCAAAGTCCTTGTTTCCAGGGACCTGGAAGGACAGTGAGTGAATTCTCCTTGTGCTAAATTGTGCTTAAAAAAACATTTTTTCTAGGGACAGAAAACTGTAGGTAGGGAGAGTGTGTCAGTTTCTTTCACTGTCAAAGTCCTTGTTTCCAGGGACCTGGAAGGACAGTGAGTGAATTCTCCTTGTGCTAAATTGTGCTTAAAAAAAACATTTTTTCTAGGGACAGAAAACTGTAGGTAGGGAGAGTGTGTCAGTTTCTTTCACTGTCAAAGTCCTTGTTTCCAGGGACCTGGAAGGACAGTGAGTGAATTCTCCTTGTGCTAAATTGTGCTTAAAAAAAACATTTTTTCTAGGGACAGAAAACTGTAGGTAGGGAGAGTGTGTCAGTTTCTTTCACTGTCAAAGTCCTTGTTTCCAGGGACCTGGAAGGACAGTGAGTGAATTCTCCTTGTGCTAAATTGTGCTTAAAAAAAACATTTTTTCTAGGGACAGAAAACTGTAGGTAGGGAGAGTGTGTCAGTTTCTTTCACTGTCAAAGTCCTTGTTTCCAGGGACCTGGAAGGACAGTGAGTGAATTCTCCTTGTGCTAAATTGTGCTTAAAAAAAACATTTTTTCTAGGGACAGAAAACTGTAGGTAGGGAGAGTGTGTCAGTTTCTTTCACTGTCAAAGTCCTTGTTTCCAGGGACCTGGAAGGACAGTGAGTGAATTCTCCTTGTGCTAAATTGTGCTTAAAAAAAACATTTTTTCTAGGGACAGAAAACTGTAGGTAGGGAGAGTGTGTCAGTTTCTTTCACTGTCAAAGTCCTTGTTTCCAGGGACCTGGAAGGACAGTGAGTGAATTCTCCTTGTGCTAAATTGTGCTTAAAAAAAACATTTTTTCTAGGGACAGAAAACTGTAGGTAGGGAGAGTGTGTCAGTTTCTTTCACTGTCAAAGTCCTTGTTTCCAGGGACCTGGAAGGACAGTGAGTGAATTCTCCTTGTGCTAAATTGTGCTTAAAAAAAACATTTTTTCTAGGGACAGAAAACTGTAGGTAGGGAGAGTGTGTCAGTTTCTTTCACTGTCAAAGTCCTTGTTTCCAGGGACCTGGAAGGACAGTGAGTGAATTCTCCTTGTGCTAAATTGTGCTTAAAAAAAACATTTTTTCTAGGGACAGAAAACTGTAGGTAGGGAGAGTGTGTCAGTTTCTTTCACTGTCAAAGTCCTTGTTTCCAGGGACCTGGAAGGACAGTGAGTGAATTCTCCTTGTGCTAAATTGTGCTTAAAAAAAACATTTTTTCTAGGGACAGAAAACTGTAGGTAGGGAGAGTGTGTCAGTTTCTTTCACTGTCAAAGTCCTTGTTTCCAGGGACCTGGAAGGACAGTGAGTGAATTCTCCTTGTGCTAAATTGTGCTTAAAAAAATCATTTTTTCTAGGGACAGAAAACTGTAGGTAGGGAGAGTGTGTCAGTTTCTTTCACTGTCAAAGTCCTTGTTTCAAGGGACAGAGAAGGACACCTGAAGGTAGCCCTTATTGCTTTTTTCCCATCTCCCTGCAGGCCATCTATTAGAATGTCTGGAAGGCAAACAAGGAGAGGCAGACAGTCAGGAGGCAATAAAAGAGGGCAAGCAGGCTCTGTGTCTGGGGGCAACAGTGCTGGTCGTGGACGCGGTGCATTGTCATCAGCACATGGCCATGGGACACGCTTGTCCTTCTTTTCGGCAGCTGGACATGTTGAGCCACATCATGCCGAAGACTTGGTAGAGTGGATGACCAAGCCCTCCTCCTCCTCCTCATCCTCTCTCACCCAGGCTCAGGGTACTGGAAAAGCAGCTGCCAAAGCGTCCTCTTCCCTGGTATCAATGTCAGACTCATCATCAGTCACTCCTTCCCTAGACCCACCATGTCCTCCTCCTGAGGAGTCCCCCGAACTGTTTCAGCACAGTGTTGGGTACATGCTCCAGGAGGATGCCCAGCGTTTCGAAGGGTCTGATGATGAAACCCAGCTAGAGGAAGGCAGTAGCGTGAGAGCAGACAGAGGGGATGCTCAAGAAGGACACCAATCTGGCAGTCATGTTCCAGCAGCTGCAGCATACTGCCAGATTGGCTCCAGTGATGAGGAGGGAGGTGATGATGAGGTCACTGACTCCACGTGGGTGCCTAATAGGAGAGAGGAGGAGGAGGAGGATGAGGAGGAGGCACATCTCCAACGAGGCAGGATGCCCTTTGGTGGCCAGCGTAAGGGCAGTACACCGACGGAATCACACCGCAGAGCTCCGCCTGTGCAGGGCGCTGCCTCTGCCCGTCATTCAAAAAGTTCTTTGGTGTGGGCCTTTTTTGAGGCTAGTGCATCAGATCGCACAGCTGCTGTTTGCAACATATGTCTCAAGCGTATATCGTGTGGCCAAAACATCAGCCGCTTGGGTACCACATGCCTGACCAGACATATGTTGACCTGCTGTCATGGATATGCATTAATGTCTGTCTGCCATCTTACCTTCCTCCTCATGTGTTCATCTAGAGACCAGACCTCCTTCACCTGGCTTCCTTTATAATCTCCTCCCAGCCTGACTCCACCCCAGGCCCTATCACTGAACACTATATTAACCTGTGCACTGCAAGCCTGCTTTGCTGATCAACGTGTTTGTTAGGCATTGTGTGTTTGGGTTCCTGCCTGCCGTGTGCTACGTCTGTCTCTCTGTTACGTTATTGGCTTGTCCCCGACCATCCCTGTCTGCTCGTGACCCTTGACCTTCGGCTCGTTCTTCGTTATCCTTGTCTGATTGTGGCCCCTGACCTTCGGCTTGTTATTCGGTTCTCTCTATCGTGTGCTGCTGCTTCCCCTTATCCTACGGGGCGTGAGCTAGGAAACTCCAGGGGCCGCGACCTGGTCCCAGCCTGCAGCGTAACATCCTCACCACTAGAGGCCCTGGAGAAGACCAGCTGGGTCTTAGACTCCGCGCCCTGGGGAATCTTGGCTCTCGCTTCCGTTGGGATCCCGGTTGTGCTCCTCTGGTCCCGCTTTCCACAACCACCCAGTTTCCTATCCACAGAAGCCAGCCATAGGGTTCACTACCTCGCGGTGCACTCCTGTCCCCCTACGGTGTGCATCTGTCACCTGGCCACAGGTGACCCTGACAGTTTGATCAGCCATGAACCCGGCTGACATCCCGCTTCCCGCGGATGATCCATTGCAGGGCATAGTTCGCAGACTTGAGACCCAGGAATCAAATCAGACCCAGGTGATGCGATTCCTCCAGGATCTGGCTTCTCGATTCGAGCAGCTTCAGGTCTCCTTGGGAACCCCGAATCCGCAACCCCAAGTACAACCAGCGGCTGTACCTATCGCACCAGTCGCAGCCTCACACTCACTAAGATTGCCAGCTCCGTTCCGTTTCTCTGGGGACTCCAAGGCCTGCAGGGGGTTTCTCAGCCAATGCACTATTCATTTTGAGCTTCAGCCTCAAAGCTTCCTATCTGACCGGGCTAAGGTAGCCTATATCATTTCCCTCCTCTCCGGTGAAGCTTTGGCCTGGGCTGCCCCCCTGTGGGAGAGGAACGATCCGGTGGTTTCCAGTCTGTCCGAATTCTTGAAGCTCTTTCGTAATATCTTCGAAGAGCCGGCTCGGGCTTCTTCAGCGGCTAGTGCTGTCTTACGTCTTCGCCAAGAATCTAGTTCAGTGGGGCAATATGCTCTTCAGTTCCGTATCCACACAGCTGAATTGAGCTGGAATAATGAGGCCCTGGTCGCTACCTTTTTACATGGCCTCTCTGACCGAGTGAAAGACGAATTAGCGGGAAGAGCCATTCCCGTCGGTCTGGACGATGTAATTTCATTATGCAACCAGATCGACATTCGTTTTCAAGAGAGGTCCTTAGAAAAAAGACGCCAGCACTCTCTGGGTCCTAGCCAGTCTGAGCTCCCCTCCCTTCATTCCGTGGAGCATCCTCTACCTGCTGAAGAACCTATGCAGCTGGGCCGGACCAGACTAACCCCCGAAGAACGTGCTAGGCGCAGAACTCTGGGCTTGTGCCTCTATTGTGGGGGCAAGGGTCATTTTCGTGACTCCTGCTCGCTTCGTCCGGGAAACGCTCGGGTCTAATACATTTGGAAGGTGGAGTATTGGACCCAGAAACATCACCTTCTCGCCTGCTCTTGCCGGTGTCCCTTCATGTAGGCACTTCTCCTCAGTCAACCCTTGCATACCTGGATTCCGGGGCTGCCGGCAATTTCATGGATTGGAGAACTGCTTCTTCTATGAAGCTTACCCTTTCACCTCTCACTACCCCATTGGTAGTCTCGGCAATTGATGGCACTGTTCTCCCAGGGGGCCCTATTCGCTTCCAGACGCTACCCATTAGGATGTCGGTAGGGATTCTCCACCAGGAGTGGATATCCTTTCTTATTCTACCCAAGGCCTCTACCCCAGTTGTATTGGGCCTCCCTTGGCTACAGCTCCACTCCCCACATGTGGACTGGGTCTCTGGGCAGATCCTGGCCTGGGGTTCCTCATGTTTCTCGTCGTGTCTTCTCAAGGTGACCCCCAAGGAGAGTCTTCCGGTTGCTGCCACTTCTGTTTCTTCTGATCTTCCCGCCGCATACAGCGATTACCGGGATGTGTTCTGTAAAAAATCAGCTGAGGTGCTTCCTCCCCACAGGTCTTTTGACTGTGCTATTGATCTTGTCCCCGGAGCAACTCTACCCAGGGGTCGTACCTACCCTCTGTCCATCCCAGAGACCCAGGCCATGTCGGAGTATGTAGCAGAGAATCTGGAGAGAGGGTTCATCCGGAAATCCTCATCGCCTGCAGGGGCAGGGTTCTTTTTTGTTGCCAAAAAGGATGGTACCTTAAGACCCTGCATCGATTATCGGGGTTTAAATGCGGTTACTATTAAAAATCGATACCCCTTACCCTTAATATCTGAGCTATTCGATAGGTTGAAGGGTGCCTCCATTTTCACCAAGTTGGATCTCAGAGGCGCGTACAATCTCATTCGAATACGGGAGGGTGACGAATGGAAGACTGCATTTAACACTAGAGACGGGCATTACGAATATCTGGTGATGCCTTTTGGTCTGTGTAATGCTCCAGCCGTGTTTCAAAACTTTGTCAATGAAATCTTCAGAGATCTGCTGTACCAGTTTGTTGTCATCTATCTGGATGACATTCTGATCTTTTCTGAAAATCTGCTCGTCCACAGAAACCATGTCCGCACTGTACTTCAACGTCTTAGAGAGAACAATCTCTATGCCAAGCTGGAGAAATGTTCCTTTGAATGTTCTGAGGTCCTGTTTTTGGGGTGCTTTGTCTCATGTTCGGGGCTTCGTATGGACCCTGGGAAGGTCTTGGCTATCACCAACTGGCCTCTTCCTGCTAGCCTCAAGGCCACACAGCGCTTTCTTGGCTTCACTAATTATTATAGGCAGAAGAAGGGTGTGAATGCCAGAGACTGGCCTCCCGAAGCTGTCTCTGCATTTCACAACCTGAAACAGGCCTTTGTTTCTGGCCCCCTCTTGAGGAGACCAAATCCTGGGAATGCATTTTTTATTGAAGTGGACGCTTCCTCAATGGGGGTGGGAGCTGTGCTTCTTCAAATCTTTGAGAAGAGACGCCAACCATGTGCGCTCTTCTCCAAAAAAATTTCTCAGGCAGAGAGGAATTATGCCATCGGTGATCGGGAACTTCTCGCAATTAAATTGGCGTTAGAGGAGTGGCGTCATCTCTTGGAGGGTTCCCCTCACTCCATAACGATCTTTACCGATCACAAGAATTTACAGTATCTACAGAATGCTAAACGTCTGAATCCTAGACAGGCCAGGTGGAGTCTCTTCTTTGCCCGTTTTAATTTCACGATTACCTACAAACCTGGTTCCTGCAACGGTCGGGCTGATGCGCTCTCTAGGTCATTTGACACTTTGGACGAGGAGTCCGCCCCTGAACCTGAGCCGATCATTCCCACCTCATGCATTGTTGCCCACTCTACCACCCTGAAGTCTAAAATTCCGCCTGGTAAGACCTTTGTCCCCACTGAGCTAAGAGCTAAGATCCTTCGTTGGGGACATGATTCCAAGGTGGCAGGGCATTCTGGATTCCTCCGATCCTTCCTACTCATCAGTCGTCACTACTGGTGGCCTAATCTCCGCTCAGACGTCAAAGACTACGTTAAAGCTTGTCATGTCTGTGCTCAGTCCAAATCCTCCACACAAGCTCCTGCTGGTCTCCTCATGCCCTTGCCTATTCCTAAGGAACCCTGGGCCCATATTGCCATGGATTTTATCACCGATCTCCCACTGTCTGAGAATAATACAGTCATTTGGGTGGTAATCGATCGATTCTCCAAGATGGCTCATTTTGTTCCTCTTCCTGGTCTTCCTTCTGCCCCTGCCTTGGTTCCCATTTTCATTCGAGAAATTCTCCGCCTACATGGGGTCCCTTCTCATATTGTTTCCGACAGGGGAGTCCAATTCACGTCTCGTTTTTGGAGAGCCTTTTGCAAATCCCTCAATATTGTCTTGGATTTTTCTTCTTCTTACCATCCCCAATCCAATGGACAGACTGAGAGGGTTAATCAGGAGTTAGAGGTCTTTCTTCGCACCTTTGTGTCTTCTCACCATGACGATTGGTCCTCTCTACTCCCGTGGGCAGAATTCTCCCATAACAATCATGTGAATACCAGTTCGCAGAAGACACCCTTTTTCACAGTTTATGGAAAACACCCTCAACTTCCTCTTCCTATGATCTGTTCTCCAGACATTCCAGCTTTGGCTTCGGTTCAGGAGTCTCTCAATTCCGTTTGGGGTCACGTTCATGATTCCCTCCGGGCAGCTGCTGAAAAATTCAAAGGCTTTGCCGACCGCCGCAGGCGTAAACCGCCTTCTCTTCAGCCAGGGGACAAAGTCTGGCTCTCTACCAGGAACATCAAGCTCCGAGTTCCTTCTCTGAAGTTTGCTCCACGATTCATCGGTCCATACACGGTAACTGCTAAACTGAATCCGGTTTGTTTCAAACTCCAGATTCCTAAGAGCCTTAAAATCACTAACTCCTTTCATGTTGCTCTTCTAAAGCCTTTAGTCCTCAATAAATTCTCTCGTCCTCTTCCTACCGTGGCGCCTGTCTCGGAGGATAATCAGGAGTACGAGATCAGTCAAATTCTGGACTCCCGACTCTGTAAAGGCGTTCTTCAGTACCTCGTTCATTGGAAAGGGTTTGGTCCTGAGGAGAGGTCTTGGATCACTGCATCTGAGGTCTTTGCACCTCGTCTGTTAAAGGAGTTTCATCTGAAGTTTCCCTCTAAACCTGGGCCCAGGCGGGGAAGGGGGAGGCCTCGTAAGGAGGGTACTGTCATGGATATGCATTAATGTCTGTCTGCCATCTTACCTTCCTCCTCATGTGTTCATCTAGAGACCAGACCTCCTTCACCTGGCTTCCTTTATAATCTCCTCCCAGCCTGACTCCACCCCAGGCCCTATCACTGAACACTATATTAACCTGTGCACTGCAAGCCTGCTTTGCTGATCAACGTGTTTGTTAGGCATTGTGTGTTTGGGTTCCTGCCTGCCGTGTGCTACGTCTGTCTCTCTGTTACGTTATTGGCTTGTCCCCGACCATCCCTGTCTGCTCGTGACCCTTGACCTTCGGCTCGTTCTTCGTTATCCTTGTCTGCTTGTGGCCCCTGACCTTCGGCTTGTTATTCGGTTCTCTCTATCGTGTGCTGCTGCTTCCCCTTATCCTACGGGGCGTGAGCTAGGAAACTCCAGGGGCCGCGACCTGGTCCCAGCCTGCAGCGTAACATCCTCACCACTAGAGGCCCTGGAGAAGACCAGCTGGGTCTTAGACTCCGCGCCCTGGGGAATCTTGGCTCTCGCTTCCGTTGGGATCCCGGTTGTGCTCCTCTGGTCCCGCTTTCCACAACCACCCAGTTTCCTATCCACAGAAGCCAGCCATAGGGTTCACTACCTCGCGGTGCACTCCTGTCCCCCTACGGTGTGCATCTGTCACCTGGCCACAGGTGACCCTGACACCTGCCATGCAGCTCGTTGGCAAGCCTACCTCAAAGACCCACACCAAAGAACAAAGCGGACCTCTCCTTGCACCGCATCAGCTGGGATCTCCAACCCCACTATAACTTCAGTCCTCTCTGAAACATGCACTGAGAGGAATGAAGGTGTAGAATTAGGTGTGTCACAGCCAAGTACTTGCGGCCACTCTGCTAGCAGTACACCGACGTCCGATTCTAGCAGGCAAATTTCCCTGCCCCAGCTGCTGGACCGTCGAAAGAAGTTCACTCCCAGCCATCCACATGCCCAGCGGTTGAATGCTAGCTTGGCTAAATTGCTAGCGCTTCAACTGCTGCCTTTTCAGTTGGTAGACTCGGCCCCCTTCCGTGAGTTTGTGCAATGTGCGGTTCCTCAGTGGCAGGTTCCCAAACGCCACTTTTTCTCACGGAAGGCTATTCCGGCTCTCTACCGGCATGTGGAAGGCAATGTCTTGGCCTCGCTGGACAGGGCGGTCAGCGGTAAGGTGCATATTACCGCTGACTCATGGTCCAGCAGGCATGGACAGGGACGTTACCTTTCTTTCACGGCCCATTGGGTCACTCTTTTGGCAGCTGGGAAGGATGCAGGACAAGGTGCAGTAGTGTTGGAGGTTGTCCCACCGCCACGCCTCCAAAATGCTACTACTGGTTGTGACACACCTCTCTCCTCCACCCCCTCCTCTTCTTCTTCCTCCATGGCCTCTTCCTGTGGTTTGTCCTATGAACCAGCGGTGCTCCGTAGCCGTTCACGGGGCTACGCAAGTACGCAGGCAAAAAGATGCCATGCCGTGCTTGCGCTGGTGTGTTTGGGGGACAGAAGCCACACTGGGGCAGAGGTCCTGTCTGCTCTGCAGGGCCAGGCCGAGAGGTGGTTGACGCCACGCCAGCTTAAGCCAGGAATGGTGGTTTGCGACAATGGCACCAACCTCCTCTCCGCCCTCCGACAGGGACAACTGACCCATGTGCCCTGTGTGGCTCACGTCCTTAACCTGGTGGTGCAGCGGTTCTTGGGCAGGTACCCGGGCTTACAGGATGTCCTGAGGCAGGCCAGGAAAGTCTGTGTGCATTTCCGCAGATCTTATAATGCCAGTGCTCGCCTGGCTGAGCTGCAAAAGGAGTTGAACCTGCCCAAGAACCGCCTTATATGTGACATGCCCACCAGGTGGAACTCAACGTTGGCCATGCTGCAGCGGCTGCACACGCAGCAGAGGGCCATCAATGAGTACCTGTGCGACTACGGCACCAGGACAGGGTCAGGGGAGCTTGGTTTTTTTTCTCCACGCCAGTGGGGCATGATCAGGGATGCATGCACTGTCCTGGCACCATTTGAGGAGGCCACGAGGATGGTGAGCAGTGACAGTGCATGCATCAGTGACACTGTACCTCTTGTCCACCTGTTGGAGCACACGCTGCGTGGAATAATGGACAGGGCACTTGAGGCAGAACAGAGGCAGGAAGAGGAGGACTTCCTTGCCTCTCAAGGCCCCCTTTACCCAGACAGTGTTCCTTCTGTCCCACCCATCACACAGGAAGAGGAGGAGGAGGAGGAGGAGGAGGAGGATTGTGTCAGCATGGAGGTGGAGGCTGGCACCCAGCATCATCAGCAGCAGTCTTTTAGGGATGATTTACAGTCCCAAGAAACCAGTGGACTTGTACGTGGCTGGGAGGAGGTGGCTGCGGATCATGTCGTCCTTAGTGACCCAGAGGACTCCGGAGCGAATGCCTCAGCAAACCTACGCTGCATGGCCTCCCTGATCCTGCAAAGTCTGCGGAAGGATCCTCGTATTCTTCGGATCAAGGAGAGGGACCATTACTGGCTGGCCACTCTCCTTGATCCACGGTACAAGGGTAAGGTTGCGGACCTTATGTTACCGTCGCAGAGGGAGCAGAGGATGAGACAACTCCGGGAGGCCTTGCAGAAAGGTCTGTGCAACGCGTTCCCAGAGACTGGGAGGTTACAAACTCCTGGTCCTGGACAACGAGTTGCTGAGGCTTCGGCCAGTCAAAGAAGGAGCGGTGGGGAAGGTGGCCATCTGACCGATGCGTTCAGACAATTCTTTAGTCCGCAGCCCCAAAGTATGATCGGTTCCAGCAACCATCGCCAGCGTCTGATAAACATGGTGCAGGAATATCTAGGGGCAAGGTCAGACTTGGACACCTTCCCCACCGAAAATCCTCTGGCTTACTGGGTCTTGAGGATGGATCACTGGCCAGAGCTTGCACAGTATGCAATTGAGCTACTGGCCTGTCCTGCATCCAGCGTTCTTTCGGAACGCACATTCAGTGCTGCTGGAGGATTTGTCACGGATCACAGGGTGCGCCTGTCCACCGACTCGGTTGATCGACTGACTTTCATCAAGATGAACCAGTCTTGGATCACCACCAGCTACCACACACCTGATGCTGATATAACAGACTAATTGATTTTAACATGTCACATCCCTTCAAGACTGATGCTGATGCTGAGTGCCTGTGCTGTTATGTTGACTGGCTATCCTCCTCCTCCGAGTCCTCAATGATACGATTGATGATGATAGCTTGGAAGATCATTTTTGTTTATGGGTGCCGCCACCAGTGGCTAAGGCCCAATTTTTCAGCCCCTGTTTTACAGGGGCGTGTAATTACAATTTTTTTAGCAATAATTTGCCATAGGGCTCATTGCTGTGCTCCAAGTACAGTATCTGTGAGGGGTTGGAGTGTTGTGGCACCAGTGCCTAAGGCCCAATTTTTCAGCCCCTGTTTAACAGGGGCGTGTCATTACAATTTTTGAAGCAATACTTTGCAACAGGGCTCATTGCTGTGCTCCAAGTACAGTATCTGTGAGGGGTTGTAGTGTTGTGCCACCAGTGCCTAAGGCCCAATTTTTCAGCCCCTGTTCAACAGGGGCATGCAATTACAATTCTTGATCTAATAATTCACAGCAGGGTCCATTGCTGCACCCACCAAGAGTAACTCTGAGGGCTTACAGTCTTGTGGCAACGCCACCACCACCACCACCACAAAAGGCCCAATTTTTCAGCCCCTGTTCAAAAGGGGCATGTAATTACAATTCTTGATCTAATAATTCACAGCAGGGCCCATTGCTGCACCCACCAAGAGTAACTGTCAGGGCTTACAGTGTTGTGGCACCAGCACCACCATCAAAGCCCCAATTTTTACTACCACTGTTCAACAATTATATGTAATTAAAATTCCTGATATAATAGTTGACAGCAGGGCGTTCCACCACCAACCAAGAGTAACTGAGTGCTTACAGTGTTGTGCCAACACCAACAACTAAGGGGCCTATTTCTGCAGAGTATATACGGCAGGTCCCTACTTTCAAACATCCAACTTACAAACGACTCCTACTTGCAAACGAAAGAAGACAACAGGAAGTGAGAGGAAATCTACCCCTAGAAAGGAAAATTCTCTCCTGTAAGAATAAATATGGGAGAAAGGGGTCTCATCTGTACTGATGCTTTATCAGCAATCCTTGTTTCAAGAAAAACACCACATTTCAAAAACAGTTGTCATTGGGACGGAAAGTGAGGTGAAATGTTCTGAACAGGGGCACAGACAGCAAAACAAATGTTACAGGGGTGATAACCCTTACCTATGTTTCCCAAAAAGTTTAAAAATAGATTTTTGGGCTGGAGCTACACTTCAACAATGTACCTGTTCAAAATTACAAACAGATTCTACATAAGAACAAACTTACAGTCCCTGTCTTGTATGCACCGCCTGTATACGGCTGTTCAGAGTATATAGGGCCTTTTTTATTTTATGTGCGGGGTTCCCCTTAATATCCATACAAGACCCAAAGGGGCTGGTAATGGGCTGGGGTGGGGGGGGGGTCATGGGGTAGCTATGCCATTTTTCTTAAAGAATTTCATCCATATTACCGGGACCAGACATTACATTAAAGCCGCAAGCAGTTTTAAATGGCTTTTTTTTCCTTTAGAAGTGTCATTTTGTGCAGGGACAGTTCTAAACACGGGAAACACGTGGCACTTCACAGGTATACTTTAGACACCCCCCAGGTACGATATTTAAAGGAATATTTGACTTTTTTTTTTTCACTTTATGCATCATTAAAATGACTGCTCCCGAAAAACGACCGTTTTTAAAACTTCTTTTTGCATTGATACATGTCCCCTGGTGCAGAAACCGGGTTCCCAAACCCTATTTATGACAATAACATGCATAATAGTTGTTATAATTAGCACTTTAGAATTCGAACGTTCGCATCCATTGTATTTAATAGGGTTCTAATGTTCGTTCGAACTTTCGGTCCGTTCGCGGGTTCTGGTGCGAACCGAACCCGGGGGTGTTCGGCTCATCACTAGTCACTACCACTGACCTGGTGTGTGTAGAGTCACTGCCACTATGACCTACAGAACATGCACTGCCTTCTTGGAGAACTTGGCCCATGTCAAAGAGAAAAACATCCCTCCGGAGAGTTACCAGAGGCCCTCACTGTCACCACGACTCTGCGCTGGGTCATCAGAAAGGATGGAACAGCAACTCCACCTCCGGGCCTAGGGCACCCGGAGGCAACACACCCAGGCCTCCGGGCCTAGGGCACCCGGAGGCCACACACACACAACCCAGGCCGAAGGAGCCTGGGCACGACCTCAAACTCCACTGGAAGATGGCCGCCCCTTTTTATACCCTCTCCCGACAGGCACATCAGGTTCCCCACCCCGCCGCACTGCTGTCAAGAGGGGACAAGAAAGGGCACAACCCTGTACCGTGGTTCAACCCAGGCCTATGTCAACAGCGCCACCTATAGGCCCCAGGGAACTGCACATCAGTACTATCTCCCAGGGACAGAAATGGTCCATGAACCCTAACAATTTGTGTATCTGAGCCTTATTACCACTCAGATACTTCCCTTAAATATAGCACCCTGCTACACATTCCCCCCTCTTAATAGACACTGGTCCCCAGTGTCTGGAGTAGAACCATGCCTCTCAGGCCTGAGTCAGCATAAGTCCAATCCAGAGACAGACTATCAAAAAAAATGACAATTTAGAAAAGTAGTTTGTTTGTGCCGGAACCTAAAACGGGGGAAAAGAAATTAAACACAGAAGGAAAAAAAGAGAAATACACATGTGTACAAAACTTTTAAGATCACATACAATTTTCAATAAAATTTACATTTCCCTCCCACTGCCTAGCTAAGACCCACCCTGAGCAGTCTTGCTTGGTGTTCACCTGCAGGGGAAAGAAAAACACACCTGAAATAACAGTAGTTGGAATGAAGAGGCTCACCCCTAGAGAAGAATCCCTTCCTTCCAACAAGTAAAACTGCATAATGCCTTATTGTCCTTTAATAGTTACGCAACACCGCCACCTAGTGGTAGTGCCAATGTCAGAACACTCATCCCAACAGAAACTTTCCTTCTGTAATGCGGGGTAAAACTTCCTCTTCTTCTTGATCTGTGACCCTGAACTGTCTACAACCCCAAAATCCTTGTTATCTTTGCGGTAGGGAGGGAGGGAAGAACAACAAAACAGCAACAATTCCCGCTCCTCCAAAGAGTAGACTAACCTTTAACTTAGGGCAAAACTTCCTGGGTTTTCAAGGAGAATGCACTCAAGGAGAAAGAAAAAAATCAGAGTCTTGTCTCTCACAGATAGTAGTGTGGGTCAGGCAACACCAACGGCTTCCAATGTCTATCAAAGGTGTCTATGTGATACTCAACATCATCCTTGTCCTTCCTACAAATGAGTACCTTGTCTGCATGGATATGCCGACCCAAAATCCAAGCAGCTTTACAGTCCTTAAACCGCAGAGTGGCTGCGGGTGAACATGAGTAGTATCTTCTGGCCTGGGGTACTTTGATGTGTGTCCACACAAAGTCCTTGTACCATCGTTGTCTACAGGCCTCCACCTCAAATAAAAGTTGCTTTGGTAAGTACGGGTACTCCCACCCATACTCGCTGGCAACTCTTTGATTGAAGAGTCTCTGCAGCCGGGACAGTGGCGGCATAGTAGCACGGTCTCCCGCGCCAGGCAAGACGATCGCTTCAGGGTGCCGAGGTACTTTAACTACCTCCGGACCAGTTGCAGCGACACCCGACTTGTCTCGACTGTTGAAACTGGTGCCTCCAATGATGGAGGAGCAGACAAGGGGACAGATCCCTCCTCAGGCTCGGAAGCCACCACCCGGGGTGCATTTTCCCCAATGGACATGGGTGAGTCCCTAGCACTACGGGACAAGGACAGGGGCATCTTATCCCATCCCTTTTTCTCGAACAGTTCATCAATTGCGGTGTCATCACCCGCATCAGAGATGGACTCCAGATCGGAGGTGTCATATTCCTCCGCAGGAAGGTAACTCCTGGCACAGGACAAATCACCCCCTCTAGCTGATTCACTGACATGTGAATCCCCAGGGCTAGGGGCCTTTAACAGAGTCTCTTCCCCCGGCTTTCCTTCGGCTTGAAGAAGAACCAGGACGTTCAGGACTTTTCCCTTCGGAGGCATCCGTTCCGAGTAAGCGCTGGGGCGTTGCTCCACCATGGCCGCGGGAAGCTTTCACGAACCCGATCTTCCTCTTGGGCGGTGGGAGAATGGACTCTGTACTAACTGAAGCAGCATCCTCCGGTCTCTCGCTCGCTACAACAAGCTCCTCTTTGACTTCCTCCGAAGTCCCGTCAGTATGCGCAGGGGTGGCTGTACAAGCTCTGATTCCTCCTTCCAGAGTGGTGGCGCCCGTAAGGCAGTTGAGGTGGAAGCCCCGAGGCTTCTCCGTAGGTTGCTCGACCTCAAATAGAAATTGCTTACAGTTCTCGCATCGCCCGAATGGCTTTAGATGAACCACCAGTCCCGAGCAGCCGGGACAAATCACTCCGAGGGCCTCCACATCTTTACACACGTAGAGGGCAAATCTTCCCCGGGGCTTCAGCCGAATCCCCGTATCCGTTAACGTAGCAGCGAATGAAGTCATCTTCATGGTAGTAGTAGCCGGAACCCATGAGGCATGAGACGCCATGTTATCCATCCGCTGCTCCATTGCGCATTGACCTTTTTCGCGCCAAAGTCCCCACGTGCTACTCCACATATGGCCAGACTCCTCCCATCTCCTGCATCGTTTGCGGGCTTTCTGTATAGGCACGCCCACGAACTACACAGTCAGGGTTCTCCTCGTGGCGCAGTTCACAATATGACCGACCTCCACATAACTTCACTGGGGAATAAACTCACTTCTGGGGGGGGTTTTCACACTTTCAACCGCAGACACATCTCGGACTCGAGCCCCCACGTATAGCGCACCCACCCCAGGCTTTACCTGCTTTTTTTTATTTGGCTCCTCCGCAGGAAAGACTGAGGCACACCGCACTACAAGCCCGTACCGTCCTGGATGGGGAGGTCGAGCGGTGTTAGTTTTCTCGGGCCTGCCTGTGGCTGGTGTTTGAATCCTCCCGAGCTGATCTCACCTGGCTTGGCCAGAGACAAGTCCTTAATTCTCTCCAGTAAAGCCACTGTCCACACCAACTGAAAGTCCAACTTCTGTATTTATTTCACATGGATAATAAATAGTCCCTTTAAGAGCAGACACAAGTCAGATAAGGTGGGAGAGAGGTCCAGGCACAAACTCAAATCTTGGTTCTCTTACTGTTCTGATATGCACGAACAGGTTTGGTGTGCGATCTTTATCACAGACCTAATAAATATGGAAGTCACTGCCACTGACTTGTTGAAGATGGTTGCTGCCACTGACCTGGTGTGCGTAGAGTCACTGCCACTATGACCTACAGAACATGCACTGCCTTCTTGGAGAACTTGGCCAATGTCAAAGAGAAAAATATCCCTCCGGAGAGTTACCAGAGGCCCTCACTGTCACCACGACTCTGCGCTGGGTCTCCAGAAAGGGTCACCTCCCTGGCCTCCTCGATCCAAGATACAGGTCCCCTCGCAAGGCGGTACCCTGGGAGCTCTCAATCCTTAGCGGACCCCAGCCGAAGGTTGCTGGGCTCCGGCCCTCCTCTTTAGTACCTCAACCCAGACTGAAGGTGTCTGGGATGGAACAGCAACTCCACCTCCGGGCCTAGGGCACCCGGAGGCAACACACCCAGGCCTCCGGGCCTAGGGCACCCGGAGGCCACACACACACAACCCAGGCCGAAGGTGCCTGGGCGCGACCTCGAACTCCACTGGAAGATGGCCGCCATTTTTTATACCCTCTCCCGACAGGCACAGCAGGTTCCCCGCCCCGCTGCACTGCTGTCAAGAGGGGACAAGAAAAGGCACAACCCTGTACCGTGGTTCAACCCGGGTCTATGGCAACAGCGCCACCTATAGGCCCCAGGGAACTGCACATCAGTACTATCTCCCAGGGACAGAAATGGTCCATGAACCCTAACAATTTGTATATCTGAGCCTTATTACCACTCAGATACTTCCCTTAAATATAGCACCCCACTACATACACATGCCACAGCACTTTGCGCCATGGCCATAGCAAAAATGATTCCCCCTGTTGCATTCGGAGGGCAGCACCGTTGTGGAACTAGACCCATTCAAGTGAATAGGGCTGCACCACAACTGCCCCAGAACACAGTTGTAGTGTAGTCGTGTGGCCTTTTCAGAGTTAGAACAAATGGTTAGGAGGTAACATTTTTCCTCCCAGCCGCATATCAACTGTCCTCTGAAAAATGATCCACCATGGATTGCTTCTCAAAGGGGAGTCAATGGCTGCCACACATGTAAACAAGCTCTAAAAAATACGGGCAACATTTTAAATACGTTAAAAAAAATGCTTGTTTTCTTTTCCTTTGATATTCTCACACCTTTTCTAAGTGATATTTACGTTATTAATACATGGCTAAAGTAAATATTAGACCTTCTGTGAAACTGAGTCAAAGCACTGATGAAAGTAAATTTTTCAATCTTCAGTGTCTCAGACTTTATAAACAGCAAGGTCAACAAAGGACATTTTAATAGGATGTTGAAGAAAATCACTTATGATGAGATTTCGGGCAGCATAACATGCAAAGTTGATCTACAGTCTGGCAAAAGGGCTCTCAAAACCTGCTTATCATTCTGTTCCTCAGCTGCTTCATTAATACTTTCAAAAATGTCCTGCATGTTTTCCTGTGTTCTCAAGTACCACATTCATTTGATTGTAAGGGAGACCTATCCAGCTGAGAATGAGTTAATAGGAGAATGATTTTTGCCTGTCTTCATAATCTCTGAGAATTTAATTTTTTCTTACTTATGTACCAAGTCCAGGAAAATAAAATTAAATGGATGTGTTTTTTTATTTAAATGTTATTATTGGGATGTTAGAAACATTGACCAGCTCACTACTTTTCAAGACCTCACAGGGAAGGTCAAAGACAATCAACCAGTTACTGAATAGGCAAAAAAAAAAACATGGGGGAATGTACTGTATTAACTACGTTTTTCAAATTAGTTGATCTATCATGGTTTCAGCACCTTCTGACTAGGGATGAGCTCGGTGTTCGAGTCAAACATACGTTCGACTCGAACATCGGCTGTTCGATCGTTCGACGAAGATCGAACGATTTGGGCCGTTCGCGCCAAATTCGAGTGAAACGAACGGCCCACAATGCACTACGCCATCGCAGTGCAATCCAGGCGCTGTGATTGGCCAAGCATGCACTGTGACCCCGCATGCTTGGCCAATCACAGCGCCGGCAGCGAGGAGAGCCATAATTGGCCACAGGCAGGATGCCTGTGGCCAATTATAGCTCAGGGGGATTTAGTACACACCCCACACTATAAAAGGCCGCCTTGTGTAGTGTGTTCCGGTTCAGGGAGAGAGAAGGATAGGCAGGGACAGTGTCAGTGCTATTTGTTCATTTAACTTGTGTGCAGGGAGAGAGAAGGATAGGCAGGGACAGTGTCAGTGATATTCTTTGCTAAACCTTGTGCGCAGGGAGAGAGAAGGATAGGCAGGGACAGTGTCAGTGATATTCTTTGCTAAGGCTCCTGCACAGTATACACCTGAAGCTAGCCCTTATTGCTGTGTTTTCCTGCTGTGTAACACAGGCAGGCATCTGCAGCACTTACAGCGGGCGTAGTGTGCCTACTGCACAGTATACACCTGAAGCTAGCCCTTATTGCTGTGTTTTCCTGCTGTGTAACACAGGCAGGCATCTGCAGCACTTACAGCGGGCGTAGTGTGCCTCCTGCACATTATACACCTGAAGCTAGCCCTTATTGCTCGTGTTTTTTTTCTTTTGTGTTACACTAACAGGCATCTGCAGCACTTACAGCGGGCATAGTGTGCTTCCTGCAAAATATACACCTGAAGCTAGCCCTTATTGCTGTGTTTTCCTGTTGTGTAACACAGGCAGGCATCTGCAGCACTTACAGCGGGCGTAGTGTGCCTCCTGCACATTATACACCTGAAGCTAGCCCTTATTGCTCGTGTTTTTTTTTCTTTTGTGTTACACTAACAGGCATATGCAGCACTTACAGCAGGCGTAGTGTGCTTCCTGCAAAATATACACCTGAAGCTAGACCTTATTGCTGTGTTTTCCTGTTGTGTAACACAGGCAGGCATCTGCAGCACTTACAGTGGGCGTAGTGTGCCTCCTGCACAGTATACACCTGAAGCTAGCCCTTATTGCTCGTGTTTTTTTTTTCTTTTGTGTTACACTAACAGGCATCTGCAGCACTTACAGCGGGCGTAGTGTGCTTCCTGCAAAATATACACCTGAAGCTAGCCCTTATTGCTGTGTTTTCCTGTTGTGTAACACAGGCAGGCATCTGCAGGACTTACACCGGGCGTTGTGTAACACAGGCAGGCATCTGCAGCACTTACAGTGGGAGTAGTGTGCCTCCTGCACAGTATACACCTGAAGCTAGCCCTTATTGCTCGTGTTTTTTTTTTCTTTTGTGTTACACTAACAGGCATCTGCAGCACTTACAGCGGGCATAGTGTGCTTCCTGCAAAATATACACCTGAAGCTAGCCCTTATTGCTGTGTTTTCCTGTTGTGTAACACTGGCAGGCACCTGCAGGACTTACAGCGGGCGTAGTGTGCCTCCTGCACAGTATACACCTGAAGCTAGCCCTTATTGCTGTGTTTCCTGTTGTGTAACACAGGCAGGCATCTGCAGCACTTACAGCGGGCGTAGTGTGCTTCCTGCAAAATATACACCTGAAGCAAGCCCTTATTGCTGTGTTTTCCTGTTGTGTAACACAGGCAGGCATCTGCAGCACTTACAGCGGGCGTAGTGTGCCTCCTGCACAGTATACACCTGAAGCTACCAGTTATTGCTGGTTTTCCCATCTCCCTGCAGGCCATTAGAATGTCTGGAAGGCAAACAAGGAGAGGCAGACAGTCAGGAGCCAATAAAAGAGGGCAAGCAGGCTCTGTGTCTAGAGACAACAGTGCTGGTCGTGGACACGGTGCATCGTCATCTGCACGTGGCCATGGGGCACGCTTGTCCTTATTTTCGGCAGCTGGACGTGTTGGGCCGCATCATGCCGAAGACTTGGTAGAGTGGATGACCAAGCTCTCCTCACCCTCCTCATCCTCTCTCACTCAGGCTCAGGGTACTGGCAAAGCAGCTGCCAAAGCGTCCTCTTCCCTCGTATCAATGTCATCATCAGTCACTCCTTCCCTAGACCCAACGTGTGCCCCTGAGGAGTCCCCCGAACTATTTGAGCACAGTGTTGGGTACATGCTCCAGGAGGATGCCCAGCGTTTCGAAGGGTCTGATGATGATACCCAGCTAGAGGAAGGCAGTAGCATGAGAGCAGAGAGAGGGGATGCTCAAGAAGGACAGAAATCTGGCAGTCATGTTCCAGCAGCTGCAGCATACTGCCAGATTGGCTCCAGTGATGAGGAGGGAGGGGATGATGAGGTCACTGACTCCACGTGGGTGCCTGATAGGAGAGAGGCGGAGGAGGAGGATGAGGAGGAGGCACATCTCCAACGAGGCAGGATGCCCTCGGGGGGCCAGCGTAAGGGCAGCACACCGACTGAATCACACCGCAGAGCTCCGCCTGTGCAGGGCGCTGCCTCTGCCTGTTATTCCAAAAGTTCTTTGGTGTGGGCCTTTTTTGAGTCGAGTGCATCAGATCGCACCGCTGCTGTTTGCAACATATGTCTGAAGCGTATCTCGCGTGGCCAAAACATCAGCCGCTTGGGCACCACATGCTTGACCAGACATATGTTGACCTGCCATGCAGCTCGTTGGCAAGCGTATCTTAAAGACCCACACCAAAGAACAAAGCGGACCTCTCCTTGCTCCTCATCAGCTGGAATCTCCAACCCCACTGTACCTTCAGTTCTCTCTGAAACCCGCACTGAGAGGAATGAAGGTGTAGAATTAGGTGTGTCACAGCCAAGTACTTGCGGGCACTCTGCTAGCAGTACACAGACATCCGATTCTAGCAGGCAAATTTCCCTGCCCCAGCTGCTGGACCGTCAAAAGAAGTTCACTCCCAGGCATCCACATGCCCAGCGGTTGAATGCTAGATTGGCTAAATTGCTAGCAATTCAACTGCTGCCTTTTCAGTTGGCAGACTCGGCCCCTTCGGTGAGTTTGTGCAATGTGCGGTTCCTCAGTGGCAGGTTCCCAAACGCCACTTTTTCTCACGGAAGGGGATTCTGTCTCTCTATCGGCATGTGGAAGGCAATGTCCAAGCCTCGCTGGACAGGGCGGTCAGCAGTAAGGTGCATATTACCGCTGACTCATGGTCCAGCAGGCATGGACAGGGACATTACCTTTCTTTCACGGCCCATTGGGTCACTCTTTTGGCAGCTGGGAAGGATGCAGGACAAGGTGCAGTAGTGTTGGAGGTTGTTCCGCCGCCACGCCTCCAAAATGCTACTACTGGTTGTTGTGACACACCTCTCTCCTCCACCCCCTCCTCTTCTTCTTCCTCCATGGCCTCTTCCTGTGCTTTGTCCTCGGAACCAGCGGTGCTCCGTAGGCGTTCAAGGGGCTACGCAAGTACGCAGGCAAAAAGATGCCATGCCGTGCTTGCGCTGGTGTGTTTGGGGGACAGGAGCCACACTGGGGCAGAGGTTCTGTCTGCTCTGCAGAGGCAGGCCGAGAGGTGGTTGACGCCACGCCATCTTAAGCCAGGAATGGTGGTTTGCGACAATGGCACCAACCTCCTCTCCGCCCTCCGACAGGGACAACTGACCCATGTGCCCTGTGTGGCTCACGTCCTTAACCTGGTGGTGCAGCGGTTCTTGGGCAGGTACCCAGGCTTACAGGATGTCCTGAGGCAGGCCAGGAAAGTCTGTGTGCATTTCCGCAGATCATATAATGCCAGTGCTCGGCTGGCTGAGCTGCAAAAGGAGTTGAACCTGCCCAAGAACCGCCTTATATGTGACATGCCCACCAGGTGGAACTCAACGTTGGCCATGCTGCAGCGGCTGCACACGCAGCAGAGGGCCATCAATGAGTACCTGTGCAACTACGGCACCAGGACAGGGTCAGGGGAGCTCTGTTTTTTTTCACCACGCCAGTGGGGCATGATCAGGGATGCATGCACTGTCCTGGCACCATTTGAGGAGGCCAGGAGGATGGTAAGCAGTGACAGTTCATACATCAGTGACACTGTACCTCTTGTCCACCTGTTGGAGCATACGCTGCGTGGAATAATGGACAGGGCACTTGAGGCAGAACAGAGGCAGGAAGAGGAGGACTTCCTTGCCTCTCAAGGCCCCCTTTACCCAGACAGTGTTCCTTGTGTCCCACCCATCACACAGGAAGAGGAGGAGGAGGAGGAGGAGGATTGTGTCAGCATGGAGGTGGAGCATGGCACTCAGCATCAACAGCAGCAGTCTTTTAGGGATGATTTACAGTCCCAACAAACCCGTGGACTTGTACGTGGCTGGGAGGAGGTGGCTGCGGATCATGTCGTCCTTAGTGACCCAGAGGACTCCGGACCGAATGCCTCAGCTAACCTACGCTGCATGGCCTCCCTGATCCTGCAAAGTCTGCGGAAGGATCCTCGTATTCTTCGGATCAAGGAGAGGGACCATTACTGGCTGGCCACTCTCCTTGATCCACGGTACAAGGGTAAGGTTGCGGACCTTATCTTGCCATCGCAGAGGGAGCAGAGGATGAGACATCTCCGGGAGGCCTTGCAGAAAGGTCTGTGCAACGCGTTCCCAGAGACTGGGAGTTTACAAACTCCTTGTCCTGGGCAACGAGTTGCTGAGGCTTCGGTCAGTAGCAGAAGGAGCGGTGGAGAAGGTGGCCGTCTGACCGATGCGTTCAGACAATTTATTAGTCCGCAGCCCCAAGGTATGATCGGTTCCAGCAACCATTGCCAGCATCTGATATACATGGTGCAGGAATACCTAGGGGCAAGGTCAGACTTGGACACCTTTCCCACCGAAAATCCTCTGGCTTACTGGGTGTTGAGGATGGATCACTGGCCAGAGCTTGCACAGTATGCAATTGAGCTACTGGCCTGTCCTGCATCCAGCGTTCTTTCGGAACGCACATTCAGTGCTGCTGGAGGCTTGTCACGGATCACAGGGTGCGCCTGTCCACTGACTCGGTTTATCGACTGACCTTCATAAAGATGAACCAGTCTTGGATCACCACCAGCTACCAAGCACCTGAAGCTGATATAACAGAATAATTTATTTTCAAATGTCACATCCCTTCAAGACTGATGCTGATGCTGGGTGACTGTCCTGTTATGTTGACTGACTATCCTCCTCCTCCTCAATGATCCGATTCTTGATGATAGCTTGGAAGAACTTTTTTGTTTCTGGGTGCCGCCACCAGTGGCTAAGGCCCAATTTTTCACCCCCTGTTTAACAGGGGCATGTAATTACAATTTTTGATGCAATGCTTTGCAGCAGGGCTCATTCCTGCACTCCAACTAGAGTATCTGGGAGAGGTTGCAGTGTCGTGGCACCAGTACCAGTGCCTAAGGCCCAATTTTTCTGCCCCTGTTTAACAGGGGCATGTAATTACAATTTTTGATGCAATACTTTGCAACAGGGCTCATTGCTGTGCTCCAAGTTCAGTATCTGTGAGGGGTTGCAGTGTTGTGGCACCAGTGCCTAAGGCCCAATTTTTCAGCCCCTGTTCAACAGGGGCATGTAATTACAATTATTGATCTAATAATTCAGAGCAGGGCCCATTCATGCGCCCACCAAGAGTAACTGTGAGGGCTTACAGTGTTGTGACAACACCACCACCACCACCACCAAAGGCCCAATTTTTCAGCCCCTGTTCAACAGGGCCATGCAATTACAATTCTTGATCAGTGTTGTGGCACCAGCACCAGCACCAAAGGCCCAATTTTTCCTACCACTGTTCAACAATGGCATGTAAATACAATTCCTGATATAATAGTTCACAGCAGGGCATTCCAGCGCCCACCAAGAATAACTGTGAGGGCTCTTTTTTCCTTTAGAAATGTCATTTTGTGCAGGGACAGTTCTAAACATGGGAAACACATGCCACTTCACAGGCATACTTTAGACACCCCCCAGGTACGATATTTAAAGGAATATTTAACTTTTTTTTTTCACTTTATGCATCGTTAAAATGACTGCTCCCGAAAAATGGAAGTTTTTAAAACTTTGTTTTGCATTGATACATGTCCCCTGGGGCAGAACCCGGGTCCCCAAACCCTTTTTAGGACAATAACATGCATATTAGTCGTTATAATTAGCACTTTAGATTTCGAATGTTCGGGTCCATTGTATTTAATAGGGTTCTAACGTTCGCGCAAACTTTCGGTCCGTTCGAAGGTTCTGGTGCGAACCGAACCGCGGGGTGTTTGGCTCATTCCTACTCACAAGCTGAAATGTTTGTTCGGCCCCCAAGTGGCCATGATTATCATGTAAGGCAGCCAGAACAGTTCTTCTGTATTTCTCCAGCAGAAACAGCTGCCACTTCTCTTCCAGGTCATCAGAGGAGCCCCTTCGGTAGACCACCCCTTGATGCACCTGTAACTTTCCCATTCTTTATAACCCATTCGAGGCCACCTTTGAGGGGTCCGTCAGAACTCTGCCTGGATCCTGGTCCTCCAATGTCTCCAATGCTAATCTTCCCCAGGGATCTTCCAACTGGTCTCTTCTTAGGTCCTTTTTGGATAGCTTTGGCAGGCCATCCTCTTCAACTTGGGTCACATTGCAGTAACACTTAGGCACCCGCACCGCTGAAACACCGATCTCTTCAGCCCTTGACCCACCACTAGCTTGAAGTTGTACTCCTTGACACAAGGCCCGTACTCCATCCAGGGTTACCTGGGTCCAATCTTCTGGATGGTGGGTAGGTGCATGAGCTCTTCTGGACAATGCATCTGCATCACGGTTTCCAGCTCCGGGCCTTTACTTCAGGCTGAAGTTGAATCCGGCTAGGGCTGCTAACCAACAGTGACCAGGGGCATCCAGCTTGGCCGTGGTGAAGAGATAGGTGAGTGGATTATTGTCAGTCTTTACTGTGAAGTCAGCTCCATACAGGTAATCTCTGAGTTTATCCACGACTGCCCACTTTAGGGCCAGGAACTCAAACTTGTGGGTGGGATAGTTCTTTTCTGCAGGTGCCAGACTTCTACTAACGTAGGCAACTGGGCACAACTGTCCTTCATATTCTTGGTATAGCACCCCTCCTAGACCATCATGGCTGGCATCTACATGCAGTTCATATGGCTTTTTGGGATCAGCATAGGCCAGGACTGGTGCAGTGGTAAGACTCTTCTTTAACATCTGGAAGGCTTCTTCGCACTCCCCTGTCCACTGGTCTTCCACGGACTCTCCAGGCTTCCTGGGGCCAGTATCATCTTCCTCCCCTTCCATCTTCAGTAGCTCATTTAGGGGTTTGGCAATTTTTGCAAACCCTTCACAAATCTACGGTAGTAGGAGCAGAAGCCTAGGAAGGATCTGAGCTTGGTCACTGTAGTTGGTCTGGGCCAGGAGGTGACTGCATCCAGTTTATCCGGGTCTGTAGACACTCCTTCTGCAGATACTATGTGTCCCAGATAGTGGACCGAGGACTGGTAGAACTGGCATTTTTCTCTGGAGAGTTTTAATCCCTCTTCACTGAGTCTCTTCAGGACTTTCTCCAATCTTTCTTCATGCTCCTCCAGAGTCTTCCCGAAGACAATGATGTCATCTAGGTACACCAGGACTTCGATCAGATTCATGTCCCCAACGGTCTTCTCCATCAACCTCTGGAAAGTTGCGGGGCTCCCGACAGGCCTTGGGGCAACCTATTGAATTCATAGAATCCCATATATAAATGAACTAAAAATAAGGCTTACATTAATACGAATCATTCCGATTCAACGAAAAATGTCGCTTGCGAAAATACGAATTAGTCCAAACACGAAAAATCCCATCTAGCAAAATTACGAACGATTACGAATCAACAGGATAGAAAAGAAACAAACCGAAACTAAACAAATTTTTCCGTTGTGCACAAGTCAAATGCAGAGTCTCAGCGACCCGTTTTTCTTCCTTACCACCACGATGGGGGAGGCATATGGACTTCTGGAGTCTCGGATGACCCCTGTCCTTTTTAGCTCAGCCAACTGCTCACGCAAATCTTCCAGGTCAGCCAGAGGAACACTTCGGACCCTCTCCCGAAAGGGTTTGTCTTCTTGAATCCGTATTTTATGGGTGGCACTTCTCGCACACCCCACATCAAACTCATCTTCTGAGAATATTCTTCTCCACCTAGTCAGCTGAGCCTTGGCTCTCTCCTTACATTTCAGTGGCAAGGCAGTATCTTCAAGGCAGAGCTTCTCAAGGGTGGCTTCTCCTTCTTTGGACTTTAATTCAGACAGGGTCACTGGGGTAGCAGGATTCACTTTGCCCAGTAGTACCCGGGCTGGGATCTTCACAGGAGAATTAGTGACATTTCTGACACTCACTGGAATCTGGCCCTTAGCTTTCCTCAATGCCCTCAACAGGACCACTTCTGGGAGTACTTCCAATCCTTGGTGAGTGTTGAAGGGGTCTGGCTCCATGACTACAAAGGAACCCGGCTGCTCCCAGGAGAGTTTTACCGTAGCCTGAAGACAGGTCACCTCACCAGGCTGCAGTATCTTCTGTCTTCTAGACAGTCTCCAGACTCTTCCCACCCCCTCTTCCGGGGCCTTTTGCTCCAGGATCAACTTCTGGTAGACCTGTTGCAGCATGGGGTGAATCTTCTGTTTGGGAGAACTCCGCTCTTGCACTAACGGGGTCAGCAGTCTCCGGACCAAGTCAGTGTTGGTCCCTATCAACATGGACATCGTGTTGGCTCCTGGTGGGCGAGGGCAAACCACCGCCAGGGTGTCAAAAACTTCGGCCTTCCCAGTCACAGAGGGGTCAAAGGCCAGCCTGATTGAAACATAACCGTCGTAGGGGAAGCTACGAGTGCCAATCCCCCCTATCTTCAGGTCTTCCAGCTTCTGCAAAGGCACGTGACTCAAATGCTTCTGATAAAAGTCTCTGTATAAGAGAATCACTTGGGCTCCTGTGTCTAGGAGTGCCTTTGTGTAAACTCCCTCCACTTGAATGGAGACTAGAGGGGAGGGTCCAACTAATTTATCCGAGAACTTCTTAGGAGGTATTTTCTCTTTTGGACTCCTTGATTTTTTCCAATGGTATTTTCTTCTTTTTCCATTTCTCTCTGGACCTCAACCCTTTTTGGACCTGTATGCATTAATCTTTTTCCGGTTGTCAAATTTCAACTCCCGACAGGCGTTATGGGAGGTTTTAGGAGGGGCATTGTTTCCCTTCTCTTTTTGCTCTGCTTGTTTTTGGATCTTCTTGGAGCTTTCTGTAGGTAGCGGGCGCCCGGCTGACTCCTTCACCGGGGCCCTCTGAAGTTTTCCGCCGGCTGGTATTGAGTGCCTCAGTTCTTCCTTGGGCTGGTACATACTCTTTCAGGGTGACCAACTCCTCCATAATTGAAGCAGATCATTTCCTTCCTTATTTTTGGGGATGCTGGAATGGGAACATTCCGGTCCGGTTCCTTCCGGATCTCTTCTCTCTCCTTGGCTCTTGAGTTCTTGGCCAATAAAGAGGTCAATAAATCCAGTACTTGGGCCATTTGTGACTTCAAGGTTTCTACTTCTGAGTCACGTTCGGTAACTACTGCCGTTCTGACTCCCACCGAAACAGGTGGGGTGGTCTTGTCAACCCCCTCTTGATCCTTCATCAAGGCCTCTTCGTCCTTTATGATCCGCACAAGGTCCGTGTAATTCAGAGCCATGACTCCGTCAGAGGTCTTCAGGTGAAGCCAAACTGGATCCGAGCGCAAGGCTCCCCCCAGGATCTGCTTCATCCTGGTAGCGTCTATGACCTGTGGCTGCATTCCCTTTCTCAGTTCAATCTAGCACAGCATTCTATTCAGTCTCCGGACAAACTCGGACAACTTCTCCCTCAGCTGTTGGAAAGTATGTTCAAATTGATACACCAGCTCTGACACCTTCTCCAGCTGGCCAAATTCCTCCTGCAACATAGACAGATAATCCGTTGCAGTACACACAGTATTGCTGCACCTAAGATTTTTCACAGCCTAGCCTCAGCAGCAGGACCCTTCAAGCTTTCACTGATGCGCTGCTTCTTCTGCGCTTCTGGAACTTCCCAACCTTCTACTGCCTGCATTGCCTGCTCAATCCAGGTATCAAAGTCTTCCTCCCCGGGTGGCACAGGTTGTGTTCCTGAAAACACCTGGAGTTTCTGGTACCCGGCTTCCACATGCACCGTGCTGTTTTTCTGGCACTTAACAACAAAGTCTCCCAGGGCAGTCAGCAGTTCCGGCCCTATGGCGGCCAGGGGTGACTTTGGAGCTTTCGTCTCTTGACTGCCTCCCATTTTGTGGAAAAGTGACAGAGACAACGGTGGGGAGGTCCGTGGGGACTCTCTCTTCACAGCCCCAGTATGCACTAAGCGATACTTTCTGTCATCTATGTCTTTTACACTCTGCCCTTTGAATTCTTCTGGGATTCCTCTTGTCCATTCTATTAATGCATATGCCCCCGAGGTATCTGACTTTACATCCACCGCCCATGCTTTCCAGTTTGGTGATATTGAAATTATTAGCTGCTTTACCTCTTCTTTCTCCTGGATCCCTCCCGGGAGTTCAATAGCTACCGCCCGGACTGGATCCACAGCCTCCTCTGCGCACCATTGTGTCACTGCCTGCGAGTCCATGTTGGTACTTCAGACCGGCTTGATTGCAGCGTTCAATATCAAGGATCCTGGAACCGAGCCCCCACGTATAGCAATGCCCTCAGTTTAAGAGGGCTGCTTGTTTGTTTTGGGCCTTGTAATGCACCGCTGTCAACCTCTAACCTCTCGTGGCACAGTTTGGAAAGGGAGAGGATGGTATAACTGTACTATATCTATACTGTTATACGGCACAACCCCTTTATATCCCAGCGCAGTAATTGACACTGACAACCAAATTACTTAACTATAACTTTTTACTATTGGTAAAAGTATAAAAGGTAATTTGTATACAATATCTCATGCAGATCCCTGCAATATAGGTGTACACATTAAAATGGTATAACATTCAGCAATGCAATGGTAATATAATAACCCCGCTGCAGCTATCCTCCCTCGTGAGCAAAAATGGCACCCAGCAATGTCCTATACTACCCAGTCAGGCCTGACTATAACTTGGGGTATAGTTTATGGAAGAATCTTCGCTAGCAACTCTCGGTGGTGCACATAAAGAACAAACTGTAATCCAAAGGGGTAGTGAAGATCACTAACTTGGTAAAGCTGGAGAGACTAACAAACTCAGTTCAGCAGACAGTCTCTCTAGAATATAACTGCAATCACTGATGGGCCTAGGCAAAGTTAGTAGGCAACAAAGTTAATCAGATGCGATTCTGAGCTGGCGCTCTCTCACCAGACCGGACCGACTCCTGTCCGGTACCTCCGCTACTGTGAGTCGCTTCACAGTGCCCACGATGCGCCAGGTCTTCGGTCCTCCAGAAGATGGTGGCACCTCAGGTGGATCGGATGCTCCGCAGGCTCCTCGGTGGAGCGGAATGCTCTCTGGAACAACTGCAAGGCCCAGGCTTCAGGCCTTGCACACGCAGCAGGTGAGTGCAGGGATTCTCTTGCAGGGAGGGCAGCGTCCAAAGAGAAAGAGAGAGGCTCCTCCTCTCTCTTTTAAAGTCCACCCCAGCAGTCCTTGCGCGGGAAACTGCACCCTGGGTGCCGCAAAGCGTGCTGGGAACTGTAGTCTATGGGTAGGAAACGATACCCCGCTACATATATATATATATATATATATATATATATATATATATACACACACACACACACACACACACACACACACACAAAGCAATAGTTGATCCCCGCACACATTAGATTAAGGGAAATCCAGCATATAAACATGAAGGTCATGGAACTTGCAGGTATTTTGAAGAGCAGAAATGCCACACAGCCTTCAATATGCCACCGAATGTAACCACGCCACCAGTTAGTGACATCAACACCGAAATGAACACTTTAGGGCCTCTTTCACACTCAAGCCCTGTACACACGGCCGAGATTCTCGTCAGGAAAAAAAGTCGTCTTTCCTGACGAGAATCTTGACAAGAAACTTGTCCCGGCCGAGTGTACACACGTACGATTCAAAAGAACCGCCGTTCTTTTGAATAGCACGAACGCGGTGACGTCATCGACTACGACGAGCGTGCGCTCGTCACATTCGATGCCGTCGCCGCCATCTTGCTACACCCTATGCCTATGCCTAGGAAGCGACCGCGCATGCGTCAAAGTCATTTCGAGCATGTGCGGGTTTCCACGGTAAGTGTACACACGCTCGGGTTTCTCGTCGAGAAACAGGCCGACGAGATTCTCGATTAGAAAAAAGACAGCAGGTCGTCTTTTTTCTCGTCGGGGAATCTGGGCAGTTTTCTTGACGAGAAAACTGAAACCCGCGTACACACAGCCGGTTTTCTCGGCAAGAAAGCTCTCCTGGCAGTTTTCTTGTCGTTTTTTGCCGAGAAAAACGGTCGTGTGTACGCAGCCTGAGGCGTATTTCAGGCGTTTTCGCGCATATATAACGCCTGAAATAATCCTGCCCCAGCATTCTCAATGTGAAAGCGCTGTACCGCCGCTAAAAATAGCGGCTCTATACCGCCACCGCACCCACCGCCCCAGTGTGAAACCAGCCTAAATCAATACATCACTTCATATTGTACAAAAATACATTGGTGTACTAATGAGTGTATTAAAAAGCAACCGATGTACAAAACCAACCATTAGAGCAGTCTGATGCAACATTGGAAAAAATCACACATATACTTATGTTATAACAGAGCATAGAAAATCAACACAATGCTACAAAAACATTAGAACTAGTTTAGCTTAAAGTAAGATCAAGCTTCAAGAGATCATTTAAAAAAAAAAATAACAGGAGGTTTATAGTGGAAGGAACTTTTCCCAGGCTCAATGTACAGCCTAATGCCGCGTACACACGATCATTATTCACAGCGGTTAAAAAACCGCCGTGAATAATGTCATTTAAAACGGGGGAACAGCTTGTTCCCCACACACGGTAGTTTTTCACGTCATTTTTTCTCTTGACGAGAAAAACGACCGTCTGTGGGCTCCGCGGCAGTGTTTCCCTATGGGAAACACTGCCACGGAAAACATGTCGAAAAAAACGACGAGAAAAATTAGAACATGTTCTAATTTTTCTTGTCGTTTTTAATGCCGTTTTTCTCGTCGAAAAAAAACGACAGAAAGCCCACAGACTATCGTTTTTCTCGTCGAATGGGAAAAATTTCGTTTTTTTCGACGAGAAAAACAGCCGTGTGTACGCGGCATAAATCCTTCATTATCTGGTGTAGAGCAGCCATTCTCCACCAGGGTTCTAACTGACATTCCATCGGAAAGGGCCTACAGAGCCAGTTATATGACTGCAAGGGTGTTCTTCTGGCTCTCGCTGTCAGGGGGGCTTTCTTCCCACTTACCACCACCAATGTAAGGTAGGGTGACCAGACATCCCCGGTTTCAGGGGACAGTCCCCGGATTGAGGACACTGTCCCCGGACCAAGTCTGTCCCCGGTTTTGTCCCCGGATTGGATTTGAACAGGGGCTGGGGCAATTTCAAAGACAGTCAGTGCAGAATAAAAAAAAAAAATCTGAATTACACCCCCAGCTCAGCCGCTCCTACTAGCTTAGGGGGGTGTATTTTTTTCCATTATCTGATGATCATGTGCTGGTCGGAGGGGAGGGAAAATTTCTTCAGTTTCGGGTGCATGCCCATTTAGCTCCGCTCGCATGTTCTTCTGCCTTGGCTCAAGTCCCAGCCAGCCGCCTGCCTGCTTATCTCCTTGCCTTCTCTGGCGGAGTGATCTTCCTCCGCTCCCCACCCAGTAGTAGCCGGGGCCCGGAGAGTAAGACTTGACAGGCTGTGAGGCGGGCGATGGGCAGAGAGTCGCTGATTGCCGCCATTACTAGTAAAAAAATAAATCTATGTCCCCGGATTTCATTTTAAAAATCTGGTCACCTTAATGTAAGGGGCATTTTCCTAATGACCTCCGATGTACTAATGTTACTAGGGGTTCCCTGAGACCAGAAAACTATTTCAAAGGCTTATTACATCCAATGAGTCAAGAATGGTATTAGGAGGAATCAATCCAATATCATTAAAGGAGAATTATGGAGTATACAAAAAATTATACATACAGTACTCACTCAGTACTCAGTGTGATGCTGCTGTCCCACACTGTCTCTAAAATTGAAAGATGAGCGATCACCTCAACACTAATTACTTAGCTCTCAGAGCAATGACTGTCAGTCACTGCCCCTGCTTTGCTCCTCCAGCACTCATTGGAGAATCAGGCTGGGAAGAGGGCGGATGCAGCTGGTTCCTAGCACTCAGGCATTCCCTGTCAGCTGATAACAGGCACTATCTTACTATCAGCTGAGTCTGGGTCACAGGAAAACATTAGTTAATGTACCCGTGACCCAGAAGTATGGCCAAAACAGGGTTTGTCCATTTGTCTGCTATAGGGCAGCCGCACTGGGCAGGATCACATACTGTATATATATATATATATATATATATATATATATATATATGTAGCGGCCTCACCCCATCTCCTTTGTCTAGGGGTATGTCACACGACAGGGTGAGATGCGCTACGGCCCATGTCCTCCCCATAACTGTGGGTGAGGTGAAGGCCAGCACCAGATATTTCCTCGGGCACAGTCCTGCTGTGTCAACACTTCCCTCTGCTCCCATTAACCAGAGTTCCACACACTAATCACAGTCCAACTCTTGCTTTATTGTACATCTCACAATAAACAGTGCTTCAGTAGCCAACTGGTTGCGACTTGATAACATTTTGATACGGGGAATGAGCAGGTCGAGGCACTTTCCTGGTTATTAACTAAACCACTGCGATCTCGCCAGCGGTTACTATAGCATTCAGCTAGAAAGGACTTAGAATCTGAGAGTCTCTACCAGCGACTCAAGAGAACGTAGATAGGAGTACCTTCGCTGCGTTGCGGCCCCTGTTAGGGGAAGATGTCCCTCCAAGGGAGTTACCAGAGGCCCATCCGTCACTGGGTTGATGCTGCTCCAGACTCTCCGGACGGGTAACCTCCCCGGCCTCCTCACCTCAGACATGGGCCCCATCCACCCCAGGGACCCTCGGACGTCTCCACCCTCGCGGGATCCAGTCGAAGTCACTGGACCCCAGGCCTCTTAGTTTAGTATTTCACCCCAGGCTGAAGGTGCCTGGGATGGACTCCAACTCCATTCCGGTCAGGCCTAGGGCGCCTGGACCGGAATCCAGAACCGCCCGCACCCAGGCCTAAGGTGCCTGGGCGCGTGAAAAAGATCCTCCTGAAGACCTCGTGGTTAGGGCGTCTCCCCCTTTTACACCCTCCCAACGACACCACGGCAGGTTCCCCGCCCTCGCCGTACCATCTCCGGAAAGGGACAAAAAGGGTAGCACTGTAATGGCAAATCTACCTTGAGCTTCCAGGTACCCCGCCACCCAGAGGCCAAGGAGATTATTACACCATCCAATCCTTCACGAACACAAGGGGTCCACTGTTTCCATACTTACACACCTGGGTGTCCCACCTAAATTTAGAGACCCCGCTACATACTCCCCCCTGTGATTTGACGCTGGTCCCCAGCGTCTGGTGCAAACCCATGTCTCCATGGAGTGATGACACAAGCCTAGCCCCAGAGGCTATCCCTAAATTTTTGAACCTCAACCATACCAAGACCTGCTCAATGGGGAAAGGGAACAATAAACAATAAAATTTTCCCTAAAAGCATCTATCATGTACACATATACAATCCCTCCCTTCACTGTCTAAGAACCACCCCATACTCAACAGTCTTCACAGACGAATCTCCTGCAGAAGGGAAGAAAAAAAAACAACACACAAGAAAACCACATCCTGACATTTTTGTGTTATTTTGGAATCAATGGGTCCATCAACCAATGGACCCACTCACTCCAATGAGTAAAGTGATGCGCGTGTAAAAAAAAAAAAACAGCCGTTGCACAACACTGCCACCTGGTGACAGTGCCGCGGTAATGACACTTGGTGCAATCTTCATTCTTCCTGCGTCCCTACACTAATTCTACCCCCAAAGTCTGTCTTTGAACTGTGAGGAAGAGAGAACAAACAAAAAAAACTGCTTTCATTCCTCCTGAAGAGTAGAAAACAAAAGCCCAAATAAAAAAAAAACTAGGGCACAGTTCGGATGCTCCGGCAGGGACACTTTAGAAGATTGTAGGAAAGGAACAACAAGTGAGTCTCTTCTCACAAGTAGAACTTCGGGTCAGGCAAGAACAAGGGCTTCAGATGTTTATCAAAAACCTCAATTGAATAGTCAGCATCCTCTCCATCTTTCCTGCAGATGCACACCTTGTCTGCGTGGATATGGCGACCCCACATCCTGTCTGCTCTGCAGTCCCGAAACTTTTTCGACACAGATGGCAAACAGGACAAATATCTTCGTGCATGGGGCACTTTGAGCTTTTGCCAAACAAATTTGTCATACCATCTCTGGCGTATGACCTCAACTTCAAAAAGTATGTCCCGAGGCAAGTAGGGATATTCCCACCCATACTCACGGGCGACTCTCTGTGAGAAAAGTCGTTGCAATCTGGCCAAAGGAGGCATGGCTTCCCTCTCACCTTCTCCAGGTTGAACGATGGCCTCTGGATGCCGAGGTACTTTCACTACCTCTGATGGCTTTTCTCTCGGTGCTCGTAGTGAGGCTCGCTGCATCCCCGCCACCAAGACAGGCGATGTTGTAGATTGTGGGAAGGCACTCTGAGGACTAGACTTCCTCGTAGACTCCGGGGCTTGTATCCGGGTCGTGCTGTCTCCTATTGACATAGGGGAATCCTGCGGTACACGTAACACAGGCAATGGGCGTTTGTCCCAGCCCTTCCGATGAAACAGTTCATCAATCTCTCCGTCATCTCCACAATCTGACAGCGACTCTGGGTCGGAAGTGTCATACATCTCGGCGGGAAGGTAGTTTCTGGTAGACGTGGTACTACCCTCCCTTGCGGGCTCCACCGGCTGTGGACACCTCCAACCACCACCACAGTCCCAGCCCCTGGCTCACCTTGACCTTTTATAGAACTGGGATGTCCAGGACTCTTCCAACCGGATCCATCCAGGTCAGGCAAGCGACGGGGTGAAGCTCGACCACGACCTCAGGAGGCCTGCACCAGGCCGACTTTCCTCTTTGGAGGTGGGAGCAGAGAATCTGTGGTGACCGAAGCAGCATCCTCTGATTTTTCTCTCTCTGTCTCTGATTGGACAGTCACATCGCCCTGGTCAGTGCGTACGGGAACCTCCGCAAAGGCCTGGATCTCTCCTTCTAGAGTAGCGGTACCTGTGAGGCTGTTGAGGCGAAGGGCCCGGGGCCTTACTGTGGATGGGTCCACTTCGAACAAGAACTCTTTGCATGCCTCGCAACGCCCGAATGGCTTCAGGTGGACCACCAGTCCCGAGCATCTGGGACAGATCACGCCGAGGGCCTCCGTGTCTCTGCATGAGTACAAAGCCAACTGCCCTCGGGGCCTGAGTCTTATCCCCGTGTCTGTAAGGGGAGCAGCGAACGTAGTCATCTTCGTGGGGTAGGGAACCGGAATCCACGGGGAGCTTGAGGCCATCCCGACTATCTGCTGCTCCATCGCATACTGACCACGCGCCAAAGTCTCCACGTGAGTTCCTCCACATGGCCAGACTCCTCCCATGACTTGCACGTTTTCGCGGGATTCCATCAAGCTCCGCCCACGAACTGTACAGTCACGGGGTGCCTCGTGGCGCAGTGCAATAAAAGCCTCCACATGTAGTACTTCACACGGCTGGACTCCTCCCTATTCTCGCTCCTCTGCATGGGCCTTTCCCATCCTAGGGTCAATTCCACGACTTTGAGCAGGGATGCACTTTGGCCAATCACATGGCCGACCTGCTCGGAACTCCTCCGGGCAGCAAAGTCCAGACACAGCCATACTTTCTTCCATAGTTAAAACACATATCATCCCGGACGAGCCCCCACGTGTAGCGGCCTCACCCCATCTCCTTTGTCTAGGGGTATGTCACACGACAGGGTGAGATGCGCTACGGCCCATGTCCTCCCCATAACTGTGGGTGAGGTGAAGGCCAGCACCAGATATTTCCTCGGGCCTATGTGCTTTTGTCAGGAATACAGTCCTGCTGTGTCAACACTTCCCTCTGCTCCCATTAACCAGAGTTCCACACACCGATCACAGTCCAACTCTTGCTTTATTGTACATCTCACAATAAACAGTGCTTCAGTAGCCAACTGGTTGCGACTTGATAACATTTTGATACGGGGAATGAGCAGGTCGAGGCACTATCCTGGTTATTAACTAAACCACTGCGATCTCGCCAGCGGTTACTATAGCATTCAGCTAGAAAGGACTTAGAATATGAGAGTCTCTACCAGCAACTCAAGAGAACGTAGATAGGAGTACCTTCGCTGCGTTGCGGCCCCTGTCAGGGGAAGATGTCCCTCCAAGGGAGTTACCAGAGGCCCATCCGTCACTGGGTTGATGCTGCTCCAGACTCTCCGGACGGGTAACCTCCCCGGCCTCCTCACCTCAGACATGGGCCCCATCCACCTCAGGGACCCTCGGACGTCTCCACCCTCGCGGGATCCAGTCGAAGTCACTGGACCCCAGGCCTCCTAGTTTAGTACCTCACCCCAGGCTGAAGGTGCCTGGGATGGACTCCAACTCCATTCCGGTCAGGCCTAGGGCGCCTGGACCGGAATCCAGAACCGCCCACACCCAGGACTAAGGTGCCTGGGCGCGTGAAAAAGATCCTCCTGAAGACCTCGTGGTTAGGGTGTCTCCCCCTTTTATACCCTCCCATCGACACCACAGCAGGTTCCCCGCCCTCGCCGTACCATCTCCGGAAAGGGACAAAAAGGGTAGCACTGTAATGGCAAATCTACCTTGAGCCTCCAGGTACCCCGTCACCCAGAGGCCAAGGAGATTATTACATCATCCAATCCTCCATGAACACAAGGGGTCCACTGTTTCCATACTTACACACCTGGGTGTCCCACCTAAATTTAGAGACCCCGCTACATATATATATATGATCCTGCACTTCCGGGTATCAGGCACAAGTGCACGCCGCCAGAGGCTCGCTCCAGCTGTGATTCTACACAGCAGGAGCTGATCAGCGGGTCCTGTGGACCCGATGTTCACCAGCACCTGCTCATCGTTCAGGACGGCGATTTGACTACGCAAACAAGGCAGATTGCCGTTCTGTCAGTAGGGAAGGCATTAATCCAGTGTCTCTGCAAAGCAGGCACACGCATCAATGCATTCCCCTAGTACAAGCACCCCCCCCCACACTAAAGTAAAACACCACCTAGGCACACAGTTAACCCCTTGATTGCCCTAATGTTAACCCCTTTCCAGCCAATGTCATTAGTAGAGTGACTTGCTGTATTAGTGTCACTGGTCACTGGTCCCTAAACAAAATCAAAAGTGTCAGTCAGTGTCCAATTTGTCCATCGCAATATCTTAGTCCCTCTATAAGGCGCTGATCACTGCCATTACTAGTAAAAAAATAAAATCTATAAATATATCCTATAGTTTGTAGACGTCTATATCTTTTGTGCAGACCAAACAATATATGTGTAGCGGGGGCTTTAAATCTAAGGGAATGTTTGAGTGGTAGTTGTACTCAAACACACTATTTCATAGGGTTCTGTTAAACCCTTTTATACTACAGGTGGGATACTGGTGCACAGTTTCCTGTGGCCTGTTGATGGCGCTGTCATCGGAGGCTAGGGTTGAACAACTGGTATAGTGCTGTGCCTTGGATGTCCCCTCTCGGCGGTGGTATGGTGGGCGTGTTGGCCTGCTGTGCATGCCAGGAGAGGATATAAAATGGGCAGACCCTGTCTGTAAGGGGTGAGTTCCTGGGGGTCCGACCCCGGGAGTGTGTGGTCTTGTTCATGGCCACCCCAGGCACCTTTAGCCCTAGGGTGGGGTTCCTGACCCGGTACACTGGCGGATCAGTCCCAGACATCTTTAGCCCTGGGGCTGCAACTGAAGGCCTTGGGTCCAGCATCTTCGGCTGGAGCCCACGGAGGGAGGAGGAATCTCAGGGTGCTGCCTTGCGAGGAGACCCGTATCTAGAAGAGGAGGCCGGGGAAGGACCGTTCCGAGGGACTGGTGAGAGATCACAGTGAAGGAAGGGGCCCGGTAACTCTCTGGAGGGATGTCATCTTCCAGGTAGAGGCCTAGTACTGGAACCAAAGTTCACCAGGTCTGTGGCAGAGACCCAAAGTTCACCAGGTCTGTGGCAGAGACCCAAAGTTCATTAGGTCTGTGGCAGAGGCCTAAAGCTCACCAGATCTGTGGCAGAGTTTGTGCAAAGACTGTGTGTGTTATCTAATGCGAGCATCATTCCAGCTGCTAGGATCCACTCTAATGGGAGACTATCCGGATGAGCTGAGACTACCTGAAGATATAGGTAGTGAATATCTTTGTTTGTGCCTGGACCTACTCCAACACCTCTCGCTGTCCTGATCTTCCTCCAACCTTTCCTATTTAAATGACTATGCATAAGAGAAAATAAACTCTACGTTGGAGTTGCAATTGGTGTGGACCTTGCAGTTATTGGGGGATAGAGACTTGTCTTTATTGCAGTGAAGACGGGAACCATTCTCTGGAGAACCGCACCACAGAGACCCTGTTACATTACACCGCTCAACCTCTTTACACAGGAGGGTACGGGCATGTGGCATGGTGTGCCCCTTTTCCTACAAGTGAGCCAAAGGTAAGGAACAGGGGTCTGTGTGCTACATATGCTTATTGGGATTCTTTTACCAAAAATATGTAGCAGAATACATATTGGCCTAAATTGATGAAGAAATGTTATTTTCATTTTTTTTATTTTTATTGGATATGTTTTATAGCAAAAATTTAAAATATTGTTTTTTTCTTTAAATTGTGGGTCGTTTTTGTTTATAGCACAAACAATAAAAAGTGGTGATCAAACACAACAAAAGAAAGCTTTATTTGTTGGAGAAAAAAAGGACAACATTTTTATTTTGGTACAGTCCTGCATGACTGCGAAGTTGTCAGTTAAAATAACACAGTGCTGTATCACAAAAAATGGCCTGTCAGGAAGTGGGGTAAAGCTGAAGTGGTTAAAGGAGTTATATGGTCACAGTATATGCTTTCATTTTATAACACCAGTATTGTGATATCAATATAAACAATTTTTATTTTTACCAATCCAATATAAGTTTACTTGAAAAACCTCCATTTCCTGTTGTGAGTTCTGCCTGTCTTCTGGCCATCTCTTATCACAACTTCCTGGATTCCATGTATGCTTTGTGATGTCTCCTCTGTACGTTTGGTTCATTTTGATTTGTAAGGACTACATATTCCATGATACCTCGCTGTCTGCAAGCAGTAGTGTTTACTTCGGTGGCCCTTTATTCTAGATATTATTCAGCTTTTTTATATTTCATGTATGCTCTGTGTATTTAACAAATTGCCAATGGCAACTGTGGTTCAGGCTTGGAAATGTAATTATGCAGATGAAGTCTGCAATGAGAAGGCTATGAACTTGAGGGTATAAGGGCAGGACTTTGACAGAAAAAAAAACCCACTCAAGAATGATGCAAAATGCTCTAAAATAACAATAGAGGCTAATATTAATAAACACATTATAACAAATTACTTTGCATAACAGAGATCAATATGAACTGGAGGTCAGTATTGATGAGGATGCAGCTGCTTTTTTGTTCTTGCTTGTAGAATAACCTTTCTTTTCGCTGGTTCAATACCCCATTAGCAGAACAGCAAAACAGTATCAACACGTGAAGTTAGGCAGAAGATATTTGGTGCTGATGCTTTCGAGCAAAATAAGGTACGTGTGGGTTTTCAGAGTCTAAGCTTAGTGGTAAGGATTAGGGTGAAGGTTTCATTTTAATTGTTGAGTTAAAGTCTGTTGGGGGTTATGGATTAACCACTTCAGCCCTGGAAGATTTGGCTGCCCAATGACCGGGCCATTTTTTGCGATACGGCAATGCGTCGCTTTAACTGACAATTGCTCGGTCATGCGACGCTGTACCCAAACAAAATTTCGAATGCATTAAGATAAAAAAAACTTCTGCTTTTACAACCACTTTAACAGTTAAAGCATTATCTGCATTAAAGTAAAAAACACACTCTACTACCTGTCCTCCCTTTCTACATCCCCCTGTCCCTAAACACTTACTTGGCTCCATATAACTGCTCTAGCGCTGTCTTCGACTCCAGTGTTACTCTCCTCTTTCATAGTAGAAACAGCCTGGCACAGGACCCAACAGGAGCCCATACATGAGTGCATCCTTGATACGGCTTGATACAGGGGGCACCCAACAGGAGCCCATACATGAGGGCATCCTTGATACGGCTTGATACAGGGGGCACCCAAAGGAGGGAGGAGCCTACAGCACTGACATGGACTGCCAGAAGAGGAGGGTAATGAAATTTATATGCATTATTGTTGCACAGAGCAGGTAAGTGTTACCTCATTTTTATATATATATTTTTTAAATTTAGACTTTAATGCCAGTTTACATTTTAGGATAAGTCACGGTCTACATTAAAGTGTTTTAGTGAATTTGGGATGTAGTCTTCCCCTACAGTGTGTTCAAGGTGAGAAAAATGTGTGTAAAGGGTAGCACACCATTTCCTCCATAGGAAGAAATGGGCAAATCAATGATACATCAACAGTGTACTTTCCAAGTTGTACAGTGCAAAAGAGGATTAAACCACTTGGCTTTTACATTATGAAATGGGAATTTCATTGAGGAATGGTAAATCAAGTGGTGCAGCACAGAATCTAATATGGAATATGTGCTGACAACAAATGCATTTTATAATTGTAGTGCTACACCCATCGGAGCCGCTTATATGTGTCCCAGTTTTTTCCCCAGTTTTTTTGTAGCAGCAGCCAGGCAAACAGCAACATTCACCCCTTTGGTTCAAATAAACAGTTCAGGGGTTGCCTTTTTCAAGTTTATTGCAGAGAAATTTGGATAGGCTTGAGGAGGTTGTGGGATAATCCAGAACACTATACATGAATGTGAGGACACTCTTTGTAGCTACAGTTCCTTTTTAAAACAGTCCCTGGATCAGTAGGACATGCAGTGGACAGCACTGGGACACCATAAGCAATGTTCTAGGCCTGGCAAGCCTTAATACTAATGCAGCAGAGGTTAACAGCAGAAGTAATCACGTGGATACCTTCTCAGGTCTGTACTCACAGTGTCCCTGGGACTTGGATACCTCTCTCCAGACTCAGACAGATAGTCTCCTCAGTGAGCCTAAAGTCTGGATCCTCTGTAAAACCCCTATTTTAGCTCTCTGGGAACTTGCAGCAGAATAGCCCCCCCAGCTATGCACAGCTTGGGCTTAGATGAAACTAGAAGGATCTTCAGCTGAACTGCCAGGAAGATCAGCAGCCCTTCTCCACCTGGGGAAGAATACTGCTCTCCCAGGCTGCATACTATTTATATCCTCTCCCAGCCATCATCTGGGCACCTTCCACAAGAGCTTGGCTGAAGTTAAATAAATGTTACATAGTTACATAGTTACATAGTTAGTCAGGTTGAAAAAAGACACAAGTCCATCCAGTTCAACCATAAAAAAAAAAATATAATAATAAAAAAAATAAAAAATATCGTACAATCCCATATACCCAATTCTATACCCACAGTTGATCCAGAGGAAGGCAAAAAAAAAAAAACAGCAGAGCATGATCCAATTTGCTACAGCAGGGGAAAAAATTCCTTCCTGATCCCCCGAGAGGCAATCGGATATTCCCCGGATCAACTTTACCTATAAATGTCAGTACCCAGTTATATTATGTACATTTAAGAAAGAATCCAGGCCCTTCTTAAAGCAATCTACTGAGCTGGCCAGAACCACCTCTGCAGGGAGTCTATTCCACATTTTCACAGCTCTTACTGTGAAGAAACCTTTCCATATTTGGAGGTGAAATCTCTTTTCCTCTAGACGCAAAGAGTGCCCCCTTGTCCTTTGTGTTGACCGTAAAGTGAATAACTCAACACCAAGTTCACTATATTGACCCCTTATATATTTGTACATGTTGATCATATCCCCCCTTAATCTCCTCTTCTCAAGAGTGAATAAATTCAGTTCCTCTAATCTTTCCTCATAGCTGAGCTCCTCCATGCCTCTTATCAGTTTGGTTGCCCTTCTCTGCACTTTCTCCAATTCCCCAATATCCTTTTTGAGAACTGGGGCCCAAAACTGAACTGCATATTCCAGGTGAGGTCTTACTAATGATTTGAACAGGGGCAAAATGATATCTCTCTCTTTGGAGACCATACCTCTCTTAATACAAGAAAGGACTTTGCTCACTTTGGAAACCGCAGCTTGGCATTGCATGCCATTATTGAGCTTATGATCTACCAAAACCCCCAGGTCCTTCTCCACTATGGATCCCCCCAGTTGTACTCCCCCTAGTATGTATGATGCATTCATATTCTTAGCCCCCAAGTGCATAACTTTACATTTATCAACATTAAACCTCATCTGCCACATAGTCGCCCAATTAGACAGAGCATTGAGGTCGGCTTGTAAATTGGCGACATCCTGTAAGGACGTTATTCCACTGCATAGCTTGGTGTCATCTGCAAAGACAGAAATGTTACTTTTGATCTCAGACCCAAAATCATTTATAAAGATTTTAAAAAGTAAGGCTCCCAACACTGAACCTTGGGGTACACCACTGATAACCTTGAACCATTCAGAGTAAGAATCATTAACCACGACTCTCTGAATTCTGTCTTTCAGACAGTTTTCTATCCATTTACAAACTGATATTTCCAATCCTGTAGACTTTACCTTGCACATGAGCCTTGTGTGGGGAACTGTATCGAACGCTTTTGCAAAATCCAAGTATACCATGTCCACAGCTACTCCTCTGTCCAAGGTCTTACTTACCTCTTCATAAAAAGAAATCAGGTTTGTCTGACAACTTCTGTCTTTCATGAATCCATGCTGTCTGTTGCTTAAATAGTTTTTTTTCCAGCAAGAACTCATCTATGTGGTATTTTATTAATCTCTCCAGTATCTTCCCAACTATAGAAGTTAAACTAACAGGTCTATAGTTACTTGGTAAATTTTTGCATCCTTGATTTCCTTTTTACATATCCTGTTATATTCTTTGTAACATTGAAATGACACTAGTGTTCCCTCATTTTTATATTTTTTAAAAGCTCTTTTCTTATAGTTTATAGTTTTTTTAACTTTGGCAGTTAGCCACATAGGTTTTATTTTTAGCCTTTTAAACTTATTGCCCATGGGAATATACTTTGCAGTGAGTTCACAAACAGTCTTTTTGAAGAATTCCCATTTCTGTTCTGTGCCCATTGATGCCAATATTCCTTGGAAAATTTGCTCTCTTGAAATTAAGTGTTTTTATCTTTCCCGTATGTGATTTTTGCTACCCAGGTGTTCCTTTATCTGAACATTAGTAATACGCTCTGCATGGTTTGAGATTACCAGGTCCAACAGAGCATCATTCCTAGTTGGGGCCTCAATAAACTGGACCATAAAATTGTCCTGCAATAGGTTTATAAATTTTTGCCCTTTAACTGTCCCAGCAGTTCCTCTACTCCAGTCAATTTCTGGGTAGTTAAAATCCCCCATTATTATCACCGTCCCAGCCCTTGCAGCCCTTTCCATCTGTGCAAGGAGCTGAGTCTCCACCTCCTCATTAACATTGGGTGGTCTATAACAAACTCCAATGATTAACTTTGAACTACGCACATCTGTATGCAGTTCCACCCATAATGCTTCAGACTCATCCCACTCTCCATCCACCAGGTCCTCTTTCACACTCGCTTTGAGATCACTTCTCACATAGAGACAGACCCCTCCACCTTTCCTTTTTACCCTGTCTTTCCGAAAGAGTGCATAGCCAGGAATATTAATAGCCCAGTCATGTGAGGAATGAAGCCAAGTTTCAGCAATACCGATTACATCATAGCTCTCCTCATGCACCAGAGCTTCCAACTCACCTATTTTGCTTGGCAGACTTCTGGCATTGGTGAACAGACAGTTTAATGCATTAATATATTTTGACCGGTCACATACTATCCTCTTGGGTGTTCCCAGATTGCAACTAGGACTTGCTACTATACTTACCTTGGGTTTATGTGCTTTGGTTACCCTACCACTAATGCCCCTAATACTACCCTCTAGAATATGTTCCCCGCTGACTCTCACTATCTCTGGACCCTCCCCCCCGTCGCCTAGTTTAAAAACCCCTCTAACTTTTTGGCCATCCTTATTCCCAGCTGATCTGCACCCTCCTCATTTAGGTGCAGTCCGTCTCTTCTATAGTACTGGTTATCGACTGAGAAGTCAGCCCAGTCCTCCAGGAACCCAAACCCCTCCTTACTACACCAGCTCTTCAGTCACTTGTTCACTTCCCTAATCTCCCTTTCTGGTGTGGCTCGATGTACCGGTAGTATTCCTGAGAATACTACCTTGGAGGTCCTTTTCCTCAATTTAGCTCCCAAGTCCCTAAAATCGTTCTTTAGGACACTCCATCTGCCTCTGACTTTGTCATTGGTGCAAACTGTTCAAACTGTTCATTTGATTCTCCCTCCCGCTATATGCTCAAAGTCTCCAGACGGCAGATGGAAGCAATCAAACTTGTAGCCTAAAGCTGGGCAAGAGCCCAGAGCAGACTAAAGCAATCATCTGCTGTTCTGTTCTGTTGATTATACCAGAGGAACAAAAACGAAATGTGCGTAATCCTTGCTAGCAGCCTATCTAGGAGGGTGCTACTGTACCTACCTTCGGCAAACAAGTTAATGGGCAGCAAAAGCTCACTCTGTACAGTAAAAATATACCCCTAGTTCTTTAACCTCCCTGGAGGTATGATTATGTCAGATTTTTGATGCTCAAAGCTGTACAATGTTTTGCATGGAAATTTGGCGTTTTATATTGTAGGCCTGCAATTCTTAGGAATAACTCACTTAAATCTGTCCAAACAAGAGTCTAGTAGACATCCCGGGTATGATAAAGTTTCAAATACAAAATCATAAATTATAATATAATAAATAACTATAAATAATTATAACAAATAATAAATAATAAAAATTATTCAATAATGTAATCATATCAAAAACACTGAATTTGGCTCAGTTGCAGAATTGACACTGTCATTAGATTTAGTGTTTGATGACGAATTTCCCCACAAATCACTATCGCTCAATTCTGCAAGTGATTCTAATCTATTATTGTTGTTTTCTAGCTGGTCTAAAACCACTTTTGACGTAAAGGGACACTTTTTGGTTGCTATGGACAATCTCCAGTTTCCAGGCAGAAAGAAAATTATTTATAATGTAAAACTGCATGCAGGGCACTGGACAAACCACTAGGGACAAAGGGGATGTGAAATAATTTGATACAGTACTGTAATCTGGAAGATTGTGTTTTTATTTTTTGGAATTTGGCGCCGAACTCCGTCCCGGTGCATCGCAACGCTCGCAGGGAACGGAGCTTGGCACTGTGAATTGAGCGAGGAGACAGCTCGCAGACATAGCGGGGAGACATCGCAGGATCCAGGGGACAAGTTAAGTAACTTTCCCTGGATCCTGCAATGCAATCCCAAGTGTGGCTCGAGGTTACCGCTTTTGGTAACCCCGAGCCTTACTCTGGATTACCGCCAGGGAGGTTAAAGTTATTTTCAACCAAAACTAAAACTGAAACCTTCATATGAATTCATAGAACAAAGCTTACCTGCTGCACAGTTCAGTTTTTCACCCAGGCATTGCACCAGTCCTAACTCTTATTCATCTGTAATATGGTGATCTTGGAACATAACTGCTGGTGATGCTGGAACACAGTCACCTATCAAATACAAAGCTGCCTTGGAAATATGAATGTGATTGGTAATGCAGTAAAGGGAAAGAGAGAGACATAGAGAGAGAGAGACAAAGAACACAACACAAATTTCAGGAAGTACATTCTTACTGCCATCCCACAGACTCTGCATAGATGTGTGTGTGTGTGTGGGTACATGCCAATTCTGCATATGATAACACAGGACTCAAATTAGGGTAATTTGTGTGATATTACTTTAGCACAATTGCTGTACTAATATATTGCCAGGTCAATGAATCCTTTAGGCTACATGGACATGGATGTAAAAATATGGTACTGTATATGGCCATAACATTTGCCTGTATTTACAGTGTCCTCAATCCCCAGCTGCTGATGTATTTCTGTCCATACTACAAAATACACTAGGGGAAATTTACTAAAACTGGTGCACACCGGGGGGATGATTTACTAAAACTAGATCGTGCAAAATCTGGTGCAGCTCTGCATAGAAACCAATCAGCTTCCAGGTTTTATTGTGAAAGTTTTAGGCCCCTTTCACAGGGGGTGGATCTGCTCAGTGGACTCCGCCAGCTCAGCGGGAGATTGCTCTGTTGATCTCCACTAAGCAGGCGGATGACAGGTTTGTCTCTGCTCACTGTGCAGGGCTCCGCTGTCCTCTATGGGAGATCAGATGAAAACTGATCCGCCTTTCTGTTCTCATCCAATCCCATCTGATCCTATCCACTGGACAGATGGTGAACGTATCGCCTGCACCAGATTCTGAGTGTTCCAGTTTAGAAAAAAATGTTCTAGTAAAGCGTGGTGACGTACAACACGTACAACGGCACTATAAAGGGGTAGTTCCATTCGGATGGCGCCACCCTTCATGTTAGTAAAGTTTGTTGAGCGGCGATTTGCGCTTTTCAGCCTCGTGCTTTTCAGTCCATTACAGCGTGACTAATGTGCTATCTCCATTTCGAACGCTAGTTTTACCAGAACGAGCGCTCCCGTCTCATACTTGATTCTGAGCATGCGCATTTTTTTTCACGTCGTTAAAGCCCACACACGGCGAGAAAAACAACGTGAAAAATTAGCGCATGTTCCAATTTTTCTTGTCGTGATTCTCTGCGTTTTTCTCATCGGGAAAACTGCTGGAAAGCCCACACACGATCATTTTAATGACCATTTTAAAAAATTTAATTTTTCTCTTCATTAAAAACGGTTGTGTGTACGCGGCATCAGTAATTACTTACTTAAACCTGACCAAACAAGAGTCTAGTAGACATCCCGGGTATGGTAAAGTTTGAAACACAAAATCATAAATTATAATATAATAAATAACTATAAATAATTATAACAAATAGTAATGTAATTATAATAAAAATTATTCAATAATATAATCAAATCAAAAACACAGAAATTTGCTCAGTTGCAGAATTGTCGCTGTCATTAGATTTAGTGTTTGATGACGAATTTCCCCACAAATCACTATCGCTCAATTCTGCGAGTGATTCTAATTTATTATCGCTGTTTTTTAGCTGGTCTAAAACCACTTTTGACATAAAGGGACACTTTTTGGTTGCTATGGACAATCTCCAGTTTCCAGGCAGAAAGAACAGTTTTTATAATATAAAAGTGCATGCAGGACACTGGGCAGACCACCACTAGGGACAAAGGGGATGTGTAATTATTTGATACAGTACTGTAATCTGTAAGATTACAATATACTGTATCTATACTGTGTTTTTCACTTTTTAAATTTGACGCCGAACTCCGCCCCCGTGCGCCGCAACGTCGCAGGGAACAGAGCTCGGCACTCTGCAGTGTGAATCGAGCGAGACACGGCTCGCACACACTGCGGGGAGACATCACAGGATCCAGAGAACAAGGTAAGTATCTTCCCGTGGATACTGCGATGCAGCCCGAGTCTGGCTCGGGGTTACCGCCCTTAGCATTAAAAACTCACCCCAAGCCAGACTCGGGAATACCGTCAAGGGGGTTAATTGAACAAGCTGAAGTTAGAAGCTGATTGGTTACTACGCACAACTGCAGCAGATTTTTTGTGCACTCGTTTTAGTACATTTCTAGCACTGTGTGCCGGTAATCTCATGTACGTGCTGATGCTTGCGATTGGTGGTGTTTCCCTGAATGCGCAAGTGTCACATTCAGGAGAATATGTCCATGCACATGCGTGCATATAATATGGACAGCTGCAGCTGGGGCTCCCAGGCACTGTAAATACAGACGTATTTTTTGATGAATGGCTATATTTATGACCATTTGCATGAAGCCTAAAAGTGAACAAATATGTGAACATTAATCCCATATGTGTTTATTTTTCTGTTTCTTTTTTTGTTTGCAATATGGATTTATTTTCCTATGCATCATATATTGTAAAAATATTAAATCATTTACAAAGTAAAAAAAAAAGAAAAATTAGTTTTCCTCTTTTAATTGGATAAACACAGCAGCGCCATCTCCGATATATCATATATACCGGTAATGATTTTTCTGTCCCACCAAAAAAGGAAGTCACACTGTACCCTCCACTGGATTTTCCACTGACATATTTCAATCTCGCGAACGCTCATGGTTATTTTCCAATTCTTTTGGTACGTTTAGTTTGACTTGTTCTCTAATTCTCAGAGGCTTATAAATATATGTATATTTTTAAACCAAAAGTGTGAAGCACCTAATTAATGAATCTGCCTTTGAACAGATGGTATGTTTTATTCATTGTGTACTTTTTTTTTTTATATTCTGCCCCCGTTCTGTGTAAGAACTAGTTGAGATCTTTTTAATTAAACCCTTTTGAGTCTTAGTCGATGGGGTTAGTTTTTTAATGAGATGGAGAAGGGGTCACTTCACGATCATTACCTGCATAGGGTGATTTCGGTGATGTAATGAGACAGAACAATGAAAAAGCAACACTGGAAATGTGTGAAACAAGACAAACTGGTGAAGAGGAGGATGAGATGTGAACAGATGGAACAAGGGGGAAAAAAAAGCCAATGCTCAAGAAGAGATTGTTTCGTTGAGAAACCGTTGTATGTGTGTGCATGTGTGCATTTAGCATCCTCCTTGTTATCCCCTTCTGTCTTGAATTTTTTGCTATTTATGCCACCATGTGTATGCCTTGTGTGTCAGAAGTCTATAAGCCTGCATTTTGCATCTAATTAAATTAAACATTTTCAACTTCCTTGTTGTGTACCAGTCACTGAAATCGAATATCCTGATCTAAAATTTGACACCAAATACCTGTATTACTATCATTGCCTCCCTAGAAAAAAAATCCAAAAATACATGCTATGGGATGTTATATTTAGTCACAGCAGAGATGAAGATGAAGCAATTAAAAACAACCTAAAGTATTTTCAAAGAGTTCCAATAGCTTTGTAAATGGTATTAGCCTTCATATTAGAAGGTATACAGTGGAAATGGGGGATATTTAATAGAGGGTATTTATGGTTATAACTATTGGATCTATTGTTACTAAGATATATATATATATATATATATATATATATATATATATATATATATATAGTGCCTTGAAAAAGTATTCATACCCCTTAAAATTTTCCACATTTTGTCATGTTAGTAAACGTAAATGTATTTTATTGGGATTTTATGTGATAGACCAACACAAAGTGGCACATAATTGTGAAGTGAAAGGAAAATGATAAATGGTTTTCCATTTTTTTTACAAATAAATATCTGAAAAGTGTGGCGTGCATTTGTATTCAGTTACCCCTTTACTCTGATACCCCTAACTAAAATCTAGTGGAACCAATTGCCTTCAGAAGTCACCTAACTAGTAAATAGAGTCCGCCTGTGTGTTACGGTATTTAATCTCAGCATAAATACAGCTGTTCTGTGAAGCCCTCAGAGGTTTGTTAGAGAACCTTAGTGAACACACAGCATCATAGACAGGTGAGGGATAAATTGTGGAGAAGTTTAACCTCCCTAGCGGTATGATTATGTCAGATTTTCAATGCTCAAAGCGGTACAATGTTTTGCATGGAAATTATATAAATATTGTAGGCCTGTAATTCTTAGGAATAACACACTTAAATCTGTTCAAACAAGAGTATAGTAGACATTCCGGGTATGATAGAGTTTGAAAAACAAAATCATAAATTATAAAAAAATAAATAACTATAAATAATTATAACAAATAATAATATAATAATAATAAACATTATTTAATAATGTAATCAAACCAAAAACACTGAAATTTGCTCAGTTGCAGAATTGTCGCTGTCAATTCTGCAAGTGATTCTAATTTATTATCGCTGTTTTCTAGCTGGTCTAAAACCGCTTTTGACGTAAAGGGACACTTTTTGGTTGCTATGGACAATCTCCAGTTTCCAGGCAGAAAGAACAGTATTTATAATATAAAACTGCATGCAGGGTACAGGACAAACCACTAGGGACAAAAGGGATGTGAAATAATTTGATACAGTAATGTAATCTGTAAAATTACAGTGTACTGTATGTGTAATGTGTTTTTAACTTTTTGAATTTGGCGCCGTGCTCCGTCCCTGTGCGTCGCAACACTCGCAGGGAACGGAGCTCGGCACTGTGAATCAAGCAAGACAGCTCGTACACACAGCAGGGAGACATCGCAGGTTCCTGGGGACAAGGTAAGTAACTTTGCCTGGATCCTGCGATGCGATCCCGAGTGTTGCTTGGGGTTACCGCTTTTGGTATGGAAAATTCACCCCGAGTCACACTCGGGATTACCGCTAAGGAGATTAAAGCAGGGTTAGGTTATAAAAAAATATCCCACGCTTTGAACATCTCACGGAACACTGTTCAATCTATCATCTGAAAATGGAAAGAGTATGGCACAACTGCAAACCTACCAAGACATGGCCGTCCACCTAAACTAACAGGCTGGGCAAGGAGAACATTAATCAGAGAAGCAGCCAAGAGGCCCATGGTAACTTTGGAGGAGCTGCAGAGATCCACAGCTCAGGTGGGAGAATCTGTCCACAGGACAACTATCAGTCATGCATTCCACAAATCTGGCCTTTATGGAAGAGTGGCAAGAAGAAAGCCATTGTTGAAAGAAAGCCATAAGATATCCCGTTTGCAGTTTGCAAGAAGCAAACATATGGAAGAAGGTGCTCTGGTCAGATGAGACCAAAATATATATTTTTGGCCTAAAAGCAAAACGCTATGTGTGGTGGAAAACTAACACTGCACATCACCCTGAACACACCATCTCCACCATGTAACATGGTGGTGGCAGCATTCATTTTTGGTGATGCTTTACTTCAGCAGGGACAGCAAAGCTGGTCAGAGTTGGTGGGAAGATGGATGGAGCAAAACACAGGGCAATCTTAGAAGAAAACCTGTTAGTGTCTGCAAAAGACTTGAGGCTGGGGCGGAGGTTCACCTTCCAGCAGGACAATGACCCAAAACATACAGCCAGAGCTACAATGGAATGGTTTAGATCAGGGATCTCCAAACTACGGCCCTCCAGCTATTGCAGAACGACACGTCCCATGAGGCATTGTAAAACTCATTTACCATTTACAGACATGACCAGGCATGATAGGAATTGTTGTTCCTGAACAGCTGGAGGGCCATAGATTGGAGACCCCTGGTTTAGATCAAAGCATATTCATGTGTTAGAAAGGCACAGTCAAAGTCCAGACCTAAATCCAATTGAAAATCTGTGGCAAGGCATGAAAATTACTGTGAACAGAAGCTTTCCATCCAATCTGACAGAGCTTGAGCTATTTTGCAAAGAAGAATGGGCAAAAATGTCAATCTCTAGATGTGCAAAGCTGGTAGAGACATCCCCAAAACGGTTTGCAGTTGTAATTGCAGAGAAAGGTGGTTCTACTCGGGGGGGGGGGGGGCTGAATACAAATGCACGCCTCACTTTTTGGATATTTATATGTAAAGAAATGTGAAAAACATTTATCATTTTCCTTCTACTTTACAATTATGTGCCACTTTGTGTTGATCTATCACAGAAAATTCCAATAAAATACATTTACGTTGTGGAAATGGTATGAATACTTTTTCAAGGCACTGTATATATATATCATATTTCAGGTCACTATATACCCACACAGATGTCTTCCAAGTCGCACCTGAACTGAATTTCAAGTAAAGTTACATGATTTCAAAGCCACATTCAGTGTGACCGAGGGCTAATGCAGGCACCACATCTAAGGATTGGTAAGCTGCAATATATTACACTTTTGGTTTTGGGTTTAATACAGCTTAAGCAATGTGTGAAGCCTTGTACACACGACCGTTTTTCTCAGCAAGAAAACTGCTGGGAGAGCTTTTTGCCGAGAAAACCGTTCGTGTGTATGGTTTCTCGACAGGAAAACTGACGGGAATCTCAACGAGAAAAATAGAGAACCTGCTCTCTATTTTTCTCGTCGGGATTCTCGGCAGAGTTTTCCTGCCGAGAAAAACGTTCGTGAGTATGCTTACCTGTCCCAGGTAAGCCTGCACTTGCTCGATGAGACTTTGACGCATGCGCGGTAGCATACAAGGGTAGTGTAAGGTGTAGCAAGATGGCGGCGACGGCATCGAATGTGACGAACGCCGGCTCGTCGTAGTCGATGATGTCACCGCATTCTTGCCGTCTGTACACAGGGCTTGGCAAGACAAGCTTGCCAGGAATCCTGACGAGAAAACTGACGGTTTTCAAATAGACGGGATTCCCGCCCGTGTGTACAGGGCTTAAGAGTATAATTTACAGGTGTTTATTAACTTTCACAGAGATCACAGTTACTCCCCTGTAATCTCTCTACTAAAAGACAGAGACATTTTTTTTTCAGGCATTATATCGGCCCGAAATTCGATTTTTCATGTTCGGGTACCATAGACTTCAATGGAGCTTAAGGTTCGGGGCTGAACTTTTTCCCGAGTCCTGGTGTTTAGATTACACAGTCCTGAAAATCTTGGTGCTTTTGCGGGTCTTGATTATGTTTCTTATGCCCCATACACACAATTGTTTTTCATGCCATTTTTTAAACCGACGTTTTTCTCGTCGTTTTTTTTCATGTTTCCTCTCAAGCCTGTCTTGCATACACACGATCATTAAAAAAAACGTTCAAGCAAAGCGCTGTGACGTACAACACGTACGACGGCACTATAAAGGGGAAGTTCCGTTCGGATGGCTCCACCCTTCATGTTAGTAAAGTTTGTTGAGCGACGATTCGCGCTTTTCAGCCTCGTGCTTTTCAGTCTGTTACAGCGTGACGAATGTGCTATCTCCACCACAAACGCTAGTTTTACCAGAACGAGCGCTCCCGTCTCATACTTGAGTCTGAGCATGTGCGGTTTTTTTCACCTCGTAGAAGCATACAAAACGACATGAAAAACAACGTGAAAAAATAGAGCATGTTCGACATTTTTAATGGCCGTTTTTCACGCCGTTAAAAATGCTCTGGAGCATACACACGATCGGTTTTAATGCCCATTTTCAAAAATGGCATTTTTAACGGCATGAAAAACGATCGTGTGTATGGGGCATTAGGCCTGGTTCACACTATAGCATGTCTGTGGCCCACGTTTGTGCAGACAGGGCAGCCCATTCATTTGAATGGGCTGTTGTGCCTGCATTTCCTGCAGAAAAAGGTACATGTACTGTACCATTTTCAAACACGCAGCCACAGGGAAATGGCATGGTGCTTTTGCACTATGCTCTTTCCCCCGTGATTCCCACGCCCACAAAAGTACACCATTAAGAAAGAATAACAGCCCCGTGTGTTTTTAAACAGTAGCACGTTTTGACCGTGGGTGGTTGTGGGTGCAGGAATTGCTGTGATTCCCGCACCAGCAACCACCCACAATAGTGTGAACCAGGCCTTATGTCTGACACAGGTCAGCCCCTGATGCATCCTTTCACATTGTACAAAATTAGTGTTAAAGTTTGATCACTGGGGTGAGGAAATGCTTTAGATTTTTTATTACAGACCTCTACACCAGAATGACACAAGAAAAACACTAAAGGAGGAAAGAGGAATTAAGGGATTTGGTTCCAACAGAGGGACATTACCCCTAAATGAGGAACAGTGAGCTATGTGAAACATTATTTTTATTTTTTCACAATAAAGGTTTAATGGAATGAAAATATTGAACAAGTCATACAACATATATTCATCTGTAACATATATGCATGAAAGGTAAGTGTATACACATTAGAAAACATTGTACATTGAATTTACATTATATAGGTAATGATCTTAATACAAAAAATTTGGGTAATTAATATGTATTTTATAATCTCTGTCAAAAACATTAGTGTATCTAAAGCTAAAAGCAAAATTATAATATAATGGGGCTTTATTTTTACCTGGTGATCCTGTTATGCCATGTACACACGATCGGTTTTACCGATGAAAACAGTCCGATGGACTTTTCTCATCGGACAAACAGATCGTGTATGGGCCCCATCGGTCTTTTTTCCATCGGTGAGAAAAAATAGAACATGTTTTAAATTTATCTGATGGGAAAAAAAATCCGATCGTCTGTGCGGAATTCCATCGGACAAAAAACCCACGCATGCTCAGAATCAAGTCGACGCATGCTCAGAAGCATTGAACTTAATTTTTCTCGGCTTGTCGGAGTGTTTTACGTCACAGCGTTTAGAACGGTCGGATTTTTGACTGATGGTGTGTAGGCAAGACTGATAGAAGTCAGCTTCATTAGATTTCCGATGGAAAAATCCATCGGATTAGAATCCATAGGAAATCCGATCGTGTGTACAGGACTTTTTTTATCCTATGGTGACAACCTATATTCACCATAAAGTATCTATGTAGAAGCAGCATTGTCACCATAGGGTAGGCAGTGTGTTCTTCTACATATTTTTGGGAAAAAAAATCGCAATAAGCGTATATCGGTTGGTTTGCGCAAAAGTTATAGCATCTACAAAATAGCAGATAGAATTATGGCATTTTTATTTGTTTTTATTTTTTTACTTGTTATAGCGGCGATCTGCGATTTATATTGTGACTGCGACATTGCGGCAGACACATCCTACACTGTTGACACATTTTTGGGACCATTCGTATTTATACAGCGATCAGTGCTATAAAAATGCATTGATTACTGTATAATGTGACTGGCAGGTAAGGGGTTAACACTAGGGGGTGATCAAGGGGTTAAATGTGTATCCTAGGGAGTGATTCTAACTGTAGGGGTCGGGGACTCACAAGGGAAGGAGACCGATCTGTGTTCCTCTGTAACACACATCGGTCTCCTCACCTCTGACAGGACGTGGATCTGTGTGTTTACACACACAGATCTCCGGTCCTGCTGTGTTCACTGGCAATCGTGGGTGCCCCGCGGAAATCACGGCCGCCGGGCACCCGCATTGGGTCCCGAGCGACGCGGTGGGTGCGCCCGCCTTGCCGGCGGTGCGCGCACGCCCCCTAGACGGCCGGGAAGCCCAAGACGTCATATGACGTCCACCCAGGATAGGAGATCCCTCCTTCGGACGTCATCTTACTATAGCCCGGTATTGAAGTGGTTAAAGAGACAAAACATGGGAAAATGAGCATGTAATGGAGAGGTGTACTGCATACATTATTTATTTTTTTTGGCCAGGTATACAATTACTATACAATAGCACTAGCAAAAGTATGCCGAATAGAGTATACTTAAAGATTGGAGAAAACCCATATACACTGAAGCCCTGTACACACGATCGAATATCCTATGGATTCTAATCCGATGTTTTTTTCCATCGGAAATCCGATGATGTCTTCCATCAGTCTTGCCCACACACCATCAGTCAAAAAACGGACCGTTTCAAAGGCAGTGACGTAAAACACTCCGATGAGCCGAGAAAAATTAAGTTCAATGCTTCTGAGCATGCGTCGACTTGATTCTGAGCATGCGTGTTTTTTTTTTATCCGATGGATTTCCACACAGACGATCGGATTTTGATATCGTTTTTTTTCCCATCGGATAAATTTAAAACATGTTCTATTTTTTCACACCGATGGAAAAAAGACCGATGGGGCCCATCGGACTGTTTTCATCGGTAAAACCGATCGTGTGTACACGGCTTAAGACAAACCATTGTTTTTTTTTTTTTGCATCCAATATATTATTTATTTTATTCTTCGCATGCACATAAAAGAAAAAACATGAGCAATATTTTTATTTTTGTACAGTGTATAGTCAAAATTTAGGGTGCCAATATCAACTGTGTTCTGTTTATTTTAGGACTGCATCTCTTCCAATATAAGTCTAAAGGAATGCAAAAGCAGCTTAAAGTTGTTCTAAAGTCAAGATATGTTTACCTTAATGCATTCCCTGCATTAAGGTAAAAATTGCCCCAGTAATTGTATTACCCCCCATTGCCCTAAACACTTACCTGAGATATTTCTCAATCCAGCGCTGTGCCCATCTGTAGCGGCTCTCTCCCCTCTTCCTTTTTTCACAAGACACAGAGGTAGCAGTGGGAGCCATTGGTTCCTGCTGCTGTAAATCAAATCCTGTGAGGAGGGAGCTCGGGTGGGGCTGACACACACAGGCCGGTTTGGAAGCGCACCAGCATGAGTGCCCCCATTGCAGCCGGCTTACTATGGAGGCACTTGCAGAAGAGGAGGAGCCGAGAGTGCCGGTGGAGGACCCCAAAAGGGGAGTTAATACCATTGTACAGAGCAGCTAAGTATAACATATTTTTTAGTTTAGGAAAAAAATTTGCCCTTATAACCAGGTAACAAAGCAGGTCAATTGAAATTCAATGAATTCTAAATGATCTCAGAAGTGTCTGAAACGGATGGTAAAATAATGGTGCATTTGCCCATCAAAGCCTGTCGAAACTGGCCCTTAATATGACTGTAAGTCCAGGGAGTGTCACTTTGGATATAGATCTTAGACTAGCTACAACTAGATCTGAAGGAGAAATATGTGTCTGTCAGTATACTTACTGATTGAAGCTTGTGGTTATACAACAATGATTTCCAAACTTCATTAGGCTGTTGCCCCCTTATCTCCCAAAGCCTATCGTAAAGCCTGGTACACACGATCAGATTGTTGGCCAACAGAGTGTCAGACTTTTGTCAAAAGGACGTATGACTGGATTTTGTCTTGCATACTAACGGCACACAATTGTCGACCAACAAACACAGACGTAGTGACATACTAGACATACTACGAGACTACAAAGAGGAAGTTCATTTCTCAAACGCCACCCTTTGGGCTTCTTCTGCTAATTTCGTGTTAGTAGAAGTTTGGTGAGTGTTGATTCACGCTTTTTAGTTCATGCTTTCCAGTTCATTTCTGAATGGATGTTCGTCAACCAGCCATGTTGCGTAATCGGAGGAGAGAACATGCTATTATTGGGCTTGGAGTTATTGCTTTGACCCAAGTCCAGTCCAGGAACAGGAGGAGGAGGAGTTCTTGGACCAAAAATTGGTTGCTTAATCGTGACCAATTATGTCATATGCCATTGCTGCGGGAGCTCCATGAGAATAATCTGTAAGATTCTCAGAATTATCTCCGCATGACGGACCCCTGCTTTAACCAACTCTTGGCATTGGTGACATTCTATATTAAGAAGCAGGATACATGCATGAGGCTTGCCATCACTCCAGAGCAAAGGCGATACTTGGCGATGGGGAGAAGTCTCTAGGACCTCAAGTTAACCACTGGGATCTCCCCCCAGACTCTGGGACTCATTATTCCAGAGGCCTGCTCAATAGTGATGAGCCGAACACCCCCGGGTTCGGTTCGCACCAGAACCCGCGAACGGACCGAAAGTTCGCACGAACATTAGAACCCTATTAAATACAATGGATGCGAACGTTCGGATTCTAAAGTGCTAATTATAACGACTATTATCCATGTTATTGTCCTAAACAGAGTTTGGGAACCCGGGTTCTGCACCAGGGGACATGTATCAATGCAAAAAGAAGTTTTAAAAACGGACGTTTTCCGGGAGCAGTCATTTTAATGATGCATAAAGTGAAAAAAAAAAGTCAAATATTCCTTTAAATATTGTACCTGGGGGGTGTCTAAAGTATGCCTGTGAAGTGCATTGTGTTTCCCGTGTTTAGAACTGTCCCTGCACAAAATTACATTTCTAAAGGAAAAAAAAGCCATTTAAAACTGCTTGCGGCTTTAATGTAATGTCTGGTCCCGGTAATATGGATGAAAATCTTTAAGAAAAATGGCATAGCTACCCCATCAACCCCCCCCCCCTACCCCAGCCCATTAGCAGCCCCTTTGGGTCTTGTATGGATATTAAGGGGAACCCCGCACACAAAATAAAAAAGGCCCTATATACTCTGAACAGCCGTATACAGGCGGTGCATACAAGACAGGGACTGTAGGTTTGTTCTTATGTAGAATCTGTTTGTAATTTTGAACAGCTACATTGTTTAAGTGTAGCTCCAGCCCAAATACCTATTTTTAAGCTTTTTGGAAAACATAGGGAAGGGTTATCACCCCTGTAACATTTGTTTTGCTGTCTGTGCCCCTGTTCAGAACATTTCACCTCACTTTGCGTCCCAATGACAACTGATTTTGAAATGTGGTGTTTTTATTGAAACAAGGATTGGTGATAAAGCATCAGTAGAGAGGAGACACCTTTCTCCCATATTAATTCTTACAGGAGAGAATTTTCCTTCCAAGGGGTAGATTTCCTCTCACTTCCTGTTGTCTTCTTCCGTTTGCAAGTAGTAGTCGTTTGTAAGTTGGATGTTTTAAAGTAGGGACCTGCCGTATATACTCTGCAGAAATTGGCCCCTTAGGTGTTGGTGTTGGCACAACACTGTAAGCACTCACAGTTACTCTTGGTGGGTGCTGGAACGCCCTGCTGTCAACTATTATATCAGGAATTGTAATAACATATAATTGTTGATCAGTGGTAGTAAAAATTGGGCCTTTGATGGTGGTGCTGGTGCCACAACACTTTAAGGCCTGACAGTTACTCTTGGTGGGCGCAGCAATGGGCCCTGCTGTGAATTATTAGATCAATAATTATAATTGCATGCCCCTGTTGAACAGGGGCTGAAAAATTGGGCCTTTGGTGGTGGTGGTGGTGGTGGTGTTGACACAACACTGTAAGGCCTGACAGTTACTCTTGGTGGGCGCAGCAATGGGCCCTGCTGTGAATTATTAGATCAATAATTATAATTGCATGCCCCTGTTGAACAGGGGCTTAAAAATTGGGCCTTTGGTGGTGGTGGTGGTGGTGATGGTGGTGCTGGTGCCACAACACTGTAAGGCCTGACAGTTACTCTTGGTGGGCGCAGCAATGGGCCCTGCTGTGAATTATTAAATCAATAATTATAATTGCATGCCCCTGTTGAATAGGGGCTGAAAAATTGGGCCATTGGTGGTGGTGGTGGTGGTGGTGGTGGTGGTGGTGGTGATGGTGGTGCTGGTGCCACAACACTGTAAGGCCTGACAGTTACTCTTGGTGGGCGCAGCAATGGGCCCTGCTGTGAATTATTAGATCAATAATTATAATTGCATGCCCCTGTTGAATAGGGGCTGAAAAATTGGGCCTTTGGTGGTGGTGGTGGTGGTGGTGATGGTATTGCTGGTGCCACAACACTGTAAGGCCTGACAGTTACTCTTGGTGGGCGCAGCAATGGGCCCTGCTGTGAATTATTAGATCAATAATTATAATTGCATGCCCCTGTTGAATAGGGGCTGAAAAACTGGGCCTTTGGTGGTGGTGGTGGTGGTGGTGGTGATGGTGGTGCTGGTGCCACAACACTGTAAGGCCTGACAGTTACTCTTGGTGGGCGCAGCAATGGGCCCTGCTGTGAATTATTAGATCAATAATTATAATTGCATGCCCCTGTTGAATAGGGGCTGAAAAATTGGGCCTTTGGTGGTGGTGGTGGTGGTGGTGGTGATGGTGGTGCTGGTGCCACAACACTGTAAGGCCTGACAGTTACTCTTGGTGGGCGCAGCAATGGGCCCTGCTGTGAATTATTAGATCAATAATTATAATTGCATGCCCCTGTTGAACAGGGGCTGAAAAATTGGGCCTTAGGCACTGGTGGCACAACACTGCAACCCCTCACAGATACCGTACTTGGAGCACAGCAATGAGGCCTGTTGCAAAGTATTGCATCAAAAATTGTAATTACACTCCCCTGTTAAACAGGGGCTGAAAAATTGGGCCTTAGCCACTGGTGGCGGCACCCATAAACCAAAATGATCTTCCAAGCTATCATCAATAATCGGATCATTGAGGAGGAGGAGGAGGATAGCTAGTCAACATAACAGCACAGGAACTCAGCATCAGCATCAGTCTTGAAGGGATGTGACATTTTAAAATCAATTAGTCTGTTATATCAGCATCAGGTGTGTGGTAGCTGGTGGTGATCCAAGACTGGTTCATCTTGATGAAAGTCAGTCGATCAACCGAGTCGGTGGACAGGCGCACCCTGTGATCCGTGACAAATCCTCCAGCAGCACTGAATGTGCGTTCTGAAAGAACGCTGGATGCAGGACAGGCCAGTAGCTCAATTGCATACTGTGCAAGCTCTGGCCAGTGATCCATCCTCAAGACCCAGTAAGCCAGAGGATTTTCGGTGGGGAAGGTGTCCAAGTCTGACCTTGCCCCTAGGTATTCCTGCACCATGTATATCAGACGCTGGCGATGGTTGCTGGAACCGATCATACTTTGGGGCTGCGGACTAAAGAATTGTCTGAACGCATCGGTCAGACGGCCACCTTCCCCACCGCTTCTTCTTTGACTGCCCGAAGCCTCAGCAACTCGTTGTCCAGGACCAGGAGTTTGTAACCTCCCAGTCTCTGGGAACGCGTTGCACAGACCTTTCTGCAAGGCCTCCCAGAGTTGTCTCATCCTCTGCTCCCTCTGCGACAGTAACATAAGGTCCGCAACCTTACCCTTGTACCGTGGATCAAGGAGAGTGGCCAGCCAGTAATGGTCCCTCTCCTTGATCCGAAGAATACGAGGATCCTTCCGCAGACTTTGCAGGATCAGGGAGGCCATGCAGTGTAGGTTAGCTGAGGCATTCAGTCCGGAGTCCTCTGGGTCACTAAGGACGACATGATCCGCAGCCACCTCCTCCCAGCCACGTACAAGTCCACTGGTTTCTTGGGACTGTAAATCATCCCTAAAAGACTGCTGCTGATGATGCTGAGTGCCAGCCTCCACCTCCATGCTGACACAATCCTCCTCCTCCTCCTCCTCCTCCTCCTCTTCCTGTGCGATGGGTGGGACAGAAGGAACACTGTATGGGTAAAGGGGGCCTTGAGAGGCAAGGAAGTCCTCCTCTTCCTGCCTCTGTTCTGCCTCAAGTGCCCTGTCCATTATTCCACGCAGCGTGTGCTCCAACAGGTGGACAATAGGTACAGTGTCACTGATGCATGCACTGTCACTGCTCACCATCCTTGTGGCCTCCTCAAATGGTGCCAGGACAGTGCATGCATCCCTGATCATGCCCCACTGGCGTGGTGAAAAAAACCCGAGCTCCCCTGACCCTGTCCTGGTGCCGTAGTCGCACAGGTACTCATTGATGGCCCTCTGCTGCGTGTGCAGCCGCTGCAGCATGGCCAACGTTGAGTTCCACCTGGTGGGCATGTCACATATAAGGCGGTTCTTGGGCAGGTTCAACTCCTTTTGCAGCTCAGCCAGGCGAGCACTGGCATTATAAGATCTGCGGAAATGAACACAGACTTTCCTGGCCTGCCTCAGGACATCCTGTAAGCCCGGGTACCTGCCCAAGAACCGCTGCACCACCAGGTTAAGGATGTGAGCCATACAGGGCACATGGGTCAGTTGTCCCTGTCGGAGGGCGGAGAGGAGGTTGGTGCCATTGTCGCAAACCACCATTCCTGGCTTAAGCTGGCGTGGCGTCAACCACCTCTCGGCCTGCCCCTGCAGAACAGACAGGACCTCTGCCCCAGTGTGGCTCCTGTCCCCCAAACACACCAGCGCAAGCACGGCATGGCATCTTTTTGCCTGCGTACTTGCGTAGCCCCTTGAACGCCTACGGAGCACCGCTGGCTCCGAGGACAAACCACAGGAAGAGGCCATGGAGGAAGAAGAAGAGGAGGGGGTGGAGGAGAGAGGTGTGTCACAACCAGTAGTAGCATTTTGGAGGCGTGGCGGTGGAACAACCTCCAACACTACTGCACCTTGTCCTGCATCTTTCCCAGCTGCCAAAAGAGTGACCCAATGGGCCGTGAAAGAAAGGTAACGTCCCTGTCCATGCCTGCTGGACCATGAGTCAGCGGTAATATGCACCTTACCGCTGACCGCCCTGTCCAGCGAGGCCAAGACATTGCCTTCCACATGCCTGTAGAGAGCCGGAATCGCCTTCCATGAGAAAAAGTGGCGTTTGGGAACCTGCCACTGAGGAACCGCACATTGCACAAACTCACGGAAGGGGGCCGAGTCTACCAACTGAAAAGGCAGCAGTTGAAGCGCTAGCAATTTAGCCAAGCTAGCATTCAACCGCTGGGCATGTGGATGGCTGGGAGTGAACTTCTTTCGACGGTCCAGCAGCTGGGGCAGGGAAATTTGCCTGCTAGAATCGGACGTCGGTGTACTGCTAGCAGAGTGGCCGCAAGTACTGGGCTGTGACACACCTAATTCTACACCTTCATTCCTCTCAGTGCAGGTTTCAGAGAGGACTGAAGGTATAGTGGGTTTTGAGATCCCAGCTGATGCGGTGCAAGGAGAGGTCCGCTTTGTTCTTTGGTGTGGGTCTTTAAGGTAGGCTTGCCAACGAGCTGCATGGCAGGTCAACATATGTCTGATCAAGCATGTGGTGCCCAAGCGGCTGATGTTTTGGCCACGCGATATACGCTTGAGACATATGTTGCAAACAGCAGCTGTGCGATCTGATGCACTCGCCTCAAAAAAGGCCCACACCAAAGAACTTTTTGAATGACGGGCAGAGGCAGCGCCCTGCACAGGCGGAGCTCTGCGGTGTGATTCCGTCGGTGTGCTGCCCATACGCTGGCCACTCAAGGGCATCCTGCCTCGTTGGAGATGTGCCTCCTCCTCATCCTCCTTCTCCTCCTCTCTCCTATTAGGCACCCACGTGGAGTCAGTGACCTCATCATCCCCTCCCTCCTCATCACTGGAGCCAATCTGGCAGTATGCTGCAGCTGCTGGAGCATGACTGCCAGATTGGTGTCCTTCTTGAGCATCCCCTCTCTCTGCTCTCACGCTACTGCCTTCCTCTAGCTGGGTATCATCATCAGATCCTTCGAAACGCTGGGCATCCTCCTGGAGCATGTACCCAACACTGTGCTCAAACAGTTCGGGGGACTCCTCAGGAGGAGGACATGGTGGGTCTAGGGAAGGATTGACTAATGAAGATAATGATACCAGAGAAGAGGACGCTTTGGCAGCTGCTTTGCCAGTACCCTGAGCCTGGGTGAGAGAGGATGAGGAGGATGAGGTGGGCTTGGTCATCCACTCTACCAAGTCTTCGGCATGATGTGGCTCAACATGTCCAGCTGCCGAAAAGAAGGACAAGCGTGTCCCATGGCCATGTGCTGATGACAATGCACCGTGTCCACGACCAGCACTGTTGCCCCCAGACACAGAGCCTGCTTGCCCTCTTTTTTTGCCTCCTGACTGTCTGCCTCTCCTTGTTTGCCTTCCAGACATTTTAATGGATGGCCTGCAGGGAGATGGGAAAAACAGCAATAAGGGCTACCTTCAGGTGTATACTGTGCAGGAGGCTTAGCAACAATGACACTGACACTGTCCCCTGCCTATCCTTCTCTGTCCCTAAACACAAGGATTTGCAATATGCTTCAGCAAGATTGGTTTAGCACAGAATAGCACGCTGACAGTTTCCCTCACTGTCCTTCTCTGTCCCTACAAACAAGATTTAGCACAGAATAGCACACTGATAGTTTCCACGAGTGTCCTTCTCTGTCCCTAAACTCAAGGATTTCAAATATGGTTCAGCAAGATTGGTTTAGAACAGAATAGCACACTGACACTTTCCCTCACTTTACCTCTCTGTCCCTAAACTCAAGGATTTCAAATATGGTTCAGCAAGATTGGTTTAGAACAGAATAGCACACTGTCAGTTTCACTCACTGTACCTCTCTGTCCCTACAAACAAGATTTAGCACAGAATAGCACACTGATAGTTTCCACGAGTGTCCTTCTCTGTCCCTAAACTCAAGGATTTCAAATATGGTTCAGCAAGATTGGTTTAGAACAGAATAGCACACTGACACTTTCCCTCACTGTACCTCTCTGTCCCTAAACTCAAGGATTTCAAATATGGTTCAGCAAGATTGGTTTAGAACAGAATAGCACACTGTCAGTTTCACTCACTGTACCTCTCTGTCCCTACAAACAAGATTTAGCACAGAATAGCACCCTGACCCTTTCCCTCACTGTACCTCTCTGTCCCTAAACTCAAGGATTTCAAATATGGTTCAGCAAGATTGGTTTAGAACAGAATAGCACACTGTCAGTTTCACTCACTGTACCTCTCTGTCCCTACAAACAAGATTTAGCACAGAATAGCACACTGACACTTTCCCTCACTGTACCTCTCTGTCCCTAAACTCAAGGATTTCAAATATGGTTCAGCAAGATTGGTTTAGAACAGAATAGCACACTGTCAGTTTCACTCACTGTCCTACTCTGTCCCTACAAACAAGATTTAGCACAGAATAGCACACTGACACTTTCCCTCACTGTACCTCTCTGTCCCTAAACTCAAGGATTTCAAATATGGTTCAGCAAGATTGGTTTAGAACAGAATAGCACACTGTCAGTTTCACTCACTGTACCTCTCTGTCCCTACAAACAAGATTTAGCACAGAATAGCACACTGACACTTTCCCTCACTGTACCTCTCTGTCCCTAAACTCAAGGATTTCAAATATGGTTCAGCAAGATTGGTTTAGAACAGAATAGCACACTGTCAGTTTCACTCACTGCCCTACTCTGTCCCTACAAACAAGATTTAGCACAGAATAGCACACTGACACTTTCCCTCACTGTACCTCGCTGTCCCTAAACTCAAGGATTTCAAATATGGTTCAGCAAGATTGGTTTAGAACAGAATAGCACACTGTCAGTTTCACTCACTGTCCTACTCTGTCCCTACAAACAAGATTTAGCACAGAATAGCACACTGACACTTTCCCTCACTGTACCTCTCTGTCCCTAAACTCAAGGATTTCAAATATGGTTCAGCAAGATTGGTTTAGAACAGAATAGCACACTGTCAGTTTCACTCACTGTCCTACTCTGTCCCTACAAACAAGATTTAGAACAGAATAGCACACTGACACTTTCCCTCACTGTACCTCTCTGTCCCTACAAACAAGGTTTAGCACAGAATAACACACTGACACTCTCCCTACCTATGCTTATTTGTCCCTAAACACAAGGAATCCAGGATTAGTAAAGAAAAAAAATGACACTGTCCCTGCCTATGCTTCTCTTTCCCTGCTCCGGAACACACTACACAAGGCCGCCGCGCTGGCGGCCTTTTATAGTGTGGGGCGTGTACTAAACCCCCTCAGCAATAATTGGCCACAGGCATCCTGCCTGTGGCCAATCATTGCTCTCCTCGCTGCCGGCGCTGTGATTGGCCAAGCATGCGGGGTCACAGTGCATGCTTGGCCAATCACAGCGCCTGGATGACACTGCGATGGCGTAGTGCATTGTGGGCCGTTCGCGTCACTCGAATTAGGCGCGAACGGCCCAAATCGTTCGATCTTCGTCGAACGATCGAACAGCCGATGTTCGAGTCGAACGTATGTTCGACTCGAACACGAAGCTCATCCCTACTGCTCAACCATTAATAAAGTACTGCAGAAGGACAATATTAGGGTAAGTTTTTACCTTTAAGATCACATTCTATGTATTAATGTTTGCTAATGTATTGTATTAATTTGTTGATCACATAATTATCAATATTGTAATATGCTCTGAATGTCCTCTTTGTCCTCATGCATGCTGTAAGCTTTTCCTGCTCCTTTTTTGGCCTACATGCATATTTTCCATAACTTACCTTCCAGCATGCTATCCTGGCCCATACACACCTAGCCTGGTAACTTAACAATGTTTTTTGTCAGCTACATTTTGGGGCTTACCTTAAACAACCTCTAAAATGTGTACAAATGTTATTGTTGTCCTTAAATTCAGGCAGAGTGCAAGAGACCATTTTTTGGGGCCCAAACTCAATTGTAATCCTCCCCCCCAAAAAAAAAAATGCTAGGTCAACAGATACAAATACTCTATCTGCTGATTTTGCAAAACCCATACACACTATCCCTCTTTTGTGTTTAAATTTCTGTATAAATTCACCAAACCATTTAGTGCAAGGACCTGCCTGATTACCTACAAATTGTAACGCAGAACATTTTTGTCTCCTATTATATTAATCTGTATTTTCAGAATGTCAAAATGTGCTGCAATTTGGACAGTGTGTATTCAGATTTTTAGATTATGACACTTCTTACCTGTCCACTGGGCTGCCAATAGTGTAACGTATTTATGCAAACAGCTCTCATGGAAGTGGAGAGGGTTACCTGTCCAAAACATCTACCGATAACCTTCTCCCACCCTAAAATTTTGCTAATGGGCCACCAGAGGGGGAGATGAATCAGATGAGTTAATCTTACACTTTTGTTTTTAAATACTCATTTAAGTTTTCTCCTTATGTTGGCTAAGCATGTGTGTGTCAAATCTGCTTGCAATGTTATGTGCAGAAGTAGTAATTTCTTTTTTTAATCCACAGTTCCCTTCCAACCAAGAGCAATGGCAGGACGTTGCAGCCCAGTTCCACCATCAGTGAGATTTTTCCAACTGTGGTGGTGCTATTGATGGCAAGCATCCAACTCTGGCTCATATTATTTTAATTATAAGGGCTTTTGCAACATAGTCATGCTAGCTGTAGTGTCTGCCAACTATGAGTTTTTGTATCTGGATGTTGGGAAGAACGGCTCGGATGGAAGAGTGATTATGCAGACAGAGTTCTACAAGCGCTCCAGAATGGCAACTTAAACTTGCCACCCGCTGAGGAGAATGTTGAGGGCCTCAATTTTGTTTTTGTTGCAGATGAGGCATTTGCTCTGGGGGAACATCTGATGAAGCCGTTTCCTATGAAGAACCTTACCCCAGAGCAGAGAATATCCAATTACAGGCTCTCTTGTGCCAGATGGGTGGTCAAATACACCTTTGGCATCCTATGGAGTCGTTTCAGGCTGTTTTTGACTCCAATCAACCTGGCACTCTACAATATCAACCATGTGGTCCTGTGCTTTTGTATTTTACATAATTTTTAAGGAGGAATGCTACCAGCTACCTTGCCTCACTGCCAAGTGACGTGGACCCTGCAGTGGCAGGCCCAGCTGAAAAGGCTGCAGCTCGGCCGTCTGTGGACATGCTGATGCCTATTGAAAATGCCCATGCTGGATTGCCCTCACAAATTGCCAGAGATTTACACTATGGCAGAAATACCTTGATTATTTTGTGGGTAGAGGGGAGGTGGCTTGGCAGCAAATTGTAGCTGATTATGCCTAATATAATTTTGAGATCATAAACTCATATTTCATTTGAATTACTGTTGTCTCTGTTTCTTATCTGTCTAATATGTTCACAAATAGGGATGAGCTTTGTGTTCGACTCGAACATCGGCTGTTCGATCGTTCGACGAAGATCGGACGATTTGGGTCGTTCGCGCCAATTTCGAGTGACGCGAACGGCCCACAATACACTGCGCCATCGCAGTGCAATCCCGGCGCTGTGATTGGCCAAGCATGCACTGTGACCCCGCATGCTTGGCCAATCACAGTGCCGGCAGCGAGGAGAGCCATAATTGGCCACAGGCAGGATGCCTGTGGCCAATTATAGCTCAGGGAGGTTTAGTACACGCCCCACACTATAAAAGGCCGCCAGCGCGGCGGCCTTGTGTAGTGTGTTGGCGTGCAGGGAAAGAGATACATAGGCAGGGACAGTGTGTTCTATGTTCTGTTTTATTTTCTCAGGCATCTGCAGGAGTTAGTGGCACAGTATACACCTGTATATCCGTCATTGCTGTTCTCAAATACAGGCATCTGCAGGAGTTAGTGGCACAGTTGGCGTGCAGGGAAAGAGATACATAGGCAGGGACAGTGTGTTCTATGTTCTGTTTTATTTTCTCAGGCATCTGCAGGAGTTAGTGGCACAGTATACACCTGTATATCCATCATTGCTGTTCTCAAATACAGGCATCTGTAGGGGGTAGTGGCACAGTATACACCTGTATATACCCGTCATTGGTGTTCTATAATACAGGCATCTGCAGAAGTTAGTGGCACAGTATACACCTGTATATCCGTCATTGCTGTTCTCAAATACAGGCATCTGCAGGAGTTAGTGGCACAGTTGGCGTGCAGGGAAAGAGATACATAGGCAGGGACAGTGTGTTCTATGTTCTGTTTTATTTTCTCAGGCATCTGCAGGAGTTAGTGGCACAGTATACACCTGTATATCCATCATTGCTGTTCTTAAATACAGGCATCTGCAGGAGTTAGTGGCACAGTATACACTTGTATATACCCGTCATTGGTGTTCTATAATTCAGGCATCTGCAGGAGTTAGTGGCACAGTATACACCTGTATATCCGTCATTGCTGTTCTCAAATACAGCATCTGCAGGAGTTAGTGGCACAGTATACACCTGTATATCCGTCAATGCTGTTCTCAAATACAGGCATCTGCAGGAGTTAGTGGCACAGTATACACCTGTATATCCGTCATTGCTGTTCTCAAATACAGGCATCTGCAGGAGTTAGTGGCACAGTATACACCTGTATATACCCGTCATTGGTGTTCTATAATACAGGCATCTGCAGGAGTTAGTGGCACAGTATACACCTGTATATACCCGTCATTGGTGTTCTATAATACAGGCATCTGCAGGAGTTAGTGGCACAGTATACACCTGTATATCCGTCATTGCTGTTCTCAAATACAGCATCTGCAGGAGTTAGTGACACAGTATACACCTGTATATTCATCATTGCTGTTCTCAAATACAGCATCTGCAGGAGTTAGTGGCACAGTATACACCTGTATATACCCGTCATTGCTGTTCTCAAATACAGGCATCTGCAGGAGTTAGTGGCACAGTATACACCTGTATATCCGTCATTGCTGTTCTCAAATACAGGCATCTGCAGGAGTTAGTGGCACAGTATACACTTGTATATACCCGTCATTGCTGTTCTCTAATAAAGGCATCTGCTGTAGTTAGTGGGTGTTGTGTGCCTCCAGCACAATATACATTACCCAATTGCTGGTTTTCCCATCTCCCTGCAGGCCATTACTATGTCTGGAAGGCCAACAAGGAGAGGCAGACAGTCACGAGCCAATAAAAGAGGGCAAGCAGGCTCTGTGTCTAGAGACAACAGTGCTGGTCGTGGACGTGGTGCATCGTCATCAGCAAGTGGCAATATGACACGCTTGTCCTTATTTTCGGCAGCTGGACGTGTTGAGCTGCATCATGCCGAAGACTTGGTAGAGTGGATGACCAAGCCCTCCTCATCCTCTCTCACCCAGGTTCAGGGTACTGGCAAAGCAGCTGCCAAAGCGTCCTCAATGTCATCATCAGTCACTCCTTTCCTAGACCCACCGTGTCCTCCTGATGAGTCCCCCGAACTGTTTGAGCACAATGTTGGGTACATGCTCCAGGAGGATGCCCAGCGTTTACAAGGGTCTGAAGATGATACTCAGCTAGAGGAAGGCAGTAGCATGAGAGCAGAGAAAGGGGATGCTCAAAAAGGACACCAATCTGGCAGTCATGTTCCAGCAGCTGCAGCATACTGCCAGATTGGCTCCAGTGATGAGGAGGGAGGGGATGATGAGGTCACTGACTCCACGTGGGTGCCTGATAGGAGAGAGGAGGAGGAGGAGGATGAGGAGGAGGCACATCTCCAACGAGGCAGGATGCCCTCCGGGGGCCAGCGTAAGGCCAGCACACCGACTAAATCACACCGCAGAGCTCCGCCTGTGCAGGGCGCTGCCTCTGCCCGTTATTCCAAAAGTTCTTTGGTGTGGGCCTTTTTTGAGTCGATTGCATCAGATCGCACAGCTGCTGTTTGCAACATATGTCTGAAGCGTATTTCGCATGGCCAAAACATCAGCCGCTTGGGCACCACATGCTTGACCAGACATATGTTGACCTGCCATGTAGCTCGTTGGCAAGCGTATCTTAAAGACCCACACCAAAGAACAAAACGGACCTCTCCTTGCTCCTCATCAGCTGGGATCTCCAACCCCACTGTACCTTCAGTTCTCTCTGAAACCTGCACTGAGAGGAATGAAGGTGTAGAATTAGGTGTGTCACAGCCAAGTACTTGCGGGCACTCTGCTAGCAGTACACCGACGTCCGATTATAGCAGGCAAATTTCCCTGCCCCAGCTGCTGGACCGTCTAAAGAAGTTCACTCCCAGCCATCCACATGCCCAGTGGTTGAATGCTAGCTTGGCTAAATTGCTAGCACTTCAACTGCTGCCTTTTCAGTTGGTAGACTCGGCCCCCTTCCGTGAGTTTGTGCAATGTGCGGTTCCTCAGCGGCAGGTTCCCAAACGCCACTTTTTCTCACGGAAGGCGATTCCGGCTCTCTACCGGCATGTGGAAGGCAATGTTCATGCCTCGCTGGACAGGGCAGTCAGCGGTAAGGTGCATATTACCGCTGACTCATGGTCCAGCAGGCATGGACAGGGATGTTACTTTTCTTTCACGGCCCATCGGGTCACTCTTTTGGTTGTTCCGCCGCCACACCTCCAATATGCTACTACTGGTTGTGACACACCTCTCTTCTCCACCCCCTCCTCTTCTTCTTCCTCCATGGCCTCTTCCTGTGCTTTGTCCTTGGAACCAGCGGTGCTCCGTAGGCGTTCAAGGGGCTACGCAAGTACGCAGGCAAAAAGATGCCATGCCGTGCTTGCGCTGGTGTGTTTGGGGGACAGGAGCCACACTGGGGCAGAGGTTCTGTCTGCTCTGCAGGGGCAGGCCGAGAGGTGGTTGACGCCATGTCAGCTTAAGCCAGGAATGGTGGTTTGCGACAATGGCACAAACCTCCTCTCCGCCCTCTGACAGGGACAACTGACCCATGTGCCCTGTGTGGCTCACATCCTTAACCTGGTGGTGCAGTGGTTCTTGGGCAGGTACCCGGGCTTACAGGATGTCCTGAGGCAGGTCAGGAAAGTCTGTGTGCATTTCTGCAGATCATATAATGCCAGTGCTCGGCTGGCTGAGCTGCAAAAGGAGTTGAACCTGCCCAAGAACCTCCTTATATGTGACATGCCCACCAGGTGGAACTCAACGTTGGCCATGCTGCAGCGGCTGCACACGCAGCAGAGGGCCATCAATGAGTACCTGTACTACGGCACCAGGACAGGGTCAGGGGAGCTCAGGTTTTTTTCACCACGCCAGTGGGGCATGATCAGGGATGCATGCACTGTCCTGGCATCATTTGAGGAGGCCACGAGGATGGTGAGCAGTGACAGTGCATGCATCAGTGACACTGTACCTCTTGTCCACCTGTTGGAGCATATGCTGCGTGAAATAATGGACAGGGCACTTGAGGCAGAACAGAGGCAGGAAGAGGAGGACTTCCTTGCCTCTCAAGGCCCCCTTTACCCAGACAGTGTTCCTTGTGTCCCACACATCACACAGGAAGAGGAGGAGGAGGAGGATTGTGTCAGCATGGAGGTGGAGCATGGCACTCAGCGTCAACAGCAGCAGTCTTTTAGGGATGATTTACAGTCCCAACAAACCCGTGGACTTATACGTGGCTGGGAGGAGGTGGCTGCGGATCATGTCGTCCTTAGTGACCCAGAGGACTCCGGACCGAATGCCTCAGCTAACCTACGCTGCATGGCCTCCCTGATCCTGCAAAGTCTGCGGAAGGATCCTTGTATTCTTCGGATCAAGGAGAGGGACCATTACTGGCTGGCCACTCTCCTTGATCCACGGTACAAGGGTAAGGTTGCGGACCTTATCTTGCCGTCGCAGAGGGAGCAGAGGATGAGTCAACCCCGGGAGGCCTTGCAGAAAGGTCTGTGCAACGCGTTCCCAGAGACTGGGAGGTTACAAACTCCTGGTCCTGGACAACGAGTTGCTGAGGCTTCGGTCAGTAGCAGAAGGAGCGGTGGAGAAGGTGGCCGTCTGACCGATGCGTTCAGACATATTTTTAGTCCGCAGCCCCAAGGTATGATCGGTTCCAGCAACCATCGCCAGTGTCTGATATACATGGTGCAGGAATACCTAGGGGCAAGGTCAGACTTGGACACCTTCCCCACCGAAAATCCTCTGGCTTACTGGGTCTTGAGGATGGATCACTGGCCAGAGCTTGCACAGTATGCAATTGAGCTACTGGCCTGTCCTGCATCCAGCGTTCTTTCGGAACGCACATTCAGTGCTGCTGGAGGCTTTGTCACGGATCACAGGGTGCACCTGTCCACCGACTCGGTTGATTGACTGACCTTAATAAAGATGAACCAGTCTTGGATCACCACCAGCTACCAAGCACCTGAAGCTGATATAACAGAATAATTTATTTTCAAATGTCACATCCCTTCAAGACTGATGCTGATGCTGAGTGACTGTCCTGTTATGTTGACTGACTATCCTCCTCCTCCTCAATGATGCAATTCTTGATGATAGCTTGGAAGAACTTTTTTTGTTTTTGGGTGCCGCCACCAGTGGCTAAGGCCCAATTTTTCAGCCCCTGTTTAACAGGGGCATGTAGTTACAATTTTTGATGCAATGCTTTGCAGCAGGGCTCATTCCTTCACTCCAACTAGAGCATGGATATGCAATTAGCGGACCTCCAGCTGTTGCAAAACTACAAGTCCCATCATGCCTCTGCCTCTGGGTGTCATGCTTGCTGCTGTCAGAGTCTCGCTATGCCTCATGGGAGTTGTAGTTTGGCAACAGCTGGAGGTCCGCTAATTGCATATCCCTGAACTAGAGTATCTGGGAGAGGTTGCAGTGTCGTGGCACCAGCACCAGTGCCTAAGGCCCAATTTTTCAGCCACTGTTTAACAGGGGCGTGTAATTACAATTTGTGATGCAATACTTTGCAACAGGGCTCATTGCTGTGCTCCAAGTACAGTATCTGTGAGGGGTTGCAGTGTTGTGGCACCAGTACCTAAGGCCCAATTTTTCAGCCCCTGTTTAACAGGGGCGTGTAATTACAATTTTTGATGCAATACTTTGCAACAGGGCTCATTGCTGTGCTCCAAGTACAGTATCTGTGAGGGGTTGCAGTGTTGTGGCACCAGTGCCTAAGGCCCAATTTTTCAGACCCTGTTTAACAGGGGCATGCAATTACAATTTTTGATGCAATACTTTGCAACAGGGCTCTTTGCTGTGCTCCAAGTACAGTATCTGTGAGGGGTTGCAGTGTTGTGGCACCAGTGCCTAAGGCCCAATTTTTCTGCCCCTGTTCAACAGGGGCATGTAATTACAATTCTTGATCTAATAATTCACAGCAGGGCCCATTCCTGTGCCCACCAAGAGTAACTGTGATGGCTTACAGTGTTGTGGCAACACCACCACCACCACCAAAGGCCCAATTTTTCTGCCCCTCTTCAACAGGGGCATGCAATTACAATTCTTGATCTAATAATTTACAGTAGGGCCCATTCATGCGCCCACCAAGAGTAACTGTGAGGGCTGACAGTGTTGTAGCACCAGCACCACAACCAAAGGCCCAATTTTTCCTACCACTGTTCAACAATGGCATGTAATTACAATTCCTGATATAATAGTTCACAGCAGGGCGTTCCAGCGCCCACCAAGAGTAACTGTGAGGGATCACAGTGTTGTGGCAACACCAACATCTAAGGGGCAAATTTAAGCAGAGTATATACGGCAGGCCCCTACTTTCAAACATCCAACTTACAAATTACTCCTACTTGCAAACGGAAGGAGACAACAGGAAGTGAGAGGAAATCTACCCCTAGGAAGGGAAATTCTCTCCTGTAAGAGTTAATATGGGAAAAAGGTGTCTCCTCTCTACTGATGCTTTATCACCAATCCTTGTTTCAATAAAAACCCCACTTTTTAAAAACATTTGTCATTGGGACGGAAAGTGAAGTGAAATGTTCTGAACAGGTGCACAGACAGCAAAACAAATGTTACAGGGGTGATAACCCTTCCCTATGTTTTCCAAAAAGTTTAAAAATAGATTTTTTGGCTGGAGCTACACTTAAACAATGTACCTGTTCAAAATTACAAACAGATTCTACTTAAGCGATAATCAATAATAAAGGTATTACTGCGCTAATGTGAAAAAAATGAGAAATATTGTGCTACTAACACCTAGGCTGCGACATAAAGAATATGTGATACCATATCAAAAATACAATGTTGGGGAAGTATGTCGCGCACAAATAAAATACAGAATAGAACTCTGGTAAAGAGTTCTAGTGAACACAATGAACATTGGTGAATAATTAAGTGAATAATCACCATATAATTGCATAAACAAAAATTTTTAATTGAATCTCTACATACTGTGTGAAAAACCTGTGGAAGAAAAATAAGCCAAATCTGTATATAAACTGATAAATATACGAATCAATCAAGAAAAATTTGATATTGATGATGAAGTGAATGACCACCATAAAAGGAAGCTCCGTCCACGCCTGCCAGGTTGCGTGCTCGGATAAGGGTCTGGTATGGATTTTTGGGGGGAACCCCACGCCATTTTTTATTTTATTTTGGCACAGAGTTCCCCTTGATATCCAGACCTGAAGGGCCTGTTAATGGAATTTTGGGGGACCCCACGCATTTTATTTTTTATTTTTCAATGACTTTCAATTACTTTTCTCTGTATTGCCGGGACCCGACAATTCATTACAGCTGCGAGTAGTTTTAAATGACTTTTTTTCCTTCAGAAATTACATTTTGTGCAGGGACAGTTCTAAACACGGGAAACATGCGCTACTTTACAGGCATACTTTAGACACCCCCCAGGTACAAAATTTAAAGGAATATTTGACTTTTATTGTTTCACCTTAAGCATTATTAAAATCACTACTCCCGAAAAAACTGAAGTTTTTAAAACTTTTTTTTGCATTGATACATGTCCCCTGGGGCAGGACCCAGGTCCCCAAACACTTTTTATGACAATAACTTGCATATTAACCTTTAAAATTAGCACTTTAGATTTCTCCCATAGACTTTTAATGGGTGTTTCACGGCTTTTTGAATTTGCCGCGGACACCTCAAATTGTTCGACGCGAGCAGATAGCCCAGGTATAGCATTGTTGAACTTATTTGTATCCAAAAATACAATGATGATAACTAGACGTTATTGTTAAAATATTTCTGCCTTAACAAAGTGGTTTACATATCAATAGACAGTAGCGACCAAAAATTATTTAAAAATAATTAAAAATGCTGGGGTCAGAATGATAGTCTTTTCTATTTGTTCACATTTAAATTGCAACAGTGAGGAGATCAAAATTGTCTGTCATTGATGACCAAACCCTAAAAAAGATTCTAATTATGTTCCATTTTCATACACAGGAAAGTGTCAAGCCTCGTACACACGATCGAGAATCTCGTCGGAAAAAAAACAACGTTTTTCTCGACGGGTTTCTTGTCAAGCTTGACGAGATTCTTGTCAAGCTTTCCTTGCATACACACTGTCAATCCAAAATCTTGTTGGTCTAAAAACGCGGTGACATACAACACGTACGACGGTAGTATAAAGGGGAAGTTCCATTCTCATGGCGTCCTCCCTTGGGCTGCTTTTGCTAATCTCGTGTTGCCGCGTGTTAGTTAAAGTTTGGGAAGAGACGATTCGCGCTTTTCAGACTTCGTGCTTTCAGTTTGTTTTCTGCGGTTCAGTAGGTGCTTGTGGGTTCGTATCTTGTCTTTCAGGGCGAGTAGTCAGGTCGTATCTGTTTTTCAGTGCATTCTTGTCCACTCGTTTCTGATTTTCAGGTCGTTCTTCATAGGCCTTGCTGTACTTCAGTGCATTCTGTTTAGTTCGTTCTGATCAGACGACTGTTTTTTAGCCATGTTGCGGTACGTTCTCATCGTAGAGAACGTGTTGTGCACCGACTTTGTGTTTCTGTTGGTCTTCTTGTCTTGGACCAAGACGAGTCTATGAACAGGGTGAGGAGGAGTTCATGGACCAAGAATTGGTTGCTCCAGCGGGACCAATTCTCTCACATGCCTCTGCTGTGGGAGATCGTGGAGAATAATCCTGAGGACTACAGGAATTTTCTGCGGATGTCTGACCCCGTTTTTTAGCATCTGTTGGCTTTGGTGTCCCCCTATATTACCAGGCAGGACACCGTTATGCGGGAAGCCATCAGTGCTGAGCAGAGGCTCATCGCCACGTTACGCTACCTGGCGACAGGGAGAAGTCTGCAGGACCTGAAGTACACCACAGGCATCTCCCCCCAGGCTCTGGGCGTCATAATCCCAGAGACCTGTTCTGCCATCATCCAAGTCCTGCAGGATGACTATATGAGGGTAAGTTTTCGCATTTAATATCAATTTCTATGTATCTCATGTATGATAATGTATTGTATTTCTTTCATCCTTCCCTAATTAGCATGATTGTAATATGCTGAGAATGTCCCCTTTGTCCCCATGCATGCTCTAAATTTTTAAGTAATTTTTTGGCCTACATGCATTTTTCCCTTCACTTCCCTCTCCAGCATGCTCTCCTGGGCCCAAACACATCTAGCCTAGTCTGTTAACAATGTATTTTTTCATCTCCATTGTAGTCCCCCCCTCCCCCTCAAATGGTTTAGACATTTTCCAAAATTTGATTTTTGGGGGGTCCCAAACTCATCTAGCCCCCCCAACGAAAAACAATGGGCCATCAGAGGGGGGTGAGCAATGTGAGAATTGTGAATTTGTTTTTCTATTTTTAAGAATCCTTAAACCAAAATGTATACTTATATTGGCCACAAATGTTTTTGTATAATCTGCTTGCAATGTTATTTGCTAAAGTACTAATATTGTTTTCTCTTGTTTGATTCCCCAGGTTCCTTCCATGCCACAGGAATGGCAGACTGTGGCATCGGAGTTTGCCAGGCGGTGGGACTTCCCCAACTGCCGAGGAGCCATTGACGGGAAGCACGTCCGCATCGTGCCACCACCACGTTCTGGCTCCTTTTTTTATAACTACAAGGGGTTTCATAGTATCGTGCTGATGGCGGTGGTGTCAGCACAGTATGAATTTCTCTATGTGGATGTGGGGAAGAATGGCCGGATGTCGGATGGGGAGCCTTCGCACAGATGGAGTTTGCTCTTCGTCTACAGATTGATGACCTTGCATTGCCACCGGATACAGGGAATGTGGAAGGACTCCCCTTTGTCTTTTTGGCTGATGAAGCCTTTGGCCTGGGTCGGCATCTCATGAGGCCTTTCCCCCAGAGGACCCTCACCCCGGAGAGGAGGGTCTTCAACTACCGGCTGGCCAGAGCCCGAAGAGTTGTGGAGACTGCCTTCGGGATAATGGCCAGCCGGTTCCGTCTATTTTTAACTACTATTAACATGGCGGAGTACAAATTGAACTATATAATTTTTTGTTGTTGTGTTCTGCTCAATTTTCTACGCAAGAAATCTCCTACTTATATGGCCACAGTTGGGCCCGAGGCCGGTATTGCTGCAGACAATGCCCTGCCGGGCCTGGAACATGTCCATGCTGGCTTGCCCCCCCCAAAGTGCCAGTGCAATACGGCAGAAATATGTGGATTATTTCATGGGTAGGGGGGCCATTCCAATGCCAGAGAATCATTCCTAGTTGTTTTATCTTTTACCAAAAAAAAATGTATCTGAACTTTAATTTTGTAGTTTTGCTTTGTTTATATTTGAGCTGTCTGCTACTTTTTCAAAGTGTACTTGTAGTGCCAAGTGTATTTTCCTTAGTAAACACAAAACATTTCACTGCTAACAACAAAACTAAACCCCAAAAAGCTTATAGTGTTAAAAAAAATGAGCAGCCACACTTTTTTAGTTTTCTTGTATTTTACTCTGTGCACAATCACACATTTTTTGTGTCTCTACATTTTTCAAGATGCACACAATTTTAGGGTGGGTAAAATAGTTTTTTTACTTCCTCATCCCTATTGTCAACATGTGCTACCCACCATCATGGGGGATCATTCAACATGTTTTGGGGGCAACCCCTTCTTCCTTTCACCTACTTGAGTTGTGAGGAAGAGGTTGCACCCCCAAAACACGTACATGGAGATCCCGTGATGGCAGATAGCACATGTTGACCCTCTGTGTGCATCTTCCATATTTGTGTTTTAGAAAAAATGCTACAAAAGAGAACAAAAACTAGGAAAAAAAGGGGGGTTTTAGTCTATTCGCCCCAACACATCAATGATGTCCTTAAATGTATTCTCCATATCATTAATCCTTTTCTTCATGAAGTCCAGTTGAGTACTACAATCCATTATTTGTTGGATGAGTCTTTGTGCACTATCACTGGAGAATCGTGGAATTTCAGCAACATATTCATCCCCTAAAATAAAAAGAAATAATTAAAAATCTCCAGGCCTACATCTCTTACCTGAAGCTGTGGTGACAGATACTGACCTGTTGTAGTGACAAGTTCCACCACCTCATCCACCTCTCCTTCCTCCACTTCTCCTTCCTCCCCCTCTCCTTTATCAATTCGACTTCCTGCACATCCTCAGGTTGGGCTTGTTGGGGAGGTTGGGGTTCTTTAGAAGGTGTGGGGTTCCTGGGCTCCGAGGAGTGGTGTCCTTGCAGTCTTCTCTCCTCTATGAGATTCAAACAAATGGTACACTTAACACACACATATATGAAGTCATAACTATGAATATGAAACATTGCTTGCAGGTGGGGTACACTTGTCTGTTTTGGCACAGTTCCAAGCTGAAGACCAGATTGTAGAACTTAACAAAGCTGGAATAATGTCCTTTTTGCGTCAATTTTCTCACATGGGCACCCCCCCCCCCAGTACCCACTGTAGCACCTGTGGTGGACACCCTATAGTGCTCCTGTGAGTGCAGATGTGTAAACAACTGCTGAGTGTACTCTCCTTTGCATTGATTCAAGTTTGCATTTCATTCTATCTACAAACACATCATCTAGACAACCATGTCATAAGATTTAGGGAATTTAAACCTACATTTTGTAGTTTTAAAAAAAACGAACGGATATTGTCAAATCATTGTATGGAGTGTGCAAATGATGTGTCTATATCGACCGATTACTGTGCCCACTAATTTGTAGAAGATGTCATTTTAGAATGTAAAATCTTAAAAAACTACAACAGGGAGTAACATGCATGTTGTGAAATACAACAATAGGGACACAGGAGAAGTACTTACTTTTTTTAAGCATTCTGTTAATGCTCCTTAACTGCTCCGGCTCCCTCAGTTTGAGGTCAGACCACCTCTTTCTGAGCTGCTCCTTGGATCTGTTCACACCGAAATTCTTCTTCAGACTTTTCACTACTTTCTTCATAATTTTGTCCTTCCGAAGATTAGGGTGGGAATACGGCCCATGCTTTGCATCATAATCAGAATTGTTCAATATGGCCACCATCTCCGCCATCTCCTCAAAGGACATATTAGATGCCTTGTAGCGCCTCCTTGTTCGTGACGTTTCCCGCTCTGGGCTTGTCTCCTCATTAGAATTCTCTGAATTCACAGGCACCTGCTGTGACTCCGCCATGTCGCCTGCGCTGAAAGAGAAGGGGTGGGGAAACATCGATAAAGAACGTCATGGGCGGGTGACGTAGTGTATATAAAGCTAACACACATGTGACATACCTACGTTCTGTCTGCGGAGGAAGGAGTTAAGAGAGCCGAACGTAAGACCGAAGGTATGATTTAATACTTGGTACATCAGTGGCCTATACTGCATAGAGATTGTTGAGGCATATATGGGCATAAAGATTACTCGAGTTTAGAGTGTGATTGACATTTGTATTTTTGTCTGGTGTTTTGTCTTGCAGAAACAATGAATGCGTTTCTAGAGAAAGAATGTAAAAGGAGGGAACAAGCTTTTGGGCCCGCCTTCATGGGCTTGCTGCAGCCCCGCCTACTTCCCGCCAAAAGATTTGTAATAATTCTGAGGTAAAAATTAGTAGTACAATTTATGTGTTACTGTCCCTTTAAGGATTCGAGATGAGGGTTTTTTTAACCAATTAGAAGCTGTGGAAGCTTCTGGAAGGTATTGGTACCCCTATATAAAGGGGGCTATGTGGAGTTTCCCCTCACAGCTGGTCAAGCCTTAGGCAAAAGAGCTACCCACCCTACCCTCCCTGTCGTTGGTACTTACCGTATGTGGTTTAAGTCACCCTGGATTTCTAGGGGGGATGTTAATGTTAATTTAATTATTTGGCTCGAGTTCCAATAACTGAGCTTACATATCTTTGGATTTATTGGATTTCTGATTTATGGAATTTTGATTTAAAATTTTAATAATATTTACTATTTGATACCAATAAAGTGCCACGGCCATTATTTATGCCAAATATATTTTTTGTGTGTTTTTTCATTATTTATTAAGGCGGTAAGGTTTTTAGAATGTTTTTTCTTAATTTTGAGTTTAATTGTGAGATGTGGGCTAAATGCAATCCCATTCCTTTCGGAGTTAATAGATCGCTTAAGGGAGCTGCCCGCTCTGTGGGAGACCAAAAATCCGCTGCACAAAAAAAAGGGGTAAGGAAAGCAGCGCTGGAGAGCCTGCTCCCATTTGTGCACACCAGGATGCCCAATGCAACCGTTGAGCAGCTGGACACCAAAATTGGGACCTTGAGAGGCACATATAGGACTGCGCGCAATCAGGTCCTGGCTTCTCAGAGGTCAGGAGCAGCAGCAGGGGAGGTATATGTCCCACATTTGTGGTACTACGACAGGTTGGCCTTTCTGAATGACCACATTACACCGAGGGAATCACTGTCCAGTCTTCCCTACAGCCTTGCCTCCAGCCTTCCCTCCAGCCAAAATGATCCTTCTCAGGAGGAGCCTTCCATCTTGGATGAGGACCCAGAGCTGTCCGTCTGGAGCCAGGTATAGTATTTTCAAAATATTTATTGTGAAAAAATTAATGATGTAAAATAGATGTTAAGATGGGAACAAATTTAGTCAAACAAGAAAAAGTGTTTGACATAGCAATAGACAGTAGTGGGCAAAAAAGTTTGGGAGAAGAATGCAAAATGATGGGGGCATAATGAGAGTATTATCAAAAGAAAATTAGAATTATTTGCAACAGTCAATGAGCTGAACATTGTGGGGGTTCTTTACTAAAAGCAAATCCACTTTGCACTACAAGTGCAAACTACAAGTGCAAAGTACAAGTGCAAAGTGCAATAAAAACTGCACTGAAATTGCACTTGGAAGTAAAGTCGCTGTAAATCTGAGGAGTAGATCTGAAATGAGGGGAAGCTCTGCTGATTTTATTATCCAATCATGTGCAAGCTAAATTTCTGATTTTTCTTTGCCTGGCATGTCCCCCTCAGATCTACAGCGACTGCACTTCCAAGTACACTTTCAATGCAATTTCAAGTGCACTTGTAGTTTGCACTTGTAGTGCAAAGTGGATTTGCCTTTACTAAATAACCCCCTGTGTGTGATTGATGAAACAAAACTCTAAAATATGTCCCTTTTTTAACACAGGAGGAGGTCAGCCAGGATGATAGGTCGGAAAATGTCAGGCAGGAGGAGGCTGGGGTTAGTGGCAGAGAGGAGGTGGCTGGTCCAAGTGGCAGAGAGGAGGTGGCTGGTCCAAGTAGTAGGACAAGGTGTCAGGTGCCTCCAATCCACATGCCACCAAGAAGGGCCAGGAGGGATAGGTCTGTGAGTATGGCAGCACTGGCCCTCATTAAAGAGGCACATGCCACCCTCCAGCAGCCCCCAACCCCTGATGAGGGCTATGCGGCATTGGTCGGCATGAAAATGGCCCAGATGCAACCAGAACAACGGCTACTTTGTGAGGCCCTGCTCATGTCCCTTTTAAATAGGGGTTGAGGGGCAGACTCACAGAGACCACCGTTATTTGTGACCACGGCCATCCTCCTGTACCTTCTTCTTATCCTCCACCTCCTTTTTCACAACCTCCTCCTTCTTCTTCTCCTCCACCTCGTTCTTCTTCTCCTCTACCACGTTCTTCTTCTCCTCCACCTCCTTCTTCTCCAGCTCCACCTCCTTCTTCTCCACCTCCACCTCCTCCTCCTGACATGAGTACACCTCCTGAGGCACAGCCTCCAGCCAGGCGGACAAGGAAGGCTGCAGAGAAGGCTGCAGGGAAGCCTACCAATAAGGCTGCAGGGAAGCGGAGCAAGAAGACCAAGAAGTGATTCTCTTGCTGCAATGTGGTCAGACAGAATGCAGCCTGTTGTAGTTCCACAGACTTGGGACATGTATCTAACCTGCTGCTGTTCCTGACCTCTGGGAGTCCAAGACCAGATTGGGCTCACTACTGTATGTGCTTCTCAAGGTCCCAATTTTGGTGTCCACACAGTTGCAAAAATTGCAGCAGGCTCTCCAGTGCTGCCTTCTAGTTTGGTTATTCTTATTTTGTATACCAGAATAAATGTTTTTTTTGTTTTACAGTTAATACTTGCCTATGTGTTTTTGTTAAAGCTAAATATTTAGCTGGTGAGTAGGTAGGTAATTTACAAAAATTAGAAAGCTAGATTTTAAATGGGACAGATAACACCAAAAAAACGCCTTGAAGGACAAAAAATAGAAGATCATTTTTTTCAAATTGTGTTAAATTTACACCGGAGAAAAAAAAATGGAGATCACTAGAAATTACATAAGATTTTAAAATGCATATCTGAAAAAATGATTCCAAATTTAAAAATAAAATAAAAAAAATGACATCTTGCTCGAGAAAATAAAATAACATATTCATGAGATCTGCATTCAGAAATGTTGCAAAAAATTAGTCAGAAATCTGTATGAATATCTGCAGCCTAAAAAGCTCTTAATTGCTCATCATTGTACCATTCTAAAGAAGATTTTAATGTGCAGCATTTAAACGATGCAAAAATTGTTAACGCGTGACGAATGTGCTATCTCCATTACGAACGCTATTTTTACAAGAAGGTGCGCTCCCGTCTCATACTTGAGTCTGACCATGCGCGGTTTTTGAAGACTCGGAAAAGCATACACACGAGCGGTTTTCTCATTCAAAAACAGTCTGACGAGAATCATGCCGAGAACATTTTTGACTTTGGCCAATTTTCTCGACAAGAAAGCAAAGCTCTCCCAACAGTTTTCTTGTCGTTTTTTGCCGAGAAAACCTGTCGTGTGTACGTAGCCTCAGTCTGGAGGAGCCAGCGGTCAGCAGCCAGACGGAGTCCCAGATCCCTCCCCTCAGCTCTGCTGATTTCTATCATCCAATAATGTGCAAGCAAAAATTCTGTTTTTATTTTCCTTGCATGCCCCCCTCAGATGTACAGCGACTGCACTTCCAAGTGCACTTGTAGTGCAAAGTGGATTTATTAACCTAAGGCCATAAACAAGCTTTTCACAACTAAAACATAACCTAGTAAACCAAATTATTTAGCAATATAAAAAGTACATTTGCAGCTAACCTGCTGCTTTTTTTCTCAGTATTATAATAGATGAATGTGCTTGGTGCAAGCATATCAGTTTCTCAACATCAGGCTAAAAATCTGCTAGAAAAAGTCTAAAGCTTCGTACACACGGCCGAGATTCTCGTCGAAAAAAACATGTGTTTTTTTTCGACGAGATTCTTGGACAAGAAACTTGTCCCGGCCGAGTGTACAGACGCTCGATTCAAAGAACCCGCGGTTCTTTGAATGGAGCGTACGCGGTGACGTCATCGACTACGACGAGCATGCGCTCGTCACATTCGATGCCGTTGCCGCCATCTTGGTATACCCTACCTATGCCTAGGAAGCTACCGCGCATGCGTCAAATTCATTTCGAACATGCGCGGGCTTCCCGGAGGACAGGTAAGTGTACACACACTCACTTTTCTCGTCGAGAAACATGCCGACGAGAATCTCGACGAGAAAATAGAGAGCAGGTTCTCTATTTTCTCGTCGAGATTACTTGTCGGTTTTCTTGACGAGAAACCATACACACGAACGTATTTCTCGGCAAGACATCTCTGCCAGCAAGTTTCTTGCTGGTTCTTGCCGAGAAACTCGGTCGTGTGTACGAGGCCTAAATTGTAACATTCTTAGATTCCCACAAAAAGTCATTTTTAGCCTTTTTCTTTTAATATGGAACAAATCTGGGCGACTGCACTGGAGTTTCACTCTACTGAGTCAAATGTTGGGAAAGCAATAAAGTACATTGGACTTTATTCCAAAATGCAGGGTAGCGTTCAGAATTTTTTTTCTGTAACCAAACATCTTGATATAAATTTTTGATCTTTGGCCTAAGCTCTATGTAATCAGTTCTTCCTGCACCAATCTTGTTTCCTTATTGTTGACATCTAGGAATGGATCGACCACTCAATCTGGATCTTTAAGCATAAAATGATCTTGGAATCTGTCAGACATATCTCTATGCAGTTCATTCAAGTGTGCATAATAAAACTGGAGGTCGTTACCCAGTATCCTCCACCTTCAAACTACTGAATAAAATAAAACCATGTTGTTTGTGTAATAACTGCAGTATTTGTATAACATACGTGTTACTAGTGGCTTCGACATTTGCACATAGATGTTGTCATAGAAAGTTTAAAAAAATAAAACGTATGCATTCTCCCTTGGTTCTGATGCCCTCTGCCACTCTCTGCTACAAAGATAGGTGAGACACAACTGGGGCATCTTGTTATTTGTAGCTGTACAGATTCAGAAGAGATAATGATGGGGCATGTTGGGCTTTATTGTTTTTCAGAGACAGGTGACCTACAAATAGAAATTCAGTCGTTTTAGTTCTGTTGAAGGCAGAAGAGAAACCAATGATGCCAGGGCTCGTAGTTCTACACACATAGAGATCAGTAGGTTGTGTGGAGAAACCTGCGCTTAGGACTGGAACTGTTGGGCTGCTGCCCCCCGTATGGCCCCTGTGCACAAGGGCTAAGGAAGTGATTAGTATGTGTGTGGGGTAAATGGCGCTCCCAATGGAGGGTGTGTGTTGTATAAATAAAAATCGGTTTGAACCTGTGTAATATTACCAGAGTGATTGAAAAACCAAGGTAAATAACTCAAAAAACACACAAAAAAGTGACGGTGGATGGGTCAATAAGTGACCTCTCCCTGACCCCAAGTCATTTTATATTGTAAAATAGGTGGGTGCTAGTATGTGAGTTCTAAAGTGCTAAGTGCATATGTGCATATTTAACAGGCACTATGATAGTGACAAAGAAAAAAGGGGGGTAGAAAACCTCTGTGTATAATTAGGCCAATCTGTGGTGTAGGATATAATAAACTATACCAGTGCAAAGGATAAAAAACAAGTGTAAAAAGTTGTGGGCAAAATTGCAAAAAAAGGATAGTTATCCCAGTATAACACAGTTAGAACAGTTAAACAGAATAGTCCACCATATAAATGTGTATGGGATCCTAATCGTTAATACAGTATATAATTTTTCCACACTAATGTCCAATTAGGAACAGTTCAACGGGTGACTTGTGTGTGAATCCTTGTATTTAGTTCAATCCAGGTGACACTTGTGCTCCCCCTTAAGATACCCTACTCACGAGAAGATGAAACCCCTGCAGGACTTCTGTACTTACAGTTCCCCAGATACAAAATAAATTGAGCCCAGTCCACTGGTTTTCTCATGTTATTTCAACAGTAAAAATAAAATGCCGCAAAAAAAGTTCTGGCATAGTATGTAGTCCAAATGTCAGTAAATGATGTAAGCACCAGTGGCAGCTACCATAAGCAGAAGCAGACTCTGTAAAATATAATAAGAAAAGGAAGGTGCGCCAAACTAAGTGCAGTATTGCGATATAAATAGCAAATAGTAAAAACAGCCAAATGGCTACTCACAGGATGGTGGAATATATGAGGCATATATATGGTAGGAATGGTCCGGGGTCATCTATGGCAGTCTGCGGGGATGGTGTAAATCCCAGATGAACAAGGAGCTGGAGACAGGTCTGCGGTGTCAGCAGGGAGAGTCTATGGCATCCAGGCGCCGAGGACGTGTGTGATATATCCCTTCCAATACAAAGCAAGGACCAGGAAGAGGCACTTCAGTATGCGCTTCAGCGTGGAGCAGGGAGAGGTCTGCGGTGTCAGCAGGGAGAGTCTATGGCATCCAGGTGCCGAGGACGTGCGTGATATATCCCTTCCAATACACAGCAAGGACCAGGAAGATGCGCTACAGTATGCGCTTCAGCGTGGAGCGCAGCGTGCCGTTAGACCGGAAGTGAAGTGTGCAGGGAACGGACCAATGGGATCCCATACTATGGTGAAGCCTTCCCTGACAGCCATCTTCCTAGCTGAGCTCTAAGAAAGGTGGAGATTCAGGGTGACCTCCATCCAGGAAAAGTCCTCTTTCTTGACAACCTACATATGACACAGGAAGGCCCCAAGCTTCTCACAAGAGACAAATCCGGTTCCTACTCTGGTACCTGGACTCCACCCACACCAACTTCACAGGTCCATAAATATATCCTCTCTCTATGGAAAAGGGAACCTGCTAGTGGCCACACAAGGGATTAAAAGAGGGCTTCTTACAGTAACCCCTTCCTACAAGTTTGTCTATCCTAACTCTGCTCACAGAGGGGTGTATCTTTCTTTTGTTTGTGTAATCTAATCTCTCTGCTAGAACGTCTATATTACCACAGATGATGTTTCTTCTCCTCCAAGTATCTGCTTCTATTGCTTAATACTGGCTTCAGATCATGGAAACAAAAGATCTACTGCATATGTAATATTTCGTATACACCTGATTAGAAACAACACTAAACATAGCACAAAAAAAACACTATAAATTGCAACAGTACATTATACTATAACAGTATAATCTTCACTTGAATATTTGTGCATTGCTATTCCTGTGTGCATTATTTTCTAATGTTCAGAAAATATTCAGTGAACCAACCGCTCTCTCAGTCGAAGTCTTTGACCATGCCCAGAGCTACGACCCATAATGGTTATTGCCCATTCTCATTAAGCTGAACATTCTGTAAACTTCAGTTGCAAAAATAAATTGCTGATTCAAGTAGGTTGCATTCCAGTCCTTTTATTTTCTAAACTTCCCTATGCTTACATGTGTCTGGCCCTAGAATCACTGGCTGTGCTCTATTTTATTTTATTCTTTTGTTCACAGAGGTCACTGTAATAAATCTCAGAAGATTTGCCGCTTTGCAGCTTTTATGAAGTGGAATCCCATGAAAGTAAAATGAGCTCTGGAATGCCAGTTTTGAACTTATTTCCTTTTTATCTTTCTTGAACAGTATTTTTCAGGAGGTACGAAGCTTTACCAACTGGATATGGGCCACCTCTCTCTACCTATTGGAACTGACGTGATGTTCAACTTCAAAAACATTTTTTATATGACCTGTAAAATTATTTACTTACAGTGTAATATTTTAATAGAGAATTTATGGCATACTCTCAGTTAATGCTTTCACTTGCAGCTGTCAAGTAAAATGGAAAACTCTACTACGGAAAAAGTCTTACTAGTAATATTTACGTCCTGACGGCAAAATGATTGGTTGATATAACATCCACCTTTGTTTTCTTTTTGTACTTTTTTGCTTAAACTGTATTTTTATTATAGGTTTTCAATATCATGAAACAACATACAATAGTACAATGCGTGGTTTCATAAAAGAACATTTCCAGACATATAATTTTTATGATCCATTATGGCCATGCAATATTGCTTTCCAAAAAAATGAAAACTCTTCCCTTTTGAATTGGAGAAGTTACCTAAGCTCAAAAATCGTATATTCTTTGCTAAGCCAAAACAGGTATTTAGTTGAGTACTTAATTTATGGAAGGATAAGGCAAACATAAAATATTTCATACACAGAGAATTGGAACGCTGTAGTTATGGTTCTGCTTCAGCTAAATGTTTTTCTTCATTTAATTTTTTGGTTTGCGATAGAGTGAATAAAGAGTCTAAACTGCTGTTGAATTTGTAAGACTGTCCCCATTGTGGAGATTTCCCCTCACTTCCTGCCCCAGAGTCTCCAAGATAAGACATGAAATGGGTGTCACTGGGACAGGAAGACAAAGAGAACAATAGATGACAGATGTTCTAGCCCCATCCCCAATCTGCTAAATAAATGTGCTTTTGTTGCTGTCTTTGTCTCAGTGAAATATACCATAGGTGCTGTAGGTGTGAACCAATAATATCACTAAGAAAGACACACATGGCTTCCAGATTTTTTTCAATTAGCTCAGGTAAGGTCATAAGGTGGAGCTCTTTTAACACCCAATATCCGATCATGGGCAAACAAAAAAATATTGTTTTTTTATCTCATTTCCTTGCACATGATTGGGTATTCTTTGCAAAGTGAATTTTCTCCACCTTCAGGCATGAAATGATTGGTAAGGTGGATAAGTCCAGAAGCATCAATTATGATAGACTGAAAAGAAGATGTGTACAGGAATGCCCATCAAAAGTGAGTTGTAATATCTGAGGCAAGATATAACCAGTGAGTGAATTAGTAGCTTTGTAATATTGTTTGTGACTCTGGACAGTGATTAGATGTGGGGCATAAAAGAGAGGTCAGATTCCAGGAATATACCTAGCACCCTGACATGAATGGATGGACTTGTAGTTGAGGGGGTTAGTTGAGGGGTAGATACATAGATTTGGGTATTGTCAGGGTAAATATGGTACTGAAAGCAGTGGAAGGTAGTCAACTGACCCAGGGCAGTGGATGAAAAAGAAAAGGGGTCTGAAAACAGATTCCTGAGGGACCTGTATGGATAGTGGAGGAGGAGAGGAAGAAATGGAGTTTTAGATGACAGCGAAGGTCAGATGAGAAAGGTAGGAGGAGATCTAGGAAGGAACAGAATCTTGGAGAACAACGAGAGTGGAGTGCAGGTGGTTTAATGTATCAAAGACAACTAAAGGGTCTAAGCATATGAATACGCAGAAGTGGCCACTGGTTTTGCAGTAGGTTTTTATTAGGAAGGCAGTTTTGGTGGGATGTTACAGGCAGAAGCCAAACTGTAAGGGGTAAAAGGTAGCCACAGGGCAAGGTTGCAGCTTAAATGGTTGTAGACAAGGCATTCAGAAAGTTTTGAAGTGAATGGGAGGAAAGAGATTAGTCTAACTTTGTTTAACCACTTGACCACTGGGCACTTAAACCCCCTTAATAACCAGACCAATTTTCAGCTTTCGGTGCTCTCACATTTTGAATGACAATTACTCAGTCATACAACACTGTACCCATATGAAATTTTTGTCCTTTTTTTCACACAAATAGAGCTTTCTTTTGGTGGTATTTAATCACTGTTGGGTTTTTTATTTTTTGCGCTATAAGAGAAAAAAGACTGAAAATTTTGTAAAAAAATGATTTTTTTTTCGTTTCTGTTATAAAATTTTGCAAATTACTATTTTTTCTTCATAAATTTTGGCCAAAATTTATACTGCTACATATCTTTGGTAAAAATAAGTACAAATTGGTGGATATTATTTGGTCTTTGTGAAAGTTATAGAGTCCACAAGCTATGGTGCCAATATCTGAAAATTGATCACACCTGAAGTACTGACGGCCTATCTCAATTCTTGAGACCCTAACATGCCAGAAAAGTACAAATACCCCCCAAATGACCCCTTTTTGGAAAGAAGACATTCCAAGGTATTCAGAAAGAGGCATTGTGAGTTTTTTGAAGTTGTCATTTTTTCCCACAATTCTTTGCAAAATCAAGATTTTTTTTTTCTCTTTTTTTTTTTCACAAAATTGTCATATTAGCAGGTTATTTCTCACACACAGCATATGCATTCCACAAATTACACCCCAAAACACATTCTGCTATTACTCCCGAGTATGGCGATACCACATGTGTGAGACTTTTACACAGCGTGGCCACATACAGAGGCCCAACATGCAGGGAGCACCTTCAGGCGTTCTGGAGCACCAAGGCCAATTCTGACATTTCTCTCCTACATGTAAAAATTATCATTTATTTGCTAGAAAATTACATAGAACCCCAAAACATTATATATGTTTTTTTAGCAAAGACCTTAGAGAATATAATGGTGGTTGTTGCAACTTTTTATCTCGCACGATATTTGCGCAGCAATTTTTTTAACGCGTTTTTTACGGAAAAAAAATGTTTTGTGCTTAAAAAAAAAAAAAAACAGTAAAGTTAGCCCAATGTTTTTGCATAATGTGAAAGATGAAGTTACGCCGAGTAAATAGATACCTAACATGTCGCCCTTAAAAAATTGCACACACTCGTGGAATGGCGCCAAACTTCGCTACTTAAAAAATCCCCATAGGCGACGCTTTAAATATTTTTACTGGTTACATGTTTTGAGTTACAGAGGAGGTCTAGGGCCAAAATGATTGCTCTCGCTCTAACGTTCGCAGAGATACCTCACATGTGTGGTTTGAAAACCGTTTTCATATGTGGGCGGGACTTACGTATGTGTTCGCTTCTGTATGCGAGCTCACGGGGACAGGGGCGCTTTAAAAAAAAATATATATTTTATTCTTCATTTTACTTTATTTATTTTAGTTTGACATGTTTTTCCGCCCTAAACATTTTTTTGATCACTTTTATACCTATTACAAGGAACGTAAACATCCCTTGTAATAGGAATATGGCATGACAGGTCCTCTTTACAGTGAGATATGGGGGGGGGTGTCAATAAGACCCCACATCTCACCTCTAGGCTGGGAAGCCTGAAAAAAATACAAAAAAACAAAACAACAATCCTGGCTTTGATCGTAGCGGTGAGTCGGTAGAAGCACCGGAGGGCAGCGGGAGGGGGGGGGGGGCATCCCCTCTCGCCTCCCGTAAGAATGATCAAGCGGCGGAACAGCCGCTATGATTGTTCTTATGGTGTAGGGAATCGCCGGCTGAAAAAGCTAATATCTGAATGATGCCTGTAGCTGCTCCCATCATTCAGATATCCCCGCACAAAGTCAAGGACGTCATATGACAGCCGGAGGGTGGGAAGTGGTTATTGCAGAGTATTGCCGGGCATTGCGGAGTATTGCTGGGCATTGCGGAGTATTGCCGGGCATTGCGGAGTATTGCCGGGCATTGCGGAGTATTGCCGGGCATTGCGGAGTATTGCAGGGCATTGCGGAGTATTGCGGACTATGGCAGGGTATTGCGGTGTATGGCAGGGTATTGCGGTGTATGGCAGGGTATTGCACGGGTATTGCACAGGGTATTGTGGAGGGTATTGCACAGGGTATTGTGGAGGGTATTGCAGAGTATTGTGGAGGGTATTGCAGAGTATTGTGGCGGGTATTGCAGAGTATTGTGGCGGGTATTGCAGAGTATTGTGGCGGGTATTGCAGAGTATTGTGCAGGGTATTGCAGAGTATTGTGCAGGGTATTGCAGAGTATTGTGCAGGGTATTGCAGAGTATTTTGCAGAGTATTTTGCAGGGTATTGCAGAGTATTTTGCAGGGTATTGCAGAGTATTGTGCAGGGTATTGCAGAGTATTGTGCAGGGTATTGCAGAGTATTGCACCAGGGTATTGCAGAGTATTGCACCAGGGTATTTCAGAGTATTGCACCAGGGTATTGCAGAGTATTGCACCAGGGTATTGCAGAGTATTGCACCAGGGTATTGCAGAGTATTTCGCAGGGTATTGCAGAGTATTTCGCAGGGTATTGCAGAGTATTTCGCAGGGTATTGCAGAGTATTGCACCAGGGTATTGCAGAGTATTGCACCAGGGTATTGTGCAGAGTATTGGCAGGGTATTTTGCAGAGTATTGGCAGGGTGTATTGCAGAGTATTGGCAGGGTATAGCACAGGGATGGCTGAGCAGGGATGGATGGATGGATCTGTGACTGCAATTGTCACAGATCCAGCCCACAGTGCTGCTGCTGCCATCCGCTCCCTCCCCCTCCCCTCTCACACTGTACCGATCGGTACAGAGAGGGGAGGGAGGAACCGGCGTCATCAAATGACGCCGGTCTGTTTACAAGTGATTGCTCCGTCATTTGACGGAGCGATCACGTGGTAAACGGCCGCTATCAGCGGCGATTTACCGCGATTCGTGATCCGCCGGGTCCTCTGGACCCGGCGGTCACGGAGTTTCCCGTGTGCGCGCCCCAGGGGGCGCGCGGGAGCGTGATTCTGGGAGGACGTTATATAACGTCCTCCCAGAGTTAAGCAACCACCTTGTCGACGTTATTTGTCGGCAGGTGGTTGTTAAGTGGTTAAACTAGTGGGGTACTGTGAAGGATGTTTAGGAATGGGAGTGACCAGTGGTTGTTTTTAGAGGGGTGCCAAAGATGCCAGCAAAGAGGGAAACAACTGAATATGTGAATTAGGGAGCATAGTTTAAAGCAAGAGTGATCTTAGTAATTGTGAGGAAACAGGGCCCAGTGGGCTACTGGTTATGTAAGCCTCAGAAAAAAAATAAGGGTCTTCCTCTGTGGTAACAGGGTCACAAGAAGAATGTATTAAATGTGGTGGTACAATGGTTTGTTAGATGGAGGAGGTTTTCAGATAGAGGATATCTTATTGTGAATGCCATCAATCCTGTATTTGAAATGACTGGCAAACTCCTGAACCCTAAAAGCATTGGCGAGATGAGACAGTGAGGGCAATGTATAGTTTTAAAGGCAGGAATTAGAATGAGAGATTGCTGGACTGTTAACATCAACTCTAGCATTAAAGTCAATGTAGAATGATAGTGGATATTTCAGAGGAGAAAGTGACACTGGTCCAGGAGGACAATAAATCACAGCAGTCCACAGGGAGACTAAAAAAAAAGATGATTACAGTGAGCTCCAAAAAGGGGAGGGACAGAGATGGGGGTGTAGGATTAACCTTGTAAGGCTGTCATGGGAGAGGGCAACTGAAGAGGCAGATTCCTGAAACCAGTTTCCAATAACAACAAGTAGGTGGAAGAAATTGGAGATTAAAAGGTCATTGACAGAAGTGAACTTGTTACAGACTAAGGAGGCATCCAGGGGGCACATGAGAAGCGGGAGCTGGGTCTTGGAAGGGCAATTGACGTTAGAGTGTGAGGGTTGTGGCTATTACCAGAGTAAGGAGAGTGTTGGTTGTGGGGTTAAAAGTTAGATTGTAAAGGGCCAGGATTAGGAGAGATATCCTTAGTAGATAGGGTGAAGTAGGTAGGATAGAGGGGAGATTTAAATAAAAACACATGCCCAAGTTTCTCAGGTATTACAACATTGTGCATGTTCAGAAAGAGCAGAAGGCCATGAGTGCAATAATAGGAAGAGGGACAGGGTGCTGGAGATATGTATAGGAGCTAGGAGTGGAAAAGTTTGGTAAAGAAATGAGAGTTTGAGGAGTGAGGGCACTATAGAGAGAAGGGAAATAGAGTGAGCATGTTGGAGGGTAGAGAGAGTGAAGCAGACTGTGAAAAAGAGAAGTAGATGGGGCAATACAGGTAAAGCTGAGGACTGGAGTGGAGCAGTGCTGTTTGAAGTTACTTTCTCGGTTGTGCCATCCCCATGAGTTGAACTGAATTTAAACGCAGGTGGGGTGGGAGGCGTTTATCAATCAATCAATCACAGGTAGGGATAAGCCGAACACCCCCCGGTTCGGTTTGCACCAGAACATGCGAACAGGCAAAAAAATTGTTTGAACACGTGAACACCGTTAAAGTCTATGGGACTCGAACATGAAAAATCAAAAGTGCTCATTTTAAAGGTTAATATGCAAGTTATTGTCATAAAAAGTGTTTGGGGACCTGGGTCCCGCCCCAGGGGACATGTATCATTGCAAAAAAAAGTTTTAAAAACTGCCACTTGATTTTAATAATGCTTAAAGTGAAACAATAAAAGTGAAATATTCCGTTAAATTTTGTACCTGGGGGTGTCTATTGAATGCCTGTAAAGTAGTGCATGTTTCCCGTGCTTAGAATTGTCCCTGCACAAAATGTCATTTCTGAAAATGCCAGGGGTCCCCCCCACAGTCCATTACCAGGCCCTGGTCTGGTATGAATATTAAGGGGAACCCCGAGCCAGAAAAAAAAAGCGTGGGGGTCCCCCCCAAATTCAATATCAGGCTCTTCAGGTCTGGTATGGATATTAAGGGGAACCCCGCACCAAAATAAAAAAAAATGGCGTGGGGTCCCCCAAAAAATCCATACCAGACCCTTATCCGATGGGGACAAGGGCCTCATCCCCACAACCCTTGTCTGGTGGTTGTGGGGGTCTGCGGGCGGGGGGCTTATCGGAATCTGGGAGCCCCCTTTAACAAAGGGGACCCCCAGATTCCGCCCCCCTATGTGAATTGGTAACGGGGTACATTGTACCCCTACCATTTCACAAAGAAAGTGTAAAAAATTGTAAAAAAACACACAGGGGGGGCAGAATCTGGGGGTCCCGTTTGTTAAAGGGGGCTTCCAGATTCTGATAAGCCTGCCGCCCGGAGACCGCCACAACCACCGGGCAAGGGTTTTGGGGATGAGGCCCTTGTCCCCATCAACATGGGGACATCCTCCCTATGTTGAGGGCATGTGGCCTGGTACGGTTCAGGGGGCGCTCTCTCGTCCCCCCTCTTTTCCTGCGGCCTGCCAGGTTGCGTGCTCGGATAAGGGTCTGGTATGGATTTTTGGGGGGACTCCACGCCATTTCTTTTTTTAATTTTGGTGCGGCGTTCCTCTTAAAATCTATACCAGACCTGAAGGGTCTGGTATGGATTTTTGGGGGGACCCTACGCCATTTTTTTTACATTTTGGTGTGGGGTTCCCCTTAATATTCATAACAGACCTGAAGGGCCTGGTAATGGACTGTGGGGGGGACCCCTGCCATTTTTTTCAATGACTCTGATCTGTATTGCCGGGGACCCGACAATTTATTATAGCCGCAAGTGGTTTTAAATGACTTTTTTCCTTCAGAAATTACATTTTGTGCAGGGACAATTCTAAACACAGGAAACATGCGCGACTTTACTGGCATACTTTAGACACCCCCCCAGGTACGAATTTTAAAGGAATATTTCACTTTTATTGTTTCACTTTAAGCATTAATAAAATGACTGCTCCCGAAAAAACGTCAGTTTTTAAAACTTATTTTTGCATTGATACTTGTCCCCTGGGGCAGGACTCAGGTCCCCAAACACTTTTTATGACAATAACTTGCATATTAACATTTAAAATTAGCACTTTAGATTTCTCCCATAGAATTTTAAACGGTGTTCCGCGGGTTTTCGAATTTGCCAAATTGTTCACTGTTCGCCGAACAGGCGAACAGCCAATGTTCGAGTCAAACACATGTTCGACTCGAAGCTCATCCCTATTCACAGGTAGGGATGAGCTTGATGTTCAAATCGAGCGTAAGTGCTAATTTACAAGGCTTATATGCATGGTATTGTCATAAAAAGTGTTTGTATCAATGCAAAAAAAAGTTTTAAAAACTAACGTTTTTTCGGGAGTAGTGATTTTAATATTGCTTAAAGTGAAACAATAAAAGTGAAATATTCATTTAAATTTCGTACCTCGGGGTATCTATAGTATGCCTGTAAAGTGGCGCATTTTTCCCGTGTTTAGAACAGTCCCTGCACAAAATGACATTTCTAAAGGAAAAAAAGTAGTTTAAAACTGATCGCGGCTGTAATGAATTGTCGGGTCCCGACAAAATTGCTAATTTTAAAGGCTTATATGCAAGTTATTGTCATAAAAAGTGTTTGGGGACCTGGGTCCTGCCCCAGGGGACATGTATCAATGCAAAAAAAAGTTTTAAAAATGACAGTTTTTTCGGGGAGCAGTGATTTTAATAATGCTTAAAGTGAAACAATAAAAGTGAACTATTCCTTTAAATTTCGTACCTGGGGGTGTTTATAGTATGCCTGTAAAGTGGCGCATTTTCCCGTGTTTAGAACAGTCCCTGCAAGACATTAAAGCGGAACCAAACTTCCTAAAGAAAGTTTGTTCTACTTTAACACTCCACCTCGGCAAGCAGAATTGCAGGATTTTTTGACTATCTTTTTTTAAAATTTTTCTAGTTTTCAGCCCTGTCTCTGCCGCCATTTCTGCCTAGGCCAAAACCTAGTCCTGCAGCCTCCTGGGATACCTACATCACATCCCCCAAGAGTTTAGAGGCTCAGCACACAGAGCAACCCGGAGGTGGGCTGGGGGTGGGTCCTGTGTGCCATCGGAGATGGCTGCCTACAGCCAGAAGAGGCAGCCAGCTAGAGAGGACCAAGATGGTGGTGCAGAATCTGCTGTGTCACACCGGGACAGAGGATCACAGCAGTACAACATTGGATTCACTGTGCTGGTGAGTATGTGCTTTGTGCACTACAGCTCTACAGGAAAGTGGATAAAAACATGGTTGTGGGAGTTTAGTACCAATTTAAGATAAGATAAGATCTTAGATTAAGGTCCCAGGAAGGTAGGTCTGTGTCAATATAGACAAGTTTTGCAGCAGTTACAATAAACAATAGCAAGGTAGATGTAGTTTAATTCACATAAATCAATCAAATGTAGGGGGGGGTTCCCCCCAAAAATCCATACCAGACCCTTATCCGAGCATGCAACCTGGCAGGCCGCAGGAAAAGAGGGGGGATGAGAGAGCGGGGTCACCTTTGACGCCACGGGGAAACCGCCGGAAACCCCCATTGCGTAAGAGGGGGGTGGGGTCACCCGCGTACGTCACGGGTGGCCCCATCCTTGGCTATTTAACCACCTCAATACCGGGCCTATTCTGGCACTTCTCTCCTTCATGTAAAAATCATAATTTTTTGCTAGAAAATTACTCAGAACCCCCAAACATTATATATATTTTTTTAGCAGACACCCTAGGGGAAAAAGTGGCAGTCATTTCCACTTTTTATCTCACACAGTATTTGCGCAATCATTTTTCAAACACCTTTTTTTGGGAAAAAAACGGTTTCATGAATTAAAAAATAACAAAACAGTAAAGTTAGCCCAATTTTTTTGTATAATGTGAAAGATGATGTTACACCGAGTAAATAGATACCTAACTTGTCATGCTTTAAAATTCCGCACACTCATGGATTGGCGCCAAACTTCGGTACTTAAAAATCTCCATAGGGGACGCTTTAAAAAAAAAAAGCTTCTGAGCACGAGCTACCGGGGACAGGGGCGTTTTACATTGTTATTATTATTATTAATATTATTTATTTATTTTTACTTAATTTTTTTTTTTTTTTTACACTTTTTTTACATTTTTTTTTTGATCACTTTTATTCCTATTGCAAGGAATGTAAACATCCCTTGTAATAGAAATCTATTGTGACAGGAAATCTCTATCCTCGTCAATCTGGCGCCAGCCGATTCGTTCTCCGGGCCCCCGATGGCACAGGAGAGCCCGGAGAAGCACCGGATGGTGGCGGGAGGGGGGGACATCCCCTCCTGTCACCTATAAGAACGATCAAGTAGCAGAACTGCTGCTATGATTGTTCTCATGGTGCACAGAATCGCCGGCTGAAAAGAAGGATATCTGAATGATGCCTGTAGCTGCAGGCATCATTCAGATATCCCCCCCTAAAGTCCAGGGCGTCATATGACGTCCAACTGTAGGGAAGTGGTTAAGAACTGTCAAGCGGGTCTCACATCATTCGGCGGCCAGCCTCCCATAGAGGTGGAATCGATCATGGCGGCGTGTATCATCCTCACTCGTCGGGTCATGGAAGGATTACATCGCTGTAATTTTTATTTAATTTTTTATTAAAGGACTTGTCCCAAGCTGTGTGTGTGTTTTTTTTACCATTTTGTCACTTTTTTGGGTGAAATGGTAGGGGTACAATGTACCCTGTTACCAATTCACATAGAGGGGGGCCAGGATCTGGGGGTCCCCTTTGTTAAAGGGGGCTTCCAGATTCCGATAAGCCCCTCGCCCGCAGACCCCCACAATAACCGGGCAAGAGTTGTGGGGATAAGGCCCTTGTCCCCAACAACTTGGGGACATCCTCCCCATGTTGAGGGCATGTGGCCTGGTATGTTTCAGGAGGGGGGGCGCTCTCTTGCCCCCCCTCTTTTCCTGCGGCCTGCCAGGTTGCGTGCTCGGATAAGGGTCTGGTATGGATTTTTTCGGGGGAACCCCACGCCATTTTTTTTTTATTTTGGCACGGGGTTCCCCTTAAAATCCATACCAGACCTGAAGGGTCTGGTATGGATTTTGAGGGGGGCCACTACGCCATTTAAAAAGAAAAAGTGGCGCAGGGTTCCCCTTAATATCCATACCAGACCTGAAGGGCCTGGTATGAAATTTGGGGGACCCCCACGCATTTTTTTTTATTTTGGTTTGGGTTCCCCTTAATATTCATACCAGACCCAAAGGGCCTGGTAATGGACTGGGGGGGAACCCATGCCATTTTTTCAATTACTTTTATCTGTATTGCCGGGACCCGACAATTCATTATAGCCGCGAGTAAGTTAAATTACTTTTTTTTTCCTTTAGAAATGTCATTTTGTGCAGGGACTGTTCTAAACACAGGAAAAATGTGGTACTTTACAGGCATACTATAGATAACCCCCAGGTACGAAATTTAAAGGAATATTTCACTTTTATTGTTTCACTTTAAGCATTATTAAAATCACTGCTCCCGAAAAAACGGCCGTTTATTTTACTTTTTTTTTGCATTGATACATGTCCCCTGGGGCAGGACCCAGGTCCCCAAACACTTTTTATGACAATAACTTGCATAACAACCTTTAAAATTATCACAGATTTTTCACGTTCGTCGTCACAGACTTTAACGGTGTTCGCGTGTTCAAACAAACATTTTGCCTGTTCGCATGTTTTGCTGAGAACCGAACCGGGGGGTGTTCGGCTCATCCCTAATTCATACATAGCAAATACACGTTGGAGATTTTATTGAAAGATGGTTACCATAGGCAATTGCAAGGCAGATGTGGTTCCATTCATATATAGCAAACACATGTTGGAGACATTATTGAAAGATGGCTACTATAGGCAGTAGCAAAGCAGATTATGTTTTATTTACACACATCATATACATATTGGAGATGTTATTGAAATATGGCTACCATAGGCAATAGCAAAGCAAGGCAGGTGTAGATTCATCTCTAGATACAAACAAATTTGGAGATGTTAATGAAAAGAAGTTACCTCTGGGAGTGGAGCAGAGAGGACATGATGAGAAATCATGAGAGGATGATGAGATGGCTTTAAAGATGTGTTTAAAGTGCTATACACTTGTGTAGGTATTTATTGAGTGAGGATTCTCAACTCCATTAGTAAAATAACCTCATTGCTTTATCTGTGAAAAGTAATATAAGTGTGGAATAGAATATTCTTGTTGTTTGCATATATCAGATCTTTTGACTATAATCTAAAACTACTGTGAGGACTTGCTATTTTCTTGAAAATCCCCTTTAAAAGCAGGTGTGCTCTGCAAAGAAAAAATATGTTATTGGGATATAACTGGATTGCCAAGAGCTTACATTTTTAATGATTTCAGAAGCTAGAATTGTGTTAAATTTTCATTAGTTCATTGTAAAATAAAACTACTATACGACGACTTCATTGTCCATTTAGAATACAACTGTAAATTTTTAAAAGACTATTAGACAAAACTATTCTTTTAACAACATCTCATGTTATAAGTCTTCAACTGTGACTGCAGCAAAGCTAAGCTAATATTTTGCTTGATCGTGGTGCAATGGAAAGCAATTCATTCAGTGAATCTGTGATAGCTTTAGCAACATAATTAGCCCAAGGCCTATGCTTAAAATATGTCCCTTGTTGGTATAGTCTGCCACCTTCTCTTACAGCCTTTCTCGAATGCGTTAGCCAACATGAGCTGTCTGACTGCAAAATGCAGTCAGAAGATGAATGTGTTTGTGTTTTAATGGAACCAGCTTCATTTCCTTCCGAAAAAAAGAATTGTTTAAGAGAGATCATACAGTTTAAAAGTTGTTGTTTAAAAAACATCATTGAGTGTAAAAGTTCTTAAATTAACATAAGGGCAAAACAAAAAGAAAAAAACTGCTATAATCGTAACATAAAGTCAAAATGGAAAACCAATTCCTAGTATTCAAATGTATAATTATGAAATGTATTTCTCACTTTACATTTTGAGTAATAACAGTTTGGAAAGTTCATGAAGGATTTACAGTACTATAGAAAAATTTTCTATGAAAATATTCTTCAATTATTTTTACAAATTCAAAACTAAAAGCACTTTTTTTCTTCATTATAATGCTCCTATCTGAAAGCAATCATTTAAAAAAAATGAATTGACGCTATGTGATGTAGGCATAGCTCACCTGTCATATTTAACTAATAAACATTCCATTATAGAGAACAAGCTGAATGATATATTGAAGGAGCTGGTTTATGGGTACATTTATACTGATGAAGGGATCATGTAAAACTATAGCGATGAAAAAAAGTGTTCCTGCAAAGTTGTTGTTACAAAAGCAACTACTCGGGCCCTTATTTTTTTCCCCTATCTTTCACTATTTATTGGTTGCAAGATCGCCCAATGGTAGGATTTTTTAGTACTTGTATAGCTATGTTTTAACCACTTCATCCCTGGAAGATTTTATCCCCTTCCTGACCAGAGCATTTTTTGTAATTCAGCACTGCGTTGCTTTAGCTGACATCTGCGCAGTCGTGCGACATTGCCCCCAAACAAAATTTACGTCCTTTTTTTCCACAAATAGAGCTTTCTTTTGGTGGTATTCGATCACCTCTGCGGTTTTTCTTTTTTGCTCTATATAAAAAAAAAGAGCGACAATTTTGAAAAAAAAGCAATATTTTTTACTTTTTGCTATAACAAATATCCCCAAAAAATATATATAAAAAACTATTTTTTTCCTCAGTTTAGGCCGATATGTATTCTACATATTTTTTTCACAATAAGCATATAGTGATTGATTTTAGCAAAAGTTATAGCATCTACAAAATTGGGGATAGATTTATGGCATTTTTATTCCTTTTTTACTAGTAATGGCGGCGATCTGCGTTTTTTATCGGGACTGCGACATTATGGCGGATACATCGAACACTTTTGACACTATTTTTGGACCATCATCATTCATACAGCGATCATAGCTACAAATAGACATTGATTACTGTGTAAATGACACTGGCAGGAAAGGGGTTAAACACTAGTGGGCGATCAAGGGGTTAAGTGTGTCCTAGGGAGTGATTCTAACTGTAAGGGGGGTGGTCTCACTACAACATGACAGAGATCACTGCGAACATCGAGTTTGCGGGACCCGCGGGCACACTCCGATGGCGCGTGGCATCGCGCGCGTGCCACTAGGTGGCAAATTTAAAGGGGCCTACAGGTACGCCCATTTGCCTGCTCCTGCCGTTCTGCCGACGTAAATCATCATGAGGCAGTCGGCAAGGGGTTAAATAATTACTATACAAATTAGGGACTGTATCAAGCCTTGAAATCTCAACAATTAACATAAAATTACATTTCCTATAGTGACCAGTCCTTCATTTTTTATTATCTGGAATATTAGAATATTAGATAATGCTTTAGATTGCCCAACGTAAAATATATGGGCAACATAAAACACTAACCGTATATACTCGAGTATAAGCCGACTCGAGTATAAGCCGAGGTACCTAATGTTGCCCAAAAAACTGGGAAACCTCACTGACCCGAGTATAAGCCGATGCCCCACTGTTCCCTAGCTCGCTGTTCCCTGTAAATAGAAATTTTTACATTGTAATTATTACCTGTAAAGAAGTTGCGGCTGCGGCGTCCATCGTTCGAATTCCGCGGCGTCCATCATTCGAATTCCGTGGTCTCTTCCTGTTCCTTACTTGATAGGCGAGTCTCAGCAGACACTCTCCGCCTATCACGATCATTCTCTCATCCTTAGTTTTCCCAGCAGACACTGTGTTGGGTATTCCGCCAATCACAGACGTCTGCTGGAAAACTGAGGATGAGAGAACGTTCGTGATAGGCGGAGAGTGTCTGCTGAGACTCGCCTATCAAGGAAGGAACAGGAAGAGACCGCGGGATTTTGAACGATGGACGCCGCGGAATTTGAATGATGGATGCCACGGAATTTGAACGATGGACGCCGCGGAATTCGAACGATGGACGCCGCGGCCGCAACTTCTTTACAGGTAATATTTACAATGTAAAATTTATATGACTCGAGTATAAGCCGAGGGGGGGACTTTCAGCCCCAAAAAAAGGGCTGAAAATCTCGGCTTATACTCGAGTATATATGGTATATTTTAGTTTCTCGCTTTTCTTTTAAAATAGCTCCCTTAGTAAGAATGTCTGCTGCATAAGAGAACCAATTAAGTTTGTGCTTATTTAAGCATTGGAATAATCAACTTTACTAAAACATATCCTTACTGTAAAGTAGGCACTGTCTAGTCCCTGTGCTTACTGCCTCTTAGGGATGAGCTTCGAGTTCGAGTCGAACTCATGTTCGACTCGAACATTGCCTGTTCGCCTGTTTGCCGAACAGCGAACAAATTGGGGTGTTCGCGGCAAATTCGAAAAGTCTATGGGAGAAATGTAAAGTGCTAATTATAAAGCCTAATATGCAAGTTATTGTCCTAAAAAGTGTTTGGGGACCCGGGTCCTGCCCCAGGGGACATGTATCAATGCAATTTTTTTTTTTTTAAAACGGCCGTTTTTTCGGGAGCAGTGATTTTAATAATGCTTAAAGTGAAACAATAAAAGTGAAATATTCCTTTAAATTTCGTACCTGGGGTGTGTGTATGATATGCATGTAAAGTGGCGCATGTTTCCCGTGCTTAGAACTGTCCCTGCACAAAGTGTCATTTTTGAAGGAAAAAAAGTCATTTAAAACTCACTCGCGGCTATTAATGAATTGTCGGCTCCCGGCAATACATACAAAAGTCATTGATAAAAAAAAAAAAAAAAAAGCGTGGGGGTTCCCCCAAATTCAATTACCAGGCCCTTTAGGTCTGGAATGGATATTAAGGGGAACCCCGCCGCAAATAAAAAATTTTTTTTTAATAAAGGACTTTTTCAAGGTGTTTGTGTGTTTTTTTTACATTTTTTTACGCTTTCTTCGTGAAATGGTAGGGGTACAATGTACCCCTTACCAATTCACATAGGGGGGGCGGGATCTGGGGGTCCCCTTTGTTAAAGGGGTCTTCCAGATTCCGATTAGCCCCCCTCCCGCAGACCCCCACAGCCACCGGGCAAGGGTTGTGGGGATGAGGCCCTTGTCCCCATCAACATGGGGACATCCTCCCCATGTTGAGGGCATGTGGCCTGGTACGGTTCAGGAGGGAGGGGGGCCACTCTCTTGTCCCCCCCTCTTCCCCTGCAGCCGGCCAGGTTACGTGCTCGGATAAGGGTCTGGTATGGATTTTTGGGGGACTCCACGCCATTTTTTTTTTATTTGGGGTGGAGTTCCCCTTAAAATCCATGCCAGATCTTAAGGGCCTGGTATGGATATTTAGGGGGAACCCCACACCATTTATTTTTTAATTTGCGGCGGGGTTCCCCTTAATATCCATTCCAGACCTAAAGGGCCTGGTAATTGAATTTGGGGGAACCCCCACGCTTTTTTTTTATCATCAATGACTTTTCTATGTATTGATAAAAGCCGACAATTCATTATTAGCCGCGAGTGAGTTTTAAATAACTTTTTTTCCTTCAAAAATGACACTTTGTGCAGGGACAGTTCTAAGCACGGGAAACATGCGCAACTTTACATGCATATCATACACATCCCCCAGGTACGAAATTTAAAGGAATATTTCACTTTTATTTTTTCATTTTAAGCATTATTAAAATCACCGCTCCCGTAAAAACGTCTATTTTTTAAACCTTTTTTTGCATTGATACATGTCCCCTGGGGCAGGACCCAGGTCCCCAAACACTTTTTAGGACAATAACTTGCATATTAGCCTTTATAATTAGCACTTTAGATTTCGAACGTTCGAGTCCATTGTATTTAATAGAGTTCTAAAGTTTGCGCGAACATTCTGTCTGTTCGCAGGTTCTGGTGCGAACCGAACAGGGGGGTGTTCGGCTCATCCCTGCTGCCTCTCCTCCTATTTGCAGCTCACTAAAATTGCACCCACAACGATCTGTGCAAAAAAAATTCTTTCTTTGGCGGCTGATTTTTGCTTTTCACTGTATACAGATACCTGCTACCGATGATGCAGAACTCTGGCCTGTCAAGTAGCTGTTCAAGCCCTGACCATGGCATTGGATTGCAGAGGAGGGCCTATACAAGGATGCACCAGGATATTCAGTAGGGCACCAACAGTGATCAGAGTGTTGTTTGGGAGCATTAGATAAGAGTATAGACATTGAAGGATACCTACTGTACAGCATAGGGTGGGTTTTGGAGGTTTTGATTCAGTATGCTTTCATTTACAGGTGATACTCGAAAAATTGGAATATCGTGCAAAAGTTCATTTATTTCACTAATGCAACTTAAAAGATGAAACTAATATAGGAGATAGACTCATTACATGCAAAGCAAGATAGTTCAAGCCGTGATTTGTCATAATTGTGATGATTATGGCTTACAGCTCATGAAACCCCCAAATCCACAATCTCAGAAAATTTGAATATTACATGCAATCAATTAAACAAGGATTGTACATAGAACAATATCGGACCTCTGAAACGTATAAGCATGCATATGTACTCAGTACTTGGTTTGGGCCCCTTTTGCAGCAATTACTGCCTCAATGCAGCGTGGCATGGAAGCTATCAACGTGTGGCACTGCTGAGGTGTTATGGAAGACCAGGAAGCTTCAATAGCGGCCTTCAGCTGTTCTGCATTGTTCGGTCTCATGTCTCTCATCTTTCTCTTGGCAATGCCCCATAGATTCTCTATGGGGTTCAGGTCAGGCAAGTTTGCTGGCCAATCAAGCACAGTAATCCCACGGTCATTGAATCAGGTTTTGGTGCTTTTGGCAGTGTGGGCAGGTGCCAAGTCCTGCTGGAAAATGAAATCAGCATCCCCATAGAGCTCATCTGCGGAAGGAAGCATGAAGTATTCCAAAATCTTCTGGTAGACAGCAGCGTTGACCCTGGACTTAATGAAGCACAGTGGACCAACACCAGCAAATGACATGGCTCCCCAAATCAACACAGACTGTGGAAACTTCACACTGGACTTCAAGCATCTTGCAGTGTGTGCCTCTCCATTCTTCCTTCATACTCTAGGTCCTTGGTTTCCAAATGAGATGCAAAATTTGCTCTCATCAGAAAAGAGGACTTTGGACCACTGAGCAACAGACCAGGTCTGTTTTTCTTTAGCCCAGGTAAGACGCTTCTGACATTGTTTGTTGTTCAGGAGTGGCTTGACAAGAGGAATACGACATTTGAAGCCCATGTCCAGGATCTGTCTGTGTGTGGTGGCTCTTGATGCACTGACTCCAGCCTCAGTCCACTCCTTGTGAAAGTCCCCAACACTTTTGAATGGCCTTTTCCTGACAATCCTCTCCAGGCTGCGGTCATCCCTGCTGCTTGTGCACCTTTTTCTTCCACACTTTTCCCTTCCACATAACTTTCTAATAATGTGCTTTGATACAGCACTTTGGGAACATCCAACTTCTTTTGCAATTACCTTTTGAGGCTTTCCCTTCTTATGGAGGGTGTCAATGATGGTTTTCTGCACAACTGTCAGGTCAGCAGTCTTTCCCATGATTGTGATTCCTACTGAACCAGGCTGAGAGACAGCTTCAAGGCTCAGGAACCCTTTGCAGGTGTTATGGCTTAATTAGCTGATTAGAGTGGGACACTTTGAGCCTAGAATATTACACCTTTTCACAATATTCAAATTTTTTGAGATTGTGGATTTGGGTTTTTCATGAGCTGTAAGCCATAATCATCACAATTATGACAAATCACGGCTGAGTCGAACTTTTGTACGATTTTCAAATTTTTTCGAGTTTCACCTGTATATTTGTTAGCATTTGAGATTTGTATTCCGTCTAATTACAGAAGGTGAGTATAAGCAGCTAATAAGGGTAATAGGATGGATGACCAAGTTACTTTTCTTTACATGGGCAACTTACAGGTAACCAATACAGACTGTCTCATGTCAGCATTATTTAGCATGTTTTTGTGGATATTTGAACATTAAAAATATTTGAGTTGGTGCTCTCATACCTCTACAGCTACAAAAGATCTTCAATTATGAGGTAAACCTGAGGGAGCAGCCTAAATGAAGCTTTAATCACCAAAGGGCCAGTCCACACTGGACAACATTTGGAGTCACCATACAGCTACTAATTTATTTATTTTAGGCTTCCCATGATAAAATTACCAATTTTGGGCTGAATTAGATTAAAGTCCCATGTTTAAAAGAGAACACTATCCCTGCTAGCCACTGTTTGGGGAAACATTTAATCAGGTAGCTTGGAAAAATCATTCCAATATTTCTCATATCTGTCATTGGCAAGATCTACCAACATTGTTCATTTTGAGAACCTTCCCTCACCCATGCCATTCTCAAAAGCAGGAAGATTCAGACATCACAAATCGTCTTTACAATGAAATCTAATGTGTGCCGTAGATAAAAAGACAAAAAAAATAAGGGGAATTTTTCTCAAAAGTTGTATATATGTTCCATCAAACCGATCAATGAATTTACACAAATCCACTTATATTTTAGTCTAAACAATCTTATCTATCAACAGTGTTACTAAACCCACAACAGTAAAATCAGTCTTTATATGCAGTAAATCATGCTTGTTATATTCACTGTGGTATTAACATCATCCATTTGGGCATGTATACAGATCCTAAATGACAGCCCAGTCCCTCCCTCCTCCTCCTTCTTCTATGTAACTCTGCCCAAACGGTTAAATTACTGATGAATAATGCATTTTGTGTTATATATAGCTTTTACTGTAACACTATTACATACTTATGTGTTGTTTGAACTGCATTTAGTTTATAGTTCATAGTTTATAGTGCATTACAGTTAGTAAGTTTTTTTTTTTGGGGACTGTATATGTCATCAGCACAGCGCCAATCAGTACTGGCCGGACAGAAGGCCAGGGGTCAGTCAGCATCACAAATGTCAGAGAAATGGCCATAGAAGAATTGTCAATCTTGCCAGTAACAGAGATGGGCACCATAGGCATATCCCTGCGAGCATGCATACTGGTAGAAGTTTGGCGAATTGACGTAGGCGCAATAGCACGAATCGGCGTACGCACATGCGCAATAGCACACGCTTAATGTGACAGATGGGATCTCTTGCTGGCCTATAAAAGGCTACTGCTGTCTCCTCCAAATTGCTGCATTGTTGTCAGCTTCCCTGTCCTCCTGAACCTCTGTGTCTATTTCTTGGATTTTCTGTTGTGGCCCGGCTTGTTCCAGGCCTGCTTGACCTCTTCTCCTGGCATTTCCCTTGGTTAGTTCTACTGACCTTCCTCCTGCTTGATCACCTGTGTATGACCCCGGCTTGCTTCACAGACTTTGCTCCTGCTTACTGGCTTGATCACCTGTGTATGCCCTACGGACTTGGCTATCTATTACCGGCTTGCCTTCCTGTGTATGACCTTCGGCCTGGCTTATACGTCTATATCCTGAGTGCACAAATTGCCTTAAGCACAGCTGGGGTTCCTAAGAGACATTCACCTTGCTACCTACTCAGCGATCCACAGTCTCCAGGTGATCATCCGTCCTGCTTATCCAGACCCAGCTAGCAACCTGTGCTTCTTTAAACACTATACCTACTGTTCCACTCTCAGGGGTATACTGCACTTAGCCGCAAGGGGAGCCCCTTTCTGCATATTGGCTTCGGATCAGGTACGTGACAACAAGACACGTCAGAGTAGAGTGAAGTCTCCTCCTACAAGTATATTCAGGGCTCGGCTGCTATATGTCACGTGACCACTATATACTGTTTGTCAGAAAAGGTATATAGCGGTTTATTTTAGTGAAAAAAAATCATTTATAGGTTGTGTGTACTGCGGGGGTGTGGATACATTATTTTTACATTCGTGGGTTTAGTAACACTTCAATAGTATGCTGTCACACAGAGTACAGGGTAGTATGGACAGAAAACTGTAGATATGAGTAGAGGCATATGGAAATTTAATACAGTAGTATTTTTAAGCACTCATTTGGTTTTATTATGCCTAACAAAAAAAATATATATGATTTTTTACTAAAATACAGGTGGATTTGTGTAAGTTCATTGATCATATTAATGGAACATATGAATACACCTCTAAAGTCCCTCCGAGGTCCTTCTTTTGAGAAAAATTCCCCTTATTTTTTGGCTCCTGTTTTATCTATGATATCTGGAATGTGGTGTAACATAACATACAGTATATGTGAACAGAATATATAAACACACCTTCTGTGTACATTACAAAGACAAAATCAAGATAGCAAGTGAATCAAAGTTTAGTTTACCAAACCTTTGTGTGTACTGGGACCATAGTGTAAAAAAAGCTGGTCTATAGTTTTTTATTTCTTCTTCCAACTAAAAAATATTGCTTCTACAAAAGTCAAATTGACAGTGAAAAAATTATGTTTTCTTTGTCCATTTGCATATTCTAAAGCTTGCTGTTCTAAATTACACAAAAAACAATACTTTTTATTTGATCAGTACAGTTTCAAAATAATCCACAAAGACCAAAGCTAATGCTGCTGCAATTAGAGGGGTTTTTGGAGCTTCAAATACTGGCTTAGGCTTGAAATAAGTTTCAACAAAAGCTGAATTGTTTAGTTTGCTGTTATAGAAATTTTCATAAAGAATAGTGGGGTTCACTTGCATGGAAAAATAGTAAGCTACCTACAGCAACTAATAAGAGATTTTCTTTTATGTACAATTTAGACAACAAAGATGATAGTCAGAAACTTATGAGATCAAAGTGTCCCATTCGCTCCAGTAAATCAAGCTTTGATTCCACTGGTATTTGTGAGGGGACAATGATGTTGATGGGGGAGACATTGGTATTGGTGCGACGGGTTATGCCCCTGTTGAAGACCCTTAGAGTCGAAACGTGTCGGGCCTGCATCTTTTTGCCTCCCTCATTGCTTTTATACATATTTTATATTTTATACTCATGTGATCACTTTTTATCCCAATATATCTCATATTGATATGTATGATATATAACCCAAATAAATCGTATTTTGTTGACCTGCACCATATGGAGACATTTTTTCTATTCTTTTTCACGTTGGGGTCTCGGTGAATATTCACCCTCTGCTACCATCTCCTGGATTGATCTGTCTGCTGACTCGTCATCGCTACTGGGTTGCACGGTTTGGAGTCCCAAGATCCATCATTAGGTCTACAGTGGCATCCTCACAGCACTGGAGCACCAGGAATCAAGGATTCAGAGCCTGTTTGACTTACTGCCGTATGGTTTGTGTGTCCACCTCTTTCGGTAAGAGTACCTAATCTTTTTTCATCTGAGAATCGTTTGAAGTATCCACAAGTTTTTGAACAGTTCACTCTGATTACATGCCAACATTGCATTTGGAAACAGATTTTTTCATGTGCCCTGCTATGGACTTTGGTGTCTATTATCCATGAACTCACATATGTTTGCCTGATCGAATTTTTTTCTTTATTTATTAATAATAATTTTCACAAATTTTCACATATATGTGTTACAGTGGGCTCACACCTACCATATTTCTCTTTATTGTCACTGAGATTTAGTGATTGATTACCACTATTTTCCCTGTTATCACTGTGTGTTTTTTCTTTCCATTTTTTTCACGCACAGATGTTTCCATTCATTTGGTTACATTATGTAGCGCTACACTAATTTTTTGTATATTGTTTTGAACTTTGTTTGTTTGAGTGTTAGCAGCTATTGTTGCTTTTTCTTGATATTTTCCTTTGTTTTATTAGGTTTAACGCAGTATTTTCCCCCCTTTTCACATACTCAGATTTTTATTGCTGTTTGTGCCCTCTTTAGGGAGTTTCCTCTTCTCTATTTGTCCTGTTTACTGTTATCATTTAAAGTGAAAGTAAAAGAAAATCCTAAATTTTGGGTTGTCCCCAGAACAGTAATTGAGGGGAAATCTTCCAATGGGAATGCTAGCAGTGGTAACCCTGGCGACCCCACGTCCAAAGCAGAATGACAGCTCCCCTAGGAAAGGGGAATGAAGAGTGGTGACAACATTGGCTATGGCCATATTTGGGCAATGATGTCACTGTTTGTCTTCACCACTTTTCTTATGTGGCGGGGATTTCTGGGAATGTCAGCAGTTCCTAGGGACGTAGTGGGTGCAAGCACTGGCTGTTTTTCTAGCAAGCAGTGACAGTGGAAAGCTGTCAAATATAGATACTGTAGAAATACTGATTCTGTATGTGATGTTTAGCTCCCAACAAACAATGGGCTAAACGGGCAAAAGTTTGGGAGTTCTTCTGAATGCTTAAAAGGCCACAGTTCAGTCCAAACCTAGGTTCAGACTGAACCGTTGGCTCATTCCTAGTCCACACCTCTTCTCACTTTGCTTTTTCTTCTTGTCAGCATTTTCCCTGTCAGCACATGCACATTCAACATACACTGTTTGGCTCCTAGATTGCTCCCTTTCTTTCTCAGTCAAAGTAATGCTTTACATTGTGTCACAGAAGGCTGTTATTAAGACAGAATCAGGTACTTACTCTAGCTGCATATAAAATATATATTTAACTCTTTTAAAGAAATACACAACTGCATTTAAAAAGTTTTTTTTTTTTTTTTTAACATCTGCCTTGAGTTACATTTCAAATCCCAGTGCAGACACGGTTCAAAAAAACATGGCAGTGGTCATTCTATTAAAAAATAATAATTCAAGCCAATCAGAAAGAAGACATGATTAGACATGTGCACTGCCGAAAAAGCTTATCGGAATCTGGAAGACCCCTTTCACAAAGGGGACCCCCAGATCCCGCCCCCCCATGTGAATTGGTAATGGGGTACATTGTACCCCTACCATTTCACAAAGAATGTGTAAAAAATTGTAAAAAAATACACAGACACCGTTGGGAAAGTCCTTTATTAAAAAAAAAAAAAAAAACATTCCAGCGATGAAATCCAGTGTCCCACGGCGATCCGATGTCCAGCGCTGTCCACACGAAACGTCATTGGCTGAGCCTGAGCGGACCTGATGGGGAACATCCTCGGCAGTCTATTAAATGAATACACCCGCCCCTCCTAAAGTTCCCCATCAGGTCTGCTCAGCCAATGACGTAGGTGAAAGGCTGAGGACCTGATGCGGAACGTGAGAAGGGGCGGGTCTTTCATGTATTACACTGTGGAGGAAGTTCCCCATCAGGTCCGCCCCCTCGTATGTCAGACCCCGCCTATGTCATTGGATGAGCGGACCTGATGGGGAACTTCCTCAAGTAAAATAAATGAATAGACCCGCCCCTTCTCACGTCCCGCATCAAACTTTAGAAGGGGCGGGTCTATTCATTTATTACACTGCGGAGGAAGTTCCCCATCAGGTTCGCTCAGGCTCAGCCAATGATGTTTCGTGTGCTCAGCGCTGGACACCGGATCGCCGTGGGACACTGGATTTCATCACTGGAATGTTTTTTTTATTTTTTTATTTTTAATGAAGGACTTTCCCAACGGTGTCTGTGTATTTTTTTAACTATTTTTTACACTTTCTTTGTGAAATGGTAGGGGTACAATGTACCCCATTACCAATTCACATAGGGGGGGCGGAATCTGGGGGTCCCCTTTGTTAAAGTGGTCTTCCAGATTCCGATAAGCCCCCTGCCCGCAGACCCCCACAACCACCAGGCAAGGGTTGCGGGGATGAGGCCCTTGTCCCCATCAACATGGGGACATCCTCCCCATGTTGAGGGCATGTGGCCTGGTACGGTTCAGGAGGGGGGGCGCTCTCTCGTCCCCCCTCTTTTCCTGTGGCCTGCCAGGTTGCGTGCTCGGATAAAGGGTTTGGTCTGGATTTTTGGGGGTACTCCACGCCATTTAAAAAAAAAATTGGGATGGAGTTCCCCTTAAAATCCATACCAGATCTGAAGGGCCTGGTATGGATATTTGGGGGAAACCGCACACATTTTTTTTTTCATTTGCAGCAGGGTTCCCCTTAATATCCATACCAGACCTGAAGGGCCTGGTAATTGAATTCTGGGGAACCCCACGCTTTTTTTTTTATCAATGACTTTTCTATGTATTGCTGGGAGCCGACAATTCATTATAGCCGCAAGTGAGTTTTAAATTACTTTTTTTCCTTCAGAAACGACACTTTGTGCAGGGACAGTTCTAAGCACGGGAAACAAGCGCGAATAGTCCTCAGAAGTTCGGGTCAAGTTCGGTCCCGAACTCAAACTTTTTTCCAAAGTTCGGCCGAACCCGTCAAACCTGAACATCCAGGTGTCCGCTCAACTCTAGTTTTTTTGCTTTTTTCGGAAATTCGGGAAATTCAAAAAATTTGTTTTTTTTCGTTTTCGTTTTTTTGCTTTTTTCGAAAATTTCGGTAATTCGGAATTCCGAATCTTCGAATTCCGAATATTCGAATTTCCGAATTTCCAAAAAAACAAATAAAACAAAAACGAAAAAAACGAATTTCAGAAAAAAGCAAAAAAAAAGAATTTCCGATTTTCGGAAATTCGGAAATTCTAAAATCTTGGAATTCGGAAAATCGACTTTCCAAATTTCCCATTTTCGAATTTTCGAATTCGAAAATTCGGAAATCCGAAATTCTGAAATTCGTTATTTCGAAAATTCGGAATGTCGGAATTTCGGAAATTCGGATTTCGGAAATTCGGAAATTCGGATTTTCGAATATCCGAAATTCTGAAATTCCGAATTTCGGAAATTCGGAAATTCGAAATTTCGGAATTAACGAATTTCTCTAAATTCGTGAAAAACAAATTATAAACTAAACGAATTGCACATGTCTAGACATGATGTCATCGCATCCTGCAGATAAGACTAGGAATAAATTACCTGCTGGTTTATTTTTCCTCTTGGAAAATCAGGGAAAAGATCTCTGTTGTTGAGAATTGGGCTTTCCCACCACTTTAGGGGTTTCTTACCAGTTGCATTTTTCATAAGCTGAAAAAATAAAAAAAAATAATACATATGACTGAATCCACCTCATAGTGTCTGTGCATATCAAAACACTTAAATACAACTAAAGAAAGAAATTACTATGTGCTTTTAGGTCCAACTGGAGAAAAGCTAAAACCTTTCTCAGGAGTCACTAGCTGTGCCTAGCCCTGTTGTCACCAGAGGAAGTCTTTCACAAACAGAGACAAACAATAATCAAACCCCCTTTTTAACAAATGGAGTTGTCTTGTGGAACACTGGGTCAGGATTTCTCCAGGACCGGATGGGAGGAATACTCTCCCCGGTTGAGACAGAATGCAATAATATCCTGAGTTATAATGCCTCCCCACTTTATCTTGAAAAAAAAAAAGCTTTGGGTAGGGTTTAATGCTTTACCATAAACCAAAATTGAAATATATATTCAAGGTGGGCTAACCTTTCATACTTCTTTTAAGTATTTACTTTTGAGTTTATTTTGCAGTACAATGCATGTAGACTTCACTAATCAATTATTGATGTATTTAAAAAAAAAAAATCTATTTTTGGTATACTTCTCACATCCCTCGTTTTAACACTAAGTCCAAATAACAGATTTTTGTATGTGTGAAACAAGCATACATTACAGTACAAGGGAATTCTTGTCAACATAAAACCTCAGAAAAGTAAACCAAATGTCGCCTTCAAAAACCTGTCACATTGATTATTTTGCTTCTCTTGGCTTTTAATTAAAATATATTTAAACCTTGCACAGCATATTGAATAAATTCCCATTACTCCAACTCCAACTTGAGAATACTAATCATTTGTCACACAGAGAGCAAACTAACTTTTAAATATGACTGTTTTTATTGAAAACATGTAGTTATCTTTAACCATGACTGGGCTTGCTCTCCATGTTGGTAATAATAAATTATTTATCTTTTTCTTTGTGAGAGCAGAATTTGATTGAATTGTTATGGCAGATGCATGTGTGAGGGTGCTGTGGTTTGAAGTAGCCACAAAGTAATATTCAATTTTTTCAACAGCATTTATTTAAAAAAAATATGTGTTATATAATAACATATTGGGTGTAGAATTTTTGATAATATATGCTTAAAGGGAACCAGTGCGTTCCTCCATGCAAGGCAAAGCAAGACGTTCACGTTAATGACTCCCTCCCCAGCAACACATATTTACATTTCCTTTGCTTCCCCTGTTTGTGTAGTAGTCTCCAAATCACTCCAGTTGGAACTTACAAAGGACTAATGGCTCTATCTGTCCCCATGTGAGCACACTGGACCAAATATGCAGGCAGCACATTGGCTTAGTGGTTAGTAGACATGTGCATTAGTTTTCGTCCGAATGCATTTTCGTCCGAATTTCAGGGAATTTTCGCGTTCGTTCAACAAACGATAACGAATGTTCAGAGTCCGAAATCCAAAAGATCCAACATAAAAAATGCTTTATTTTCGTTTTGTTGTGACAACAGTTCGATATAGGTAGAAGATTCGACATGACGGTGACAATAGCGATCTGTGTCTATCGAATCTGTGGTTGAATGTGCCTAACCTAACTCTATTAGTCCGAGATTATTCGACATTGAGAGAAAAGATTTGACATTATGGAGACATGAAGATTCGACGAAGCAGCTAAAAACATAGGATCGCCACGAGCGGACATTAATGGTCAAATGCCCATAGGCTATAGAAGAATTCTAATGTTGGTTGACTAGTAATAATAATTAATAAATATAATTATTACTAGTCATACAACATTAGAATTCTACTATAGCTTGTGGGCTGAGCATTCGACCGGAAATCTACGATTGCGGCGTCGTACAGTTTAGCTGCTTCGTCAAATCTTCTTATAACATTCGACAGACACTATAAGCCTTCAATGACAGATTCAACCTTAATTAATTTGGATTTTCGGACTAATGCATTTTTTAACAAAACAAAATAAATAAAAACTAATTTCGGAAGTAACTAAATCATTTTATTTTTCGGACGAAAACAAAATTCCGAAACAAAATATTTCAGTGTGCACATGTCTAGTGGTTAGCATCTCTACCTGGCAGCACTGGAGTTGTTGGTTCAAATCCTACCAATCGCGCTACCTTCTTGGAGTTTGGATGCTCTGCTTGTGTGGGTTTCCTTTGGATACTCTGCTTTCCTCCCACATTCCAAAGACATGCTCCTGTCTAAGTTGGTCCTAGAGTTATGTGAGTTATGGACCTTAGATTGTAAGCTCCTTGAGGGCAGAGACTGATGTGAATGTGCAATATATATGTGTAAAACACTGCATAAAGTGTCAGCTCTGTATATGTACCTCAAGTAAATAATTATCAAGCACCAATACTGTCACATACTCCTCATTCTCAGAAGTACCACATTTTTCTTTCATACTGGCAGCTGAATTGAGCAACAGGGATGCAAAGGAAAGGTAACTACATGCTGCTAAGGAGGGATCATTAAAGCATATATAAAATATATAAGATTATAAGAACTATTTTTCTTCTGTTTGTTTCCCATTGGGAAGATTTCTCTTCACTTTCTGTATCGTAGACACATCTGGAAGTGAGGGGAAATCGTTTTGAAGTAAAAGAAATCTTCCCTTAGACTGTTGTCAGTCCAAAAAATGCCCAATTGAAAGATTTTCCATTTGTTCCATTTCCTGGGAAAACTTGACATTTTGGATTTATACTCACATGTAGTGCTGGTGGCAAATTCTTCACACCTGGACATAGACAGCGTAAAAATAAAAATACATTTCCTTACTCTTTCCAAATCTAATAACACAATGTTGGCTTTAGATACACTTTAAAGCAAACCTGTGGGTTTACCCATGCATGCCGAGCTGTTTCAAAGAGCAACTGCAAGCAGAAAGTAAAATATTTCAGAACATTAATAAAATTATTCAATAAGGATTGCCATTGATCTGAAGTCATAACATTCACTCTGTTTTCCTCTATTTAAATCTTGTACTGAATGAGCATGAAGGCTGCCTTTGTTAAATTCTCCCTTTGAAAATGCTGGTCACTAGACATGTGCACACTGAAATATTTTGTTTCAGAATTTCATTTTCGTCCAAAAAATTTATTTATTTAGTTACTTCCGAAATTTGTTTTTATTTATTTTGTTTAGTTAAAAAATGCATTCATCCAAAAATCTGAATTAAGGTTGAATCTGTCAATTGAAGGCTTATGGTCTCTGTCAAACGTTCTAAGAAGATTCGATAAAGCAGCTAAACTGTATGACGCCACAATCGTACATTTCCTGTCGAAGCTATAGTAGAATTCTAATGTTGTATGACTAGTAATAATTATATTTATTAATTATTATTATTAGTCAACCAACATTAGAATTCTTCTATAGCCTATGGGCGGAGCATTGTACGGCGATCGTATGTCTCTATAATGTCAAATCTTTTCTCTCTATGTCGAATAATCTTGGACTAAAAGAGTTAGGTTAGGCATATTCAAATGCAGGTTCGATAGACACAGATCGATATTGTCACTGTCATGTTGAATCTTCTATCTATATCAAACTATTGTCCCAACAAAACGAAAATAAAGCATTTTTTATGTCGGATCTTTTGGATTTCGAATTCTGCGCGTTCGTTATCGTTTGTTAAAATGAACGCGAAAATCCCAGAAATTCGGACGAAAATGCATTCAGATGAAAACGAATGCACATGTCTACTGGTCACCTAACTGTTACGCTGAGCCAATGGCTTTAACAATTTATGAAGAATTGACTTGGAACAAGATTGGGAATTCTGACTTCACCCTGACTTTCTCTGTTTTGGGTTAATGTTTCAGAGAACACTTAAGACAGCCAGGAAACTGGTACTCTGGTACAACTGGTCAGTAATAACAGCTTCCATATTTCCCAAAACATTTTCCTTATTTTCTTTTATCTTAGTGTTATGTACTGCATACTCCACTGCAACCAGGTAGTTTAGGCTTTTCCCAGTGTTTTTTTATATGGTATAAGCAAGACTTTCACACTTCACATTTATGTTCTGTAACCTCTTTCGAATTTTCAAAGTGAATGGAAGAAGCTGCTCAGACAGAGGATAGTGCTGACATCCAGGGATAACTGTCCATACTTTTCAGGCTCAGATTGAGGAAGATGAGGAATACCAACAGCTCTAGATATTAAGTAGTTAAAAATTTATATTGGGAGAAAAGTAGATTGTATTCCCTAAATTATGTTTCAGTGATGTTTCATTAATGTTTTCTCAGTTGACATAAAACTGGTACAACTCTGCATAGAATCCAATCAAAAAAATTGTATTGAGAGTAGGCCTAATCTCAAAAGACAAAACAAGCGTTAATGGGTTAATAGACCAGATGAGATGGACTTGCCAACATTAATGGCTGCAGCTGCTACCTTAAAAAAACAGGCTTTAAAAAAACAGTCAACATATATAAACGGGTACTTATAAATAAATATAAATATATATAAAATGTATAGAACTAGGTAGCGCTAATAATATGTGTTTCAAGACGCATATAACTCTGAATAGTCAATGTTCATATTGTGAAATCACACTTAGATGGAGAAATGTGATGGAAAACAAAATAATACAACAGAGGTAAAGTCCGTTCAAATCCAGGCAGATGGAAAAAAACTTGCTGACACCAGAAGCTGACAGAAGATAGCACCTTCACACGTGCACTGTAAGGAGAGAGGGGGTGTGTGGATAGAGACCCCTCTTGAGTGGACTCTTACCGCAGAGTGCTCACAATTCAGCATGTAAATCATCAATTGAAGGTGATCTCAGCAAACATCTCCTCTCACTCCTGGTCAGTCAATCTGATAGTCAGTGTTTACCATATGGAAAGAAGGAAGCGGACATAGTGTGACCCCGTTTTAAAACTTTAATTAACCAGAACACAAAAAACATCCAGATGTAAACTCACATGAAACAAAAAACAATCAGGCATTGTTCACAGTAATCTAGCGCCAGCTCAGTGACAGTGATAGCTCGGCGTCTCCTACCGCACGCTGTTGTCTGTACTTCGCTCCTGGCTCTGACTGGCATCACCACTTGTGTTGCTTCCCTGACTAGTTTCTTCATTCGACATCATCCGAGGGTGGAGACAATCAGCGTATTCAATTATTTTATGCTAACGAGCCATCACTCGCAGCAGTAAGCCCATTGGCTATGCGCTCCCAGCTGACCGTCTCCGTGACACCACGGTCATAACAAAGCAGTCAGCTTCTGATTATCTGAGCCACAGGAAGACGGACCGCGAACACAGTACACCATTCCCCTGCAAGCTCACATCAGAATATGGGACACAGCCTATCAGTATGCATTTAAACATATTCTGACAATTCCAGCCAATCTTGCCATAAGCGCTGGAACCTTATATCAGTAGGTGACTAGCAAACTTAATCACACACCCCAGCATATAAAATTAATACATACATAATAAAAATGCAAATCTGAATACAAATATAAAAATATATAAAATAGGGAAAAAACACTCAATATAGTAAGGGTACAATAGTAATCTGTTTGAACACTAATATGTTATAAAATCATATAGCACATTATGTAGAACACAACTATATACTCAAGAAAGCTTGAATATATGTATATGGATAACCCCTCATGCATGAATACACGCGTGAGTAGGAGATAGGGAGATTGGCAAAACGATAAATAATGATAATGATGTGCTGAATAAAAAGACAATAAGCTTTATCTAAAACATCCAAATTAAATGCATAGATAATATTAATATTAATAATAGCTGATGCCCTAATAAACCCAGCAAATAAATACCTGAACATTACATATCATATTAAGTGTGCCATATGGGATAGACAATCTCCAATATCCAACAAAAAAATTGAAAAGAAAGGAAGCAAAGGAGGCGGGGATTGTATTAAATTCTATTAGTGATAAACCGATGAAAAACATCCATTAATCTCCTCCATTGAATGCATACATGGGTGTCAGTGAACACTACACAGGGGGACTGAGATACATTATTAATGTATTATCTCATCATCCCCTATGATGGGTCATGTCCCTAACCCCCCGAACACCCCAACAAAGCTTGATCAACAAGAATCAGATGTCCTGCATTACAGTGTAATTGCAGAAAAAGCAAGGATAAAGAGAACTAAAAAAGTATTATAAGAATGAAATTTAAAAATATCAATTTATCAATATAAAATATCATCTAAAATTATGTTATTAATAGTCACTGATGAAACAATTAACGTCTAGTTCAACATTTAAACCAGCAGGCATCAAAGTGTTCATCAAATATATCCACCGGGTCTCACTTTTTGATATCTCCCTCACCATATTTGAACCCCTCCAGTTTGGATAGGTTCTGTCTATACCCCAGAATTTTAATCCTAAGGGGTCCTGATTATGGTATTTCTTAAAATGGAGGGAGACACCATGGTACGTAAAGCCGATTTCTATATTGTAAATATGCTCCGAAACACGTTTTTTAAGGGTCCTTTTCGTGCGGCCTACATACATTAGGTTGCACGGACATTGCAAAACGTAAACAACATGTGTGGTACTGCATGTAATAAATTTTTTGATTTTAAAAGTCAAGTTGTTGCCAGTTGAAGTAAATTCAGTCAAACCTCGAATTGGTGAGGAAACTTTAGCGCATGTTTTACATTTTCTACCGGCGAAGAAACCAGCATAATCCCAGAACATAGTAGGTCTCCCTGGTGGGTCCAAAACTTTCTTAACCAACTTATCTCCGAAATTCGGAGCCTTCCTATATATAAAAGGGGGGTTCTTCGGAAGGGATAGGTTCAAAGTCTTTTCCATGCATAATATATGCCAGTGTCGTTTAAAAATACACTCTATGTCTCTGTATTGATCATGGAAATTCGAGATAAAACCCCATTCATGTTTGGAGTTTTTCTTGTGTATTTTATTTTCCAAGCATATCTCTCGTGGTATATTGCCAACTTCTGTAATAATTTGATTCAAGACCAGTTTGTTAGGAGGTCATTAATAAACCTCTTGTAAAAGAGTAACTGGTCTCTTTTCTGTGAGAAGACAGCTTTGTCCTCCCACTCCCCCATAAACAAGTTTGCCAAGCTTGCAGCGAACTTGGCTCCCATGGCTACTCCTTTACGTTGTGAGTAGAAGTCTTGGTTATACCAAAAATAATTGTGAGACAGGCAGAAGTCTAAAGCTAAGAGAGCATCGTCATGTTGAATTATGGTATATAATGAAGAGACATCTGCTGTCACCAGAAAAACATCACCTTTATTTGATAGATCAATTTTACCAATAATTTGTAGGAGATTTTTTGTGTCTTTCAAATAAGCCTTAGGCCTCGTACACACGACCGATTTTCTCGGCAAGAACCAGCAAGAAACTTGCTGGCAGAGAGGTCTTGCCGAGTAAATCGGTCGTGTGTACGCGGCTATCGGGTTTCTCGTCGAGAAAACCAACAAGAAACCTCGACGAGAAAATAGAGAACCTGCTCTCTATTTTCTCGTCGAGATTCTCCTCGGCATGTTTCTCGACGAGAAAAGTGAGTGTGTGTACACTTACCTGTCCTCCCGGAAGCCCGCGCATGTTCGAAATGAATTTGACGCATGCGCGGTAGCTTCATAGGCATACGTAGGGTATACCAAGATGGCGGCGACGGCATCGAATGTGACGAGCGCATGCTCGTCGTAGTCGATGACGTCACCGCGTACGCTCCATTCAAAGAACCGCGGGTTCTTTGAAACGAGCGTGTGTACACTCGGCCGGGACAAGTTTCTTGTCCAAGAATCTCGTCGAAAAAAACGACATGTTTTTTTCAACGAGAATCTCGGCCGTGTGTACGAGGCCTTAGTCTTTAGAACACTGGCCTGCAGAAAGGTATCCAAGTACTGTCCCAATCTAGCCGTTACTGACCCAATACTATTTACGATTGGGCGTCCCGGTGTAATTAACTGATTTTTGTGGACCTTCGGCAGAGTGTATATGGTTGGGACTCTGCAAAAACTCGGCACCAAAAATTTAATCTCCTTTTTATTCAAAACTATTTCCTGATCCAAGGTCTATAAGCTTCTGTAGATCTTTTTGATATGGTAAGGTGGGGTCGGATTTTAATTTGACATAAGTGCTCTCATCTGCCAACATGCTGGCAAATTGATTGTCATAAAAGCTTTTTTCTAAAATCACGACCCCCCCCCCTTTATCCGCTGGTCTGATGACTATATTCTTTCTTTCTTCCAATGTTTTGATACCATCATATATATGACAATGGTTTACAATTTTTTTGAGGACAACTTGTTCAAGATCTCTCAACACAAGATTTTTAAAAACTTCTACATGTTGATTTGCAGTATTTAGAGGGTTAAATAATGACCAATTGTTTAAACTGCTGTCGACCCCTACTGTGACTGTATTTGTCTTATTGGTTAAAAATGGTCCATTGTTTAAAAAATACTTTTTAATATTAATCTTACGGATATATTTATGAATATCCATATAAACATCACATTTGTTTAATTTTTTTTTAGGAGCACATTTGAGACCAGACTGTAAAATATTTAATTCCTTATGGGTTAACTCAGTTTCACTCAGATTATAAATGCCTATTGGTCCGGGTCCATCCTTCTTTTTTTGGATTTTCCTACCTGCCCTGCATCCCCTCCTTCCCTTAATATAGGGTCTGGCGGATAATGATAATCCCTCTCCTGCTGAGGAGGTTTCCACCATCCCTGCTGCGGGGGAGGGGGTAGATGGGATCCTGAAGTTCCTGGAGGGCGGTGTCCGTACGGGATGTTTCCTTGGTGTCCACAATTTCCTTTCCTCCCCTTCTCTAAAAAAGGACGTGGGGAATTAGGATTTCTCCATTCACCCTGTCTTGTCAAAAGGTCAAATCTATTTGAAACGGGCACTTCAGCATAATATTCATTATGCATCTCTGGATGTTGATATTGAGTATATTGTGTATATTGGGTACCTCCTCTATTTATACCCCGTGTCTCTCTCACTCTGCCGCGTTTGCCTTTAAATTGGGGTGGTACAGATCCCCAATTCTGTGGCTGCTGGTAGGGGGTAGATTGCTTAATGGGAATCAGATTTCTTTCCACTGGTCTCATTAGAGGTGTAGAGGGAGGGTCAGCAATATTGTCAACTACCAGAGGAGGGGTAATTTTGTTCTGCCAAGTGTAAATACATTCGGTCTTAAAATCATTCATGTCCCTATGAAATTTTTTCACTTTTTTCTTTTGTGTATCCTTGTCTATTTTGTCTAATTTTTTATTGATCACATTATTGAAATCAACCCATTGTTGAGTATCCTTAATGGTATCCAGCTTCCCATAAAGTTCTTCAATGGATTTTTCTAATTTCAACATTTTTATTTGCTTTCTTCTTAAAACTAACTGCTGAAGTTTAAAACCAACTCCATTAAAAAAATCAATCCATTCGGTCATTGATTCTTGGTCATCCAACCCATCCTGAGGGGTGACCTCCCATCTTAAACTTCTCACAATGATCTTTTCCTTTAAATATTGTTCCATGGTGCACACATCCCACCATGTCCTTACTTGTTTCTCGAGTGCATTACCCAAGGCTGATAAAATAGTTTTATAATCATCTTTAATATCTAAAGGAATATTAGTGGTAAAAAGTGAACCTAAATCAATCAGTCTATTAGCTAGAAATTTAACTGCTTCCATGGCTGCTTGAATCAATATAAAAATAAAATAAAAAATTGTATTGAGAGTAGGCCTAATCTCAAAAGACAAAACAAGCGCTAATGGGTTAATAGACCAGATGAGATGGACTTGCCAACATTAATGGCTGCAGCTGCTACCTTAAAAAACAGGCTTTAAAAAAAAGTCAACATTACAGTTGAGCAGACACCTGGATGTTCGGGTTCGACGGGTTCGGCTGAACTTCGCAAAAAAGTTCGAGTTCGGGACCAAACTTGACCCGAACTTGACCCCGAACCCAAACCCCATTGAAGTCAATGGGGACCCGAACTTTTGAGGACTAAAATGGCTCTAAAAAAGTAATGGAAAGGACTAGAGGGCTGCAAATGGCAGCCAAATATTGTTAAGAGCATGGCAAGTGCTCTGCAACCAAATGTGTGTAGGGAAATAACTTAAAGGGGTTGTAAAGGTTCGTTTTTTATTTTCTAAATAGGTTCCTTTAAGCTGGTGCATTGTTGATTCACTTACCTTTTCCTTAGATTTTCCTTCTAAATGTTTTCTTTGTTTGTTTTCTTTGTCTGAATTCCTCACTTCCTGTTCCTCCTCAGCAGGGATGAGCCGAACACCCCCCTGTTCGGTTCGCACCAGAACCTGCGAACAGACAAAATGTTCGTGTAAACTTTAGAACCCTATTAAATACAATGGACTCGAACGTTCGAAATCTAAAGTGTTAATTATAAAGGCTTATATGCAAGTTATTGTCCTAAAAAGTGTTTGGGGACCGGGGTCCTGCCCCAGGGGACATGTATCAATGCAAAAAGAAGTTTTAAAAACGGCCGTTTTTTCGGGAGCAGTGATTTTAATAACGCTTAAAATGAAAAAATAAAAGTGAAATATTCCTTTAAATTTCGTACCTGGGGGGTGTGTATGACATGCATGTGAAGTGGCGCATGTTTCCCGTGCTTAGAACTGTCCCTGCAAAAAATTTCATTTTTGAAAGAAAAAAAGTCTTTTAAAACTGACTCGCGGCTATTATTGAATTGTCGGCTCCCGGCAATACATACAAAAGTCATTGATAAAAAAAAAAAAAAAAGCGTGGGGGTTCCCCAGAATTCAATTACCAGGCCCTTCAGGTCTAGAATGGATATTAAGGGGAACCCCGCCGCAAATTAAAAAAAAAATTGACGTGGGGTTCCCCCAAATATCCATTCCAGGCCCTTCAGATCTGGCATGGATTTTAAGGGGAACTCCACCCCAAATTTAAAAAAAAAATGGCGTGGAGTCCCCCTAAAAATCCATACCAGACCCCTTATCCGAGCACGCAACCTGGCCGGCCGCAGGGGAAAAGGGGGGGACGAGAGAGCGGCCCCCCCTCCCTCCTGAACCGTACCAGGCCACATGCCCTCAACATGGGGAGGATGTCCCCATGTTGATGGGGACAAGGGCCTCATCCCCACAACCCTTGCCCGGTGGTTGTGGGGGTCTGCGGGCAGGGGGCTTATCGGAATCTGGAAGACCCCTTTAACAAAGGGGACCCCCAGATCCCGGCCCCCCCTATGTGAATTGGTAAGGGGTACATTGTACCCCTACCATTTCACGAAGAAAGCGTAAAAAAATGTTTAAAAAAACACACAAACACCTTGAAAAAGTCCTTTATTTAAAAAAAAAAAAAAAACATTCCAGCGGTGAAATCCAGTGTCCCGCGGCGATCCCGATGTCCAGCGCTGTCCTTCATTGGTTGTGCCTGAGCGGACCTGATGGGGAACTCCCTCTCAGTATTTTAAATGTATAGACCCGCCCCTTCTAAAGTTCCCCAGATGCGGAACATGAGAAGGGGCGGGTCTATACATGTATTACCAAAGTGAGAGCAGTTCCCCATCAGGTCCGCCCCCTCGGTATGTCGGACCCGCCTACGTCATTGGCTTGAGCGGGGAACTTCCTTCACTATGTAAATTTAAATTACACAGTGAAGGAAGTTCCCCGCTCAAGCCAATGACGTAGGCGGGTCCGACATACCGAGGGGGCGGACCTGATGGGGAACTGCTCTCACTTTGGTAATACATGTATAGACCCGCCCCTTCTCATGTTCCGCATCTGGTCCGCTGAGCGGACCTGATGGGGAACTTTAGAAGGGGCGGGTCTATACATTTAAAATACTGAGAGGGAGTTCCCCATCAGGTCCGCTCAGGCACAACCAATGAAGGACAGCGCTGGACATCGGGATCGCCGCGGGACACTGGATTTCACCGCTGTTTTTTTTTTTTTTAAATAAAGGACTTTTTCAAGGTGTTTGTGTGTTTTTTTAAACATTTTTTTACGCTTTCTTCGTGAAATGGTAGGGGTACAATGTACCCCTTACCAATTCACATAGGGGGGGGCCGGGATCTGGGGGTCCCCTTTGTTAAAGGGGTCTTCCAGATTCCGATTAGCCCCCTGCCCGCAGACTCCCACAACCACCGGGCAAGGGTTGTGGGGATGAGGCCCTTGTCCCCATCAACATGGGGACATCCTCCCCATGTTGAGGGCATGTGGCTTGGTACAGTTCAGGAGGGAGGGGGGCCGCTCTCTCGTCCCCCCCTTTTCCCCTGCGGCCGGCCAGGTTGCGTGCTCGGATAAGGGGTCTGGTATGGATTTTTAAGGGGACTCCACGCCATTTTTTTTTAAATTTGGGGTGGAGTTCCCCTTAAAATCCATGCCAGATCTGAAGGGCCTGGAATGGATATTTGGGGGAACCCCACGTCAATTTTTTTTTGAATTTGCGGCGGGGTTCCCCTTAATATCTATACCAGACCTGAAGGGCCTGGTAATTGAATTCTGGGGAACCCCCACGCTTTTTTTTTTTTTTTATCAATGACTTTTGTATGTATTGCCGGGAGCCGACAATTCAATAATAGCCGCGAGTCAGTTTTAAAAGACTTTTTTTCTTTCAAAAATGACATTTTTTGCAGGGAAAGTTCTAAGCACGGGAAACATGTGCCACTTCACATGCATATCATACACACCCCCCAGGTACGAAATTTAAAGGAATATTTCACTTTTATTTTTTCATTTTAAGCGTTATTAAAATCACTGCTCCCGAAAAAACGGCCGTTTTTAAAACTTCTTTTTGCATTGATACATGTCCCCTGGGGCAGGACCCCGGTCCCCAAACACTTTTTAGGACAATAACTTGCATATAAGCCTTTATAATTAGCACTTTAGATTTCTCCCATAGATTTTTCGAATTTGCCGCGAACACCCCAATTTGTTCGCTGTTTGGCGAACGGGCGAACAGGCAATGTTCGAGTCGAACATGAGTTCGACTCGAACTCGAAGCTCATCCCTACTCCTCAGTAATCTGTTCAGTAAGCTGTTCTGGCTGACTCCACACCACTCGGATGATGGTGTGAAGTTTAGTGAGGAGAAACGGAAGTGAGAAATTCAGACAAAGAAAAAAAAAACATTTAGAAGGTAAATCAAAGGAAAAGGTAAGTGAACCAACAAAGCACTAGCTTAAAGGAACCTATTTAGAAAATAAAAAACAAACTTTTACAACCCCTTTAAAATAACATAACATAAAAAAAAAAATAATATGCTGGAGGCCCCCTTCTCAGCAGAAGAGGTACAGGAAGTCATTAAGAACCTCAGAAACTCAACGGCACGATGCCACACATATGGTGGGAATGCCCCAGAATACGCCCTTTCTGGAAAAATATTTTTCAATTTAATGGATAAGCTAGTGGGAAAATAAAAAACTTTGAAATTAAAAAAAATAAAAATTATAATCTTGACCTAGGAGGACGAGGTCCATATGGAGTAGGAGGTTGAGGTGGTGGTGGATTTGGCTGTGTAGGTGGAAGCGGCGGTGGAGGAGGACAAGGTAGCCAATAGACATGTGCAATTCGTTTAGTTTGTAATTCGTTTTTCACGAATTTAGAGAAATTTGTTAATTCCGAAATTTCCGAATTTCTGAATTTTTCAATTTCCGAATTTTCGGATTTTCGGATTTCCGAAATTTCGAATTTCCGAATTTTTCAATTTCCGAATTTTCGGATTTCCGAATTTTTCAATTTCCGAATTTTCGGATTTCAGAAATATCGAATTTCCGAATTTCGGAAATTCGGAATTTCGGATTTTCGGAAATCCGAAAATCCGAAAAATGGAAATTTTGAAAATTCAAAAATCTAAAATTCGAAAATGGGAAATTTGGAAAGTTGTTTTTTTGCTTTTTTCGGAAATGCGAAAAATTCGTTTTTTTCGATTTCGTTTTATTTGTTTTTTTGGAAATTCAAAAATTCGCAATTCGGAAATTCGGAATTCCGAATTTCCGAATTCCGAATTTCGAACAAAAAACGAAAAAACGAAATTTCGAACAAAAAACGAAAACGAAAAAAACAAATTTTTTGAATTTCCCGAATTTCCGAATTTCCGAAAAAGGCAAAAAAAAAACGAAAAAAGCGAAAATGAAAAAAACAAATTTTTCGAATTTCCCAAATTTCCGAATTTCCGAAAAAAGCAAAAAAACGAAAACAACTATTTTTTTCGAATTTCCTGAATTTCCGAAAAAAGCAAAAAAAAAACGAAAACAACTAATTTTTTGGCAGTGCACATGTCTAGTAGCCAACACTGGTTCAAAAATACAACAATGGCTGGGTAAGACCGGTGATAAGTCGAATTCTGTCCCCCGTCGGATAGTGTCCACCCTGTACTGTGCTTGCTCAGTACGTAGGACAAGGGGATTTCAAAAATCTCAGAAGACGAACGGCGCCTGCGCGGTGGGTCCAGGTTCAAGCCACACCATCCGAGGTTCAAGCCGAGCCAAGCGAGGCCGTGCCCGAAGAGTGGCGAGCGAAGCGAGCCCGTGAGGGGCCTTGTTACTATGTTCTACCGTATGTCCACTTGGATGGTGGGGCTTGAACCTGCACTCACGGCGCAGGCACCGTTCATCTTCGGAGATTTTGTGAATCTCCTTGTCCTCCGTACTGCGCAAGCGCTGTGCCTGCGCAGTACGGGCCGTACACTATCCGATGGCCGGACAGTTTTTGTCAGAACACCGGTATACATGTCTATTCTGCACAAGGTATGGACAAGTCCTGTGGGATCCATGCCTGGTTCATTTTAATGAACGTGAGCTTGTCCACATTGGCTCTGGACAGGCAGCTGCGCTTGTCTGTGATAACGCCCCTACCGTGCTAAATACACGTTCAGATAATACACTGGCTGCAGGGCAGGCCAGCACCTCCAAGGCGTAAAGGGCAAGCTCAGGCCATGTGCCCAATTTGGAGACCCAGAAGTAAAAGGGGCAGACCCGTCTTTCAGTACGTGTAGACGTGTGCACACATACTGCTCCACCATGTTGGTGAAATGCTGCCTCCTTCTAAGACATTCGATCTCAGCTGGTGGTGCTGGTTGTTGTGGCGTGCTGACAAAGCTTTTCCGCATTTCAGCCATGCTAACCCTGCCTTCTGAGGTGCTGCCGGTGCCCCGGCTGCGTTGGCGACCTCTTCCTCCTCCTCTGCCTTCGCCTTGTGCTTCCACCGTACCCCCGCTGTCAGGTGGGAATGCAACCAGCAGCGCGTCTACCAGCGTGCACTTGTACTCGCCCATCTTACGATCCCGCTCCAGTGAGGGAATTAAGGATGGTACGTTGTCCTTGTAACAGGGATCCAGCAGGGTGGCCACCCAGTAATCAGCACCAGTTAGAATGTGGGCAACTCGGCGGTCGTTGCGGAGACACTGCAGCATGTAATCGCTCATGTGTGCCAGGCTGCCCAGAGGCAACGAAAAGCTGTTCTCTGTGGGAGGTGTATCGTCTGTGTCCTCTGTATCCCCCCAGCCATGCACCAGTGATGGCCATGAGCTGGTCTGGGTGCCACCCTGCTGTGAACATGGTTCCTCCTCCTCTATCTCCTCCTCATCCTCCACCTCGTCATCCTCCAGAACTGTGCCCTTGCTGCCGGACATTTGTGTACCTGGCGTTTGTTGGTGCAGGAACCCACCCTCGTAGCCACTTGTGAAAGACTGCCCTGAAAGCCTTTGAAATGATCTCGGTTCCTCCTCCTCCTCCTCCTGTGCCACATCCTCTTCCATCATCGCCCGAAGCGTTTTTTCAAGGAGGCATAGAACTGGTATAGTAACGCTGAGAATGGCGTCATCGGCAATGGCCATGTTGGTAGAGTACTCAAAAGAGCGCAACAAGGCACACAGGTCTCGCATGGAGGCCCAGTTATTGGTGGTGAAGTGGTGCTGTTCCGCAGAGCGACTCACGCGTGATTGCTGCAGCTGAAACTCCACTATCGCCTGCTTCTGCTCGCACTGTCTGGCCAGCATGTGCAATGTGGAATTCCACCTTGTGGGCACGTCACATATGAGGCGGTGAGCGGGAAGGCCGAAGTTACGCTGCAGCGCTGACAGGCGAGCAGCAGCAGGGTGAGAACGCCAAAAGTGCGCACAGACGGCCCGCACTTTCTGCAGCAGCTCTGGCATAATTGGGTAATTTTTCAGGAACCTCTGGACCACCAAGTTCAGCACATGCACCAGGCAAGGGATGTGCGTCAAACCGGCTAGGCCCAGAGCTGCTACGAGATTTCGCCCATTATCGCACACCACCAGGCCGGGCTTGAGGCTCACTGCCACCAACCACTCATCGGTCTGTTGTTTCATGTCCCTCCACAACTCCTGCGCGGTGTGGGGTTTTTCCCCAAACAGGAAAGTTTTAAAACTGCCTGCTGTCGTTTACCCCTGGCTGTGCTGAAGTTGGTGGTGAAGGTGTTACGCTGATCGGATGAGGTAGCGGAGTAGGAGGAGGTAGGTAGAGGATGAGGAAGCGGAGTAGGAGGAGTTAGCAACAGGAGGCAAACTGAAGCGTCGTGCAATCCTCGGTGGTGGAAGGACATGCGCCAAACTGCTATCTGCCTCAGGCCCAGCCGCCACTGCATTTACCCAGTGTGCTGTTAGGGAGATATAACGCCCCTGACCGTGCTTACTGGTCCACGCATCTGTAGTTAGGTGGACCTTGTCACAGATGGCGTTTCACAGTGCACACCTGATTTTGTCCCCCACTTGGTTGTGCAGGGAAGGGATGGCTCGCCTGGAAAAGTAGTGGCGGCTGGGCACGACGTACTGTGGGACAGCCAATGCCATCAGGGTTTTAAAACTCTGCGTCTCCACCAGACGGAATGACAGCATTTCAAAGGCGAGGAATTTTGAAATGCTGCCATTCAGGGCCAGGGATCACGGGTGGCTAGGGGGGTACTTCCTCTTCCGCTCCAGTGTTTGGGAGATAGAGAGCTGAACGCTTCCATGGGACATTGTGGAGATGGTTGGTGACCCTGGTGGTAGTGTTGCTGGCAGATGCTCTGTTTGCGGGTTGGCAGGTGCTACTGTCACTACAGAGGTGGATGAAGAGGCCGAGACTGCAACAGAAGAGGAAGCAGGAGGAGCCAGGGACCTTTCTTTGGTTTTGAGGTGTCTACTCCACTGCAGCTCGTGCTTTGCACTTAGATGCCTGGTCATGCAGGTTGTGCTCAGGTTGATGCCTCTCTTCAGGCTCAGATTGCACAGCGTGCAAACCACTTGTGTCTTGTCATCAGCACATTGTCTGAAGAACTGCCACGCTAGGGATCTCCTTGGACCTGGCTTTGGTGTGCTAGGTCCCTTGCTGCGTTGGGCAGTAGCAGACGTACTGTCTAGGGGACGGACGCTCCACTTTTGCACCCTGCTCCCTCTTCTGCTGTGCTGGTGGCTCTGTGCGACCACCGCCTCTTCCTCCCAACTACACAGGTCACCTGCATGACGTTGATTCCATGTGGGGTCGAGGACCTCATCATCCTCCACATCATCTTCCACCCAGTCTTCATCCCTGTTCTCCTTGTCGGTCTGCACAATTGCGAAAGCAGCAGCAGTTGGCACCTGTGTTTCGTCATCATCCGAGACATGCTGTGATGGTCCTCCCATGTACTCATCATGAAACATAAGTGGTTGGGCATCGGTGCACTCAATCTCTTCCACTTCTGGGGCAGGGCTAGTTGGATGACCCTGGGAAACCCTGCTAACAGAGTCATCGAAAAGCAGAAGAGACTGCTGCATGATTCGGGGCTCAGACTGCTTGGCTGATTTGCAAGGGGGTGAGGTGAAAGACTGATGGACATCGGCTGCAGGTGCCAACTCTGACCTTTCATCAGAAGACTGGGTGGGAGACAATGTGAAGGAACCGGAGGCACTGTTAGCAACCCAATCTACTATCGCCTGTACTTGTCCTGGCCTCAACATTCGTACAGCCTCATTAGGCACGACAAAATACCGCTGCAGGCTCTGTCGCCTACTCGCACCTGAGGAAGGTGTTTCACTTGTGCGTGTAGCTGGCACAGATCGACCACGTCCTCTCCCTGCAACAGGAGCTCCACCAGCAGCACCACGACCGGGTGTGCCACGTCCCTTTGACGTTCTCCTCATATTTTCCAAATTTAGGATCTTGCCCTAAATGGGTGTTTTTGGAAGAGCAGAATACACCCACAGTATGTAAACAGTGTATCTCACACCTACAGAACTGCAGAAAATGCTATTAAAAAAAAAAATATTTGTCCTAAAATAATTTTTTTAGAATAGCACAATAGAAGAAAACTATATAAATTGTTTATCTCACACACCTCCAGATATGCAGAAAACACTGCAAAACATTTTTTGTGGCCCTAAATGGGTGTTTTTGGAAGAGCAGAATACACCCACAGTATGTAAACGGTGTATCTCACACCTACAGAACTGCAGAAAATGCTATTCAAAAAAAATGTTTTTATTAGTGTTGAGCGAACCCGAACTGTAAAGTTCGGGTCCGTACCGAACTTTAGCTTTTTCCCGAACCCGAACCCGGACTTTGCCCAAAAGTCCGGGTTCGGGTTCGGCAATCTAATTACGCATTTAGAAATGCTTCAGGGGCAAGCCAATCACCTTTTGATTAGCTGGTGTGCCCTTAGAGGCCATCATAGCCATGCCTACTAATGGCATGGCTGTGATTGGTCAGTGCAACATGTGACCCAGCTTCTATATAAGCTAGAGGCACACAGCACACATGTCACTCTGCTTCAGAATAGATAGGGAGAGGATCTAGTCTGCTGCTGCTGCTTTTAGGGAGAGATAGAAAAATAGATGAGGTAGTCCTGATTGTACAATCTGAGGGAAAAGATAGAGAGATAGTGTAGTGTAGGGCCAGGTTCCTGTGTTGGTGCTTTCAGGGAGAGAGAATATTATATAGGAGTCCAGATTCAGAGATTAAAATCAGCGATCTGCATAGGTTTACCTGTTTGTGTTGCAGTGCAGTCTTTTTACACTGCCATGAGCCCAGTGTCAGAGAAAATCTAACTTTTAGGGGGAAAAAAAAGGCACTTTATTGTGCTCTTTTCCAAAAGACCCATAGGGCAAAAAAAAAAAAAAAAAAGCATTTTATTTTGCTCGTGCAAAAAAAGACCAGTTTAGGGCAAAAAAAAATAAAAAAAAAATTTGCACTTTAATGTACGCTTGCAAAAAGAGCCATTCAGGGGCACAAAAAATAGTTTGCAGTGTGTTATACATATTTGGAGGTGTGTGAAATAAACAATTTCTATATAGTTTTCTCCTACTGTGCTATAGTAAAAAAACAACATTTTTTTTGAATAGCATTTTCTGCAGTTCTGTAGCTGTGCGATTCAGCGGTTACGTACTGTGGGTGTGTTCTGCTCTTCCAAAAAACGCAGTTTAGGGGCACAAAAAATAGTTTGCAGTGTGTTATACATATTTGGAGGTGTGTGAAATAAACAATTTCTATATAGTTTTCTCCTACTGTGCTATACTAAAAAAACAACATTTTTTTGGAATAGCATTTTCTGCAGTTCTGTAGCTGTGCGATTCAGCGGTTACGTACTGTGGGTGTGTTCTGCTCTTCCAAAAAACGCAGTTTAGGGGCACAAAAAATAGTTTGCAGTGTGTTATACATATTTGGAGGTGTGTGAAATAAACAATTTCTATATAGTTTTCTCCTACTGTGCTATACTAAAAAAACTATTTTTTTTTTTAATAGCATTTTCTGCAGTTCTGTAGCTGTGCGATTCAGCGGTTACGTACTGTGGGTGTGTTCTGCTCTTCCAAAAAACGCCGTTATGGGGCACAAAAAATAGTTTGCAGTGTGTTATACATATTTGGAGGTGTGTGAAATAAACAATTTCTAAATAGTTTTCTTCTATTGTGCTATACTAAAGAAAAAAACTTTTTTTTTGAATAGCATTTTCTGCAGTTCTGTAGCTGTGCGATTCAGCGGTTACGTACTGTGGGTGTGTTCTGCTCTTCCAAAAAACGCCGTTTAGGGGCACAAAAAATAGTTTGCAGTGTGTTATACATATCTGGAGGTGTGTGAAATAAACAATTTCTAAATAGTTTTCTTCTACTGTGCTATACTAAAAAAAAAAACATTTTTTTTGAATAGCATTTTCTGCAGTTCTGTAGCTGTGCGATTCAGCGGTTACGTACTGTGGGTGTGTTCTGCTCTTCCAAAAAACGCCGTTTAGGGGCACAAAAAATAGTTTGCAGTGTGTTATACATATTTGAAGGTGTGTGAAATAAACAATTTCTATATAGTTTTCTCCTACTGTGCTATACTAAAAAAACAACATTTTTTTTGAATAGCATTTTCTGCAGTTCTGTAGCTGTGCGATTCAGCGGTTACGTACTGTGGGTGTGTTCTGCTCTTCCAAAAACACCCATTTAGGGCAAGATCCTAAATTCGGAAAATATGAGGAGAAGGTCAAAGGGACGTGGTGGCCCCGGTCGTGGTGCTGCTGGTGGAGCTCCTGTTGCAGGGAGAGGACGTGGTGGATCTGTGCCAGATACACGCACAAGTGAAACACCTTCCTCAGGTGCGAGTAGGCGACCGAGCCTGCGGCGGTATTTTGTCGCGCCTAATGAGGCTGTACGAATGTTTAGGCCAGGACAAGTACAGGCGATAGTAGATTGGGTTGCTGACAGTGCCTCGGGTTCCTTCACATTGTCTCCCACCCACTCTTCTGATGAAAGAACAGAGTTGGCACCTGAAACCCATGTCCATCAGTCTTACACCTCACCCCCTTGCAAATCAGCCAAGCAGTCTGAGCCCCAAATCATGCAGCAGTCTCTTCTGCTTTTCGATGACTCTGTTAGCAGGGTTTCCCAGGGCCATCCACCTAGCCCTGCCCCAGAAGTGGAAGAGATTGAGTGCACCGATGCCCAACCACTTATGTTTCATGATGAGTACATGGGAGGACCATCGCAGTACGTCTCGGATGATGACGAAACACAGGTGCCAACTGCTGCTGCTTTCGCAATTGTGCAGACAGACAAGGAGGGCAGGGGTGAAGACTGGGTGGAAGATGATGTGGAGGATGATGAGGTCCTCGACCCCACATGGAATGAACGTTATGCAGGTGACCAGTGTAGTTTGGAGGAAGAGGCGGTGGTCGCACAGAGCCACCAGCACAGCAGAAGAGGGAGCAGGGTGCAAAAGCGGAGCGTCCGTCCGCTAGACAGTATGTCTGCTACTGCCCAACGCAGCAAGGGACCGAGCACACCAAAGCCAGGTCCAAGGAGTTCCCTAGCGTGGCAGTTCTACACACAATGTGCTGATGACAAGACACGAGTGGTTTGCAGGCTGTGCAATCAGAGGCTGAAGCGAGGCATAAACGTTCTCAACCTGAGCACAACCTGCATGACCAGGCATCTAAGTGCAAAGCACGAGCTGCAGTGGAGTAGACACCTCAAAAACCAAGAAAGGTCTCTGGCTCCTCCTGCTTCCTCTTCTGCTGCAGTCTCGGCCTCTTCATCCACCTCTGTAGTGACAGTGGCACCTGCCACCCCGCAAACAGAGGATCTGCCAGCAACACTACCACCTGGGTCACCAACCATCTCCACAATGTCCCATGGAAGCGTTCAGCTCTCTATCTCCCAAACAATGGAGCGGAAGAGGAAGTACCCCCCTAGCCACCCGCAATCCCTGGCTCTGAATGCCAGCATTTCAAAACTCCTGGCCTTTGAAATGCTGTCATTCCATCTGGTGGAGACGCAGAGTTTTAAAAGCCTGATGGCATTGGCTGTCCCACAGTACGTCGTGCCCAGCCGCCACTATTTTTCCAAGCGAGCCATCCCTTCCCTGCACAACCAAGTGGGGGACAAAATCAGGTGTGCACTGCGCAACGCCATCTGTGGCAAGGTCCACCTAACTATGGATGCGTGGACCAGTAAGCACGGTCAGGGACGTTATATCTCCCTAACAGCACACTGGGTAAATGCAGTGGCGGCTGGGCCTGAGGCAGATAGCAGTTTGGCGCATGTCCTTCCACCACCGAGGATTGCAGGGCGCTTCAGTTTTCCTCCTGTTGCTAACTCCTCCTACTCCGCTTCCTCATCCTCTACCGCCTCCTCATCTGGTCAGCGTAACACCTTCACCACCAACTTCAGCACAGCCAGGGGTAAACGACAGCAGGCAGTTTTAAAACTTTCCTGTTTAGGGGAAAAACCCCACACCGAGCAGGAGTTGTGGAGGGACATGGAACAACAGACCAATGAGTGGTTGCTGTCAGTGAGCCTCAAGCCCGGCCTGGTGGTGTGCGATAATGGGCAAAATCTCGTAGCAGCTCTGGGCCTAGCCGGTTTGACGCATATCCCTTGCCTGGCGCATGTGCTGAACTTGGTGGTCCAGAGGTTCCTTAAAAATTACCCCAATATGCCAGAGCTGCTGCAGAAAGTGCGGGCTGTGTGTGCGCACTTTCGGCGTTCTCACCCTGCTACTGCTCGCCTGTCAGCGCTGCAGCGTAACTTCGGTCTTCCCGCTCACCGCCTCATATGTGATGTGCCCACAAGGTGGAACTCCACCTTGCACATGCTGGCCAGACTGTGCGAGCAGCAGCAGGCGATAGTGGAGTTTCAGCTGCAGCAATCACGCGTGAGTCGCTCTGCGGAACAGCACCACTTCACCACCAATAACTGGGCCTCCATGCGAGACCTGTGTGCCTTGTTGCGCTGTTTCGAGTACTCCATCAACATGTCCAGTGCCAATGACGCCGTTCTTAGCGTTACTATCCCAGTTCTATGCCTCCTTGAAAAAACGCTTCGGGCGATGATGGAAGAGGATGTGGCACAGGAGGATGAGGAGGAGGAGGAGGAAGCGGGATCATTTCAAAGGCTTTCAGGGCAGTCTTTCACAAGTGGCTACGAGGGTGGGTTCCTGCACCAACAAACGTCAGGTACACAATTGTCCGGCAGAAAGGGCACAGTTCTGGAGGATGACGAGGTGGAGGAGGAGATGGAGGAGGAGGAGCCATTTTCACAGCAGGGTGGCACCTAGACCAGCTCGTGGCCATCACTGGTGCGTGGCTGGGGGGATACAGAGGACACAGACGATACACCTCCCACAGAGGACAGCTTTTCTTTGCCTCTGGGCAGCCTGGCACACATGAGCGATTACATGCTGCAGTGTTTCCGCAATGACCGCCGAGTTGCCCACATTTTAACTGGTGCTGATTACTGGGTGGCCACCCTGCTGGATCCCCGTTACAAGGACAACGTACCGTCCTTAATTCCCTCACTGGAGCGGGATCGTAAGATGCGCAAGTACAAGCGCACGCTGGTAGACGCGCTGCTGGTGGCAATCCCACCTGACAGCGGGCGTACGGTGGAAGCACAAGGCGAAGGCAGAGGAGGAGGAAGAGGTCGCCAACGCAGCCGGGGCACCAGCAGCACCTCAGAAGGCAGGGTTAGCATGGCTGAAATGTGGAAAAGCTTTGTCAGCATGCCACAACAACCAGCACCACCAGCTGAGATGGAACGTCTTAGCAGGAGGCAGCATTTCACCAACATGGTTGAGCAGTATGTGTGCACAGGCCTACACGTACTGGGTGACGGGTCTGCCCCCTTTAACTTCTGGGTCTCCAAATTGGGCACATGGCCTGAGCTTGCCCTTTATGCCTTGGAGGTGCTGGCCTGCCCTGCAGCCAGTGTATTATCTGAACGTGTATTTAGCACGGCAGGGGGCGTTATCACAGACAAGCGCAGCCGCCTGTCCAGAGCCAATGTGGACAAGCTCACGTTCATTAAAATGAACCAGGCATGGATCCCACAGGACTTGTCCGTACCTTGTGCAGAATAGACATGTATACCGGTGTTGTGACAAAAACTGTCCGGCCATCGGATTGTGTCCGGCCCATACTGCGAAGGCACAGCGCTTGCGCAGTACAGAGGACAAGGAGATTCACAAAATCTCCGAAGATGAACGGCGCCTGCGCTGTGAGTGCAGGTTCAAGCCCCACCATCCAAGTGGACATACGGTAGCACATAGTAACAGGGCCCCTCACGGGCTCGGTTCGATCGCCACGCTTCGGGCACGGCCTCACTTGGCTCGGCTTGAACCACGGATGGTGTGGCCTTCACCTGAACTCACCACGCAGGCGCCGTTCGTCTTGGGAGATTTTAGAAATCCCCTTGTCCTACATACTGAGCAAGCGCAGTACAGGGTGGACACTATTTGACGGGGGACAGAATTCGACACATCACCGGCCTTACCCAGCCATTGTTGTATTTTTGAATCAGTGTTGGCTACCTCGTCCTCCTCCACCGCCGCTTCCACCTACACAGCCACATCCACCGCCACCTCAACCTCCTACTCCATATGGACCTTGTCCTCCTAGGTCAAGATTATTATTTTTTATTTTTATTTTTTTATGTTATTTTAAGTTATTTCCCTATCCACATTTGTTTGCAGAGCACTTGCCATGCTCTTAACAACATTTTGCTGCCATTTGCAGCCCTCTAGCCCTTTCCATTACTTTTTTAGAGCCTTTTTAGTCCTTAGAAGTCCGGGTCCCCATTGACTTCAATGGGGTTCGGGTTCGGGTCCGGGTTCGGGTTAAAGTTCGGTCCCGAACCCGAACTTTTTTCCGAAGTTCGGCCGAACCCGTCGAACCCGAACATCCAGGTGTCCGCTCAACTCTAGTTTTTAGCCTAAAATTATTTTTTTAGAATAGCACAATAGAAGAAAAATATATAAATTGTTTATCTCACAAAAACACTGCAATTTTTTATTTATTTTTGCCCTAAATGGGTGTTTTTGGAAGAGCAGAATACACCCACAGTATGTAAACGGTGTATCTCACACCTACAGGACTGCAGAAAATGCTATTCAAAAAAATTGTTTTTGTTGTAAAATTATTTTTTTAGAATAGCACAATAGAAGAAAAATATATAAATTGTTTATCTCACAAAAACAGTGCAATTTTTTTATTTTTTTTTTTGCTCTAAATGGGTGTTTTTGGAAGAGCAGAATACACCCACAGTATGTAAATGGTGTATCTCACACCTACAGAACTGCAGAAAATGCTATTAAAAAGAAAAAAAAAATTGTCCTAACATTTTTTTTTAGAATAGCACAATAGCAGAGAAATATATAAATTGTTTATCTCACAAAAACACTGCAAATTTATTTATTTTTTTTGCCCTAAATGGGTGTTTTTGGAAGAGCAGAATACACCCACAGTATGTAAATGGTGTATCTCACACCTACAGAACTGCAGAAAATGCTATTAAAAAAAAATGTTTTTGTAACAATAGAAGAAAAAAGACTGCGCACTGCAACCCAACCAGGTAAATCTATGTAGATCCCTGAGTTATTAGATCTCTGAATCTGGACTCCTAGATAAATCTCTCTCCCTGAAAGCAGCAACAGGAACCTTGCCCTACACTGTCTCTATCTTTTCTCTCAGTAGATTGCAGAATCAGGACTAACTCCTATCATTTCATTCTCTCTCTCTCTCACAGCAACAGCAGCCAGGATCCTTTCCCTATACTGTCTAAAGCAGAGTGACGTGCTGTGCTGTGTGCCTCTAGCTTATATAGAGGCTGGGTCACATGCTGCACTGGCCAATCACAGCCATGCCATTAGTAGGCATGGCTGTGATGGCTTCTAAGGGCACACCAGTTAAACAAAAGTTTATTGGCTGCCCTGTAGCTTTTAGAAATGCGCCATTACATCGCCGAACACCGGACCCGAACCCAAACATACAGTCAATTGTTCGGGTTCGGGTCCGGGACCCAAAAATCCAAAAGTCCGGTACGAACCTGAACTTTACAGTTCTGTCAGCTTCTGGTGTCAGAAAGTTTTTTTTCTATCTGCCTGGATTTGAACGGACTTTACCTCTGTTGTATTATTTTGTTTTCCATCACATTTCTCCATCTAAGTGTGATTTCACAATATGGACATTGACTATTCAGAGTTATATGCGTCTTGAAACACATATTATTAGCGCTACCTGGTTCTATACATTTTATATATATTTATTTATAAGTACCCATTTATATAGAATCCAATTAGCTTCTATTTTATTTGTTGGCAAAGCTTAATTGAACAAGCTGTAGTTAGAAGCTGATTGGCCACCATGCACAGCTGCACCCAATTTTGCACTCCCCATTTGTAGTAAATTAACCCCATTGTCTTAGACCCCATTCACACAGGGGCGACTCGTCAGGCGACTCAGCCGCCTGACAAGTCGCGTCCCATTCTGTACAATGGAACCGTTCTAATCGGAGCTACTGAAGTCGCTCTGACTTAGAAAAAGGTTCCTGTACTACTTCAAGACGATTTCAGGGCGACTTCAATTAACTTCAATACAGAAGTAATTTTTGAAGTCACCTTTGAAGTCGTCTTCAGATCGCCCGGCACAGTCGCGGGACAAGTCGTGCCGCCCCTGTGTGAATGGGCTCTTAGTTTTGTTATCCCAAGTTTGGATTAAACCTATCAATGAAATAAACCCTATTGGTCATGAAGTTGCACAAAATTAAAAAAAAAACTTGATGTTTACAAGCCTGAGCTGAAAACTAAACTCCAGGCAGAAATAATAGACTATGATTTAATAGACTAGTTAATTTAGTCTTTTAATGCATTTTTAAATAAAACTAGTGTTAGTACTGAATATGTTTATATATTAGCTTTTTGTGAGCTCCTGCTGAGCAGCACTGAGATTGTGAAAAAAGCTGTGTTTGCTAATCTAGCACGTTGCATTGTGCATTGTCATCATCATGGTGATGGAATGGGTGAGTCAAATTAACAGAAGTGTGAAAACATGATGTACCTTCTTTTTACAGTCATCAAGGTAATGGCAAAGCTTTATGGCTTAACTAAAGTGGTGAAAAGCAAGGTAAACAAATGTATTATACTGATTGTCAGGGTTGTCCCGATCTAAAGGATGGCTGAGCAAAATTTTATTTTTTTTTGCTAAGTAAGATAGTTAATACATATTTATTTCAACTTAGTATTTACGTATTTTGCTAAAAAGCATACAAGATAATTGCAAAGATGAAATACATATATGTGAACTATTTTACCTACTAAAAGATTTGAATTTCGGTATCTCCAGTTCTGAAATTTACACTGCATGGACACTCACAGCCCAATATGGTCTGGCAGAAGACCTAATTATTCTCCTGCAGTTAACATACACTTTACAGGTCCTGGCCCTCCCACAGTCTCCAACTGGATAGTGAAAGAGAAGAAGACTGGTGGGCTCATCTTTGTCACTCTGTTCTCCCCTCCTATCAACATGCCTTGTGCACTGTAGAATACTGGTTTGGCTCCTTGTGCTGCTTATCCCTCTCCTGTTTTAAACTCTGCTGTACAGAAAACTGATACCAAGTCAACTTTAGGTACAGTAGGTGCCGCCGATATTGTATATCTATCGCGCTCCCATCGCCGAGATTCTCGACGACAGGAGTGCCGAGATCTCGGCAACAGGGTGGCGACACGTGTCACGCTCGCTGCAATAGCGAGAGGGAGACGCGACACTGTACTGAGCGGGGATCCGACGTGGATTCCCGCCAATACCAGGCACTGCGTTTGGTATGAATCCTTAGCGGGAACTCCACGCCAATTTTTAAAGAAAAAAACGGCGTGGTTCCCCCTCCAGGAGCATACCAGGCCCTTGGGTCTGGTCTGGATTTGAAGGGGAACCCTACGCCGAAAAAGCGGCATGGGGGTCCCCCTCAAAATCCAAACCAGACCCTTATCCGAGCACGCAACCTGGCAGGCCGCAGGGGAAGAGGGGGGGACGAGAGAGCCGTACCAGGCCGCATGCCCTCAACATGGGGGGTTTGGTGCTCTGGGGCAGGGGGGGGACCTGCGGCCCCCCCACCCCAGAGCACCCTGCCCCCATGTTGATGAGGACAGGGCCTCTTCCCGACAACCCTGGCCGTTGGTTGTCGGGGTCTGTGGGCGGGGGGCTTATCGGAATCCGGGAGCCCCCTTTAATAAGGGGGCCCCAGATCCCGGCCCCCCACCCTATGTGAATGAGTATGGGGTACATCGTACCCCTACCCATTCACCTGGTGGAAAAAAATGGCAATAAAAACACAACACAGTTTTTAAAAGTATTTTATTGCACAGCTCCGGGGGTCTTCTTCCGACTTCGGGGGTCTCCGGTGTCGTCGCCGCGCTCTCCGGTTCTTTCTTCTGCCGGGCCACCGCTATCTTCTTCCAACTCTTTTGCTAGCGGGGCCCGGTCTTCTCCGTCGCCTTCTCCCCTCTTCTTCTCTCCGGTTCTTTCTTTCTTCCGCCGGGCCTCAGCTAACTTCTTTTAGCTCTTTTGCTAGCGGAGGCCCGGTCTTCTCCGTCGTCTCGTCCGGCTCTCCGTTGTCCTTCTTCCGGCACCTCCACTAACTTCTTGTAGCTCTTTTGCTAGTGGAGGGGTTGGTCTTCCCGTCGTCGCCGTCTGCGTCTTCTTCCCTCTTCTCCTCCTCGATGTTGACTCGTCGCTTCCTCTTGCAGTAATACTAAATCTTCGGTCCGCAGAGATTTATATAGGCTTCTCATGACGTCACAGTCACATGTTCCCATGACGTCACAGTCACATGCTCCGGGGCCACACGGAGCATGTGACTGTGACGTCATGAGAAGCCTATATAAATCTCTGCGGACCGAAGATTTAGTATTACTGCGAGAGGAAGCGACGAGTCAACATCGAGGAGGAGAAGAGGGAAGAAGACGCTGACGGCGACGACGGGAAAACCGGCCCCTCCACTAGCAAAAGAGCTACAAGAAGTTAGTGGAGGTGCCAGAAGAAGGAAAACGGAGAGCCGGACGAGACAACGGAGAAGACCGGGCCTCCGCTAGCAAAAGAGCTAAAAGAAGTTAGCTGAGGCCCGGCGGAAGAAAGAAAGAACCGGAGAGAAGAAGAGGGGAGAAGGCGACGGAGAAGACCGGGCCCCGCTAGCAAAAGAGTTGGAAGAAGATAGCGGTGGCCCGGCAGAAGAAAGAACTGGAGAGCGCGGCGACGACACCGGAGACCCCTGAAGTCGGAAGAAGACCCCCGGAGCTGTGCAATAAAATACTTTTAAAAACTGTGTTGTGTTTTTATTGCCATTTTTTTCCACCAGGTGAATGGGTAGGGGTACGATGTACCCCATACTCATTCACATAGGGTGGGGGGGCCGGGATCTGGGGCCCCCTTATTAAAGGGGGCTCCCGGATTCCGATAAGCCCCCCGCCCGCAGACCCCGACAACCAATGGCCAGGGTTGTCGGGAAGAGGCCCTGTCCTCATCAACATGGGGGCAGGGTGCTCTGGGGTGGGGGGGCCGCAGGTCGCCCCCCTGCCCCAGAGCACCAAACCCCCCATGTTGAGGGCATGCGGCCTGGTACGGTTCAGGAGGGAGGGGGGGCGCTCTCTCATCCCCCCCCTCTTCCCCTGCGGCCTGCCAGGTTGCGTGCTCGGATAAGGGTCTGGTTTGGATTTTGAGGGGGACCCCCACGCCGCTTTTTCGGCATAGGGTTCCCCTTCAAATCCAGACCAGACCCAAGGGCCTGGTATGCTCCTGGAGGGGGAACCCACGCCGTTTTTTTCTTTAAAAATTGGCGTGGAGTTCCCGCTCAGGATTCATACCAAACGCAGTGCCTGGTATTGGCGGGAATCCACGTCGGATCCCCGCCTATCGGCAATGCGTGTCGCTCATCGTGAAAGGAATTTTTTTTTCCTTTCCCGATGACGAGACAGCTCGGCGCTGGCTCTCGCGACGGAGCTCATAGGGTGTCAATCTCGCCGCTAGAAGCGGCGAGATTGACACAATATCGGCGGCACCTACTGTACATACACTGCTTACATTGCACAAACCATTTAATGATGTCTTAAAAACTGCATTGATTTATTTATTCATTTCTTTTTCTTGGAGGTTTATTTTTGAAAGAGTTGTCCCCTTTGGAAAAAAAGAAAATACTTTTCTGGTAGGGTGAACTGCACAGATGTTAAAGTGATATTGAAGGCAGATTTAAAAAAAAAAACAATAAAAAAAAAACATGTCATACTCACCTGCTCTGTGCAGTGGTATGGAAAGAGCAGTCCCAATCCTCCTCTTCTCGGGTCCCCCGCCAGCGCTCCTTGCCCCTCCCTCCTGCTGAGTGCCCTTACAGCAGACAATTTGCTACGGGGGCACCTCTGTGTGTCCATGCACACACAGAGCGTGACTGAGGTCCTCCCCCAGTCTCTCCTCAATGGCTCACTGGCTGTTATTGGCAGTAGTGGAAGCCAATGGCCGCTGCTCTCGTGCACATGGCTGGATTGAGATGGGGCTCAGGTAAGTATTAGGGGATGAGCTGCTGCACACAGAAGGTTTTTTACCTTCATGCATAGAATGCATGAAGGTAAAAAACCATGAGCCTTTACTTTAAGTGGTTGAGGTCTATGCCTAGTTCTACTGAGTTCATGAACTTTGAACAACAAATACTTGATGGGTACAATTGAAAATCAATAATTGGACTCCCTTAGCTAGAGGTAGATTCTAGCATTTTACTTAACCAGTTGTCTACCACCCACCGTCAAATGACGGCGGGCGGAAGACTCTCTTGTTCTGACAGGACGTCATATGACATCCTGCCTTTAAAAGCAGCTAGGGGGCACGCGCGCGTTGCTGGGGACCCGATGCGCGTGCCCGGTGGCCTCGATGGCCGCCGGGCACCCGAGATTTCCCAGTAACCGAGCAGGACCGTGGATCTGTGTGTATAAACACACAGATCCACGTCCTGTCAGGGAGAGGAGAACGATGGTGTGTCCCTTGTACATAGGGACAACCATCGGTCACCTCCCCCAGTCAGTCCCCTCCCCCCACAGTTAGAACACATCTAGGAAACACATTTAACCCCTTCCTCGCCCCCTAGTGTTAATCCCTTCCCTGCCAGTCACATTTATACAGGCCCTCTAAATGTGAAAGTAACAAATTAATTTATTTGAGATTAATGTTTGAATACAAACTGTAAAAACTGTCAGATAATTAAAAAAGCATGTTGTGCTATTAATGGGATCAGAATTTATTTGCTATTAAAATTAAAGTCTAACCTGTTCTAACCTCCAAATGGCTTATTACTTTATTATGGAAGGCATGTTCATAAGCCTCCCACAGGAAGTAATTCTTTTAAAGTAGAGAAGCCATTAGCAAACATTAATAGCAATTTAAGCTATTGACCATTAGCAGTCATTAATAGAGTCCATCATTTAATGACTAAATGCTATTTTTATTTACAAGAAAATACATGTTTTTAAAAAGGCTAAAATAGAGGTTACAATGCTCCAGCTGCATTTTTATCTGTGATGAAAGAAAAGTATGATGAAAAGGCACAAGTAATTGCTTTAGCTCTGTTCCACACTGGTCTTCCCAGCTGGATGATGGCTGGGGTTTGGACTTTAAATTTATAGGATAGGGAAATTTAATAAACAGAACATCAACATCCCCCAAAAAAAAAAATCCACAAAAAGGTACAAACCTCAACATTGGACTTTGGAGATCCATTAACCACTTGCTTACTGGGCACTTAAACCCCCCTCCTGCCCAGACCAATTTTCAGCTTTCAGTGCTGATGCACTTTGAATGACAATTGCGCGGTCATACAATGCTGTACCCAAATGACATTTTTATAATTTTTTCCCCACTAATAGAGCTTTCTTTTGGTGGTATTTGATCACCTCTGCGGCTTTTATTTTTTGTTAAAAATAAATAAAAAGACTGATTTAAAAAAAATATATATATATTATTTTATATTTTGTTATAAAATTTTGTAAACAGGTAATTTTTCTCCTTCATTGATGTACGCTGATGAGGCTGCACTGATGGGCTAAACTGATGGGCTGCACTGATGGGCACCGATGGGCTGCACTGATGGGCACCGATAGGGCGGCACTGGTGGGCACAGAAAAGGCGGCACTGGTGGGCACCGATAAGGCGGCGCTGGTGGGCACTGATAGGCGGCACTGAGGGGTGGCACTGATGGGTGGCACTGAAGAGCATTGATAGGTGGCACTGGTGGGCACTGAGAAGTGGCACTAATAGGTGGCATTGATAGGTGGCACTGATAGGTGGCAGTGATGGGCACAGATAGGTGGCAGTGATGGGCACTGATGGGTGCCAGTGATGGGCACTGGTAGATTACACTGATAGGCAGCATTGCTAGGTGGGCACTGATGGGGCACTGATTGGCGGCACTTGTGGCCATTGATAGGTGGCACTGTGGGCATTGACAGGTGGCACTGTGGGCATTGATAGGTGGCACTGTGGGCACTGGCAGGGAGCAATTTTATTCACAATGGCAGGCACTGGCATCTGGCACTGATGAGGCTCCTTCTGCCTCCTTCTTCTTCGGGACCGATGTCCCTTGTGAAAGAGCCGATTATCTGCTTTTTTTCCTCCTCACGCTGTCAGTGTGAGGAGAAAAAAAGCCGATTACCGATTCTTTGTTTACATCACATGATCAGCTGTCATTGGCTGACAGCTGATCACGTGGTAAAGGGTCGGGATCGGCCCCTTACTCGGATCGGTGATCGCCCGAGTCTCAGTGACTCGGGCAATCACAGCGCGCGCCGCGCGTGCCCTGCAGGGGCGCGCGCCGCGCGTGCCCTGCAGGGGCGCGCGGGGAGTGCGCAAAGGGGAGGCCGTCTGTTGACGGCATCCCAGATTTTCAGGTCCGCGCTGAAGCCGTCATTTGGCTATAGCGCGGGCCTCAAGCAGTTAAACATTATATAACGTTTTAGCTGTCACTTACTAGTAACAGAAAAACCCGTAGAGTAAACCCCTGATTAAAATAAATTAATAATCATGTATTGTAGTTTCATGTTGCTAACTGAGCAGAGTTTGGTTTGATGGAAGTTTGCTGAAAAATTTGAAAAGTTTTCAAATCCCTGTTACCCTATCTCCAACATATTGTATAAAGATTTTTTTTAAGGTTTTTCTGTACCACAACCTTTCATATAAATGTTTATAAATCTGTACAAAATGCTTTCTTATACATGAGCTCCATTATTGTACTGCTGCATTTTCTGTTCTAGTCATTATTTTTCTCTTTTATAAACATGTTCTCTCTTGCTAATGCAAACAAAAAATTAATACATATAAAAGAGTCCTGCTTATTTAAGCAATTTCAAGAGCAATATGGGAATAACACCAATCCTTTAAATTAAATACTTGGGAGATAAGCTGTATATGGCATTAAAGAACAGTATGATTTCCATGGACAGCATTAGCAACACTGTGTACTGGCATCACATAATTTTGATGTGTAAATATGTTTTTACTTTAACTTCTAATTTGGCTTATATATGGCAGCAACACTCCAATCAGATGCATTGCAGCTAGAAAAAAAAGCTTTTGTGAGTAGCTTTGGCTGTAACACCTGATGTTTTTTTATCCAGCTGTAATAGGCCTCAGTTGAATGCTGAATGTAGCACCAAAAACAGATCTAAAGCCTACAGGAAACTTGTCTCTTTTAAAAAGCTCTCAGCATTGTACAAACACAAAACAGGGGCACAGATATGCTTCAAAACCACACCCCCATCTATTCCCCAGAAAAATTAAAAATATAAAATTTAGGTATGTATTTGGTAGAAATTGATGTCAGGACAATACACAAGTGTTTGAATAGGTTTGGCAGTAAATGAGCAGCTTGGTAAGGCCACAATATAAGAGAGAGAGATTAGGCAGATTTTATTTTGAAATAAACATTAAAGTGTATTATTTCAGAGACAATAGCCACAAATATTGAACAATGCCTGGACACTATGTAAACAGGCTGGTAAGGCCTCACTGTAAGAGAGGCAGGTTTTATCTTGAAATAATCACTTTAAAACCACAAATGAAAGACACATTCTCCAAACGCACTCCTATCGGAGGCACGGAGGAGGAAAGGGGCATGTATGTCCGAGGATGAGACCCAAGGTACTGGGTGAGGATGAGGAACTGAGGTGGTAAAGCGGTTGCAGACCTAAGGTTTTAATAAGGAGACATGGAATACATTTGAGATGCGCATATTAGAAGGAAGGTCTAAAGCGTAAGCCACTGGGTTAATCCTGCGGAGAATACGGAAAAGCCCAATAAACTGAGATTCCAACTTCAGTGAGGGAGCACGGAGTCAGAGGTGACAGCCAGACCGTGTCCCCAACATGGTAGGAAGGTGCAGGCAGGCGTCTGTGGTCAGCATGGGGTCTGTACCTATTATTGGCATGTTGCAAAGCATCCTGGACTTGTGCCCAAGTGGAATGAAGACCACAAAGATGCTCCTCTAACGCAGGGATGCTCTATGGAACAAATGACCATAGTTTGCCATAAATAGGGACAAATCGAGAAGCAGAATTCAAGGCACTATTGTGAGCAAACTCCGCCCAAGGTAAGAGGTTTGACCAGTTGTTATGATGGTGAGAAATATAGCAACGTAGAAACTGCTCCAAGGACTGGTTGGCTCGTTCTGCGGCCCCATTAGACTGCGGGTGATACGCAGAGGAGAAATAAAGCTGAATTCCCAACTGTGCACAAAAGGCTCGCCATAACCGGGACACAAACTGACTAACCCTGTCCGAGACGATCACCTTAGGTAGCCCATGTAAGCGAAAGATCTCCCAAGCAAAAATGGAAGCCAGTTCCTTAGATGTGTCCTCAATGATCTCACCTTACCCACACTCTGAGACAGTCTAACTTTCTAGGATGCTCTTTTTATACCCAATCATGTCACTGACCTGTTGACAATTAACCTAATTAGTTGTAAAATGTTCTTATAGCTCTTTCCAGTAAATACCACTTACCTTGCCAGCTTTTTGTTGTACTGTCCATCCTTTTTGAGACATGTTGTTGCTATCCATTTCAAAATTACCTTATTTTTTTTCTTAAAATTAAACATTTTCTAAGTTTAAACTCTGAAGAATGAGGAAGGGGAGTGCAGGCCTTTATCTGCTGATTGGTGTAATTAAAGTGTCATTAAACCCACATCTAGGGATGAGCTCGGTGTTCGAGTCGAACATAGGTTCGACTCGAACATCGGCTGTTCGTGCGTTCGGCGAACAACGAACGATTTGGGCCGTTCGCGCCAAATTCGAGTGACGCGAACGGCCCACAATACACTGCGCCATCGCAGTGTAATCCCGGCGCTGTGATTGGCCAAGCATGCACTGTGACCCTGCATGCTTGGCCAATCACAGCGCCGGCAGCGAGGAGAGCAATGATTGGCCACAGGCAGGATGCCTGTGGCCAATTATAGCTGAGGGGGTTTAGTACACGCCCCACACTATAAAAGGCCGCCAGCGCGGCGGCCTTGTGTAGTGTGTTCCCGGAGCAGGGAAAGTGAAGGATAGGCAGGGACAGTGTCAAATCTTGTCAAATCTATTCTTTGCTAAACCTTGTGTGTAGGGACAGAGAAGGATAGGCAGGGAGAGTGTCAGTGTCATATTCTTTGCTAAACCTTGTGTGTAGGGAGAGAGAAGGATAGGCAGGGAGAGTGTCAGTGTCATATACTTTGATAAACCTTGTGTGCAGGGAGAGAGAAGGATAGGCAGGGGACAGTGTCAGTGTCATATTATTTGCTAAACCTTGTGTGCAGGGAGAGAGAAGGATAGGCAGGGGACAGTGTCAGTGTCATATTCTTTGCTAAACCTTGTGTGTAGGGAGAGAGAAGGATAGGCAGGGAGAGTGTCAGTGTCATATACTTTGATAAACCTTGTGTGCAGGGAGAGAGAAGGATAGGCAGGGGACAGTGTCAGTGTCATTGTTGCTAAGCCTCCTGCACATTATACACCTGAAGTTAGCCCGTATTGCTGCTTTTTCCTGGTGTGTTACACCAACAGGATTTTGCGGCACTTACAGCGGGCGGAGTGTGCCTCCTGACCATATTACACCTTAACTTAGCCTGTATTGCTGCTTTTCCCATTTCCCTGCAGGCCATTAGAATGTCTGGAAGGCAAACAAGGAGAGGCAGACAGTCAGGAGCCAATAAAAGAGGGCAAGCAGGCTCTGTGTATGGAGACAACAGTGCTGGTCGTGGACGCGGTGCATCGCCATCAGCACGTGGCCATGGGACACGCTTGTCCTTCTTTTCGGCAGCTGGACGTGTTGAGCCGCATCATGCCGAAGACTTGGTAGAGTGGATGACCAAGCCCTCCTCATCCTCCTCATCCTCTCTCACCCAGGCTCACGGTACTGGCAAAGCAGCTGCCAAAGCGTCCTCTTTCCTGGTATCAATGTCATCATCAGTCACTCCTTCCCTAGACCAACCATGTCCTCCTGAGGAGTCCCCCGAACTGTTTGAGCACAGTGTTGGGTACATGCTGCAGGAGGATGCCCAGCGTTTCGAAGGGTCTGATGATGATACCCAGCTAGAGGAAGGCAGTAGCGTGAGAGCAGAGAGAGGGGATGCTCAAGAAGGACACCAATCTGGCAGTCATGTTCCAGCAGCTGCAGCATACTGCCAGATTGGCTCCAGTGATGAGGAGGGAGGGGATGATGAGGTCACTGACTCCACGTGGGTGCCTAATAGGAGAGAGGATGAGGAGGAGGCACATCTCCAACGAGGCAGGATGCCCTTGGGGGGCCAGCGTAAGGGCAGCACACCGACGGAATCACACCGCAGAGCTCCGCCTGTGCAGGGCGCTGCCTCTGCCCGTTATTCAAAAAGTTCTTTGGTGTGGGCCTTTTTTGAATCGAGTGCATCAGATCGCACAGCTGCTGTTTGCAACATATGTCTCAAGCATATATCGCGTGGCCAAAACATCACCCGCTTGGGCACCACATGCTTGACCAGACATATGTTGACCTGCCATGCAGCTCATTGGCAAGCCTACCTTAAAGACCCACACCAAAGAACAAAGCTGACCTCTTCTTGCACCGCATCAGCTGGGATCTCCAACCCCACTATACCTTCAGTCCTCTCTGAAACCTGCTCTGAGATGAATGAAGGTATAGAATTAGGTGTGTCACAGCCAAGTACTTGCGGCCACTCTGCTAGCAGTACACCGACGTCCGATTCTAGCAGGCAAATTTCCCTGCCCCAGCTGCTGGACCGTCGAAAGAAGTTCACTCCCAGCCATCCACATGCCCAGCGGTTGAATGCTAGCTTGGCTAAATTGCTAGCGCTTCAACTGCTGCCTTTTCAGTTGGTAGACTCGGCCCCCTTCCGGGAGTTTGTGCAATGTGCGTTTCCTCAGTGGCAGGTTCCCAAACGCCACTTTTTCTCACGGAAGGCGATTCCGGCTCTCTACCGACATGTGGAAGGCAATGTCTTGTCCTCGCTGGACAGGGCGGTCAGCGGTAAAGTGCATATTACCGCTGACTCATGGTCCAGCAGGCATGGACAGGGAAGTTACCTTTCTTTCACGGCCCATTGGGTCACTCTTTTGGCAGCTGGGAGGGATGCAGGGCAAGGTGCAGTAGTGTTGGAGGTTGTTCCACCGTCACGCCTCCAAAATGCTACTACTGACACACCTCTGTCCTCCACCCCCTCCTCTTCTTCTTCCTCCGTGGCCTCTTCCTGTGCTTTGTCCTCGGAACCAGCGGTGCTCCGTAGGCGTTCAAGGGGCTAGGCAAGTACGCAGGCAAAAAGATGCCATGCCGTGCTTGCGCTGGTGTGTTTGGGGGACAGGAGCCACACTGGGGCAGAGGTTCTGTCTGCTCTGCAGGGGCAGGCCGAGAGGTGGTTGACGCCACGCCAGCTTAAGCCAGGAATGGTAGTTTGGGACAATGGCACCAACCTCCTCTCCGCTCTCCGACAGGGACAACTGACCCATGTGCCCTGTGTGGCTCACGTCTTTAACCTGGTGGTGCAGCGGTTCTTGGGCAGGTACCCGGGCTTACAGGATGTCCTGAGGCAGGCCAGGAAAGTCTGTGTGCATTTCCGCAGATCTTATAATGCCAGTGCTCGCCTGGCTGAGCTGCAAAAGAAGTTGAACCTGCCCAAGAACCGCTTTATATGTGACATGCCCACCAGGTGGAACTCAACGTTGGCCATGCTGCAGCGGCTGCACACGCAGCAGAGGGCCATCAATGAGTACCTGGACAGGGTCAGGGGAGCTCGGTTTTTTTTCACCACGCCAGTGGGGCATGATCAGGGATGCATGCACTGTCCTGGCACCATTTGAGGAGGCCACGAGGATGGTGAGCAGTGACAGTGCAAGCATCAGTGACACTGTACCTCTTGTCCACCTGTTGGAACATACGTTGCGTGGAATAATGGACAGGGCACTTGAGGCAGAACAGAGGCAGGAAGAGGAGGACTTCCTTGCCTCTCAAGGCCCCCTTTACCCAGACAGTGTTCCTTCTGTCCCACCCATCGCACAGGAAGAAGAGGAGGAGGAGGAGGAGGAGGAGGATTGTGTCAGCATGGAGATGGAGCCTGGCACTCAGCATCATCAGCAGCAGTCTTTTAGGGATGATTTACAGTCCCAAGAAACCAGTGGACTTGTACGTGGCTGGGAGGAGGTGGCTGTGGATCATGTCGTCCTTAATGACCCAGAGGACTCCGGACCGAATGCCTCAGCTAACCTACGCTGCATGGCCTCCCTGATCCTGCAAAGTCTGCGGAAGGATCCTCGTATTCTTCGGATCAAGGAGAGGGACCATTACTGGCTGGCCACTCGCCTTAATCCACGGTACAAGGGTAAGGTTGTGGACCTTATCTTACCGTCGCAGAGGGAGCAGAGGATGAGACAACTCCGGGAGGCCTTGCAGAAAGGTCTGTGCAACGCGTTCCCAGAGACTGGGAGGTTACAAACTCCTGGTCCTGGACAACGAGTTTCTGAGGCTTTGGTCAGTCAAAGAAGGAGCGGTGGGGAAGGTGGCTGTCTGACCGATGCGTTCAGACAATTCTTTAGTCCGCAGCCCCAAGGTATGATCGGTTCCAGCAACCATCGCCAGCGTCTGATATACATGGTGCAGGAATACCTAGGGGCAAGGTCAGACTTGGACACCTTCCCCACCGAAAATCCTCTGGCTTACTGGGTCTTGAGGATGGATCACTGGCCAGAGCTTGCACAGTATGCAATTGAGCTACTGGCCTGTCCTGCATCCAGCGTTCTTTCAGAACGCACATTCAGTGCTGCTGGAGGATTTGTCGCGGATCACAGGGTGCGCCTGTCCACCGACTCTGTTGATCGACTGACCTTCATAAAGATGAACCAGTCTTGGATCACCACCAAACACCACCAAACACCTGAAGCTGATATAACAGACTAATTTATTTTCAAATGTCACATTATGTCATGTTATGTTGACTGACTATCCTCCTCCTCCTCAATGATCCGATTGATGATGGCTAAGGCCCAATTTTTCAGCCCCTGTTTAACAGGGGTGTGTTATTACAATTTTTTATGCAATGCTTTGCAGCAGGGCTCATTCCTGCACTCCAACTAGAGTATCTGGGAGTGGTTGCAGTGTCGTGGCACCAGCACCAGTGGCTAAGGCCCAATTTTTCAGCCCCTGTTTAACAGGGGCGTGTAATTACAATTTTTGATGCAATACTTTGCAACAGGGCTCATTGCTGTGCTCCAAGTACAGTATCTGTGAGGGGTTGCAGTGTTGTGGCACCAGTGCCTAAGGCCCAATTTTTATGCCCCTGTTTAACAGGGGCATGTAATTACAATTTTTTATGCAATGCTTTGCAGCAGGGCTCATTCCTGCACTCCAACTAGAGTATCTGGGAGAGGTTGCAGTGTCGTGGCACCAGCACCAGTGGCTAAGGCCCAATTTTTCAGCCCCTGTTTAACAGGGGCGTGTAATTACAATTTTTGATGCAATACTTTGCAACAGGGCTCATTGCTGTGCTCCAAGTACAGTATCTGTGAGGGGTTGCAGTGTTGTGGCACCAGTGCCTAAGGCCCAATTTTTATGCCCCTGTTTAACAGGGGCATGTAATTACAATTTTTTATGCAATGCTTTGCAGCAGGGCTCATTCCTGCACTCCAACTAGAGTATCTGGGAGAGGTTGCAGTGTCATGGCACCAGCACCAGTGGCTAAGGCCCAATTTTCAGCCCCTGTTTAACAGGGGCATGTAATTACAATTTTTGATGCAATACTTTGCAACAGGGCTCATTGCTGTGCTCCAAGTACAGTATCTGTGAGGGGTTGCAGTGTTGTGGCACCAGTGCCTAAGGCCCAATTTTTCTGCCCCTGTTTAACAGGGGCATGTAATTACAATTCTTGATCTAATAATTCACAGCAGGGCCCATTCCTGTGCCCACCAAGACTAACTGTGAGGCCTTACAGTGTTGTGTCAACACCACCACCACCACCACCACCAAAGGCCCAATTTTTCAGCCCCTGTTCAACAGGGGCATGCAATTACAATTCTTGATCTAATAATTCACAGCAGGGCCCATTCATGCGCCCACCAAGAGTAACTGTGAGGGCTCACAGTGTTGTGGCAACACCAACATGTAAGGGGCAAATTTCAGCTGAGTATATACGGCAGGCCCCTACTTTCAAACATCCAACTTACAAATGACTCCTCCTTGCAAACGGAAGGATACAACAGGAAGTGAGAGGAAATCTACCCCTAGGAAGGCAAATTCTCTCCTGTAAGAGTTAATATGGGAAAAAAGTGTCTCCTCTCCACTGATGCTTTATCACCAATTCTTGTTTCAATAAAAACCCCAAATTTTCAAAAAAACATTTGTCATTAGGACGGAAAGTGAGGTGAACTGTTCTGAACAGGTGCACACTGCACAGACAGCAAAACAAATGTTACAGGGGTGATAACCCTTCCCTATGTTTTCCAAAAAGCTTAAAAACAGATTTTTTGGCTGGAGCTACACTTAAACAATGTACCTGTTCAAAATTACAAACAGATTCTACATAAGAACAAACCTACAGTCCCTGTCTTGTATGCACCGCCTGTATACGGCTGTTCAGAGTATATAGGGCCTTTTTTATTTTGTGTGCGGGGTTCCCCTTAATATCCTTACAAGACCCAAAGGGGCTGGTAATGGGCTGGGGTAGGGGGAGGGGGGTCTGTGATGGGGTAGCTATGCCATTTTTCTTAAAGATTTCCATCCATATTACCGGGACCAGACATTACATTAAAGCCGCAAGCAGTTTTAAATGGCTTTTTTTCCTTTAGAAATGTAATTTTGTGCAGGGACAGTTCTAAACACGGGAAACACGTGGCACTTCACAGGCATACTTTAGACACCCCCCAGGTACGATATTTAAAGGAATATTTGACTTTTTTTTCCTTCACTTTATGCATCATTAAAATGACTGCTCCAGAAAAACTGCCGTTTTTAAAACTTCTTTTTGCATTGATACATGTCCCCTGGTGCAGAACCCGGGTTCCCAAACCCTTTTTAGGACAATAACATGCATAATAGTCGTTATAATTAGCACTTTAGATTTCGATTGTTCGCATCCATTGTATTTAATAGGGTTCTAAAGTTCGTGCGAACTTTCGGTCCGTTCGCGGGTTCTGGTGCGAACCGAACCCGGGGGTGTTCAGCTCATCACTACCCACATCATTAAAAACTGCCAGTACATGCTATATTACACACTCTTCATAGTTACTTAGTCACTATGGGATTCGTTTTCCGTATTCTGCAAAAAAAACTGGTTGATCTCGCTGTTCACTGTCCCTCCCTCCTTGTCTGTGTCCCCACTGCAACCTGAGATTGTGTAGACCAACCGTTGCCACATCTTCTGAGCATGCTCCAGTTTCAGTTCCCTTCTAAGCTTTTCATTTCCTATTCTTTATTATTTGTGCAACCCACATAACTACAAGGTCAAATATGTGGGCCAAACACCTCCCTGTAATTCTAAGCACATGCAAACAACAAACATAGGCTGGAGGGGCATGAAACAGTATGTTATTAGCAGAACTTCTCCCTAGATAGCTCACACCATGTTTTTGCACAAAGTAATAAAGATTTAAGTTCAAATACATTGATACTTATTATGTATTTTTCCTCTGTATTCCAGCAGTAGAGCACCAGAAGCTCCTCCGGCTGATGTTTCCCTGCAGACAGGCTGGAAAATATTCAGGTCACATGACAACTGTATATAAATCAGATAAAAAAGTATTCAATTTTTTATTAAAAAAAAATTGTTGTAAATACAGTAATCATTAATAAACATAAAGAGAAGGGATAATGTAAATTTAAGTATGTATTTAGTATCACTTTAACTACTTAGTAACTGGGCCATAGCCGAATTACGGCTACATGGCTGGGTATTGCTGGGCATAGCTGGGGGTGGATGGGATGGCATGTTTCCCGTGCTTAGAACTGTCCCTGCACAAAGTGTCATTTTTGAAGGAAAAAAAGTCATTTAAAACTCACTCGCGGCTATAATGAATTGTCGGCTTTTATCAATACATAGAAAAGTCATTGATAAAAAAAAAAAAAGCGTGGGGGTTCCCCCAAATTCAATTACCAGGCCCTTCAGGTCTGGAATGGATATTAAGGGGAACCCCGCCGCAAATTTAAAAAAAAAATGGCGTGGGGTTCCCCCTAAATATCCATACCAGGCCCTTGAGATCTGGCATGGATTTTAAGGGGAACTCCACCCCAAATTTAAAAAAAAATGGCGTGGAGTCCCCCCAAAAATCTATACCAGACCCTTATCCGGCCGGCCGCAGGGGACGAGGGGGGGGACGAGAGAGCGTGTTAATGGGGACAAGGGCCTCATCCCCACAACCCTTGCCCGGTGGTTGTGGGGGTCTGCGGGCGGGGGGCTTATCGGAATCTGGAAGACCCCTTTAACAAAGGGGACCCCCAGATCCCGGCCCCCCCTATGTGAATTGGTAAGGGGTACATTGTACCCCTACCATTTCACAAAGAAATTGTAAAAAAATGTAAATAAAAACACACAAACACCTTGGAAAAGTCCTTTATTAAAAAATAAAATAAATAAATAAAAAAAAAACATTCCAGCGATGAAATCCAGTGTCCCGCGGCGATCCTGATGTCCAGCGCTGTCCGTCATTGGTTGTGCTTGTGCGGACCTGATGGGGAACTTCCTCCGCTGTGTTTTAAATGTATAGACCCGCCCCTTCTAAAGTTCCCCATCAGGTCCGCTCAGCGGACCAGATGCGGAACGCGAGAAGGGGCGGGTCTATTCATGTATTATACAGTGAACGAAGTTCCCCATCAGGTCCGCCCCCTCGGTATGTCCGACCCGCCTACGTCATTGGCCTGAGCGGGGAACTTCCTTCACTGTGTAATTTAAATTTACACAGTGAAGGAAGTTTCCCGCTCAGGCCAATGACGTAGGCGGGTCGGGCATACCGAGGGGGCGGACCTGATGGGGAACTTAGTTCGCTGTGTAATACATGAATAGACCCGCCCCTCCTCGCGTTCCGCATCTGGTCCGCTGAGCGGACCTGATAGGGAACTTTAGAAGGGGCGGGTCTATACATTTAAAACACAGCGGAGGAAGTTCCCCATCAGGTCCGCACAGGCACAACCAATGACAGACAGCGCTGGACATCGGGATCGCCGCGGGACACTGGATTTCATCGCTGGAATGTTTTTTTTTTATTATTATTTCTTTTTTTATAAAGGAATTTTCCAAGGTGTTTGTGTGTTTTTATTTAAATTTTTTGACACTTTCTTCGTGAAATGGTAGGGGTACAATGTACCCCTTACCAATTCACATAGGGGGGGGCGGGATCTGGGGGTCCCCTTTGTTAAAGGGGTCTTCCAGATTCCAATAAGACCCCCGCCCGCAGACCCCCACAACCACCGGGCAAGGGTTGTGGGGATGAGGCCCTTGTCCCCATCAACATGGGGACATCCTCCCCATGTTGAGGGCATGTGGCCTGGTACGGTTCAGGAGGGAGGGGGGGCCGCTCTCTCGTCCCCCCCTCTTCCCCTGCGGCCGGCCAGGTTGCGTGCTCGGATAAGGGTCTGGTATGGATTTTTGGGGGGACTCCACGCCATTTTTTTTTTATTTGGGTTGGAGTTCCCCTTAAAATCCATGCCAGATCTCAAGGGCCTGGTATGGATATTTAGGGGGAACCCCACGCCATTTTTTTTAAAATTTGCGGCGGGGTTCCCCTTAATATCCATTCCAGACCTGAAGGGTCTGGTAATTGAATTTGGGGGAACCCCCACGCTTTTTTTTTTTTTATCAATGACTTTTCTATGTATTGATAAAAGCCGACAATTCATTATAGCCGCGAGTGAGTTTTAAATGACTTTTTTTCCTTCAAAAATGACACTTTGTGCAGGGACAGTTCTAAGCACGGGAAACATGCGCAACTTTACATGCATATCATACACACCCCCCAGGTACGAAATTTAATAGAATATTTCACCTTTATTGTTTCATTTTAAGCATTATTAAAATCACGCTCCCGTAAAAACGTCTATTTTTTAAACCTTTTTTTGCATTGATACATGTCCCCTGGGGCAGGACCCGGGTCCCCAAACACTTTTTAGGACAATAAATTGCATATTAGCCTTTATAATTAGCACTTTAGATTTCGAACGTTCGAGTCCATTGCATTTAATAGGGTTCTAAAGTTCACACGAACATTCTGTCTGTTCGCAGGTTCTGGTGCGAACCGGACAGGGGGGTGTTCGGCTCATCTCTGATCACCAGTAGACATAATAGTCATGAAATACATTCCAACCAAGGTGTTTTTGGAGAAACGAACTGGCCCCTCAACATTTACTGGGGATATAATGAAAATGCATGCCTGAACTGCTTTGGTGTACACACAAATTAAGGGGTTCTGTGAACCCACTTTTTTACAGTAAGGGAGCTTGCACACAATAAAGCCCCCATTATTGACTCAGTTAAACCAGTTCAAATGTCAGGCAGTGAATTATGGTTAAAAAAAAAACTTGATCTGCTCAATTTCACCATAAATTCATAAAGACTGTGAAGCTTGAAATTGCTGGGTTCACCTCAAACCCATGAAGGCAGCAAACCCGAGCTTCATCGCATGTGTCCAAACTCTGGACTTTTACCTTGTTTAGTAGTGGGTTTTTTTTCTACTTCTAGTATATGTGACAGATTACTTCTTCAAGTTTTAATGGCAGGTGCTGCGTCCTTATCAACGTCACCAGACTCCTTTCTTTTGATGTCACCAGACTCCATTCTTTTGCTTGCCAGAAATCCCAGACCATGTAAATAAAGGGGTAGGGTTAGTGGCTGGCATCATTGCACAAATGTAACCACATGGCTATATTTGGTCAATGACATCAGGGGTAGACTCTGTCTCTTTGTTTACATTTAGTGATGAGGACCAAAGATATCATTTAGAGTAAATGTAACAATGGGATCAGCCTTGTCTGTTATCTGCATCTCTGGACGATGTGATTTAAGATGTATCTACATGGTGGTGGCTTTTTTGAGGACTTGTCAAAAAGTAGGGTGTGTTTATTGTTTATATATCTATATATATTGTGAGGGGGTTAGCTCGGCAGCGGGTGTGTGTGACCCCCGAGATGGGCTCCCCACACAAAACAGGCCCAGCAAACGGAGGTTGTGGTTTTCAAAATCAAAAAGGTGCGGTTTATTTTCTATTTACAGTGACAAAACACAGCAAAGCAAAAGAAACATAAACAAAATAAATCCTGGTCAACTTGACCTCTGACTAAACATACAGGTTTCCTAACTAACAACTGGGATCAGCCTAGTGCTGTCCTAGTCCCTAAGTCCCTGGTTTTAAATGTCCAAGCAAATAGCCACACAGGCTTTGTCTCACCGCACAGGGGTTCACTCTCCCTAGACAGTCCACACAGGTCTGGTTCCAGGCATGAGCTAACATCTAATGAAGCTGGGAGTTCTTATAGAGGCCTAAATGAGCTGACAAGCTTCAGCTGGTCTCATCAACTCCCTGTCTGCACGACGCCCCACACTCTCCCTAGAGGTATGAGTCATCCATGAGCCCACTAGCCCCAGCTGGGCTTATACAACTCTCCACCTAGTTGTATAAGTCGGCGTAAAGCCTGAATCTGGGCGAAATATATCTACCCCCCTGGATGCAACCAGGTGACTTTACCTTCCTGCTGTCACATACCCCCCCCCTCTTGTTTTAACCTCGGGGTTGGAACACCAGCAATCAGGCATTCATGTACTCGAGACAAAGCATCCACATTCCCCATTTGAACGCCAGGGCGATGCTTTACTGTGAAGTTGAATTCCTGGAGGGCCAGGAACCACCTATTCACTCTTCTATTTGTTTCCTTGTTTTGAGCCATCCACTTTAACGGAGCGTGATCCGTAACCATGTCAAAGTGCCTACCTAGCAGGTAGTACCGAAGGGAATCTAGAGCCCACTTCACCGCTAAACACTCCTTTTCAACGGTGGCGTAATTTACCTCATGGGACTTCAACTTCCTGCTGAGGTAAATGACTGGGTGCTCTTCCCCGTTCCAGACCTGGGACAATACTGCTCCTAACCCCACATCTGACGCATCACTTTGTACGACAAAGTCTTTAGAGAAGTCGGGTGAGTACAACACTGGCTGGCTACATAAGGCTTGTTTCAAGAATTGGAATGCTGCCTCAGCCTCGGGGGTCCATTTAATCATGACCGACCCTTTCCCCTTCGTCAGGTTGGTTAGGGGCACAGCCTTAGAAGCAAAGTGGGGAATGAATCGCCGATAATACCCAGCGATTCCCAGAAAGGCTCGTACCTGCTTCTTGCTGTTGGGACGTGGCCAACTCTGGATGGCCTCGACTTTGTTGAGTTGGGGTTTTATTACTCCCCTCCCAATGGTGTACCCAAGATATTTGGCCTCCTCCTGCCCAATGGTACACTTCTTGGGGTTAGCCGTAAACCCCGCTTCCCGAACAGAGTCCAGGACTGCTTGCACTTTTGGCAGATGTGAGGCCCAATCTGTGCTATGGACAATTATGTCATCCAGGTAAGCCGCAGCATACTTCCGATGGGGCCTCAGCATCTGGTCCATTTTCCGCTGGAATGTGGCCGGCGCATTCTGTAACCCGAACGGCATTATTTTATATTGGAACGCCCCGTCTGGGGTTACAAATGCGGTTTTCTCTTTGGCCGACTTGGCCAGGGGGATTTGCCAATACCCTTTTGTGAGGTCAAGAGTCGTCATGTATCGGGCTGTTCCCAGCCGGTCGATCAACTCATCTATACGTGGCATGGGGTAGGTGTCAAATTTTGTAACTTTGTTCAACTGTCGAAAATCGTTACAAAATCGCCAGCTCCCATCCGGTTTAGGCACCAACACAATGGGACTAGACCAATCACTTTGGGACTACTCTATCACCCCTAAGTTCAGCATTTTCTGTACTTCCTCCCGTATTGCCTCCCGTCGGGCCTCTGGGATCCAATAGGGTTTTAACTTCACCCTTTCACCGGGCGGGGTAATGATGTCATGCTCTACCCCAGATGTTTGTCCCGGCAGCTCAGAGAATACCTCCTTGTTGCGAAGCACAAACTCCTTAACCTCCTGTTGTTGGGGTTGTGACAAGGTGGCTGCTATTCCAACCTCCGGAATCACGCAACCAGTTTGAGCTGGTGACCAAGTGTCTGCGACTAGGGACTCTCTATCCCTCCAGGCTTTCAACAGATTAACGTGATAGATCTGTTCGGGCTTTCGCCTTCCTGGTTGTCTGACCTTGTAATTCACTTCGCTCACTTTTTCCATTATCTCGTAGGGGCCTTGCCATTTGGCAAGGAATTGACTTTCAACCGTAGGGACAAGTACCAGTATCCTATCCCCCGGGGAAAAGGTACGGGTCTTGGCTCCACGGTTGTACACTCTCTGCTGTGCTAACTGCGCTTGGGCCAAATGTTCCTTCACGATGGGCATTACCTGTGCAATTTGGTCTTGCATCAGGGCGACATGCTCAATCACACTCCTGTGGGGAGAACTCTCACTTTCCCAAGTTTCCTTGGCAATATCCAACAGCCCTCTTGGGTGTCTCCCATACAGTAACTCAAAGGGGGAGAATCCCGTAGAGGATTGGGGCACCTCCCTAATAGCAAACATCAGATAAGGAAGTAGACAGTCCCAATCCTTTCCATCTCTATCCACCACTTTCTTCAACATTTGTTTTAGGGTTTTGTTGAACCTTTCAACCAGCCCATCGGTTGGGGGTGATACACAGATGTACGTAATTGCGTCACTTTGAACAATTTACACAGCTCCTTCATAACCCGGGACATAAAGGGTGTACCTTGGTCCGTAAGCAGTTCTTTACAAATACCCATCCGGCTAAACACAAGAGATAGCTCTTTGGCTATGGTTTTGGCCGAGGTATTTCGGAGAGGGATCGCTTCTGGATAACGGGTGGCATAGTCCATTATAACTAATATGTACTGGTGCCCCCTAGCGGACTTGATTATAGGACCTACCAAATCCATGGCGATCCTCTCAAACGGGACCTCAATGATGGGTAGAGGGACCAGCGGGCTACGGAAATGTGGCATCGGGCTGACCTCTGACACACAGGGCAGGAGGAACAATAATTTTCTATGTCCTTCATCACCCCCGGCCAATAGAATCTCTGTAATACCCTCTCTCTGGTTTTCTCTGTCCCCAGATGACCTCCAAGAATGTGCCCATGGGCCAACTCCAACACCAACTTCCTGTAAGGTTTGGGCACCACAAGCTGCTCAACGGTTTCTTCTGCCCTTTTTGCCACCCGATACAGTAGGTCCTTCTCTACGCTGAAGTATGGGTAAGTGCAGGTATTATCTGGGTTCACTAACTCGCCATCTATTTTCACTACGTTTTCCCGTGCCTTTATTAGGGCGGGGTCTTTCAACTGTTCTGTGGCAAAGTTTTCCCTGTGAACCTCAAGATCAGAAAACTCCACAGACGGTAGGTTTTCGTCTGAGGAGGTGGGCTCCTCTCCAGTTTCTTGAGTCTCCCCTGCCAATACTGATAAGGGAAATTCCGGGGAGTCCTCACCACTCTCAGGGGAGTTCTGGCTATCACATTCCTGGTACATAGGGGCACCAGTGGGGGGCTCAGGATCATCCCACAGTTCCCAGAACTTCGGAAAATCCCTTCCCACAATGGCGTCATGCGGTAACTGAGATACTAAGCCCACTGGATGAGAGAGGGTACCTTTGGGGGTCTCGAAACACACTGTAGTCACTGGATACTCTCGGGTGTCCCCATGCACACAAATAACAGCTACCTTGCTATTCCCAGAGACCTCTGTTTTAACTAACTCAGCCTTTATCAGGGTCACAAGGCTACCTGAATCCAGCAATACCACAACATTTCTACCATTAACACACATTTTGCATAAATGTTTCTCAGTTCCTCGAATGGCAGTGCATGCGACTGTCGCACACAGCGACTGACGTCTGCCCGTCAGAAAGTCACACTGCATGGGTTCCTCCACAACCGGGCAATTGGCTGCAATATGTCCCGCTTGCCGGCAGCGGTAGCAAACGATCCTTCTTGCGGCCTCTTGAGCCGCTGATTTCCCAGGCTGTTCTCGCCAAACTTGGGGTAGAGCTCCCACCCTCTCACTCTCTCCACCCTCACCCCTTGGAATCCTCTTATCCGCCCCTGGGGATGGTCTGGTCTTAGGGTGGAAGGTCCGAGTGTCTCTGGAAGAGGCCGTCAGGTTCTCTGTAGCCAAGTATTTCTCCACACGATCCACAAGACCATCGGCCGTCTCTGGGTCTCCATGGCTTACCCACTTTTGGATGGCAGTAGGAAGAGCTCTCAAAAACCGATCCATTACAACACGTTCCACAATCTTTGGTGCGGACAAAGTCTCTGGCTGTAGCCACTTTCTGCTCAGGTGAATGAGATCATACATTTGAGACCTGGGGGGTTTTCCAAGCTGGAAAGTCCAGTTATGCACACGCTGAGCCCGGACAGCCTGGGTGACACCCAGCCTTGCCAATATTTCAGCTTTTAGCATCGCATAGTCTTTTGCTTGGTTAGGCTCTAGGTCATAGTAAGCTTTCTGCGATTCACCAGTTAACAGAGGAGCCACCAGTCCAGCCCACTGCTCCTCAGGCCAATTTTCTCTTTCAGCGGTCCTTTCAAATGTGGTCAAAAATACCTCTGGATCATCCTCTCCAGTCATTTTTGTCAATAAACGACTCACCCCAAAGGACGCGGTATTAGTGGGACGGCTTTCCTCACTGGTCTGCGGACGTTGCTGCATTGCTGCTTCCATCTGTTGTTGTAGTCTCTGCTCTTGCTTCTGTAACAGGTCTATGAAGCGGGCCTCAGATTGCTGCTGGGCTTGTTGCTGAGCCTCCAGACTCTGTTGCAAAGTTGCGTTTGTCTGCTGCTGGGCTGCAAGGCTCTGTTGATGAGCTTGCTGCTGGGCTGCAAGGATCTGTTGATGAGCTTGCTGCTGGGCTGCGAAGTTCTGTTGTTGAGCTGCAAGGCTCTTTTGCAAACCTGCATTTGTCTGCTGTTGATTGGCATTTGCTAGAGCCAGCTGCTTCAGTATCTCCTCCATGCTGGCTTAAAAAAAAACTGCCCGCATTCTCCACCAACTGTGAGGGGGTTAGCTCGGCAGCGGGTGTGTGTGACCCCCGAGATGGGCTCCCCACACAAAACAGGCCCAGCAAACGGAGGTTGTGGTTTTCAAAATCAAAAAGGTGCGGTTTATTTTCTATTTACAGTGACAAAACACAGCAAAGCAAAAGAAACATAAACAAAATAAATCCTGGTCAACTTGACCTCTGACTAAACATACAGGTTTCCTAACTAACAACTGGGATCAGCCTAGTGCTGTCCTAGTCCCTAAGTCCCTGGTTTTAAATGTCCAAGCAAATAGCCACACAGGCTTTGTCTCACCGCACAGGGGTTCACTCTCCCTAGACAGTCCACACAGGTCTGGTTCCAGGCATGAGCTAACATCTAATGAAGCTGGGAGTTCTTATAGAGGCCTAAATGAGCTGACAAGCTTCAGCTGGTCTCATCAACTCCCTGTCTGCACGACGCCCCACACTCTCCCTAGAGGTATGAGTCATCCATGAGCCCACTAGCCCCAGCTGGGCTTATACAACTCTCCACCTAGTTGTATAAGTCGGCGTAAAGCCTGAATCTGGGCGAAATATATCTACCCCGCTGGATGCAACCAGGTGACTTTACCTTCCTGCTGTCACAATATGTAGCGCCTGCCCCTCTCCTCTCTCCGTGCAGCTCACACTGTCTCTCGTCTAGAGGTATCTGGTAGGGTGGAGAGAGAGAGAGCGGGTGGGCTACGCCTAGCTTCCACCACGTGGGAATACCTGTGGTATCAGCAATGTCTCATTTACCTTCGGGTCTGTGTTGCGCACCCGGATCCTCCCTCCAAGAGTCACCGTGAACTTCGTCCGCCAGGAACTGAGCCTCACACCATTAAAGTCCAACACTCCTTTATTAGAACACACCATACAGGGACTTCCTTGATAGTTAGGACAGAAAAGGAGGTGTGAGTGTGAATAGGCCCAGACACAAATTCGCTCCTCCACTCTCCTCCTGAAGAGTGGACTATGGTCTCCGCACGAGGTGAAGGGGATCCTTCTGGACGGTCTCCGACAAGAGACTCACCCGTCACTGGCAGTCTGCTGCACCGGGTCTTCGAGTGAGGAGCTCTCCCCGGTCCATTGCGTCTTACTCAGATTCAGGCCTCCATCCCCGAAGTGCCTTAGGACCCTTCCCTCGCGGAACTCAGTGTTGGGCACTGAGCTCCGGACCTTCTTGCAAGTACCTCACCCCAGGGCTGAAGGTGCCTGGGGTGGAACACGATCTCCGGTGGTCCCCTAGGCCGAGGCCTCCTAGGGGACTAGCGCAAACCCACGTCCGCAAGCTGAAGGTGCTTGGAACGAAGACCCCGTGACCAAGATGGCCGGCCCCTTTATCCCCTCTCCCAGCAAGCATGGCGGGCTCCCAGCCCCACCATACCACTACCGAGAGAGGACAAAAAGGAGGCTCAACACACAGTGAGATTCGTCCCTCCGGCCACGGTGACTGCGCCACCTGGTGGACCGCAGGGAACATAGCACTGATGTCACCGCTAGATTCAAAAAATGCACCCGGGAAAGTAAGTACCCGCTACACATTCCCCCCTGTCTTTTGACACTGGACCCCAGTGTCTGGAGTGAATCACGCCCTCAATGGCTGACATAACCCAATCCAGAAACCAACTAACAATTAAAAAAAACAAAAAAGTTTTTAGGAAACTATCCTAACGGAGAAGTTGTGTCTGAGCCCCTGCAACAAAAGAGGAATGAAAGACAATATTTAAAACATTATACTTTTCCCTCCCATCCTAACTAAGAACCACCCCAGGTTCCATAATCTTGACGGGACGCTCTCCTGCAGAGGGAAGAGAAAAAAAAACAATAAAACCCTGACACATGTGTATGTGTGAGAGAAAAAGAAACTCCTCCGAAGAGAAATATCTTTCCCTCCAGTGTGAGCGTGTACAATGTGTAACGTTGCACAAGACTGCCACCTGGTGACAGCCTCGCGGTAACTGCACCCGTTGAACCATCTTTCTTTTCTTGCTGCTCGATTCCGGGCCCTATCTACCCCAAAGTCTGCAACTTCTCACCGGAGAGGAAAGAACAACAACTGAAACAGTTCTTCCTTGGAATGACACAAGCACCCCTCTTGCGGGCAAACACTGATGATAGCACCAACAAGAAAGTCAAACAGCAAAGTTCAGGGGGTGCAAGGTCCTTTTGAAACAAAGCAAATAAATGGAGTCTCTTTCTCCTCAGAGGTAGAAGCGGGGATGCGGCAGGACAATAGGTTTTAGATGCCGATCCATGGTCTCCAAATGGTACTCCACATCTTCACCTTCTTTGCGTCGGATCAACACCTTATCCGCATGGATGTGTCTTCCCTTCATCCACTCTGCCTTGCAGTCTTTGAACCGTTGAGATGTCTTTGGAGAGCATGTCAAATACCTGCGGGCGTGTGGAACCTTAAGATGGGTCCACACAAAGTCATTATACCAGCGCTCTCGGTACACCTCCACTTCGTAGAGTAACTCCTTGGGAAGATACGGGTATTCCCACCCGTAGTCAGCAGCAACTTTCTGGCCGAAGAGTCTCTGAAGCCTTGACAGCGGAGGCATTGTGGCTTTGTCCCCTTCGCCGGGTAGAACTATAGAGTCCGGATGGCGAGGGGCCTTAACCACTTCTGGTTGGGGCATAGGTGCCCGTAGTATCAACTTCAGCTCCCCAGTACCTGATGCAGGCGGCAACGGAGATGTAGAGGTGGGCTGAGGACAGGACCCTTGTTCAGACGCAGGAGCCTCCACCCGGGGTGTACTCTCCCCCGTGGACATGGGTGAATCTCGAGGCCTTCGGAACGAAGCTAGCGGCACTTTGTCCCAGCCCTTTTCTGCAAACAGTTCGTCAATGGCTGTGTCATCCCCCACATCAGAGAGCGACTCCAGATCCGAAGTATCACACTCCTCCGCGGGTATGTAGCCCGTTGTAGAGACAGAGCTAACACCTCCCGCGGACATACTGGGCCATGCCTTCCCGGCATCTCCGCCCATACACCAAGTCTCTTTGCCCGGCTTACCTCGGCCTTTACTTGAAGCAGGACGTCCGGAACACCCGTCAACGGATCGTCTAGGCCTGGCGTAAGCTGGCGAGATGGTCCGCCACCACCACTGGTCGGGGCCACCATGCTGGTTCTCTTCTTCAGTGGCGGACGCTGTGAGACAGTGGTGACCGAGTCAGCATCCTCGGATTTCTCCCGTTGAGTTTTAACGACCTCCTCCTCGGTCGCTGCAGTGTGCGCTGGGATGGCTTTTACAGCAGTAATTCCTCCTCTGCGAGTAGTGTTACCTGAAGCCCGGCCTGGGTAGATGGTTCTCGGCCTTTCAACTACCGGATCCACCTCGAACAGGAACTCCCCACAGGCCTCACATTGTCCGAAGGGCTTCAGGTGGCACACCAGTCCCGAGCACCCGGGACAAATTACACCCAGGGCCTCTACGTCCATGCACGAATACAGGGCGAATCGACCCCTTGGCTTCAGCCGGATCCCGGTATCCGTTATCGGAGCAGCAGCGGTAGTCGTGGTAGTAGCAGGGTGAACTGGAATCCATGAAGTATGTCCAAACATGGTGACTTGTTGCTGGTCCATCGCACACTGCAGAGTTTTCGCGCCAATGTCCCACGTGTAGCCCTCTCACGTATTGGACTCCTCCCCTTTGCTCCAGTTCGCGGGCTTTTTCACTTTCTTTGGATGAGCCACGTCCACGAACTAAGCGTCGGGGGTTGTGTCTGTTGGCGCAGTGCAATTAGAAGCCCCCACGTGTAGTACCTCACACGGCTGGGCCTCCCCCCGTTCACCACTCTTCCTGCGCGGGCCTTTCCCTGGTCTAGGGTCAATTCCACGACTTCGAGCAGGGCTGCACTTTGGCCTATTCAGTTAACTCATCCAGCAGACTTGTTCAATACTGTGATGCACAACACAATCCCGGACCCGAGCCCCCACGTGTAGTGCCTGCCCCTCTCCTCTCTCCGTGCGGCTCGCACTGTCTCTCGTCTAGAGGTATCTGGTAGGGTGGAGAGAGAGAGAGCGGGTGGGCTACGCCTAGCTTCCACCACGTGGGAATACCTGTGGTATCAGCAATGTCTCATTTACCTTCGGGTCTGTGTTGCACACCCGGATCCTCCCTCCAAGAGTCACCGTGAACTTCGTCCGCCAGGAACTGAGCCTCACACCATTAAAGTCCAACACTCCTTTATTAGAACACACCATACAGGGACTTCCTTGATAGTTAGGACAGAAAAGGAGGTGTGAGTGTGAATAGGCCCAGACACAAATTCGCTCCTCCACTCTCCTCCTGAAGAGTGGACTATGGTCTCCGCACGAGGTGAAGGGGATCCTTCTGGACGGTCTCCGACAAGAGACTCACCCGTCACCGGCAGTCTGCTGCACCGGGTCTTCGAGTGAGGAGCTCTCCCCGGTCCATTGCGTCTTACTCAGATTCAGGCCTCCATCCCCGAAGTGCCTTAGGACCCTTCCCTCGCAGAACTCAGTGTTGGGCACTGAGCTCCGGACCTTCTTGCAAGTACCTCACCCCAGGGCTGAAGGTGCCTGGGGTGGAACACGATCTCCGGTGGTCCCCTAGGCCGAGGCCTCCTAGGGGACTAGCGTGAACCCACGTCCACAAGCTGAAGGTGCTTGGGACGAAGACCCCGTGACCAAGATGGCCGGCCCCTTTATCCCCTCTCCCAGCAAGCATGGCGGGCTCCCCACCCCACCATACCACTACCGAGAGAGGACAAAAAGGAGTCTCAACACACAGTGAGATTCGTCCCTCCGGCCACAGTGACTGCGCCACCTGGTGGACCGCAGGGAACATAGCACTGATGTCACCGCTAGATTAAAAAAATGCACCCGGGAAAGTAAGTACCCGCTACATATATATATATATATATATATATATATATATACTGTATATATATATATATATATATATATATATATATAGTGAATAAGTAGGGGTAACATGTATCCCTTACTTATTTATGTAAAGGGGGATAAGCCAGGCTCCTTCATACCCCCACAACCATTGAGTGAGGGTAGTGGGGAAGAGGCCCTAGTCCTCATCAACATTTGCTTGGAGTTCTACACTAGACTTGAAGAGTCTGGTATAGAATTTGGGAAGGACCACACCTTTTTTTTTTTTGAGGGGAGATTTCCCCTTGCTATTCATACCAGACCCTCATAAAGAAAGGGAAAGGACCTGACGTATTTTTAGCGGGATTTTTTTGTGTGGAGTCTTCTTTTAAAGTCTATACCAGATCCTCATCTAGGATGAGGGTCTGGTAAGTGAATCCCAGCCACCTTGTTTACAAACAAATGTAGACGTCCGGGAACTGGAATTTTTCTACAATTTAAACTGCATTTATTTATTTTCTTTGAAAGTGTTAGTTTTGCTCTCGTAGGTTGTATACACTGTATAGATGTCCCACGTCACATGCAAATTCAAGGCATTTAATTATTTCCTAAAGTTATTTAAAAGAATATATCATTTTAACCACTTCTATACAGAGCACTTTCACCCCCTTCCTGCCCAGGCCATTTTTCAGCTTTCAGCGCTGTTGCACTTTGAATGACAATTTCACAATCATTCAACGCTGTATCCGATTTAATTTTTAATAATTTTCCTCACAAAAATTGAGATTTCTTTTGGTGGTATTTAATCACTGTTGGGTTTTTATTTTTTACAAAAAAAAAATGAAAAAAGACAGAATATTTTGAAAAAAAAAGGTTTTTCTTAGTTTCAGTAAATTTCATAAATAAGTAATTTTTCTCCTTCCCTGATGTGCACTGATGAGGCTGCACTGATTGACACTGATAAGGTGGCACTGATTAGGTGGCATTTATGGGCACTGATTAGGTGCCACTGATAAGGAGGCACTAATATGCCGCACTTATGGGTACTGGTTAGGTGGTACTGATATGTGGCACTGATGAGCATTTATAGGCGACACTGATGGGTGGCACTGGTGAGCACTGATATGTGGCACTGATGGGCACTACTGATGGGCAGCACTGGTGGGCATTGATGGGCAACACTGATGAGCAGGCATTGATTGGCACTGAAAGGCAGCACTGACGGGCACTGATTGGTGTCACTGATGGGCACAGATTGGTGTCACTGATAGGTACTGCTAGGGCTTTACTGTAATCAGGGCACTGATGATCAGTGCCCTGATTACCTGTCCTGGTGTCTCCAGTGAGCAGATGAGGCTGATCAGCTCTCCTCGCCACACACTCTGTCAGTGTGAGGCGACAAAAGCCGATTACCGTCACTTCCACATTTACATGTGATCGGCTGTGATTGGACACAGCCGATCACATAGTTAAAGAGCCGTGTCATTGGCTCTTTAAAGAGATCGGGGTCGCGCCGCAGCGCAGAAGGAATCACCAGGCTGTGCACCCCTGCTGGCACGCTGGAGCGGCCATTCTGGGGCAACGTCATATGACATCATCCCAGAATGAGAGCTGCACCGCTCTTCCATCATTTGACGGTGGGTGGGCGGCAAGTGGTTAATATTGCTCTTTACTCATAATTAAAACAGCAGCTTCCCGTCAAACAGAATAAAAAAATAAAAAAATAAAAAAATGTTTTGCTTTAGTACAAGTTGCTCAGGCCAGTGTTCAGCCACCCATGCCATTTGTTTGACAGCACCTTGACTATTATTCTAGAAAATGGGCATTATTGTTTTTTAACATTTGGCTCAGATTGACTTTAATGGTTTTAGGGTTTAGTACCCTTCACTTGCGCTGGGTCATTGGAATGCACGCCGCACGCCGCTAGTCAGACAGAGGTGTAGGATTGTTTTTTACAGACCTCAGAGCTGCTAATGTGCAGATTTTCATCGTAGTGTACAGATGTAAGTGCAGCCTTTTTTATATAATAAAAAACAATACTGCAATACAGCTGCCTTCTGTGGCTCCTTTGGCGGAGCTAATTTCACAGAGCCTTTTGATGGGAGAAGAAGTCTGATACTAATCACTATGGAGGATATATCAAATTGAAGAGTTTTGATTTACATATACATGCTTGTTTGGTGATCTGGTTGTGGCCGTATCCATCCATATACCATATGAGGATGGTGAATATGGTGGGGATTGACCTATGAATTGATTGAAGCAGCATTTTTAATATCCAAGTTTGATGGTCATTTGCTGGTCGGATACATCTGGTGAGCGCAATTTATTTCTCACTACGGGTGGAGCACTGTTGTTTTGGAGCATTGGAGCACTTTCTTAGGATCAAGGTGTTGGAAAATTTATTTCAGAGTGATCACACACAGAAATCATGAACTTTAATTGTTTTTTACATTGTATTGATTGACAATTTGTTTATTGTGCTCATTTTATTGTATACATTTTATCATGCATTAGATGGTTTAATCTATTTATGCCATTATTTCACCTATTAATTAAATTTAGTTATTTAATTAATTTGGTTCACATTTCACTTAATTGTCCAGCTAGAGCCCTCTTGATTAATTTTCATGACTTTTAGTAATGTTCACTGAACCCGCCTCAAACCCAACCCAGGTACATTCAGCTCATCTCTACTGCCTAGTAGCAAGCTGGTAGTGCATCAGGAATTGACTATCAAACATAAAGCAGTAACATCCATCACAACTACATTTTCAATGGAGAACAAATGAGGGTTTTTAAAAGCTCTAATTGCTTAGTTATCACATCTGCAGAGTCTTTGTTATGTGCGACTGTCCCTATGGTGAATATTCTGGGCACATCGTCTATACTTTCTGCTGCATGATACTATAAATATGAGTCAACATGCAAATGTGTGTAAAATTACTGTAATGTCAAATCTGACTTTTTACAGGATTATCTCAGAAAATGCTTCCAAAGCCCAACTTATCATAAGTAAGTAATGCATCGTGTTAGAAATCAGTTTAGCAGAACTTGGCTTTAAAAGCACAGAAATCTCAAAATATTTCTTTGCTTAATTGACTGAAGCGCATGAAAAATGTGCTCTGGTTCTTGGCATGGAAATGCGCTATGATTCACAAATTTTTCTACTATGCACATTTACAGGGAAAATTTCTTCTGGAGCTGCAGAAGAAGAGAAAAAAAACGTTTTTTTCTATTTGTTTTACATGAGCACACAAGGGTATTGTTAGATTCTTAAAAGACCCAGAGAATCTTTTGAAACCACAACATTAAAGAAGTGCTTAATGCACTACATAAAATAATAGGTATGACCAAAGCACTTGTAGCAGCATAGCCACGTTGTGGCCAATCAGCTTTATTACATATTCCCCAAGGAGCAATGTATTGGCATAAGGCAGGGATCTCCAAACTATGGCCCTCTAGCGGTTGGGAACTACAAGTTCCATGAGGCATTGTAAAACCCTGACATTCACAGACATGACTAGGCATGATGGGAATTATAGTTCCCGAATAACTGGAGGGCCCATAGTTTGGAGAACCCTGGCATAAGGCACCATATTATAGTGTATCTAGAATTATATTTAACAAGAACAGCTTTTTCTCTATGTGAATCTCAAATACACTTCTTTATTCCTCATTTAACAAGGCCCCAAACCCTCTATTCAGTAGGGATAAGCCGAATGTACCTGAGTTGGGTTGGAGGCAGGTTCATATGACATGAGTAGAGTTTTGGTGGCAAATCCAAACCCTACTGAAGTCTATAGGAGCTGAATGTTAAAAAACTGTAATGGCAATCTTCTAGGCTAAAAGTCAAGGAATTGTAAAACGTATGGGCCTTAACCCGATTGTGAAGTGGCACATCTGTATGATGTTTAAAACCTACTACAGTAAAACTGACCTACTTATTCACACCGTTTTAGGCAAGTCCTTTATTAACCACTTGAGACCCGCGTGTCAAGTGGTCTATAGACGAAAGATGTCTGCAGCGCGGCTCTCAAGTGCCGGGTGGACGTCCCTGGACGTCCTGCTGTAATACATCCCGCCGCTCACCGCCGAGGGCGCGCGGCGGGGAACAGCTGTGCCCGCCGCGTCACGTGATGCCGATGCGCGTGCATGCCAATGCGCGTGCCTGCCGGCCGCAATGTCCGCCAGGTACACGCGATCGGCTGTTACAGAGGCATGTGGTGGAATTTTTGGTTGCATGCAGAGCACACAGCCTATATTTCCTGTGCTACCTAAGCACACTTCAGATTCATCTTTTTGCAATAATGCTATCTTTAAGTTTGCTAAGTTCCACTCACCGTTCATTCCATCATTCACTCAAAGAAAAGCAGCACCATCACCTAGGTCTCTTCATCAAGTCATTCCAGAGCAGACTGTCTAGCCAACGCCTCCTCAAATATTTTTATTAGCCTCCAAAGATCTCACAGACAGGAGGTGATTGGCTGCAGCAACCAATCACCTCCCCCATGGGAGGTGACATCACAGGATGTCCCCTGCACACAGGAGAATGACCATACAAGGACATCCCCTCCAACAGGGTTTAAATATATACAATTCAATACAATAATACAATGCATGATGGCTAAAGTCTTATGGGCGTGTCCAGGCAGGGAAAGCGCGCATGCTCCCAGCAAACGAAGCCGTATTGCTTTAAAACATGGACGTTCTCCCCGACTATGAAACGATCATAAGCTCTCATATTACCGCTGATAAGAATCCTTATTCTGCGCTATTCCATAGAATAACGCATATTCAGATTATACTATTATTGAATGGGGGAGGGAGGCTATCTGCAGACGCGCGCTACGAATCCCAATCAATGTTGATCAGACACAGCAGAGACAAGAGCACGCATCTGCCTATAACCAATGATGTCGTTGCAGAGTGAGCATATCCCCTCCTCAACGATCGTCCATGCTAATGCACAGAGGGCCCCCGTCGGTGGACATATCCGCACCCTGCAAACATCACACTCCAACCTCAAGACGTTTTCCCCTACCAGACGGGAGTCAACCAGCCTCAGACTGCCCCAGTCAGCTCTTTAGGAGCGGGCTGCGGAAGTACTAACACTGGGTGACACTATGACAATACATATTAAATACATCTTCATAAAAATCTCCACAACAGGCAGGACGTGGATCTCTGTGTGTAAACACAGAGATCCACATCCTGTCAGGGAGAGAGGAGACCGATGCTGTGTCCCTTGTACATAGGGACACAGACGGTCACCTCCCCCAGTCAGTCCCCTCCCCCAAACAGTAAGAAACACTAATAGGGAACATATTTAACCCCTTGATCGCCCCCTAGTGTTAACCCCTTCCCTGCCAGTCACATTTGTACAGTAATCAGTGCATATTTATAGCACCGTTCGCTGTATAAATGTGAATGGTCCCAAAATAGTGTCAAAAGTGTCCGATATGTCTGCCGCAATATCGCAGGCCTGACAAAAATCGCAGATCGCCGCCATTACTAGTAAAAAAAAAATATATAATAAAAATGTCATAATTCTATCCCCTATTTTGTAGGCGCTATAACTTTTGCGCAAACCAAACACTATACGCTTATTGCAATTTTTTTAACCAAAAATATATAGAAGAATACGTATCGGCCTAAACTGAGAAAAAAATTGTTAAAAAAAAAAAAATTGGGATATTATTATAACAAAAAGTAAAAAAATATTGTGTTTTTTTTTTTTTCTGTCTTTTTTTCTTTATAGCGCAAAAAATAAAAACCGCAGAGGTGATCAAATACCCCCCAAAGAAAGCTCTATTTGTGGGAAAAAAATGATAAAAATATCATTTGGGTACAGTGTTGTATGACTGCGCAATTGTCATTCAAATTGTGTCAGCGCTGAAAGCTGAAAATTGGTCTGCATATGAAGGGGGTTTAATTGCCCAGTAAGCAAGTGGTTAATAATAATAAAAAAGAACAAAATATGTCCCATGATGTAAATCGATCATTAATCTCATCATCCGGTGTTGCAGATCCACATCAATCATGATGAATGGTGCCTGCCAAAAGAAAAAATGCTGAAAGATGGACACATCCAAAACCTGGCACTGACTGGTGCCAGATAAAATTTCTAAGGCCTTGCTGCTAAAGTAAACAAAGAGATGAGGGTCTACCATGTGATGTTTTTTTTAACCAACTATGGCCACATCCATATTTGATCAATGTAATTTTCCAAATAAAGCCTGGGGGTCTACCATGTGATGTTTTTTTAACTAACTATGGCCACATCCATATTTGATCAATGTAATTTTCCAAATAAAGCCATGACTCCAGGGATTCCTGTCCCTCCTAATAATGACAATAGTGTACTATGCTTGCGTGGCTGATTTCTGTCCACCTTACATATACTGTATATACATTTTTGGACGGTAATGGTGATATCAGGATCATGGCTTCAGCTGCAGCCATGTTCCTAATATCCACATTTTCTGCTGACGATTCTCTTTCTGGTAAAAGAGATTTGAGTGGCTCTACAACCATCTCAACCTATCAACACCCCTCATGTTTCCCAGGCTTTCCCGTCCCAGAAAAGAGTCTGGGGCTGATGCAACCTGTAGCCCTGGATGCATTAGAAGGATTGGGAGGGACTTCCATAGCTCTTCCTCCTCTGTGAGACCTGAAGAGACAAGGATTTTTTCACTTCTGGTTTTGGTTTGTTTGCAAGAGGGATCCCTACCATGGCACTGACTGTCTGGAGTTTGGATGTTCTCCCTGTGCCTGCGTAGGTTATCTCCCACAGTCAAAAGAAATGCTGTTAGGTTAATTGGATCCTACATAAACAGATACTATAAATCAATTATAATCTCACGAATGGTAGAATGGGTCAACAAAAACAGTGAAAAAAAATGAATTAGGATTGAAAATACTTTAAATAGAACACCTTTGCAGGAAAATATATGGATACCACAAAAGTATAGAACACTAGATTTAGAAATACACAAGATAACTATAAATGTAATTAAAAATCAAGCTGCGCAAAATCGTGAAATAAATCTATATAAATATAAGAACAGTGAGTCCAATCACTGCTGCATATTATGCTGCACACAAGGAAGATGATTGCATGTACAACTGACTAGCATGGGCTATAAAACCGAAAAGTACCCTCCTATGCGACCAAATCGCATAAAAAAGTGCATATAAAATCCATATATCAGTTCACATTTAAATTGATGTAAAAATAAGTAGTCTGCAAAATTAGCATTGATATTCAGTTGATAGAGATATCTTCTAAACATGCATCTGTGACTTCAAACGATAAAACACCAGAGAAAAAGTGCTGTATTCCAGTACAAGAAAAAGTCCACCACCTCCAATAAGACTGCCGCTTACCAGAGCCACTGATCCCTGAAAGAGATCAGTCTAAACCTGCGGCTGATACCCCTGCCAGGGTCTCTAAGTGGCGCGATCAGCTGCCTCCACCAGTGTAGTAGATGGACCTCCAATCCCTCTCAGCTCATCATATGCGTCATGGCAGAAAACGAAAAATCCACCATAGCGTGATACAGTAAAAACAAATTTATTAAAATAAAAGAATCACACTGACAATGTTGTGTAGATTATTAGGCGTGTAAAAGTATATAGTGTAGCCGGCCGGCTTCCACAGCCCGTCCTTCCGGGACTCTGCGTTGGAAAATGTGATGACGTCAGCACACCGCTCCTTCCTACGTCATTTTGACACACTTGTCGTCGTCCAGGGGCACTATAACTATAAATGTATTTAAAATTTGGGATGCTATATACCGACAAAAAAATTGGAAGTATAATTCACCATTAATAGCACTCACAGGAACAATTTTTTTTTGCCATGGGAAGGGGACACTATTTGGCGTTAGGATGGGGAATGCACAATTAGGAGACATCACAAAGCACGGAAAGGTGAGGACACTACAAGACTTAAAAGAAACAAAAGGGTGGAAGATGAGTGAATGGGAATATCTGCAACTAAAACATAAATACACTACCACAACCAATTAGAGATGGAGATCATTTAAATGCACTGGAAAAGCTCTGCGGTACACAAGCACCATTGAAACATGCTATATCAAAAGTATATAGAATCTTGAAAGAATTGGAAGGACAAGAGACACCCTCTTATATAGGAAACTGGGAAAAATTATAGGCTAGATTAATATTTTATTAAACTTTTTTATATATGTTCTGAATATTGAATATAGTAGGAACTGGAAAATTAATAAAGTGTAGGGAAAAGATACCACAATGATGTAAAACTGAGTAGGAGACAGAAAATGAATGCAAAGTTGAATAAGCCTCCCGAAAGTAATTGCTGATGTGGTAATAAAAAAAAAGAAAAAAAAGGTTAATTGGATCCTATATTAATAGGCCCAAGTATGTGTACGTATCAATGTAAAATAGGGACATTGGATTGTAAGCTCCATGAGAGCAGGGACTGATGTGAATGTACAATATTAATGTAAAGTGCTGCATACATTGTAGGAGCTATATAAATACATATACTAAATAAATAATACTAGCTTTTAAAGCGGCTGATCAAACAAATCTTGTTTTGACTGGATGCTTTGGAGGGCAGAGGCGAGATCTGGGGTCTAATAGACCCCAGATCTCTACATAATGAGGACTTTCTATTGCCCAGGTTATCATAAGGGATATTGTTCAAACTAGATGATGAAGTTTAAAATAATTAAAGCACCACTGTACCCCCGTGCTCACACGCAAGTGTGAACGTGCATATAGGTTACAAGTGCATAAGTAAACGGTGATAAATGTCAGTGTAAGAGCAATAATTCTAGTGACCAAACTCCTGTGTAACTATACACTGATAACCTGAACGAGTTTTAAAGTAACACCTATCGAAAATGTAATGTACCGTAGTTTGTCGCCATTCCATGGGCGTGCACAATTTTAAAGTGTGACATGTTAGGTATCAATTTACTCAGTGTAACAGCATCTTTTATATTTTACATAAAAATGTAGTATTATATTGTGTTTGTGTTCACTAAAATGCATTAAAGTATTTTTCAAAAAAAATTGCATTTGATAAACCGCTGTGCATATTATGTGACAAAATTACAACACCCACCATTTTACTCTCAAGGCACTTTGCTTTCAGAATATATATAAATTTGCTGCTCACCTGCATCCTGGTCAAATTTGGATGAAAGACCACTGCATCCCAAAAGACGTGAATGGGCTGCCTGCATGCAGCACCTGGATGTTCAAGCTGCACAAACACAGGGCTCATTTACAGACTATGAACCCCTGTGAATGACGCCCTTACTGTAGAACCTGTCTTTGCATTTTGAAAAACCTCTGTGTATCAATACTGGAAGCTCTGGTGCATGAGGAGAGCTATGATGTAATCGGTATTGCTGAAACTTGGCTTCATTCCTCACATGACTGGGCTATTAATATTCCTGGCTATGCACTCTTTCGGAAAGACAGGGTAAAAAGGAAAGGTGGAGGGGTCTGTCTCTACGTGAGAAGTGATCTCAAAGCGAGTGTGAAAGAGGACCTGGTGGATGGAGAGTGGTATGAGTCTGAAGCATTATGGGTGAAACTGCTTACAGATGTGCGTAGTTCAAAGTTAATCATTAGAGTTTGTTATAGACCACCCAATGTTAATGAGGAGGTGGAGACTCCGCTCCTTGCACAGATGGAAAGGGCTGCAAATTGACTGAAGTAATGGCACTGCTGGCACAGTTAAAGGGCAAAAATGTATAAACCTATTGCAGGACAATTTTATGGTCAGTTTAATGAGGCCCCATCTAGGAATGATGCTCTGCTGGACCTGGTAATCTCAAACCATGCAGAGCGTGTTACTAATGTTCAGATAAAGGAACACCTGGGTAGCAGTGACCATAACATGATTTCATTTGATGTTAGATGTAAGCAAAAATCACATACGGGAAAGATAAAAACACTTCATTTCAAGAGAGCAATTTTCCAAGGATGAGGGCTGCTCTCCAGGACTTAGACTGGGAGGGAATATTGGCATCAATGGGCACAGAACAGAAATGGAAATTCTTCAAAAAGACTGTTTGTGAACTCACTGCAAAGTATATTCCCATGGGAAATAAGTTTAAAAGGCTAAAAATAAAACCTATGTGGCTCACGGCCAAAGTTAGAAAAACTATAATCTACAAGAAAAGAGCTTTTAAAAAAATATAAAAATGAGGGAACACTAGTGTCATTTAAATGTTACAAAGAATATAACCGGATATGTAAAAAGGAAATCAAGGATGCTAAAATTCAAAACGAACGACAGATTGCAAAAGATAGTAGGACAAACCCCCAAAAATTCTTCAAATATATTAATAGTAAAAAGGTCAAGTCTGAGCATGTAGGCCCTTTACAAAATAATCTAGAGTGGGTGACTGGGGACAAAGAGAAGGCTAATTTATTAAATACTTTCTTCAGCTCTGTGTATATAAAGGAGCATGGGGGAGCTCATATCCAAAATGGGGTTGGTAGTGACACAGCCCCAAATCCACAATGGCTCAAAAGTGATATGGTCCAGAAATATTTAGACAGAATAAAGGTGGATAAAGCACCTGTACCAGATGGCATCCACCCACAGATCCTAAAAGAATTGAGCTCTGTAATTTCAAAGCCATTGTATCTAATTTTTAGGGACTCATTAATGACAGGAATAGTACCACTGGATTGGCGCAGGGCCAATGTGGTGCCTATATTTAAAAAGGGAACAAAGTCTTTACCAAGTAACTATAGACCTGTTAGTTTAACTTCTGTAGTTGGGAAGATACTGGAGAGATTAATAAAAGACCACATAGATGAGTTCTTGCTGGAAAAAAATATTTTAAGCAACAGACAGCATGGATTCATGAAAGACAGAAGTTGTCAGACAAATCTGATTTCTTTTTATGAAGAGGTAAGTAAAACCTTGGACAGAGGAGTGGCGGTGGACATGGTATACTTGGATTTTGCAAAAGCGTTCGTTGCAGTTCCCCACAAGCGGCTCATGTGCAAGGTAAAGTCTACAGGCTTGGAAATATCAGTTTTTAAATGGATAGAAAACTGGCTAAAAGACAGAATTCAGAGAGTCGTGGTTAATGATTCTTACTCTGAATGGTCTAAGGTTATCAGTGGTGTACCCCAAGGTTCAGTGTTGGGACCCTTACTTTTTAATATCTTTATAAATGATATTGGGTCTGAGATCAAAAGTAACATTTCTGTCTTTGCAGATGACACTAAGACATGCAGTGGAATAACGTCCTTACAGGATGTCGCCAATTTACAAGCCAACCTCAATGCCCTGTCTAATTGGGCGACTATTTGGCAGATGAGGTTTAATGTTGATAAATGTAAAGTTATGCACTTGGGGGCTAAGAATGTTAATGCATCATACATACTAGGGGGAGTACAACTGGGGGGATCCGTAGTGGAGAAGGATCTGGGGGTTTTAGTAGATCATAAGCTCAACAATGGCATGCAATGCCAAGCTGTGGTTTCCAAAGCGAGCAAAGTCCTTTCTTGTATTAAGAGAGATATGGACTCCAGAGAGAGAGATATCATTTTGCCCCTGTACAAATCATTAGTAAGACCTCATCTGGAATATGCAGTTCAGTTTTGGGCTCCAGTTCTCAAAAAGGATATTGGGGAACTGGAGAAAGTGCAGAGAAGGGCAACCAAACTGATAAGAGGCATGGAGGAGCTCAGCTATGAGGAATGATTAGAGGAACTGAATTTATTCACTCTTGAGAAGAGGAGATTAAGGAGGGATATGATCAACATGTACAAATATATAAGGGGTCCATATAGTGAACTTGGTGTTGAGTTATTCACTTTATGGTCAACACAAAGAACAAGGGGGCACTCTTTATGTCTAGAGGAAAAGAGATTTCACCTCCAAATATGGAAAGGTTTCTTCACAGTAAGAGCTGTGAAAATGTGGAATAGACTCCCTGCAGAGGTGGTTCTGGCCAGCTCAGTAGATTGCTTTAAGAAAGGCCTGGATTCTTTCTTAAATGTACATAATATAACTGGGTACTAACATTTATAGGTAGAGTTGAGCGGACACCAGGATGTTCGGGTTCGACGGGTTCGGCCGAACTTCGCAAAAAAGTTTGAGTTCGGGACCCGAACTTGACCCCAACTTGACCCCGAACCCGAACCCTATTGAAGTCAATGGGGACCCGAACTTTTGAGGACTAAAATGGCTCTAAAAAAGTAAGGGAAGGGGCTAGAGGGCTGCAAATGGCAGCAAAATGTTGTTAAGAGCATGGCAATGTGGATAGGGAAATAACTTAAAATAACATAAAATACATAAAAATAAAAAATAATAATCTTGACCTAGGAGGATGAGGTCCATATGGAGTAGGAGGTTGAGGTGGCGGTGGATGTGGCGGTGTAGGTGGAAGCGGCGGTGGAGGAGGACGAGGTAGCCAACACTGGTTTTTGTTTTTAATTGTATTTATTTTTAAATTAGGGTACACCCCAAAGAGTGAGTGAGAAAGATCAAAAATACAACAATGGCTGGGTAAGGTATACATGTCTATTCTGCACAAGGTACGGACAAGTCCTGTGGGATCCATGCCTGGTTCATTTTAATGAACGTGAGCTTGTCCACATTGGCTCTGGACAGGCGGCTGCGCTTGTCTGTGATAACGCCCCCTGCCGTGCTAAATACACGTTCAAATAATACTGTCATGTACCAGGTGTGACCAGAACTGTGTGGCTAGCAACAGAGGAACACCAAACACATATAAGTGAAAATATAAAGATTTATTTAGGTGAGTGAATAATATAAGTATAACCACCTCCAATATGATACAGTGCAACAAACCAACCAACAGACAGAGACCCACAAATAACAACAGACAGATATGTGCAATAAATGGGAAATGCCAGAATCATAAACAATAGCCAGGCCAAGGTCATACACAGGGAGATCAGCAGATGGGGTAAGGAACACAGGAGAGGGAGAGGATGGATGGATGGGTCAGGACAGGGAGACAGGATCAGGAACTCAGGTAGCAGATTCAGAAACAGGTTCAGGTAAACAGGCAGCAGGTACAGATCAGGGCACAAGGACGATACAAGGGCAGTGTGTGTGTGCACTTGCCGGGTATTTATATTATACCTGCAACAGGCTCAGGTGACCCCTGATTGCAGGAAGTAACATCTGCACCACACTGCCAGGATCCATCCGCTGGTGGACGCCAGTACTGCGGCCCAAGGATGACATAACACCAGCAGAGAGAAGTTCCCCTGACAGTTCAAAACTGCCAGGAGACACCGGCTGGTGGACCTCAGTACTGCAAGCCAGATGATAAATATTACCAGCGGATGGAACCTTTCCTTACAGTACCCCCCTCGAAGGAGCGACCTCCGGGTGCTCCAACCAGCCGTTGCTGGAGAAAGTCTATGGCATCAAGCCGGGTAGTAGACAAAGTCACAACAGGTTGGGCATGAGGAAGGTCCATGGCTTTAAACTGGGCAGGGTGCAGCTCGAGCTGAGCAGCGGGTACTGACACATCAGGCTGGGCAAAAAGTACGTCAGGCTGGGTAGCTGGCAGGAACATCTCAGGCTTGGCAGCAGGCAGGAACATCTCAGGCTTGGCAGCGGGCAGGAACTCATCAGGCTGGGCAGCGGGTACGGGCACATCAAGCTGAGCAGCAGACAGTGGCACATCAGGTTGGGTAGCAGACAAGAACATCTCAGGCTGGGCAGTGGACAGGAACACATCAGGCTGGGCAGCAGGCTCCGGGACATCGAGCTGGGCAGCAATCTCCGGGTCATCGAGCTGGGCAGCAGACAGGGACACATCAGACTGGGCCGCGGGCTCCTCAGGCCGGGAAATGGGCACCACATCCTCAGGCCGGGACATGGGTACCACAACCTCAAGTCAGGAAACGGGCACCACATCCTCAGGCCGGGAAATGGGCACCACAACCTCAAGCCGGGAAACAGGCACCACAACCTCAGGCCGGGAAATGGGCACCACAACCTCAAGCTGGGAAATGGGCACCACATCCTCAGGCCGGGAAACGGGCACCACATCCTCAGGCCGGGAAACGGGCACCACATCCTCAAGCCGGGAAACGGGCACCACAACCTCAAGCCGGGAAATGGGCACCACATCCTCAAGCCGGGAAACGGGCACCACAACCTCAAGCCGGGAAACGGGAACCGGATCTTTAGGCGAGGACACAGGCACCGAATCTTCAGGCAGGGTTACCGGAACTTCAGACTGGGACACCGGCATCAGGACTTCTGGTTGTAAGGCAGGCACCGGAACATCGGGCTGGAAGACAGGCATCGGGACATCAGGCTGAAACACCGGCACAGGAACTTCAGGCTGGCAGGCTGGCACAGGAACTTCAGGCTGGCAGGCTGGCACAGGAACTTCAGGCTGGCAGGCTGGCACAGGAACTTCAGGCTGGCAGGCTGGTACAGGAACTTCAGGCTGGCAGGCACAGGAATTTCAGGCTGGCAGGCTGGCACAGGAACTTCAGGCTGGCAGGCTGGCACAGGATCCGGGGCGTCAGGCTGGACAGCAGGCACTGGGGTGTTAGACTGAAGCAGTTTGATTGGTGTGGAGGCAGGTTGGGTTACTGTCAGGATCGTTTTGGTTGGGAAGAACTTTTGTTTTTTCTTTGGCTTAGCCACTGAAGCCCTGTAGGTAAGGGATGCTGCAGACTGGAAAGGAGGATTGGGATATGACAGAGAAGAGGTAACAGTAGCTGGAGGAAGTTCTTTTGGGTTTGTAGGCAGCTAAGAAGAGGCAGGTGGGTTGAATGCAGGATAGGTACAGGGAGCAGAGACTGGATATTGGTATCTGGTGGGAAGCAGTGTGTACTGAACTGCAACTGGGGTTGCCATGGGTGATGGAGAAACACACATTTGGGTAGGTTGTTGTCTGATCTCAGAGGTGGTTTGTTGGGGGCTGGCTGGGGCTGATTGCAAAATATCAGACCACGCTAAGAGCAGTGGTTGCACAAACTGTGGGTTACATACTGCCTGTCTGACAAGGGATTGTACAGAATCAACACATTCTATTATCATCTGCTGGGAACAAGCTGTGTAATGTTCAAAAAAGTAAGGGGAGTCATCTTCCAGAAGCCATACCAGTGATGTGACCTGATTAATACTGAAAAGGGGAGAAAAATCATCATGACCCTCTGGGATGCAAGGCAAAGCCAGCTCTGTGCAGATTTGGATTAAAGGCTGAACATCCCCAAACAGCATACAGCCCTGATCAACCCAGGAGTGAGCTAAACAAATGATTTCTAGCAGCTGATCACTGGTCCACTCTTTCAGTGTCTGGTGGAGATATGCACTAATCTCAGACGCCAGCAGAGCATAATAACGAATCACATCCAAATTCATTTCAGCAAAGCAACCTGAACCAAGATGGTTCCTCTGTGTAGCCACTTCTGCTCAGAGCTGGCCCTGGTATACTGTCATGTACCAGGTGTGACCAGAACTGTGTGGCTAGCAACAGAGGAACACCAAACACATATAAGTGAAAATATAAAGATTTATTTAGGTGAGTGAATAATATAAGTATAACCACCGCCAATATGATACAGTGCAACAAACCAACCAACAGACAGAGACCCACAAATAACAACAGACAGATATGTGCAATAAATGGGAAATGCCAGAATCATAAACAATAGCCAGGCCAAGGTCATACACAGGGAGATCAGCAGATGGGGTAAAGAGCACAGGACAGGGAGAGGATGGATGGATGGGTCAGGACAGGGAGACAGGATCAGGAACTCAGGTAGCAGATTCAGAAACAGGTTCAGGTAAACAGGCAGCAGGTACAGATCAGGGCACGAGGACGATACCAGGGCAGTGTGTGTGTGCACTTGCCGGGTATTTATATTATACCTGCTAACAGGCTCAGGTGACCCCTGATTGCAGGAAGTAACATCTGCACTACACTGCCAGGATCCATCCGCTGGTGGACGCCAGTACTGCGGCCCAAGGATGACATAACACCAGCAGAGAAAAGTTCGCCTGACAGTTCAAAACTGCCAGGAGACACCTGCTGGTGGACCTCAGTACTGCACACCAGATAATAAATATTACCAGCAGATGGAACCTTTCCTTACAAATACATTGGCTGCAGGGCAGGCCAGCACCTCCAAGGCGTAAAGGGCAAGCTAAGGCCATGTGCCCAATTTGGAAACCCAGAAGTTGAAGGGGGCAGACACGTCATTCAGTACGTGTAGGCGTGTGCAGCCCCACGACCGGGGCCACGTCCCTTATTTGACGTTCTCCTCATATTTCTCAAAATTAGGATCTTGCCCTGAATGGGTGTTTTTTGATTAGCAGAATAGAACAACAGTATCTAAAGGGTGTATCTCACATGTACAGATATGCAGGAAATGCACCAAAATGTTTTTATTTGCCCTAAATAAAACATTTTTGAATAGCAGAATAGAAGAACAGTATCTACAGTGTGTATCTCACACGTACAGATATGCAGGAAACACTGCAAATTTTTTTTTAGCCCTAAATGGGTGTTTTTTGAATAGCAGAATAGAACAACAGTATCTAAAGCGTGTATCTCTCACGTACAGATATGCAGGAAATGCACCAATTTTTTTTTTATTTGCCCTAAATATATTTTTTTTGAATAGCAGAATAGAAGAACAGTATCTAAAGTGTGTATCTCACACGTACAGATATGCAGGAAACACTGTAAAATATTTTTTTTGCCCTAAATGGGTGTTTTTTGAATAGCAGAATAGAGCAACAGTATCTAAAGGGTGTATCTCACAGTAACATGTGCAATTCTGGTGCACTAAGCTTTCATAAAATGCCCGCCGACGCCAACCTAACTAACAGATGGATAAAAGTTATCTTTTCTCTGGCACTGGGCTCAGGGCAGGGTAAAAAGATTGTGCACTGCACCCACACAACAAAATCAAGATAGATCGCTGAGTAATTTGATTTCTGAATCAGGACTCCTATGATAATTCTCTCCCTCAAAGCAGCAGCAGCAACCTTCCCCTACACTATCTAAAGCAGAGTGACATGCTGTGCTATGTGCCTCTAGCTTATATAGAGACTGGGTCACATTCTGCACTGGCCAATTACAACCATGCCATTAGTAGGCATGGCTGTGATGGCTTCTAAGGGCACACGAGTTAAACGAATGTTGAACACCGAACCTGAACTCAAACATACAGTAAATTGTTCGGGTTCGGGTACCAAAAACCCAAAAGTCGGGTTCGCTCAACCCTATTTATAGGTAAAGTTGATCCGGGGAATATCCGATTGCCTCTAAGGGGATCAGGAAGGAATTTTTTCCCCTGCTGTAGCAAATTGGATCGTGCCCTGCTGGGGTTTTTCACCTTCCTCTGGATAAACTGTGGGTATAGAATTAGGTATATGGGATTGTATGATATTATTATTTAATTTTGTTATGGTTGAACTGGATGGACTTGTGTCTTTTTTCAACCTGACTAACTATGTAACTATGTGTAGCGATACCTCCAACTAAGGAGGCCGCAGAATTAGATTTTGGGCCCTGAGTGCAGCTCCGCCAACCCCCGGCAATAGGCTCTATCCCCTTCTGGCACAGCTAGTACTAACAATCAATGATATGTCCTATGCAATAGAATAACTAAGCAAGGACACAGTAATGAATTGTAATAGGTAAAGTGTTTTACTCATCAATTCTCAATATGAATAAAAGGGGTAACAATAATCACAGTTCTAAACAATCACTCCTAAGGGCAGCGTCCTGCCACTCTAATACACTATATAGTAACACACGCTACAAGTGCGCCATACGGGCGACCGTTAACTAAGTGCCCTATGGCGCAGCAATCAAACACGCTAGAATCCCCACCAGGCCTGGTTCTAATATTTAGCTTAGTCCTTCTTTCTTCACCGGCAGGTCTGTAATGGTGGTGCACTTAAACAGAGTATAACTTTGTAATCCAAGGGGTATGAAAATAACTTGTAGGCCACGGCAGTCTATAGGCCTATACACAGCAACAGTATCTAAGCTGGGCTTATGCCCTCTCACCCGCCGGACTACGGATCCAGTCCGGGAAAACCTCCACCGGCCGTGTCACACACTCTCGATCTCTCCAACGATCGGGTCCCCGATCCGACAAGGCGGTAGCTCACAAAGTCAGATGCCACCCAGGCTCGCAGAGGGGAGGATGGAAGGCTCTTCGGTGCAGAGCAAGGCCTCAGGCTTCAGGCCTTGCCCCTTCGACACATCCGCACAGGAGGATCCGTCCGTGAAGTCTCGTGTCGCCAAAGAGACCGAGCCCGGCCCCGCCTCTTCCTTTTATAACCCCTCCCATGAGTCTCTGCGGTGGAACGTCACAACAAGAATGGGGTTATGGGTAATGTAGTTTCTTCCCAATATAGGGGAACACCCCGCTACACACTCCCCCCACTTAAACTCTTTGGTCCCCAAAGATAAATTTTAGCAACAACTATATACAACATTGGACAATTCTGAAAACGATGTTGGGATAGGGGATTCCCACCATAACTGAGGGGTTGAATTCCCTTGCCCACAGGTCACATTATCTTGGGTGGCCTGACTAACTGTGCCAGAGAGTGAGCTGGGGTTGCCCTCCACCAAATGGACAGTGGAGGGATCCGGAATCTCAGCATTTCTCCTAGCAGTGACCACAGAGTCTTCCGAACTGTTCCCCATCTGGGGGTAGGTCAGCTTCTTAGGAGGTTGAATGACTCTTCGAGCTCTTTGCTCTCTTGGAATCTCTGGCTCTGGCGCCTCAGGCTCCTCTTCCTCGGAGTAACTATCATGGGCATCTTCCCAGTAATCTGTTGAAGGACTGAAAGGGATGAATTCTGTAGCCTCTGGGTTCAGCGTTTCATCTGTGGTATCTTGGGTGACTGGAAGATCTATGATAGAAGTTCCTGGAGTTGGGGAAGACCACAGCCAATCAAGCTCTCCTTCTTCATCCCCACTAAGTTGGGAGGCTTCTCCATTTCCAGCTCGGGAGGTCTGTGACCGAGTGTGCGGTCTAGGAGTATCCAAGATAGAGGCCGGTGCAGGTGTCAGGGTCACCTGTGGCCAGGTGACAGATGCACACCGTAGGGGGACAGGAGTGCACCGCGAGGTAGTGAACCCTATGGCTGGCTTCTGTGGATAGGAAACTGGGTGGTTGTGGAAAGCGGGACCAGAGGAGCACAACCGGGATCCCAACGGAAGCGAGAGCCAAGATTCCCCAGGGCGCGGAGTCTAAGACCCAGCTGGTCTTCTCCAGGGCCTCTAGTGGTGAGGATGTTACGCTGCAGGCTGGGACCAGGTCGCGGCCCCTGGAGTTTCCTAGCTCACGCCCCGTAGGATAAGGGGAAGCAGCAGCACACGATAGAGAGAACCGAATAACAAGCCGAAGGTCAGGGGCCACAAGCAGACAAGGATAACGAAGAACGAGCCGAAGGTCAAGGGTCACGAGCAGACAGGGATGGTCGGGGACAAGCCAATAACGTAACAGAGAGACAGACGTAGCACACGGCAGGCAGGAACCCAAACACACAATGCCTAACAAACACGTTGATCAGCAAAGCAGGCTTGCAGTGCACAGGTTAATATAGTGTTCAGTGATAGGGCCTGGGGTGGAGTCAGGCTGGGAGGAGATTATAAAGGAAGCCAGGTGAAGGAGGTCTGGTCTCTAGATGAACACATGAGGAGGAAGGTAAGATGGCAGACAGACATTAATGCATATCCATGACAGTACCCTCCCTCTTACGAGGCCTCCCCCTTCCCCGCCTGGGCCCAGGTTTAGAGGGAAACTTCAGATGAAACTCCTTTAACAGACGAGGTGCAAAGACCTCAGATGCAGTGATCCAAGACCTCTCCTCAGGACCAAACCCTTTCCAATGAACGAGGTACTGAAGAACGCCTTTACAGAGTCGGGAGTCCAGAATTTGACTGATCTCGTACTCCTGATTATCCTCCGAGACAGGCGCCACGGTAGGAAGAGGACGAGAGAATTTATTGAGGACTAAAGGCTTTAGAAGAGCAACATGAAAGGAGTTAGTGATTTTAAGGCTCTTAGGAATCTGGAGTTTGAAACAAACCGGATTCAGTTTAGCAGTTACCGTGTATGGACCGATGAATCGTGGAGCAAACTTCAGAGAAGGAACTCGGAGCTTGATGTTCCTGGTAGAGAGCCAGACTTTGTCCCCTGGCTGAAGAGAAGGCGGTTTACGCCTGCGGCGGTCGGCAAAGCCTTTGAATTTTTCAGCAGCTGCCCGGAGGGAATCATGAACGTGACCCCAAACGGAATTGAGAGACTCCTGAACCGAAGCCAAAGCTGGAATGTCTGGAGAACAGATCATAGGAAGAGGAAGTTGAGGGTGTTTTCCATAAACTGTGAAAAAGGGTGTCTTCTGCGAACTGGTATTCACATGATTGTTATGGGAGAATTCTGCCCACGGGAGTAGAGAGGACCAATCGTCATGGTGAGAAGACACAAAGGTGCGAAGAAAGACCTCTAACTCCTGATTAACCCTCTCAGTCTGTCCATTGGATTGGGGATGGTAAGAAGAAGAAAAATCCAAGACAATATTGAGGGATTTGCAAAAGGCTCTCCAAAAACGAGACGTGAATTGGACTCCCCTGTCGGAAACAATATGAGAAGGGACCCCATGTAGGCGGAGAATTTCTCGAATGAAAATGGGAACCAAGGCAGGGGCAGAAGGAAGACCAGGAAGAGGAACAAAATGAGCCATCTTGGAGAATCGATCGATTACCACCCAAATGACTGTATTATTCTCAGACAGTGGGAGATCGGTGATAAAATCCATGGCAATATGGGCCCAGGGTTCCTTAGGAATAGGCAAGGGCATGAGGAGACCAGCAGGAGCTTGTGTGGAGGATTTGGACTGAGCACAGACATGACAAGCTTTAACGTAGTCTTTGACGTCTGAGCGGAGATTAGGCCACCAGTAGTGACGACTGATGAGTAGGAAGGATCGGAGGAATCCAGAATGCCCTGCCACCTTGGAATCATGTCCCCAACGAAGGATCTTAGCTCTTAGCCCAGTGGGGACAAAGGTCTTACCAGGCGGAATTTTAGACTTCAGGGTGGTAGAGTGGGCAACAATGCATGAGGTGGGAATGATCGGCTCAGGTTCAGGGGCGGACTCCTCGTCCAAAGTGTCAAATGACCTAGAGAGCGCATCAGCCCGACCGTTGCAGGAACCAGGTTTGTAGGTAATCGTGAAATTAAAACGGGCAAAGAAGAGACTCCACCTGGCCTGTCTAGGATTCAGACGTTTAGCATTCTGTAGATACTGTAAATTCTTGTGATCGGTAAAGATCGTTATGGAGTGAGGGGAACCCTCCAAGAGATGACGCCACTCCTCTAACGCCAATTTAATTGCGAGAAGTTCCCGATCACCGATGGCATAATTCCTCTCTGCCTGAGAAAATTTTTTGGAGAAGAACGCACATGGTTGGCGTCTCTTCTCAAAGATTTGAAGAAGCACAGCTCCCACCCCCATTGAGGAAGCGTCCACTTCAATAAAAAATGCATTCCCAGGATTTGGTCTCCTCAAGAGGGGGCCAGAAACAAAGGCCTGTTTCAGGTTGTGAAATGCAGAGACAGCTTCGGGAGGCCAGTCTCTGGCATTCACACCCTTCTTGGTCAAAGCGATAATAGGCGCGGCAATGGAAGAGTAATTCCTTATGAACTGCCTATAATAATTAGTGAAGCCAAGAAAGCGCTGTGTGGCCTTGAGGCTAGCAGGAAGAGGCCAGTTGGTGATAGCCAAGACCTTCCCAGGGTCCATACGAAGCCCCGAACATGAGACAAAGCACCCCAAAAACAGGACCTCAGAACATTCAAAGGAACATTTCTCCAGCTTGGCATAGAGATTGTTCTCTCTAAGACGTTGAAGTACAGTGCGGACATGGTTTCTGTGGACGAGCAGATTTTCAGAAAAGATCAGAATGTCATCCAGATAGATGACAACAAACTGGTACAGCAGATCTCTGAAGATTTCATTGACAAAGTTTTGAAACACGGCTGGAGCATTACACAGACCAAAAGGCATCACCAGATATTCGTAATGCCCGTCTCTAGTGTTAAATGCAGTCTTCCATTCGTCACCCTCCCGTATTCGAATGAGATTGTACGCGCCTCTGAGATCCAACTTGGTGAAAATGGAGGCACCCTTCAACCTATCGAATAGCTCAGATATTAAGGGTAAGGGGTATCGATTTTTAATAGTAACCGCATTTAAACCCCGATAATCGATGCAGGGTCTTAAGGTACCATCCTTTTTGGCAACAAAAAAGAACCCTGCCCCTGCAGGCGATGAGGATTTCCGGATGAACCCTCTCTCCAGATTCTCTGCTACATACTCCGACATGGCCTGGGTCTCTGGGATGGACAGAGGATAGGTACGACCCCTGGGTAGAGTTGCTCCGGGGACAAGATCAATAGCACAGTCAAAAGACCTGTGGGGAGGAAGCACCTCAGCTGATTTTTTACAGAACACATCCCGGTAATCGCTGTATGCGGCGGGAAGATCAGAAGAAACAGAAGTGGCAGCAACCGGAAGACTCTCCTTGGGGGTCACCTTGAGAAGACACGACGAGAAACATGAGGAACCCCAGGCCAGGATCTGCCCAGAGACCCAGTCCACATGTGGAGAGTGGAGCTGTAGCCAAGGGAGGCCCAATACAACTGGGGTAGAGGCCTTGGGTAGAATAAGAAAGGATATCCACTCCTGGTGGAGAATCCCTACCGACATCCTAATGGGTAGCGTCTGGAAGCGAATAGGGCCCCCTGGGAGAACAGTGCCATCAATTGCCGAGACTACCAATGGGGTAGTGAGAGGTGAAAGGGTAAGCTTCATAGAAGAAGCAGTTCTCCAATCCATGAAATTGCCGGCAGCCCCGGAATCCAGGTATGCAAGGGTTGACTGAGGAGAAGTGCCTACATGAAGGGACACCGGCAAGAGCAGGCGAGAAGGTGATGTTTCTGGGTCCAATACTCCACCTTCCAAATGTATTAGACCCGAGCGTTTCCCGGACGAAGCGAGCAGGAGTCACGAAAATGACCCTTGCCCCCACAATAGAGGCACAAGCCCAGAGTTCTGCGCCTAGCACGTTCTTCGGGGGTTAGTCTGGTCCGGCCCAGCTGCATAGGTTCTTCAGCAGGTAGAGGATGCTCCACGGAATGAAGGGAGGGGAGCTCAGACTGGCTAGGACCCAGAGAGTGCTGGCGTCTTTTTTCTAAGGACCTCTCTTGAAAACGAATGTCGATCTGGTTGCATAATGAAATTACATCGTCCAGACCGACGGGAATGGCTCTTCCCGCTAATTCGTCTTTCACTCGGTCAGAGAGGCCATGTAAAAAGGTAGCGACCAGGGCCTCATTATTCCAGCTCAATTCAGCTGTGTGGATACGGAACTGAAGAGCATATTGCCCCACTGAACTAGATTCTTGGCGAAGACGTAAGACAGCACTAGCCGCTGAAGAAGCCCGAGCCGGCTCTTCGAAGATATTACGAAAGAGCTTCAAGAATTCGGACAGACTGGAAACCACCGGATCGTTCCTCTCCCACAGGGGGGCAGCCCAGGCCAAAGCTTCACCGGAGAGGAGGGAAATGATATAGGCTACCTTAGCCCGGTCAGATAGGAAGCTTTGAGGCTGAAGCTCAAAATGAATAGTGCATTGGCTGAGAAACCCCCTGCAGGCCTTGGAGTCCCCAGAGAAACGGAACGGAGCTGGCAATCTTAGTGAGTGTGAGGCTGCGACTGGTGCGATAGGTACAGCCGCTGGTTGTACTTGGGGTTGCGGATTCGGGGTTCCCAAGGAGACCTGAAGCTGCTCGAATCGAGAAGCCAGATCCTGGAGGAATCGCATCACCTGGGTCTGATTTGATTCCTGGGTCTCAAGTCTGCGAACTATGCCCTGTAATGGATCATCCGTGGGAAGCGGGATGTCAGCCGGGTTCATGGCTGATCAAACTGTCAGGGTCACCTGTGGCCAGGTGACAGATGCACACCGTAGGGGGACAGGAGTGCACCGCGAGGTAGTGAACCCTATGGCTGGCTTCTGTGGATAGGAAACTGGGTGGTTGTGGAAAGCGGGACCAGAGGAGCACAACCGGGATCCCAACGGAAGCGAGAGCCAAGATTCCCCAGGGCGCGGAGTCTAAGACCCAGCTGGTCTTCTCCAGGGCCTCTAGTGGTGAGGATGTTACGCTGCAGGCTGGGACCAGGTCGCGGCCCCTGGAGTTTCCTAGCTCACGCCCCGTAGGATAAGGGGAAGCAGCAGCACACGATAGAGAGAACCGAATAACAAGCCGAAGGTCAGGGGCCACAAGCAGACAAGGATAACGAAGAACGAGCCGAAGGTCAAGGGTCACGAGCAGACAGGGATGGTCGGGGACAAGCCAATAACGTAACAGAGAGACAGACGTAGCACACGGCAGGCAGGAACCCAAACACACAATGCCTAACAAACACGTTGATCAGCAAAGCAGGCTTGCAGTGCACAGGTTAATATAGTGTTCAGTGATAGGGCCTGGGGTGGAGTCAGGCTGGGAGGAGATTATAAAGGAAGCCAGGTGAAGGAGGTCTGGTCTCTAGATGAACACATGAGGAGGAAGGTAAGATGGCAGACAGACATTAATGCATATCCATGACAGCAGGGGAGTCTCCCACGGAAGGTATTCTAACTGCCTCCGTCAGTGGAAGCAGGTGGTTTCGATGCCATGTCTTCAGTGGGCCTACCTTTCCCTCTGGCTTCACCTTGTAGACAGGTAGGCCCGGCAACTTCCTGCAGATGACATAAGGTTCAGATCTCCATCTGTCTGCAAGCTTGTGCTTTCCGGGGACTCCCAGATTGCGCAACAGTACTCGATCCCCGGGCTGTAGGTCTTGTACCCGGACCTTCAGGTCGTAATTTTTTTTATTCCGAGCTCCCCTTTGATCTGAGGCCGCTTGAGCTTGTTCATAGGCTACTTTCAGGCTGTGTCTGAGCCTATCCACATATCCTCTGTGAGAGGTGACGGAGGAATGGTCCAGTGAGGTGCCAAAAGCCAGGTCCACCGGTAGTCTCGCTTCTCTCCCAAACATGAGTCGATATGGGGAATAGCCTGTAGCATCACTGATGGTGCAGTTGTAAGCATGTACCATGGCTGCTATGTGTTTGCTCCAATGTTGCTTTTTCTCGCTTTCCAGAGTCCCCAACATGTTGAGCAGGGTTCGGTTGAACCTTTCCGGCTGAGCATCTCCCTGAGGATGGTAAGGTGTAGTTCGAGTCTTCCTGATTCCCAACGAATCCAAGAGCTTCCGGATCAGCTTACTCTCGAAGTCCCTCCCTTGATCTGAATGGAGTCTCTGTGGCAGCCCATAATGGACAAAATACTTCTCCATAAGTACCTTGGCCACGGTGGAGGCCTTCTGATCTTTGGTGGGGAAGGCCTGGGCATACCGGGTGAAATGGTCGGTTATCACCAGAACATTTCCTAGTCCACTCAGGTCGGGTTCGAGGCAGAGAAAGTCAATGCACACCAGGTCCATAGGCCCTTGGCTCTGTAGATGGCCCATTGGGGCAGCTTGATGGGGCAAAGTCTTCCTCTAGATGCATCGCGCACATGAGTGGCAGTACTCCTCTACCTCTGCCCTCATGCAGGGCCAATAGAACCGACTTCTGACAAGTTGAAAAGTCCTTTCAGCCCCTAGGTGGCCATGATTGTCATGCAAGGCCATCAAAACAGTCTCCCGATGTTTCTCTGGGAGGAACATCTGCCACTTATCTTCTGAATCATCAGAGGGGCCCCTTCGGTAGACCACTCCCTGATGCAACTGCAACCTATCCCACTCCTTCCTCAGTAGGCGAGCTTCTTTGGAGGGTTGACGCATGAGTATGTTTGGATCCTGATTTTCCAAGGCCTCCAGGACCAATCTCCCCATGGGGTCTTCCAATTGGTCACACCTTAATTCCTTTTTGGACAATCTTGGTAGGTTGCCCTCTTCCAATTGAGCTACTCCACAGTAGTGTTTGGGGACTCCCACCGTGGTAACTCCTATTTCCTCTGCTCTGGAGCATCCTCGGGCTTGGAATGCAGCTCCTTGACAAAGGGCCTGCACCCCGTCCGGTGCCACTTGGGTCCAATCTTCTATTTCAATGGTCGGGGAATGAGATCTTCTAGACAAGGCGTCTGCGTCTCGATTCCCCACTCCTGGTCTATACTTAAGGCTGAAGTTGAATCCAGACAGTGCGGCTAGCCACCTGTGTCCAGTGGCATCCAGCTTGGCCGTGGTGAACAGGTAGGTAAGGGGGTTGTTGTCGGTCTTCACAGTGAACTCTGCTCCGTACAGGTAGTCTTTGAGCTTGTCTACTACCGCCCACTTGAGGGCCAGGAACTCCAGCTTGTGAGTGGGGTAGTTCTTCTCAGAGGGGGTCAGGCTTCTACTCACATAGGCAACAGGCCGCAATTGCCCCTCATGTTCTTGGTAAAGTACTCCTCCCAGACCGTCGTGACTAGCATCCACGTGCAGTTCATAGGGTTTGGTTGGGTCTGCATAGGCCAAGACTGGTGCAGTGGTCAGGCTCCTCTTCAATTCCTGGAAAGCCTCTTCACACCTCTGATTCCACTGATCTCTGATGGACTCTCCTGGCCTCCTGGGCCCCGATCCATCCTCCTCTCCTTCAGTCTTGAGCAACTCATTCAATGGTCTAGCAATTTGAGCAAATCCCTCCACAAACCTTCTATAGTAGGAGCAGAAGCCCAAGAAGGATCTGAGTTCTGTTACTGTGGTGGGCTGTGGCCAGGAGGTAACTGCCTCCAATTTCTCAGGGTCTGTGGCCACCCCTTCTTCAGATACTATGTGCCCCAGATAGTTCACAGAAGACTGGTAGAACCGACACTTCTCAGGCGAAAGCTTAAGTCCTTCCTCACTGAGTCTTCTCAACACTTTCTCCAGCCTCTCTTCATGTTCCTCCAAGGTTCTCCCAAAGACAATGACATCGTCTAGGTATACAAGGACTTCGATCAAGTTCATGTCCCCTACTGTCTTCTCCATGAGACGTTGGAAAGTAGCTGGGGCTCCAGACAGACCTTGGGGCATCCGGTCGAATTCGAAGAACCCCACTGGGGTTATGAAAGCTGTCTTCTCCTTGTCTGCTGGGTGCATCGGAATCTGATAGTACCCACTCTTGAGATCCATAACGCTGAACCATTTGGCTCCAGACAAGCTCTGTAGGGCATCCTCTATCCTCGGAGTGGTGTATTGGTCAGGTATGGTTCTCCTGTTGAGAGTCCTGTAGTCTATACAGAGCCTCAATGATCCATTCTTCTTTCGGACCACTACTATGGGAGAGGCATAGGGGCTTCTGGACTCCCGTATCACACCAGTCCTCTTGAGTTCTGCAAGTTGTTCCCTCAGATCCTCCAGATCTGCTAGCGGGACCCGCCTGACTCTCTCTCGGAAGGGCTTATCTTCTTGGAGGCGGATCCGATGGGTGGCACTTCTTGCACACCCCACATCAAATTCATCCCTAGAGAAGATCTTCTCCCATCTATTCAACTGGGCCTTGGCTCTCTCTTTCCAAGCCCTGGACAGATTCGGGTTTTCCATGGTCAGCTTCTCCCAAACATCCGCTTCTTCACCTGTCCTCTTCACTTCTGACAGGGTAACAGGGGCCGCCGGGCTCACCTGGCCTAGCAACATTCTGGCTGGGATGTCCATGGGGTCTTTGGTAGTATTCCTAACACTCACTGGAACTCTATAATGGGCCTTCTTCAGGACCTTCAGCGGAATCACTTCCGGTATCACCTCCAGGCCTGAGGATTCACCCCTTGGGTCTGACTCCAGCATGACAAAGGGACCAGGCTGTTCCCAAGTAAGCTTCACAGTGGCCCTGAGACAGGTTACTTCACCGGGCTGCAACACTACCCCTTCTCTTCCAAGTCTCCACAACTTCCCTATCTCCTCTCCAGGGGTCTCCCGCTCTTGGACCAGCCGTTGGTAGGCTGTCTTCAGCATGGGATGGATCTTGGTAGCTGCTTGTCTTTCTTCCGTCACTAGAGGGGTCAGGAGTCTTCGGACCAGGTCCGTGTTCGTCCCTATTATAAGGGAATTCTTGTTGGCTCCAGGCGGCCTAGGACACACAACTGCCAGGGTGTCAAACACTTCGGCCTTCCCAGCCACGGATGGGTCAAAGGTTATTTGGACAGGAAGGTAGCCGTCGTAAGGGAAACTCTGGGTTCCAATTCCCCATATTTCCAGCTCCTCTATCTTCTGGATAGGCAGATGACTCAGGTGCCTGTCGTAGAAGTCCCGGTATAGTAGGGTCACTTGTGCCCCGGTGTCCAGGAGGCCCCTGGTGTAGACTCCCTCCACTTGAATGGGCACTATAGGGGATGGGCCTACCAGCTTCTCTGGATATGGTCCGGCAGGAGCTGCCTTCTTCAGACCTTTTCCCTTTTGACTCTCTCTTGTCCTATTCCCTTTGGACTTGAACCTTTCTTGAGCCTGGTATGCACTGACTTCCCTCCTTTTAATGGGTGTAGGAACCCGCTGAGGTGTACTATTATTTTTCTTGGGTGGGCACCTCCTTTGGGGGGTGCCGTGCCTCTCCTGAGGGGTCTCCCCCCTTCTTCTTGGAGTATAGCTTTGTTGAGGGGTATTACGTTTCCCCTTTGGTGTTCTATCTCTCTTTTTGTTTTTCTTTGCATTCAGCTTGGAGTTTACTGAAGATGGTGGGCACCCGGTTGACTCCTTCACCGGGGCCCTCTGAAGTTTCCCGCCGGCTTGCGGTTGTCTGGTCTCTTCTTCTTCGGACTAGAACATGTGGCTGCAATGTGGCCAACTCCCCCACAGTTGAAGCAGACTATATCTCCCCATTCTTGTAAAGGTTCGGGTGCTGAGGCAATCGGGAACAATTCCTTCCTTGGACTTTCCTTCTTCTTGGGACACTCTGTGTCTTTTGCTATCAGAGAGGTCAATATCTCTAATACCTTGGACATCTGAGTTTTTAGGGTGTCTATCTCCGCCTCTCTTTCAGGGGTCATCACTGGATTGACCAGCACCTGTGCGGGTACAACACTTGTCTTATCCTTCTGCTGGTCCTGTTGCAGCGCCTCCTCATCTCTGATAATTTTTATTAAATCAGCATAAGTCAGCAACATTCCTCCTCCCAAGGTTTTCAGGTGCAGCCAGACTGGATCGGAGCGTAGCGCTCCCTTTAAGACTTGCTTCATTCTTGCCGCATCGGCATCTTGGGGCTTCATCCCTTTCTTTAACACAATCTTGCACAGCAGCCTGTTTAGCCTTCTGACATACTCGGAAAGTTTCTCCTCCGGTTTTTGGAAAGTGTGTTCAAACTGGTAGACCGTCTCTGTCACCTTGTCTAATTGACCAAACTCTTCCTGCAGCATAGCTAGACAATCCTGCGCCGTGCACCCTGCATTCCCAAACCGGAAACTTTTCACTGCTTCTGCTGCTGCACCTTTAAGGCTTTCTAACACTCGCTGCCTCTTCTGTGCCTCCGGCACCTCCCATGCCTCCACTGCCTGTAATGCCTGTTCCACCCAAGTATCAAAATCTTCTTCCCCTGCCGGGACAGGGAGCTTCCCTGAGAATATTTTTAGTCTCCGGTAGCTAGTTTCCACATGCACCGTACTTGTCTTCTGACATTTGGCTAGCAAATCCCCTATTGCATTTATCAGTTCTGGTGATATAGCAGTGGCCGATGCAGGTGCCACCGGAGGTGGCGCCCTGTCTTCTCTTTCAGGTGTAGTTCGGGCCGCAGCCTGTGGCGATCCCGTAGGGGATGGTTCCCTTTCTACAGTTATTGCGTGCGCCAGCCTAAATGTTCTGTTGTCTGGCGTCCGCAGACACTTGTGCTTACAGGCCTCTGGCATCCCGTCCCAATATTCCACTAATGCGTATTGATATGAGATGTTTGGGTCTGTCTTCATGTCTATCACCCACGGTGTGTGATCTGGGGACACTGAACTCAGCAGTTCCTCTACCGTCTCACTTGACCATTTCTCGCCAGGAAGGCTAATGGCTATCGACTGTTTTGGCTCTGTATTAGCGGCTTTGCACCACTCTTCTACCGCTCTTGGATCCATGGGGTCCATGCCGGCACTTCTGGCGTTCGCTTGCTGCATCAGGATCCCGGACGAGAACCCCCACGTGTAGCGATACCTCCAACTAAGGAGGCCGCAGAATTAGATTTTGGGCCCTGAGTGCAGCTCCGCCAACCCCCGGCAATAGGCTCTATCCCCTTCTGGCACAGCTAGTACTAACAATCAATGATATGTCCTATGCAATAGAATAACTAAGCAAGGACACAGTAATGAATTGTAATAGGTAAAGTGTTTTACTCATCAATTCTCAATATGAATAAAAGGGGTAACAATAATCACAGTTCTAAACAATCACTCCTAAGGGCAGCGTCCTGCCACTCTAATACACTATATAGTAACACACGCTACAAGTGCGCCATACGGGCGACCGTTAACTAAGTGCCCTATGGCGCAGCAATCAAACACGCTAGAATCCCCACCAGGCCTGGTTCTAATATTTAGCTTAGTCCTTCTTTCTTCACCGGCAGGTCTGTAATGGTGGTGCACTTAAACAGAGTATAACTTTGTAATCCAAGGGGTATGAAAATAACTTGTAGGCCACGGCAGTCTATAGGCCTATACACAGCAACAGTATCTAAGCTGGGCTTATGCCCTCTCACCCGCCGGACTACGGATCCAGTCCGGGAAAACCTCCACCGGCCGTGTCACACACTCTCGATCTCTCCAACGATCGGGTCCCCGATCCGACAAGGCGGTAGCTCACAAAGTCAGATGCCACCCAGGCTCGCAGAGGGGAGGATGGAAGGCTCTTCGGTGCAGAGCAAGGCCTCAGGCTTCAGGCCTTGCCCCTTCGACACATCCGCACAGGAGGATCCGTCCGTGAAGTCTCGTGTCGCCAAAGAGACCGAGCCCGGCCCCGCCTCTTCCTTTTATAACCCCTCCCATGAGTCTCTGCGGTGGAACGTCACAACAAGAATGGGGTTATGGGTAATGTAGTTTCTTCCCAATATAGGGGAACACCCCGCTACATATGTAATACTGCTTGAACTAGAAGAAGGAAATTAATCTAATGTTCGGGCTAAGGAGCTCTCCTATCACATGGCACAGTACAGTTCAGGTTACATCTCAATAGTAGGCCCACATTGCATTGTCGAAAGGAAAGATGGCAGACCTTAGCATTCATTTTTAAAAATTCCAAATTTACTTTGTATGGGTACTGAGGTTTTTGAACAGTTTCTAGGGCATCCTACAGCTGCCTTTTGGTGAAGGAATCACAAAGATCCAAACTAGGTAATGCCTAATATTTGATAATAATAATACATTTCTTATGTTTTCGCTTGCAACAGGTTTCCTCTTCATATTGATTTTTTCCTTCCAATGTACATTTGTAGCATAAACTTTCATGACTATATTCTCCCTGTTCCTAAGTGAGTATTGGCCATACAGCTTTTCTGGGCTGAGATCCACAATCACCTAACCAGGGAATTTTTGGCAAAGTACTGTGAACACACTTTGGCATAAATAAATTGCTGTTTAGCTAATTAAAATAATGCAACTCAGCAGTAAAGCAAATCGTCTTCACTTGATTTTGTGTTAAACAGCTGCGGGGCTCATCAGTTGCATTAGTAATTTATTTCTGCAAAACAGTTTTATGGCCCAAAAAACACATCATTCAGTTACTTAAAACAGACTTCTTTTTTATGTCCTCTGGATTCATCTGCTATGTTAATGTAATGTGTTCTATAAATAACAATACACATAAGGTGAATGCACTTCTTATGCCTTAATGGTAATGTGTCACAAGTGTGTGTTTTAGCTATATAGATTTCACTGCAAAGCAATGTCAAACCACTGTAGTGATACCAAATATATAATATATACTACACTAGGAACAGAAAAAAATGCCATAACCTCTGGCAGAAAAAAAGTGGCAGAAAAATGCTCATAGTGACTCATGTTACCAAAGAGTTTAGGAGAATTTATGGGAATTTGCTTTCCTGGTGCCTCCATGGCAGCATACCTGTGATAGAGCTCCGCCTCGACTCCTCCTTCAGGACTAGTGAATAGCATAAATTAAAGGCATAGCCCCTCCCCCAACATTCTCCTTTTTTTCCTCATACCTTCTTGTGCTGGTGAAGAGTAGCAGTATGTCTATACCTCTGCAGTCGGCAGCGTCCGCCGGGTTTAGCCTTTCCCGTGCGCAGTCCCTGTTCTTGGGCCGCTCACAGCGCTGATAAGACTGGGAACCCCTCTGTGGATCTGTTGGGGTCATTTCGCAGAGTTTCCTCACAGGAACGCAGTCTGCTATCACATCCATGATGAATGCAGTGGAAGTCGCAAAAGGATCAGCTCCATCTTCCCAGGCTGGTGGTTTCCATTTTTTTATTACAGGCATTTGTGTTTTTCCCCTTTCTTTTCCTCTCTTCTCCTCCCCTCCCCTTTCCTTTGCTTGTTAGGCGCCTTTAAAATGATTGTTGTCTTACTTTTTTATTCCTTGTGCAACTGTGCAACTGGATAGGGCAGGTGTCTCTCTGTGCAACAACATTGTGGTGCTTATTTCCGGGTTCAGGGGGGCTACAGGTGCTCTGTAGGTCCCGCCAGGTAGGAGAGTGTCACGGCGCAGCGTCCTCGCCGCCGTCTGCGCATGCGCGATTCGGGAGTGATACAGAGCCGTAGTTTCTCGGCTCTCTGTACTGGGCGACGCTGGATCTTCTGCAATTGCACATGCACAGACGCTTGGTTCAGTGGCGGCCATCTTGGATTCTGGAAAGAAGGCTAGATTTGCCCTTTTTTTCAATCAATTCCAAATGGTGGTTTATGGGATTAGCCCACGCACCTTGAGCCTAATTAGGTTCAGATTCAGGGATGGCTGTCAGTCTCCTCAGCTGTGCCCTGCTAGGTCTCTCTGATGCTGCTTTGTGGTAGGTACTTTTTATTTTCTCCAAAAAAATAAATGTTGCCGATCAGAAATGTTTATGTTAAAAAAAAAAAAAGATAACAATATAAAAATGTTTATGTTTAAAAAATAAAATAAAAAATAAAAACAGATGACGATATAAAAATGTTTATTTAAAAAAAAAAAAAAAAAAGTGACGCCAAAAACTCCTGATTCTTTTCCCTTTCTTACTATATTTCTGGAGCTGATCCTTGTGCCCAACTCCGCAATGAGTCATTCATCTCGCAGCAAAGATCCTCACACTTCTATTAGGTATGTGACCAACTATACGTGAGTATAAAAAAAAAAAAAGTGCGCTCACTGGTCTAGCGTGAGTTCCTTACACCGTAGCCCTACCCACTCCAAGCGGTCCCACTCATCAAGGCGTAGGACCCATTCTTCACGTCGTAGATCAGAGAGGTCAAGATCCAGAGGACGTGATCGACCCCCCTCTCCTAGGACCTATAGGAAGAAGAGATGCTGGATATGTGGGGCTACACCGCTACCAGACAGAGTGGTCTGTAAGGACTGTTTTACGGACTATGCGTCCAACCGCGAGCTAGAAAATCAGCACGCTGTAGATCTGCTCAAGCGAACAATGAAGGACTCCTTCTCTGAGCTTTTGGCTTCGGTCCCCGCTCAACCACTTCAGCAGATATCCCTGGTTCAGGATATAGAACCTAATCTCCCTGGTCCGTCAGCAGTCAGTACACCTCTGCCGCCGTCAGGCCGACCAGCTAGAGATTCACCACCTGAAGACTCTTCAGGGGACTCTTGAGAAGAGTCAGAACCTTCTGGCTTCAGTCTCTCCTTGGTAAAGCCATTCATCCAGGCAGTCAAAACTGCAATCGCCTGGAAAGACGCAGAATAGCCTCCCCAAGAGTCTACAAGCTACTTCCCATTCCTCAAAAGGAAGCAGGTTCTTTTCCCGTTGATGGGCAAGATTAGTCAAGTCATTCAGAAGGAATGGTCAAAGACTGATAAAAAAATAATAATTTTGGGGTCGGTTCAATAAACTATATACCCCTTACCAGAGTCGGGAACGCAGTCACTAAACTCCATGCCAGTGGTAGACGCGTCCGTGGTGCGACTCGCAAAAAAACTTACTCTACCAATGGAGGATTCCGCTTCCTTCAAAGACCCTCTAAACAGGCGAATCGACCTGGAGCTGAAGAGGAGCTACTTAGCCGCGGAAGCAGCATGTAAGCCAGCTATTTCCCTCACATCAGTATCAAATGCCATAAGATCTTGGACAGATAATATTGAGATGGCTTTGCATCAGGATGTCCCCATGGAGGATATAATTAAGGCCTTAGAAGAGCTTAGATTGTCGGCAGACTTTGTCTGCGTAGCGGCCATTGACACGATCAGGTGCTCGGCAAGATCCATGTTGCATTCAGTGATGGCGAAGAGGGCCTTGTGGCTGAAACCCTGGATGGCTGACTTATCCTCCAAACAAAATTGGTGCAAAATCCCGTTTGATGGGAAAGCACTATTCGGAGACAAAATGGATAAAGCTATCTCCAGGCTGACCATCCCTTTGCTCCAGTGGAACAAGTAACAATATGGAACCTGACACTAAAGACGTCTTTCCTGCTAGCCATTACATCTGGCAGAAGAATCTCGGAACTTCACTCTTTAGGGATAGGTGACGACCATATCTCCTTCTTCACAGACAGAGTGGAACTTCGTCCCCTTCGGGGGTTCACACCAAAGGTTGCTACTCCAAGCCACCTGTTGGAACCCTGGGCACTACCAGTGTTTACAGACATGGATTCAGAGTCTTGTCACAAACTGGATGTATCCAGAGTGCTCAGGGCCTACCTAGAAGCCACCGGCCCCTTCAGAAATTCTGAGAGACTTTTCATCGTACCGTTCGGTAAATACAGGGGCAAAGAAGCTTCCATCAGAACTCTGGCATCTTGGGTTGTAAAGTTAATCCAGAAGGCCTACAGGGTGAAGAATATGGAGCCTCCATCCCGAGCGAATGCTCATTCTACAAGGGCAGTCTCAGCTTCCTGGGCAGCAAGGGCTAATGTTTCATTGGAGACGGTGTGCAGGGCCGCCACCTGGTCTTCTCACCATACGTTCCTCAGACACTACCCTATTGATCCAGGAGCGCTCACGACTGTTGAGTTTGGAAGGAGGGCAGTTCAGGCTGCTATGTCCTCTTATAATTAAACATTTATTGTTAAGCAATTATCCCACCCATGTCAGCTAGTTAGTTATCACAGGTATGCTGCCATGGAGGCACCAGGAAAACGGAAAATTGTATCATACTTACCAGTAATTTTCCTTTCCTGGTGCCTATCCATGGCAGCATACGCTCCCACCCTCGGTATTCTATATTACAGAGAATGTTGGGGGAGGGGCTATGCCTTTAATTTATGCTATTCACTAGTCCTGAAGGAGGAGTCGAGGCGGAGCTCTATCACAGGTATGCTGCCATGGATAGGCACCAGGAAAGGAAAATTACTGGTAAGTATGATACAATTTTCCGTTTTCATTAGTGTCCTTTTCCAAAACATTCCCCTCTGCTCATTTTTCAATTCACACTTGAAAACGCAGAATGCTTCTAAAGCCCAAACTTTTAAGCATGTTTATGCATGTTAAGAGTTTTTTCTGCCCCAAACCTCCTCAAAAATGCACTTCTGGAGGGTTTTAATTTCTGCCTCTAAGCCCATGTTCACACTGGGCTGCGGGAGTGAAGACGTGCGAGTTCAGCTGAACTCACACGATTTCACTCCCGCAGGCAGTCTCGATTTCAGCCGCGATTACAAAGACATCTGATACAGATGTCAATGTAAATCGCGTCCAAAATCGCAAAAAGTAGTACAGAAACTACTTTTTGAAATCGGTGCAGCGCCGCAGATGTGGCGTTGCACCGATTAGGATGGTGCCATTGCCGGCAATTTGCGGCAAATATCGCCGATTTGACATGCGATTTGACATGTCAAATCGCATGTCAAATTGCACCAGTGTGAACCAGGGCTAAATGCTGCTCTGAAAATATGCCTGTAAACTCCCTAATGTGCATGAACACATAGGCTAACATAGGGCTGCTTCTACAGGCTGAAGAAAAAAATGCTACAGTAAATGTCTGCATAAGCAGCATTTTTTATGCCCAGAGTGCATGGACCTTAACCACTTAACGACCGCTCACTGTATATATACGTCGGCAGAATGGCACCGACAGGCACAATCACGTAGAGTGTACGTGATTGCCTTTGTACAGTTGGGGGGTCCAATCGGACCCCCCTTCTGTACAGTGAGCGGTGGCTAAGTGTCCGGGAGCGTTCCGGGATGAGGGGGCAGCCATTCGTTTCTGGCCACCCCCTCGCGATCGCTCCCGGCGAATGGAAATGCCCCCTCTGTCTGTGTCAGACAGAGGGAGCAGGAGGAAGTGATGTCATCTCTGGTGCGGCGCTCACATATACCGAGCGCCGTACAAGAGAAGATATCAGGTCAGTGCACACAACACTACACTGACACCAGGACACATAGGGACATAAATCGCCCCCCCAGGCCCCCCAGACACCCCAGATCACCCCCCAGATCACCCCCCAGCCCCCAGTCACAGTGTCACTGATTGCAGTGACCATTTATTTAGTGATCACTGCAATCAGTGACATTTGTGACTGTAAAAGTGTCACCAAAGTTTAGTCTTAGGTCCAGTGTAGCCCCCTAACCCCCCCTAATAAAGGTTTAACCCCCTGATCACCCCCCAGATAACCCTTTCACCCCCTATCACCACTGTCGCTTAGCGATCATTTTTCTGATCGCTGTCTTAGCGTCAGTGATGCCGATCGGCAGCCAGTAATTTTTTTTAGGTTCGCCGCAGGTTTTTATAGCGTCAGGTACCCCAATATATTATCTAATAAAGGTTTAACCCCCTTGATCGCCCCCCAGGTAACCCTTTCACCCCCTATCACCACTATCACTAAGCGATCGTTTTTCTAAAGGCTGTCTTAGTGTCTGTGATGCAGATCGGTAGCCGGTAATTTTTTTTAGGTTCGCCACAGGTTTTTATAGCGTCAGGTACCCCAATATATTATCTAATAAAGGTTTAACCCCCTTGATCGCCCCCCAGGTAACCCTTTCACCCCCTATCACCACTGTCGCTAAGCAATTGTTTTTCTAAACGCTGTCTTAGTGTCGGTGATGCAGATCGTAGCCAGTAATTTTTTTTAGGTTCGCCGCATGTTTTTATAGCGTCAGGTACCCCAATATATTATCTAATAAAGGTTTAACCCCCTTGATCGCCCCCCAGGTAACCCTTTCACCCCCTATCACCACTGTCACTAAGCGATCGTTTTTCTAAACGCTGTCTTAGTGTCTGTGATGCAGATCGGTAGCCGGTAATTTTTTTTAGGTTCGCCGCAGGTTTTTATAGCGTCAGGTACCCCAATATATTATCTAATAAAGGTTTAACCCCCTTGATCGCCCCCCAGGTAACCCTTTCACCCCCTATCACCACTGTCGCTAAACAATTGTTTTTCTAAACGCTGTCTTAGTGTCGGTGATGCAGATCGTAGCCAGTATTTTTTTTTAGGTTCGCCGCATGTTTTTATAGCGTCAGGTACCCCAATATATTATCTAATAAAGGTTTAACCCCCTTGATCGCCCCCCCAGGTAACCCTTTCACCCCAATCAACACTGTCGCTAAGCAATCGTTTTTCTAAACGCTGTCTTAGTGTCGGTGATGCAGATCGGTAGCTGGTAATTTTTTTTAGGTTCGCCGCAGGTTTTTATAGCGTCAGGTACCCCCATATATTACCTAATAAAGGTTTTAACCCCCTAATTGCCCCTAGTTAACCCTTTCACCAGTGATCACCATATAAGTGTTACGGGTGACGCTGGTTAGTTAGTTTGCTTTTTATAGTGTCAGGGCACCCGCCGTGTATATAACCCAATAAAGGTTTAACCCCCTGATCACCCGGCGGGTGATATCAATTAGGTTTTAGCGTCAGAGAGGGTCTGAGTCACACCCCAGGCAGCGTCAGGTTAGTGCCAGTAACGCTAACACCCACGCGCGAAGCATACACCCCCCTTAGTGGTATAGTATCTGAACAGATCAATATCTGATCTGATCAGATCTATACTAGCGTCCCCAGCAGTTTAGGGTTCCCAAAAACGCAGTGTTAGCGGGATCAGCCCAGATACCTGCTGGCACCTGCGTTTTGCCCCTCCGTCCAGCCCAGGCCACCCAAGTGCAGTATCGATCGATCACTGTCACTTACAAAACAAAAACACACATAACTGCAGCGTTCGCAGAGACAGGCCTGATCCCTGCGACTCCAGTGCTGTAGGAGGTGATTTCACCACCACAGTTAAAAAAAAAAAGCAAATATGCCGAAGCATTGGGGCAGCAGGGGCGGAGGAGCGATTTTTCTCCTAATGCCGCGTACATACGGTCAAAATTCCGACGGAGGCTTGCCCGTGGAAAAGTCCGACCATGTGTGTGCGGCATAACTTTTTTGCGGGAGGATGCCCCCATGCTTCGGCATATATAAATGGTGCGTGTATGCCCATCATTGGAAGTGGGTGGATGAAGGGCGGTATTCTAATGGTGGGCATACCCACCGATCAATCTCTTTTTTCGTGCAGCCAACTGGCTGCATGAAATAAAAGATTACAATACATGTCCAACAAGGACCAGCAACGTACTGGTATGTTGCTGGACTTTGAATGTTTATACCAGAATGATGCCTGCGGGTTTAGGTATCATCTTGGTATCATTCTTTTCAGCCTGCGGCCGGCTTTCATGTAAAAGCAATCCTAGCGGCTAATTAGCCTCTGGACTGCTTTTACAAGCAGTGGGAGGGAATGACCCCCCCCGGATATAAAAAGCGCCATTGGGAAATTGGGAAAGCATTTTATCACACCGATCTTGGTGTGGTCAGATGCTTTGAGGGCAGAGGAAAAATCTAGGGTCTAGAAGACCCCAGTTTTTTCAAAAAAAGAGTACCTATCACTACCTATTGCTATCATAGGGGATATTTACATTCCCTGAGATAACAATAAAAATGATAAAAAAAAAATACTTGGAAGGAACAATTTAAAAATAAAATAAAAAAGCAAAATTAATAATAATAAAAAAAAAATAATAAAAAAGCACCCCTGTCCTGCCCTGCTCTTGCCCAATGGCGAACGCAAGCGTCGGTCTGGCGTCATATGTAAACAGCAATTGCACCATGCATGTGAGGTATCACCGCAAAGGTCAGATCGAGGGCAATCATTTTAGCAGTAGACCTCCTCTGTAAATCTACTGGGGTAACCTGTAAAGGCTTTTAAAGGCTTTTAAAAATGTATGTAGTTTGTCGCCAATGCGCGTTTGTGCGAAATTTTAAAGCATGTCGTGTTTGGTATCTATGTACTCGGCCTAAGATCATCTTTTTTATTTCATCAAACATTTGGGCAATATAGTGTGTTTTAGTGCATTAAAATAAAAAAAAGTGTATTTTTTAACCCAAAAAATGCGTTTGAAAAATCGCTTCGCAAATACTGTGTGGAAAAAAAAAATGCAACACCCACCATTTTAATCTTTAGGGCCTTTGCTTTAAAAATATATATAATGTTTGGGGGTTCAACATAATTTTCTTGCAAAAAAAAAAATGTTTTCATGTAAACAAAAAGTGTCAAAAAGGGCTTTGTCTTCAAGTGGTTAGAAGAGTGGATGTAAGCTTCCTAATGTTGTGTATAAAATGTCAGAACGGTTCAAAACCCCCCCAAATGACCCCATTTTGGAAAGTAGACACCCCAAGCTATATACTGAGAGGCATGTCGAGTCCATGGAATATTTTATATGTTGACACAAGTTGCGGAAAAACGACAATTTTTTTTTTTTTTTTTGCACAAAGTTGTCACTAAATGATATATTGCTCAAACATGCCATGGGCATATGTGGAATTACACCCCAAAATACATTCTGTTGCTTCTCCTGAGTACGGGGATACCACATGTGTGAGACTTTTTGGGAGCCTAGCCATGTACGGGACCCCAAAAACCAAGCACCGCCTTCAGGCTTTCTAAGGGTGTAAATTTTTGATTTCACTTCTCACTGCCTATCACAGTTTCGGAGGCCATGGAATGCCCAGATAGCACAAAACCCCCCCAAATTACCCCATTTTGGAAATTAGACACCCCAAGCTGTTTGCTGAGAGGTATTGTGAGTATTTTGCAGATCTCGCTTTTTGTCACAAAGTTTTGAAAATTGAAAAAAAAAAAAATATATATATATATTTTCTTTCTTCATTTTCAAAAACAAATGAGAGCTGTAAAATACTCGCCATTCCTCTCAGCAAATAGCTTGGGGTGTCTTTATTCCAAAATGGGGTCATTTGGGGGGGTTTTGTGCGATTTTGGCATTTTATGGCCTTCGAAACTGTGATAGGTAGTGAGGAGTGAAATCAAAAATTTGTGCCTAGAAATCCTGAAGGCGGTGCTTGGTTTTCGGGGTCCCGTACGCGGCTAGGCTCCTAAAAAGTCCCACACATGTGGTATCCCCGTACTCAGGAGAAGCAGCAAAATGTATTTTGGGGTGAAATTCCACATATAACCATGGCATGTGTGAGCAATATATCATTTAGTGACAACTTTTTGTATTTTTTTTTTTTTTTGTCATTATTCAATCACTTGGGACAAAAAAAATTATATTCAATGGGCTCAACAGGCCTCTCAGCAATTTCCTTGGGGTGTCTACTTTCTAAAATGGGGTCATTTGGGGGGGTTTTGTGCTATTTTGGCATTTTATGGCCTTCGAAACTGTGATAGGTAGTGAGGAGTGAAATCAAAAATTTGCGCCCTTAGAAATCCTGAAGGCGGTGCTTGGTTTCCGGGGTCCCGTACGCGGCTAGGCTCCCAAAAAGTCCCACACATGTGGTATCCCCGTACTCAGGAGAAGCAGCAAAATGTATTTTGGGGTGAAATTCCACATATAACCATGGCATGTGTGAGCAATATATCATTTAGTGACAACTTTTTGTAATTTTTTTTTTTTTTTTTTAGTTATTATTCAATCACTTGGGACAAAAAAATAAAAAATTCAATGGGCTCAACATGCCTCTCAGCAATTTCCTTGGGGTGTCTACTTTCCAAAATGGGGTCATTTGGGGGGGGGGTTGTACTGCCCTGTCATTTTAGCACCTCAAGAAATGAGATAGGCAGTCATAAATTTAAAGCTGTGTAAATTTCAGAAAATGTACCCTAGTTTGTAAACTCTATAACTTTTGCGCAAACCAATAAATATACGCTTATTGACATTTTTTTTACTAAAAACATGTGGCTGAATACATTTTGGCCTAAATGTATGACTACAATTGAGTTTATTCGATTTTTCTTATAACAAAAAGTAGAAAATATAATTTTTTTTTTACAATTTTTGGTCTTTTTCCGTTTATATCGCAAAAAATAAAAATCGCAGAGGCAATCAAATACCATTAAAAGAAAGCTCTATTTGTGGGAAGAAAAGGACACAAATTTCGTTTGGGTACAACATTGCATGTCCGCACAATTTACAGTTAAAGCAGCGCAGTGCAAAATTCTGAATTCACCTCTGGTCCTCTAGCTACCAAATGGTCCGGGGCTTAAGTGGTTAAAGGTGAATTAGGTTAGGTGTGGTCTTGAATCTGAAAGAGTTTTGATGCTTGACATTGTATTCTTGTGTTGTAAGTATGGCTTTTAGGCTGCTCCTTTGCTCATATGCTCCCACCAACCACTGAGGGACCTGGAATGAAAGTTTCAAGTGCAATAAGCAAAAAGCACCACACAATTATTCAAAAAGAAGATCAGGTATAAGGGGCCCAGGCAATATGAGCTTTATTCTCAGCGCATGTTCATAAAGGAAAAATTAGACTGGGAGCTTCATGGTGCCATAGACTCATGAAACTGACTGTGCTGCTAAATGCACTATTGGTACAAAAGTAACTAACAAAAAAATAATAATCTGTGTGTTTAAAGGACACATCTGCCCGCTATATTTACACTTACATCTCCAATTATAAGAGCAACAGCTTTTCTTTAAAGTCTTCCAGTTTCTGCAATATCTCCCTATCTGGGCCACCACAATTTGTTTTATTCTTGGCAACTTCCAATATGTCTTTATCTACACGTACTTTGCCAGAGATTATCTTCCCTTCCTCTTCATTGTATGAAAAGATTTCAATCCGCTGTCATTTTAACATTTGTATTGCTCACTGATAACTGTTACATATTACGAAGGCTGCTCTAGTGTGTTATGTTTTTAACTGATAATACAGTGCTTAATATTGGCTGCTACAAGGAAATGTTGTGTTCTGCTTTCACTGAGGGGAATTGTGCTATATATATTTTTTATTAGCAAAAAAAGATAAAACACAAACAATTATGTTGAAGGATGATATAACATATTAATGCACTTTCCAAAAATAACAGCCAAATAACTCAGTTCAGCTATTATAAATGCAGTTGTTTACAAAAGGGTGAAACACAAGTAAGTTTTGGCCTGAATTAAGGCAGAAATAAGAGGTATTAGGTAACCAAAATGTAGTATATAATAGATGCAGTGTAATATTACTAAAATATAAATTGGTATAAATCAGAAACTAAAGTTTTTTTATGGTAAAAGTGGTAAAATGTTGCCAGCAGAACAGGGGGTAAGGGTAAATCTCTCTAACGGAGGGCTGTCCTCCTCCTCCCTCCTCCCCCACACACCCTGAAATATCAAATAATATTTTCACTAAAATGGCACGGCCACAATGCTATGCTTTGCAGCCATGGCAGAAATGATACCCTTGTTGAAAAAGGCCCATTCAAATGAATAGCACTGCTCTGCAAGTGCCCCACAAAGCATGCGTTAGTGTGGGGTTAAAGCAGGTGGTAAGGAGGCAATATGCTTCCTAGGCATGTGCATTTCGTTTCGTTCCGAATCGAAATTCAGACAAATTTTCATTATTCGGACGTTCGGATGCATCCGAATTAACGAATTACAATGCTACTGAATTCAACCGAATTCGAACGCTTCGAATCGAAAAACCACGGACGAAATTCGAATCGAATTCGAAAAGAATTCTAGTCAAATCGAATTTGAAAAACAATTAGAATAGAATAGAATAGAATCGAAAATATTGGAAATAATCGAATAGAAAAACAATAGAACAGAATAGAATAAAATACAATATATATATGCTATTTTATTCTATTCTGTTCTATTTTTTTTCTAGTCTATTTTCTATTTCTATTCTAATCTTTTCTAATTGAAATTCGAAAAAACGGTCGCATTCGAAAATATTTCAACCAAATTCGAAAATATATCTACCGAATTCAATAATATTTCATCCGCATTCGTTAATATTTCAACCAAATTCGATATTTCAACCGGATTTGAAATAATTTCAACCGAATAGAAAAGATTATAATAAAATAGAAAAACAGATAATAGACTAGAAAAACAATAGGACACAATATATTCTATTTTATTCTATTCTGTTCTTTTTTTTCTAGTCTATTCTTTTATATTCTATTCAAATCTTTTCTATTAAAATCAAAATCATTATATACTAAATTTGAATTTCGGAAGATGGTTTTTTATATATATATATATATATATATATATATATATATAATTTTTTTTCCGACATTCGAATTTCGTATAGAATGAATTCTAATTTGAATAGAAAAGATTAGAATAGAAATAGAAAATAGACTAGAAAAACAATCGAACAGAATAGAGTATAGATACTATCTATTTCTTTTTTTCTTTTTTTGCAGATTACTATTTGTTTCCATAAGATCTCCTGCAGACTATTAGCATCTATTTAATTTTTTAATATTTTTTTTTGCAGAGTACTAATAGTCTGCAGGAGATCTGAAAAAAAAATAGATGCTAATAGTCTGCAGGAGATCTTATGGAAACAAATAGTAATCTGCAAAAAAAATAAAAAATTAAATAGATAGTATCTATACTCTATTCTGTTCTATTGTTTTTCTAGTCTATTTTCTATTTCTATTCTAATCTTTTCTATTCAAATTAGAATGCATTCTATACGAAATTAGAATGTTGGAAAAAAATATATATATATATATAACCATCTTCCGAAATTCGAATTCAGTATATAATGATTTTGATTTTATTAGAAAAGATTTGAATAGAATATAAAAGAGTAGACTAGAAAAAAAATAGAACAGAATAGAATAAAATATAATATATTCTGTCCTATTGTTTTTCTAGTCTATTATCTGTTTTTATATTTTATTATAATCTTTTCTATTTGGTTGAAATAATTTCAAATCCGGTTGAAATATTATCGAATTTGGTTGAAATATTATCGAATCCGGTAGATATATTTTCGAATTTGGTTGAAATATTTTGGAATGCGACCGATTTTTCGAATTCCAATTCGAAAAGATTAGAATAGAAATAGAAAATAGACTAGAAAAAAAATAGAACAGAATAGAATAAAATATAATATATATATATATATATTGTATTTTATTCTATTCTGTTCTATTGTTTTTCTATTTGATTATTTCCAATATTTTCGATTCTATTCTAATTGTTTTCGAATGCGGTTGAAATGATTTAGAATCATGTTGAAATGATTTAAAATCCGATAGAAATATTTTCGAATCCGGTCGAAATATTTTCGAATCCGAGCGTTTTTACGAATTCGGTCGAAAACGGAACGAAATCCGAAAACGAATTTAACGGATTTAACGAATCTAACTAAACAAAATTAATTAATTAACGAATTAAAACGAAACAAAACTAAACAATTTTTTTCCTTTTGCACATGTCTAATGCTTCCTCACTGCCTGTCAAACATTCTCTGAAGAACAACCCAAATGCTGACTGCTCTTTAAAGAGCAAAGCAAATGAACATGAGCCCTTAATTTTTTCCAATTATTTTTTTGATTTACTTATTTTTTTAATTATATTTTTCTTCATGTACAGTATATATTTTATTTTAAAATGTTTAACTGCCCTATAAGGGGGCTTTGATAAAATAGTAGGGGTCTAAACCCCTGATGTCTCACCTTTGAGACAGAAAAGGGACTGAGCACAGAGATTCCCCCTCTCTGCAGCCTCAGCTGCACTGGACAGTAAATAAATGGCAAGTGCTCTGTGCTGATCAGCTTCCGGCTCCTTCACAAAATTGAAGCATAGGAACCACAGTTTACTATACTTCAGTTATGAATAGAAACAATGAGTGATCAATATTGATCAATCACTGTGTAAATTTACTGGCCCCACTCTTCATCTTGAGATTATCCCTGTGTGGCCGCAGCACCTGCCAGTGGGAGAAGAGAGGACAGAAGCCAGAAGTACTGCAGTGGTGGGGGGGCACATGGGGGGTCCAGACTATGGGTGGAAGATATTAGAGCCAACCCCCCTGCAGTGCAGCTGGAGGGAGAAAGCCAGCAGCGCTGAAGGGGGATCCACAAAAGTCACAAGGCAGTACAGCCGGCCTTCCTGCTTGACAGGAGCCCGGACCTCCCCTTTTGAACTGATGGGGTCTGGGAGGGACAGTTGTACTACCTTATCAGCTGCCCTGCTGGCAGGAGTTCTAATCCTTGCTCTATCCATAAGTAAGAGAAAACATTGTTTGGGCATATACTTAATAGATATCACTGTATTTCTTTTGCTATTTCTGTGTGTGTGTGTGTGTGTTTTTTTTTTTTACTTGGATGCATTGTCTTCCTCTAAAAATAATGTCCTATGCATGTTTGGCCTTCTGGTATGAAATAAAGCCTACCTTAGATGATATCCTAATCCTGTAATCTCTGAATAACAAATGAGCCATTGTACACATAGAAGTTTTATCAGAGATTTGCCACAATAATTATTTCCAAACCTGTCCTCTGGTCTATTGTGAATTGTAAACTTAAAGTAGAAGTAATTCCAGGGACTAAATTCTTATATAATAAAAAAGTATTTTATCAGGGCTTGATTTATAAAAATGTGAATAGACTAAGCTGCCAAACCAACTGATGACAAGGCCTGTGCTTGCAATCACACTGAAAAAAATATATACCGTATACACTTGAGTATAAGCCGACCCGAATATAAGCCGAGGCACCTAATTTTACCACAAAAAACTGGGAAACTTATCGACTCGAGTATAAGCCTAGGGTGAGAATCCAGCAGCTACTGTAAGTGGAAAAGAGGGTCAACAATGCCCATCTGCAGCCTCACTGTGCCCATCTGCAGCCTCACTGTGCCCATTTTCAGCCTCACTGTGACCATTTTCAGCCTCACTGTGCCCATTGCATGCCTCACTGTGCCCATTGCACGCCTCACTGTGCCCATTGCAAGCCTCAATGTGCCCATTGCAAGCCTCACTGTGCCCATAAGCAGCCTCACTGTGCCCATGTACCTTATCCGCTGTGTCAGTATAGATGAGGAGGGAAGGAAAGCCCTATTACGCCATACATCGTCCTCTCCGATTCACAGCAGGACTGTGTGTATAGTAAGTCTGCGCCATCCACTGTAACAAAGCTCCGCCTCCTCCTCGTCACGGACAAGAGAGGAGGAGGCGGGATGGCGTGGACGGCGCAGACTTCCTATACACACAGCCCTGATGTGAATCAGAGGGGACAATGTATGGCGTAATATGGCTTTCCCTCCCTCCACATCAATACTGGCACGGCGGCAGATAACCTGACTCGAGTATAAGCCGAGGGGGGCATTTTCAGCACAAAAAAATGTGCTGAAAAACTCGGCTTATACTCGAGTATATATGGTATACAAAGTCCAGTTCACTTCTAATCTATTCACATTGTTATCATTTAAGTCCTGATGAGGGGTGATCTTGGACCCCTAAAACACAATGACTACTTTTTAAATTGTCCCCGACTTTTATTGGAATAATGTTGTATCTCAACTTTTTATCAGCGGTCTGGCAGTACAGTTTAAAGTTGTATTACATTACACTTCAAGCCAAGGAGACTGTGGAGATCCTCTGAGGTGTAGAAGCTGGAAGGAACCAGATAATTTACATCAACATCAGTACTTTAAGATAGCAATACCAGTGAGATAACCCTATGGGTCCAGCACTCTTTTTCTACTTTCCTCAACTAAATTCTCATATAGTGTCAGGGATACCAAGAGCAGGCATCCAGCAGCAGGGATGACAAGGTCTGTGCAGCTGCACTTAGGAAACTAAAAACAGACCTATCCAAACACCAACTAGCAGAAGACACAGCACACATGAAAATATCGGTGAACCATCACCAAATAATAAAATGCCTAACTAGAAAACCAATGAAGTAACAGAAAACCTAACTAGCAACTACCTATAAAAAAATATATACAGAAGGCAAGGTAAGACAGGAGAAGCAGGTAACAAGCAAGGACAGGGAGAGAGTACACAGGAGCAGGTTCAAGCAGGCAGGAGAATATTCAGGATCTGGAGTAACAGGTCACAGGTGCATGGAACAAGGGGCACACAGGCAGTGGCATCTTCAGCTTTCATATTTAGGGGGGGGCACATGGGGGGACAGGGACAAAAGTAGGGGGGCCAACTATAAAATGCAATTATTTATATATCCTGGGGCCATTTACTTCTGTTGTGGGGCCCTTTATTACTATCCCCCCGCAACGAGACCCTTTCACATGTTTTGCAGTGAGCTCCCTTCCTACTGTATTGGGGCCCCCCAGGGTGGCAGAAAACAAAAGGTATGTCACCAGCACACCAGGAAAATATAAAAGTCCAAAGCAGTGGGAGAACTACCTTAGTGTTCTGCCACTGTGGGGTTCCCCAGCCTCATCTTGCTGTCCTGCCCCTGCTATTGACAGCGTTGGTCTGGTGTCTGTCTCCTTGGCAGCTGCGGCAGTCTATTAGGACCTAGCAGGGACAGGACAGCAACAATGGTAGTTCTGCCGCTGGTCCACAGTGGGAGGATTCCCTCATCCACCTGGAAAGTGTAGATGGGGGAATTGGAACATTATTTTTTATAAATTTTTTTCATTCAACCTAATAGTTGAATAAAAAAAAGTGATCGATGTATGATCGCTTTCACACTGGGGCATTTTTCAGGCACTTTTGGGTTAAAAATAGCACCTGTAAAGCGCCTGAAAAACAACTCCCCTGCAGCGGCGCTTTGCGGACGGTTTTAACCCTTTTTCGCCCTCTAGCGGGGGTTAAAAATGCCCTGCTAGCGGCCGAAAACCTCTGCAAAAACGACGGTAAAGTGCCGCTAAAAATAGCGGCGCTTTACCGCTGATGTCGCCCCAGTGTGAAAGCAGCCTAAGAGCTAAGACCAGCCATAGACAGTTTAAATCTCGGCTGTTTCAGTGAGAACTGGCTGAGATTTAAACCATTAATGGCAGGCTGAATGTACCAAGTTGATCGATCAAATTGGGTACAACCAGCCTGCCGGATTCTCTTATGATTATCGCTTGCGGTTGCTATATCTGCTAGTGATAATCGCTATTTGTTGGGAGAATACAATTGCTGAGTGGAACGGGTTCCCCTGTCAGCACTGACTGTACTGATGGGGGAATCATGCAAGTTTCTTTCCTACCCACACATCCCCTCTCTTCAGATACAGCTGAATGCCGTATAGTGTGGGCGGAGTGGGAAGACAGAGGAGTAGAGGTGTGAGGAGCTGTATTCCTCTGATCTCCTGTCAGTGAAGGGGGGGGGGTGTTTGCTGGGCTGTGTAAGTGTCACAGACACTCTTACACAGAGCTGCAGCCACCAGTCTCACAATTTACAGGCTGATTCTCCTGTCCGATGGACGGGAGAAATTAGTCAATTTTTTCACTGCCACTTAGATAATGGGAGGCTTTCCCCCCCCCCCCCCAGTGCTGGTGGAGTCCTTCCTGAAGTCGCTCTCCTCCCTGCCATGTGGTAGTGGCTATGCGAGCGCCGCTCGTATTATACATGCAGCATTGCACAGTGTCAGCGAGGAAAGAGGGAGGGGGAGAAATCCCCTGCAGGAGCTGTCAGGACGCTCTGCCTCTCAGGAGGGCCTGTGTCCACTTGGCAGCGACCTGAGCAAGATGCGGGGCACCCGCTACAGATAGGAACAAAAATGTGTTTTAATTGGGGGGGGGGCACATGGTGGGGCACAGCATAATTTTTGGGGGTCAGGGCCCCCTCTGGCCCCCCCTTAGTGACACCATTGCACACAGGCAGAACACTGAAGAAAGATAAACTAGCAGAGGAGGAACTAAATACCCTCCCAGCAGCCAGCATCAGATGATAGCTACTTGCAAGGAACAGCTGGCTGCTGAGAGACATTTGCTGGTGGACAGGGGAACTACAACATATAGGTCTGGGGACCACAGTGCCACCAGCAGGTGATCCAATTCCTGACATATAGGCTTAACCACTTCAATACCAGGCACTTACACCCCCCTCCTGCCCAAGCCAATTTTCAGTTTTCTGCGCTTTAGCTGTTTAAATTACAATTGCACGGTCATGCTACACTGTACCCAAACATCGTTTTTATCATTTTGTTCTCACAAATAGAGCTTTCTTTTGGTGGTATTTGATCACCTCTGAGGTTTTTTTTTTTGCTAAACAAAGTTTTTATTTTGTTTCTGTTATACAATTTTGTAAATAAGTAAGTTTTCTCCTTCACTGATGGGCACTGATAAGGCGGCACCGATGAGGTGGCACCAATGAGGTGGCACTGATGGGCACTGACGATGGGCACTGATATGCGGCACTGGTGGGCACTGATGGGTGGCACTGATATGCTGCACTGATAGGCATTGATAGGTGGCACTGATGGGTACTCATGGGTGGCACTGGTGGGCACTGATAGGCAACACTGATGAGCACTGAAAGTCTGCAATGATGAGTACTTATGGGTGACACTGATAGGCGATAAGGCTGGGCACTGATAGGCACTGATACGTGGCACTGATGGACACTGATATGCGGCACTGATGGATGGCACTGATAGGCATCCCTGGTGGCACTGGCACTGGTAGGTATTGTAGCTGGGCACTGATTGGCAGCTGCCTGGGCACAGATTGGCATTTCCCTGGTGGTCTAGGGGGGCATACCTGGTGGTCCAGTGTGGTGGCCATCCCTGGTGGTGCCGGGGGCATCGTGGTGGTCCTGGGCGGACATCCGAGGGGGGGCTGTGCTGATAAACAATCAGCACAGACCCCCCTGTCAGGAGAGCTGCCGTTCAGCTCTCCTCTACTCGTGTCTGTCAGACGCGAGTGAGGAAAAGCCGGTCAACGGCTCTTCCTGTTTACATCGTGATCGGCCGTGATTGGACATGGTTGATCACATGGTAAAGAGCCTCCGTCAGAGGCTCTTTACAGAGATCGGTGTAGCCAGTGGTGGAATTATCAGGGTCACAATAGTCGCACTTGCGACTGGGCCCTGTAGTTCCGCCACTTCAGGGGGGCCCACCGTCCACCCGTTTGCCCACGTGAGTTACTCGCTGCCACCCCCCTCAACACCACCGCTGCCACCCCCCCTCAACACCACCGCTGCTATCCCCCGTCAACACCACAACTGCCACCCCCCCAACACCCTCAACACTACCGCTGCCACCCCCCTCAATACCACGATGCCACCCCCCCAACACTACCGCTGCCACCCCCCATCAACACCGCCGCTTCTATCCCCCCCAACACTACCGCTACCACCCCCCCTCAATACCACCACTGCCACCCCCACAACACTACCGCTGCCACTGATGGGGGGGCCCTTCGTGATTTCTTGCACCGGGGCCCTGAAGTTTCTAGTTACGCCTCTGGGTGTAGCGGTGTGTCAAACTGACACACCGCACCACCGATCGCTACGATGCACGCCACCACGGGCGCGCGTGGCTGTTATCCTGCTGGACGTCATTTGATGTCCAGTCAGGATAACTGAACCACCGCCCAGCCATCATTTTGCTATAGGCCGGGTGGTAAGTGGTTAAAGTGATTGAAAACAATCACCTTGTAAAACATCCCATTCAGTTTAAAATAGAAATGAAATGCAAAACATTATTGTATAGATATAAACAAAAAAACATTTTTTTTTTTTCCTTTTTTATAAGTTGTCACAGTCCCTCTGTTCTCAGCTTCATTAGAGCTGTGGGGAATAGAAGTAGCAGTACACTGGTCTTCCCAGTGAATGGCTGTGCAGCGAGGGTGTCAGGACAGTCTGATCATTGGAGGAGAGCACACTGAGTTCCCAGAATAGCCAGAAAACTAACCACAGTGTGCTCTCCTGCTTGGTGTGGTCATTTTTTAATAGGAGAGCAGAGGGACTGACAGGAACACCAGGGATTTCACACAAAGGAAGCAATACAACAAACACTTTCTCATAAAAGTATATGGTACAACAGGCACATATCAGGAATCTAAAGCATTGGGGCAACAAATACTTTAAATGTTGTAAAGCAATTTGTTATATTCGATCATTCTAAATCTGCAGCTTTCATTAAAAAATAAACTGATGATACTACCATAAAGATTTGTGTTCCAGCACTTACTGTTAATGAGTGAAAATTGTCTCTTAATTGTGCACCGGCATTTCCATCTTGTGATATGCGACCCTGGTGGAGCAGGCATGGGCAATGAGCAATGATGTAACTGACGATAGAGTGAGTGCATGTAGACAGGAAGTAGCTGGCAAAGTCTTGAGGAGATTGGCAGCACTTAAAATACACAGAAAGAGGAAAATAATCGGTGAACACAGCATTTTACAATGAAAGAATAGCAAATGGTTATCATACACAGTGCTTTAGCAAACCATATGTCATCCAGTTAGGGCTTCAACAATGTACTATATTACAACATGATCAGGCTTTTACAGCATCTTCCCAAATTTCTCCTTTCCTATTGGCCCCCCTCTATCTGTAGCCAATATTTCTGTCAATACAGGTTCACGTTAACCCTTTTAACCTTGTAGGGCACCTAAAGTCATACCCAATGATATACCAGTACACCAAGTACAGAAAAACGACTGATCAGTTCTTTGATAAATATTATGGGGAAAAAGAAAATATCCAGTTATATAAAAAAATGTTAGGTATTTCTTCATTAGAAAATCTGGAAAATATTAAAACCTCCCTGATCATCGTAAAGGTGAGTAATCAGATAATGAGTTAGACAGCTGTGAATGGAGTGACTAATACTGATATACAGACAAAATGTCAACGTTTGGAAAAATAAAAGTCAAATGGATTAGACCAGAAGATTGAATTTAAATTATGAATACATTTTTTTTTTTTTACTGTCTGTCTCCAGTGGTATACAAAAGAAGGGAATTGATTTGTTTTAGTAAATAATATTAAATACTATAAAATGAGTTATATTTTTATAACATAATGTCTTTTAAATTGTTGTTTGAAATCATGGCATACTGACAAGAAATACGCAAGTAATACACATGTTCTGACACACCCTCTTTAAAATGGGTGGTGAGATGTACTGCTTTATAAGTAGAAGAATAAATGTCATATTAATAAAAACAGTTACAAGAACCACTTTTTTCACTTATCTCATAAAGATTATACACACTTGATTCTGTTATTCCATAATGTTTAAAGATAGAACATCAATAATTCAGCTGTGCATAAAAATCACTCAAGAAACCAACACAACATTAAGGGGTCTAATATGACCCAGTGTCATGGCTTGAGAAAGGGTCAAATATTAGATCCAAAATATAAAAATGGGGTACCTAGTTCCGGCGAGACTGGCGAGAATGTACCCTGGCATTTCACCCCTTTGCTTCAGAGGATGCGGGCAAGAGGGTACCATGTTCCATGTCTGGTGGTCCTGTCCTAAGGTCCAGCGCTTTTGGATTAGAATATTCACCCCGGTCTATTCAGTGACAGGACAAAATCTACCTAAAAATCCTAATACGGCGCTGTTTGCAGCCCTCCTGGACGAGACCCCTAGACATCTCCGAACTCTCATCTTCTTTATTTTTTCAGCAGCTAAAATTACAATAGCACGAGCATGGAAAATTCCAGTGGTCAGTCTTCCACTGGTAAAGCATAAACTTTCTTGGATCATGGTCAATGAAAAATTGACCAGCATCCTTAAAGACAGACAGGCAAGATTTGACAGGGTGTGGTCCCCCTGGATTAAGTACCTCCAAGCCCTATAGTATCTAGAACTGGATAGTTGGGGGCCTAGGCCGAGGGAAATTATTCCCACTTTGGATTCCTGACCTTTACTCTTCTCCTTCCCTTCCTCCCCCCTCCTCTTCCAAATTTTATTTTAATTGATTTTACTCTAATTTTTTTCTCTTCTTCCCCTCCTTTTTTTCTCTTTTTATGTTTAATGATTTAATTTATGGATACAAATGGAGAGTCCTGAAACCTCTCTCTTCTTGACACTGATGTGGGAGCAATGTAAAATAATTCTAAGTACCTAACCACCTTTGGTGTTAAGGGCCCTGATCTTGAGCTCTGCTAAAGGCGCTACAACTTGATCCAACATCACCAAGAAGTTATAAGTACTCAGTTCAGGTTCGAGCGGGCAGTAGCCTTACTTAACTATAATTATTGTTATAATTGTTTTTACATCACAGCCATATGGATTAGACATTTGGTCACCTCTTAAGAGTGTATGGATCTTTTTGTACTGACATACTATTTGTATCTTAACAAAATTTGTTGAACTTTTGAATAAAAATCTATTGCAAACAAAATATTAAAATGGTATCTAGGGGGATTTTTATCATCTACGGAAATATTGATATTCTATCTTTGAAAATTATGCAATAAAGGAGCAATAATTTTAAGTCCACCGTGAATTCTCAATTGATTTTAATGAATTATACCCTGGATGTGCTTGCAGGGCTACATCATAGCACCAGGCATGTGAATACTTTGAAGATGTGCCATCTTCCTTTGTACTGAGCGCTTACCTAATAAAACATGGTGGGCTTTGAATAGCATGCAGTGGATGGGATTACAGGGTAATTTTTCAGTCTTGCATAGCAGCTAATCAACAAGCACATGCTCTGTCACATGAGAGTAAGAAAAGTGATTCATATGGTCATCCATACCTAGAAGTACTGGGTAATTATTATTATTTTTTAACATGGGGCTGAACAGAGTGTTGGTGAAATGGTGGAAAGTTAACTATGTGCTGCTGGGGAGAAATGTATTAAAGAAACCTTTTTGCTTTGTCCTACATTAGCACATCATGTTTAAGCCTCACCACATCCTAAGGCCAAGCTCTGACCCTTTCTTTGAACTGCCAAATGCCAGAGTATCTTCTGTCTCTAAAGTTGTGGAATTTTACAAGTGAATGGCAGGGCAGCTGGGAGCACCAAGAGGTATGAGGGGCCTGATCTTGATTGTATACAATATGGAACCAAGAACAGGGGGCTCTCTGCAAGGACACAGGAATCAATCTGAAATGAACAGGATTGCAGGCAACCCAAGGAAGACAAGGAATGGAAAGTTCTGAACTATTGGAACTTTGGAAATGTTTTCTGTCCTGTTCAAATTCTCTTTAAATAGTGTGTTATTATTGTAACACACTAAGGTTTTAAAACCAGCTAAGTGAATAAACGGTATACTTTTTGAGGTCTGATCATGCTTGTAGCCCTGTGTGGCACCCTATGATAAACTTCATAAGCCATTACACATTGTAGCTTTAAAAGTTCCCTTGACTTGCTTCGTTCCTACCTTCGATACATTCTCCAGATGACAAAAGCAATTTGTTTTTGATAGTATTTGCAAATAAAAAAAGGATCTGCCATGTCTGAGATCCACTGTGGATTGTGCCGATATGAGGCTAATGGATATCCACAACCATTATCAGATTACAGCACAGTCTGCATTTTCCTTTAAGAGGCTCTAAAGGCAAAAGATTTTTTTTTTTTTTTTACCGTAAAGTACAACTAAAGGAATATTTTTTTTTCATTTTGGATAGAGGGAAGAGGGATTATAATGCCTGTCAGTTTTTATTGCTGTCTGTGTCCCTGTTAGGGAGATTTAACCTCTGTTTACCAAAATCATTGAAAGAAAAAGTAATAGGAAATGCCAATTTTTGAGTTGTCCCCAAAAAAGAAATAGCAGGGAAATCATCCAATAGGAACACTAGATCTGGTGTCCTGGGGGGCCCCAAGAGATTCCCCTAATTTCCTCTCACTTCCTGTTTTGGCTATGGGACAGATAATTTGGATAAATATATTCACAATAGGACACCGATGGCAAAGTTAAACCTTACAGGTGTTATAACCCTCCATTATGCTATACTAAATAAAAAAATAAAAAAAAGGTTTGCATTTAATGCATTTTTTGCATTAAGACAAAAACGTATTTTTTTTTTTATATTCTTTATTTTATCGAAATTTATCATATACAAAGAAGTAAAAACATTTTCCCTACTCAGTAGGGACATACATTGACAAATTGTATTTCCAATTGTTTGTCTACCCTTCCCCCCCCCCTTCCACCCCAATTCTTAGACCCTTCCTTCTCTTCTTCTCTAAGTAATCCTAATCCCACTATATTTCTTTGTTAATTTAAACTTTTTCCACTTTTCCCATCTCTTAATGAATCCCTTTCTAGTATCCTCATGGCTATGTCTTAGATATTCCATGTTATATATCTCTTCTATTTTATCAAACCACGCTAAAATTTTTGGGATTTCTACTTCCTTCCATTTCCTCGGTATCAAGCTTTTTGCAGCATTCATCATATGTACAATCATTGAGTTTCTATATTCTTTTGTCGGAATATCTACCCCATGAAATAGACATGTCCATGGTTCCTCAAGTATATCTATATTAGTGATTTCCTTGATATAGCTCAGTATTTCCTTCCAGTACATTCTAATTTTGGGGCACCCCCACCATATATGGGCCATAGTTCCTGTTTGTTTACAACCCCACCAACACTCCATTGTTTGTCCTATTTGATATTTCCCTAGTGTTTATGGAGTTCTATACCACCGGGTTACGCACTTATAGTTCATTTTCACCATCCCATTGTTTACTGATGATCCATGTACTAGTTTCAGGATTTTTCCTACTTCCTCATTTCCCCAATTCCCTCTCCCAATTTTTTATAAATGTCGGAACTTCCAGCTCTTCCACTTCTATCAAACTTCTATCAAAGTTTTATATATCCTAGATATATTCCCACTTGTTTTTTCTATGGTACATAATCACTCTATCAGTGTAAAGCCTTATACACATGTCCGGTTTTCCCGTCAGGAAAGCTGGCATGAGAGCGTTTGGCCGGGAAAAACGTTTGTGTGTATGCTTCATGGCAGTTTTCCCGACAGGAAAACTGCTGACAAAAGATAGAGAACCTGCTCTCTATTTTCCAGTCGGGATTCCCGGGGGACTTTTCCCCTTCGAGAAAACCGTTCGTGTGTATGCTTTTCCGAGGGCAAAAAAACGGGCATGTTCAGAATCAAGTATGAGACGGGAGCGCTCCTTATGGTAAAACATTCATTAATCTCCAGCACATCTTTTTTTATTTTTTATTCCTGTAAAGTGCAAATTTTCCCCCCTTGTATTATATCACATAGTTGTGCGTTTTATTTTTTAATCCAATTCCCCCCTAACAAACTTTTCCCCGGTGCAAATAAATTATTTTCCTTTAGTGCCATCAATGGTGAATTATATTTCCATTTATTTTTCTTGTGTAGTGCATCCCAAATTTTCAATACTATCCGTGTCAATGTGTGTGTATTTTCTCCCAATGTCCTGTAATGTGGTGGCATCCATATATTCCTTCCTAGTTGTGTATTAGCTATTATGTGTTCTATATTAACCCACCTTTTCTCATTATTTGATTTAGCCCATTCCACCCTGCGTGTTAATAAAACCGCCTCATAATATTTTTGAAAGTCAGGTACATTTAATCCCCCTTGGCTTTTTACTTTCTTCAGAGTTGCCAGAAAAATTCTAGGTTTCTTATTGTGCCATATTAATTTAGTGATTACAATTCTTAAAGTTCTAAAATATGCTGGGGATATGGGGAGAATCTGGAACTTGTACATAATCTTCAGAAATATTATCATCTTTAGGGCGTTAATCTGGCCCATCCATGATAGGGGGCGTGCTGCTATCCTTTTTATTTCTATTTTTATCTCCTCTAATAGTGGGATATAGTTTGCTTGATATATTTCCTCTAGCGATGCTGTTAATTTAATCCCAAGATATTTTATTTCCGTCCTCCTCCAAGGGAATGGGAACTCTTGTTGTAGACTCAGTTCCTCTTTCAATTTCATATTTATATTTGATATTTCGGATTTACTCGGGTTGATCTTAAAATTAGATAGATCTCAGTATTCCTTTAGTGCTTTCATAAGTTTGGGCATTGTAATTTGGGGGTTTGATATATAGAATAATATATCATCTGCGAATGCCGCTAATTTATGCTCCTCTTCTCTGACTTTGAAGCCCCCTATGTCCACGTCCCCCGTACTGTCGCCAGAAGAGGTTCCAGCGCAAGCACAAACAGGAGCGGAGATAGAGGGCATCCCTGTCTCATCCCGTTATTCATCCTAAAGGGGGGTGACAATGTTCCATTTACTTTCACCTTGGCTGTAGGGCCCTTGTATAATGCTTGTATCCACTGCATCATCCTTGGTCCTATCCACATGCTCTCTAGAGTGCCCATCATGAATCCCCAGTCTATCCTGTCGAACGCCTTTTCGGCATCTATCAACAGGAGTAGACCGGGGACTTTCCCTTCTTTTATTTTTTGAAATAACAGAAGTGTTCTTACCCCATTGTCCCTCCCCTCTCTCCTTGGTACAAAGCCCACTTGATCAGGATGGACCAGCTTCATTATTAAATCTGTCATCCTTGTTGCTAATATTTTCGCAAAAATTTTGTGTCCGTGTTTAACAATGATATAGGTCTATAGTGCTATCTTTGCCTTCTTTTGCTATAATGGTAATTGATGCCAATAAGTGATCTCATCTCATACCTCCTTCCCAATTCATTCATGTATGTGCACAGTTTTGGGGTCAGGATTTCTTTAAACCTTTTTAAGTATAACATCGTGTATCCATCTGGCCCTGGACTTTTTCCTGGCGCTGATTCTTTTAACGATTGATCTCCTCTACCGTTATTGGTGTTTCTAGGGATATTGCTCTTTCCTCTGTTATCCGGGGGATCCTAGCTTTTTTTAAATATTCTTTTATTCTTTATTTTTTCCCCTCGTCCCATTGTCCTTTCTGATTTACTGAGTATAATTGTTCATAAAAGTCTCGGAAGACCGTCGCTATGTCCTTTGTATTATAGATCATTTCCCCTTTTTTTTTTTTTTTTCTATGAAGTTCATTGATTTTTTTTTTCTTAACATCCTTGCTAGTAGACTTGTGCACAACGGAAAAATTCGTTCCGTTTCGGTTCGTTTCTTTCCGGTCCTGTTGATTCGTAATCATTCGTAATTTTGCTAGATGGGATTTTTCGTGTTCGGACTCATTCGTATTTTTGCAAGCGACATTTTTCGTTGAATTTTTTGTTGCTTTATAATTCGTACTTTCGGTAGAGTACGTTGTTTTTCGTTGATTCTGGACACAACTCCTACTTTCGTAACTTTTTTTGGGTTCGTTGATTCGTAATTTTCCGTGTCTCTCTCACAACGACGCTGCCTATTATGCCTAATGTGCTTCGAATGGATTTGTACTTTTCTAAATACATAGCGGTTATTTGTAACGATTCGAAATCTCGAATTTTACTTTCGTTTTTTACATGCGGCTATAGGCTCCGCCCCTGTACACCATTTTGAGAGGGTTCAGCACGGTGAGAGAGAAGCAGAGAGCAGAGCAGAGTGAGTGTTATTGTGCTTCGAATGGATTCGAAATCTCGTATTTTACTTTTGTTTTTTCATGCGGCTATAGCCTCCGCCCCCTGTACACCATTTTGAGAGGGAGTTCAGCATGGTGAGGGAGAAGCAGAGAGCAGAGTGAGTGTTATTGTGCTTCGAATGGATTCGTACATTCGTAACTTTTTTCATAACGAATTATGCCGAAGACCTTCGGGCATTCGCTATTTTGCGGTATAATTTATTTCGGATTTGGTTTTATTCGTAATTGCTCTGTTCGGAAATTCGAATGCTTCCGAATGTCCGAAAGTTGCTAAATTCGGACGAATTTCGATTCGTTACGAAACGAATTGCACAAGCCTACTTGCTAGGCACTTGCTGTTTTTATTCCCTCATTGATATCTTTCCTTTGAGATTTTAATGAAGGTTTTCCTTATTTCCTGTTCTAATGGTTCCTTTAGTTCATCTCTTTTTATGACTAGTTCTTGTGACAGTTCCTGATCTTGCCCTCTCCCTTTTTTGTGTCTTTGCTCTAATAGGCATATTTCTTCTATCAATTTTGCCCTCTTTTTTATTCTTTCCTTCATTCTCCTAGTTCCCATTGAGATCAGGATTCCCCTTATGTAGGCTTTATGAGCCTCCCAAAGGTTATCGTCCGCAATCTTACTGGTTCTGTTTAAACTAAAATATTGCTCTAATTCTTTTTTTATTATCTCCTCCCCTTGTTTATCTAGAAGATCTTCATTTAGCCTCCATGAATACGCTTGTATCTGAGTTTCTGGTATCTTTATTTTCATGGTCATTGGCGCGTGGTCAGATAGTGTAGTTATTTCTATATTAGTGGAGACTACCAAGTCTAGTGTTCTATGTTCTATCAGCCAATAGTCGATCCTAGTGTATGTCCCGTGTACAGGGGTGTAGAACGCATAATCTTGTGTCCTGGGATGTTGTATTCTCCATATATCTACTAACTGGTGGTGGTATAATTTCTATTTTATCGCCTTCAATTGGGCGTTCCTCGTCACCTGTACACAGGACGTACTGTCTTGTTTTGGATCCATACAAAAATTCAGGTCCCCCGCCATGAACACTTTCCCTTTTTTAAATTCCGATAATTTTTCCAGGGCTCCCCCCAAATATACGGTTGGGTCTTTATTAGGGCAATACATATTGGCCAATGTGCATTCCATTCCCAACAGCTTTCTCCTCAAGAAGAGAAATCTTCCCTCTGGGTCAGTTAATCTGTCCTTCATGGAGAACCAGACTCACCTACCTATTCCAATTGCAACCCCTTTTGCCTTATTTGTCATTGAGTCGCCATAGTACCAAGTTGGGAGCTGATAGGAATAAAACCTCACATTAGTTTCATGGGACAGGTGTGTCTCCTCTAAGAAGACCACCCCGGCCCCATGATGCTCGATCTCTTTCAAGATTTTATGCCATTTTGTTGGTGTATTCAGCCCTCGCACATTGTAGGTCAAAAAATTAACTGTAGTCATGATATAGTTATTTGCAACCTGTTTTCATAAAGACGGGTTATTTGCCTCCTATTTTCATATAGATGTGATCTATTTCTGAGTTTACGATTATTCTTAATAGGGTCTAACTTTTGACCCCCCCTCCTCCCACCTCCCTGCCCCTGCCTCTCGGGCTCCTGACTCACAAATGGAGTCCCTCTCCATCTCGCTCCTACGAGTATCCCACCCTTGGGGTGTTACTCCGACCGTGACGGACGTTTTCCCGGGGGGGGGGTTTGGGGCGCTCCAGGCTTCCCAACTGCTCAGTCCGCTTCTCCACTCCCATCTCCCCCCATCTCCCTCCTCCCCAAAATCCACTTTAACCACTTCCCTACCCAGCCATAGACAAATGACGTCCACAGATGGGATCTCCCATCCTGGGTGGACGTCATATGACGTCCTCGGCTTTGTAGGGGGATATCTGAATGATGCCTGCAGCTAGAGGCATCATTCAGATATCCTTTTGAAGTGCCGGCGATTCTGTGCACCATAAGAATGATCATAGCGGCGGTTCCGCCGCTTGATCTTTCTTATAGGCGGCGGGAGGGGACACCCCCCCTCCCGCCGCCATCCGGTGCTTCTCCGGGCTCCCCCGTGCGATCGGGGACCCGGAGCGAATCTTCCGGCATCGTTGGTGGAGTCACGTGATGAGCATAGAGATGACTGGTGACCAGATGGTCACCAGTCATTTCTATGATCGTCGGAGGCCCGGGCGCGATGTGATGACGTCAGGCCCGGGTCTCAAATGTAAACAAAGCCGCCATTGCGGCTGTAAGTATGAAATCAGTGAAAAATTTTTCACTGATCTCATGCTTTCCAGCCTGGAGGAGAGATGTGGGGTCTTATTGACCCCGCATCTCTCAATAAAGAGAACCTGTCACACACATTCCTATTACAAGGGATGTTTACATTCCTTGTAAAAGGAATAAAAGTGATGAAAAAAAAAGTAAAATCATTGTAAAAAAATAAATAAATAAATAATAAAAAAAAAAAATTAAAACGCCCCTGTCCCCGGTAGCTCGCGATCAGAAGCGAATGCACACGTAAGTCGCCCACATATGTAAACGCCGTTCAAACCACGCATGTGAGGTATCGCCGCGTGCGTTAGAGCGCGTGCAACAATTCTAGCACTAGACCTCTTCTGTAATTCTAACCTGGTAACCTGTAAAAAAAATTAAAGCGTCGCCTATGGAGATTTTTAAGTACCGAAGTTTGGCGCCATTCCATGAGTGTGTGCAATTTTAAAGCGTGACATGTTAGGTATCTATTTACTCGGCGTAACATTATCTTTCATATGTTCCCAAAAAATTGGGCTAACTTTACTGTTTTGTTATTTTTTAATTCATGAAACCATTTTTTTTTTTTTAAAAAGGCGTTTGAAAAATTATTGCGCAAATATTGTGCAAGAAAAAATGTTGCAATGACTGTCATTTTATTCCCTAGGGTGTCTGCTAAAAAAACATACATAATGTTTGGGGGTTCTGAGTAATTTTCTAGCAAAAGAATGATGATTTGTACATGTAGGAGAGAAGTGCCAAAATAGGCCCGGTATTGAATAGGTACAAAAAGCCCTGTATTGAAGTAGTTAATAGTCTCTTCTACTTTTTTCAAATGCTTCTTGCAATTTTCTGCAATTTCTACAGTTTCTGCTGATATATTTTTCCTCCTTTTTCATGACTTCGTCATTCTGTCCATCCCGGTTTGTCCAGCTTTGGAACACCTATTTCCTTACAGAAGTCTAAGTCCTCTGGGTATTTTAGTCTCACAGATCTACCTTCTTTATGGGCTACTAGGGACGTCGGAAACCCCCAGCTGTATTTAATATTAGCCGTTCTCATTTGAACCAATAATGGCCTAAGAAGTCTTCTTCTTTCCAATGTTTCTGCTGATAGATCTGTGAAGATTTGAAGTTCTGCACCCTTGTATTTTAGTGGTGGTCTATCTCTCAATCTCTTCCATATCTCAGCCTTATCTTCATATAGCTGAAATTGTACAATGATATTCCGGGGTATTTCTGCGTTTAGGTACGAAGGTTTCCTAATCCTATGTACTCGATCTATTTTGAGTTCTTGCTCTTCTCCTCTGTCCAGTAAAGGGTTAAATATTTCCTTCATAGTTTTTTTCAGCTCTTCATCTCTCTCTTCTGGAAGCGCTCTTATCCTTAGATTCTGGTGTCTGCTTTGGTTTTCTTGGTTTTCTATTCTGTATAATATTTCCCTCTGACTGGTTTGCAGAGTTTTAACTTGTGTTTTTAGTTCTTGTATTTCTGAGGCTTGCTTTTCGTTCTTGTTGTCCGTTTCCTCTACCCTTTTTAGCAGGTGGCCCAAGTCAGCTCGTATTGTTGCGATTTCTGTCTTAAAATAATTTTCTAATCTTTTTTCTAATCTTTCAAGCATCTCTATTATTTCTGAATTAGTTGGCAATTGGGCATAAGTACTTTGCTCTCCTGCCCCTGCTTCGTTGTCCATCCTGGCATCTGCTTTAGTTTTTTCCTGTGTTTTTCCTTTCTTTTTCACAGACTCTTTTATCTTTTCTTTAGTCGCTTGTTGTTTCTTATTGACAGGGCTTTTTGGATTTCCCTCTTTTGTTAAATATTTTTGGATCGTACTAATGTTCAAACTTTCCCTTGGGGTTTTAGGCTCAGTTCCTTTTGTAGTTCTGCTTCTCATTCTAGTGTTTTTATAGATAGGAAAGAAGGCCGATGCAGGGTTTTCACAGTCAAGAGGGTTTGCCAATGCACCTGCAAGGTTTTCCCATTCACCAAGGTTTCACATTCAATTCACCGTGCATCAACAGATTTCAGGCGGTACACTGGGGCAGACGCACGGGTGCGCATGCAAACTTTTTCACAGTCAGTAAAGTTTGCGCAGGCAAATGCAAGATTTTCACATTTAACAGGGTTTCACCATCAATTATAAGCAGGTGCAGGGTTTTCCCATTTAACAAGGTTTCAGATTCAATCACCTGTGCATAAGCAGACTACATGCAGAATATGTTTAGGGGTGTTAACTTGCTGCTTACAGTCCGTTTGCTCACCTCTCACTTATAGGTGTTTCCTATCTGGGGGTCGCACTGTAATAGATGACAGGGTGTACATGCAAGTTTTTACCGTTAGCAGGGCTTGCAAAACCAAGTTTAGGGTGCAAGATTTTCTCATTCAACAGAATTTCGCCATCAATTACCAACTCATCAGCAAATTGCGAGCATAGCTTATATAAAAAATAGTTCTTACTATTTACAGTCCATTTGCCTGTCCATTTACAAAGTACAAGTACGTAAATTTCACCTACAACAGTGTTTCACTGTCTACTTGCCATGCCATAGACAGATTTCTTGCAAAGCCTGTGCAAAAATAATACCACCTGCTCACAGTCTGTTCATCAGTTATAGTTAGGCTAGAGCAGGTGAAAAACTACACACATTAAGTTTGCACAGCCAGCAGGATATTGCAGTTAAAGATGCAGATTTTTCACATTCAACAGGGTTTCAACTGGGTTTCCTAGTCCATCACCATAGCATGATTAGATTGCATATATAGCACATATAAAGGTAATGCTTACTGCACACAGTCCATCAATCCATTTACTCCCTTTTATATATTTCCTATTAAAAGAACACACAGGTGCAGACAAGAGGATACACATGCCAGGCTTCACAGTCAATTAGGTTTTCCACTGCAAATGCAAAATTTCACTCTTTCAACAAAGTTTCATGTCCAGTTAGCAGTGCGTAGGCTGATCGCATACAAAGCTCATAACTATCATAGGAGGGGGTCCTCCAGGTGTGTCACTCTGTGTTCTCTCCTGTGCTCAGAGCTGCCATCCCTCCTCCTCCTCCAACATCAAGCCGGCTGCCGATTCGAGCACCCGCTGTCCTGGTGATGTTCTGGGGGTGCAGTGGGCTTTCACCTCTGCCACATGTCCCGGCCTCTCATGCCGCTGGCTGCAGCTCATCCACCCAGAGCTCCATCATCTGCTCAATCAGGCCCCACGGTCATGCTCCTCCCCCACCTCAGCACACACCCATCCCAAAGTCTGGCCTATCATGACAAAAACTTCTAATGCCAGTTTCTCAAGCAACCCCCCCAAACACTGAACCGAGTCCTCTCTCAATCCAGTGCTGTCTGGTCTGCAGCAGCACTGCTCACTCTTTCTGCATTCACAGAAACTCTGAGAGCAGCAGTAGTCATTGGCTGCTGCTGTCAGACAAATCCTGTGAGGAAGGAGTGAAGAGCATGGCCAAGCCAAACTGTGTGTGTCTATAAACACACGCAGCCCAGCTTAAGAACATGTCTGCACAGGTGCCACCTTAGCAGCTGGCTTGCTAAGGGGGCACTTATATGAGCGGAGGAGGAGTACAAAGCACTGGTGATGGACTCCAAAAGAGGAGAGAATAATCAGAATAATATCTGTGCAATAACATTGGACAGAGCAGGTAAGTATAACAAATAACATAAAATGTTAGGAAAAACACATGGAGAAAAATCCTAATCAATTTGCAGATAGGAACCTGGAGATGTGAATTGTTAACATAGTAGGCCTGTGTGAATTTTAGGAAGGAAGTTTAATTATCTCTGACTGTAAGTTCACAAAGAGATGTCATAGAACTGCAATCTGAAGGCAATGATGTTTGTTAATTTCTTTCTTTGAAACACGCCTAAAAACAGGTACTTAAAATTTCAAAGGTCTTGGACATTTCTGCTGGTAAAATCTTGAGCTAATGCTAATTAAATGAAAACAAAGATGACAGGCAATTCATCAGATGATGAATACATATTTGCTCTTGACATTTTTAATGAAATTTCAACTCAGAATTGGAGATTCAGTGTTACAAATGCTTATTGAGTCAGGGGCCACATGTAATATAATTGCTGAACATCCTTGACAGTGTTTGAAAGGCTAAACTGAAACATATTCTGCAGTCATACATACCAAACATAACATTACAGGAGAAAAAGCAATCTGAAATATGGATTTAAACGTGTACATTTACTGTATTTCTACTTGAAAAAAAGCGTTTGCAAACTTTGTAGCAAAACTCCAGCTTGAGATTTCTAAAACATAATTAAAAGGTGGATACAAGCTTAGTTTCCTGGACCTATGGGAGAAAGATCTCCAAAGTTCGCTTTCACTTGAGGCATGCACCATTATTCTAACTCTCTCTTACAAGTATTCCATCAGCAGGGGAATCAGCAAAGTGTTATTTGTGGTTCTGCACACCAACTATGCTCTATGCCTTGTATCCACCCCTTTCAGAGACCTGCTAAATGTGCACTTGGCAATTTGCTCCATATTTTCTAGACCTGCTCAATCTAACAAAACTTGTAGACACAGGTCCACACAATAATTAAGAAATTCACTAATTCCATGGTCCCAAACACATCTTCTTTTTTCTTTACCATAATACAGTGCATCTGAAAGTATACAAAAAACAAGCAGTAAAACATTAGTAATGCTCTATTAATTACCTGTAATGGCTCAAGTGGCATCTCTGAACTTGTAGGCTTCCTTGGGTTGCTCTGTCAATAGCTATGGGGAGAGGGGGGAATGTGAATGTGTATATGTAACATGTACTTAGTTTCTTAAATAATTAAAATAAGCTATGTGCAGTATCTGTGGAAATAGAAGAATACTTTAGATAATCTTCACAGGTGGTTGAGCGTACTGGGATCTCTCGAAGGAAACACCAGCTCGTGAGCAGCTCCACCAGTGAAAAATTCTCCCCTCCATCCAGGAAAGGTACTAGTCTCAGTATGGATTTCAGGTGCTGTTTTGGGGAGAAAAATGCACAAGGAGCAGAGAGCTGAGTTAAGCAGGCTGGTCTGGGCAGAGATGCAGCTGGATGAGAGCTACAGAGCCCTCCGGTGGCATGTATCCCAAGTATGCCCTTGGATAATGGATGACAGCCCAACAGAAGTACTTTGCTATAATGTAAAGTAGTGAGTGTACAGCTTGTATAACACTGCTGGCAACAAAAGTGAGTATACCCCTAAGTGAAATGTCCAAAATGGGCCCAAAGTGTCAATATTTTGTGTGGCCACCATTATTTTCCAGCACTGCCTTAACCCTCTTGGGCATGGAGTTCGCCAGAGCTTCACAGGTTGCCACTGAAGTCCTCTTCCACTCCTCCATGATTACATCACGGAGCTGGTGGATGTTAGAGACCTTGCGCTCCTCAAACTTCCATTTGAGGTTGCCCCACAGATGCTCAATAGGGTTTAGGTCTGGAGACATGCTTGGCCAATCAATCACCTTTACCCTCAGCTTCTTTAGCAAAGCAGTGGTCATCTTGGAGGTGTGTTTGAGGCCATTATCATGTTGGAATACTGCCCTGCGGCCCAGTCTCCAAAGGGAGGGGATCATGCTCTGCTTCAGTATGTCACAGTACATGTTGGCATTCATTGTTCCCTCAATGAACTGTAGCTCCCCAGTGCCAGCAGCACTCATGCAGCCCCAGACCGTGACAATCCCACCACCATGCTTGAATGTAGACAAGACACTTGTTTTTGTACTCATCACCTGGTTGCCGCCACACACGCTTGACACCATCTGAACCAGATAAGTTTATCTTGGTCCCATCAGACCACAGGACATGGTTCCAGTAGCCCATGTCCTTGGTCTGCTTGTCTTCAGACTGTTTGCGGGCTTTCTTGTGCATCATCTTTAGAAGAGACTTCCTTTTGGAACGGCAGGCATGCAGACCAATTTGATGCAGTGTGCAGCGTATGGTCTGAGCACAGACAGGCTGACCCCCCACCCCTTCAACCTCTGTAGCAATGCTGGCAGCACTCATACATCTATTTCCCAAAGACAACCTCTGGATATGAAGCTGATCACGTGCACTCAACTTCTTTGGTCGACCATGGCAAGGCCTGTTCTGAGTGGAACCTGTCCTGTTAAGCCGCTGTATGGTCTTGGCCACTGTGCTGCAGCTAAGTTTCAGGATCTTGGCAATCTTCTTATAGCCTATGCCACCTTTATGTAGAGCAACAAATCTTTTTTTTAGATCCTCAGAGAGTTATTTGCCATGAGGTGCCATGTTGAACTTTCAGTGACCAGTATGAGAGAGTGAGAGTGATAACACCAAATTTAACACACCTGCTCCCCATTCACACCTGAGACCTTGTAACAATAACGAGTCACATGACACCGGGGAGGGAAAATGGGTAATTGGGCCCAATATGGACATTTTCACTTAGTGGTCTACTTACTTTTGTTGCCAGTGGTTATTTTGAGGGGACAGAAAATGTACACTGTTATACAATCTATACACTCACTACTTAACATTGTAGCAAAGTGTTATTTCTTCAGTGTTGTCACATGAAAAGATATAATAAAATATTTACAAAAATGTGAGGGGTGTACTCACTTTGGTGAGGGAAGGCCTCGGGGGGAAGGTGGCCGGGCTCGGCTGATACTTCATATAAACCGGCTTTTTAACTCTCAACTAACAAAGTCTCTCCATTCATCCTTGATCAGCTCCTGGAACAAAGAGCTTCAGTCCTCTAATGGAGTGGATCGGATTCTGGCCAGCTATAAGTCTGTGTGCTTTCATATCAGAACTGAAATGTGTCAATTCAAACTTATGCACTGAGCCTATTTACTGTACCTTTCTTAGCATCTGCGGGCTCACAAAGCCAGTACCTGTGACCTTTATGTGGAAGCGTTTGTCCGAGACTGTTTCACTGAGTCTAGACTTGTCCAGGATTATATCCACTTTTTGGGATCTAGTGGTATTCTTTGAGACAACTATCACCAACCATCAACTCCAAAAGGACCCTTTTGCATTACTTGCTGCCATGCTCCCACAATGCCGGCTACCCTGGGGCCTCATCCTTCATTATGCCATTGCAACATCCTATGCTTCTAAGTTGCGAAAAAAAGCAATCTTAAAAAAATGGATCTCATCATCCCTCCCACGATGGCAGATGTCAAACAGGACCCAACAGCTCCTGTATAGAGAAAAAATTGACACAGAGATATCCCACCACACAATCACCACTATTGGATGATACGTAATCCAGGACTGAGGGGGTTCCCCTTGACCCTCTTAAGGCTATTTCTATTTTAGCTGTGTCTTGAAGTGTAGTTCTCTTCCCTCCCTTTTCCCCAGAGAAACTATAGATAATCGAGTGCCAAAGAAATGGATGAGAAAGAATGTTTTTTTTTTTCTCTATTTGTTGGATCTGAGGAATGGGGAGTTGTGTACCATAGGGTGTTCCAGTTCCTGCCAATATCCAGCAACTTCGCACAGCCATTGAAGAGGAATGGACCAACATTCCACAGGCCACAATCAACAACCTGATCAACTCTATGCGAAGGAGATGTGCTGCACTGCATTAGGCAAATGGTGGTAACAGATACTGACTGGTTTTCGGACCCCCCTGACTGCCCCAAATACAGTAAAACTGCACATTTTAGAGTGGCCTTTTATTGTGGCCAGCCTAAGGCACACCTGTGCAATAATCATGCTGTCTAATCAGCATCTTGATATGCCACACCTGTGAGGTGGATGGATTATCTTGGTAAAGGAGAGGTGCTCACTAACACAGATTTAGGTGCTGAGTGCAGGGTGTTTTGGGTGTTAGCTGCCAGTGCAGGTAAATTTAAGCAGGCCTATGCTGTGATCTAGGCCTGTTTGTTTTGATCTGAGGGCAGGGAGTGGTTATTGTAGCAGTAGATGACTGACATGTACTTTAGCTTTTGGGTGCCACCCCTGCTTTCAGTGAGAATGTTCTGGAGGAGGGGCACGGCTGAGAGTTGGAGTGGCATGGAGTACATGTGAGGAGCCCTGACCAATCCCCAACTAGGATTGGCAGGGGGCAGTCCTCATACATATACTCATGGTCAGCCTGCTGGGGGAGGAGTTGGTGGCTGGGTGAACTAAAGGATGGAGTGCTAGACTGCGTGCAGGAGGAACACCCCCATCTGGGGGGTGCAACTCAGGCGGAGGAGCTTGGGAGCTGGGAGGGAGCCTCTCCTTACACAGTCATGGAGAAGTGTCCTGGAACAGGAGCTGGAGAAGCAATTGGTCTGCACGCCTGGGTAAATCCTTCAGGAAGGACCTAGGGCAGGAGTCGTGAGTAATGCACAGTGGAGATCTGGAAGAGGCTTGCCAGGGGAGCTGGGTGCAGAGCCAGAGGAGAGACTGTAGAGAGTCGTGCCAAATCATTGCAGCCTGAGGGCGCAGGATTTGCAAGTCGGGCTTGCTGGGATCAGTAGTCCATCATCAAATATAATTTTCAAGTAATGTTCAGGGCCTCCAAGAAGGGGTACTGCAGGCCCCCGGCCTACTAAGGATCATCAGTTGAAACCACTACTAGGACTTATTCAGAGTGAGGCCTGGTCAGCTCAAGATGGCGGGACAAGAGTACTAATGTTGTGACAGGAAAGTGATGTGCAGTAGGAGGAGTGTCCTGGAGGTAAAAGTCTGCAGGGAGAGTGCAGAGGTGGGAAATGTTCTGAAGTGAAGCTGTCAAGATTAGGGTCCGCCATTTTTGTCCTAACTGAGGAAGTGTAAAGTGATGAGTGAACCGCTATAACATGTTCAAAGTAATGAGCGAACTGCTATAACATTGCAAATACTAATTAATTCTATGGGCATCCCATATCCCTTCCCCAACCAAATTCAATTGCCCAAATAAAATAACAAAACAAAGCAAAAGACTTTTCATTGTCTTCAAAGTGTGACGTATGGATGTCTGGCAGCAGGGTGAATATGCATGGATGTAGTAACTCGTAGCAACACACCGCTAAAAATATTTGAGAGAAATATGCCTGTTGAGTACATAGAAAAAGTTGTAGATCGTTAAGTATAGCTCATAATTAATAGGGGCAAACACAAAAGTGTGGTGTTTATAATTTTGCTCAGTGTACATACCATGCAGACATTAAGTGCCGGTTCACACTTGTGCAATGCGAGAACACCACAAATCCACTACGGGTTCCCGCATCGCACCCGACATGCATGGCAGTTCACACTGCCATATGCGAATTGCTGGGGAGTGTCATTATACCGACACCCCCATTTCAGCTTGCGTATCGTAGTGCGAACTGACAGTTTGGACATGAATCGGATTGCATATGTGTGAACACACATGCGATCCAATTCTGGTCCGAACAGAAAAAAGGGTCCTGTGCGTCTTTGGACCGAATGCGGTGCAATATCAGCCATACTATCTGTATGGCTGATATTGCACCGCACAGACATCGCATGTAATGTGAACAGCAGTGCGCTGCGAATTACATGCAATGTTTGGGCATCGCACAAGTGTGAACTGGCACTAAACCGTATTAAGTGTGCATTTCTTTTGTTAAAGAGCATTGAGGAAAAAAGTTCCTAATTTTTTAATTGCCTCATGCATGTTTGTGCAAACATAATGTGGGGCGGATTTACTAAAGCCCAAAAAACTGTTAATTTTGCAAGGGAATTTTCACCAGAGCTTAGTGAATGTGGTAAAGTTTTCCTTTGCAAAAAATACCCAATCATGTGCAAGAAAAATAAAATAAATTAATTTTGCTTGCACCTGATTGGATGATAGAAGTCAGCAAAGATACACCAAATCCATTAAGCCCTGGGATCATTTATTTTCAAAGTAAACAGCCCATTTGGCTTTAGTTAATCAGCTCCAGAAGCTCAAGCACTAAACATGGTAGGCATAATACCCATATTGTTCGAGAGCATAATAGCGTAAGGGAATCCTGGGCATAAAATTTAGCTAAGCTCCTTTCATTAGTAAGCAATCACTGTGCTTGTATTATAAAAAAATGTAAACATTTTTGTTTATATTTTCAAGTAAACTTTTGACATGTACGCCACTTACTTTGCCTTATCAAAAAAATGGTGTACTATTATTCAAAAGTTTAAAGTTCATTGTAAACCGAGACAATGCCATATGCAGCAAAAATCAGTGTACTACAAGTTAGGTAGGCTTAGGGATCTCGATCACTGTGGTTGCCTAAATCTTCACACAGATGTGATACCATAATCTAAGCATGCCACATTAGTTTATGCTTCCTTAGTTCCTTTGCATTAATAAATCAGGCTTTGAGTGTCTTGTAAGACCTTAAATAGACATGGGCCGAATGACTCCCGGTTCGGTTTGCGGCAGACCTTTTGAACATCTCAAAAGTTCAGAAATTAATAATAAACCCCATTGAAGTCTATGGGACTCGAACTGGAAAAAAAGTGCCCATTTTGAAGGATTATATGCAAGTAATTGGGCATACAAAGGGTATGGGGATCCAGGAACTGCCCTGGGTGACATGTATCAATAAGCACAAAGTTTGTAAAAACATAATTTTTAACCACTTGACAACTGGGCACATAACCCCCTTCCTGCCCAGGCGAAATTTCAGGTTTCAGCGCCGTCACGCTTTGAATGACAATTGCGCAGTCGTGCGACGTGGCTCCCAAACAAAATTGACGTCCTTTTTTTCCCACAAATAGAGCTTTCTTTTGGTGGTCTGTGATCATTTCTGCGGTTTTTATTTTTTGCGCTATAAACAAAAATAGAGCGACAATTTTGAAAAAAATATTTTTTCATTTTTGCTATAATTAATATCCCATTTTTAAAATAAAAAAAACGATTTTTTCCTCAGTTTAGGCCGATACGTATTCTACATATTTTAGGTTAAAAAAATAATCGCAATAAGCATATAGTGATTGGTTTGCGCAAAAGTTATAGCGCCTACAAAATAGGGAATAGAATTATGATTTTTTTAAATTATTTTTTTATTTATTTTTTTACTAGTAATGGTGTCGATCTGCGATTTTTTTTTTGTGACTGTGACATTACGGCGGACACATCGGACACTTTTGACACATTTTTGGGACCATTCACATTTATACAGCGAACAGTGCTAAAAATATGCACTGATTACTGTATAAATGTGACTGGCAGGGAAGGGGTTAACCACTAGGGGGCGATCAAGGGGTTAATATGTTCCCTGCTAGATGTTCTTACTGTGGGGGGGAGGGGACTGACTGGGGGAGGTGACTGATGGTTGTCCCTATGTACAAGGGACACACCATCAGTCTCCTCTCCCCGACAGGACGTGGATCTCTGTGTTTACACACAGAGATCCACGTCCCTGGCTCTGTGACAGCCGATCGCTTGTACCTGGCGGACATCGCGGCCGCCAGGCACGCGCATCGGCACTTGCCTGACACGGCGGGCACAGTTTTTCCCCAACGCGCGCCCGCGGTGGCGCGCATCGCGGAAGTAAATAAGAGGACGTCCATAGACGTCCTATCAGCAATTGATGACCGCTTTGCGGACGTCTTTTGCTTATAGCCCGGGCGCGAAGTGGTTAAATTAGCAGTAATTTACTGATGCTTAAAATGAAACTATAAAAATGAGAAATAACAATAAAAATAAAAACATCCTTTAAATATAGTACCTGGGGGGTGCCCTTAGTCTGCCTGCAAAGTGGCACATCTGGTGTCTCTTTCGCAGACTTGGAATAGAAGTAACAGGTGCAGAAAAATTGGGCTTTGGGTGTTAGTGGTGCCTTCACACGGTAACCCTATAGAGCTACTCTTGATGAAAGCAAGTGTAGCGGCCTTACCCTCTCTCTTCTTCTTTAGCGGTTACTCTGGCTCCGGTCTAGGGGTACCTTGAAGGGGAGAGCGAGGTGCGCCACGGCCCATGTCCTCTAGATTACAGCATGTAGAAGTGAAGGCCAGCACCAGATTACCTTCAGGCTGTGAATACGCTCAGAGCCAAGTCTGTTCTGCTGATAACCCCCTTTGCTCCCAGTAATTGGAGTACCACACACTGAAAAGGTCCAACACTTATTTATTCCATAACGGCAAACAAATAGTCCTTTGCGAGCAGACAGTTTGAGACCCATTGAACAGTTCAGTATTGGTGGGGAGTAGGTCAAGGCACAATCCTCAAAGAAACGAAACCGTTGAGATTTCACCAACAGTTGCTAAGCACAGTGGCTGTAAAATGTACTTTTTGGCTTCAGAGTCTCTTCCAGCGACTCTAATGAACAGGAACTGGAGTTACCTTCGCTACACTGCAGCCCCTGTCAGGGGGAAGGCATCCCTCCAAGAGAGTTACCAGAGGCCCCGCCGTCACCGGATTAATGCTGTACCGGGCTATTCGGGAGGGTTACACTCCCCGGCCTCCTCACCTCAGATACGGGTCCCAACACCTTAGGGCCCCTCGGACTCCTCCACCCTCGCGGAACCCAGTCAAAGTTACTGGGCCCCAGGCCTCAGCCAGAGTACCTCAACCCAGGCTTAAGGTGCCTGGTATGGACTCCATCTCTCGCTCCGGCCAGGTCAAGGGCAGCTGGGCCCGGAACTCCGGAACGCCAGCACCCAGGCTGAAGGTGCCTGGGTGCGGCCGCGTCCTCCAACTCCGAACTCTGAACTCTGAACCCTCGGACCACAACAACCCCGTGGTAAGGGCGTCCGTCCCTTTTATCCCCTCTCCCTTTGCGTCACAGCGGGTTCCCCGCCCCGCTGTACCAGCTCCAGGGGAGGACAAAAAGGCACACTCTTGCGATGTGAGTTCACCTACGGCCCAGGACAACAACGCCACCTGTAGGCCGCAGGGAACCTCACATCACCAGAGTCCTCCAAGAACCACAAAAGAGGTTCTCAGACTCCCTAACAATTAGTGCATCCGGGTTGAATAACCCAGATGCTCCCCCCCAAATTTAAATGCCCGCTACACAAGAATTTACCTCGCTGTCAAAAATTTTAATAATATGCACCTGTCAAACAGGTGTGGAAAAATTGATCCTTGTGTGTTACTTGTGCCCATAAAACCTACATGAAAAAAATTCTTCAAGATGAAATCAAAACCCACAAAGCTAGGCAGCCTAGACAGTCTTTCAGAGATTCAGATACAGAAGCACTTAATTAGTGACTTCAGCATCAGGGGCGCGATAGCTGCTGCTATTCCAGGACTGATTAATTTTGATAAATATCAGCCGGTTAATGGAGTCTGTGGACAGACATGCTCTCTTATCTATTACAAAACCTCTGGAAGCACTGAATGCCCATTCAGAAATGCCCTTGTGGCCTCCTCAAATGGTGACAGTACAATGCATGTATCCTTTATCAGCAGCCATCGGCCTGGGCCTGTCATTTTGCCATACTCACACAGGTACTCGTTGATGGCCCTCTGCTGCATGTTGAGTTCCACCTTATGGGCATGTCACAAATCAGGCAGTTTACGGGGCAGGGGGAATTCCTGCTGAATTTCAGCCAATGGAGCACTGGCTGTGTATGACCGCCTGAAATGGGTACAGACTCTTCTGGTCTGCTTTAGCAGATCTTCCCACCCTGGGTAGCTGCTTAACTACTTCAGCCCCGGAAGATTTTACCCCCTTGCTGACCAGAGCACTTTTTACAATTTGGCACTGCATTGTTTTAACTGACAATTGCGTGGTCATGCAATGCTGTACCCAAACAAAAATTGCGTAATTTTTTTCCCACAAATAGAGCTTTCTTTTGGTGGTATTTGATCACCTCTGTGTTTTTTATTTTTTGCGCTTCAAACTAGTAATGGCTAGTAAAGTCATTCTGTGCTGGCGATCGCACGTGGCCGGCAGAGATCGTGCCTGCCGGACACGTGCACCGGGCTCCCCACCATGTAGCGCGCGCCCTCTGGTGGTCGAAAAAGAGAAGGACGTACCCTAATGGGATTTCACCCAGGGGAGACATTCTTCCGCAGTATATCTGTGTGGTTGGGAACCGGTTCAAAAACGCTGCACATCCAAATTGAGGACATGTGGCAGGCATGGTAAATGTGTCAACTTTCTCTGTTTAACGGTGGACAGGAGGTTTGTGCCATTATCGCACACCACCATTCCTAGCTTCGGCTGGCGTGGCGTGAACCACCTCTGGCCTGCCCCTGCAGAGCTGCAACAATCTCTGCTCCAGTGTGGCTCCTGTCCCCTACACAGACCAGCTGCAGCAGTACATGGCACCTTTTAGCCTGACTCATGAAATACCCCCTTGAACGCTTAGGGGCTACTGGTGGTTCATAGGACAATTCAGCAGGAGAGGGCATGAAGAAGGAGGAGGAGGGGGTGGAGCTGACAAATCTCGCATCATCACTAGTTTGGAGACGTGACGGCACAACAAGCTGCAGCACTGAGCCCTGTCTTGCATCCTTTCGAGTTGCACGCAGAGTTTTCCACTAGGAATAAAAAATAGCGTCCCTGACAATGATTGCTGGACAACGTGTCAGCAGTAATGTGGACCTTGCAGCTGACTGCATTGCCCAACGATGCCACAACATCTGGAGCTGGAATGGCCTTAAGTGAAATTAAATAGAGACTGGGGACCTGCCATTGTGGTACAGCACATTCTGCAAAATCACAGAAGGAGGCAGAATCCACCAGATGAAAAGGCAGGGGTTGTAAAGCCAGCAGCTTTGACAAGCATGAATACAGATGCTGGGCATGTGGGTGGCAGTGACTGTGTTTTTTTTTTTGCTGCAGCAGATGGGGCAGAGAATATTGTCTACAGCTGGTGGTGTGCTACTGGCAGACTTGCTGCAAGGTCTCGAGGTTACACCATTTGCTATACCATCATCCCTGTCAGTGGTGGCTCCTGAGAGGGCATGAGGTATAGTGGGGGTAGACTGTAAAGTTGAGGAGTGAGGAGGAGCAGAATTGCTTCCCTTGTGTGATTTTCAGGTGCTCTTGCCAACGGGCTGAGTGGTGGGAGGTTAAATGCCTTGTCAAGCATGTGGTACCCAAATGGCTGGTGTTTTTACCATGCTTGATCTGCTTGAGGCAACAGTGCAATCGGCTGCACATGTGCTAAAAAAGGCCCAGACAGCTGAGCTGTGGGAAGTGGGCAGGGAGATAACAGCTCCACAATCTGGTGGAATAGGGTGGCTGCTCTCTATTCTTCCATGATGGCTACCTCGTTGGGGTTGTGCCTCACCCTCACTTTCCTCCTCTGCTCTATCCCACACCCAAGTCGCGTCAGTGACTTTGTCATTATTATCCCCTCCATCCTCATCATAACTGGAGCCAACTTGGCAATACGCTGTGGCTGGGAGAACATGACTCCCAATTTGTTGTTTACCAGTGTTCTCCCCTCTCTGTAACCTCATGTTCCTACATTCCTCAACCTCAGAACCAGGATCTGAATCATGCAATCATTGTGCATCGTCAAGGAGCAAGTGGCTGACCTTGTGTTCAATTAACTGAGTTGACTCCTTCATGACTGATGCTGGGGTTATGGCAGGAGTAGCTGTGAACAAGGATGCAGAATAAGCAGAATAAGCCACTCTGGCAGCTGTGGTGGACTGCGCATTTGTCTCTGCTTAGGTGATGGAGGATGAGGAGGATGAGGATGGTTTAGTAAGCCAGTCCACCACCTCTGTATGTTGTGGCTGGAAACCCTGGGCAACATCACTAAACAGAGGAAATTATGCCCTGCCTGAGGACAGACCATGTCCACCTTTGCCTGTGGAAACATACGCTGCTGGTCAACTCACAGTGCCATGGGAATGTCTGCCTCTCCTTGTTGGCCTCCCAGACATGATGCAGGGGGGCTTATTAACAAAATGTAATAAAGATGGGGAAATGTGTGTGTGGATGCATTTTAATCAATGAAAAGTGGTGTTTGGTGCACTTTAACTTGAGTACTTACTACGCAGACACACTCCACTGACACACTACAATACACTGCAGTAAATCAGCACGTACACACTGCAATATACTGCATTAAGTGTGCACCAACACACTGAAATATACTGCGTTAAATGTGCAATAACGCACTGAAATATACTGTGTTAAACGTGCAGTAACGCACTGCAATTTACTGTAGCAAACCTGTAATAACGAAAGCAGTATATTTTAGTGAAACGTGCAATAACACACTGAAATGTACTGGGGTAAACATGCAGTAATGCATTGCAATTTACTGCGGTAAACGTGCACCAGTGCACTAAAAAATACTGCACTGAAATATACTGCTTTAAACATACTATACCGCACTGAAATATACTGTGTTAAACGTGCAATAACCCACTGAAATATACTGCATTAAACATGGAGTAACGCACTGCACTATACTGCGGTAAATGTGCCGCAATGCACTGAAATATACTGTGTTAAACATGCACCAATACACTGCAATACACTGCGTTAAACGTGCACTAAAAATGAACGGTTGCACTACTCTCACACTGTATTATCACTAGATTCACACAAAACTGACACTCTACACTGACAATAGTATCACAATAGTACACTATATAGCACACTAACTCGCTAGTAGCACTCAACAGAGCCCTGTTCTATCTCTCTCCACACCCATATCAAACTGCAAATGGCCGCTATGGTAAGAATATTTGTATAGTGTGGGGTGGGACTAAGAGCAATGAGCCATGATTGGATAGAGTCATCATCAAAGTGTCCCATTATGGCTCTGACAGTGCTATGTGCCCTGACTGGGCAAAGCTTTCATAGCTTCAGCCAATCAGGGCTTCCAATGCACTGTGCAACGGCGCAGTGCATTGTGGTCATTCGGCGGGCCTAACAAATTGTTGAACTCTCTGATAATTTGGGTGTTCATTGAACGGGTGAACAGCCAGTGCGCGGCTTGAACTCATGCTCGGGTCAAACTGTTCACCCAACTATAATCTTGAAGAATCCTTGAAATTCCATAACTTCATCCATAATTATTTAAAATCTGTCACCCTGTATACTGTATAAAAAGGAAACAGCTCTAAATAAAATGTTTACAACATATACAAATAACCTAAGTACAAATAAAGTCCCCCATGCAAAATTGGTGCTCGCCAATGAATCAACACAGTGCTAAGTAAAATGCCACAAACTGTGATCACATGTCCTTGTGTTTCAACGTTGCATCAGTCCATTCACAAACATTACAAAATGTCATCATCACTGAGAAGCCGAGTCTGTGAGAACACATTAGTCACCGTGGGTGAGACCTGCGCTGAACAAGCCAATGTTTTATATGCTTATCTGATGTTTTTACTTTGTAAGTGTAACTCTTTGGGGGTGGTTTAATAAATGGAGCAACAGAGAAACACTATGGTAGTTGTGTTTGTTGTTCCATGTTACACACTGATTAAAGAGGAGCTGAACCTGAGTGAGAGAGTGAAGGAGGGTGTTGCCTGAAATCAGCTGTAGTGAAGCCACCAGCGTGAACAGGTAGTCTAAAGAGCATAAGATTCTCACCACCAATAAGCTGAGAAAAAGAAAGGAATGAGGAGGATTTGAATGCAAGATCTTTTCAATGAGTTTTTAACTCATCCTTGAGGTGAGCGGGCATTTTGGCTGGTGATGGTGTGCACATAGCATTATACTCAAGAGAGAGAGGATCTGCACAGCAGTGTTTCTGTTTACAACACATTGTATGATAAATTTTTTTAAGAAAGTACAGGAGTTGTTTTTTCTCAATTTTTTCATTAATATTTTTGAGCAGTCACACAAGGACTGACTAGAGTGTGAGACAATCCCTATTAATAAGCATTGTACACTTTATATTTGTATGTATATTTTAGAGTTTATTTCATAGCGCTGCACTATTTAACAATTATTATAATCACTGGGTTTAACATGCCCCCACACCCCCTCGATCCCCTGTTGTGACAGCTAGTGGGGGATCTTCTCCCCCTGTTAGCTGTCGCAATTAAAAAAACGCGGCCGAGTTGGCCCTGCCCAGCTAGCCACATCACTCATTCACAGTCCTCTGTGAATGGAAAACTACAAGTCTCGACAGCCTTTGCATCTGCTGATTGCTGATGCAATGCTTTAGAGCACAGGTGTCAAACACAAGGCCCACGGGCCGAATCCGGCCCTCCAGGCCATTTCATGTAGCCCTTGCACATATCCTGCAGCTGCAGGAGAGCTCCAGCCCTCCTCTGGTCCTCCTCCAGACCCTTACTTTCTGCTTTCAAGCAATGCATCCAGCTTCTTCCCAGCAGCAGCATAAGGAAAGAGGGGTGCACTGTGATGTAAGGGAGAGTGGGGGACTCAACTTCTGATGGTGGGGGCTCTTGACATCTAATATATGGGGAGGGGATGCGCTGGACATCTAATCTTACAGATACAACCGGCCCTTTTGAGGGCAATCATAATGCTGATGCGGCCCACGATGAAATTGAGTTTGACACCCCTGCTTTAGAGGCTCCATAAACAAAAAAGAATAAATACACATTATTTTACCTTAAAAAAATGTGCATTTATAATTTTTTCTTAAAAGGTGAACCTAACCTTCATGTCTAGTACACAAGATTAGAAAATAGGACGATAAATACCGCTTTTGAATCGATCATATGATAATCTGATCGCTAGTGCACAGCTTCCGAGAGCCAATCACGACAGTTCATGCAAAATTATGTGAAGGACAGACATGAAAATTTTTCTCTTATGATACCACATTGTACAATTTGAATGAGCGAGTTTGGGGTGGAGGAACTTGACTGGCTTGCACAGCGTCCTGACCTAGAACCTTTGGGGTCAATTCGAGCAGAGTCTGTGAGCCAGGCTTTCTCAATCAACATCAGTGCCTGACCTTACAAATGCACTTTTGGAAGAATAGTCAAACATTCCCATAGACACACTCCTAAACCTTGTGAACAGCCATCCCAGAAGAGCTAAAGCTGTTATCAGGCGCGGGGTGGGGCGGGTGGCAAGGTGGAGATTTCCCCCCGGGCCGCTGCCTTTATCTTTAAAAGGGCCGCGGTCTGCGGCGCTGGCTGTCTGTATTTTTTTTTTTCAAATGTCGGCCGCGGCGGCCGCCGATTGGCTGGCTGGCTGCTGCTGCACACGCTGCACTGCATTATGGGAGTTGTAGTTCGGCCGCGCTAAAGGTAATAAACTTAGCAGCGCAGCAAACTACAACGCCCACCTCCCAGGAGTCTCCCAGGAGTCTCAGAGGCAGCCAGGCAGGTCATGTGGCACGTCAGGGGAGGGTTAGGGGGTACGATCGGTGTCAAGAACGTCACACTCCTGGGCTGGGACTGGCTGCAGAGAAGAGACGTGATCATCATCATCACCCCCCCGAAGAGGTGCAAGGACCTGGCTAAAGTAAGGTGTGAATGATGACCCCCCCGCCAGCATACTCAGCCAGCCCCGCCAGCACCCCCCCCCACCAGCAGACTCAGCCTGCACCCCTCCCCCGCCAGCATACTCAGCCAGCCCCACCAGCACCCCCCCGCCAGCATACTCAGCCAGCCCCCCACCAGCAGACTCAGCCAGCACCCCCCTGCCAGCATACTCAGCCAACCCCCCACCAGCAGACTCAGCCAGCACCCCCCTGCCAGCATACTTAGCCAGCCCCGCCAGCACCCCCCCAGCCAGCATACTCAGCCAGCACCCCCCCCGCCAGCATACTCAGCCAGCACCCCCCCCGCCAGCATACTCAGCCAGCAAACCCCCCCACCAGCAGACTCAGCCAGCAACCCCCCCGCCAGAAGACTCAGCCAGCTAACCCCCCCACCAGCAGACTCAGCCAGCACCCCCCGCCAGCGGACTCATCCAGCAACCCCCCCGCTAGCGGATTCAGCCACCACCCCCGCCAGCGGACTCATCCAGAAACCCCCCCGCTAGCAGATTCAGGAACCAGCCCCCCCAGTGGACTCATCCAGCAGCCTCCCTTATCTAGCAACCCCCCCGCCAGTGGACTCATCCAGCAGTCACCCCTCATCTAGCAACCCCCCCGCCAGCGGACTCATCCAGCAGCCCCCCTCATCTAGCAACCCCCACACCAGCGGGCTCATCCAGCAGCCCCCCTCATCTAGCAACCCCCCTGCCAGCAGGCTCATCCAGCAGCCCCCCTCATCTAGCAACCCCCCGCCAGCGGACTCTTCAAGCAACACACACACACACACATAGCCAACCCTGACCCCCCCATCTGGTTAGCGGAGCCGACTGATCCAGGAGGACCCCCGCCCACTGTCTGCCCGGCACTTACCCCATCACCTAGCTCTAATCAGGTTATTAAAAAAAAAAAAAAACTGGCCGCTGTAATTCATGTGCCCGGTGACCCAAAAGGGGCCAGATGCATGAATATGGGGCGGCAGTGGATAGATTCATGCTATGCATGAATCTATCCACTGCACATACGGGGTGGAGAGGAGAGAGTGGGCGGCACCCGGGCACACCTAATGGGCACTGTCTGCACTGGTGAGGCTACACTGATCAAGTTGCGTTGATGGGCACTGTCTGCACTGGTGAGGCTGCACTGATGAGCACTGATCAGGCTGCATTGATGGGCACTGGCTGCACTGGTGAGGATGCACTGATCAAGCTGCACTGATGCCTGGGCACTGGTGAGGCTGCATTGATTGGCACTGATCAGGCTGCACTGATACCTAAGCACTGTCCTCACTGGTGAGGCTGCATTGATCGGCACTGATCAGGCTGCACTGATGTCTGGGCACTGTCTGCACTGGTGAGGCGGCACTAATCAGGCTGCACTGATGGACCCGGTCTGCTCTGGTGAGGCTGCACTGATGGGCACTGTTCAGGATGCACTGATGCCTGGGCACTGGCTGCACTGATGGGCACTGGCTGCACTGGTGTGGCTGCATTGATGGGCACTGGTGATGGTGAGCTGATTTGGTGGTTTAACCACTTCAGCCCCGGAAGGATTTACTAACTTCCTGACCAGGCCATTTTTTGCGATACAGCACTGCGTCGCTTTATCCACTTAACGACCGCGCCATGTACATATACGTCGGCAAAATAGCACGGACAGGCATAATCATGTACCTGTACATAAAAGTTAGAGGCTGCGGGGACATTGCTTGTCATCTCTGGCAATTGTAACAAGATTTGCAACATCACTCAGCTCAGAAAGGAACCTTAAGGGGCACTTGTGCGGACCAGACATAGAGACCATCTATACATTGCTGGATCAGCTCAGTGCCGACGTAGAGGCACATATAAATGTGAGTGTATGACATTTTTTAACTTTAATAAATGATTTTTTATACATACTGCACCATGATGGCCCTTTATGTCTTATGAGTAATCATAGAGTGACATTCACCACCGACATATGGGGAGGAACTGCTGGATAAATCTATAATACGGAGTGGTTATCCATATGAACCAAAGGCGCACATATTCAGTAGACATGTGCGATTAGTTTCGTACGAATCGAAAATTCGTACGAATTTTTAGAAATCCGTACATTTGTACGAATCCAAATTACAAATTTTTATGAATACGAATTCTGTACGACATACGAAATTTAGTTTACGAATTTCGGATCCAAATTATCCGAATCCAAACTACCAAATAACGATTTTCAACTAATACGAAAGAAACAAACAAAAAAAAAAGTTACGAAAGTAGGAGTTGTGTCCAGAATCAACTAAAACAATGTACTCTACCCCATCCGAAAGTACGAATTATGGTATTGAGCTTCCCTTTAATAGTGCCGTTGTACGTCTTATACGTCACCGTGTTCTTGGCGTTCGGAATTTCCGACAACATTTGTGCGACCGTTTGTATGCAAGACAAGTTTGAGCCAACATCCTTCGGAAAATAAATACACGGTTTTGTTGTTGGAATTTCCGATCGTCTGTACGCGGCATGAGTCCGTAGAGTTCAATATTAACGATTCGTACGAAATTCGTATTTCGTACGAATCCGAATTAAATTCCGTACACGAATTGAGAATTACGATTGTTTTTTTATACGGAACGAAACGAAACATATTTTTTGACGGCTCCCATGTCTAATATTCAGCCTATCTGGTGAGTGGCCAATTTACCTGGTGGTGGTTTAAAGCACATACGTGGTGGAGGTGAAAATCTGGGGAATACCTAGCAAGTCACTGGGATTAGAACATATCACCGGCACTGGATTACATGGACATTTGTTTGGAAATCGATTCATATAATAACTCCATTTAGTTCACTGGGAGGAATTTATGAACTAAATATATATATTTTTTATGGTTTAAATTTTGTTATGGTTTAATTTGATATATATTTACTGTATAAGGGATTGTTGGTTTGTTGCACATGCACTTTAAAAAAATCACAGCAGGATTTCTGCTACTAATGATACACAGATTGGCATAGTAATTGTGGTTTCAATGTTTAGAGCACCGAGCTCACACATGATGTTTATTGTGGTTCTAATTATTAATGCTTAGAGCACTGAGTCTACATAGTGTATGGTGTAGAAGATCACAGGTTTAGGGTTTAATAGGGATGAGCTCGGTGTTCGAGTCGAACTTACGTTCGACTCGAACATCGGCTTTTCGACCGTTCGGCGAACATCGAAGGATTTGGGCCGTTCGCGCCAAATTCGAGTGACGCGAATGGCCCACAATATACTGCACCATCGCAGTGCAATCCCGGCGCTGTGATTGGCCAAGAATGCACTGTGACCCCGCATGCAGGAGAGCCATAATTGGCCACAGGCAGGTTGCCTGTGGCCAATTATAGCTCAGGGGGTTTAGCACACGCCCCACACTATAAAAGGCCGCTATAAAAGGCCGCCAGCGCGGCAGCCTTGTGTAGTGTGTTCCGGCGCAGGGAAAGAGAAGGATAGGCAGGGACAGTGTTGATATTCTTTGTGCTATTCTTGTGTGCAGGGAGAGAGAAGGATAGGCAGGGAGAGTGTCAGTGTCATATTCTTTGCTAAACCTTGTGTGCAGGGAGAGAGAAGGATAGGCAGGGGACAGTGTCAGTGTCATATTCATTGCTAAACCTTGTGTGCAGGGAGAGAGAAGGATAGGCAGGGAGAGTGTCAGTGTCATATTCTTTGCTAAACCTTGTGTGCAGGGAGAGAGAAGGATAGGCAGGGGACAGTGTCAGTGTCATATTCTTTGCTAAACCTTGTGTGCAGGGAGAGAGAAGGATAGGCAGGGGACAGTGTCAGTGTCATATTCTTTACTAAACCTTGTGTGCAGGGAGAGAGAAGGATAGGCAGGGAGAGTGTCAGTGTCATATTCTTTGATAAACCTTGTGGGCAGGGAGAGAGAAGGATAGGCAGGGGACAGTGTCAGTGTCATTGTTGCTAAGCCTCCTGCACATTATACACCTGAAGTTAGCCCGTATTGCTGTGTTTTCCGGGTGTGTTACACCAACAGGCATTTGCAGCACTTACAGCGGGCGGAGTGTGCCTCCTGATCATATTACACCTGAAGTTAGCCCGTATTGCTGTGTTTTCCTGGTGTGTTACACCAACAGGCATTTGCAGCACTTACAGCGGGCGGAGTGTGCCTCCTGCACATTATACACCTGAAGTTAGCCCGTATTGCTGTGTTTTCCTGGTTTGTTACACCAACAGGCATTTGCAGCACTTACAGCGGGCGGAGTGTGCCTCCTGCACATTATACACCTAAAGTTAGCCCGTATTGCTGTGTTTTCCTGGTGTGTTACACCAACAGGCATTTGCAGCACTTGCAGTGGGCGGAGTGTGCCTCCTGCACATTATACACCTGAAGTTAGCCCGTATTGCTGTGTTTTCCTGGTGTGTTACACCAACAGGCATTTTCAGCACTTACAGCGGGCGGAGTGTGCCTCCTGCACATTATACACCTGAAGTTAGCCCGTATTGCTGTGTTTTCCTGGTGTGTTACACCAACAGGAATTTGCAGCACTTGCAGCGGGCGGAGTGTGCCTCCTGATCATATTACACCTGAAGTTAGCCCGTATTGCTGTGTTTTCCTGGTGTGTTACACCAACAGGCATTTGCAGCACTTACAGCGGGCGGAGTGTGCTTCCTGCACATTATACACCTGAAATTAGCCCGTATTGCTGTGTTTTCCTGGTGTGTTACACCAACAGGCATTTGCAGCACTTACAGCGGGCGGAGTGTGCCTCCTGCACATTATACACCTGAAGTTAGCCTGTATTGCTGTGTTTTCCTGGTGTGTTACACCAACAGGCATTTGCAGCACTTACAGCGGGCGGAGTATGCCTCCTGCACATTATACACCTGAAGTTAGCCCGTATTGCAGTGTTTTCCTGGTGTGTTACACCAACAGGCATTTGCAGCACTTACAGCGGGCGGAGTGTGCCTCCTGCACATTATACACCTGAAGTTAGCCCGTATTGCTGTGTTTTCCTGGTGTGTTACACCAACAGGCATTTGCAGCACTTACAGCGGGCGTAGTGTGATTCCTGCAAAATATACTCCTGAAGCTAGGACTTATTGCTGGTTTTCCCATCTCCCTGCAGGCCATTAGAATGTCTGGAAGGCAAACAAGGAGAGACAGACAGTCAGGAGCCAATAAAAGAGGGCAAGCAGGCTCTGTGTCTACAACAGTGCTGGTCGTGGACGCGGTGCATCGCCATCAGCACGTGGCCATGGGACACGCTTGTCCTTCTTTTCGGCAGCTGGACGTGTTGAGCCGCATCATGCCGAAGACTTGGTAGAGTGGATGACCAAGCCCTCCTCATCCTCCTCATCCTCTCTCACCCAGGCTCAGGGTACTGGCAAAGCAGCTGCCAAAGTGTCCTCTTCCCTGGTATCAATGTCATCATCAGTCACTCCTTCCCTAGACCAACCATGTCCTCCTGAGGAGTCCCCCGAACTGTTTGAGCACAGTGTTGGGTACATGCTCCAGGAGGATGCCCAGCGTTTCGAAGGGTCTGATGATGATACCCAGCTAGAGGAAGGCAGTAGCGTGAGAGCAGAGAGAGGGGATGCTCAAGAAGAAGACCAATCTGGCAGTCATGTTCCAGCAGCTGCAGCATACTGCCAGATTGGCTCCAGTGATGAGGAGGGAGGGGATGATGAGGTCACTGACTCCACGTGGGTGCCTAATAGGAGAGAGGAGGAGGAGGATGAGGAGGAGGCACATCTCCACGAGGCAGGATGCCCTCGGGGGGCGAGCGTAAGGGCAGCACCCCGACGGAATCACACCGCAGAGCTCCTCCTGTGCAGGGCGCTGCCTCTGCCCGTTATTCGAAAAGTTCTTTGGTGTGGGCCTTTTTTGAGTCGAGTGCATCAGATCGCACAGCTGCTGTTTGCAACATATGTCTCAAGCGTATATCGCGTGGCCAAAACATCACCCGCTTGGGCACCACATGCTTGACCAGACATATGTTGACCTGCCATGCAGCTCGTTGGTAAGCCTACCTTAAAGACCCACACCAAAGAACAAAGCGGACCTCTCCTTGCACCGCATCAGCTGGGATCTCCAACCCCACTATACCTTCAGTCCTCTCTGAAACCTGCACTGAGAGGAATGAAGGTGTAGAATTAGGTGTGTCACAGCCAAGTACTTGCGGGCACTCTGCTAGCAGTACACCGACGTCCGATTCTAGCAGGCAAATTTCCCTGCCCCAGCTGCTGGACCGTCAAAAGAAGTTCACTCCCAGCCATCCACATGCCCAGCGGTTGAATGCTAGCTTGGCTAAATTGCTAGCTCTTTAACTGCTGCCTTTTCAGTTGGTAGACTCGGCCCCCTTCCGTGAGTTTGTGCAATGTGCGGTTCCTCAGTGGCAGGTTCCCAAACGCCACTTTTTCTCACGGAAGGCGATTCCGGCTCTCTACCGGCATGTGGAAGGCAATGTCTTGGCCTCGCTGGACAGGGCGGTCAGCGGTAAGGTGCATATTACCGCTGACTCATGGTCAAGCAGGCATGGACAGGGACGTTACCTTTCTTTCACGACCCATTGGGTCACTCCTTTGGCAGCTGGGAAGGATGCAGGACAAGGTGCAGTAGTGTTGGAGGTTGTTCCGCCGCCACGCCTCCAAAATTCTACTACTGGTTGTGACACACCTCTCTCCTCCACTCCCTCCTCTTCTTCCTCCATGGCCTCTTCCTGTGTTTGTCCTCGGAACCAGCGGTGCTCCGTAGGCGTTCAAGGGGCTACGCAAGTACGCAGGCAAAAAGATGCCATGCCGTGCTTGCGCTGGTGTGTTTGGGGGACAGGAGCCACACTGGGGCAGAGGTTCTGTCTGCTCTGCAGGGGCAGGCCGAGAAGTGGTTGACGCCACGCCAGCTTAAGCCAGGAATGGTAGTTTGCGACAATGGCACAAACCTCCTCTCCGCTCTCCGACAGGGACAACTGACCCATGTGCCCTGTGTGGCTCACGTCCTTAACCTGGTGGTGCAGCAGTTCTTGGGCAGGTACCCGGGCTTACAGGATGTCCTGAGGCAGGCCAGGAAAGTCTGTGTGCATTTCCGCAGATCTTATAATGCCAGTGCTCGCCTGGCTGAGCTGCAAAAGGAGTTGAACCTGCCCAAGAACCGCCTTATATGTGACATGCCCACCAGGTGGAACTCAACGTGGGCCATGCTGCAGCGGCTGCACACGCAGCAGAGGGCCATCAATGAGTACCTGTGCGACTACGGCACCAGGACAGGGTCAGGGGAGCTCAGGTTTTTTTCACCACGCCAGTGGGGCATGATCAGGGATGCATGCACTGTCCTGGCACCATTTGAGGAGGCCACGAGGATGGTGAGCAGTGACAGTGTACCTCTTGTCCACCTGTTGGAACATACGCTGCGTGGAATAATGGACAGGGCACTTGAGGCAGAACAGAGGCAGGAAGAGGAGGACTTCCTTGCCTCTCAAGACCCCCTTTACCCAGACAGTGTTCCTTCTGTCCCACCCATCGCACAGGAAGAGGAGGAGGAGGAGGAGGATTGTGTCAGCATGGAGGTGGAGCCTGGCACTCAGCATCATCAGCAGCAGTCTTTTAGGGATGATTTACAGTCCCAAGAAACCAGTGGACTTGTACATGGCTGGGAGGAGGTGGCTGCGGATCATGTCGTCCTTAGTGACCCAGAGGACTCCGGACCGAATGCCTCAGCTAACCTACGCTGCATGGCCTCCCTGATCCTGCAAAGTCTGCGGAAGGATCCTTGTATTCTTCGGATCAAGGAGAGGGACCATTACTGGCTGGCCACTCTCCTTGATCCACGGTACAAGGGTAAGGTTGCGGACCTTATCTTACCGTCGCAGAGGGAGCAGAGGATGAGACAACTCCGGGAGGCCTTGCAGAAAGGTCTGTGCAACGCGTTCCCAGAGACTGGGAGGTTACAAACTCCTGGTCCTGGACAACGAGTTGCTGAGGCTTCGGTCAGTCAAAGAAGGAGCGGTGGCGAAGGTGGCCGTCTGACCGATGCGTTCAGACAATTCTTTAGTCCACAGCCCCAAGGTATGATCGGTTCCAGCAACCATCGCCAGCGTCTGATATACATGGTGCAGGAATACCTAGGGGCAAGGTCAGACTTAGACACCTTCCTCACCGAAAATCCTCTGGCTTACTGGGTCTTGAGGATGGATCACTGGCCAGAGCTTGCACAGTATGCAATTGAGCTACTGGCCTGTCCTGCATCCAGTGTTCTTTCAGAATGCACATTCAGTGCTGCTGGAGGATTTGTCACGGATCACAGGGTGCGCCTGTCCACCGACTCGGTTGATCGACTGACCTTCATAAAGATGAACCAGCCAGCTACCAAACACCTGAAGCTGATATAACAGACTAATTTATTTTCAAATGTCACATCCCTTCAAGACTGATGCTGATGCTGAGAGACTGTCCTGTTATGTTGAATGACTATCCTCCTCCTCCTCAATGATCTGATTGATGATGATAGCTTGGAAGAACATTTTTGTTTCTGGGTGCCGCCACCAGTGGCTAAGGCCCTATTTTTCAGCCCCTGTTTAACAGGGGCATGTAATTTCAATTTTTTATGCAATGCTTTGCAGCAGGGCTCATTCCTGCACTCCAACTAGAGTATCTGGGAGAGGTTGCAGTGTCGTGGCACCAGCACCAGTGCCTAAGGCCCAATTTTTCATCCCCTGTTTAACAGGGGCGTGTAATTACAATTTTTGATGCAATACTTTGCAACAGGGCTCATTGCTGTGCTCCAAGTACAGTATCTGTGAGCAGTTGCAGTGTTGTGGCACCAGTGCCTAAGGCCCAATTTTTCTGCCCTTGTTTAACAGGGGCATGTAATTACAATTCTTGATCTAATAATTCACAGCAGGGCCCATTCCTGCGCCCACCAAGTGTAACTGTGAGGCCTTACAGTGTTGTGTCAACACCACCACCACCACCACCAAAGGCCCAATTTTTCAGCCCCTGTTCAACAGGGGCATGCAATTACAATTCTTGATCTAATAATTCACAGCAGGGCCCATTAATGCGCCCACCAAGAGTAACTGTGAGGGCTCACAGTGTTGTGGCAACACCAACATGTAAGGGGCAAATTTCAGCTGAGTATATACGGCAGGCCCCCTACTTTCAAAAATCCAACTTACAAACGACTCCTCCTTGCAAACGGAAGGATACAACAGGAAGTGAGAGGAAATCTACCCCTAGGAAGGCAAATTCTCTCCTGTAAGAGTTAATATGGAAAAAAAGTGTCTCCTCTCCACTGTTGCTTTATCACCAATTCTTGTTTCAATAAAAAAAAACAAATTTTCAAAAAACATTTGTCATTAGGACGGAAAGTGAGGTAAACTGTTCTGAACAGGTGCACACTGCACAGACAGCAAAACAAATGTTACAGGGGTGATAACCCTTCCCTATGTTTTTCAAAGAGCTACACTTAAACAATGTATCTGTTCAAAATCACAAACAGATTCTACATAAGAACAAACCTACAGTCCCTGTCTTGTATGCACCGCCTGTATACGGCTGTTCAGAGTATATAGGGCCTTTTTTATTTTGTGTGCGGGGTTCCCCTTAATATCCATACAAGACCCAAAGGGGCTGGTAATGGGCTTGGGTGGGGGGGGGGGGGTGTGATGGGGTAGCTATGCCATTTTTCTTAAAGATTTTCATCCATATTAACGGGACCAGACATTACATTAAAGCCGCAAGCAGTTTTAAATGTTTTTTTTTCCTTTAGAAATGTAATTTTGTGCAGGGACAGTTCTAAACACAGGAAAGACGTGGCACTTCACAGGCATACTTTAGACACCCCCCAGGTACGATATTTAAAGGAATATTTGACTTTTTTTTTTTCACTTTATGCATCATTAAAATGACTGCTCCCGAAAAACTGAAGTTTTTAAAACTTCTTTTTGCATTGATACATGTCCCCTGGTGCAGAACCGGGTTCCCAAACCCTTTTTAGGACAATAACATGCATAATAGTCGTTATAATTAGCAATTTAGATTTCGAACGTTCGCATCCATTGTATTTAATAGGGTTCTAAAGTTTGTGCGAACTTTCTGTCCGTTCGCGGGTTCTGGTGCGAACCGAATCCGGGGGTGTTCGGCTCATCACTAGTGTTTAAGTTAGTGCAATACACTTTTTATTTTATTTTATATTTTTTATATAACCTATACGGTTACAATTGATTGCAGCAGACTATAATTTTTTGTAACAGATTCTTGGCGCAGGTAACACTCAATATTTCACGTACCTGTACGTGACTGCCTTCGTATGGGTGGGGGGTCCAATCGGACCCCCCTCCGGTACATGCGGCGGTCGGTATTGATTCGGGAGCGATTCGTGATGAGGGGGCGGCCATTGGTTTCTGGCTACCCCCGTGCGATTGCTCCCGGTGAATGAGATGCTTCCCCTGCCTGTGTAATGTAAACACAGGCAGAGGAAGTGATGTCATCTCTCCATGCGGCGCTCTATTCGTCCAGAGCCGCCAAGGAGAGAAGACATCAGGTTAGTGCACAAACAGTACACTGACACCAGCACACATAGGCACACAATCCACCCCCCAGATCACCCCCCAGCCCCCATTCACAGTGTCACTGATTGAGTGATCAGTAAATAAATGATCACTGCAATCAGTGACCTTTGTGATAGTAAAAGTGTCAGGGCAGTAAGTTTTAGGTCCCTTTAGGTCCAGGGTAGCCCCCTAACCCCCCCTAATAAAGGTTTAACCCCTTTATCGCCCCCCAGGTAACCCTTTCACCCCCTATCACCACTGTCACTAAGCTATTGTTTTTCTGATTGCTGTATTAGTGTCGGTGGTGCCGCCAGGTAGCCAGTTATTTTTTTAGGTTCGCCGCCAGGTTTTTATAGCATCAGGTTGCCCCATATATTATTTAATAAAGGTTTAGCCCCTTGATCGCCCCCCAGGTAACCCTTTCACCCCCTATCACCAGTGTCACTAAGCGATAGTTTTTCTGATCGCTGTATTAGTTATGCTGGTGTCGCTAGGTAGCCAGTTATTTTTTTAGGTTCGCCGCCAGGTTTTTATAGCGTCAGGTACCCCCATATATTATCTAATAAAGGTTTTAACCCCTTAATTGCCCCTAGAGTTAACCCTTTCACCAGTGATCACTGTATAAGTGTCACTGGTGACACTGGTTAGCCAGTTAGTTATTTCGTTATTTAGGTTCCCCGTCAGGTTTTTATATAGCGTCAGGTACCCCCATATATTACCTAATAAAGGTTTTAACCCCCTGATTGCCCCTAGTTAACCCTTTCACCAGTGATCACGGTATAAGTGTTACGGGTGACGCTGGTTAGTTAGTTTGCTTTTTATAGTGTCAGGGCACCCGCCGTATATAAGCCAATAAAGGTTTAGCCCCCTGATCGCCCGGCGGGTGATATCAATTAGGTTTTAGCATCAGAGAGGGTCTGCGTCACACCCCAGGCAGCGTCAGGTTAGTGCCAGTAACGCTAACACCCACGCGCAAAGCATACACCTCCCTTAGTGATATAGTATCTGAACAGATCAATATCTGATCTGATCAGATCTATACTAGCGTCCCCAGCAGTTTAGGGTTCCCAACAACGCAGTGTTAGTGGGATCAGCCCAGATACCTGCTAGCACCTGCGTTTTGCCCCTCCGTCCAGCCCAGGCCACCCAAGTGCAGTATCGATCGATCACTGTCACTTACAAAATGCAACACACATAACTGCAGCGTTCGCAGAGACAGGCCTGATCCCTGCGACTCCAGTGCTGTAGGAGGTGATTTCACGACCACAATTAAAAAATTGGGGGGGCAGCAGGGGCGGAGGAGCGATTTTGCTTCTAATGCCGCGTACATACGGTCGAAATTCCGACGGAGGCTTGCCCGTGGAAAAGTCCGACCATGTGTACGTGGCATAACTTTTGTGGGAGGATGCCTCCATGCTTCGGCATATATAAATGGTGCATGTATGCCCATCATTAGAAGTGGGTGAATGAAGGGAGGTATTATAATGGTGGGCATACCCACCGATCAATCTCTTTTTTTCGTTCAGCCAACAGGCTGCATGAAAAAAAAGATTACAATACATGTCCAACAAGGACCAGCAACATACTGGTATGTTGCTGGACTTTGAATGGTTATACCAGAATGATGCCTGCGGGATTAGGTATCATCTTGGTATCATTCTTTTCAGCCAGTGGCCGGCTTTCATGTAAAAACAATCCTAGCGGCTAATTAGCCTCTGGACTGCTTTTACAAGCAGTGGGAGGGAATGTCCCGACCCCCCGGGATATAAAAAGCGCCATTGGGAAATTGGGAAAGCATTATATCACACCGATCTTGGTGTGGTCAGATGCTTTGAGGGCAGAGGAAAGATCTAGGGTCAAATAGACCCCAGTTTTTTCAAAAAAAGAGTACCTGTCACTACCTATTGCTATCATAGGGGATATTTACATTCCCTGAGATAACAATAAAAATGATAAAAAATAAATTAATGTAAGGAACAGTTTAAAAAAAAAAAAGCTAAATAAATAATAAAAAAAAAAGAAAAAAGCACCCCTGTCCCGCCCTGCTCTTGCGCAAAGTTGAACGCAAGCATCGGTCTGGCGTCATATGTAAACAGCAATTGCACCATGCATGTGAGGTATCACCGTGAAGGTCAGATCGAGGGCAGCAATTTTAGCAGTATACCTCCTCTGTAAATCTAATGTGGTAAACTGTAAAAGCTTTTAAAGGCTTTTAAAAATGTATGTAGTTTGTCGCCACTGCGCGTTTGTGCGAAATTTTAAAGCATGTCGTGTTTAATATCCATGTACTTGGCCTAAGATCATATTTTTTATTTCATCAAACATTTGGACAATATAGTGTGTTTTAGTGCATTAAAATAAAAAAAAAGTGTATTTTTTCCCCAAAAAATGCGTTTGAAAAATCGCTGCGCAAATACTGTGTGAAAAAAAAAATTCAACACCTATCATTTTAATCTGCAGGGCCTTTGCTTTAAAAAAATATATAATGTTTGGGGTTCAACGTAATTTTCTTGCAAAAAAATAAATATGTTTTCATGTAAACAAAAAGTGTCATAAAGGGCTTTGTCTTCAAGTGGTTAGAAGAGTGGATGATGTGTGACATAAGCTTCCTAATGTTCTGCATAAAATGCCAGGACAGTTCAAACCCCCCCAAATGACCCCATTTTGAAAAGTAGACACCCCAAGCTATTTGCTGAGAGGCATGTCGAGTCCATGGAATATTTTATATGTTGACACAAGTTGCAGAAAAAATAATTTTTTTATTTTTTTTTGCACAAAGTTGTCACTAAATGATATATTGCTCAAACATGCCATGGGCATATATGGAATTACACCCCAAAATACATTCTGTTGCTTCTCCTGAGTACGGGATACCACATGTGTGAGACATTTTGGGAGCCTAGCCGCGTACTGGACCCCAAAACCCAAGCACCGCCTTCAGGCTTTCTAAAGCCTCGTACACACGGTCGGACTTCCATCGGACTATTCCGTAGATTTTTTGTCTGAAGGGAGTTGGGCGTGAACGCCCATAGCATACACACGCTCTGACTTTTTCGCCAACAAACATGAACGTAGTGACGTTTCAACGTACTGACGTGACTTCAAAAGAGGAAGTTCAATTTTCCGGCGTCACCCTTTTGGGCTCCTTCTGCTGAGCGCGAGTTAGTAGAGGTTTGGCGTGGGCTGATTCGTGGTTCTCATTTTTCTTAGTTTCTGAACGTCCGTTCGTGAAGCCGCCATGTTGCGCAATCCTGATAGAGAGCGTGCTATATATAGCCTTGGAGTTCTGGCTATCTCTCATGCCCAGTCCAGGTCAAGGAGTAGGTGGTGGCCTATTTGAACCAAAAATTGGTTGCTTCAACGTGACCAATTTTGCTGAGGGAGCTACAGGAGTATAATCCTAACGATTTTAGGAACTATCTCTGGATGTCAGACTCCTGCTTTCAGCATCTTTTGTCCTTGCTGTCCCCCTATATTAGGAAGCAGGACACCTGTATGAGGACTGCGATTCCAGCAGAGCAAAGGCTCATAACCACTTTGCGCTACTTGGCAACAGAGAGAAGTCTCCAAGATTCTAAATTTACAACAGGTATATCTCCCCAGGCTCTTGGACATATCATTCCGGAGACATGTTGTGCCATTATTTAAGTCCTGCAGAAGGACTATATTCGGGTATGTATTTTTATGTAATCTCCAATTCTATCTACTTCCTTTTTTCTAATGTTTTATTATGTATGTTTTCTTACATGATTTACAGTAATATAATTTGCTGTGAATGTCCTATATTTAGAATTTATGTTATTTTTCATGTCCTACATGCATATTTGTCTTCACTTACCTCCCCAGCATGCTATCCTGGGCACATCCACATTTAGCGCATATTATCAGATTTTTTTGTTATGTTATTTTTTGTGGATTACCATAATCACCCCCTAAACTGTGTCACATTTGTATTGTTGGGCTCAAATTCATGCAGAGTGCAAGAGATCCATTTTTTGGGTACACAAACTAATTTGTAACCCTCCCTCCCCTCCCCAAAATGCAGAATCAACTGATCCAACTACTCTATTTGATCATTTTTCCTAAGCCATATGCAGTATACCTTTTTTAATTGTTGTAATCTTTCTGTCTGAATTCTCCAAAGCATGTAGTCACTATCATGTAGTACACTATTAATTTCTGCTCATCACTTCTTTTAATGTTATTTAATGCATGTAAAATAAATATTTTTTTATTTATATATGATGCCACTTATTATCTTCCCACTGGGCTGCCAATATTTAAAAAACAGAGTGGCTTGCAAAATGTACCTTCATTTGTTCCTCATTTTGCTCTAATGGAAGTGGAGAGGGTTATTACCTGTCCCAAAACTTTACACATTCAACCTCACCCCCCTAAAAAAATGGAATGTGCCACCAGAGGGAGTGAGTAAGCATATAATTAGAACTGTTATCCTTTTTTGTCTAAATACTGCTTTAAATGTTCTATTTATATGTTGCCACAAGAATGTATGTGTCATAATTTATTTACCTTTTATGTGCTCAAGTAGTATTTTTTTTTTCTTTTTTTAATCCACAGTTTCCTTCCAACCCCCAGCAATGGCAGGATGTGGCGGCCCAGTTTTACAATTTCTGGAATTTCCCAAACTGTGGGGGTGCCATTGATGGCAAACATGTCCGGATCATCCCACCACCCAACTCCGGCTCTTACTATTTTAATTATAAGGGATTTTGTAGTATTGTACTGCTTGCCATAGTATCAGCGAACTACGAGTTTTTATATCTTGATGTGGGGATGAATGGACGCCACTCAGATGGAGGTGTGATGATGCACACAGAGGTTTACCACCGTCTCCAGAATGGCACATTACATTTGCCACCTGCCCAGGACAATATGGAGGGCCTTAAATTAGTTTTTGTAGCAGATGAGGCATTTGCTCTGGGGCCTCATCTTATGAAGCCCTTTCCAATGAGGAACCTTACCCCAGAGCAGCGCATCTATAATTATAGGCTCTCTCGTGCCAGAAGGGTTGTAGAAAATGCTTTTGGCATACTATCAAATCGTTTTAGGCTTTTTTTAACAGCCATAAACTTGGCTGAATATAAACTAAATCATGTGGTGTTGTGCTGCTGCATCCTCTACAATTATTTAAGGAGGAATGCCAACAACTACATAGGATCAGTGGCTACAGAGGATCCTTCTGGTTTTCTGCCAGCTGAAGAGCCAGTGATGCCAGCTCTGGAAACTGGTCGTGTTGCTGTCTCCTCACAGAATGCCCGTGATGTCCGGGACCAATACAAGGATTATTTTGTGGGTAGTGGGGCAGTGCCTTGGCAGCAAAATTTACAGTAGGTGCCGCCGTCATTGTATATTCATCTCAATCCCATCGCGGAGATTCTCGGCGACAGGGTGCCGACATCTCGGCGACAGGGTGGCGACATCTCGCGCTCGCTGCAAAAGCGAGAAGGAGACGCGGCACTGTATTGAATGGGATCCAACGTGGATTCCCGCCAATACCAGGCACTGTGTTTGGTATGAATCCTGAGCGGAAACTACACGCCAATTTTTAAATAAAAAAAATGGCATGGGTTCCCCCTCCAGGAGCATACCAGGCCCTTGGGTCTGGTATGGATTTGAAGGGGAATCCCCTAAGCCGAAAAATCTGCGTGGGGGTCCCCCTTAAAATCCAAACCAGACCCTCATCCGAGCACACAACCTGGCAGGCCGCAGGAAAAGAGGGGGGGACTAGAGAGCGCCCCCCTCCCTCCTGAACCGTACCAGGCCACATGCCCTCAACATGGGGGGTTTGGTGCTTTGGGGCAGGGGGGCGACCTGCGGCCCCCCCAACCCAAAGCATCCTGTCCCCATGTTGATGGGGACAAGGGCCTCTTCCCGACAACCCTGGCCGTTGGTTGTCGGGGTCTGCAGGCAGTGGGCTGATCTGAATCCGGGAGCCCCCTTTTAATAAGGGGGCCCCCAGATGCCGGCCCCCCACCCTATGTGAATGAGTATGGGGTACATCGTACCCCTACCCATTCACCTGGTGTAAAAAAATGTCAATAAAAAAACACACACAGCTTTTTAAAGTAATTTATTACACAGCTCCGGGGGTCTTCTTCCGACTCCGGGGGTCTCTTCCGACTTCGGGGGTCTCCAGTGTCGTCTCCACGCTCTCCGGTTCTTTCTTCCTTCTGCCGGGCCTCCGCTATCTTCTTCCAGCTCTTTTGCTAGTGGAGAGGCCCGGTCTTCATCGTCATCTCGTCCGGCTCTCCGTTGTCCTTCTGCCGGCCCCTCCGCTATCTTCTTCCAGCTCTTTTGCTAGTGGAGGGGCCGGTCTTCCTGTCGCCGTCGCCGTCTTCTTCCCTCTTCTCCTCCTCGATGTTGACTCATCGCTTCCTCCCGCTGTAATGCTGGCTGTTCGGTCCGCAACGATTTATATAGGCCTCTCATGACGTCACAATCACATGCTCCCATGACGTCACAGTCACATGCTCCGGGGCCACCGCAGGTCACCCCCCTGCCCCAAAGCACCAAACCCCCCATGTTGAGGGCATGCGGCCTGGTACGGTTCAGGAGGGAGGGGCGCTCTCTCGTCCCCCCCTCTTTTCCTGCGGCCTGCCAGGTTGTGTGCTTGGATAAGGGTCTGGTTTGGATTTTGAGGGGGACCCCCACACCGATTTTTTGGCTTAGGGGATTCCCCTTCAAATCCATACCAGACCCCAGGGCCTGGTATGCTCCTGGAGGGGGAACCCATGCCGGTTTTTTATTAAAAAATTGGCGTGGAGTTCCCGCTCCGGATTCATACCAAACACAGTGCCTGGTATTGGCGGGAATCCACGTCGGATCTCCGTCTACCGGCCTCAATGTCGGCAATGCGTGTCGCTCATTGCGAAAGGAAAAACAAAATGTTTCCTTTCCCGATGACGAGACAGCTCGGCGCTGGCTCTCGCGACGGGGCTCGTAGGGTGTCCATCTCGCCACTAGAAGAGGCGAGATTGACACAAAAACGGCGGCACCTACTGTAGTTGAGAATATGTAATAAGCTATATTTTCTTTATTAAAAAAAAATATCTTTGAAATACTGTTGTCTGTGTTTATTATGTTTGCAAATCTCCTTTATAATCATTTTTTTTAATGTTTTTTGTTTAACCCCTTAACGACCGCTCACTGTATATATACGTCGGCACAATGGCACCGACAGGCACAATCACGTAGAGTGTACGTGATTGCCTTTGTACAGTTGGGGGGTCCAATCGGACCCCCCTTCTGTACAGTGAGCGGTCGGAATTCGTTGGGGAGCGATCCGACATGAGGGGGCGGCCGTTCGATTCCGGCCACCCCCCCGCGATCGCTCCCGGCGAATGGAAATGCCCCCTCTGTCTGTTGAATGTACACACAGACAGAGGAAGCAGGAGGAAGTGATGTCATCTCCTGTGCGGCGCTCACATATACCGAGCGCCGTACAAGAGAAGACACACAGGTTAGTGCACAAACACTACACTAACACCAGCACACATAGGCACATAAATCGCCCCCCCCCCCCAGGCCCCCCCAGATCATCCCCCAGTCACAGTGTCACTGATTGCAGTGACCATTTATTTACTGATCACTGCAATCAGTGACATTTGTGACTGTAAAAGTGTCACTACATTTAGTTTTAGGTCCAGTGTAGCCCCCTAACCCCCCCTAATAAAGGTTTAACCCCTTGATCACCCCCCAGATAACCCTTTCACCCCCTAGCACCGCCGTCGCTAAGCGATCATTTTTCTGATCGCTGTCTTAGTGTCGGTGATGCAGATCGGTACCCAGTAAATTTTTTTTGGTTTGCTGCAGGTTTTTATAGCGTCAGGTACCCCCATAAATTATCTAATAAAGGTTTAACCCCCTTGATCACCCCCCAGGTAACCCTTTCACCCCCTATCACCACTGTCGCTAAGCGATCATTTTTCTGATCGATGTCTTAGCGTCGGTGATGCAGATCGGTAGCCAGTATTTTTTTTTTACGTTCGCCGCAGGTTTTTATAGCGTCAGGTACTCCCATAAATTATCTAATAAAGGTTTAACCCCCTTGATTGCCCCCCAGGTAACCCTTTCACCCCTATCACCACTGTCGCTATGCGATAATTTTTCTGATCGCTGTCTTAGCGTCGGTGATGCAGATCGGTAGCCAGTAATTTTTTTTAGGTTCGCCGCAGGTTTTTATAGCTTCAGGTACCCCCATAAATTATCTAATAAAGGTTTAACCCCCTTGATCGCCCCCCAGGTAACCCTTTCACCCCCTATCACCACTGTCGCTAAGCGATCATTTTTCTGATCGCTGTCTTAGCGTCGGTGATGCAGATCGGTAGCCAGTAATTTTTTTTAGGTTCGCCGCAGGTTTTTATAGCGTCAGGTACCCCCATATATTATCTAATAAAGGTTTTAACCCCCTAATTGCCCCTAGTTAACCCTTTCACCAGTGATCATCATATAAGTGTTACGGGTGACGCTGGTTAGTTAGTTTGCTTTTTATAGTGTCAGGGCACCCGCCGTATATAACCCAATAAATGTTTAACCCCCTGATCGCCCGGCGGGTGATATCAATTAGGTTTTAGCATCAGAGAGGGTCTGCGTCACACCCCAGGCAGCATCAGGTTAGTGCCAGTAATGCTAACACCCATGCGTGAAGCATACACCCCCCTTAGTGGTATAGTATCTGATCAGATCAATATCTGATCTGATCAGATCTATACTAGCGTCCCCAGCAGTTTAGGGTTTCGAAAAACGCAGTGTTAGCGGGATCAGCCCAGATACCTGCTAGCACCTGCGTTTTGCCCCTTCGTCCAGCCCAGGCCACCCAAGTGCAGTATCGATCGATCACTGTCACTTACAAAACACAACACACATAACTGCAGCGTTCGCAGAGACAGGCCTGATCCCTGCGACTCCAGTGCTGTAGGAGGTGATTTCACCACCACAGTTAAAAAAAAAAAGCAAATATGCCGAAGCATTGGGGCAGCAGGGGCGGAGGAATGATTTTGCTCCTAATGCCGCGTACATACGGTCGAAATTCCGACGGAGGCTTGCCCGTGGAAAAGTCCGACCATGTGTGTGCGGCATAACTTTTTTGCGGGAGGATGCCCCCATGCTTCGGCATATATAAATGGTGCATGTATGCCCATCATTAGAAGTGGGTGGATGAAGGGCGGTATTCTAATGGTGGGCATACCCACCGATCAATCTCTTTTTTCGTCCAGCCACCTGGCTGCATGAAAAAAAAAGATTACAATACATGTCCAACAAGTACCAGCAACGTACTGGTATGTTGCTGGACTTTGAATGGTTATACCAGATTGATGCCTGCGGGTTTAGGTATCATCTTGGTATCATTCTTTTCAGCCAGCGACCGGCTTTCATGTAAAAGCAATCCTAGTGGCTAATTAGCCTCTGGACTGCTTTTACAAGCAGTGGGAGGGAATGTCCCCTCCCGGGATATAAAAAGCGCCATTGGGAAATTGGGAAAGCATTTTATCACACCGATCTTGGTGTGGTCATATGCTTTGAGGGCAGAGGAAAGATCTAGGGTCTAGACCCCAGTTTTTTCAAAAAAAGAGTACCTGTCACTACCTATTGCTATCATAGGGGATATTTACATTCCCTGAGATAACAATAAAAATGATTAAAAAAAAAATATGGAAGGAACAATTTAAAAATAAAATAAAAAAGCAAAATTAATAATAAAAAAAAAAAAAAAAAAAAAAGCACCCCTGTCCTGCTCTGCTCTTGCCCAATGGCGAACGCAAGCGTCGGTCTGACGTCATATGTAAACAGCAATTGCACCATGCATGTGAGGTATCACCGCGAAGGTCAGATCGAGGGCAGTAATTTTAGCAGTAGACCTCCTCTGTAAATCTAACGGGGTAACCTGTAAAGGCTTTTAAAGGCATTTAAAAATGTATGTAGTTTGTCGCCAATGCGCGTTTGTGCAAAATTTTAAAGCATGTCGTGTTTGGTATCTATGTACTCGGCCTAAGATCATCTTTTTTATTTCATCAAACATTTGGGCAATATAGTGTGTTTTAGTGCATTAAAATTTAAAAAACTGTATTTTTTCCCCAAAAAATGCGTTTGAAAAATCGCTGCGCAAATACTGTGTAGAAAAAAAAATGCAACACCCACCATTTTATTCTGTAGGGCCTTTGCTTTAAAAATATATATAATGTTTGGGGGTTCAGCATAATTTTCCTGCAAAAAAAAATATGTTTTCATGTAAACAAAAAGTGTCAAAAAGGGCTTTGTCTTCAAGTGGTTAGAAGAGTGGATGTAAGCTTCCTAATGTTGTGTATAAAATGCCAGAACAGTTCAAACCCCCCCCCAAATGACCCCATTTTGGAAAGTAGACACCCCAAGCTATATACTGAGAGGCATGTCGAGTCCATGGAATATTTTATATGTTGACACAAGTTGCGGAAAAAAGACAATTTTTTTTTTTTTTTTGCACAAAGTTGTCACTAAATGATATATTGCTCAAACATGCCATGGGCATATGTGGAATTACACCCCAAAATACATTCTGTTGCTTCTCCTGAGTATGGGGATACCACATGTGTGAGACTTTTTGGGAGCCTAGCCGCGTACGGGACCCCAAAAACCAATCACCGCCTTCAGGCTTTCTAAGGGTGTAAATTTTTGATTTCACTTCTCACTGCCTATCACAGTTTCGGAGGCCATGGAATGCCCAGATGGCACAAAACCCCCCCAAATGACCCCATTTTGGAAAGTAGACACCCCAAGCTATTTGCTGAGAGGTATTGTGAGTATTTTGCAGATCTCGCTTTTTGTCACAAAGTTTTAAAAATTGAAAAAAAAAGAAAAAAAAATGTTCTTTCTTCATTTTCAAAAACAAATGAGAGCTGTTAAATACTCACCAGTGTTCTGTGATAGGGCCTGGGTGGAGTCTGGCTGGGAGGAGATTATAAAGGAAGCCAGGTGAAAGGGCTCAGGCCTCTAAGATGAACACATGGGAAGGAAGGTAAGCTGACAGACAAACACTACTGCATATCCATGACAGTACCCTCCCTCTTATGGGCCCTCCCCCGCCTGGGCCCAGGCTTAAAGGGAAATCTCTGATGAAACCTTCTCAACAGATGAGGTGCAGCGACATCAGATGCAGCGATCCAAGACGCCTCCTCAGGACCAAAACCTCTCCAATGCACAAGGTACTGAAGAATGCCTCTGCAGAGCCGAGAATCCAGAACTTGTCTAACCTCGTACTTAAGATTATCCTCAGAGACCGAAAACGAGGTAGGGAGATGACAAGAAGATCTATTGAGGACCAAAGGCTCTCTAGGAATAAGCAAGGGCATGAGAGGATCAACAGGAATCTGAGGAGGGTCCCCTAGACCTTTAAAGGGGAACTGGTCATCTTGCACAGGACCATCAGACTGGGCAGATGTCAGTGGAACCCTGAAGTCAGGTTGGTTAGAAGGTGACATTTCGCCGGAGTCAAACTGAATAGCTGAAGGACAAGCAGAATGTCCCGAACAAGAAAAAGTAGGAGGCTCACTGGGCATGGGCTGGACTGGCATAACTAGTACAGAGGCAGAGTGAATAGCTGAGTCAGGTGTAGCGACTACCTGAATCGCATCGCAAGACATAGCGACTGCAGGACTTGTAGACAAGCTAGCCTGGCTGTGCGTCCAAGGGTGGTTAGGGACAGAGAAATGTAAATGGTTATGCAACCTGGAATGAATGACCGGCTCAGATTTACAGGGGGCAACCTTGGGTAGGCAGGACGAGGAACAGGAGGGACCCCAAGCCAGGATCTGTCCAGTAGTCCAGTCCACATAAGGAGAATGGAGCTGTAACCATGGGAGACCCAAAATTATAGGCGTTGAGGCCTTGGGTAAGATAAGGAAGAATATCCACTCCGGTGGAGTGTCCCTACCGACATCTTAACAGGGAGGGTCTGGAAGCGGATAGGTCCCCCTGGGAGAACAGTACCATCAATCGCCAAGACCACCAATGGTGTGGTGAGGGGCAAAAGAGTAAGTCTCATGGACGATGCGATTTCCCAGTCCATAAAATTACCAGCGGCTCCGGAATCCAGATATGCTGAGACCGAATGAGAAGAAGCACCAACATGAAGGAACACAGAAAGCAGAAGACGAGAAGGGGAAGGTGATATTTCTGGGTCCAATACTCCACTTTCCAGATGAAGTGGACCCGAACGTTTTTCTGGCCAAAGAGAGCAAGTGTCACGAAAATGACCTTTGCCCCCACAGTAAAGACACAGACCAAGAGTTCTGCGCCTAGCATGTTCCTCGGGGGATAGCCTGGTCCGACCCAGCTGCATGGGTTCCTCAGCTGGTAGGAGATGCTCTACGGGTCGAAGAGAGGGGGGCTCAGGCTGACTAAGAACCAAGGAGTGCTGGCGTTGCTTTTCTAAGGTCCTCTCCTGAAAGCGAATATCGATCTGGTTACACAAGGAGATAATGCCGACCAGATCAGTGGGGATGGTTCTTCCTGCTAATTCATCCTTCACTCTATCAGACAGGCCATGCAAAAAGGTTGCGACTAAGGCCTCATTGTTCCAGCTCAACTCAGCCGACAGTATGCGGAAATGAAGGGCATACTGTCCCACAGAAGCAGACTCTTGGCGGAGACGTAAAAGGGCGCTGGCCGCTGAAGAGACACGAGCCGGTTCTTCGAAGATATTCCGAAAAAGTTTCAAGAAGCCAGACAGGCTAGAAACCACTGGATCATTCAGTTCCCACAGAGGGGCTGCCCAGGCTAAAGCTTCACCAGAGAGGAGGGAAATGATATAGGCTACCTTAGCCCGATCAGACAGGAAGTTTTGGGGCTGGAGCTCAAAATGAATTGTGCATTGGCTAAGGAACCCCCTGCAAGCCTTGGAGTCCCCAGAGAAACGGGACGGAGCTGGCAGTTGTAGTGAGTGTGTGGCTGCGACTGGTGCAATAGGTGCAGCCGCTGGTTGTATTTGAAGTTGCGGATTCAGGGTTCCCAAGGAGGCCTGAAGCTGCTCAAAGCGAGAAGCCAGATCCTGGAGGAATCGCATCACCTGAGTCTGATTCGATTCCTGGGTTTCAAGTCTGCAAACTATGCCCTGCAACGGATCATCCACGGGTAACGGGATGTCAGCCGGGTTCATGGATGATCAAACTGTCAAGGTCACCTGTGGCCAGGTGACAGATGCACACCGTAGGGGGACAGGAGTGCACCGCGAGGTAGTGAACCCTATGGCTGGCTTCTGCGGATAGGAAACTGGGTGATTGTGGAAAGCGGGACCAGAGGAGCACAACCGGGATCCTAACGGAAGCTAGAGCCAAGATTCCCCAGGGCGCGGAGTCTAAGACCCAGCTGGTCTTCTCCAGGGCCTCTAGTGGTGAGGATGTTATGCTGCAGGCTGGGACCAGGTCGCGGCCCCTGGAGTTTCCTAGCTCACGCCCCATAGGATAAGGGGAAAAGAGGGGAAGCAGCAGCACGAGATAAGAGAGAACCGAATAACAAGCTGAAGGTCAGGGGCCACAAGCAGACAAGGATAACGAAAGAACGAGCCGAAGGTCAAGGGTCACGAGCAGACAGGGATAGTTGGGGACAAGCCAATAACGTAACAGAGAGACAGACGTAGCACACGGCAGGCAGGAACCCAAACACACAATGCCTAACAAACACGTTGATCAGCAAAGCAGGCTTGCAGTGCACAGGTTAATATAGTGTTCTGTGATAGGGCCTGGGGTGGAGTCTGGCTGGGAGGAGATTATAAAGGAAGCCAGGTGAAAGGGCTCAGGCCTCTAAGATGAACACATGGGAAGGAAGGTAAGCTGACAGACAAACACTACTGCATATCCATGACAGTGCACTTGCCACTGCACTTGTAGTGGCAAATTTTTTTTTTGGTAGTTAAAAAACACACACTGTGTTTCTTAACATTTTAAATCTTCATGGGGGCAAACCTTATTCTCAATTTTAAAATGTAAAATACACAAGTATGAAAAACAGTATGAAAAATGTAATTTTGAGGACAATGTTTGACAACTCTCCTTCTCCAGGTGCATTTTCATGTCTTATTTTCTCTCTTTGTAACTATAGTCACAGGTGCAGTGTTATTTTTTTTAATTACAATCCCAAAAGATTTTGTGTATACTGCCTACACTAAATCTAAAATGACGTGGTCAAGCACTTAGAGAAGGGGGGTGGAGAAACACTGACCTCCAAACCTAAAAAAATACAACATCAAATTTTAAGGGATTGTAAAGGTACAATTTTTGTACCCTAAATAGCTTCATTTACCTTAGTGCAGTCCTCCTTCACTTACCTCATCCTTCCATTTTGCTTTTAAATGTCCTTATTTCTTCTGAGGAATCCTCACTTCCTGTTCTTCTGTCTGTAACTCCACACAGTAATGATGCAAGGCTTTCTCCCTGGTGTTGAGTGTCGTGCTCGCCCCCTCCCTTGGACTACAGGAGAGTCAGGACGCTCTCTACGTTGCAGATAGAGAAAGGACCTGTGTGTTAGTGGTCGTCCTGACTCTCCTGTAGTCCAAGGGAGGGGGCGAGCACGACACTCAACACCAGGGAGAAAGCCTCGCATCATTACTGTGTGGAGTTACAGACAGAAGAACAGGAAGTGAGGATTTCTCAAAAGAAATAAGGACATTTAAAAGCAAAATGGAAGGATGAGGTAAGTGAAGGAGTGCACTAAGGTAAAGGAAGATATTTAGGGTACAAAAATTGTACTTTTACAACCCCTAAGTGAATTGTCATGCAATTTTACATGAGAAATCACATGAAAAGACACTGCATATGGCATTGTTCATTATTAATAGGAAATCACAGTAATTCCAAGGAAGTAGTGTGATTTCAACATATCAATAATCAGAGTTTGTGCTTAAAAGTATAGTAGAAACAATAAACCAAAAATAACAAAAAAAAAAAACAAACTTGCCAACAGGTCTACATAATCCTGGATATGCCTCAGAACACCAGTGGCAGCCTCCTTTATTTGTTCAAGTTCAGTCATTGCCTGCAGCATATCAGCACTAGGGATGAGCTTCGTGTTCGCGTCGAACACACGTTCGACTCGAACATCGGCTGTTCGATCGTTCGACGAAGAACGAACGTTATGGTCCGTTCGCGCCAAATTCGTGTTTACGCGATACGGCCCATAATGCACTGCGGCATCGCAGTGCATTGCTGGCTGATGATTGGCCAAGCATGCACTATGACCCACATGCTTGGCCAATCACAGCACGGAAAAAAAAGGGAGAGCCGTAATTGGCCAAAGCCAGGGTGGCTTTGGCCAATTATGGCTCAGGGGGTTTAGTACACGCCCCGCACTATATAAGGCCGCCTGGAAGTCGGCCTTGTGTAGTGTGTTGGCGTTTGTGAAAGAGGCAGTTTCAGAGAGATAGACAGTGTCATTTATATTGAGTTAGATAGAGCAGGCAGGTGAGTCAGTTAGCTGCTGTTACAGTGTGTAGAGGATATATATGCATCCTAGGTGTTGTATATATATTTATACACTGTATTGAGTTTAGCTAGATCCATTCCCGTTAGTCTCTATACTGTGACAGGCAGGCAGGTGATTGTGCTAGCTGCAGACAGTCAGTGTTTCACTTAGTGTACTACTGTGTGCTTTGCATAGCGATCACTTAAAGCTCACCTGGATACAGTTATTCTCTATACTGTGACAGGCAGGCCGGTGATTGTGCTAGCTGCAGACAGTCAGTGTTTCACTTAGTGTACTACTGTGTGCTTTGCATAGCGATCACCTAAAGCTCACCTGGATACAGTTATTCTCAATACTGTGACAGGCAGGCCGGTGATTGTGCTAGCTGCAGACAGTCAGTGTTTCACTTGGTGTACTACTGTGTGCTTTGCATAGCATCCACCTAAAGCTCACCTGGATATAGTTATTCTCTATACTGTGACAGGCAGGCCGGTGATTGTGCTAGCTGCAGACAGTCAGTGTTTCACTTAGTGTACTACTGTGTGCTTTGCATAGCATTCACCTAAAGCCTAAATTTTTGATGCAATACTTTGCAACAGGGCTCATTGCTGCGCTCTAAGTACACTGTCTGTAAGGGGTTGCAGTGTTGTGGCACCAGCACCAGTGCCTAAGGCCCAATTTTTCAGCCCCTGATCAACAGGGGCATGCAATTACAATTCTTGATCTAATAATTCACAGCAGAGCCCATTCCTGCACCCACAAAGAGTAACTGTGAGGGCTTACAGTGTTGTGGCACCAGCACCACCACCAAAGGACCAATTTTTCCTACCACTGTTCAACAGTGGCATGTGTGAGGGGATTAGCTCGGCAGCGGGTGTGTGTGACCCCCGGGATGGGCTCCCCACACAAAACAGGCCCAGCAGACGGAGGTTGTGGTTTTCAAAATCAAAAAGGTGCCGTTTATTTTCTATTTACAGTGACAAAAACACAGCAAAGCAAAAGAAACAAACAAAATAAATCCTGGTCAACTTGACCTCTGACTAAACATACAGGTTTCCTAACTAACAACTGGGATCAGCCTAGTGCTGTCCTAGTCCCTAAGTCCCTGGTTTTAAATGTCCAAGCAAAATATAGCCACACAGGCTTTCTCTCACCGCACAGGGGTTCACTCTCCCTAGACAGTCCGCACAGGTCTGCTTCCAGGCATGAGCTAGCCCCTAATGAATCTGGGAGTTTTTTATAGAGGCCTAAATGAGCTGACAAGCTTCAGCTGGACTCATCAACTCCCTGTCTGCACGACGCCCAGCCCTCTCCCTAGAGGTATGAGTCATCAATGAGCCCACTAGTCTCAGCTGGGCTTATACAACTCTCCACCTAGCTGTATAAGTCGGCGTAAAGCCTGAATCTGGGCGAAATATATCTACCCCCCTGGATGCAACCAGGTGACTTTACCTTCCTGCTGTCACATACCCCCCCCTCTTGTTTTAACCTCGGGGTTGGAACACCAGCAATCAGGCATTCATGTACTCGAGACAAAGCATCCACATTCCCCATTTGAACGCCAGGGCGATGCTTTACTGTGAAGTTGAATTCCTGGAGGGCCAGGAACCACCTATTCACTCTTCTATTTGTTTCCTTGTTTTGAGCCATCCACTTTAACGGAGCGTGATCCGTAACCATGTCAAAGTGCCTACCTAGCAGGTAGTACCGAAGGGAATCTAGAGCCCACTTCACCGCTAAACACTCCTTTTCAACGGTGGCGTAATTTACCTCATGGGACTTCAACTTCCTGCTGAGGTAAATGACTGGGTGCTCTTCCCCGTTCCAGACCTGGGACAATACTGCTCCTAACCCCACATCTGACGCATCACTTTGTACGACAAAGTCTCTAGAGAAGTCGGGTGAGTACAACACTGGCTGGCTACATAAGGCTTGTTTCAAGAATTGGAATGCTGCCTCAGCCTCGGGGGTCCATTTAATCATGACCGACCCTTTCCCCTTCGTCAGGTTGGTTAGGGGCACAGCCTTAGAAGCAAAGTGGGGAATGAATCGCCGATAATACCCAGCGATTCCCAGAAAGGCTCGTACCTGCTTCTTGCTGTTGGGACGTGGCCAACTCTGGATGGCCTCGACTTTGTTGAGTTGGGGTTTTATTACTCCCCTCCCAATGGTGTACCCAAGATATTTGGCCTCCTCCTGCCCAATGGTACACTTCTTGGGGTTAGCCGTAAACCCCGCTTCCCGAACAGAGTCCAGGACTGCTTGCACTTTTGGCAGATGTGAGGCCCAATCTGTGCTATGGACAATTACGTCATCCAGGTAAGCCGCAGCATACTTCCGATGGGGCCTCAGCATCTGGTCCATTTTCCGCTGGAATGTGGCCGGCGCATTCTGTAACCCGAACGGCATTCTTTTATATTGGAACGCCCCGTCTGGGGTTACAAATGCGGTTTTCTCTTTGGCCGACTTGGCCAGGGGGATTTGCCAATACCCTTTTGTGAGGTCAAGAGTCGTCATGTATCGGGCTGTTCCCAGCCGGTCGATCAACTCATCTATACGTGGCATGGGGTAGGTGTCAAATTTTGTAACTTTGTTCAACTGACGAAAATCGTTACAAAATCGCCAGCTCCCATCCGGTTTAGGCACCAACACGATGGGACTAGACCAATCACTTTGGGACTCCTCTATCACCCCTAAGTTCAGCATTTTCTGTACTTCCTCCCGTATTGCCTCCCGTCGGGCCTCTGGGATCCGATAGGGTTTTAACTTCACCCTTTCACCGGGCGGGGTAATAATGTCATGCTCTACCCCAGATGTTTGTCCCGGCAGCTCAGAGAATACCTCCTTGTTGCGAAGCACAAACTCCTTAACCTCCTGTTGTTGGGGTTGTGACAAGGTGGCTGCGATTCCAACCTCAGGAATCACGCAACCAGTTTGAGCTGGTGACCAAGTGTCTGCGACTAGGGACTCTCTATCCCTCCAGGCTTTCAACAGATTAACGTGATAGATCTGTTCGGGCTTTCGCCTTCCTGGTTGTCTGACCTTGTAATTCACTTCGCTCACTTTTTCCATTATCTCGTAGGGGCCTTGCCATTTGGCAAGGAATTTACTTTCAACCGTAGGGACAAGTACCAGTATCCTATCCCCCGGGGAAAAGGTACGGGTCTTGGCTCCACGGTTGTACACTCTCTGCTGTGCTAACTGCGCTTGGGCCAAATGTTCCTTCACGATGGGCATTACCTGTGCAATTCGGTCTTGCATCAGGGCGACATGCTCAATCACACTCCTGTGGGGAGAACTCTCACTTTCCCAAGTTTCCTTGGCAATATCCAACAGCCCTCTTGGGTGTCTCCCATACAGTAACTCAAAGGGGGAGAATCCCGTAGAGGATTGGGGCACCTCCCTAATAGCAAACATCAAATAAGGAAGTAGACAGTCCCAATCCTTTCCATCCCTATCCACCACTTTCTTCAACATTTGTTTTAGGGTTTTGTTGAATCTTTCAACCAGCCCATCGGTTTGGGGGTGATACACAGATGTACGTAATTGCGTCACTTTGAACAATTTACACAGCTCCTTCATAACCCGGGACATAAAGGGTGTACCTTGGTCCGTAAGCAGTTCTTTACAAATACCCACCCGGCTAAAAACAAGAGATAGCTCTTTGGCTATGGTTTTGGCCGAGGTATTTCTGAGAGGGATCGCTTCTGGATAACGGGTGGCATAGTCCATTATAACCAATATGTACTGGTGCCCCCTAGCGGACTTGATTATAGGACCTACCAAATCCATTGCGATTCTCTCAAACGGGACCTCAATGATGGGTAGAGGGACCAGCGGGCTACGGAAGTGTGGCATCGGGGCCGACCTCTGACACACAGGGCAGGAGGAACAATAATTTTCTGTGTCCTTCATCACCCCAGGCCAATAGAATCTCTGTAACACCCTCTCTCGGGTTTTCTCTGTCCCCAGATGACCTCCAAGAATGTGCCCATGGGCCAACTCCAACACCAACTTCCTGTAAGGTTTGGGCACCACAAGCTGCTCAACGGTTTCTTCTGCCCTTTTTGCCACCCGATACAGTAGGTCCTTCTCTACGCTGAAGTATGGGTAAGTGCAGGTATTATCTGGGTTCACTAACTCGCCATCTATTTTCACTACGTTTTCCCGTGCCTTTATTAGGGCGGGGTCTTTCAACTGTTCTGTGGCAAAGTTTTCCCTGTGAACCTCAAGATCAGAAAACTCCACAGACGGTAGGTTTTCGTCTGAGGAGGTGGGCTCCTCTCCAGTTTCTTGAGTCTCCCCTGCCAATACTGACAAGGGAAATTCGGGAGAGTCCTCACCACTCTCAGAGGAGTTCTGGCTATCATATTCCTGGTACATAGGGGCACCAGTGGGGGGCTCAGGATCATCCCACAGTTCCCAGAACTTCGGAAAATCCCTTCCCACAATGGCGTCATGCGGTAACTGAGACACTAAGCCCACTGGATGAGAAAGGGTACCTTTGGGGGTCTCGAAACACACTGTAGTCACTGGATACTCTCGGGTGTCCCCATGCACACAAATAACAGCTACCTTGCTATTCCCAGAGACCTCTGTTTTAACTAACTCAGCCTTTATCAGGGTCACAAGGCTACCTGAATCCAGCAATACCACAACATTTCTACCATTAACACACATTTTGCATAAATGTTTCTCAGTTCCTCGAATGGCAGTGCATGCGACTGTCGCACACAGCGACTGACGTCTGCCCGTCAGAAAGTCACACTGCATGGGTTCCTCCAAAACCGGGCAATTTGCTGCAATATGTCCCGCTTGCCGGCAGCGGTAGCAAACGATCCTTCTTGCCGCCTCTTGAGCCGCTGATTTCCCAGGCTGTTCTCGCCAAACTTGGGGTAGAGCTCCCACCCTCTCACTCTCTCCACCCTTACCCCTTGGAATCATCTTATCCGCCCCTGGGGATGGTCTGGTCTTAGGGTGGAAAGTCCGAGTGTCTCTGGAAGAGGCCGTCAGGTTCTCTGTAGCCAAGTATTTCTCCACACGATCCACAAGACCATCGGCCGTCTCTGGGTCTCCATGGCTTACCCACTTTTGGATGGCAGTAGGAAGAGCTCTCAAAAACCGATCCATTACAACACGTTCCACAATCTTTGGTGCGGACAAAGTCTCTGGCTGTAGCCACTTTCTGCTCAGGTGAATGAGATCATACATTTGAGACCTGGGGGGTTTTCCAAGCTGGAAAGTCCAGTTATGCACACGCTGAGCCCGGACAGCCAGGGTGACACCCAGCCTTGCCAATATTTCAGCTTTTAGCATCACATAGTCTTTTGCTTGGTCAGGCTCTAGGTCATAGTAAGCCTTCTGCGATTCACCCGTTAACAGAGGAGCCACCAGTCCAGCCCACTGCTCCTCAGGCCACTTTTCTCTTTCAGCAGTCCTTTCAAACGTGGTCAAAAATACCTCTGGATCATCCTCTCCAGTCATTTTTGTCAATAAACGACTCACCCCAAAGGACGCGGTATTAGTGGGACGGCTTTCCTCACTGGTCTGCGGACGTTGCTGCATTACTGCTTCCATTTGTTGTAGTCTCTGCTCTTGCTTCTGTAACAGGTCTATGAAGCGGGCCTCAGATCGTTGCTGGGCTTGTTGTTGAGCTTCCAGACTCTGTTGGTGAGCTTGCTGCTGGGCTGCAAGGCTCTGTTGATGAGCTTGCTGCTGGGCTGCGAAGTTCTGTTGTTGAGCTGCAAGGCTCTTTTGCAAACCTGCATTTGTCTGCTGTTGATTGGCATTTGCTAGAGCCAGCTGTTTCAGTATCTCCTCCATGCTGGCTTAAAAAAAACTGCCTGCATTCTCCACCAACTGTGAGGGGATTAGCTCGGCAGCGGGTGTGTGTGACCCCCGGGATGGGCTCCCCACACAAAACAGGCCCAGCAGACGGAGGTTGTGGTTTTCAAAATCAAAAAGGTGCCGTTTATTTTCTATTTACAGTGACAAAAACACAGCAAAGCAAAAGAAACAAACAAAATAAATCCTGGTCAACTTGACCTCTGACTAAACATACAGGTTTCCTAACTAACAACTGGGATCAGCCTAGTGCTGTCCTAGTCCCTAAGTCCCTGGTTTTAAATGTCCAAGCAAAATATAGCCACACAGGCTTTCTCTCACCGCACAGGGGTTCACTCTCCCTAGACAGTCCACACAGGTCTGCTTCCAGGCATGAGCTAGCCCCTAATGAATCTGGGAGTTTTTTATAGAGGCCTAAATGAGCTGACAAGCTTCAGCTGGACTCATCAACTCCCTGTCTGCACGACGCCCAGCCCTCTCCCTAGAGGTATGAGTCATCAATGAGCCCACTAGTCTCAGCTGGGCTTATACAACTCTCCACCTAGCTGTATAAGTCGGCGTAAAGCCTGAATCTGGGCGAAATATATCTACCCCCCTGGATGCAACCAGGTGACTTTACCTTCCTGCTGTCACACATGTAAATACAATTCCTGATATAATAGTTGACAGCAGGGCGTTCCAGCGCCCACCAAGAGTAACTGTGAGGGCTTACAGTGTTGTGGCAACACCAACACCTAAGGGGCACATTTATGCAGACTATATATGTGTTTCACTTAGTGTACTACTGTGTGCTTTACATAGCGATCACTTAAAGCTCACCTGGATACAGTTATTCTCTATACTGTGACAGGCAGGCCGGTGATTGTGCTAGCTGCAGACAGTCAGTGTTTTACTTAGTGTACTACTGTGTGCTTTGCATAGCATTCACCTAAAGTTCACCTGGATACAGTTAGTGACTAATACTATTATAGTGGTGTTCTCATAATAAAACCACAAGCAGAGAGCTGCAAGTATTTTCAGTGTACTGTGTCCTCTGCACAGTTTTCACCTAAAACTAACTGAAAACAATTGCTGCTTTTCCCATGCTTACACCACAACAAGCCATTAGTATGTCTGGAAGGCAAACAATGAGAGGCAGACAGTCACGAGGCAATAAAGGAGGGCAAGCAGGCTCTGTGTCTAGAGGCAACAATGATGCTGGTCGTGGACACGGTGCATTCTCATCAGCACGTGGCCCTGGGAAACGCTTGTCCTTCTTTTCGGCAGCTGGCCATGTTGAGCCGCAACATGCCGAAGACTTGGTAGAGTGGATGACCAAGCCGTCCTCCTCCTCCTCATCCTCTCTCACTCAGGCTCAGGGTACTTTGTCTGGCAAAGCAGCTGCCAAAGCGGCCTCTTCCCTCGGCTCAATGGCATCAGTCACTCCTTCCCTAGCCCCAGCTCCAGGAGGATGCCCAGCGTTTTGAAGGTTCCGATAATGGAACCCAGCTGGAGGAAGGCAGTAACGTGAGCTCAGAGAGAGGGGGTACTAACGTTAGCCCAGAGAGAGGGGGTGCCCAAAAAGGTCAGCTATCTGGCAGTCATGTTCCCCCAGCTGCAGCATACTGCCAGATTGGCTCCAGTGATTAGCAGGGAGGGGATGATGAGGTTACTGACTCCACGTGTGTGCCTGATAGGAGAGAGGAGGAGGAAGAGGAGGAGGAGGCACATCTCCAACGAGGCAGGATGCCCTCCAGGGGCCAGCTTAAGGGCAGCACACCGACTGTATCACACCGCAGAGCTCCGCATGTGCAAAGCGCTGCTGTCTCTGCGCGTTATTCCAAAAGTTCTTTGGTGTGAGCCTTTTCTTAGACATGGCAATGGTGCGATCTGTTGCACACTTGCAACATATGTCTAAAGCGTATCTCGCGTGGCCAAAACATCAGCCACTTGGGCACCACGTGCTTGACCAGACATATGTCGACCTGCCATGCAGTTCGTTGGCAAGCACACCTAAAAGAACCACACCACAGAACAAGGCGGACCTCTCCTTGCTCCTCATCAGCTGGGATCTCCAACCCCACTATACCTTCAGTCCTCTCTGAAACCTGCACTGAGAGGAATGAAGGTGTAGAATTAGGTGTGTCACAGCCAAGTACTTGCGGGCAATCTGCTATGGGTACACCGAAGTACCAGGCAAATTTCCCTGCCCCAGCTGCTGCACCGCCGCAAGAAGTTCGCTCCCAGTCATCCACATGCCCAGCGGTTGAATGCTAGCTTGGCTAAATTGCTAGCACTTCAACTGCTGCCTTTTCAGTTGGTAGACTCTGCCCCCTTCCGTGAGTTTGTGGAATGTGCGGTTCCTCAGTGGCAGGTTCCCAAGCGCCACTTTTTCTCATGGAAGGCGATTCCGGCTCTCTACCGGCATGTGGAAGGCAATGTCTTGGCCTCGCTGGACAGAGCGGTTAGCGGTAAGGTGCATATTACCGCTGACTCATGGTCCAGCAGGCATGGACAGGGACGTTACCTATCTTTCACGGTGCATTGGGTGACTCTGCTGGCAGCTGGGAAGGATGCAGGACAAGGTGCAGTAGTGTTGGAGGTTGTTCCGCCACCACACCTTCAAAATGTTACTACTGGTGATTCTGAAACACCTCTCTCCTCCACCCCCTCCTTTTCTTCTTCCTCCATGGCCTCTTCCTGTGCTGATTTGTCCTTGGAACCAGCAGTGCTCCGTAGGCGTTCAAGTGGCTACGCCAGTACGCAGGCAAAAAGATGCCATGCGGTGCTTGAGCTGGTGTGTTTAGGGGACAGGAGCCACACTGGGGCAGAGATTCTGTCAGCTCTGCAGGGGCAGGCTCAGAGGTGGTTGACGCCACGCCAGCTTTAGTCAGGAATGGTGGTTTCTGACAATGGCACCAACCTCCTCTTCGCCCTCCGACGGGGACAACTGACCCATGTGCCCTGTTTGGCTCATGTCATTAACTTGGTGGTGCAGCGGTTCTTGGGCAGGTACCCGGGCTTACAGGAGGTCCTGAAGCAGGCCAGGAAACTCTGGGCATTTCCGCCGGTCATATAATGCCAGTGCTCGGCTGGCTGAGCTGCAAAAGGATTACAACCTGCCCAAGAACCGCCTAATCTGTGACATGCCCACCAGGTGGAACTCTACGTTGGCCATGCTGCAGCAGCTGCACACCCAGCAGAGGGCCATCAATGAGTATCTGTTGCAATATGGCACCAGGACAGGGTCAGGGGAGCTTGGATTTTTTTCCCCACGCCAGTGGGCCATGATCAGGGATGCATGCACTGTCCTGGCACCATTTGAGGAGGCCACTTGGATGGTGAGCAGTGACAGTGCATGCATCAGTGACACTGTCCCTCTTGTCCACCTGTTGGAGCACACGCTGCATGGAATAATGGACAGGGCACTTGAGGCAGAACAGAGGCAGGAAGAGGAGGACTTCCTTACCTCTCAAGGCCCCCTTTATCCAGACAGTGTTCCTGCTGGCCCGGCTATCAGGAAGAGGAGGAGGAGGATTGTGTCAGCATGGAGGTGGAGACTAGCACTCAGCATCAACAGCAGTCTTCAAGGGACCAATTACAGTCCCAAGACACCCATGGACTTGTACGTGGCTGGGAGGAGGTGGCTGTGGATCATGTCGTCCTCAGTGACCCAGAGGACTCGGCACCAACTGCCTCAGCAAACCTACGCTGCATGGCCTCCCTGATCCTGAAAAGCCTGCGTAAGGATCCTCGTATTCGTGCGATCAATGAGAGGCAGTGGCGGTGTGTCCATAGAGGGCGCCGGAGCGCCGCCCCCTCTCGCTCCCGCACCGCCACTGAAAGACAATACACAGATTCATGCATTGCATGAATCTGTGTATTGTCACCGCTGCCGCGCTGCTCACTATACATATGGCCGGCCTCCTGGTGAGCGCCGGCCATATGAATTAGAGAGGCGGCCGGCGGTGGGTGTAACTTGGAAGTGCCTATCAGAGCCAGCTTTCCGAATACAGCTCTCACGCTGTATTCGGCTTCCAAAAACTCCTCCCAGGTACGCACGGGGGTGCGTTCCTGGAAGAAGACTGTGTGGAGGTTTCAGCCAATCAGGTTCACCGGATCTGGTTACCGGTAACCTGATTGGCTGAAGCGACATTGAGGGCGGGGGAACACATCGAGGATGGCGCGGACCGAGGAAGGTAAGTGCAGGGCTGGGGGGGGGGGAACAGGCTGCATTTGGGGGACAAACTGGCTGCATTTGGGGGGAACAGGCTGAATATGGGGGACAAACTGGCTGAACATGGGGCACAAACTGGCTGAATATGGGGCACAAACTGGCTGAATATGGGGGACAAACTGGCTGCATTTGGGGGGAACTGGCTGAATATGGGGGACAAACTGGCTGAATATGGGGGGAACTGGCTGAATATGGGTGACAAACTGGCTGAATATGGGGGGAACTGGCTGAATATGGGGGACAAACTGGCTGAATATGGGGGGAACTGGCTGAATATGGGGGGAACTGGCTGAATATGGGGTGAACTGGCTGAATATGGGGGGAACTGGCTGTATATGGGGGACACACTGGCTGCATTTGGGGGGAACTGGCTGTATATGGGGGACAAACTGGCTGCATTTGGGGGGAACTGGCTGTATATGGGGGACACGCTGGCTGCATTTGGGGGGAACTGGCTGTATATGGGGGACAAACTGGCTGCATTTGGGGGATTTGGCTGTATATGGGGGACAAACTGGCTGCATTTGGGGGGAACTGGCTGTATATGGGGGACACGCTGGCTGCATTTGGGGGAACTGGCTGTATATGGGGGACAAACTGGCTGCATTTGGGGGAACTGGCTGTATATGGGGGACAAACTGGCTGCATTTGGGGGGAACTGGCTGTATATGGGGGGGAACTGGCTGCATTTGGGGGGAACTAGCTGTATATGGGGGGGAACTGGCTGTATATGGGGGCACACTGGCTATATATATGGGGACACACTGGCTGTATATGGGGGCACACTGGCTATATATATGGGGACAAACTGACTGTATATGGGGGCACACTGGCTATATATATGGGGGCACACTGGCTGTATATGGGGGCACACTGGCTGTATATGGGGGCACACTGGCTGTATATATATGGGGGCACACTGGCTGTATATATATGGGGGCACACTGGCTGTATATGGAAACAAACTGGCTGTATTTGAGGGGGCAAACTGGTGGCGTTTGGGCACAGTGGCTGTGTTTAATGGGCACAGTGGCGGCAATTGATTTTTTTTTTTTTTCAGTTTGTTTGCGCCCCCCCAAAAATTTTGAGCACCAGCCGCCACTGATGAGAGGGATCATTACTGGCTGGCAACCCTCCTTGATCCACGTTACAAGGGTAAGGTTGCGGACCTTATCTTGCCATCGCAGAGGGAGCAGAGGATGAGGCATCTTCGGGAGACCTTGCAGAAAGGTCTGTGCAATGCGTTCCCAGAGACTGGGAGGTTACAAATTCCTGGTCCTGGACAACGTGTTGCTGAGGCTTCGGTCAGTCAAAGAAGGAGCGGTGGAGAAGGTGGGCATCTGACCGATGCGTTCAGACAATTTTTTAGTCCGCAGCCCCAAGGTATGATCGGTTCCAGCAACCATCGCCAGCGTCTAGTTTTACATGGTGCAGGAATACCTAGGGGCAAGATCAGACTTGGACACCTTTCCCACCGAAAATCCTCTGGGTTACTGGGTCTTGAGGATGGATCACTGGCCAGAGCTTGCACAGTATGCAATTGAGATACTGGCCTGTCCTGCATCCAGCATTCTTTCGGACCGCACATTCAGTGCTGCTGGAGGCTTTGTAACCGATCACAGGGTGCGCCTGTCAACCGACTCGGTCAATCGACTGACCTTCATAAAAATGAATCAGTCTTGGATCACCACCAGCTACCAGGCACCTGATGCTGATGTAACAGAATAATTTTCTTTGAAATGTCAGATCCCTTCAAGACTGCCTATGCTGATGCAGAGTGACTATACTGTTATGCTGAGTGACTATCCTCTTCCTCCTCAATAATCATGCTGATAGCTTGAAGGAACATTTTTGGTTCTGGGCACCGCCACCAGTGGCTAAGGCCCAATTTTTCAGCCCCTGTTTAACAGGGGCGTGTAATTAAAATTTTTGATGCAATACTTTGCAACAGGGCTGTGCTCTAAGTACAGTATCTGTGAGGGGTTGCAGTGTTGTGGCACCAGCACCAGTGCTTAAGGCCAAATTTTTCAGCCCCTGTTCAACAGGGGCATGTAATTACAATTCTTGATCTAATATTTCACAGCTGGGCCCATTCCTGGGCCCACCAAGAGTAACTGTGAGGACTTACAGTGTTGTGGCACCAGCACCACCGCCACCACCAAAGGCCCAATTTTTCAGCCCCTGTTCAACAGGGGCATGCAATTACAATTCTTGATCTAATAATTCACAGCAGGGCCCATTCCTGCACCCACCAAGAGTAACTGTGAGGGCTTACAGTGTTGTGGCACCAGCACCACCACCAAAGGCCCATTTTTTCCTACCAGTGTTCAACAGTGGCATGTAAATACAATTCCTGATATAATAGTTGACAGCAGGGTGTTCCAGCGCCCACCAAGAGTAACTGTGAGGGCTTACAGTGTTGTGGCAACACCAACACCTAAGGGGCAAATTTCTGCAGAGTATATATGGCAGGCCCCTACTTTCAAACATCCAACTTACAAACGACTCCTTCTTGCAAACGGAAGGAGACAACAGGAAGTGAGAGGAAATCTACCCCTAGGAAGGCAAATTCCAAAAAAGGTGTCTCTTCTCCACTGATGCTTTATCACCAATCCTTGTTTCAATAAAAACCACAAATTTTCCAAAAACATTTGTCATTGGGATGGAAAGTGAGGTGAAATGTTCTGAACAGGTGCACAGACAGCAAAACAAATGTTACAGGGGTGATAACCCTTCCCTATGTTCCCCAAAAAACGTAAAAATAGATTTTTTGGCTAGAGCTACACTTAAAAAAATGTACCTGTTCCAAATTACAAACAGATTGTACTTAAGAACAAACCTACAGTCCGTGTCTTTTTTGCACCGCCTGTATACTGCTGTTCAGAGTATATAGGGCCTTTTTTTATTTTGGGTGCGGGGTTCCCCTTAATATCCATACAAGACCCAAAGGGGCTGGTAATGGGCTGGGGTAGGGGTGTTTGATGGGGTAGCCATGCCATTTTTCTCAAGGATTTTCATCCATATTGCCGGGACCAGACATTACATTAAAGCCGCAAGCAGTTTTAAATGGCTTTTTTTCCTTTAGAAATGTAATTTTGTGCAGGGACAGTTCTAAACACGGGAAACACGTGCCACTTCACAGGCATGCTTTAGACACCCCCCAGGTACGATATTTAAAGGAATATTTCACATTTTTTTTTCACTTTATGCATCATTAAAATCACTGCTCCCGAAAAAACGACCGTTTTAAAAGATTCTTTTTACATTGATACATGTCCCCTCGGGCAGGACCCGGGTCCCCAAACCCCTTTTAGGACAATAACATGCATATTAGGCGTTATAATTAGCACTTTAGATTTCGAACGTTCGCGTCCATTGTATCTAATAGGGTTCTAAAGTTCGCGCAAATGTTCGGTCCGTTCAAAAGTTCTGGTGCGAACCGAACGGGGGGGTGTTCGGCTCATCCCTAATCAGCACTGATACGACCAATTGTGCATCTTGGTAGTTTGTGGCCTTGGAAGAAGAGAAAACATACAAATGGTAATGAAGGTCAAGTGGCTGAGGCCCTAAAAAGTTAATTATGGTCACATTAGTATTCAAGCCAATTTCGTTAAATACTTACCTAGACAGTAAATTTGATTATGAAACCTGCTTGCTCTTCAGACACCTATACTACTAGGAATGTACACACTGTAGCTACTCTATAATCTTGGTCCTGGTGCCTGTGTCTACCAAACTTGGTTACATAGCAACACTTCCAGCTCATTCCACCTCCTGTCTCCTTCTACATGCTAATGTTCAATGCACTACATACTTTGCTTCTGTGTTAGGGTGTTTATTTGTAGGAAATTTAATCAATACCTAGACATGTATTGAGTCACATTTGAAGACATATATTCAAAATACTTACTGGGGCAAACAACAGGCTCCACTAAATCATCTTCAATTTGATGCACTACTCCACCCTCTGCATGACTTGTGCCTGGGGATGTGATGTCCACTGGAGGCTCTTTGCTGGGTCCAGCTCTCTGATCACACTCCTCCAAATGTTGGAGCTGACCACACTCACGTTCCCCTTAAAAAAAAAAAAAAAAACACATTCATTAAGCCACCCCAAATGTACATTTTTTTGCTAGAATCCCTTTAGCTAAATTAGGAGACCAAGCAGTACTAAAGCAGATCAACCAGCGCAAATAAAAATAACACAGAAAGAATTGCAGCTGAACACTGAGGGTCAAAATATCAAATCCCCAAGTAAACTGGCATAGAAGCAGTGCAGCGCAGCAAAAAAATATAAAATAAAATAAACCAAAACCCAAAATAAATCATAAAAAACAACAATACTGAGAACGGTAATAAATTATTAAAACAATGTGTCCATAGAATTTCTCTTAGCAAGGATAGAAGCCCAAGACAGTGTCCATATAGGAAGTGACTCCTAAAGATTATCAAATGGTGACTTATGTGATATTCCTCCACCACCGAAGTAGGTTTGCAGCTCACCTCAGAGCATGGACCCCTGAACCAGTCAGTCAGGTCATGCAAGCATGTTTCCCTTTTATGGGACAAATATTCCAAGGTAGATAAACTCAGGAAGGCAATACGATAGGGGGAAATCCACAGGTCACTGGATCAGAGCTCTGGTCCGGGTATAATAATATGCAAAAGAATAGCTATAACTATTATAGCGGGTGATTCACGCTGTTCCGTACCGCTGATGAAGTCCCGCCCAGTGCTAGGATGCAACGCGTAGGGAATACGTGAGCAGATGTGACGTCACCCGCGCCTCTCTTCCATGCTGACACTCGCTTCACCCGCTTTACTACATGCTGGCATTCCCATGCACTGGGGTTTATACAGTGCTATGTATGTAAGTGCATCTTTACTTTTTTTAAAATAAACATATGTTGTACCATACGGAGAGCACTAGATCTCTATATATTCTTTTGCATATTATTATACCCGGACCGGAGCTCTGATCCAGTGACCTGTGGATTTCCCCCTATCGTATTGCCTTCCTGAGTTTATCTACCTTGGAATATTTGTCCCATAAAAGGGAAACATGCTTGCATGACCTGACTGACTGGTTCAGGGGTCCATGCTCTGAGGTGAGCTGCAAACCTACTTCGGTGGTGGAGGAATATCACATAAGTCACCATTTGATAATCTTTAGGAGTCACTTCCTATATGGACACTGTCTTGGGCTTCTATCCTTGCTAAGAGAAATTCTATGGACACATTGTTTTAATAATTTATTACCGTTCTCAGTATTGTTGTTTTTTATGATTTATTTTGGGTTTTGGTTTATTTTATTTTATATTTTTTTGCTGCGCTGCACTGCTTCTATGCCAAATTAGGAGACCAACCTTGTGACAATGTTTGCTCCAGACTAGTGGACTATCATGCGCAATATGTATTTTAGAAATAAAAAAAATGCATTGTAAAGGGTAGATGATGTAATTTAAAATGATCACAAAAATGCCTATATGCCAACATTGAAAAAATAATGCAGTTGACACCCACCACTCTTGTGTCCTATAGGATAGGGGATCTATGATGATCATTCTAGCAGGCGTGACTCTGTGTCTGTGATCCCCAGGGCCTCTCCTCTACCCATGTCTACCCTGGAAAGGCGTCAGTAATGTGCAATGATGAGACGCACAGCAAACCATAATAATTATTTACCCCTTATTAAAGTTTTCGTCCTGAGACCATGGCCTTTGTAACACCTAGAAACTCCCCTGTCGGAGGATATACATATTGAATTTGAGTGTTGACTTATGATTTGGGGATGATGCTGGCGCTGTTGTCTCCCCTGTTGGGGCCTGGCCAAGGGATGCCTCCCTTTGTCCCCTCTGGTGGCTTGTCTGCTGTCTTTCTCTGTGCCTTTTTCCTGTGAATATCATTACATACTGTATATTAATTCTTGCATCAAAAAAGGATAGTCAGAAAGAATATGTTTAATTCATATCTGAATTAACTGTAATTAACTTCTTCTTTCCCCCCACAAAAAAAATATATAATTAAAAAGTCAAAAAAAATGTACAAACAGCTAATTCAAACATCAACATAATGACTACAGTCATGAATTCGGCTTACTTCTTTTTATAATGATGCAGTGAATGGAGTCCAACTGTTCTTTCTCTCTGTGTTTTAAATCTGACCATCGTTTGTGAATTTGATCTTTAGTTCGAATGAGCCCATAATCTCATTCCAATACCGCGAGGACCTTCTCCAGAACATAGTCTTTATGGCTGTTGAGCCTGTCATAGTTCTCCAGCTTACAGTCATAATCATATTTATCAAAGATGCGCACCATCTCCACCATCTCCCCCTTGCTCATGGGGATGGCCTTGTGTTTGCGATAATCACCACCGCGTGGCCTGGTCGTTTTCGGCGATGCCGCCATCATGTTCTCCTTCACGAATGTTCCGTCGTGTATGTTGCATGCAGAAAAAAGAATGTGGGCACGCCCCAGCGTCATGACGCACTAAGAGCGGAGTTTGACGAATGCGCAGGGTATATAAATCCCTAACGACCATTCGACCTACCGGACGCTGGAACGTAACAATAAACTTGGGAAACGAAAACAAGCCAAAGGGATAGTCGAAAGAAAGGTACGTGACAACATTGTGACAGTGTGTGCATGGACACATAGGATAACATTGAATGAGTTCAGGGGCAGTTGAAAAAAGTGTCCAAATGCGCATTTACCAGCGTCTCGTGTGCATGGGGACTAATGCCATATACTGCTTACCTAAAGGCAGGGCTGCCATCAGGGGGGTACAGGCAGTACACCTGTAAGGGTCCCGGAGGTCCCCAGGGCCCCAAATGGCAACACCCCCATTTATTAAACTTGATCGTCAGCACCCAAGGCCCCCCCCCGACATCAACTATTTGGTGCGTCAGCACCCCCCGCTTCACAATTCGTGGCGTTAGCACCCCCCCGGTTCTCATATGCTCCAGGGGGCCCATGCCTGAAGCTGTGTAAGGGGCCCCAAAATTCATGATGGTGGCCCTGCATAAAGGCCTATATTATAAGCAGGTTAGGAGCTAGAAGCTAAACATTATTGGTTTGTCTTGTGTTCTGTCTTGTGTTCTTTCTTGCAGCCATCCTATCTAATTGAAGTTAAAATGAAGGGGACCGTATTGATTACACCTGAATTCATGTCAGATTTCATCGAACAATACAGGTCTCACTCCTGTCTGTGGCAGGTAAAACACAAGGACTATTCAAATAAAAATAAAAGGCAGGCAGCAATTAATCAATTGGTGGAATTGGCGCAGACTGTGTACCCCAGGGCAGACGAAATGACAGTCAAGACAAAAATTGGGGGCCTCAGGAGTATGTACAACAGGGAGATAAAGAGGATCAAGGAATCCAAGAGATCGGGAGCAGCAGCAGAAGACGTTTATGTCCCAAAGCTGTGGTACTTCTCGAGCCTGGGATTTTTGAAGGACCAAACTGTGCCACGCAAGCATATTTCCACACTACCCTCCTCAGCTTGCCCCAGGTATAGCATTGTCGAAAAGATTTAAAAAAAAAATCCAATGATGTAAATGTGTTGTTATGATGGCTCAAAAATTATTTCATAAACAAAGTGATTAGAAAAGATAAAATAGACAGAAGTTAAAACTAAAAATGTGGACAAGAAGGAGAAATGCTGGGGTCACAATGATAGCCTTTGCTTTTTGAACACATTCAAGTTGGAAAAGTAATGAGATGCTAAATGTGTTTGGAATTGATGACTAGAAAAAAATAATAATAATATTATGTTGCTTTTTCAGACCCAGGAAAATTTGACCCAAGAAGAGGCCGGGCCCAGCAGCCAAACAACGGAGTCCAGAGTCCCTACCCTGCGCCCTCCTACCAAAAGGGGCAGGAAGAGGCACCACCTGGATGAGGCCACAGCCGAGTTCCTAAGTAGGGCTACATCTGTCATCACCACAGCACCCAATAGTGCTGAAGGCTTTGCCTGTTTTACAGCAAATAAGATCCGCGAGGTTGACGTGGATCAAAGGGAGCTATGTGAGGGGATAATCATACATCTCCTCAGCAAGGCCAGGAAACGAGAGCTAACCCCAATATCACATGTGTGTGATTTGGACCACACAGCTCCTCAACAGCAAGCCTACCCACCCCATCCAACCTACACACCCCATCCAACCTACCCACCCCAGCAAAACTACCCACCCCAGCAAGCCCACCCACCCCAGCAAGCCAACCCACCCCAGCAAGCCAACCCACCTTAGCAGCATGGGGGTCAGTGGCCACATCAGACCCTGGATCCCCAACAAGGCCAGTGGTCTGGGGAGTTTAGGGGCTACTAAGTTCAGATTATTTGCTACGTTTAATTTATTTTCATTTGTTGTTTTTATTTTTTGTAGGATCATTTTGATTTTTTAGGGACACCAATTTTTTAAGATGACAAACAAAATGTCTAGTAATTATTTTAGTTGTGTTGGAAATGCACAGTATACAAAATGGCCTCAGCTGATGTGGATCGAAGTGTGGAGAGCGATGTACGTGGTTCAGTCTGGTATGACAAAAATACCAGCCCCTTGGAGTACCACAGCCTGGGGACAGATATGTCTTCTGCTGCTGCTCCCCATCTTTTTGAGTTCACGACCTTCTTTGGGCTCCCTGTTATATGTACTCCTCAGGTCCCCAATTTGGACATTAACTTAATTTTTGTATGCCCTGGGGTACAGAGGCTTCGCCAATTTCACCATTTGATATATTGCTGCCTTCATGTTATTATTAATTATGATATGCCATTATTCTGTTTATTTTGATTTAAATAAATAAAAAAAATGGTCAACATTTTTTTGATTCTGTGTTTTACATTAATAATTACAGTTTGGGAGTAGGCAGGTACATTTTTAAAATTAAGGGACACAAATATAGTAGCTGGTGGTTTCAGCATCAAAAACATAGGGGATAATGGGGTTGTGCTAACTTTACCTACTAAATAATATATAAATCTGCTTTTTTTATATAACAAAACACTAATCCATAATAGGAAAGACGTTGGTTTTTATTTACTCCGTCAGTATCACCAGCAAAGCAGCTTATATTATTATAATGGCATTATAAAGAATAAAGAAAATGTGCGCTGCATTTCGTATAATTCATAATTGCCGCGTCACGAATGTGATATCTCCATAAGATCCGACCATGTATACGAGGCTTAAGGGTGCAAATTTTTTATTTCACTCCTCACTGCCTATCACAGTTTTGGAGGCCATGGAATGCCCAGATGGCACAAACCCCCCCCAAATTACCACATTTTGGAAGGTAGACACCCCAAGCTATTTGCTGAGAGGTATGGTGAGTATTTTGCAGATCTCACTTTTTGTCACAAAGTTTTGAAAATTGAAAAAAATAAAAATATTTTCTTTCTTAATTTTCAAAAACAAATGAGGGCTGTAAAATACTCACCATGCCTCTCAGCAAATAGCTTGGGGTGTCTGCTTTCCAAAATGGGTCATTTGGAGGGGTTTGTGCTATTTTGGCATTTTATGGCCTTCGAAACTGTGATAGGTAGTGAGGAGCAAAATGTATTTTGGGGTGCAATTCCACATATAACCATGGCATGTGTGAGCAATATATCATTTAGTGACAACTTTTTGTATTTTATGTCATTATTCAATCACTTGGGACAAAAAAAATATATTTAATGGGCTCAACATGCCTCTCAGCAATTTCCTTGGGGTGTCTCCTTTCCAAAATGAGGTCATTTGGGGGGGGGGTTGTACTGCCCTGCCATTTTAGCACCTCAAGTAATGAGATAGGTAGTCATAAATTAAAAGCTGTGTAAATTCCAGAAAATGTACCCTAGATGGAAACGCTATAACTTTTGCGCAAACCGATAAATATACGCTTATTGACATTTTTTTTACTAAAGACATGTGGCTGAATACATTTTGGCCTAAATGTATGACTAAAATTGAGTTTGATTTTTCTTATAAAAAAAGTAGACAATATCATCAGTCTTTTTCCGTTTATATCTCAAAAAAATAAAATCGCGACAATTTTGAAAAAAAATATATTTTTAACTTTTTGCTTTAACCACTTGACCACTGGGCACTTAAACCCCCTTAATAACCAGACCAATTTTCAGCTTTCGGTGCTCTCACATTTTGAATGACAATTACTCAGTCATACAACACTGTACCTATATGAATTTTTTGTCCTTTTTTTCACACAAATAGAGCTTTCTTTTGGTTTATTTAATCACCGTTGGGTTTTTTATTTTTTGCGCTATAAGAGAAAAAAGACTGAAAATTCTGTAAAAAAATGATTTTTTTTCGTTTCTGTTATAAAATTTAGCAAATTACTATTTTTTCTTCATAAATTTTGGCCAAAATTTATACTGCTACATATCTTTGGTAAAAATAAGTACAAATTGGTGCATATTATTTGGTCTTTGTGAAAGTTATAGAGTCCACAAGCTATGGTGCCAATCTCTGAAAATTGATCACACCTGAAGTACTGACGGCCTATCTTATTTCTTGAGACCCTAACATGCCAGAAAAGTACAAATACCCCCCAAATGACCCCTTTTTGGAAATAAGACATTCCAAGGTATTTAGAAAGAGGCATTGTGAGTTTTTTGAAGTTGTCATTTTTTCCCACAATTCTTTGCAAAGTCAAGATTTTTTTTTCTCTTTTTTTTTTTTCCACAAAATTGTCATATTAGCAGGTTATTTCTCACACACAGCATATGCATACCACAAATTACACCCCAAAACACATTCTGCTATTACTCCCGAGTATGGCGATACCACATGTGTGAGACTTTTACACAGCGTGGCCACATACAGAGGCCCAACATGCAGGGAGCACCTTCAGGCGTTCTGGAGCACCCAGGCCAATTCTGACATTTCTCTCCTACATGTAAAAATCATCATTTGTTTGCTAGAAAATTACATAGAACCCCAAAACATTATATATATATGTTTTTTTAGCAAAGACCTTAGAGAATATAATGGTGGTCGTTGCAACTTTTTATCTCGCACGATATTTGCGCAGCAATTTTTTTAACGCGTTTTTTACGGAAAAAAAATGTTTTGTGCTTAAAAAAAAAAAAAAAAAACAGTAAAGTTAGCCGAATGTTTTTACATAATGTGAAAGATGAAGTTACGCCGAGTAAATAGATACCTAACATGTCACCCTTCAAAATTGCACACGCTCGTGGAATGGCGCCAAACTTCGCTACTTAAAAATCCCCATAGGCGACGTTTTAAATATTTTTACTGGTTACATGTTTTGAGTTACAGAGGAGGTTTAGGGCCAGAATTATTGCTCTCGCTCTAACGTTCGCGGCGATACCTCACATGTGTGGTTTGAACACCGTTTTCATATGTGGGCGGGACTTACGTATGCGTTCGCTTCTGTATGCGAGCTCACGGGGACAGGGGCGCTTAAAAAAAATATATATTTTTTTATTGTTCATTTTACTTTATTTTAGTTTGACATGTTTTTCCGGCCCAAAATTTTTTTTTTATCACTTTTATACCTATTACAAGGAACGTAAACATCCCTTGTAATAGGAATATGGCATAACAGGTCCTCTTTACAGTGAGATATGGGGTCAATAAGACCCCACATCTCACCTCTAGGCTGGGAAGCCTGAAAAAAAAAAAATCCTGGCTTTGATCATAGCGGTGAGTCGGTAGAAGCACCGGAGGGTGGCGGGGGGGGGGACATCCCCTCTCGCCTCCCGTAAGAATGATCAAGCGGCGGAACAGCCGCTATGATTGTTGTTATGGTGTAGGGAATCGCCGGCTGAAAAAGCTAATATCTGAACGATGCCTGTAGCTGCTCCCATCATTCAGATATCCCCGCACAAAGTCAAGGACGTCATATGACGGCCAGCGGGCGGGAAGTGGTTATTGCAGAGTATTGCAGGGCATTGCGGAGTATGGCAGGGCATTGCGGAGTATGGCAGGGTATTGCACGGGGTATTGCACAGGGGGTATTGCGCAGAGTATTGCAGAGTATTGCGCAGGGTATTGCAGAGTATTGCACAGGGTGTATTGTGCAGGGTATTGCAGAGTATTGTGCAGGGTATTGCGCAGGGTATTGCGCAGGGTATTGCGCAGGGTATTGCAGAGTATTGCGCAGGGTATTGCAGAGTATTTTGCAGAGTATTGAGCATGGTATTGCAGAGTTTTGCACCAGGGTATTGCAGAGTATTGCACCAGGGTATTGCAGAGTATTGCACCAGGGTATTGCAGAGTATTGCGCAGGGTATTGCAGAGTATTGCACCAGGGTATTGCAGAGTATTGCACCAGGGTATTGCAGAGTATTTTGCAGAGTATTGCGCAGGGATGGCTGAGCAGGGATGGATGGATGGCTGGATCTGTGACTGCAATTGTCACAGATCCAGCCCACAGCTGACATGGGGGAGGGAGCTGACATGATCCGCTCCCTCCCCTCTCCTCTCACACTGTACCGATCGGTACAGAGAGGGGAGAGAGGAACCGGCGTCATCACATGACGCCGGTCTGTTTACAAGCGATTGCTTCGTCATTTGACGGAGCGATCACGTGGTAAATGGCCGCTATCAGCTGCGATTTACCGTGATTCGTGATGCGCCGGGTCCTCTGGACCCGGCGGTCACGGAGATTCCTGTGTGCGCGCCCCAGGGGGCGCGTGGGAGCGCGATTCTGGGAGGACGTTATATAACGTCCTCCCAGAGTTAAGCAACCACCTTGTCGACGTTATTTGTCGGCAGGTGGTTGTTAAGTGGTTAATAAATATCCCAACAAAAAATTCTTCAGCAGTTTAGGCCAGTGGTCTCCAACCTGTGGCCCGGGGGCCAGATGTGGCCCTTTGCTTGCCTCTACTTGGCCCTTGGGACATTATTCTTCCAACTGACACCAATGATGGGGCACCCTTCCTCCCACTGACACCATGGATGGGGCACTATTCCTCCTGACAAGACCAATGATGGGGCACTATTCCTCCCACTGACACCAATGATGCGACACTATTCCTTTTATTGATACCAATCATGGGGCACTGTTCCTTCTGCTAAGACCAATGATGGGGCACCATTCCTCCCACTGACACCATTAATGGGGCATTATTCCTCCTGCTAAGACCAATGATGGGGCACTATTCCTCCTGCTAAGGGGCACCCTTCCTCCCACTGACACCATCAATGGTGTTCCTCCTGCTAAGACCAATGATGGGGTACCGTTACTCCCACTGACACCATTATTAGGGCACCCTTCTTCCCACTGGCACCAACGATAGGGCACTATACCTCATGCTAAGACCAATCGTGGGGCACTATTCCTCCCACTGATACCAATCATGGGGCACTGTTCCTCATGTGAAAACCAATGATGGGGCATTGTTTATTCCCAGTGATGTTGGGACATTTTCTACTCACACTGACCGCAGTCCAGCACCCCTAAAGCCTGAAGGACAGTAAATTGGCCCTTTGTTCAAAAAGTTTGGAGACTCCTGGTTTAGGCCAATATATATTCTACATATTTTTGGTAAAAAAATAAATCGCAATAAGCATATATTGATTGCTTTGCGCAAAAGTTATAACGTCTACAAAATTAGGGATATATTTATGGCATTTTTATTATTTTATTTATAATTTTTTTCTAGTAATGGCCGCGATCAGCGATATTTAGCGGGACTGCGACATTGTGGCAGACAGATCGGACACTTTTTTTTGGGACCAGTGGCATTTATACAGCGATCAGAGCTAAAAATAGCCACTGACTACTGTATAAATGTCACTGGCAGGGAAGAGGTTAACACTAGGGGGCGATCAAGGGGTTAAGTATTCCCTAGGGAGGTGTTTCTAACTGTGGGGGGAGTGAAGTGACAGGGAGTACAGAGAGATCGCTGTTCCTGATCACTATGAACAGCAGATCTCTCTCTAGCTCCCCTGTCAGAACAAGGATCTGTCTGTTTACATTGACTGGCTCTCTCAGGAGCGATTGTGGGTTACCGGTGGATATCGCGGGTTGCCGGTAGATTTCGCAGCCACGTGCATTGGCTCCGGCGTCACGCTGCGGGCGCAAGGGAGCCAACCTGCCGCCGTATGATGACGGCGGCTGGTCGGCAACGTGTTAATGGGACACTTGACTGGACTTGCCCCCCAGGCCTAAGGCTGCCAGCCCTCCCCTGGCTGTTATAGATGCAAAGGGTGGGCCAAATCAATACTGAACCATACGGACTAAAGCCGCGTGCGTACACACGACCAGTTTTCTCTGCCGCGTGTTAGTAAAAGTTTAGTGAGAGACGATTCACGCTTTTCAGTCTTCATGCTTTCAGTTCGTTACAGCGTGACGAATGTGCTATCTCCATTACGAACGCTAGTTTTACAAGAAAGTGCGCTCCCGTCTCATACTTGAGTCTGACCATACGTGGTTTGAAGACTTGGAAAAACATACACACGAACGGTTTTCTTGTCCAAAAACAGTCTGACGAGAATCACGGTGAGAAAAAATTAAACTCCGACGCAGGTCTTCTTTTTTCTCATCAAGATTTTTGCCAGTTTTCTAGGCGAGAAAGCATACACACTCAGCAAGAAAGCTCTCCCAACAGTTTTCTGGTCGTTTCTTGCCGAGAACGACCAAAAAACTAAACTTTTACTAACACTCTGCAACACAAGATTCTCAAAAGCAGCCCAAGGGGTAACGCCATGAGAATTGAACTTCCCCTTTATACTGCCGTCATACGCATTCTACGTCACCACGCTTTTAGACCGACGAGATTTTGGATTCACAGTGTGTATGCAAGGAAAGCTTGACAAGAATCTCGTCAAGCTTGACAAGAAACCCGTCGAGAAAAACAACGGTTTTTTTTGCGACAAGATTCTCGGCCGTGTGTACGAGGCTTCAGAGTGTGATATCATTAAAGTTCATGTGCGTGTAAAGGCAGGTGTACTTTTTGTAATATAGTGTATAAGAATCTGGTGGATGATTCAATTTACTAGCAAAAACTCAAAGCTGTGTTGAACTTATATTAGTGAAGTATTAAAGCGGAGTTCCACCCTAAAAATGAACTTTCTATTAACAGCTTGCCTTTAATGTAAAAAAATAAAATACGAAATGTATATATGTTTTACTCACTTCTATCTGGCTGTTACTAGGCAGATTTCGTAATCTGCCTAGTTCCTGGTCCTAGGTGGTTCAACTTCCTGTCCTAAGACCCCATTGCCTCCTGGGAAATGATGACACTCATTTCCCAGGAGTCTCTGGGCATTACTGTGCCTAAAAATTGCCCAGCATGCACCTCTCCCTGAAAACCAGGAAGAAAAAGGAACTGGGCTTCACATGCCCACACATATGATGGATACGGCCACAACATGAGCTGGAGGATATAAGGCAAGTGTTTACAATGATTTCTGGAACGATTGGGGAGCTATTAATATGTTTTAGGGACTATTTAATGTGATTAATTTTAGCTTGCAAAAAAAAATTTTCAAAATTATGCCCGGAACCCCGCTTTAACTGAGTAGATGAGAATGAAATGACACAATTTATTTAAATAGCAATTAGCACTGGTTAGTCACAAATAAAAAGAATGAAAAATGGAGCACAATTCTACAGATTTACAGGGCAGAACGTGTCAATCAAGTCTGCGATATATGGGAAAACTATGGAAACACGCTTCCATATATAAATCTTCCAGCAGCAGTGCAAAGTTCTTCATACCAGAGTTGCATTTTAAATCTGCTCTTCACCTAAGCAGAATACATTTAGGTGTTTTTCAGAACAGCTTGCTAAGTCCAGTGATTAACCTTTTTCTGTTACTTAACTGCTCATTTCTCATGTCTAGCAGAAAGTTGGTGTTTGTTGACCTTGCTGTATTGGAAAGGACAGAAACATTTCATACTTCCCAGCTTGTCTGCATTTTGTGCTGGGTGCAGAGTTAATATATGTATGTATTGAAAGAAATGCTGTCAGTATAAAGGCAGCAATGCACAATGACTGCTGTATGCAAAAAGGACTCGTTCTCAGTGACTATAGATGGCTGTCCTAGTTTCAGTCGCTTATATTCTCTGCTTATTTGCCTTTGTAAGTAATTCACTACTTTCTTCTAGGATGTATGCCTTGAAATTGAACTTGGCCATTTTAGTTCACTGTAGCTACTTTTATTCTCCATAATTACTGATATTCATGAGTGCAAAGAGTTGTGGGTTTGAATCTGTTATTTTTAACTTTGGTCCAGATATTAAATAGATGTAAATCCAATCACTACAATTTAAACGTTGTTATATGTTTAACATAGCTCCCAACAGTGGCGGTGCGCCCATAAGGGCGCACGGGCGCAGCCCCCTCTCTCCAGCCACCCCCTCTATCAACAATAGATAGATTCATGCATTGCATGAATCTATCTATGGCCGCCGTTGACACCCTCTATTCAGGCGTCTGGCCCCTTTTCGGGCATCGGGCGCTTGAATTACAGCGGTGGGGTATTTTTTTTAAGCACCTGATTAGAGCCATATGCTCTAATAGGCTTCAAAAACGGTGAACAGTGAGTGCCATGCTCATTCGCTTTCCTAACACTAAACCACCTCTCCGCCAATCAGGTGCTCGGGCCTGTTACCTGTCACCTGAAATGACAGGTGCTGTGATTGGACGCCTATCAGGCATCCAATCATAGGAGAGGACGGGAGGAGCGGGCGGGAGAAGACATTGAGGAGGAGCATGGAAGACACCGGACACCGCTCGCTGCCTGACGCCGTCACCCGCTGCCCCACCGAGACAGGGTAAGTGCCGGGCAGATGGCGGACGGGGGCACAGTGGCAGCATTCGATTAGCACAATGACAGTATTTGGGGCACAGCGGCAGCATTTAATTGGCACAGTGGCAGCATTTGGGGCACAGTGGCAGCGTTTAATGGGCACAGTGGCAGCATTTGGGGCACAGTGACAGCATTTGGGGCATGGTGGCATTGTTTAATGGGCACAGTGGCAACATTTGGGGCACAGTGGCTGCGTTTGATGGTACAGTGGCTGCATTTGATGGTACAGTTGCTGCGTTTGATGGCACAGTGAGGCTGCAATTGATGTTTTTTTTTTTTCTGAATATTTGAGTTAGTTTGAGCCCCCAAAAAAATTTGAGAACCAGCAGCCACTGGCTCCCAACTGTCCCTGATTTTGAGGGACTGTCCCTGATTTGGAACAATGTCCATCTGTCCCTCTTTCCTCCTCATTTGTCCCTCATTTTGGTCTGATCTACTGTATATAGTTGTATATAAAATGCAGTATTTATCTTTCAAAAAAAAATTCCCGGTGATAAATCTTTCATCCAATTTCTAAATTGCTGCATATGTAAATGTCAAGAGCCAGTATAAAGGAATAGTAGTGGTAAAAAAAAAAAAAAAAAAAACACCTGTGGGTATAACTAATCATTTTATTTTGTTTAATTCTCCTTTAACTACTTGCCGACAAGCCCCCGTCGTTATAAATATTTTCACTGTATTGGTTTCACCCGTTGTTATATTTTTATTTATGTGTTTAAGTTTTTTTATTTAATTGTTTTTTTAATATATTTTTCTTTTATATTAAATATTTTATAATGATTTACTATATTTTTGTCTTTAACATTTTTTTGTTTGCTACTATCAGAAAGGGGTAAGGATTTGGCTGCTCTGAACCTAGAAGTGCTCAGATCTCAACACTTTTCCACAGCTCTCAATCCTAAAATCTGTTCTTTAGTTTGTCCTTTAGGCTTTCTTTCTTCTATTTTCATCTGGTCATCCAGCCAGTAAGTCTGTTGTTTTTCAATAGAAAAGCTCTCTTGTAGTTACAGGGATAAGGCAAAGAATTTAACACTGACAGGGGTGCTAAAAAATTATCAGCTTTTATGTATTCATGTAAAATCTTTATCCCAAAAGGAAAAAATAACTGTTGCTATAAATTATAAAGTATTAGCTGGAGTTAAGCTCTAAATTGTTAGAGTATCTAAATCAGGGGTCCTCAAACTTTTTAAACAGGGGGCCAGTTCATGGACCCTCAGACTGTTGGGGGGCCGGACTATAGTTTAAAAAAATATGAACAAATTCCTATGCACACATCTTATTTGTAGTGCAAAAAAAACAGGAAAAAAATATTTAATAGTTAAAATAAAAAAATCTTTTAATCAACATAAACTTATTAGTATTTCACAGACTCCCCTCATCACAGATCCCCCTCCCCATCACAGAACCCCCTCCGCATCACAGAACCCCCTCCGCATCACAGAACCCCCTCATCACAGAACCTCTCCATCACAGATCCCCCATCGGAGATTCCCCCCATCAAAAAGCCCCCATATAAAGTCATCCATCACAAAGCTCCCCCATAAAAGATCCCCCATCACAGACCCCCCCATCACAAAGCCCCCCAACACAAACTCCTCTCCATCACAAAGCCCCCCGTAACAGACACCCCCATCACAGAGCCCCCCGTAACAGACTCCCCCCTCACAGATCCCCCTATAAGATTCCCCCCATAACAGACTCCCCCATCACAGACTCCCCCCCCCAACCACAATAGAAATATGTGTATTCCAGAAAGTTTAAGAAATCAGCAGATAAAGATACTCCAAACATCTGGTGTTAGCGCTTCAATCATCCTGGCACCATGGTTGTTATGGTGTCACCGTGATTGAAGCGCATTATTTCTATTATTACATTGTAATATAAAATTAAATAGTTCAACTCACCATAATGCTGAATCAGAATCAGTCGGAGCTCTGATGTCAATGTCCCCAGCCAGCGGAGTGCTTCCTTACATCTCAGGTGTCACTGTCCCCAGCCAGCGGAGTGCTTCCTTACATCTCAGGTGTCCCCAGGTGTCCCCAGCGGAGTGCTTCCTTACATCTCAGGTGTCCCCAGCGGAGTGCTTCCTTACATCTCAGGTGTCCCCAGCGGAGTGCTTCCTTACATCTCAGGTGTCACTGTCCCCAGCTAGCGGAGTGCTTCCTTACATCTCAGGTGTCCCCAGCCAGCGGAGTGCTTCCTTACATCTCAGGTGTCCCCAGCGGAGTGTTTCCTCACATCTCAGGTGTCCCCAGCGGAGTGCTTACTTACATCTCAGGTGTCCCCAGCCAGCGGAGTGCTTCCTTACATCTCAGGTGTCACTGTCCCCAGCCAGCGGAGTTCTTCCTTACATCTCAGGTGTCCCCAGCAGGGGGCTTCCTTACATCTCAGGTGTCCCCAGCCAGCGGAGTGCTTCCTTACATCTCAGGTGTCCCCAGCGGAGTGTTTCACCTCATCTAAGGTGTCCCCAGGTATCCCCAGCGCAGTGCCTCCTTACATCTCAGGTGTCCCCAGGTGTCCCCAGCGGAGTGCCTCCTTACATCTCAGGTGTCCCCAGGTGTCCCCAGTGGAGTTTCTCCTTACATCTCAGGTGTCCCCAGCGGAGTGCCTCTTTACATCTCAGGTGTCCCCAGCGGAGTGCCTTCTTACATCTCAGGTGTCCCCAGCGGAGTGCTTCCTTACATCTCAGGGTCCCCAGGTGTCCCCAGCCAGCGGAGTACTTCCTTACATCTCAGGTGTCCCCAGCCAACGGAGTGTTTCCTTACATCTCAGGCGTCACTGTCCCCAGACGAGTTAGGGAGCCTGCCGAGTGGCTACAATAGAAATGGAGCTGCGGCACCGCCCACCCCCACCCCTTTCCACAACAGGTCACAGATGACAGACAGGCCGGGAGCGAGGGGTGGGTGGTACCGCAGCTCCATTTTTATAGTAGTCACTCGGCAGGCTCCCGTCTCGTTTATAACTCATCTGTGGTCTTCTGGAAAATGGCCGCCGGTGGAGACATTACCTCCGCCGGCCGGGCCTCTAGTGGCGGCGAAAAATAGTGAAAAAAAAGGTCAGGGGGATTGCTGGAATGTTAAAGGGGCAGTCTGCGGTAAATCACACTGGCGGGCCGGATGCGGACCGCGGGCCGTAGTTCGAGGACCCCTGATCTAAATCTTCTAATTTATCAAAAATTCCCCTCCGCCCAGACTGACAATGTTGCTGTCCAAAAATGCCCCCTGTTCTAATTCATCCAGAGTGAAGTCTGTATAATACAGGAAGTGTGTTACTGGCCAGATCATCAGGGGAAACAGAGATTTAAAACACAAAAAGGAAAAATAATACAGCCATTACATCTAATGAACTCAGTGATCAAAAACTGCTGATCGCTCAGTTCTCAGGTCTGCTCTGAGTACAGTGCAATGACTCTTAGTCACTCTGTGCTCTGCCCCTCCAGCACTTAATCAAGCATTGGGCTGTGGAAGGGGCCGGAGCGACTGGCTCAGGCTCTCAGCAATGTGCCTACTTTTTTGAGGCAAGCCACCTTGCAGGCATCTTTCTATCATGATGAACAAAACAGTGCTATGTGCTAACTGCAACTACTCATTTACATTACTTTTTTTTTTTTTTACTTGACCTGGTCGCATCCGGAGTGCAATATAACAAATGTTTGCTTTTGGGTTCAATATCACTTTAAAGAGGAGCTTCAGTCTCCCCCGCCCCCCCCCCCCCCCCCCAGAAAAAAATAAAATAAATGTCAGTAGCTGCAAATACTGTAGTTGCTGACTTTTAATTACAAGGACACTTACCTGTCCAGGGTTTCAGTGCTCTCCTCACCAGAGCCAATTCTTCACTGGGCTTCGGGTCCATATGTCCATATGTTGATCATTATTTTCAGCAGTTAGAACTAATCAAAGCTGAACATGCCAATCACATGGATGAAAATAACATCTATTATGACAAATAACACATGTTATAGCTTTGTCTATTTAGCCAATTGAAGGTGATCTGAATATTTGAATGTATTTAAAGACTCCTTTTATCACTACAGAGATTGTAACAGGGACAGGGATGTCTTTGTTACATCAGTGTCCTGACTTGTTCTATGGATGAAATTGTTTTATTTCTATCAGTTTATACAAGTGGAAAACTTGTTATCCTGTCTTCTTACACCTCCCTAGACCTCAGGAACAGAGGTTAACTCAATCTAATGACATTTGTTCTGGCACAAGAACAAAAGAAGATGCACCAGGTAATGTACAGTCACTGTGTTGTGTTCCTTAAATTTCACACATTCTACAAAGGCTAATTTAACAATGGAAATACAGTAGGTAAAAAATAAAAAATAAAAAGTGCACTTTTTTAATGAGATATATTACAGGATCCTAAACTAAGTGATCAAATGTATAAACCGTCTTTTTTGTTAGCTGTCTAAATGTGAAAATAACCTTAAATTTGTTGTAAATTTGTTGTAAACTCTGTTACACCACTTGTACCTACAGGTAAGCTTATAATAAGTCTTATCTGTAGGTACTGTAAATATCTTCTAAACCTACACGGTTTAGGAGATATTTACCATATACGCTTGCGCCAACATCATCGGCGCATTCGCACTGAAGAAACGTCTTGCTTCTGCCGTTTCTTCAGCGTGCCGTGACTGGCGGCTCCCGATGTCTTAGCGGCTCCGGCCAATCAGAACGCCGGAGCCTGGGAGCCCGGAAATAACTCTGTGAGACATGTCGCCGGTCACATCAGTGTGTGGGGCTGTTGCAACACCTTTAATCTATGCAATGCATACTAGCTCATTATGCCTTTGTCTTACAGGGTTTTTTTTTTTTGTTCTTTTTTTTTTTCCTTTGGGTTTACAACCACTTTAAAGTCCAATTGGAGTTATAGAAATAGATACTCAACTAGATAAACATTATAGCAGTCGTACCTTCACTTTCTTGATGTTCAGTATTAGTTTTACAGGGTGTCCACTAGGGTTGCCACCTTTTCTTCACGTCAAACCCGAACACTTTAGCAGTTCACAGCATTTTTTTTTTATAGTATAAACTATACATATATTTTGCAATAAAATAACATTTCTAATTGTATGAAGTTAATCACAAGAGTCTCCCTTTACATCTGAATCCACAGAATTCTTTTACATTTGAATGTGGAGAGTTCCCATACACTGTAAGGGAGACTCTGCAGGCTCTGATGTAAGGGAGAACTCTGGGGACTCTAACATAAAGGATGCTCTTGTAACCCTGATTTAAGGGGGAACAATGAGAACTCTGATGTACAGAGAGGACTCTGATATAAGGGGGGGCACTGTGGCCTCTGGTGTAAAGGGGAACTCTGATGTAAGGGGTGCTCTGAGAACCCTTATTTACCTTAGTGTTCTCACTCAGAGGCGGGAGAGAGAAGGGGGGACTTCAGTCACAGACAGGGATGGATGGTGAGCTCACTCACCCCTTGGCAGTCAGTACCTCTTATCCAGATGTATCTGAGGCTGCCAGACTTCAAATTTCCGGCCCCCCCTTTCCTTTTCTGAGGCACAGCCCTGGAGATTGGAGTGTGGGCAGACACAGAGGGGTAGGGGTGGGAACAAGAGGAGTAGATCTCCTTTTCCGTCTGTGTGTAGGGGGGGAATTGTTAGTGCTGTCATTGGGCAGTGTGGAAGAGAGTTTAACAGACACTCTGGCTTACGCAAGCCATAGTCCGGTCTGAAAAATGTGTTTCAGGCAGTCTGAAACCCAAACGCATGATTCCAAACCCGAACTGTCGGGGTAAATCCCGGACAAGTGGCAACCCTAGTGTCCACATATAAACGTACACTCCAATAGGCACCAGAGTTCTGTCCAATGCACTCAGTACTCAAAAAAAACAAACAAAAAAAACCTCACTCTTCTTTTGCAATACAAGTCTATGTGAGGACACTAGTAAGTAGGTGTGTGGTTGTCACTCAGCTATACCAGCATAGAGAACTGGAGTGGAAGAGCAGGTTGGTTTTTAGCTATGCCACCACAGAGCAATGAATTGGAAGAGCAGGAAGCAGCATTTATTTAGACAAAGGATATTTTCATAAATACATGGAGACTTCCCTTCTTCTACTGTTTGTAAGCAGGTACTGACAGGGTGCCTGTGATTATTTTAGCCTTGTCATCACTACAGTGTTACTTATGCAGAAACTGCTAGTTAGATGCTGCCCAGCAGGGAGGGTAAGAGTTAACTTATATCTCGTTTTTTTTTTTTTCGCTTGGTGGGCTTTTGCTGGGCTCTGTCCTTTTTCCTGTGAATATAAAAGCAGAAGGGCTTTGCCCAGACAAGTCCCAGCCACATGGGAGCAAGGGCAGGCTGACAGCTGCTATGTAACCTGATCAGCCAGCACACTACCAGCCTGTAGGGCAGGGGTGCCCAACCAGTGGCCCGCGGAGCCCTCTGATGTGGCCCACAAACTCCTGCTCTGGGATGGAATAGAATACTATTCGGGTCGGCTTATACTCGAGTATATACGGTAACTAACTAACTAATAATAAATAATAACTATTAAATTATAGGTATTGTAATTTTCTTTCAAATTTGGCTGTTAGTGAACGTAACAAATATGAATATATCCAAAGTTACGAATTATCCGAAATAAAGAATGCCGCATCTAAACGACTGGAACGTAACAAATTTATAATAATAATAAAAAAATTTTTATTATTATTGATTCTTCTTATTGTTAATTTGTTATGTTCCATTCGTTTAGATACGGCATTCGTTAATTCGGAAAATTCGTAACTTCGGATAAATTCGTATTTGTTACGTTCGCTAACAGCTAAATTTGAAAGGAAATTCCAATACTTATATTTTAATAGTAATAGTTTAGTTACTATTAGTAAGTTATTATTTCAGAATTTAGAATTTTCGTTTATTTTCAGATTTTCGGATTTATGAATTTCTGACTTTCTGGATTATCGAATTTGTGAATTCCGAATTTCCCGATTTTCGGAATTCCGATTTTACGAATTTTAGAATTTCCAATATTTGAATTTTCAACTTTCGAACTTTAGAATTTTCGAATATTGGAAGTTACGAATATTCAGAAAGATTGTTAAATGGATATTTATAATTTTTTACAAAAAAGTGATTTTTTTTCCAAAAAAAGTGTGCTTGTAAGACCACTGCGCAAATATGGTGTGACAAAAAGTATTGCAAAGTATTCTCTAGGGTGTTAGAAAAAAATATATATAATGTTTGGGGGTTCTAAGTAATTTTCTAGCAAAAAAAATGTTTTTAACTTGTAAATAGTGATGAGCCGAACACCCCCGGGTTCGGTTCGCACCAGAACCCGCGAACGGACCGAAAGTTCGCACGAACTTTAGAACCCTATTAAATACAATGGATGCGAACGTTCGAAATCTAAAGTGCTAATTATAACGACTATTATGCATGTTATTGTCCTAAAAAGGGTTTGGGAACCCGGGTTCTGCACCAGGGGACATGTATCAATCCAAAAAAAAGTTTTTTAAAAACGGCCGTTTTTCGGGAGCAGTCATTTTAATGATGCATAAAGTGAAAAAAAAAGTCAAATATTCCTTTAAATATCGTACCTGGGGGGTGTCTAAAGTATGCCTGTGAAGTGCCACGTGTTTCCCGTGTTTAGAACTGTCCCTGTACAAAATTACATTTCTGAAGGAAAAAAAGCCATTTAAAACTGCTTGCGGCTTTAATGTAATGTCTGGTCCCGGTAATATGGATAAAAATCTTTAAGAAAAATGGCATAGCTACCCCATCACCCCCCCCCCCCCCCCACCCCACCTACCCCAGCCCATTACCAGCCTCTTTGGGTCTTGTATGGATATTAAGGGGAACCCCACACACAAAATAAAAAAGGCCCTATATACTCTGAACAGCCGTATACAGGCGGTGCATACAAGACAGGGACTGTAGGTTTGTTCTTATGTAGAATCTGTTTGTAATTTTGAACAGGTACATTGTTTAAGTGTAGCTCCAGCCAAAAAATCTATTTTTAAGCTTTTTGGAAAACATAGGGAAGGGTTATCACCCCTGTAACATTAGTTTTGCTGTCTGTGCAGTGTGCACCTGTTCAGAACAGTTCACCTCACTTTCCGTCCTAATGACAAATGTTTTTTGAAAATTTGGGGGTTTTATTGAAACAAGAATTGGTGATAAAGCATCAGTGGAGAGGAGACACTTTTTTCCCATATTAACTCTTACAGGAGAGAATTTTCCTTCCTAGGGGTAGATTTCCTCTCACTTCCTGTTGTATCCTTCCGTTTGCAAGGAGGAGTCGTTTGTAAGTTGGATGTTTGAAAGTAGGGGCCTGCCGTATATACTCAGCTGAAATTTGCCCCTTACATGTTGGTGTTGCCACAACACTGTGAGCCCTCACAGTTACTCTTGGTGGGCGCATGAATGGGCCCTGCTGTGAATTATTAGATCAAGAATTGTAATTGCATGCCCCTGTTGAACAGGGGCTGAAAAATTGGGCCTTTGGTGGTGGTGGTGGTGGTGTTGACACAACACTGTAAGGCCTCACAGTTACTCTTGGTGGGCGCAGGAATGGGCCCTGCTGTGAATTATTAGATCAAGAATTGTAATTGCATGCCCCTGTTGAACAGGGGCTGAAAAATTGGGCCTTTGGTGGTGGTGGTGTTGACACAACACTGTAAGGCCTCACAGTTACTCTTGGTGGGCGCGGGAATGGGCCCTGCTGTGAATTATTAGATCAAGAATTGTAATTGCATGCCCCTGTTGAACAGGGGCTGAAAAATTGGGCCTTTGGTGGTGGTGGTGGTGGTGGTGTTGACACAACACTGTAAGGTCTCACAGTTACTCTTGGTGGGCGCAGGAATGGGCCCTGCTGTGAATTATTAGATCAAGAATTGTAATTACATGCCCCTGTTAAACAGGGGCAGAAAAATTGGGCCTTAGGCACTGGTGCCACAACACTGCAACCCCTCACAGATACTGTACTTGGAGCACAGCAATGAGCCCTGTTGCAAAGTATTGCATCAAAAATTTTAATTACATGCCCCTGTTAAACAGGGGCTGAAAAATTGGGCCTTAGCCACTGGTGGCGGCACCCAGAAACAAAAATGTTCTTCCAAGCTATCATCATCAATCGGATCATTGAGGAGGAGGAGGATAGTCAGTCAACATAACAGGACAGTTTCTCAGCATCAGCATCAGTCTTGAAGGGATATGACATTTGAAAATAAATTAGTCTGTTATATCAGCTTCAGGTGTTTGGTAGCTGATGGTGATCCAAGACTGGTTCATCTTTATGAAGGTCAGTCGATCAACAGAGTCGGTGGACAGGCGCACCCTGTGATCCGTGACAAATCCTCCAGCAGCACTGAATGTGGGTTCTGAAAGAACGCTGGATGCAGGACAGGCCAGTAGCTCAATTGCATACTGTGCAAGCTCTGGCCAGTGATCCATCCTCAAGACCCAGTAAGCCAGAGGATTTTCGGTGGGGAAGGTGTCCAAGTCTGACCTTGCCCCTAGGTATTCCTGCACCATGTATATCAGACGCTGGCGATGGTTGCTGGAACCGATCATACCTTGGGGCTGCGGACTAAAGAATTGTCTGAACGCATCGGTCAGACGGCCACCTTCCCCACCGCTCCTTCTTTGACTGACCGAAGCCTCAGCAACTCTTTGTCCAGGACCAGGAGTTTGTAACCTCCCAGTCTCTGGGAACGCGTTGCACAGACCTTTCTGCAAGGCCTCCCGGAGTTCTCATTCTCTGCTCCCTCTGCGACGGTAAGATAAGGTCCGCAACCTTACCCTTGTACCGTGGATCAAGGAGAGTGGCCAGCCAGTAATGGTCCCTCTCCTTGATCCGAAGAATACGAGGATCCTTCCGCAGATTTTGCAGGATCAGGGAGGCCATGCAGCGTAGGTTAGCTGAGGCATTCGGTCCGGAGTCCTCTGGGTCACTAAGGACGACATGATCCGCAGCCTCCTCCTCCCAGCCACGTACAAGTCCACTGGTTTCTTGGGACTGTAAATCATCCCTAAAAGACTGCTGCTGATGATGCTGACACAATCCTCCTCCTCCTCCTCCTCTTCTTCCTGTGCGATGGGAGGGACAGAAGGAACACTGTCTGGGTAAAGGGGGCCTTGAGAGGCAAGGAAGTCCTCCTCTTCCTGCCTCTGTTCTGCCTCAAGTGCCCTGTCCATTATTCCACGCAGCGTATGTCCCAACAGGTGGACAAGGGGTACAGTGTCACTGATGCAAGCACTGTCACTGTTCACCATCCTCGTGGCGTCCTCAAATGGTGCCAGGACAGTGCATGCATCCCTGATCATGCCCCACTGGCGTGGTGAAAAAAAACCGAGCTCCCCTGACCCTGTCCTGGTGCCGTAGTCGCACAGGTACTCATTGATGGCCCTCTGCTGCGTGTGCAGCCGCTGCAGCATGGCCAACGTTGAGTTCCACCTGGTGGGCATGTCACATATAAGGCGGTTCTTGGGCAGGTTCAACTCCTTTTGCAGCTCAGCCAGGCGAGCACTGGCATTATAAGATCTGCGGAAATGCACACAGACTTTCCTGGCCTGCCTCAGGACATCCTGTAAGCCTGGGTACCTGCCCAAGAACCGCTGCACCACCAGGTTAAGGACGTGAGCCACACAGGGCACATGGGTCAGTTGTCCCTGTCGGAGAGCGGAGAGGAGGTTGGTGCCATTGTCGCAAACTACCATTCCTGGCTTAAGCTGGCGTGGCGTCAACCACCTCTCGGCCTGCCCCTGCAGAGCAGACAGAACCTCTGCCCCAGTGTGGCTCCTGTCCCCCAAACACACCAGCGCAAGCACGGCATGGCATCTTTTTTCCTGCATAATTGCGTAGCCCCTTGAACGCCTACGGAGCACCGCTGGTTCCGAGGACAAAGCACAGGAAGAGGCCATGGAGGAAGAGGAAGAGGAGGGGGTGGAGGAGAGAGGTGTGTCACAACCAGTAGTAGCATTTTGGAGGCGTGGTGGTGGAACAACCTCCAACACTACTGCACCTTGTCCTGCATCCTTCCCAGCTGCCAAAAGAGTGACCCAATGGGCCGTGAAAGAAAGGTAACGTCCCTGTCCATGCCTGCTGGACCATGAGTCAGCGGTAATATGCACCATACCGCTGACCGCCCTGTCCAGCGAGGCCAAGACATTGCCTTCCACATGCCGGTAGAGAGCCGGAATCGCCTTCCGTGAGAAAAAGTGGCATTTGGGAACCTGCCACTGAGGAACCGCACATTGCACAAACTCACGGAAGGGGGCCGAGTCTACCAACTGAAAAGGCAGCAGTTGAAGCGCTAGCAATTTAGCCAAGCTAGCATTCAACTGCTGGGCATGTGGATGGCTGGGAGTGAACTTCTTTTGACGGTCCAGCAGCTGGGGCAGGGAAATTTGCCTGCTAGAATCGGACGTTGGTGTACTGCTAGCAGAGTGCCCGCAAGTACTTGGCTGTGACACACCTAATTCTACACCTTCATTCCTCTCAGTGCAGGTTTCAGAGAGGACTGAAGGTATAGTGTGGTTGGAGATCCCAGCTGATGCGGTGCAAGAAGAGGTCCGCTTTGTTCTTTGGTGTGGGTCTTTAAGGTAAGCTTGCCAACGAGCTGCATGGCAGGTCAACATATGTCTGGTCAAGCATGTGGTGCCCAAGCGGGTGATGTTTTGGCCACGCGATATACGCTTGAGACATATGTTGCAAACAGCAGCTGTGCGATCTGATGCACTCGACTCAAAAAAGGCCCACACCAAAGAATTTTCTTTTTCGTACATCACGGGACACAGAGCGACTTAGTCATTACTAATGGGTTATATAGTTTACCTTCAGGTGCTGGCACTGGCAACTTCCAAACCGGAAGTACCCTCCCCTATATAAGCCCCTCCCATCTGGGAGCACCTCAGTTTTTTGCCAGTGTCTAAGGTGTTGGCCAAAGAGTAACATGTGTTTTCCTGGGCTTGCGTACAGGTTCTTTTACGGGCCTTAGTAAGCTGTTCCGGATCCCACCAAAAAAGCTTCATAGCTAAACGGTCGGTACCCGGGCCTTGCAACAGAAGAGCAAGGTTTTGCCTGTAATGCCTCTCTTAGGAGGGCTGGACCCTGGGATCCAGAGCTCTGGTCATACCCACGACCAAGATGTTTTCTGTGCAGGGTGCTATACAGGTCCAGGGGAGTGGAATCCTTGGGAACCCGGTCCCTGAAGGTTTAATTACAATGCCTGCCGTGATAGGTGAAGTTTGGGCTTCTGTGGACCAAACAGAGTCCTGCGGCGGGGAACAGGTAAGTGGGGGCCCCCAGGAACTTGGTTCTATTGGGGGACCCCCAAGCCTAATTTGTCTTTCTGTCTGTTACCTAACGGTATTCCCGCTAATATCTGTGTATGCCTGTAACTACTGAAAAATGTAAAATTTTAATAGTAGTCAAGAAAAAAAAAAAAAAGAGGACCGCGGTACCTGTGTTAAACCACTAGAGGCCGCTGTGGTCCATTTTTCTTGTCATGTGGATCTTTGGTTTTCTCAAATCAAAAGATCCAGGCAGTTGGTAAGTTTCTCTGTGGGAATCCAGTTCCTCTGCCCTGTTGCTGCGCTCATCCACCGCACAGGCCCTCCGGCAAAAAGGACCCTGGCTCCTAGTCCCTGCTTGGTTTAAAAAAAGGGCGCCAATGGTGCACGGGCGTGCGCGCGTGCGCGTGCACGCGCCTCCTATGAAAAAAAAGGGGCGGGGCGGGTGGATGACGCTCGATGCGTGCCGCGGCGCTTCTGCGCATGTGCAGGCGTCCCAGCATGTATAAAAGACACAGTACAAGTGTCAGCTGGATGCAAACAGAGCTAGCAACAAAACGGTGGCACACAGAGGCGGTTGATGCAGGCATCCCCATAGAAAGGCACTTTAGTGGACACCAGCTGGTATATAGCAGCAACTGTGTTAGACTATTACCAGCAAAATTGGTGTATGACGACGGGAATACCTCAGCTTTGTGCTTAAAGGATATGTCGTCCAGACGCTCCGGAAATAAGTCTTCCAGGAAGCCAAAGGGGTCTCCATCGGGCTCTGAGGATATTGGGCATGCTTGTACTGCACCAATCTCACCTGAAAATTCAGAGGTCAGTAGCCGTAGGAACCCCGCAGGAGTGCCTGGTGCTGCGGCTGTCCCCAGTCCACCTGCTCCTGTATATATAACAGAGGAGGTTTTATCCTCAACTCTGGGAGGGTTGGAAGAGAGATTAACAGCATTGATCGCTGCTTCCCTGTCACAGGGAAAGCGCGTCCGATCTCCGTCTCCTCCTTCAGAGTGTCTGTTAGTGCAGGAACAGCCCCACACAGAGATCGACCTACCTGAAGGGGATCAGGATGAGGTTGATTCAGTTATAGAGGAATCAACAGTGGAAGAACCTTTCTCAGCATCTCAGGCTGAAAGATTATGGGTTCAGTCTCTGACTAACATGGTCCGATCAGCATTTAAAATGCCTCTGGCGGAACCATCAACCACTACGGTTTCCTCGCTGGGGTCGCTGAAAGCTCCCCAGGCTGTCTGTTCCTTCCCAATCCACCCTTTATTGGAAGGGCTTATTTACCAGGATTGGGAGCATCCTGATAAAATATTTACTCCCCCCAAGAGATTTCCAGTGATCTATCCCATGGAGGATAAGTTCATAAAAAATGGAGGGTCCCTACAGTGGACACAGCCATCTCTTGTGTAAATAAATCACTGACATGTCCAGTAGATAATGTTCCAATGTTCAAAGACCCAATAGATAAAAAATTGGAGTCTTTACTAAAATCTGCTTTCTCTACAGCAAGCATGGTGACACAACCTGCAGTAGCAGCGATTGGAGTCTGCCAAGCAATGAAAGATCAGTTGAAACAAGTCTTAAGGGACTTACCAGATCAGCAGGCTCTTGCCCTAGCTGACCTACCTAGAGCCTTGTGTGGCGGTGGACGCCATAAAGGATACAATCCAACAGGCATCCCGCTTTACGCTGTCTGTAGACATATGCGTAGGCTTCTATGGCTCAAAAACTGGTCTGCTGAAGCTCCCTGTAAGAAATTGCTGATTAGCTTCCCATTTCATGGAGAACGCTTATCTGGAGAAGATCTGGACAAATATATCCAGAAAACTTCTGCCGGTAAAAGTACACTCTTGCCGGTTAAGAACAAGGGTAGAAGTCCTTCTTCTTTTAAGAGGCCTACTTCTCCAGTCCCTGGCACATCGGCTGTGAAACAGTTCCGACGGCCTCCGCGGTCAAATCCAGGGGGCAGAAATCAGGGACAATCACAGGGTAAATGGAAACCCTGGGTCAAGAGAGGTACAAAACCTCCCCCCAAGTCATGAAGGGTTGCCCCCACTCAATCGGGTGGGGGGAAGACTTCAGTTGTTCACAGAGACCTGGCGGGACACCATCAGAGATGGGTGATCTCCGCAGTAAGTCTGGGATACAAGCTGGAGTTAAAAGACATTCCTCCTGCCCATTTTATAAGGTCAAACGTGCCAAGCGATCCCCAGAAGAGTGGATCCCTCCTTCTGGCACTAGAACAACTATTGCTCCAAGGGTAATCATGAAGGTTCCCTTGGAAGAAAGCGGGTTCGGGTTTTACTCGAACCTTGTCACAGTCCCCAAACCAAATGGGGACGTGAGGCCCATATTAAATATAAAAGGGCTAAACAAGTTCCTACATATCAGGACTTTTTCGGATGGAGTCGATCCGATCGGTGGCCACCGCCCTACAAGGGCAGGAATGGTTAGCCTCGATCGACATAAGGAATGCTTATTTGCATATTCCCATCTGTCCGGCCCACCAGAAATTTCTACGCTTTGGAGTAGAAGGGCGCCATTTTCAGTTCAGAGCCTTACCTTTCGGTCTGGCCACAGCACCACGAGTGTTCACAAAACTTCTGGCCCTACGATTGGCCAAACTAGGAACACAAGGTGTAACGATAATGGCATATCTAGATGACTTGTTGCTGATAGACCACTCAGTGAAAAAAACTAGAAGTGGTCGTTCACAAGATAATCAAGTATCTGGAATCTCACGGTTGCATTATCAACCGAGACAAGTCAGCCCTAAAACCAGTCAAAAGTCTGGAATACTTGGGGGCTAAGACTGGATTCAAATCAGAGAAAGATTTTCTTACCTCCAGAGAAGGTGTCGTCTTTGAAAGATTTGACCCACTTAGTGGGTACAAAAAAGAAAACCATCCATACGCCTGTGTATGAGGCTGCTGGGAAAGATGGTGGCTTCATTCGAAGCAGTACCCTACGGTCAATTCGATTCAAGGAACTTGCAGAGGGCCATACTGTCAGCCTGGAACAAAAAAGTTCAGGCTTTAGACTTACCAATGTCCCTGTCCCCTTCCGTTCGCAAAAGCCTCCATTGGTGGTTGGTGCCCCAGAATCTGGAAAAAGGGAAACCCTTCAGTCCGGTTTCTTGGAAGGTGGTCACTACAGATGCCAGCCTCATAGGCTGGGGGCAGTACTGGAGCAATGGTCTCTCCAGGGCAAGTGGTCAGAAGCAGAGAAGGCCCTGCCCACCAATCTCTTAGAGATACGAGCAGCCCGGTATGCCCTAGTAGCATGGACATCCAAACTCCAAGGGTCACCTGTCAGAATTCAATCAGACAATGCCACAGCAGTGGCATATATCAATCACCAGGGTGGCACCAGGAGTCGTGCAGCCCAGAGGGAAGCGAATTGCATCCTGGAATGGGCAGAAAGATATGTCACAGCTATATCCGCGGTTTTCACCCCAGGAGTGGAAAATTGGAGAGCGGACTTTTTAAATCGCCAGCAATTATGCCCGGGGGAATGGTCTCTTCACCCCGAGGTTTTCCAGGCAATATGCCAGCGGTGGGGAACACCGGATGTAGATCTGCTAGCATCCAGATTCAACGCAAAGGTGGACAGATTTGTGTCTCGCACAAAGGATCCCCTAGCTTGCGGTTCGGATGCCCTCGTGTTCCCTTGGGATCAGTTCAAGCTGATATATGCATTCCCACCGCGATTAATCCGCAGAATCAGGGTAGAAAAGAAACCAGTGATTCTGGTGGCTCCAGCGTGGCCCCGAAGGGCATGGTACGCGGAGATTGTAAAAATGTCAGTGGGAAGTCCTTGGACCCTCCCACATCGTCCGGACCTGCTTTCGCAAGGACCGATATACTACCCTTCCTTACCAGCCCTAGGTTTGACGGCCTGGCTATTGAAGCCCACATTCTAAAAAAGAGAGGGCTCTCTAATCCTGTGGTATCTACCATGATCAATGCCAGGAAGCCGGTATCCAGGCAGATCTATTATAGGATCTAGAAGGCGTACATCACGTGGTGTGAGGCCAAGAAATGGCATCCACGTAAGTACGTAATAGGTAGGATTCTGGACTTCCTACAGTGGGCTGTACATAGGAAGCTTGCCTTGAGTACTATCAAGGGTCAGACGGCCTTGTCAATATTTTTTCAAAGGCCCTTGGCTTTGCATTCATTAGTCAAAGCTTTCATACAAGGAGTGATGCGTATTAGCCCTCCGGTTAGTATTCCCATATGTCCATGGGACTTAAACCTGGTTCTGTCGGTTCTACAGAAACAACCATTTGAACCATTGCGGCACATTTCCTTGGTTCTTTTCACCAGGAAATTGATTTTCTTAGTAGCCATTTGTTCGGCTAAAAGAGTATCGGAATTAGCCGCCTTGTCCTGTAAGGAGCCATATCTGGTTGTCCATAAGGACAGAGTAGTATTACGTCCTCATCCAGCCTTCTTCCTAAGGTGGTATCGAGGTTCCATTTGAACCAAGATGTGGTTCTTCCTTCTTTTTTCCCCAAACCTAGTTTGGTAGAGGAAAAGTTATTGCATTCTTTGGATGTAGTAAGAGCAGTTAAAGCTTATCTTAAAGCCACTGCTCAGATTCGTGGAACGGATACTTTGTTTGTTCTGCCGGAAGGCCCCAGAAAGGGTCAGGCAGCATCAAAAATCTACTTTAGCCAAGTGGATTCGACAGGTCATAATACAAGCCTATGGCTTGAAAAGGAGACCACCTCCGTTTAAAGTTAGGGCGCACTCCACAAGAGCAGTTGGAACTTCATGGGCAGTGCATCACCAAGCCTCCCTGGCTCAAGTCTGTAAGGCCACAACATGGTCCTTAGTACACACGTTTACTAGATTCTACCAGGTAGACGTCAGAAGTCAGGAGGATGTCGCCTTTGGGCGCAGTGTGTTGCAGGCCGCAAAAGAGCCTCATGCCTGATGGCGCCCAGCTTATGTATAGTGTATCCCTCCCCTCATTTGGCATTGCTTTGGGACGTCCCATTAGTAATGACTAAGTCGCTCTGTGTCCCGTGATGTACGAAAAAGAAAAAGGGATTTTTATAACAGCTTACCTGTAAAATCCTTTTATTGGAGTACATCACGGGACACAGAGCTCCCACCCCTCTTTTTGGGACACTTATTGCTTTGCTACAAAACTGAGGTGCTCCCGGATGGGAGGGGCTTATATAGGGGAGGGTACTTCCAGTTTGGAAGTTGCCAGTGCCAGCACCTGAAGGTAAACTATATAACCCATTAGTAATGACTAAGTCGCTCTGTGTCCCGTGATGTACTCCAAGAAAAGGATTTTACAGGTAAGCTGTTATAAAAATCCCTTTTTTTGAATGACGGGCAGAGGCAGCGCCCTGCACAGGCGGAGCTCTGCCGTGTGATTCCTTCGGTGTTCTGCCCTTACGCTGGCCCCCCGAGGGCATCCTGCCTCATTGGAGATGTGCCTCCTCCTCATCCTCCTCCTCCTCCTCCTCCTCCTCTCTCCTATTAGGCACCCACGTGGAGTCAGTGACCTCATCATCCCCTCCCTCCTCATCACTGGAGCCAATCTGGCAGTATGCTGCAGCTGCTGGAACATGACTGCCAGATTGGTGTCCTTCTTGAGCATCCCCTCTCTCTGCTCTCACGCTACTGCCTTCCTCTAGCTGGGTATCATCATCAGACCCTTCGAAACGCTGGGCATCCTCCTGGAGCATGTACCCAACACTGTGCTCAAACAGTTCGGGGGACTCCTCAGGAGGACATGGTTGGTCTAGGGAAGGAGTGACTGATGATGACATTGATACCAGGGAAGAGGACGCTTTGGCAGCTGCTTTGCCAGTACCCTGAGCCTGGGTGAGAGAGGATGAGGAGGATGAGGAGGGCTTGGTCATCCACTCTACCAAGTCTTCGGCATGATGCGGCTCAACGCGTTCAGTTGCCGAAAAGAAGGACAAGCGTGTCCCATGGCCACGTGCTGATGGCGATGCACCGCGTCCACGACCAGCACTGTTGTCTCCAGACACAGAGCCTGCTTGCCCTCTTTTATTGGCTCCTGACTGTCTGCCTCTCCTTGTTTGCCTTTCAGACATTCTAATGGCCTGCAGGGAAATGGGAAAACCAGCAATAAGGCCTAGCTTCAGGAGTATAGTTTGCAGGAATCACACTACGCCTGCTGTAGGTGCTGCAAATGCCTGTTGGTGTAACACACCAGGAAAAAGCAGCAATACAGGCTAACTTCAGGCGTAATATGATCAGGAGGCACACTCCGCCCACTGTAAGTGCCGCAAATGCCTGTTGGTGTAACACACCAGGAAAAAGCAGCAATACAGGCTAACTTCAGGTGTAATATGATCAGGAGGCACACTCCGCCCGCTGTAAGTGCCGCAAATGCCTGTTGGTGTAACACACCAGGAAAAAGCAGCAATACAGGCTAACTTCAGGTGTAATATGATCAGGAGGCACACTCCGCCCGCTGTAAGTGCCGCAAATGCCTGTTGGTGTAACACACCAGGAAAAAGCAGCAATACAGGCTAACTTCAGGTGTAATATGATCAGGAGGCACACTCCGCCCGCTGTAAGTGCCGCAAATGCCTGTTGGTGTAACACACCAGGAAAAAGCAGCAATACAGGCTAACTTCAGGTGTAATATGATCAGGAGGCACACTCCGCCCGCTGTAAGTGCGGCAAATGCCTGTTGGTGTAACACACCAGGAAAAAGCAGCAATACAGGCTAACTTCAGGTGTAATATGATCAGGAGGCACACTCCGCCCGCTGTAAGTGCGGCAAATGCCTGTTGGTGTAACACACCAGGAAAAAGCAGCAATACAGGCTAACTTCAGGTGTAATATGATCAGGAGGCACACTCTGCCCGCTGTAAGTGCCGCAAATGCCTGTTGGTGTAACACACCAGGAAAAAGCAGCAATACAGGCTAACTTCAGGTGTAATATGATCAGGAGGCACACTCTGCCCGCTGTAAGTGCCGCAAATGCCGGTTGGTGTAACACACCAGGAAAAAGCAGCAATACAGGCTAACTTCAGGTGTAATATGATCAGGAGGCACACTCCGCCCGCTGTAAGTGCTGCAAATGCCTGTTGGTGTAACACACCAGGAAAAAGCAGCAATACAGGCTAACTTCAGGTGTAATATGATCAGGAGGCACACTCCGCCCGCTGTAAGTGCCGCAAATGCCTGTTGGTGTAACACACCAGGAAAAAGCAGCAATACAGGCTAACTTCAGGTGTAATATGATCAGGAGGCACACTCCGCCTGCTGTAAGTGCCGCAAAGGCCTGTTGGTGTAACACAACAGGAAAAAGCAGCAATACAGGCTAACTTCAGGTGTAATATGATCAGGAGGCACACTCCGCCCGCTGTAAGTGCTGCAAATGCCTGTTGGTGTAACACACCAGGAAAAAGCAGCAATACGGGCTAACTTCAGGTGTATAATGTGCAGGAGGCTTAGCAACAATGACACTGACACTGTCCCCTGCCTATCCTTCTCTCTCCCTGCACACAAGGTTTATCAAAGTATATGACACTGACACTCTCCCTGCCAATCCTTCTCTCTCCCTACACACAATGTTTAGCAAAGAATATGACACTGACACTCTCCCTGCCTATCCTTCTCTGTCCCTACACACAAGGTTTAGCAAAGAATATGACACTGACACAGTCCCCTGCCTATCCTTCTCTCTCCCTACACACAAGGTTTAGCAAAGAATATGACACTGACACTCTCCCTGCCTATCCTTCTCTGTCCCTACACACAAGGTTTAGCAAAGAATAGTTTTGACACTGTCCCTGCCTATCCTTCACTTTCCCTGCTCCGGAACACACTACACCTGCCTGTGGCCAATCATTGCTCTCCTCGCTGCCGGCGCTGTGATTGGCCAAGCATGCAGGGTCACAGTGCATGCTTGGCCAATCACAGCGCCGGGATTACACTGCGATGGCGCAGTGTATTGTGGGCCGTTCGCGTCACTCGAATTTGGCGCGAACGGCCCAAATCGTTCGTTGTTCGCCGAACGCTGCGAACACCGAGCTCATCCCTACTTGTAAACACCAAATCTCAGAAAGAGGCTCAGTCCTTAAAGTGGTTGTAAACCCACTTTTTCAACTTGCACCTACAGGTAAGCCTAGATTAAGGCTTACCTGTAGGTGCAAGAAATATCTCCTAAACCTACACGGTTTAGGAGATATTTACTAAAAATGACAGGCGCCGCTGTCAGATAACGGCGCATTCATGGGGTTAATCCCATTCACAAAATCGGCTACTTCCCAGCAATCGCTGGGTGTAGCTGAATGTCACAGCTCTCGCGCGCATGCGCAGAGTGACGTCTCCGCTGCTCCGGCCAATCACAGCGCCGGAGCGGCGCTGTGATTGGCTGGTGCGGCGATACCCGGAAGTAACCTTCCGGCTATTGCCGCAGCGATGGATGCGGCTGAAGAGGGAGACAAGGACGGCTTCGGGGGCCCCGATCTAAGGTAAGTGATGCATAATGAGCTATTATGCTAGTCATATTAGCTCATTATGCCTTTGTCTTGCAGGTGGTTATGAAAATAAATAAATAAATATCGGGTTTACAACCACTTTAAGTGGTTAATCTAGTTATTTTGTTTAGTTCAATTAGGTTGATTGGTTCAAATCGTTTTGGGAATTCGTATTCCAAATTTTTTGAATTTTCTTTGAATTTACAATTTTTTTTCGATTTGAAACGTTCAAATCGATAAATTTTCTAATCGGTCAAAACAAAAATGTTATATTGTTTTCGATTTGAATGCAGCAAAGTGAACAAACAGGAGAAAAATCTTCATCAAATGATTACAATGACTCTTTAAATCACCTTTGGCTTAACTAAAACAGCATTATTTTGAAATAGTACTCTAATAACACGCACAGTTTTTGATTCCAGCATTATGTGTAGTTGGAATTAGAGATGTAAAGGCCCGGAAAAAAAACGAAAAAATTCGGAAAAAAAAAGTTTTTTTCCCATTTTTTTAGTGAAGGCTTTTTTGTTATTTTTTCCCAAAAATTGGAAAAATTTAAAAAAGAAAAAACAAATTGTGGAATATTTTATTTTAACATGATGAATAAAATATTTTAAGACAGGGTGTTCAAGAGAAAAATGTGATTTGAAAATATTGTCAGATGAAATATGTATTTCCAAATGCTACCAGGATGACAAAACACATTCATGTATGTAACAAGTAGGGATGAGCTTTGTGTTCGACTCAAACATTGCCTGTTCACCCGTTCGGCGAACAGCGAACAATTTGGGGTGTTTGCGGCAAATTCGAAATTCAAAATTGTCATAAAAAGTGTTTGGGGACCCGGGTCCTGCCCCAGGGGACATGTATCAATGCAAAAAAAAAAAAAGCGTGGGGGTCCCCTCAAATTCAATTACCAGGCCCTTCATGACTGGTATGGATATTAAGGGGAACCCTGCGCCAAATCAAATGTGTGGGGGTCCCCCCAAATTCAATTACCAGGCCCTTCAGGTCTGGTATGGATATTAAGGGGAACCCTGTGCCAAGTCAAAAAAAAAAAGTTGTGCGGTTCCCCCCAAATATCCATACTAGAAACTTCAGGTCTGGTATGGATTTTAAGGGGAACTCCGCGCCAAATAAAAAAAAAATGGCATGGGGTTCCCCCCAAAAATCCATACCAGACCCTTATCCGAGCACGCAACCTGTCAGGCCGCAGCAAAAGAGGGGGAGACGAGAGAGTGCCCCCCTGAACCGTACCAGGCCACATGCCCTCAACATGGGGAGGATGCTTCGGGGTCTGGACCCCAAAGCACCATGTCCCCATGTTGATGGGGATAAGGGCCTCATCCCCACAACCCTTGCCCGGTGGTTGTGGGGGTCTGCGGGCGGGGGCTTATCGGAATCTGGAAGACCCCTTTAACAAAGGGGACCCCCAGATCCCGCCCCCCATGTGAATTGGTAGCAGGGTACATTGTACCCCTACCATTTCACAAAGAAAGTGTAAAAAAAAATAAAACAACACACAGACACAGTTGGGATAAGTACTCTATTAAAAATAAAAAAAAGAATAATAAAAAAAAAGACTCCAGCGGTGGTAATCCACTCTAGATCTCCACTCCATTGCGATGTCTCCACTCCAGTGATGTCAGTATCCTGTGATGGATGATCTCTCCAGGCTCCAGCGACGATGTCCAGCTACGAGGAACAGCACACGGTCCTCTCTTCACCGGAGCGGAGACACCCCGGGAATGACGTGGCTTCAGCCAGTGACAGCTCTTATCTAGCTGAGGGCGGGGACACCGTCACGTAACCCCTTCCCCCTCTGACACAAGGGGAAACCCAGGCTTTCCCAGTGACGTGCGGGTGACCCCGCCCCTCTCTGATGCAACGCAGGTTTCCCTTGCATCAGAGGGGGGCGGGGTCACCGTTACCAATTCACATGGGGGGGGCGGGATCTGGGGGTCCCCTTTGTTAAAGGGCTCTTCCAGATTCCGATAAGCCCCCGCCCGCAGACCCCCACAACCACCGGGCAAGGGTTGTGGGGATGAGGCCCTTATCCCCATCAACATGGGGACATGGTGCTTTGGGGTCCAGACCCCGAAGCATCCTCCCCATGTTGAGGGCATGTGGCCTGGTACGGTTCAGGATGGGGCGCTCTATCGTCCCCCCCTCTTTTCCTGCGGCCTGCCAGGTTGCGTGCTCGGATAAGGGTCTAGTAAGGATTTTTGGGGGGAACCCCACGCCATTTCTTTTTAAATTTGGTGCGGAGTTCCCCTTAAAATCCATACCAGACCTGAAGGGTCTGGTATGGATATTTGGGGGGAACCACACGCCATTTTTTTTTAAATTTAGCGCAGGGTTCCCCTTAAAATCCATACCAGACCTGAAGGGCCTGGTAATTGAATTTGGGGGGACCTCACACATTTTTTTTATTTTTTATCAATGACTTTCAATTACTTTTCTCTGTATTGCCGGCAATTCATTACAGCCGCGAGTACTTTTAAATTACTTTTTTTCCTTCAGAAATGACATTTTGTGCAGAGACTGTTCTAAGCACGGGAAACAAGCGCTGCTTTACGGGCATACTCTATACACCCCCAGGTACGAAATTTAAAGGAATATTTCACTTTTATTGTTTCACTTTAAGCATTATTAAAATCACTGCTCTTGAAAAAACTTCCGTTTTTAAAACAATTTTTTACATTGATACATCCGGGTCCCCAAACACTTTTTATGACAATAACTTGCATATAAGCCTTTAAAATTAGCACTTTTGATTTTTCATGTTCGTGTCCCATAGACTTTAACGGGGTTCGGATGTTCGAACAAAATTATTGCCTGTTCGCATGTTCTGGTGCAAACCGAACTGGGGGGTGTTCGGCTCATCCCTAGTAACAAGTGTCCTGTAGATATTATAAAATCCTTCATGGATCGAAGTGAAGAGGACAATGATGACAATGCACATAATTTTTCACAACGTTCTCGTAACAGAATGACTTTCAATCTTAAAAGGACAAAAAAGTGCTAATGTAGCATTTTTTTCAACTTTTCCGAAAATTTCATTTTTTTCCCCAAAAAAACGGAAAAAAAATGTTTTTTTTCCGAGCTTCAAAATTTCAGGAAATTTTACATCTCTAGTTGGAATACGACTGGCGTTCAATGTAAAATTAGATTAAAATTTCAGTCTGAATTTCAAAAATTTGGATGAATTTTGTTATGTTATTCGGAGCATTCGGTAAAATGTGTTTATATTGTAATTCGGGTATTCGGAAATATCCCAATCTCCGAATAATGAAAAATTTGTCTGAATATTAATTCGGAACGAAACTAACCGCACGTGTCTACCTTTTAACACACCTGTTAAACTTGCCAGAAACCTTGTCCACTGATAACCTCTGTGTGTTCTGCCTATGCTGCATTCTTATCAGTTACAGAGAGAGAGCTCAATTATCGCCGAGAACTACAAAACCTGTTCCCTCTTGTTATGAAGAAGAGGAGTGGGGGAGATTCCTGTAGTCTTGTCTGGTTTCTGTTGTCCTGATTTAGTACAGTGAGTGAATATTTTCACCCTAGGACAAGAAGTGTGTTACTGGCAGGATAACCAGGTGAAAATTAAAGGGGGAAAATAATGTATAACAGCCAAAACGTATTTTTTAGTTTTGAATACAGTGGAAAGGGGTTAAAACAACTCTCAGGTTTTTATTGCTGTCTTTTTTATCCTATTTACCATTATTACTGAGTGAAAAGAAAAGTGAAAGAAAATCCCCAATTTTTGGTTGTCACAAGTACAGGAAAATATGAGAAATCTTCCAATGGGAAGTTCTGCTGATCCTGGTGACAATCAGGGATTCCCTCACTCTGTAAGGATTTCCTCTCACTTCCCATTTTGAATATTGAGCAGGAAGTGAAGAAATCTCCCTAACGGGACACAGATGGGAAAAAAAAACCTGACAGGGGTCATAACCTTCCCTTACTCTATCCAAAATGAAGAAAACATTTTGCTGTTAGTACTATTTAAAAAGGGAAAACCAAAATAGCCACCCCATTACATATATATACTGGAAAGTTGTTATATATGATTGGTTTTTGTTCTCGGTTAAGGTAAACATTTATTACGGTATATTACAGCTCAACAATTCTTAGATGTGATGGCTGCATTCGTTTTCTCTTTTAGGCTTTCTTTCCTTTATTTTCATATGGTGATCTGGCCAGTAAGTCAATTGTTTTTAAAAATAACAAGCTCTCTTGCGGATGTATCAGGTTGGTACAGGGATGAGACAAACCATTTACTACTAACAGGGGTGCTTACAAGGATCCGTTTTATTTATTTATGTAAAACCTTTATCCTAAGGGCTCTTTCACACGGAGGTCCGTTCAGGTCCGCCTGTCAGTTTTTTAGGCGGACCTGAAACGGTTCCTCCATGTAGCCCTATGGAAGCACGGATGTCAGCGGAGACATGTCCGCTCCGCCAAAGTGTGACGGAGGAAAACCTTTTTTTTCTTCCGTCGGCGGAGCGGATCGGATGACAACGGACTCTACGGTCCGTCGTCATCCGATTCCCCATAGGGGAGAGCGGCGCTCTGACAGGGCGGTCCCTGCACAGTGTGCGGGGACCGACCAGTCATCCGTCGGCTCAGCGGGGATCAACGGAGCGATCCCCGCTGAGCAAGCGGAGCTTCACGGTGCGGATCTGCACGGATCCGCCCCGTGTGAAAGGACCCTTAAAGGAAAAAAATTATAAATATTAGCTGTAACTACTAAGTGTCAGATGGAGTTCAGCTTCAACTTGTTTGTGTATTTAAATCTGCAAGTCAACTCCCCTCCCCCCAGACTGACAATGCTGCTGTCCAAATGTACCCCCTGTGCTCCTTCATCCAGAGTGGAGGCACTCTGATGGTTGTTTTACTGACCAGTTTACGAAGTGAAAACAGAGGGGAAAAGCCTAAACAATGAAAACAAATTCAACCACCACATCTAATGATTGATAAGCTGCAATACAACATTTTTGGTTTTATAATTAACCACTTGAAGACCAGGCCTTTTTCTGACATGTGTTGTTAAGTTAAAATCAGTATTTTTTGCTAGGAAATTACTTAGAACCCCCAAATATTATATATATATATATATATATATATATATATATATATATATTTTTAAAGTTGTATCTCACAAAAGTGAGTACACCCCTCACATTTTTTGTAAATATTTTATTACATCTTTTCATGTGACAACACTGAAGAAATTACACTTTGCTACAATGTAAAGTAGTGAGTGTACCGCTTGTATAACAGTGTGTCGTGGAAGAATTCCCTTGGGCTTTGTACGCAAATCCACACCGCGCCTAAATGTGGACTTCCAGCGTCTAAATGCACACAAAGCACAAAACAATTCCTTCGTGCTTAAAAGCACGTTTGTATCAAGCTCTTTGGTACAAGGAATATGAAATACTTCAATGGCACCAGGTAGAATCAGAAACGATGCTGCTTCAAGCTGGAGTCTCAAGCGTCTGGCCAGAGCTCAGCCACCCGGATTCTTTTATTCATTGGAAACAAAAGGATAACAAAACAGGAAGTGATGGCCCCAACAGCCAATCACTTCCCTTAATACAAAATGACATCACAGGAAATGACAAACAGTAAAGGGGAGGGCACTCACAGGAGGGAAAGGGGAGGAAGTGCACACCCCCCATCTTAATCAGCATGGAGCCCACACAATACTGTTCAAAGTAAACAGTATCTAGTGAGATCATTCTACTTGTTCTTATAGTTTTGGGACAATCTGCGGGGACATTGCTACTGCTGTTGTCAATATACGGTACAAGTACACCGACAAGGCAGATATCAATGTCCTCTTATAAATACAGATATGTATCCATAAAGCGGATAACGAAGTCCGCAAGAGAGAATTAATAGGTTTCTCTCATTATGCGGACTTCGCTTCTCTAAGTGTATAGCCATTGGAAAGCATGCAGTCCAGCACATTGCGCTTGATATCTACAAACCAACAAACGCCCACTAGGGATGAGCTTCGTGTTCGAGTCGAACATACGTTCGACTCGAACATTGGCTGTTCGATCGTTCGACGAAGATCGAACGATTTGGGCCGTTCGCGCCAAATTCGAGTGACGCGAACGGCCCACAATGCACTACGCCATCGCAGTGTCATCCAGGCGCTGTGATTGGCCAAGCATGCACTGTGACCCCGCATGCTTGGCCAATCACAGCGCCGGCAGCGAGGAGAGCAATGATTGGCCACAGGCAGGATGCCTGTGGCCAATTATTGCTGAGGGTGTTTAGTACACGCCCCACACTATAAAAGGCCGCCAGCACGGCGGCCTAGTGTAGTGTGTTCCGGAGCAGGGATAGAGTAGCATAGGCAGGGACAGTGACTGTTATTTCTTTCTTGCTTAACCTGGATTCCTTTAGTTTAGGGAAAGAGAAGGATAGGTAGGGAGAGTGTCAGTGTGTTTTGTGCTTCTGCTATAGTGTGCTTAAAAAAAACATTTATTCTAGGGACAGAAAACTCTAGGTAGGGACAGTGTCAGTTTCTTTCACTCTGCAAGTCCTTGTTTCCAGGGACCTGTAAGGACAGTGAGTTAATTGTCCTTGTGCTATATTGTGCTTAAAAAAAACATTTATTCTAGGGACAGAAAACTCTAGGTAGGGACAGTGTCAGTTTCTTTCACTCTGCAAGTCCTTGTTTCCAGGGACCTGTAAGGACAGTGAGTTAATTGTCCTTGTGCTATATTGTGATTAAAAAAAACATTTATTCTAGGGACAGAAAACTCTAGGTAGGGACAGTGTCAGTTTCTTTCACTCTGCAAGTCCTTGTTTCCAGGGACCTGTAAGGACAGTGAGTTAATTTTCCTTGTGCTATATTGTGATTAAAAAAAACATTTTTTCTAGGGACAGAAAACTGTAGGTAGGGAGAGTGTTTTTTTTCTTTCACTCTGCAAGTCCTTGTTTCCAGGGACCTGTAAGGACAGTGAGTTAATTGTCCTTGTGCTATATTGTGCTTAAAAAAAACATTTATTCTAGGGACAGAAAACTCTAGGTAGGGACAGTGTCAGTTTCTTTCACTCTGCAAGTCCTTGTTTCCAGGGACCTGTAAGGACAGTGAGTTAATTTTCCTTGTGCTATATTGTGATTAAAAAAAACATTTATTCTAGGGACAGAAAACTCTAGGTAGGGACAGTGTCAGTTTCTTTCACTCTGCAAGTCCTTGTTTCCAGGGACCTGTAAGGACAGTGAGTTAATTTTCCTTGTGCTATATTGTGATTAAAAAAAACATTTTTTCTAGGGACAGAAAACTGTAGGTAGGGAGAGTGTTTTTTTTCTTTCACTCTGCAAGTCCTTGTTTCCAGGGACCTGTAAGGACAGTGAGTTAATTGTCCTTGTGCTATATTGTGATTAAAAAAAAACATTTATTCTAGGGACAGAAAACTCTAGGTAGGGACAGTGTCAGTTTCTTTCACTCTGCAAGTCCTTGTTTCCAGGGACCTGTAAGGACAGTGAGTTAATTTTCCTTGTGCTATATTGTGCTTAAAAAAAACATTTTTTCTAGGGACAGAAAACTGTAGGTAGGGAGAGTGTTTTTTTTCTTTCACTCTGCAAGTCCTTGTTTCCAGGGACCTGTAAGGACAGTGAGTTAATTGTCCTTGTGCTATATTGTGCTTAAAAAAAACATTTATTCTAGGGACAGAAAACTCTAGGTAGGGACAGTGTCAGTTTCTTTCACTCTGCAAGTCCTTGTTTCCAGGGACCTGTAAGGACAGTGAGTTAATTTTCCTTGTGCTATATTGTGATTAAAAAAAACATTTATTCTAGGGACAGAAAACTCTAGGTAGGGACAGTGTCAGTTTCTTTCACTCTGCAAGTCCTTGTTTCCAGGGACCTGTAAGGACAGTGAGTTAATTTTCCTTGTGCTATATTGTGATTAAAAAAAACATTTTTTCTAGGGACAGAAAACTGTAGGTAGGGAGAGTGTTTTTTTTCTTTCACTCTGCAAGTCCTTGTTTCCAGGGACCTGTAAGGACAGTGAGTTAATTTTCCTTGTGCTATATTGTGCTTAAAAAAAACATTTTTTCTAGGGACAGAAAACTGTAGGTAGGGAGAGTGTTTTTTTTCTTTCACTCTGCAAGTCCTTGTTTCCAGGGACCTGTAAGGACAGTGAGTTAATTGTCCTTGTGCTATATTGTGCTTAAAAAAAACATTTATTCTAGGGACAGAAAACTCTAGGTAGGGACAGTGTCAGTTTCTTTCACTCTGCAAGTCCTTGTTTCCAGGGACCTGTAAGGACAGTGAGTTAATTTTCCTTGTGCTATATTGTGATTAAAAAAAACATTTTTTCTAGGGACAGAAAACTGTAGGTAGGGAGAGTGTTTTTTTTCTTTCACTCTGCAAGTCCTTGTTTCCAGGGACCTGTAAGGACAGTGAGTTAATTTTCCTTGTGCTATATTGTGATTAAAAAAAACATTTTTTCTAGGGACAGAAAACTGTAGGTAGGGAGAGTGTTTTTTTTCTTTCACTCTGCAAGTCCTTGTTTCCAGGGACCTGTAAGGACAGTGAGTTAATTGTCCTTGTGCTATATTGTGCTTAAAAAAAACATTTTTTCTAGGGACAGAAAACTCTAGGTAGGGAGAGTGTTTTTTTTTTTTCACTCTGCAAGTCCTTGTTTCCAGGGACCTGTAAGGACAGTGAGTTAATTGTCCTTGTGCTATATTGTGCTTAAAAAAAACATTTATTCTAGGGACAGAAAACTCTAGGTAGGGACAGTGTCAGTTTCTTTCACTCTGCAAGTCCTTGTTTCCAGGGACCTGTAAGGACAGTGAGTTAATTTTCCTTGTGCTATATTGTGCTTAAAAAAAACATTTATTCTAGGGACAGAAAACTCTAGGTAGGGACAGTGTCAGTTTCTTTCACTCTGCAAGTCCTTGTTTCCAGGGACCTGTAAGGACAGTGAGTTAATTGTCCTTGTGCTATATTGTGCTTAAAAAAAACATTTATTCTAGGGACAGAAAACTCTAGGTAGGGACAGTGTCAGTTTCTTTCACTCTGCAAGTCCTTGTTTCCAGGGACCTGTAAGGACAGTGAGTTAATTTTCCTTGTGCTATATTGTGATTAAAAAAAACATTTATTCTAGGGACAGAAAACTCTAGGTAGGGACAGTGTCAGTTTCTTTCACTCTGCAAGTCCTTGTTTCCAGGGACCTGTAAGGACAGTGAGTTAATTTTCCTTGTGCTATATTGTGATTAAAAAAAACATTTTTTCTAGGGACAGAAAACTGTAGGTAGGGAGAGTGTTTTTTTTCTTTCACTCTGCAAGTCCTTGTTTCCAGGGACCTGTAAGGACAGTGAGTTAATTTTCCTTGTGCTATATTGTGATTAAAAAAAAAAATTTTTCTAGGGACAGAAAACTGTAGGTAGGGAGAGTGTTTTTTTTCTTTCACTCTGCAAGTCCTTGTTTCCAGGGACCTGTAAGGACAGTGAGTTAATTGTCCTTGTGCTATATTGTGCTTAAAAAAAACATTTTTTCTAGGGACAGAAAACTGTAGGTAGGGAGAGTGTTTTTTTTTTTTCACTCTGCAAGTCCTTGTTTCCAGGGACCTGTAAGGACAGTGAGTTAATTTTCCTTGTGCTATATTGTGCTTAAAAAAAACATTTATTCTAGGGACAGAAAACTCTAGGTAGGGACAGTGTCAGTTTCTTTCACTCTGCAAGTCCTTGTTTCCAGGGACCTGGAGAGACATTGAGTGAATTGTCCTTGTGCTATATTGTGATTAAAAAAAACATTTATTCTAGGGACAGAAAACTCTAGGTAGGGACAGTGTCAGTTTCTTTCACTGTGAAAGTCCTTGTTTCAAGGGACAGAGAAGGACACCAGAAGGTAGCCCTTATTGCTTTTTTCCCATCTCCCTGCAGGCCATCTATTAGAATGTCTGGAAGGCAAACAAGGAGAGGCAGACAGTCAGGAGGCAATAAAAGAGGGCAAGCAGGCTCTGTGTCTGGGGGCAACAGTGCTGGTCGTGGACGCGGTGCATTGTCATCAGCACATGGCCATGGGACACGCTTGTCCTTCTTTTCGGCAGCTGGACATGTTGAGCCACATCATGCCGAAGACTTGGTAGAGTGGATGACCAAGCCCTCCTCCTCCTCCTCATCCTCTCTCACCCAGGCTCAGGGTACTGGAAAAGCAGCTGCCAAAGCGTCGTCTTCCCTGGTATCAATGTCAGACAAATCATCAGTCACTCCTTCCCTAGACCCACCATGTCCTCCTCCTGAGGAGTCCCCCGAACTGTTTCAGCACAGTGTTGGGTACATGCTCCAGGAGGATGCCCAGCGTTTCGAAGGGTCTGATGATGAAACCCAGCTAGAGGAAGGCAGTAGCGTGAGAGCAGACAGAGGGGATGCTCAAGAAGGACACCAATCTGGCAGTCATGTTCCAGCAGCTGCAGCATACTGCCAGATTGGCTCCAGTGATGAGGAGGGAGGGGATGATGAGGTCAATGACTCCACGTGGGTGCCTAATAGGAGAGAGGAGGAGGAGGAGGATGAGGAGGAGGCACATCTCCAACGAGGCAGGATGCCCTTTGGTGGCCAGCGTAAGGGCAGTACACCGACGGAATCACACCGCAGAGCTCCGCCTGTGCAGGGCGCTGCCTCTGCCCGTCATTCAAAAAGTTCTTTGGTGTGGGCCTTTTTTGAGGCTAGTGCATCAGATCGCACAGCTGCTGTTTGCAACATATGTCTCAAGCGTATATCGCGTGGCCAAAACATCAGCCGCTTGGGTACCACATGCCTGACCAGACATATGTTGACCTGCCATGCAGCTCGTTGGCAAGCCTACCTCAAAGACCCACACCAAAGAACAAAGCGGACCTCTCCTTGCACCGCATCAGCTGGGATCTCCAACCCCACTATAACTTCAGTCCTCTCTGAAACATGCACTGAGAGGAATGAAGGTGTAGAATTAGGTGTGTCACAGCCAAGTACTTGCGCCCACTCTGCTAGCAGTACACCGACGTCCGATTCTAGCAGGCAAATTTCCCTGCCCCAGCTGCTGGACCGTCGAAAGAAGTTCACTCCCAGCCATCCACATGCCCAGCGGTTGAATGCTAGCTTGGCTAAATTGCTAGCGCTTCAACTGCTGCCTTTTCAGTTGGTAGACTCGGCCCCCTTCCGTGAGTTTGTGCAATGTGCGGTTCCTCAGTGGCAGGTTCCCAAACGCCACTTTTTCTCACGGAAGGCTATTCCGGCTCTCTACCGGCATGTGGAAGGCAATGTCTTGGCCTCGCTGGACAGGGCGGTCAGCGGTAAGGTGCATATTACCGCTGACTCATGGTCCAGCAGGCATGGACAGGGACGTTACCTTTCTTTCACGGCCCATTGGGTCACTCTTTTGGCAGCTGGGAAGGATTCAGGACAAGGTGCAGTAGTGTTGGAGGTTGTCCCACCGCCACGCCTCCAAAATGCTACTACTGGTTGTGACACACCTCTCTCCTCCACCCCCTCCTCTTCTTCTTCCTCCATGGCCTCTTCCTGTGGTTTGTCCTATGAACCAGCGGTGCTCCGTAGCCGTTCACGGGGCTACGCAAGTACGCAGGCAAAAAGATGCCATGCCGTGCTTGCGCTGGTGTGTTTGGGGGACAGAAGCCACACTGGGGCAGAGGTCCTGTCTGCTCTGCAGGGCCAGGCCGAGAGGTGGTTGACGCCACGCCAGCTTAAGCCAGGAATGGTGGTTTGCGACAATGGCACCAACCTCCTCTCCGCCCTCCGACAGGGACAACTGACCCATGTGCCCTGTGTGGCTCACGTCCTTAACCTGGTGGTGCAGCGCTTCTTGGGCAGGTACCCGGGCTTACAGGATGTCCTGAGGCAGGCCAGGAAAGTCTGTGTGCATTTCCGCAGATCTTATAATGCCAGTGCTCGCCTGGCTGAGCTGCAAAAGGAGTTGAACCTGCCCAAGAACCGCCTTATATGTGACATGCCCACCAGGTGGAACTCAACGTTGGCCATGCTGCAGCGGCTGCACACGCAGCAGAGGGCCATCAATGAGTACCTGTGCGACTACGGCACCAGGACAGGGTCAGGGGAGCTTGGTTTTTTTTCTCCACGCCAGTGGGGCATGATCAGGGATGCATGCACTGTCCTGGCACCATTTGAGGAGGCCACGAGGATGGTGAGCAGTGACAGTGCATGCATCAGTGACACTGTACCTCTTGTCCACCTGTTGGAGCACACGCTGCGTGGAATAATGGACAGGGCACTTGAGGCAGAACAGAGGCAGGAAGAGGAGGACTTCCTTGCCTCTCAAGGCCCCCTTTACCCAGACAGTGTTCCTTCTGTCCCACCCATCGCACAGGAAGAGGAGGAGGAGGAGGAGGAGGAGGAGGAGGAGGAGGATTGTGTCAGCATGGAGGTGGAGGCTGGCACTCAGCATCATCAGCAGCAGTCTTTTAGGGATGATTTACAGTCCCAAGAAACCAGTGGACTTGTACGTGGCTGGGAGGAGGTGGCTGCGGATCATGTCGTCCTTAGTGACCCAGAGGACTCCGGAGCGAATGCCTCAGCAAACCTACGCTGCATGGCCTCCCTGATCCTGCAAAGTCTGCGGAAGGATCCTCGTATTCTTCGGATCAAGGAGAGGGACCATTACTGGCTGGCCACTCTCCTTGATCCACGGTACAAGGGTAAGGTTGCGGACCTTATGTTACCGTCGCAGAGGGAGCAGAGGATGAGACAACTCCGGGAGGCCTTGCAGAAAGGTCTGTGCAACGCGTTCCCAGAGACTGGGAGGTTGCAAACTCCTGGTCCTGGACAACGAGTTGCTGAGGCTTCGGCCAGTCAAAGAAGGAGCGGTGGGGAAGGTGGCCGTCTGACCGATGCGTTCAGACAATTCTTTAGTCCGCAGCCCCAAAGTATGATCGGTTCCAGCAACCATCGCCAGCGTCTGATAAACATGGTGCAGGAATATCTAGGGGCAAGGTCAGACTTGGACACCTTCCCCACCGAAAATCCTCTGGCTTACTGGGTCTTGAGGATGGATCACTGGCCAGAGCTTGCACAGTATGCAATTGAGCTACTGGCCTGTCCTGCATCCAGCGTTCTTTCGGAACGCACATTCAGTGCTGCTGGAGGATTTGTCACGGATCACAGGGTGCGCCTGTCCACCGACTCGGTTGATCGACTGACTTTCATCAAGATGAACCAGTCTTGGATCACCACCAGCTACCACACACCTGATGCTGATATAACAGACTAATTGATTTTAAAATGTCACATCCCTTCAAGACTGATGCTGATGCTGAGTGCCTGTGCTGTTATGTTGACTGGCTATCCTCCTCCTCCGAGTCCTCAATGATACGATTGATGATGATAGCTTGGAAGATCATTTTTGTTTATGGGTGCCGCCACCAGTGCCTAACGCCCAATTTTTCAGCCCCTGTTTAACAGGGGCGTGTAATTACAATTTTTGAAGCAATACTTTGCAACAGGGCTCATTGCTGTGCTCCAAGTACAGTATCTGTGAGGAGTTGCAGTGTTGTGCCACCAGTGCCTAAGGCCCAATTTTTCAGCCCCTGTTTAACAGGGGCGTGTCATTACAATTTTTGAAGCAATACTTTGCAACAGGGCTCATTGCTGTGCTCCAAGTACAGTATCTGTGAAGGGTTGCAGTGTTGTGCCACCAGTGCCTAAGGCCCAATTTTTCAGCCCCTGTTCAACAGGGGCATGTAATTACAATTCTTGATCTAATAATTCACAGCAGGGCCCATTGCTGCACCCACCAAGAGTAACTGTCAGGGCTTACAGTGTTGTGGCACCAGCACCACCATCAAAGGCCCAATTTTTACTACCACTGTTCAACAATTATATGTAATTAAAATTCCTGATATAATAGTTGACAGCAGGGCGTTCCAGCACCAACCAAGAGTAACTGTGAGTGCTTACAGTGTTGTGCCAACACCAACAACTAAGGGGCCTATTTCTGCAGAGTATATACGGCAGGTCCCTACTTTCAAACATCCAACTTACAAACGACTCCTACTTGCAAACGCAAGAAGACAACAGGAAGTGAGAGGAAATCTACCACTAGGAAGGAAAATTCTCTCCTGTAAGAATAAATATGGGAGAAAGGTGTCTCCTCTGTACTGATGCTTTATCAGCAATCCTTGTTTCAAGAAAAACACCACATTTCAAAAACAGTTGTCATTAGGACGGAAAGTGAGGTGAAATGTTCTGAACAGGGGCACAGACAGCAAAACAAATGTTACAGGGGTGATAACCCTTACCTATGTTTTCCAAAAAGTTTAAAAATAGATTTTTGGTCTGGAGCTACACTTCAACAATGTACCTGTTCAAAATTACAAACAGATTCTACATAAGAACAAACCTACAGTCCCTGTCTTGTATGCACCGCCTGTATACGGCTGTTCAGAGTATATAGGGCCTTTTTTATTTTATGTGCGGGGTTCCCCTTAATATCCATACAAGACCCAAAGGGGCTGGTAATGGGCTGGGGTAGGGGGGGGGTCATGGGGTAGCTATGCCATTTTTCTTAAAGATTTTCATCCATATTACCGGGACCAGACATTACATTAAAGCCGCAAGCAGTTTTAAATGGCTTTTTTTTCCTTTAGAAGTGTCATTTTGTGCAGGGACAGTTCTAAACACGGGAAACACGTGGCACTTCACAGGCATACTTTAGACACCCCCCAGGTACGATATTTAAAGGAATATTTGACTTTTTTTTTTCACTTTATGCATCATTAAAATGACTGCTCCCGGAAAACGACCGTTTTTAAAACTTATTTTTGCATTGATACATGTCCCCTGGTGCAGAACCCGGGTTCCCAAACCCTTTTTAGGACAATAACATGCATAATAGTTGTTATAATTAGCACTTTAGAATTCGAACGTTCGCATCCATTGTATTTAATAGGGTTCTAATGTTCGTTCGAACTTTCGGTCCGTTCGCGGGTTCTGGTGCGAACCGAACCCGGGGGTGTTCGGCTCATCACTAACGCCCACACACGCAGAGAACACGTTTCAATCCCCCGCTGGTCTCGATTCAACCCAAGTGCGCTCTGCTAGAGCGCTCCTCGATTAAACATCAGACACAGGGAGACAGATGACAATCTGTGTCTGATGTATAAAACGCACATCCTAGAATAAAATGTCCACATAAATCTTATATAATAAAATTTCCACAACAGTCCCTCCTTTTTGTCATATGCTCCCATGTGTCTCTCAAAACTTGATCTTCTTACACCTGGAAATGAATCAGTCCTTACAATCCATAAAAAGGAAAACACGGCTTGACATGTAGACTCTGTTCTTCAGGAGACATGACTTATAAGGAGGGTACGAAATGGTGAGCTGTAGTAATCGCCGATCGGTCTGGAATCCTCTGCATCTGATGCGTTGGTTGGGCTTCGGGGCGTCTTATCTCATTGAGGAAAATGTGGTCATCTGCTCGGGCTCTGGTCACGCGTCCAATCAGGCAACAGGAGCACCTCATCACGACATATAAAAGGAATAGAAACAAAAATGACATGAGTATATACACCCCTACTTCCTTCAACCACGATCCAATGGAAAATAAAAAATCCCCAAAGTTTCCCAAACCCTTAAAAGGATTCCAACCCTCACTAGCTATAGCTCTGGCTTTGCCTTGCAGGGATCTAGCCTTATCCATATGGGCCTGAACTTTGTCATTGGTATCCTCAATCCAGGTACAACAAACAATCTTCACCTATGAATTCACAGAAACCCCCCTTGGATGCTAACAGATAATCAAGGGCCATCTTTTCCTGTAAAAGAAGGGTCCTGATCTGCCGTTGTTCCTGTGAGATTTCCCTTACAGCCTCTATGGTTTCATTGAATATCCCATCCACAATGGATGAGAAATTATTCAATCGTTTCATAAGTTCAATCCCCCAACCCGTCCAAGCAGGAAACCATGCCCAGGCCTGGTCAGAGTTGGTGAACAATTCCCTTCTAGCTTTTCCTGACGTTCTTACCTTCTCTCGTGCCATCAGATCCTCTCGATCATCCGCGATGTAAGATGCTGGGACTAGTTTAACCAGGACACATGAACCTCTTGCATTAGGGGGGATTACCTTATAAGCTGAGGTACCGCATAAGAAGTAGTAGGGGCCAGTCAGAGTCGCACAGGGGGAACCACTCTGACGGTTACGTGCATTGAGTAGTAACAGGATAGACTGGGGGATTGCTCCCTCGGTCTGAACGTCACACCCTTCCTTCCAACAGATGTAATCTGGTCTATTAGTGTTATTAAAGAAGACGGGGGTTTCGTTGGTTAGATTAACTGTTATACCTTCTTTACAGGTGGTGGACCCAACAAAGTTATCCCCTCTACCGAAACTAAAGTTGAAGCACACTTGTGGGCTACCTAGTTGTCCCGATACCCATACTGGTTTTGTGAGGGAGGGGCAAAAGCCAGAGCTCATGTTAAAACTATAACTAATTTTACCCTCTAGGAATGTATCATTAAGTTCTATTAACAAGTGTCTGTTTGGAGTCTTTAGTTTCCTCATACCGATACGGACATCATATATCGCATGTACTGCTGCCATTGCCGGGGCATCAAGGCTTGGTGAAGGTTTGGAGCATACCCAGCAGTTGGTCCTGTTCGCCATTTTTGCCAGCTGGAGATGCATTTTAAACAATAAATTGGGATGCTTTTCATCATTACCCTTGCTAAAATACACTAAACTAAAACTATAAATAAAGAAGATACTCCTCATTCTTTGATGTAGTTGAGCAGCTTCTTGCAGTGGCTGGCGTGGATCCAGTTGTCCCGTTCATCAAGCTTTAGTGAGGTCGGCGTGGTCAGCTGAACCTGGAATGGTCCGACGTATCTCGATTCTAGTCCCGTCCTCTGGTATTTCTTTACAACGACCCAGTCACCTGGTTGGATAGAATGTAAACCGGTTATTGAGTCAGGGTCTGGAAGGGACTCATGAACCCTGTGGTGGATTTTTTTTAGCTCACGTTGCAGTGACTGCACATACCCCGTCAGCTGAGAATGTAAAGACGACAGCTGCTGGGGAAAGTACAACCCTGTTTTTGGTTGACATCCGAACAAAACCTCATATGGAGATAACCCGTGAGGTCGTCTAGGTGCATTTCTGATGGAGTGGAGAGCTATGGGGAGACATTCAGGCCAAGGTTTCCCAGTATCAGCTATTATTTTGGAGATTTTGTTTTTAAGGGTTCTGTTTAACCTTTCAACCTTACCACTACTTTGGGGGTGATAAGGAGTGTGTAATCCCTGATTGATATGGAGGGCTTTACACACTTCTGCAAATATTTGACCAGTGAAGTGGGAGCCTCGATCCGACTCGATCGTTTCAGGTAGGCCCCAGCGACACACTATTTCGGACAGGATCTTTTTGGCTGTGGTTGTGGCGTTTGCTTTCTGAACCGGCCATGCCTCCGGCCAACCTGAAAACATATCTACACAGACTAAGACGTGTTCGTACGGCCCACTCCTTGGCAATGTAATGTAGTCTATCTGGATGCGCTGAAATGGATATTCTGGACGGGGGGAATGTCGTTTGGGTACTGGTACCGTCCTACCTGGATTGTGCAATGCGCAAACCAGGCAGGCTGCTGCAAAATTAGCAGCTGCAGTAGTAAATCCAGGGGCGATCCAAAGCTCATCCACCTGCGCACACATAACCATCTTTGACTGATGCCCTGGATAATGAGCCGAATGGGCCATCATTGGAAAAAGCGATCTTGGCAGACACCATTTTTTTACCAAGACCCCAGATGTCATCTGGACCTCTCATGGCCCCTAGTGCTGTCCATCTCCTCTTTTCATGTAATTCCGCTTGTGACTGTAGTCTCTTAAACTCTTCCAGAGACACATCAGAGGGGATGGCTAGCATCAGGGTTTTCACAGGAGGGTGCAGAGCACCTTCTTTGGCAGCTCTATCTGCCAAGGCAATGCCATCGGCCTCCAAAGTCCTATCAGTCGTGTGGGCCTTAACTTTTAGAATGGCTATCTCACGCGGCAGGTTGAAAGCAACGAATAACCTGTTGATTAACTGCGCATGTTTCACGGGCTTCCCTGAACTAGTCAGAAAGCCTCTTGCTTTTCAGATAGGACCAAAATCATGGGCTATCCCAAAAGCATACCTAGAATCCGTGTAGATATTGATCCTTTGACCCTCTTGGGTCTCACAGGCTCTTGCCAGTGCCCACAGCTCAGCTTCCTGTGCAGACATGTTGGAACTCAATGAACCCTTTTCCACAATTTCACTGACTGTAGTCACTGCATAACCTGTGTGTGGCTTACCATCTGGGGTGTAATACCTGGAACCATCGACAAAAAGGTTTTTAGCGTTTGGGGTGGGGGTCTCCTTCACCGGGCTGATGGTTGTTGACTCGAGTTCCATCAGAGAAACACAGTCGTGGTGATCATCAGCATGTTGTCCTTCTAAATTAACAAGTTGGTTAGAGGTACAGAGGTTGGTATTGTTAGTCTGGAAGGTTTGAGTATCATTTTTAACACCATTATCTCCCCCCTTCTCTTCCTCCTCAGTAGGAAGAAGAGAGGCTGGGTTTAAAATGGTGCATCGTCTTAAAGTCAGGTTAGTAGGGGTTAGGAGAGCCACTTCGTACTTAGTCAATCTGGCAGCAGAGAGGTGTTTTGTCTGAACTTGATTTAGGATTTCCTGCACTGAATGGGGAGTATAGAGGGTCAGTGGGGAGTCCAAGACTATGTCACCTACCTTCTGTAACAATACAGCGCAGGCGGCTACGGCTCGTACACAACCTGGTGAACCTCGGATGACTGGATCTAGGGCAGTTGATAGATACATGATGGGTCGGTACCTGGACCCATGTAGTTGGGTCAGTACTCCAGTGGCGTGGCCTTTGCTTTCATAGCAGAAAAGGTAGAAGGGGAGGTCATAGTTGGGCAAACCTAAAGCAGGTGCTTTGGAGAGTTCTTGGATCAAGTCCTGTAGGGTTGACCAGTTATCATCAGTCAGTTGAAAGGGAGTTTGGGATAGGATTTCGTAAAGGGGTCCTAAAGTCGAAGAGATGTTAGGGACCCAGTCTCTACAGTAGTTGATAAGACCGAGAATGGCTCTCGTTTGTCGTGCGTTTCGGGGTTTCGGGAAGTCTTTCAGTGTCTGAATTCTCTGGGTTGTCAGGTGTTGAGTACCCTGAGATATACAATGTCCTAAAAAGGTGACCTTCTCCCTACAAAACTGCAATTTCTCCTTGCTAGCTTTATTCCCCGTGGACGCCAGATGGTTAAGCAATGAGACAGTATGCTGATAACAGACATCCCTTGCAGGGCAACAAAGCAGCAAGTCATCAACATACTGGATCAGCACCACCTCTGGATTCGTTGGGGTCCATTGATCCAACACTATTTTAAGTTTGCAACTGTACTCCGAGGGACTAGTCACAGACCCCTGAACGAGACGTGTCCAAGTCAGTTGTCGACCCTGGAATGAAAAAGCAAAAAGGTACTGGCACTGGGGGTCCAGTGGTACAGAAAAAAATGCATTAGTCAGATCAATAACACTGAAGAAAATTGCGTTAGGTGGTATAGAGGCCAACAAGGTGTGTGGGTTGGGTACCAAAGGGGCATCGCTGATAATGATTTTATTGATAGCCCTTAAATCATGTATTAAACGGAAAGTTGTTTCCTGACCCTTGACAGACTTTTTAGCCACTGGAAACAAAGGGGTGTTACAGGGGGATTTGGTTGGCGTAAGAACTTTTATCAGAAGGTACCGGTCTATTTGGATTTTAAGGCTATCCATCTGAGCCACACTCAAAGGGTATTGTGGTAATTGGGGCAAAATACTCCCTGGTCTGATGTTTACTGTGGGGGACCGGCAGAAGACCCACATCATACTTATCAAGCGCCCAAAGTTTGGGATCCACTTCTGCTAGCACATCCAACCCCAGAAAACAACCAGGTTCTATCATATACGGTAGAGCCACCATTGCACATAGGCGCTCATCTGTCAATGCACTGCTAACCACAACACCTGTTGGAGTGTACTCAATGACCGCTTGTATCTCAGATAAAATATCAGCTCCCAATAGGTTGATGGGAACATCATCCGATACCAGTACCGACTTAATGGCTTCTGTGTGTTGGCCCAACCTACAATGGAGTGGTTTGGTGGTATGTAGAGACACTGTCTGACCTGTTAGACCCACAGTGGGTATAGTCTCCCCAGAAAGGGGAACCTTGCCTCTGAGATCTTTGGATCTCAGAACAGTTCGAACGGCACCGGCACCGGTGTCAATGAGGCAAGGAAGGGGATATTTTAATTCCTCGATAAACAGGTTGATATGTCCTGACACCGCTTTGCCAATGTCCTATGAAGAATCATAGTCGTGGCTGGCCATCCCTACAACTGAAGTTGTTGGATCGCGTGAGCCTGGTACCGGATCGTCTGGGATGAACTGCCACTTACCCTTGGGTCTGTTAGGACAGTCACGCCTTAGATGTCCTTCCTTTCCACAGATGTAACAAGTTCGGGCTTTCCAGCGTTGTGTCTTTTTCCCACCATCCTGGCCTGTTTGTCCTGCAGAAGGGGCTTGAGACACAAGGATTTTGGATGCTTTGTCCTATTCTTCTATAGCGGAGAGAGTGGATAGAATGGCAGGTATTGTCATTTCATTAAATTCGGTTCTGGCTAATAATAGCCGGTCTCGAATTTTCATATGGATGCCTTCTAAAAATTTGGCTCTTAGCAAAAGGTGAATGGCGGATAACTTACCTCCGTCGGTTGGCACATCCGGACCAACCTCCAGATCTGCATCCAATGCAGCTTGTTTCAGGCGACGCCAGAAACAAGCACATTCCTCGCCTGGGTTTTGACTGAGTTTCATCACATCTGTGGTTGAAGATGCACCATACAACTCTGGAAGTTTGGCTAGCAGGGCTACACAGAATTGCTTACCTCCAGAAGTGGCTTGTTCGTGGGTGACAATGCCGCAACGGGAGATTATAACCCCTGCCAGTTCTTCTCCTACTTTCGCCCTCAGAACCTGGGCACAATCTGTTCCGCTCATGCCGTAGCTAAATTGATTTTGACAAAACATTCTCGCGAACCCTCGTGGATTTGTTCTATAGTCAGGCAGTTCGGCCAGTATGGTCCTGATTTCTGAGGAAGCAAAAGGGACATGCCATACCACCCTTTCCCCCAAAGTCCTTTCACCGTTGGTATTTGGAACACCCTCATATTGTTGCACCCGGACTGGGTAAGTACCAGGTTCAGTGACATAAGTGGGGCTAGGTGTGTACTTTGGAGGTTGTGGCTTCATTGGTTGGCTAATGTGTGCTACCTTGCCCACAACGTTCCCTGTCTGGAAGCCAACCAATGAAGGGTATATGGTAGGTATGACTGAGTCAAAAGCTCTCAGCGCAGTTATGCAATCCCCACGGTTCCTTAGTCTGGTCTCAATTCCCTTAGACTCACATAGCATCTGTAGATCAACAGTTGAAAATGATTCATAATCAGCCGCAATCGGCAGAGAAAATGCCCCAGATATGGGGAAAGGGGACTGATAGAGAGGGTTAGCTTGAGGTTTAGCGTCAGAGGTGACATGGTTAGATGGAGACGTGGGAGAGAGAGAGATGTTAGTTGGAGAGTGCAGAGTAGGGTTGGTTAGATTGGTGAAGGCAGAAGCATCAGAGGAAACTAAAACAGATCTAGTGTTGGTGGATCCAGCCTGCCTGAGCAGAGTTAGCCCAGAAAGAGCCTCTTCCGCTTCCAGCATTGGATCACCAGTCACTGCTATCCCCTCAGGCCAGGTGTACATAATGCGGTTCTTCCGGACTGAAACTGCCTTCTGTATACCCTGCCTGCTTACCATAATAGACTTCTGAAGCCACAGCTCAGCTACATCTAAGGTTTTTGCTGCCCAGAGCCTGGGTTTAAACTCAGTTATGAATTTCTCCCACCTCCAGGCATCAAATGTCCCCTCTAGAGGAATAGCCCAAGTAGTATCCTTGGACCAACTATGCCATTCCTTTAGAGGTTTCATGACCTTTGCCCCAAAGCTAGATTTCATGTACTGTGCAGCCGTCTGACTCTGGGAAGCCTCACATTCCTTCCCTTGCATGGACTTCAAATTGCCCATGGCGATTCGAATCGGCTTATAGTCTTATTCCTGCGTCCAGGAAAAACCCCTGCACCTATTTAGGAGAGCACCGTCAGGTGCCTTCTTCTACGGTGGATTGACGAACTGCAACCACTATATCTGGTCCAGTCCCCCAACTAGAAAACCTAACCGAGGTGTTATTAACTCTATGGCTTGTTGCCCCAACACTTTTGGCCCAGAACTACAGAGTACTACTCTTTTACACCGCAATACTCGTAATAACTATGCCCAATGATTAGTCAACAACCACAGACCACCCCCCGAATTATGTCTCTACCCCTTACAGTGTATGCATACATACCTCTGTACGACTGTACACTGCGTCGTCAGATTAAACTGCACAGCACACTTCCGTTTATTTTCGCTACAGAGCAATGTGGCTTCTCTAAATAATCACAAAAATAAAATAAAAAAATTAAATGGGGATAGCCTTCTGTTGTCTATTTCAGCAGTTGTACGATGTCTCAGTAGTTACACGATCAAACTAATAAACTAACCGTCTGAGCGTGAACAAAAAATTGACTACTTGCTGCGCAAGAGTAACTCAACAATAAAAGTGAATATAAAGCGAGTTTTAAAACCAAAGCCTTTCTTTCCTACCGCAAGCTATACAATAAAAGATGCAGCTCTAAAACCAAAAACAATGGGGGTGGGGCATGAATTGCCTTCTGAGAAACTCAAAGAAAATGCCCAAACAATTAAAAATTAAAATAAAAAAATTAAAACACACACCCCGTTAAGAGTACAAAAACTCAGTTAAAGTTAGTTTTACTATCTATTGAAATTCAGTGTAAAGCAAAATTTTCACTTTAAACTGAAATTAAAACCAAAAGAAAACACAATCATTTTACAAAAAAATATGCAAAAATAACCAAACCTGAAGATTGGGTTCATACAAAGAAAAACAAAAATGGTGACTCAGACCACATGGCTGAACAAACACAAAGGAAAACAAAATGGTGTCTTCAAAACAAGATGGTGTCCTCAGGCCACATGGCTGAACAAACACAAAGGAAAACAAAATGGTGTCTTCAAAACAAGACCAAACCGTGCCTCTTACAAACAAAAATCACTGTTTTAACTGCTACTTAACTCATACTAAACGTTAGACGAACTATAATAGCTACACACTTTACAAAAGTTATTTCACACGGTGACCAGCACTATGAAATAACTCAGACACACAATGTTTTGTCATTCAATCTCTGCTGCACATTTAAAACATCAACTAGCACACTCCATGCATACCGTCACGTTGTACTACAGGAAATGGTTTTACATTTAACATAAACCCCATACAAAGACCCTCTAGGCTGTATTGACTATGGGGTCTACACAGAGGACAGTAATATAGACTTCTATCCCAAGCCAATACAGCTATCCCTCTCAGTACAAATATAAATCCCCGTCCTTGTACACAAAGAGTGAAACCGCAGAAATTTGTTCTTTTGCTAAGCGGAGTTACCTGCAACAGCGAGCAGAGAGACCAGATTCCGGTTCTAGAACAACAAAAATTTCAAAAGTTGAAATGGAGTCTGTCTTACCAAACTTTGCCGGCCTTTTCCTGTCCCAGAACCGCGGACCCAATCTCTCCTCTCGGATCGCTGTGCTGGAACTACGTTGGCTCCAAGCTGGCTCGCCGAAATGTCGTGGAAGAATTCCCTTGGGCTTTGTACGCAAATCCACACCGCGCCTAAATGTGTACTTCCAGCGTCTAAATGCACACAAAGCACAAAACAATTCCTTCGTGCTTAAAAGCACGTTTGTATCAAGCTCTTTGGTACAAGAAATATGAAGTACTTCAATGGCACCAGGTAGAATCAGAAACGATGCTGCTTCAAGCTGGAGTCTCAAGCGTCTGGCCAGAGCTCAGCCACCCGGATTCTTTTATTCATTGGAAACAAAAGGATAACAAAACAGGAAGTGATGGCCCCAACAGCCAATCACTTCCCTTAATACAAAATGACATCACAGGAAATGACAAACAGTAAAGGGGAGGGCACTCACAGGAGGGAAAGGGGAGGAAGTGCACACCCCCCATCTTAATCAGCATGGAGCCCACACAATACTGTTCAAAGTAAACAGTATCTAGTGAGATCATTCTACTTGTTCTTATAGTTTTGGGACAATCTGCGGGGACATTGCTACTGCTGTTGTCAATATACGGTACAAGTACACCGACAAGGCAGATATCAATGTCCTCTTATAAATACAGATATGTATCCATAAAGCGGATAACGAAGTCTGCAAGAGAGAATTAATAGGTTTCTCTCATTATGCGGACTTCGCTTCTCTAAAGTGTATAGCCATTGGAAAGCATGCAGTCCAGCACATTGCGCTTGATATCTACAAACCAACAAACGCCCACACACGCAGAGAACACGTTTCAATCCCATAAGAAGGTTTTCATACTGACCGTTTTTACCGCTGGTCTCGATTCAACCCAAGTGCGCTCTGCTAGAGCGCTCCTCGATTAAACATCAGACACAGGGAGACAGATGACAATCTATAAAACGCACATCCTAGAATAAAATGTCCACATAAATCTTATATAATAAAATTTCCACAACAAGTGTAAATTTGCTGACCCCTCAAAATAAGTCAACACACAACCATTAACACCCCTAAGTGAAAAATTCCAAATTGGGCCCAAAGTGTCAATATTTTGCATTGCCACCATTATTTTCCAGCACTGCATTAACCCTCTTGGGCATGGAGTTCACCAGAGCTTCACAGGTTGCTACTGGAGTCCTCTTCCACTCCGCCATGACGACATCACGGAGCTAGTGGATATTAGAGACCTTGCGCTCCTCCACCTTCCATTTGAGGATGCCCCACAGATGTTCAATAGGGTTTAGGTCTGGAGATATGCTTGGCCAGTCCATCACTTTTACCCTCAGCTTCTTTAGCAAGGCAGTGGTCATCTTTTAAGTGTGTTTGGGGTCGTTATCATGTTGGAATACTGCCCTGCGGCCCTGTCTCCAAACGGAGGGGATCATACTCTGCTTCAATATGTCACAGTTCATGTTGGTATTCATGGTTCCCTCAATGAACTGTAGCTCCCCAGTGCCGGCAGCACTCATGCAGCCCCAGACCATTATACTCCCACCACCATGCTTAACTGTAGGCAAGACACACTTGTCTTTGTACTCCTCACCTGGTTGCCGCCACACACGCTTGACATCATCTGAACCAAATACGTTTATCTTGGTCTCATCAGACCACAGGACATGGTTCCAGTAATCCTTGTCCTCCTTAGTCTGCTTGTCTTCAGCAAACTGTTTGCTGGCTTTCTTGTGCATCGTCTTTAGAAGAGGCTTCCTTTTGGGACGACAGCCATGCAGACCAATTTCATGCAGTGTGGCAATGCTGGCAGCACTCATACATATATTTCCCAAAGACAACCTCTGGATATGACGCTGAGCACGTGCACTAAGCTTCTTTGGTTGACCATGGTGAGTCCTGTGCTGAGTGGAACCTGTCCTGTTAAACCGCTGTATGGTCTTGGCCACCGTGCTGCAGCTCAGTTTCAGGGTCTTGGCAATCTTCTTATAGCCCAGGCCATCTTTATGTAGAGCAACAAATTATTTTTTTCAGATCCTCAGAGAGTTCTTTGCCATGAGGTGCCATGTTTAACTTCCAGTGACCAGTATGAGAGAGTGAGAGCGATAACACCAAGTTTAACACACCTGCTCTCCATTCACACCTGAGACCTTGTAACACGTGACATGACACCGGGGAGGGAAAATAGCTAGTTGGGTCTAATTTGGACATTTTCACTTTGGGGTGTACTCACATTGTTGCCAGCGTTTTAGACATTAATGGCTGTGTGTTGAGTTATTTTGAGGGGGCAGCAAATGTACACTGTTATACAAGCTGTACACTCACTACTTTACATTGTAGCAAAGTGTCATTTCTTCAGTGTTGTCACATGAAAAGATATAATAAAAAATATTACAAAAAATTGGAGGGATGTACTCACTTTTGTGGAATACTGTATGTGTGGATATATATATATATATATATATATATATATATATATATATATATATATATTATTGTATATATTAGTATATCCAGCCATTTTACTTTTCGCCAACATTGGGGATTACACACCATGCATTACATTGCTTTATCTGTACTTACAAATATTTAAACAAATAGACAAAATGAATAAAAATAGTGCAAACTTGTATATTTAGAAAGTAGATAAATCTTCTTTATTTCTGGTAACCTGAGCCAAATGTTTTCTGTAACCTCTGATCAGATCTGCACAGCGACTTCTAGGTATTCTGGACCATTCTTGTACACAAAGCATTTTCAGTTTATAAGTGGAAAACCTGTTATTCCGTTTTCTCACACCTCACTAAACTTCTGAGGAACAGAGGTTAACACACTCTAATGACTTGCTTTCTGCCAAAGAAAAAAAGGAAGATTCACTGAATGTTGTGCAGTCATTGTTATAGAATTTCATACAATATACGAAGTAGCCTGAGCTTTTAAGGCACAGTCATAAAACATAGGACTCGTTTGTGGTTGTTGTGGATGTCCCAACTAAATATGTATGGCACCAAATCCCCGAGATATAAGGACAAAGATGGAAGAAATGGGATTTTTTTAGGTGCACAAATGCAATATATCAATTAGATTATTTAAAATATTTTTATTTTGAAAAGCAAAATAAAAACAAGGATAAAAGTGAATAGGTGGAGAATGGTAGTACAAAATAGCAATTAATAGGACAGTCAGATGAAATATGTTACCAAACATATTTCATCTGACTGTCCTATTAATTGCTATTTTGTACTACTATTCTCCATCTATTCACTTTTATCCTTGTTTTTATTTTGCTGTTCAAAATAAAAATATTTTAAATAATCTATTTGATATATTGCATTTGTGCACCTAAAAAAACACAATTTCTTTCGTCTTTGTCCAGTCATAAAACACACTTTTTAAATTGTCTTTCTTTTATTTTAATTTTCTTTAAATAGTGCTCCTGTGCTACCCTAGATTTCACTGCCGTAGCAGCCCGCTGAATATGAGAACCACTGCACTGTACAGTATGTAAGAGCAGCAATCTATCTCCAGTGGTCCAATACACTCTCTGCCCCATCACAACCAATGCGCTTCTGACATGAATGCACACACTAAAATGTAATAATGGAAAAAAATAAATACTAATATATGCCTAAAATGATCATTAAACCAGTTACAGACCACCCGTCCGCAATGTACCGCAGATGGGCAGCCTGCGCAGCCTGCACAGGCAAAACGATGTACCTGTACCTTGCTGCCTACTTCTGGGCTTAGGGGGTGTGCACGGCCGCCCCCCTGGCCATCACTTACTGTGATTGTACACAGCAGGAGCCTTTCAGCAAGTACCGGCCAATTATTCACGGTCAGGACCTGCTAATCAGCACTGTACAATCACAGCCCAGAGCCCTGTTTAGACAATCAACACAGAGTCCATTGCTCCCCTTTTGCTCTGCAATATTCTATACAAGTTTGACATCACTAGAGCCAGTGTGGTCTATAGTTTGAGGATCTGTCCTAACACAATTTTTTCATAGACTGCCGTTTACATTTATGGATCTGATACCTCATAATATGATGGACATCTCTACACTCATCCTTTGATTGACCTCTTTGGATATCCATCTTTTCCACTGCCGCCATATGCCAATTTTAGCAGCAATATTACATCCCTATACACTTGCCTGAGTGACTTTTAAGGCAAAATCTCGCCACGTTTGAGGTTTTATGCTAATATCACCAGAGTGTTTCAATCCATATATTATTTCCCTTATGGTGCATGATTCCGCTTCAGGCTACTAATCGGTGAAATATTTATTTCGTCCCTAATTTTCAAATTTAGCATGCTCAATTACTTGTTATCTGTTGGACTAATTGTAGGTATACATGATGTCTCTAGACGCACTAATTTGGGTTTTTGGACAACATTGTCTAGTATTTAGGAGGTGGAAGGTGGAGGTTCATTTGATTTTTCTTTTTTTCTTTTTGCATTATATATAGACTTTGTGCCAAAAAATGTTTTTGTGATTTTAGGAGGTCTTTTAAGAGGATTGTTACTACAACCTTTAACCACTTCCATACTGGGCACTTATACACCTTCCTGCCCAGACCAATTTTCAGCTTTCAGCGCTGTTGCACTTTGAATGACAATTGCACGGTTGTGCTACACTGTACCCAAACTAAATTTTTATAATTTTGTTCCCACAAAGAGAGCTTTCTTTTGGTGGTATTTGATCACCTCTGCAATTTTTATTTTCTGCTACAAAACTTTGTAAATAAGTAAGTTTTCTCCTTCACTGATGGGCACTGATTTGGCTGCACTGACAGGCACTGATAAGGCGGCACTGATGGGCACCGATGAGGCGGCACTGATGGGCACCGATGAGGCGGCACGGATGGGCACCGATAGGCAGCACGGATGGGCACCGGTAGGCGGCACGGATGGGCACAGATAGGCACAGATAGGTGGCACGGATGGGCACAGATAGGCGCACGGATGGGCACAGATAGGCGGCATGGATGGGCACTGATAGGCGGCACGGATGGGCACTGATAGGCGGCATAGATGGGCACTGATAGGTGGCACGGATGGGCATGGATGGGCACTGATAGGTGGCATGGATGGGCACTGATAGGTGGCACTGTACTGTAATGTGTTGTACTAATGGATGCCAATCAGTGCCAAACAATAATGCCTGCCAATCAGTGATGCCCATAGTGGGCACTGATTGGCATCCATTGTGGGCACTGATTGGCATCCATTAGGGGCACTGATTAGCATCCCTGGTGGTCTAGGGTGGCATACCTGGTGGTGGGCATCCCTGGTGGTCTGGTGGCATCCCTGGTGGCCCAGTGTGGGCATCCTCAGGGGGGCTGCACTGATAATCGATCATCACAAACCACCCCTGTCAGAGGAGCAGCCGATCACCAGCTTTTCCTGTTTACATCGTGATCAGCCGTGATTGGACATGGCTGATCACGTGGTAAAGAGTCTCCGTCGGAGACTCTTTACCTAGATCGGTGTTGCGGGGTGTCAGACTGACATCCCGCAACAACGATCGCCGCGATGCGCGATCCGCGCGCAGCGGCTCAAAATCCTGAGGACGTCATATGACGTCCAGTCAGGATTTTGAAACCACTTTGCCGACGTCAATCCGCTATAGGGCGGGCGGCAAGTGGTTAAGGCTTAATTATGAGGTACTTTTGACATTACCTTCTCTCTGGTTACATATTTTTTCTGTATACACAATTAACACAGAGCTCTGTACAGAGAGAACAAAAATGCTAAGCAAGGATGAGAAACTTAGAGATCTAGTGGTAAAAGCAGCACACTTTACACACATTACACATAGTTAGGCACACATTTAACCCCTTGATTGCCCCAGCTGTTAACCCCTTCCCAGCCAGTGTCATATATACAGTGACAGTGTACTTTATATTATCACTGATCACTGTATTAATGTCACTGGTGATGTCAGTTTCAGTTAGTCAGTTCCCCGCAGTGTCAGTAGTGTTAGATTGTCCACCGCACTATCACAGTCCCCTTATAAGTCGCTGATCACCTCCAAAAAAACCCCCCAAAAAACAGTATATATACTAGAGTTTGTAGGCGCTATAACTTTCCCATCAATATACACTTATTGCGATTTTTATTTTGTATCAAAGACGTGTAGCAGAATATTTTTTGGCCATACTGTATGAAGAAATTTTATTTTATTTTATTGGAATTCAAAATTGTGGATCTTTTTTCATACACGGTATATAGCACCGTGATGGAATACCACCAAAAGAAAGCTCTATTTATGTGGAAATAAATATATATACATTTTGTTTGGCAGTGTTACGTGACTGTGCAATTGTCAGCTAAAGTAGCACAGTGCTAAATAGCAAAAAATGGCCTGGTCATGAAGGGGGTAAAATCTTTCAAAGGTCAAGTGGTTAAACAAATTCAAGAGCTGCTAACACTGTGAAATCACCTAACACAGCAAAAACCAAATATTTTACAATCCGTGCAGCACTACAATCAGTGAGCTTTCATAAAACAAAACATTAACTGATATCTGTATAATACACTGTATCAACCAATATAATCTCAACATATATGCATAAACTTATAATGTGCAACAAGTGAAATAAAAGTAAAAAAAAACAATATATACTGTACACATGTCCACTTTCTGAGAGGCAATGGAGTGCAATATACTGTTATTACACACTTCACAGCTGTGCTCTTCTCCAAACACCAATGTGCCCAATCAGGTATACTCTCACCTGTACTGATGGACCTCAGCATAAGATATGAGGACAAACATTTAAATATTAAGATGGCTTCCCCCAGGACTCCTGCTTAGTGGGAATATTTTAAACTCCACTCTGAATCCCACAGTTTTTTTCTCCACACTCCCACATCAATTCAAAAATGCCACACAAACCCATAAGAGAGACAAAAGTTTCATAGTGCTCACTGGGGTATTTAATAAATGTATACCAAATTAATTGCGCTCATGGTTTTAAATTATTAACAAAAGTGCTTCATAGAGATAGAACCAAGATGTATTGAATGCAGTCCTGCTCTTGGTTTGTCAGACTGAGTACGATGACATCACAACCTACAACGCACCTGATGCGTTGCGTCCTCCAGACATTCTCAAGGGCTTCTAAAAATGCACACACTCTCTGCTAATTGGAAGGCAGTAGTAATCAATGTGCAGCAGGTATGTCAGACCACTGGAGATAGAATACAGCTGTCCCACAGAGGGCAGTGATCCTCACCTACAGTGTGCTGCTGGTAAAGAGGGCTCTGAGGTAGTGCAGGAAAGCTTTAAAGCCATTTCTATATTACTGTTAAGCACTCAGGGTTTAAAAAAGCAAAGAATATGTGTTTTATTTTTATTGTGTTTAAAATGCTGTAGAACTATATCAAGCTGCAATGTGTCAGCAGCATGCTGGAGATTTGGACTGCTGCTATAACACAGAACGGGACAGTTTAGATCTCCAGTGGTCCCACATGCCCCCAGCACAATGCTGCAATTAACAAACTCACACAACTGAGACAGCTATAATTAGAAAAAATATACATTTTAAAAAGAAGCTAATATTATTCATGGCACCACTAAGAGGAATTATACAAGGCCTTAGAGTCAGACTTGGGGGTCTGAAGCCCCTGTATATTAAAACAATTTTAATAAAAAGTCGTATATGGATAAAACATATTTGATATGCAATAGCAAATGGCTCTATAAAAAGGCATCATAGTTTAAAGTGCAAAACACCACTTTGGGAACCATTTAGACACCTCGGTCTCCATGGTTAGCCTTACATTGGTTTCCTTTGTTAATTTATTCATCAATCATGAATAGAATTCATATGATATACTGCATAAATTATAATACATATAAGTGTTATTTTATAAACAATCAGTTATACTATTTTTATTTGTTTCTGCTTTTACCCTGGCATACCCTCTGTTTCCTGTTATTTTTTGTGTTTGCCGTTTACCGACCTTTTGTACATGCTGTTATATTTGAAGAAAACTATACACTGCACACCAGATGAAAAAAAAAACGTATTGTAGCATAGTAAAGGGAACATTACAGTGTGGGTCTGTTTTGCTGCCTTAGGGCTTCAACAGACTGTAATTACTGCAGAACCACTGAAATCCAAGTTGGATTAACAACTTTTACTGCTGAATATCAGGGTGTCTGCTTGTGATCTAAAACTTGATAGAAACAGGACAACGAACCTAAACACAAAAGTCTAATACAGTGCTGCACAAAAGGAAAAATGTATTTATTTTAGAATGGCCAAGTCCTGACTTCAGTTCAAATAAAATACCATGGTGTAATCTGAAAGAAACTTCTCAAGCAAGACATTAAAAAAATATTCATGAATTGAAATGGATTAATGTTCAGGCATGAGACCAGGTTATTTATTTCTTCTGTTATTTAAATCCAATTGTAGCTTAAGCTTTCACAACTTGGTCTAAGTCAAGGTGCATAAATAGTTAACTTTTTAATAATCTTACTTTTTTATGTTTTTTTTTTTTTTTTCGTTTAAAGCCAAATTAAATCTTTTTTTTTTTTCCACAATCAAAGTTTTCTTGAATGTTGACAAAATAACAAGGTAACATATTCATCAAATGCAAATTACAATCTTATGTCAGTTTACAATTGTTTAATAATCAAATGTATTCAGTAAAAGTTAGCAAAAGAGGGAAGACACGTTGCGTCTTGATCTGCAGGGAAAGTATGTATAGGGTAGAGTTGAGGTTGAGGGCATGCGAAGTAAGTGGGGTGATGCATAGTAAAATAATAACAGATAAATTATAGTATTGAGGTAACGAGTGAGAGTATGGCCTGCTAGCGAACAGTATATAGTTTAATGTTATAAGGACACTTTAATGCTTCCTTGATAAAGGAAAAGGAGTAAGACTGCTTTATACAGGAGTTATTTCTTATCTTCTGAGCAAGGTTTGGATATCATTCCAGTTCAACAAGTTTGGGTAATACTTGGGGTTATTTATTTGTTAGCTTTTGTAAACTCATCGTATCGAGTGAAAAGCCACCAGTGTTTCCACATCTTATGAAATTTACTAGTAGATTCCTTCTACATTGCTAAAGTTTCCTCCATATTATAGACAGTATTGACCTTTACAAACCCGTCCTTGACTGCTGGGAGTCGACATACGTGGACTTCCAATAGATTGGGATGAGGGCCTTAGCTGTGTTTAGGAGATGCCTAGTAAGCGATCTTTTGTATTTCCTGAGGGAGTGAGAGTTTATGTGTAATAACTAGACATGTGCATTCGTTTTCGTCCGAATGCATTTTCGTCCGAATTTCAGGTATTTTCGTTATCGTTTTAACAAACGAAAACGAAAATGCAGAATCCGAAAACCGAAAGATCCGACATAAACAAATGCTTAATTTTGCAACAACAGTTCGATATAGATAGGATATAGATAGGAGATTCGACATGAGGCTGACAATAACAATCTGTGTCCATCGAACCTGTCGTCGAATGTGCCTAACCTTAACTCTATTAGTCCAAGATTATTCTACAAAGAGAGAAAAGATTTGACATTATAGAGAGAAAAGATTCGACATAGAGAGAAAAGATTTGACATTATAGAGAGAAAAGATTCGACATTATAGAGAGAAAAGATTTGACATAGAGGGAAAAGATCACTGCTGGAATTGGGTGGGGGAAGTAAAATAAAAAAATGATGATGATGAATGTTATTGGCTGATTGTAACCAAAGAGGAGGAGCAGTAAAATAGCTAGAACTAACTTGACAATTCAACGTGAACGACGAAGATTCAACGAAGCATCGAAAAACATACAAATCTGTCATTGAAGGCTTATGGTGTCTGTTGAAAGTTCTAAGAAGATTCTACGGAGCAGATAAACTGTACTACGCTGCAATCGTACATTTCCGGTCAAATGCTCGGCCCATAGGCTATAGAAGAATTCTAATGTTGGTTGACTAGTAGGGATGAGCTTCGAGTTTGAGTCGAACTCATGTTCAACTCGAACATTGCCTGTTCGCCTGTTCGCCGAACAGCGAACAAATTGGGGTGTTCGCGGCAAATTCGAAAAATCTATGGGAGAAATCTAAAGTGCTAATTATAAAGGCTTATATGCAAGTTATTCTCCTAAAAAGTGTTTGGGGACCCGGGTCCTGCCCCAGGGGACATGTATCAATGCAAAAAGAAGTTTTAAAAACGTCCGTTTTTTCAGGAGCAGTGATTTTAATAATGCTTAAAATGAAAAAATAAAAGTGAAATATTCCTTTAAATTTCGTACCTGGGGGGTGTGTATGATATGCATGTAAAGTGGCGCATGTTTCCCGTGCTTAGAACTGTCCCTGCAAAAAATGTAATTTTTGAAAGAAAAAAAGTCATTTAAAACTCATTCGCGGCTATTAATGAATTGTCGGCTCCCGGCAATACATACAAAAGTCATTGATAAAAAAAAAAAAAAAAAAAGCGTGGGGGTTCCCCAGAATTCAATTACCAGGCCCTTCAGGTCTGGAATGGATATTAAGGGGAACCCCGCCGCAAATTTAAAAAAAATTGACGTGGGGTTCCCCCAAATATCCATTCCAGGCCCTTCAGATCTGGCATGGATTTTAAGGGGAACTCCACCCCAAATTTAAAAAAAAATGGCGTGGAGTCCCCCTAAAAATCCATACCAGACCCCTTATCTGAGCACGTAACCTGGCCGGCCGCAGGGGAAAAGGGGGGGACGAGAGAGCGGCCCCCCCTCCCTCCTGAACCGTACCAGGCCACATGCCCTCAACATGGGGAGGATGTCCCCATGTTGATGGGGACAAGGGCCTCATCCCCACAACCCTTGCCCGGTGGTTGTGGGGGTCTGCGGGTGGGGGGCTTATCGGAATCTGGAAGACCCCTTTAACAAAGGGGACCCCCAGATCCCGGCCCCCCCTATGTGAACTGGTAAGGGGTAAATTGTACCCCTACCATTTCACGAAGAAAGCGTAAAAAAATGTTTAAAAAAACACACAAACACCTTGAAAAAGTCCTTTATTTAAATTTAAAAAAAAAACATTCCAGCGGTGAAATCCAGTGTCCCGCGGCGATCCCGATGTCCAGCGCTGTCCTTCATTGGTTGTGCCTGAGCGGACCTGATGGGGAACTCCCTCTCAGTGTTTTAAATGTATAGACCCGCCCCTTCTAAAGTTCACCATCAGGTCCGCTCAGCGGACCAGATGCGGAACATGAGAAGGAGCGGGTCTATACATGTATTACCAAAGTGAGAGCAGTTCCCCATCAGGTCCACCCCCTCGGTATGTCGGACCCGCCTACGTCATTGGCTTGAGCGGGGAACTTCCTTCACTGTGTAATTTAAATTTACATAGTGAAGGAAGTTCCCCGCTCAAGCCAATGACGTAGGCGGGTCCGACATACTGAGGGGGCGGACCTGATGGGGAACTGCTCTCACTTTGGTAATACATGTATAGACCCGCTCCTTCTCATGTTCCGCATCTGGTCCGCTGAGCGGACCTGATGGTGAACTTTAGAAGGGGCGGGTCTATACATTTAAAACACTGAGAGGGAGTTCCCCATCAGGTCCGCTCAGGCACAACCAATGAAGGACAGCGCTGGACATCGGGATCGCCGCGGGACACTGGATTTCACCGCTGGAATGTTTTTTTTTTAAATTTAAATAAAGGACTTTTTCAAGGTGTTTGTGTGTTTTTAAAAAAAAAAAATTACGCTTTCTTCGTGAAATGGTAGGGGTACAATGTACCCCTTACCAATTCACATGGGGGGTGGGATCTGGGGGTCCCCTTTGTTAAAGGGGTCTTCCAGATTCCGATAAGCCCCCTGCCCGCAGACCCCCACAACCACCGGGCAAGGGTTGTGGGGATGAGGCCCTTGTCCCCATCAACATGGGGACATCCTCCCCATGTTGAGGGCATGTGGCCTGGTACGGTTCAGGAGGGAGGGGGGCCGCTCTCTCGTCCCCCCCTCTTCCCCTGCGGCCGGCCAGGTTGCGTGCTCGGATAAGGGGTCTAGTATGGATTTTTAGGGGGACTCCACGCCATTTTTTTTTAAATTTGGGGTGGAGTTCCCCTTAAAATCCATGCCAGATCTGAAGGGCCTGGTAATTGAATTCTGGGGAACCCCCACGCTTTTTTTTTTTTTTTTTTTATCAATGACTTTTGTATGTATTGCCGGGAGCCGACAATTCATTAATAGCCGCGAGTGAGTTTTAAATTACTTTTTTTCTTTCAAAAATGACATTTTTTGCAGGGACAGTTCTAAGCACGGGAAACATGCGCCACTTTACATGCATATCATACACACCCCCCAGGTACGAAATTTAAAGGAATATTTCACTTTTATTTTTTCATTTTAAGCATTATTAAAATCACTGCTCCCGAAAAAACTGCCGTTTTTAAAACTTTTTTTTGCATTGATACATGTCCCCTGGGGCAGGACCCAGGTCCCCAAACACTTTTTAGGACAATAACTTGCATATTAGCCTTTATAATTAACACTTTAGATTTCGAACGTTCGAGTCCATTGTATTTAATAGGGTTCTAAAGTTCACACAAACATTTTGTCTGTTCGCAGGTTCTGGTGCAACCGAACAGGGGGGTGTTCGGCTCATCCCTGTTGACTAGTAATAGTAATTAAAAAATATAATTATTACTAGTCATACAATAGAATTCATCTATAGCTTGTAGGCGGAACATTCGACCGGAAATGTACGATTGCAGCGTCGTACAGTTTCGCTGCTCCGTCGAATCTTCTTTGAACATTCGACAGACACCATAAGCCTTCAATGACAGATTCGACCTTAATTAATTCAGATTTTCGGACGAATGCAATTTCTAACGAAAAACGAAATAAATAAAAACGAATTTCGGGAGTAACTAAATAAATTAATTTTTCTAACGAAAACGAAATTCCGAAACGAAATATTTCAGTGTGCACATGTCTAGTAATAACTAATAAGCAAGCAGCAGCATCTAATGCCGCGTACACACGATCGTTTTTCACGTCGTTAAAAATGCAATTTTTCAAATTGGTCATTAAAAACGATCGTGTGTAGGCTCCAGAGCATTTTTAACGACGTGAAAAATGGCCTAAAAAAATGAGAACCTGCTCTATTTTTTTACGTTGTTTTTCACGTAGTTTTTTTTAACGACAAGAAAAACGGTAGTGTGTATGCTTTTACGAGGGGAAAAAAACGCGCATGCTCAGAATCAAGTATGAGACGGGAGCGCTCGTTCTGGTAAAACTAGCGTTCGTAATGGAGATAGCACTTTCGTCACGCTGTAACGGACTGAAAAGCATGAGGCTGAAAAGCGCGAATCATCGCTCAACAAACTTTACTAACATGAAGGGTGGCGCCATTCGAACGGAACTTCCCCTTTATAGTGCCGTCGTACTTGTTGTACGTCACTGCGCTTTGCTTGAGTGTTTTTTTTTTAATGAACGTGTGTATGCAAGACAGGCTTGAGAGGAAACAAGAAAAGTCATGTCGAGGAAAACTTCGTTTTTGAAAATGACATTAAAAACTATTGTGTGTACGCGGCATAAGACCAGTGGAGTATCCATAATTTGTGTGATCCAGCGTATGATTTGTTGCCAAAAGTCATGAATTGGAGAACAGGTCCACCACATGTGCAAGAATGTGCCCATGTTTGAGCAGCATCTCCAGCAAGTATCCAATGCTAGTGAGGACTAGGGATGGGCCCGGTGCTCGATTCGAACCCATGTTCGAATCGAGCATCGGGCATTCGCTCGCTCGTCGAGCCCAGAACTATTTGGGCCGTTCGCATCACATTCGTGTGATGCGAGCGGCCCCGCAATGCATTGCGGCCGGCGCGGCCGGCGCAGTGCATTGCTGGCTGATGATTGGCCAAGCATGCACTGTGACCCCGCATGCTTGGCCAATCACAGCGCCCGAAACTCGGAGAGCAATAATTGGCTACAGGCAGGACGCCTGTAGCCAATTACAGCTCAGGGGCTTTAGTACACGCCCCACCATTTAAAAGGCCGCCACGCCATCGGCCCCGGTCACATGAGTTCCGGCTTAAGGAGAGATTAGTCTGCTGATTCTGTCTTTGCTTGATACTGAAAGATTTGCTCTTCTTTGCTAAACCATTGGCTATTTCTTTGCTAAACCATTGCTACCTAAGTCATTGATCGTTCATTGCTGCTGATTGCACAGTTAGTGTGTTATTAGCTGCTGCTGGGGATTAGTCTGGTGCGTGCTTACTGTTAGTACAGTATTGCAGTAGTACCAACCGCAGTGCTGTTAGCACAGCATTGCACCCCAACAGCACCCATAGGACTTCTAGTGTGTTAGTGGCAGCAAACAGAGCTCCTATATTTTCTTCTCAGCAGCACCCATAGGACTTCTAGTGTGTTAGTGGCATCACACAGAGCTCCTATATTTTCTTCTCAGCAGCACCCATAGGACTTCTAGTGTGTTAGTGGCAGCAAACAGAGCTCCTATATTTTCTTCTCAGCAGCACCCATAGGACTTCTAGTGTGTTAGTGGCAGCAAACAGAGCTCCTATATTTTCTTCTCAGCAGCACCCATAGGACTTCTAGTGTGTTAGTGGCAGCAAACAGAGCTCCTATATTTTCTTCTCAGCAGCACCCATAGGACTTCTAGTGTGTTAGTGGCATCACACAGAGCTCCTATATTTTCTTCTCAGCAGCACCCATAGGACTTCTAGTGTGTTAGTGGCATCACACAGAGCTCCTATATTTTCTTCTCAGCAGCACCCATAGGACTTCTATTGTGTTAGTGGCAGCAAACAGAGCTCCTATATTTTCTTCTCAGCAGCACCCATAGGACTTCTAGTGTGTTAGTGGCAGCAAACAGAGCTCCTATATTTTCTTCTCAGCAGCACCCATAGGACTTCTAGTGTGTTAGTGGCAGCAAACAGAGCTCCTATATTTTCTTCTCAGCAGCACCCATAGGACTTCTAGTGTGTTAGTGGCATCACACAGAGCTCCTATATTTTCTTCTCAGCAGCACCCATAGGACTTCTAGTGTGTTAGTGGCAGCAAACAGAGCTCCTATATTTTCTTCTCAGCAGCACCCATAGGACTTCTAGTGTGTTAGTGGCAGCAAACAGAGCTCCTATATTTTCTTCTCAGCAGCACCCATAGGACTTCTAGTGTGTTAGTGGCAGCAAACAGAGCTCCTATATTTTCTTCTCAGCAGCACCCATAGGACTTCTAGTGTGTTAGTGGCATCACACAGAGCTCCTATATTTTCTTCTCAGCAGCACCCATAGGACTTCTAGTGTGTTAGTGGCAGCAAACAGAGCTCCTATATTTTCTTCTCAGCAGCACCCATAGGACTTCTAGTGTGTTAGTGGCAGCAAACAGAGCTCCTATATTTTCTTCTCAGCAGCACCCATAGGACTTCTAGTGTGTTAGTGGCAGCAAACAGAGCTCCTATATTTTCTTCTCAGCAGCACCCATAGGACTTCTAGTGTGTTAGTGGCATCACACAGAGCTCCTATATTTTCTTCTCAGCAGCACCCATAGGACTTCTAGTGTGTTAGTGGCAGCAAACAGAGCTCCTATATTTTCTTCTCAGCAGCACCCATAGGACTTCTAGTGTGTTAGTGGCAGCAAACAGAGCTCCTATATTTTCTTCTCAGCAGCACCCATAGGACTTCTAGTGTGTTAGTGGCAGCAAACAGAGCTCCTATATTTTCTTCTCAGCAGCACCCATAGGACTTCTAGTGTGTTAGTGGCAGCAAACAGAGCTCCTATATTTTCTTCTCAGCAGCACCCATAGGACTTCTAGTGTGTTAGTGGCATCACACAGAGCTCCTATATTTTCTTCTCAGCAGCACCCATAGGACTTCTAGTGTGTTAGTGGCAGCAAACAGAGCTCCTATATTTTCTTCTCAGCAGCACCCATAGGACTTCTAGTGTGTTAGTGGCAGCAAACAGAGCTCCTATATTTTCTTCTCAGCAGCACCCATAGGACTTCTAGTGTGTTAGTGGCATCACACAGAGCTCCTATATTTTCTTCTCAGCAGCACCCATAGGACTTCTAGTGTGTTAGTGGCAGCAAACAGAGCTCCTATATTTTCTTCTCAGCAGCACCCATAGGACTTCTAGTGTGTTAGTGGCAGCAAACAGAGCTCCTATATTTTCTTCTCAGCAGCACCCATAGGACTTCTAGTGTGTTAGTGGCAGCAAACAGAGCTCCTATATTTTCTTCTCAGCAGCACCCATAGGACTTCTAGTGTGTTAGTGGCATCACACAGAGCTCCTATATTTTCTTCTCAGCAGCACCCATAGGACTTCTAGTGTGTTAGTGGCATCACACAGAGCTCCTATATTTTCTTCTCAGCAGCACCCATAGGACTTCTAGTGTGTTAGTGGCAGCAAACAGAGCTCCTATATTTTCTTGTCAGCAGCACACATAGTACCTATAGTGTGTTAGTGTCAGCACCCATAGGACCTACAGTGTGTTGTGAGCACACATAGGAGTTCTATTTTTTATACTATATACACTACCGACTACAATGGCTGGAAGACCGCCAAGGAGAGGCAGAGCGTGCCGAGGCAAGAACACAGGGCAGGCAGGCTCTGTTTCTAGAGACAACAGTGCTGGCCGTGGACGTGGTCGTGCATCGTCATCAGCGCGTGGCCATGGGACACGCTTGTCTTTGTTTTCGGCAGCTGGACATGTGGAGCCGCATCATGCCGAAGGCTTGGTAGAATGGATGACCAAGCCCTCCTCATCCTCCTCATCCTCTCTCACCCAGGCTCAGGGTACTGGCAGAGCAGCTGCCAACGCGTACTCAATGGCATCATCAGCCACCCCTTCCCTAGACCCACCATGTCCTCCTGAGGAGTCCCCCGAACTGTTTGAGCACAGTGTTGGGTACATGCTCCAGGAGGATGCCCAACGATTCGAAGGCTCGGATGATGATACCCAGCTTGAGGAAGTCAGTAGTGTGCGCGCAGAGAAAGGGGATGCTGAAGGACAGCAATCTGGCAGTAGTGTTCCACCAGCTGCAGCTTACTGCCAGGTTTGCTCTAGTGGTGAAGAGGGAGGGGATGATGAGGTCACTGACTCCACGTGGGTGCCTGAAGGGAGAGAGGAGGAGGAGGAGGAGGATGCAGCGTCACATGTCCAACGAGGCAGGATGCCCCCTGGAGGCCAGCTAGAGGCCAGCACAGCAACTGTACCACACCGCAGAGCTCCGCCTGTGCAGGGCGCTGCCTCTGCACGTTATCACAAAAGTTCTTTGGTGTGGGCCTTTTTTGAGACGAGTGCATCAGATCGCACCACTGCTATTTGCAATATTTGTCTCAAGCGTATCTCGCGTGGCCAAAACATCAGCCGCTTGGGCACCACAAGCATGAGCAGACATATGTCGACCTGCCATGCAGCTCGTTGGCAAGCACACATAAAAGACCCACACCAAAGAACAAAGCGGGCCTCTCCTTGCTCCTCATCAGCTGGGATCTCCATCCCCACTATATCTTCAGTCCTCTCTGAAAGCTGCTCTGAGAGGACTGAAGGTGTAGAATTAGGTGTGTCACAACCAAGTACTTGCAGTACACCGACGTCCGATTGTAGCAGGCAAATTTCCCTGCCCCAGCTGCTGGACCGTCGAAAGAAGTATACTCCCAGCCATCCACATGCCCAGCGGTTGAATGCTAGCTTGGCTAAATTGCTAGCACTTCAACTGCTGCCTTTTCAGTTGATAGACTCGGCCCCCTTCCGTGAGTTTGTTCAATGTGCGGTTCCTCAGTGGCAGGTTCCCAAACGCCACTTTTTCTCACGGAAGGCAATTCCGTCTCTCTACTGGCATGTGGAAGGCAATGTCCATGCCTCGCTGGACAGGGCGGTCAGCGGTAAGGTGCATATTACCGCTGACTCATGGTCCAGCAGGCATGGACAGGGACGTTATCTTTCTTTCACGGCCCATTGGGTCACTCTATTGGTAGCTGGGAGGGATGCAGGACAAGGTGCAGTAGTGTTGGAGGTTGTTCCGCCACCACGCCTCCAAAATGCTACTACTGGTTGTGACACACCTCTCTCCTCCACCCCCTCCTCTTCTTCTTCCTCCATGTCCTCTTCGAGTGCTCTGTCCTCGGAACCAGCGGTGCTCCGTAGGCGTACAAGGGGCTACGCGAGTACGCAGGCAAAAAGATGCCATGCCGTGCTTGCGCTGGTGTGTTTGGGGGACAGGAGCCACACTGGGCCAGAGGTTCTGGCAGCTCTGCAGGGGCAGGCCGAGAGGTGGTTGACGCCACGCCAGCTTAAGCCAGGAATGGTCGTTTCTGATAATGGCACCAACCTCCTCTCCGCCCTGCGACAGGGGCAGCTCACCCATGTGCCCTGTATGGCTCACGTCCTCAACCTGGTGGTGCAGCGGTTCTTGGGCAGGTTCCCAGGCTTACAGGATGTCCTGAGGCAGGCCAGGAAAGTCTGTGTGCATTTCCGCCGATCTTATAATGCCAGTGCTCGGCTGACTGAGCTGCAAAAGGAGCTGAACCTGCCCAAGAACCGCCTAATATGTGACATGCCCACCAGGTGGAACTCAACGTTGGCCATGCTGCAGCGACTGCACACGCAGCAGAGGGCCATCAATGAGTACCTTTGCGACTACGGCACCAGGACAGGGTCAGGGGAGCTTGGCTTTTTTTCCCCACGCCAGTGGAGCATGATCAGGGATGCATGCACTGTCCTCTCACCATTTGAGGAGGCCACGAGGATGGTGAGCAGTGACAGTGCATGCATCAGTGACACTGTACCTCTTGTCCACCTGTTGGAGCATACGCTGCGTGGGATAATGGACAGGGCACTTGAGGCAGAACAGAGGCAGGAAGAGGAGGACTTCCTTGTCTCTCAAGGCCCCCTTTATCCAGACAATGTTCCTTCTGTCCCACCCATCACACAGGAAGAGGAGGAGGAGGAGGAGGAGGAGGAATGTGTGAGCATGGAGGTGGAGCCTGGCACTCAGCATCAGCAGCAGCAGTCTTTTAGGGATGATGTACAGTCCCAACAAACCAGTGGACTTGTACGTGGCTGGGAGGAGGTGGCTGGCGATCATGTCATCCTCAGTGACCCAGAAGACTCCGGACCGAATGCCTCAGCTAACCTACGCTGCATGGCCTCCCTGATCCTGCAAAGCCTGCGGAAGGATCCTCGTGTTCTTCGGATCAAGGAGAGTGACCATTACTGGCTGGCCACTCTCCTTGATCCACGGTACAAGGGTAAGGTTGCGGACCTTATCTTGCCGTCGCAGAGGGAGCAGAGGATGAGACATCTCAGGGAGGCCTTGCAGAAAGGTCTGTGCAACGCGTTCCCAGAAACTGGGAGGTTACAAACTCCTGGTCCTGGACGACGAGTTGCTGAGGCTTCGGTCAGTAGCAGAAGGAGCGGTGGGGAAGGTGGACGTCTGACCGATGCGTTCAGACAATTTTTTAGTCCGCAGCCCCAAGGTATGATCGGTTCCAGCAACCATCGCCAGCGTCTGATATACATGGTGCAGGAATACCTAGGGGCAAGGTCAGACTTGGACACCTTTCCCACCGAAAATCCTCTGGCTTACTGGGTCCTGAGGATGGATCACTGGCCAGAGCTTGCACAGTATGCAATTGAGCTACTGGCCTGTCCTGCATCCAGCGTTCTTTCCGAACGCACATTCAGTGCTGCTGGAGGATTTGTCACCGATCATAGGGTGCGCCTGTCCACCGACTCGGTTGATCGACTGACCTTCATAAAAATGAATCAGTCTTGGATCACCACCAGCTACCAGACACCTGAAGCGGATATAACGGAATAATTTATAATGTCACATCCCTTCAAGACTGCCTATGCTGATGCTGAGTGACTGTCCTGTTATGTTCACTGACTATCCTCTTCCTCCTCCTCAATGATCCATGCCACCACACCAGTGCCTAAGGCACAATTTTTCAGCCCCTGTATAACAGGGGCGTGTAATTACAATTTTTTAAAAAGATGCTTCGCAACAGGTGTGACTGCTGTGCTCAGAGTACAGTATCTGTGAGGGGTTGCAGTGTTGTGGCACCAGCACCAGTGCCTAAGGCACAATTTTTCAGCCCCTGTTGGGGCGTGTAATTACAATTTTTAGGCAATGCTTTGCAACAGGTCTCATTGCTGTGCTCAGAGTACAGTATCTGTGAGGGGTTGCAGTGTTGTGGCACCAGCACCAGTGCCTAAGGCACAATTTTTCAGCCCCTGTATAACAGGGGCGTATAATTACAATTTTTTAAAAAGATGCTTCGCAACAGGTGTGACTGCTGTGCTCCAAGTACAGTATCTGTGAGGGGTTGCAGTGTTGTGGCACCAGCACCAATGCCTAAGGCACAATTTTTCAGCCCCTGTTTAACAGGGGCGTGTAATTACAAATCTTGATCTAATAGTTCACAGCAGGGCCCATTCCTGCGCCCACCAAGAGTAACTATGAGGGCCTACAGTCTTGTGGCAACACCGTCCACCACCACCACCACCACCAAAGGCCCAATTTTTCTGCCCTGTTCAACAGGTGCATGCAATTACAAATCTTGATCTAATAACTCACAGCAGGGCCCATTCCTGCACCCACCAAGAGTAAATGTGAGGGCTTACAGTCTTGTGGCAACACCGTCCACCACCACCACCACCACCACCAAAGGCCCAATTTTTCTGCCCGGTTCAACAGGTGCATGCAAGTACAAATCTTGATCTATTAACTCACAGCAGGGCCCATTCCTGTGCCCACCAGTCTTGTGGCTACACCAACATCTAATAGGGCAAATTTCTGCAGAGTATATACGGCAGGCCCCTACTTTCAAACATCCAACTTACAAACGACTCCTACTTGCAAACGGCAAGAGAAAACAGGAAGTGAGAGGAAATCTACCCCTAGGAAGGAAAATTCTATCCTGTTAGATTTAATTTGGGAAAAAGGTATCTCCTCTCTACTGATGCTTTATCACCAATCCTTGTTTCAATTAAAACCCCACTTTTCCAAAAACATTTGTCATTGGGACGGAAAGTGAGGTGACATGTTCTGAACAGATGTGCAAAGACAGCAAATGTTACAGGGGTGATAACCCCTCCCTATGTTCTCCAAAAAGCTTAAAAATTGATTTTTTTGGGATGTAGCTACACTTCATAATGTACCTGTTCAGATTCTACTTAAGAACAAACCTACAGTCCATGTCTTGTTTGCACCACCTATATACTGCTGTTCAGAGTATATAGGGTTGTAGGTATAGGGTTTTATTTTGGGTGCGGGGTCCCCCTTAGTATCCATACAAGACCCAAAGGGGCTGGGGTGGGGGGGGGGGTGATGGGGTAGCCATGCCATTTTTCTCAAGGATTTTCAGCCATATGGCGGCCAGGACAAGACATGACATTGAAGCCGCAAGTGGTTTTAAATGGCTTCTTTTTTTCCTTTACAAATGTCATTTTGTGCAAGGACAGTTCTAAACACGGGAAACACATGCCACTTCACAGGCATACTTTAGACACCCCCCAGGTACCGTATTTAAAGGAAAATTTCACTTTTTTTTTTCTTCACTTTATGCATCATTAAAATGACTGCTCCCGAAAAAACTTTAGTTTTTAAAATTTCTTTTTGCATTGATATATGTCCCCTGGGGCAGGACCCGGGTCCCCAAACCTGTTTTATAACATTAACATGCATATTGGCCGTTGTAATTAGCAATTTTGATTTCGAACGTTCGCGTCCATTATAACGAATAGGGTTCGAAAATTCGCGCGAACTTTCGGTCCGTTCGAAGGTTCTGGTGCGAACCGAACCCGGGGGTGTTCGGCTCATCCCTAGTGAGGACCACCTTCTGGTTTTCTGTGGAGTAATATACCATTGTGTAAGGATTTTGTACGAGATTTCCTCCACTTTTGTGTTTAACCACTTAAAGACCGAGCCTCTATTTCAGATGTGTTGTTTAAAAAAAACATCTTTTTTTTGCTAGAAAATTACTTAGAACCCCCAGACATTATACTTTTTTTTTTCTAACACCTAACACAATAAAATGGCCGTCATTGCAATACTTTTTGTCACACCGTATTTGCGCAGTGGTCCTACAAGCGCACTTTTTTTAATAAAAAAATAAGACAACAGTAAAGTTAGCCCAATTTTTTTGTATATTTTAAAAGATAATGTTACGCCGAGTAAATTGATACCCATAATGTCACGCTTCAAAATTGCGCCCGCTCGTGGAATAGCAACAAATGTTTACGCTTAAAAATCTCCATCTTCTTATTTATTTTAACTATTATAATTTATTTTACACTGTTTTTTAATAAAATAAAAAAAAATGGGTCACTTTTATTCCTATTACAAGGAATGTAAACATCCCTTGTAATAGAAAACAGCATGACAGGGCCTCTTAAATATAAGATCTGGGGTCAAAAAGACCTCATGCAATAAAAAAGAAATACAAATTTTGTCATTTGAAAAAAAAAAAAATGTCCCACGGAAGTGACGTTTTGACATTGCTTCTGCCCTGCTATGGTATGGAGACTGGTGGGGGCCATCTTCCCCTCACTCAGATCCGGTAAGCGGCAGAGGGCACGGGAGAGCAGCGGGAGGGGGGCCTCTCCCGCCACCAAGAACGGTAATCTTGCGGCGAATCTGCCACAGAGACCACCATTATCGTAAACCGGACCCCTGCCTGAAGACGAGGATATCTGGGTTATGGCAGCTAGCTGCTGCCATAACAGAGATATCCTGCTTCAAAATGCTGACGTATATAGTCATTCAGCTGTCCGGAAGTGGTTAACAAGCATTTATGGGCAAAGATGCAAGCTCTTTCCCATTGAGCGTCTGAAATGTAAATTTTAAGTTCAAGCTCCAATGATTTTTTATGCTTATTGTTTTCTTTGTGATCTTCTTGAATTAGCCAAGAGTAAGCTAATGAAGTCGTTTTGTGCACAGGTGTCCTTTTGTAGCAAATCGTCTCAAGTGGTGTCATGGAATTGCAATAGGAAGCTTTATGTTGACTGTTCTGGAGGAAATTGTGTAGTTGTAATAGAAAATGTTCCTCTAAATTCTTCTATGAGCAAATAAACTTATTTTATTTTGCCTTTTTGAAAGCAGTGGAGTGCTAGGAGAGATCTGCTCTGATTGGGTTTTAGTTATCAGTAATGGGTTTTAGAGGTATGGAGGCGTGTTTATAAGATGAGGCTACTGTACTTTATGGAATATTTCTAAAGTAGTTTTGATGAGCGGGTGTTGTCTCATGGTTTTAGATAGTTTAGAGTTAAGGGTCCATGGGCAGTATAGTAGATTTTGTGAGGTGCTTGATGTTTCTAGATTCACCCAGTCTTTATTGCTAGCATATCAAATCCATATTTTAATACTCTTATGCTGTTAAGCTGAATATATATATATATATATATATATATATATATATATCTATATCTATATCTATATCTATATTAGGCTTGTGCAATTTGTTTCGTAACGAATCGAAATTCGTCCGAATTTAGCAACTTTCGGACATTCGGAAGCATTCGAATTTCCGAACAAAGCATATACGAATAAAACCGAATCCGAAATAAATTATACCGCAAAATAGCGAATGCCCGAATGTCTTCGGCATAATTCGTTATGAAAAAAGTTACGAATGTACGAATCCATTCGAAGCACAATAACACTCACTCTGCTCTCTGCTTCTCCCTCACCATGCTGAACTCCCTCTCAAAATGGTGTACAGGGGCGGAGGCTATAGCCGCATGAAAAAACGAAAGTAAAATACGAGATTTCGAATCCATTCGAAGCACAATAACACTCTGCTCTGCTCTCTGCTTCTCCCTCACCGTGCTGAACCCTCTCAAAATGGTGTACAGGGGCGGAGGCTATAGCCGCATGTAAAAAACGAAAGTAAAATACAAGATTTCGAATCGTTACAAATAACCGCTATGTATTTAGAAAAGTACAAATCCATTCGAAGCACATTAGGCATAATAGGCAACGTCGTTGTGAGAGACACACGGAAAATTCCGAATCAACGAACCCAAAAAAAGTTACGAAAGTAGGAGTTGTGTCCAGAATCAACGAAAAACAATGTACCCTACCGAAAGTACGAATTATAAATCAACTAAAAATTCAACGAAAAATGACGCTTGCGAAAATACGAATTAGTCCGAACACGAAAAATCCCGTCTAGCAAAATTACGAATGATTACGAATCAACAGGACCGAAAAGAAACGAACCAAAACTAAACAAATTTTTCCGTTGTGCACAAAAAACGAACCGAAACTAAACAAATTTTTCTGTTGTGCACAAGTCTAATATATATATAGATATAGATATAGATATAGATATAGATATATATATATAGTAAAAGTGCACTGAAATAATATTAGGGTGCTTTTTACTGAATCCATTACTTATTTGCTCTGATAGCAAGATGTACAGTTGTCTTGGAGCTTTCCCATTAGTTTGGTGCATGAGTGTTTTAAACTTTATTGAGCATAGAGTACTGCTTGTCACATTGTAGTTAGCATTAGTATTTTTTTATTTTATATATATATATATATATATATATATATATATATAATTTCAAAGTACCCTAAATAAGTACCAAATTCAATTACTATGTGATATTCCCTGCAGCTCACAGTGGGAGGGTTTCAGCAAATCGGGCAGTACTGCCCACCCAGAAAACAATAGGCAGGATTAGGTGTGGCCAGCTACTCATAGATAAGCTACAGGCTTGTGTATCAGTAGTGACAATGCTGATAGCCACACCTCCTGAATGATTTTCTTATCTTATTGTAAAGTAAGGCATATTCTACATGAGGGTGGCAACTCTCCTCTGATTTTAGGGGCACTGGTAGCATCAACAGGTATTTGTGGGACTTTGCAGAAAGATTTACAGAGACAACTGTAAATGCAGATGCAAAAATATGTATTTTTTAATGGGAGTACATATGTGTATGTTAAAATACAACTGCCCTTTTAGAAAGACTTATCGTTTGCTAAAACTGTTTTTCACCTGAGTGCTGGCATCCTAATTACATTCTTACCTTCAGCACCTGATTCAGAGGGTAGGCCCTACTAAAAGCTGCACAGCCTTTTCTCTAAAAACGGCTGCTCTATATTGCAAATGCCATGGCCCCATTCATTATTTATTTATTTTTTTAAAAGATTTTATTAAATTTATTTCATACAGATTAAAAACAGTATATGAAGATCATATCACAAGTCTGTATAAGGGTAGTAATAATGAAGAGTAGGAATGAGCTTCGTGTTCGAGTCGAACATACGTTCGACTCGAACATTGGCTGTTCGATCGTTCGACGAAGATCGAACGATTTGGGCCGTTCGCGCCAAATTCGAGTGACGCGAACGGCCCACAATGCACTACGCCATCGCAGTGTCATCCAGGCGCTGTGATTGGCCAAGCATGCACTGTGACCCCGCATGCTTGGCCAATCACAGCGCCGGCAGCGAGGAGAGCAATGATTGGCCACAGGCAGGATGCCTGTGGCCAATTATTGCTGAGGGTGTTTAGTACACGCCCCACACTATAAAAGGCCGCCAGCACGGCGGCCTAGTGTAGTGTGTTCCGGAGCAGGGATAGAGTAGCATAGGCAGGGACAGTGACTGTTATTTCTTTCTTGCTTAACCTGGATTCCTTTAGTTTAGGGAAAGAGAAGGATAGGTAGGGAGAGTGTCAGTGTGTTTTGTGCTTCTGCTATAGTGTGCTTAAAAAAAAACATTTATTCTAGGGACAGAAAACTCTAGGTAGGGACAGTGTCAGTTTCTTTCACTCTGCAAGTCCTTGTTTCCAGGGACCTGGAAGGACAGTGAGTGAATTGTCCTTTTGCTATATTGTGATTAAAAAAAACATTTATTCTAGGGACAGAAAACTCTAGGTAGGGACAGTGTCAGTTTCTTTCACTCTGCAAGTCCTTGTTTCCAGGGACCTGGAAGGACAGTGAGTGAATTGTCCTTTTGCTATATTGTGATTAAAAAAAACATTTATTCTAGGACAGAAAACTCTAGGTAGGGACAGTGTCAGTTTCTTTCACTCTGCAAGTCCTTGTTTCCAGGGACCTGGAAGGACAGTGAGTGAATTGTCCTTTTGCTATATTGTGATTAAAAAAAACATTTATTCTAGGGACAGAAAACTCTAGGTAGGGACAGTGTCAGTTTCTTTCACTCTGCAAGTCCTTGTTTCCAGGGACCTGGAAGGACAGTGAGTGAATTGTCCTTTTGCTATATTGTGATTAAAAAAAACATTTTTTTCTAGGGACAGAAAACTGTAGGTAGGGAGAGTATTTTTTTTCTTTCACTCTGCAAGTCCTTGTTTCCAGGGACCTGTAAGGACAGTGAGTTAATTGTCCTTGTGCTATATTGTGCTGAAAAAAACATTTATTCCAGGGACAGAAAACTCTAGGTAGGGACAGTGTCAGTTTCTTTCACTCTGCAAGTCCTTGTTTCCAGGGACCTGGAAGGACAGTGAGTGAATTGTCCTTTTGCTATATTGTGATTAAAAAAAACATTTTTTTCTAGGGACAGAAAACTGTAGGTAGGGAGAGTGTTTTTTTTCTTTCACTCTGCAAGTCCTTGTTTCCAGGGACCTGTAAGGACAGTGAGTTAATTTTCCTTGTGCTATATTGTGATTAAAAAAAACATTTATTCTAGGGACAGAAAACTCTAGGTAGGGACAGTGTCAGTTTCTTTCACTCTGCAAGTCCTTGTTTCCAGGGACCTGGAAGGACAGTGAGTGAATTGTCCTTTTGCTATATTGTGATTAAAAAAAACATTTATTCTAGGGACAGAAAACTCTAGGTAGGGACAGTGTCAGTTTCTTTCACTCTGCAAGTCCTTGTTTCCAGGGACCTGGAAGGACAGTGAGTGAATTGTCCTTTTGCTATATTGTGATTAAAAAAAACATTTTTTTCTAGGGACAGAAAACTGTAGGTAGGGAGAGTGTTTTTTTTCTTTCACTCTGCAAGTCCTTGTTTCCAGGGACCTGTAAGGACAGTGAGTTAATTTTCCTTGTGCTATATTGTGATTAAAAAAAACATTTATTCTAGGGACAGAAAACTCTAGGTAGGGACAGTGTCAGTTTCTTTCACTCTGCAAGTCCTTGTTTCCAGGGACCTGGAAGGACAGTGAGTGAATTGTCCTTTTGCTATATTGTGATTAAAAAAAACATTTATTCTAGGGACAGAAAACTCTAGGTAGGGACAGTGTCAGTTTCTTTCACTCTGCAAGTCCTTGTTTCCAGGGACCTGGAAGGACAGTGAGTGAATTGTCCTTTTGCTATATTGTGATTAAAAAAAACATTTATTCTAGGGACAGAAAACTCTAGGTAGGGACAGTGTCAGTTTCTTTCACTCTGCAAGTCCTTGTTTCCAGGGACCTGGAAGGACAGTGAGTGAATTGTCCTTTTGCTATATTGTGATTAAAAAAAACATTTATTCTAGGGACAGAAAACTCTAGGTAGGGACAGTGTCAGTTTCTTTCACTCTGCAAGTCCTTGTTTCCAGGGACCTGGAAGGACAGTGAGTGAATTGTCCTTTTGCTATATTGTGATTAAAAAAAACATTTTTTTCTAGGGACAGAAAACTGTAGGTAGGGAGAGTATTTTTTTTCTTTCACTCTGCAAGTCCTTGTTTCCAGGGACCTGTAAGGACAGTGAGTTAATTGTCCTTGTGCTATATTGTGCTGAAAAAAACATTTATTCCAGGGACAGAAAACTCTAGGTAGGGACAGTGTCAGTTTCTTTCACTCTGCAAGTCCTTGTTTCCAGGGACCTGGAAGGACAGTGAGTGAATTGTCCTTTTGCTATATTGTGATTAAAAAAAACATTTTTTTCTAGGGACAGAAAACTGTAGGTAGGGAGAGTGTTTTTTTTCTTTCACTCTGCAAGTCCTTGTTTCCAGGGACCTGTAAGGACAGTGAGTTAATTTTCCTTGTGCTATATTGTGATTAAAAAAAACATTTATTCTAGGGACAGAAAACTCTAGGTAGGGACAGTGTCAGTTTCTTTCACTCTGCAAGTCCTTGTTTCCAGGGACCTGGAAGGACAGTGAGTGAATTGTCCTTTTGCTATATTGTGATTAAAAAAAACATTTATTCTAGGGACAGAAAACTCTAGGTAGGGACAGTGTCAGTTTCTTTCACTCTGCAAGTCCTTGTTTCCAGGGACCTGGAAGGACAGTGAGTGAATTGTCCTTTTGCTATATTGTGATTAAAAAAAACATTTTTTTCTAGGGACAGAAAACTGTAGGTAGGGAGAGTGTTTTTTTTCTTTCACTCTGCAAGTCCTTGTTTCCAGGGACCTGTAAGGACAGTGAGTTAATTTTCCTTGTGCTATATTGTGATTAAAAAAAACATTTATTCTAGGGACAGAAAACTCTAGGTAGGGACAGTGTCAGTTTCTTTCACTCTGCAAGTCCTTGTTTCCAGGGACCTGGAAGGACAGTGAGTGAATTGTCCTTTTGCTATATTGTGATTAAAAAAAACATTTATTCTAGGGACAGAAAACTCTAGGTAGGGACAGTGTCAGTTTCTTTCACTCTGCAAGTCCTTGTTTCCAGGGACCTGGAAGGACAGTGAGTGAATTGTCCTTTTGCTATATTGTGATTAAAAAAAACATTTATTCTAGGGACAGAAAACTCTAGGTAGGGACAGTGTCAGTTTCTTTCACTCTGCAAGTCCTTGTTTCCAGGGACCTGGAAGGACAGTGAGTGAATTGTCCTTTTGCTATATTGTGATTAAAAAAAACATTTATTCTAGGGACAGAAAACTCTAGGTAGGGACAGTGTCAGTTTCTTTCACTCTGCAAGTCCTTGTTTCCAGGGACCTGGAAGGACAGTGAGTGAATTGTCCTTTTGCTATATTGTGATTAAAAAAAACATTTTTTTCTAGGGACAGAAAACTGTAGGTAGGGAGAGTATTTTTTTTCTTTCACTCTGCAAGTCCTTGTTTCCAGGGACCTGTAAGGACAGTGAGTTAATTGTCCTTGTGCTATATTGTGCTGAAAAAAACATTTATTCCAGGGACAGAAAACTCTAGGTAGGGACAGTGTCAGTTTCTTTCACTCTGCAAGTCCTTGTTTCCAGGGACCTGGAAGGACAGTGAGTGAATTGTCCTTTTGCTATATTGTGATTAAAAAAAACATTTTTTTCTAGGGACAGAAAACTGTAGGTAGGGAGAGTGTTTTTTTTCTTTCACTCTGCAAGTCCTTGTTTCCAGGGACCTGTAAGGACAGTGAGTTAATTTTCCTTGTGCTATATTGTGATTAAAAAAAACATTTATTCTAGGGACAGAAAACTCTAGGTAGGGACAGTGTCAGTTTCTTTCACTCTGCAAGTCCTTGTTTCCAGGGACCTGGAAGGACAGTGAGTGAATTGTCCTTTTGCTATATTGTGATTAAAAAAAACATTTATTCTAGGGACAGAAAACTCTAGGTAGGGACAGTGTCAGTTTCTTTCACTCTGCAAGTCCTTGTTTCCAGGGACCTGGAAGGACAGTGAGTGAATTGTCCTTTTGCTATATTGTGATTAAAAAAAACATTTTTTTCTAGGGACAGAAAACTGTAGGTAGGGAGAGTGTTTTTTTTCTTTCACTCTGCAAGTCCTTGTTTCCAGGGACCTGTAAGGACAGTGAGTTAATTTTCCTTGTGCTATATTGTGATTAAAAAAAACATTTATTCTAGGGACAGAAAACTCTAGGTAGGGACAGTGTCAGTTTCTTTCACTCTGCAAGTCCTTGTTTCCAGGGACCTGGAAGGACAGTGAGTGAATTGTCCTTTTGCTATATTGTGATTAAAAAAAACATTTATTCTAGGGACAGAAAACTCTAGGTAGGGACAGTGTCAGTTTCTTTCACTCTGCAAGTCCTTGTTTCCAGGGACCTGGAAGGACAGTGAGTGAATTGTCCTTTTGCTATATTGTGATTAAAAAAAACATTTTTTTCTAGGGACAGAAAACTGTAGGTAGGGAGAGTGTTTTTTTTCTTTCACTCTGCAAGTCCTTGTTTCCAGGGACAGAGAAGGACACCTGAAGGTAGCCCTTATTGCTTTTTTCCCATCTCCCTGCAGGCCATCTATTAGAATGTCTGGAAGGCAAACAAGGAGAGGCAGACAGTCAGGAGGCAATAAAAGAGGGCAAGCAGGCTCTGTGTCTGGGGGCAACAGTGCTGGTCGTGGACGCGGTGCATTGTCATCAGCACATGGCCATGGGACACGCTTGTCCTTCTTTTCGGCAGCTGGACATGTTGAGCCACATCATGCCGAAGACTTGGTAGAGTGGATGACCAAGCCCTCCTCCTCCTCCTCATCCTCTCTCACCCAGGCTCAGGGTACTGGAAAAGCAGCTGCCAAAGCGTCGTCTTCCCTGGTATCAATGTCAGACAAATCATCAGTCACTCCTTCCCTAGACCCACCATGTCCTCCTCCTGAGGAGTCCCCCGAACTGTTTCAGCACAGTGTTGGGTACATGCTCCAGGAGGATGCCCAGCGTTTCGAAGGGTCTGATGATGAAACCCAGCTAGAGGAAGGCAGTAGCGTGAGAGCAGACAGAGGGGATGCTCAAGAAGGACACCAATCTGGCAGTCATGTTCCAGCAGCTGCAGCATACTGCCAGATTGGCTCCAGTGATGAGGAGGGAGGGGATGATGAGGTCAATGACTCCACGTGGGTGCCTAATAGGAGAGAGGAGGAGGAGGAGGATGAGGAGGAGGCACATCTCCAACGAGGCAGGATGCCCTTTGGTGGCCAGCGTAAGGGCAGTACACCGACGGAATCACACCGCAGAGCTCCGCCTGTGCAGGGCGCTGCCTCTGCCCGTCATTCAAAAAGTTCTTTGGTGTGGGCCTTTTTTGAGGCTAGTGCATCAGATCGCACAGCTGCTGTTTGCAACATATGTCTCAAGCGTATATCGCGTGGCCAAAACATCAGCCGCTTGGGTACCACATGCCTGACCAGACATATGTTGACCTGCCATGCAGCTCGTTGGCAAGCCTACCTCAAAGACCCACACCAAAGAACAAAGCGGACCTCTCCTTGCACCGCATCAGCTGGGATCTCCAACCCCACTATAACTTCAGTCCTCTCTGAAACATGCACTGAGAGGAATGAAGGTGTAGAATTAGGTGTGTCACAGCCAAGTACTTGCGCCCACTCTGCTAGCAGTACACCGACGTCCGATTCTAGCAGGCAAATTTCCCTGCCCCAGCTGCTGGACCGTCGAAAGAAGTTCACTCCCAGCCATCCACATGCCCAGCGGTTGAATGCTAGCTTGGCTAAATTGCTAGCGCTTCAACTGCTGCCTTTTCAGTTGGTAGACTCGGCCCCCTTCCGTGAGTTTGTGCAATGTGCGGTTCCTCAGTGGCAGGTTCCCAAACGCCACTTTTTCTCACGGAAGGCTATTCCGGCTCTCTACCGGCATGTGGAAGGCAATGTCTTGGCCTCGCTGGACAGGGCGGTCAGCGGTAAGGTGCATATTACCGCTGACTCATGGTCCAGCAGGCATGGACAGGGACGTTACCTTTCTTTCACGGCCCATTGGGTCACTCTTTTGGCAGCTGGGAAGGATTCAGGACAAGGTGCAGTAGTGTTGGAGGTTGTCCCACCGCCACGCCTCCAAAATGCTACTACTGGTTGTGACACACCTCTCTCCTCCACCCCCTCCTCTTCTTCTTCCTCCATGGCCTCTTCCTGTGGTTTGTCCTATGAACCAGCGGTGCTCCGTAGCCGTTCACGGGGCTACGCAAGTACGCAGGCAAAAAGATGCCATGCCGTGCTTGCGCTGGTGTGTTTGGGGGACAGAAGCCACACTGGGGCAGAGGTCCTGTCTGCTCTGCAGGGCCAGGCCGAGAGGTGGTTGACGCCACGCCAGCTTAAGCCAGGAATGGTGGTTTGCGACAATGGCACCAACCTCCTCTCCGCCCTCCGACAGGGACAACTGACCCATGTGCCCTGTGTGGCTCACGTCCTTAACCTGGTGGTGCAGCGGTTCTTGGGCAGGTACCCGGGCTTACAGGATGTCCTGAGGCAGGCCAGGAAAGTCTGTGTGCATTTCCGCAGATCTTATAATGCCAGTGCTCGCCTGGCTGAGCTGCAAAAGGAGTTGAACCTGCCCAAGAACCGCCTTATATGTGACATGCCCACCAGGTGGAACTCAACGTTGGCCATGCTGCAGCGGCTGCACACGCAGCAGAGGGCCATCAATGAGTACCTGTGCGACTACGGCACCAGGACAGGGTCAGGGGAGCTTGGTTTTTTTTCTCCACGCCAGTGGGGCATGATCAGGGATGCATGCACTGTCCTGGCACCATTTGAGGAGGCCACGAGGATGGTGAGCAGTGACAGTGCATGCATCAGTGACACTGTACCTCTTGTCCACCTGTTGGAGCACACGCTGCGTGGAATAATGGACAGGGCACTTGAGGCAGAACAGAGGCAGGAAGAGGAGGACTTCCTTGCCTCTCAAGGCCCCCTTTACCCAGACAGTGTTCCTTCTGTCCCACCCATCGCACAGGAAGAGGAGGAGGAGGAGGAGGAGGAGGAGGATTGTGTCAGCATGGAGGTGGAGGCTGGCACTCAGCATCATCAGCAGCAGTCTTTTAGGGATGATTTACAGTCCCAAGAAACCAGTGGACTTGTACGTGGCTGGGAGGAGGTGGCTGCGGATCATGTCGTCCTTAGTGACCCAGAGGACTCCGGAGCGAATGCCTCAGCAAACCTACGCTGCATGGCCTCCCTGATCCTGCAAAGTCTGCGGAAGGATCCTCGTATTCTTCGGATCAAGGAGAGGGACCATTACTGGCTGGCCACTCTCCTTGATCCACGGTACAAGGGTAAGGTTGCGGACCTTATGTTACCGTCGCAGAGGGAGCAGAGGATGAGACAACTCCGGGAGGCCTTGCAGAAAGGTCTGTGCAACGCGTTCCCAGAGACTGGGAGGTTGCAAACTCCTGGTCCTGGACAACGAGTTGCTGAGGCTTCGGCCAGTCAAAGAAGGAGCGGTGGGGAAGGTGGCCGTCTGACCGATGCGTTCAGACAATTCTTTAGTCCGCAGCCCCAAAGTATGATTGGTTCCAGCAACCATCGCCAGCGTCTGATAAACATGGTGCAGGAATATCTAGGGGCAAGGTCAGACTTGGACACCTTCCCCACCGAAAATCCTCTGGCTTACTGGGTCTTGAGGATGGATCACTGGCCAGAGCTTGCACAGTATGCAATTGAGCTACTGGCCTGTCCTGCATCCAGCGTTCTTTCGGAACGCACATTCAGTGCTGCTGGAGGATTTGTCACGGATCACAGGGTGCGCCTGTCCACCGACTCGGTTGATCGACTGACTTTCATCAAGATGAACCAGTCTTGGATCACCACCAGCTACCACACACCTGATGCTGATATAACAGACTAATTGATTTTAAAATGTCACATCCCTTCAAGACTGATGCTGATGCTGAGTGCCTGTGCTGTTATGTTGACTGGCTATCCTCCTCCTCCGAGTCCTCAATGATACGATTGATGATGATAGCTTGGAAGATCATTTTTGTTTATGGGTGCCGCCACCAGTGCCTAACGCCCAATTTTTCAGCCCCTGTTTAACAGGGGCGTGTAATTACAATTTTTGAAGCAATACTTTGCAACAGGGCTCATTGCTGTGCTCCAAGTACAGTATCTGTGAGGAGTTGCAGTGTTGTGCCACCAGTGCCTAAGGCCCAATTTTTCAGCCCCTGTTTAACAGGGGCGTGTCATTACAATTTTTGAAGCAATACTTTGCAACAGGGCTCATTGCTGTGCTCCAAGTACAGTATCTGTGAGGGGTTGCAGTGTTGTGCCACCAGTGCCTAAGGCCCAATTTTTCAGCCCCTGTTCAACAGGGGCATGTAATTACAATTCTTGATCTAATAATTCACAGCAGGGCCCATTGCTGCACCCACCAAGAGTAACTGTCAGGGCTTACAGTGTTGTGGCACCAGCACCACCATCAAAGGCCCAATTTTTACTACCACTGTTCAACAATTATATGTAATTAAAATTCCTGATATAATAGTTGACAGCAGGGCGTTCCAGCACCAACCAAGAGTAACTGTGAGTGCTTACAGTGTTGTGCCAACACCAACAACTAAGGGGCCTATTTCTGCAGAGTATATACGGCAGGTCCCTACTTTCAAACATCCAACTTACAAACGACTCCTACTTGCAAACGCAAGAAGACAACAGGAAGTGAGAGGAAATCTACCACTAGGAAGGAAAATTCTCTCCTGTAAGAATAAATATGGGAGAAAGGTGTCTCCTCTGTACTGATGCTTTATCAGCAATCCTTGTTTCAAGAAAAACACCACATTTCAAAAACAGTTGTCATTGGGACGGAAAGTGAGGTGAAATGTTCTGAACAGGGGCACAGACAGCAAAACAAATGTTACAGGGGTGATAACCCTTACCTATGTTTTCCAAAAAGTTTAAAAATAGATTTTTGGGCTGGAGCTACACTTCAACAATGTACCTGTTCAAAATTACAAACAGATTCTACATAAGAACAAACCTACAGTCCCTGTCTTGTATGCACCGCCTGTATACGGCTGTTCAGAGTATATAGGGCCTTTTTTATTTTATGTGCGGGGTTCCCCTTAATATCCATACAAGACCCAAAGGGGCTGGTAATGGGCTGGGGTAGGGGGGGGGGGGGGGGGGTCATGGGGTAGCTATGCCATTTTTCTTAAAGAATTTCATCCATATTACCGGGACCAGACATTACATTAAAGCCGCAAGCAGTTTTAAATGGCTTTTTTTTCCTTTAGAAGTGTCATTTTGTGCAGGGACAGTTCTAAACACGGGAAACACGTGGCACTTCACAGGCATACTTTAGACACCCCCCAGGTACGATATTTAAAGGAATATTTGACTTTTTTTTTTTCACTTTATGCATCATTAAAATGACTGCTCCCGAAAAACGACCGTTTTTAAAACTTCTTTTTGCATTGATACATGTCCCCTGGTGCAGAACCCGGGTTCCCAAACCCTTTTTAGGACAATAACATGCATAATAGTTGTTATAATTAGCACTTTAGAATTCGAACGTTCGCATCCATTGTATTTAATAGGGTTCTAATGTTCGTTCGAACTTCCGGTCCGTTCGCGGGTTCTGGTGCGAACCGAACCCGGGGGTGTTCGGCTCATCACTAATGAAGAGATAAGATACAACAAACCAAGAAAATAACGTATAATATATATATGTATAGTCGTATAATGGATAACAGGAAGGAGTCTGTAGTGGATATTGTAACGACAGGGGTTAACGTCGTTCAAATATATTCCATTTCTAAACACACAGCAGCTACCAGACACTCCAACCAGCTGAATAAGACCCCATACAAATAATTCTCACCCGCACAAACAAGACAACGCTCTGTGTTGAGGTTCCAAAACAGGGAATGAATCTTTATTGCAAGCACATGGTAACACATTTCTCTTCAAAACACTTTCCTCCCATCCTTGGGGAACAGGGCGGGTTAAACTGTCCAATGACAATGGGGATACAGGTCAGGTGTGTTCAAACTTCTCCTTCAGTAAACAGTCTTAGCAGGAGGGGTTGCTGGAGTGATTCCCCCCCCTTTCCTCACAGCAAGACACTTAAACATCCCATAATAGGCAGCCAGACGGTCTACCAGCTCCAATCCACATCATCACAAACAACAATGATAAGGCCTTTGGAAGCTAGTCTGGGTTCATTAACATTACAACAGGCATCCAGGTGGATTAATATTACAGACCCATTTTAAAGCAATCCAAGCCATATTCTCAATGTCCATTATTTTCTGGCTCATACTTTCTAAGAACTTCTGGGTTCCACGGGCCCACCCGTTACAGATATGTCCGGAGATTACAAGGTAAAAACGTTAGGAGGGAAAGGAAGGGTAGAGAGAACCGGGGCGGAGGGGGGGTGTGCACCAAGTTCTTGATGTGCCGGAGGGGGGGGGGGGGGGGGGCGGTGGCACCAAGGCAGTAGCTGAGACCTGAGATAGTCAATCGCAGTCATTAGGGCGGAGGAAGATGTATCGGTGATGACGTAGTGGACGTCCTGGTGGATGATCGGAGAGGTTTAGGGTCCAGCTTACATTGGATGGTTAATTAGCAGAGGAGGGGGGTCTGACCCCTGAGGAGGTGGGGGGAGGGCCCCAAAGTATGAGTATAAGAACTTGTCAAAGTTGTTACTTTCCTCCAAGGGTAATGTCAAGTCCATGAAAGCTTGTCATTTGGAGTAGAAGCGATCTTTGGATCCTTTGTGTTTGAAGTCGGTGTAAACTCTATCCTTGTATAGTAGCTGCAGGAGTTCACGTTTGACTTGAGAGGTGTGTGGACCAAGGGGGATGGTCCAATTTTTTAATATGGATCTTCTCGCTATTAAAAGGCAGATCAGAGACCAGTCCCGGCATGGAGGGTAGGTGTTGGGTGACCAGGGTAGCAGCAAAGGATCCCAATGCCCGAAGATGAGGAGCAAAGGGTCCTTGGGCAGTTTCAGCAGGGTTACATTAAAGATATAGGATATGACCTGGTCCCAGAAGGTGGAGATGTATGAGCATGACCACAAACTCTTGGGAGTTGGCAGAGAGGGCAATTGGTGCTGCCCTGGCCCTTTTTGTCTGAAATAAAAGGTATGTAAGCAAGGTGGAGGATTTTTAGTTGGGTTTCTCTCCATGTTTCATTAGGAATCAGTTGGTGGACTTTGTTGAGTTCTTGTAGAAGGAGGCTAGTTTAAATCGTTTACTCTGCTCTCTGCATGAGTCCTTCAGAAAACTGATGCATTGCCCAAAATGAAAAGTGTGGGATTGGGGGAGTGAGAAGGTTTTGGCTATGGTTGAGAAATTGAGAGGGCGCCCTGTTTCCACATCGCATAGAGTAGAGAACTTTGTGAGGCCTTTCCGTTGCCAGATGGAAAAGGCGTTGTGTTCCAATCCGGGGGGGAAACTAGGGTTCCCTTGTATCTGTAGGTATCTGGACATGAAAGGGGAAAGTTTGAGGCTCTTCCTAACCTCTTGCCAGGCTATAGCAGTGTCCCGCAGCAGGAGATTTATGTTGGAGTAGAGATGGGACAGATTTCCATTTGCAGTGGAGTAGTGCCGCCAGGGAAAAGGGTTGAGACATTACAGATTCTAAGGAGTAGTTCGAGTACCGGGAGTACTGGGATATCCAGTCGAGGTCTATCCTCAGTAGGCACGCCAAATTATAAGCTCTGATATTTGGAAGACTGATACCCCCTTCGCGTCTGGGAAGATATAGTTTTACGAATGCTATGCGTGGTCATTTGCCTTGCCAGATGAATTTAAATATGGCCTTGTTGAGGGTTTTCGTATCTTTGTGTCGTAGGAGTAGTGGTATAGTTTGGAGTGGGTATAGTAATCACGCAAAACTGACCATTTTCACCAGGTGGCATCTTCCCAGGAGCGAGAGGGGCAGATCTGTCCAGTTGCCCAATTTGTAGTAATTTTTGTGATCATGGGTGGGTAACTGAGGTGGTATATAGAGGAGGGTAGTTTCCCTATTTTGATTCCTAAGTAGGTAATGTGGGATTTTGCAACCATGAAGGGTAAGTGGAGGGCCCAGGGTGGGTTAGAGAGAGTGCCTATGGGGAGGATTTCACTCTTACTATAATTTATACGGAGGCCCGAACACAACCTGAATTTGTTGAAAATAGTTTTGATCATGAACATGTCGGAGGAGGGCTCTGCCGAGAATATGAGTACATCATCAGCGAAGAGTGATGTGCGCAATTCGTGGGAGCCCACCTTGATGCCATGAAGAGGGGCATTTTGGATTAAGTACCTGGACAGAGGTTCTAAGGCAATGTTAAAAAGAAGTGGGGATGGGGACAGCCTTGTCTGGTGCCCTTGTGGAGGCGGAATTTGTACGAGAGGAGACCTGCCGCCACCAGTCTGGCCGCAGGAGAAGCGTACATGGCGTCAATGAGATGGGAGAAGGGCCCAGTAAACCCCATTTTTGACATGGCCAGGGATAGCCAATCAAAGCTGACATTATCAAAGGCTTTCTCCTCGTCCAGAGTGATGATAGCGTGGTCCCCCCCCCGGATTAGATTTGGCACATTCTAGGGCCATCATTACCTTTCGTATATTTAGGGTTGCTGTTCTACCCCTTACAAAGCCTGATTGGGCAGGGTGGATTAGAGAGGTCAAGATGTCAGCTAGTCTGTTGGCTATGATTTTAGAGAGGATTTTGACATCCATATTCAGCAGTAATATGGGTCGGTAAGAGCCTGGTTCTTGGGGGTCTTTACCCTTCTTGGATAGTAATTTGATGATGGTGTGGTTCCCCGTGGGTAGATAAGGGCCGCCAGACCAAATGCCATAATATACCTTGTGGAGAGTGGGTTCTAAAATCGTTTTTAAGGTCTTATAGAATTCGCCTGTGAAGCCATTGGAACCTGGGGCTTTAGAGGGTGCTAGATTGCTGATGGTAGTAGATATTTCGGAGAGGGTTATGGGTGCGTTCAGGGTCTTAAGTTGGGAAGGGGTGAACCTGGGCATGTCATCATTCTCGAGGAAGGATTGGGCTTTTAGTTTGTCTATGGGGTCTAGAGCATGAAATGAAGAGTAATATTGTAACATGACTCTATTAATGTCCTGCTGCGCGGAGTGGGCAATGCCCGAGGTGTCTCGTAAGGAGGTTATGTGGGTTGGGCGGAAGGGGCCTTTGCAGAGTCTAGCTAACAGTTTTCCTGCTTTGTTGCCATATTTATGGAGGGTGGCATCCATATGTGCCTTTTTTGTCAGTTCGAGGGTGTCGGCCCATGTGTCAAAGGCCCTTTTAGCTGAGTGCCACTCTTTCCTATTGTCTGGTGAGTCCGTGGAGTATAAAGAGCGTTGTGCCTGGTGTAGTCTAGTACTGGCCAACTTGTAGTTTGCCAGAGTGTTTCTCTTGAAGGAAGCCGCATAGGAAATGACTGAACCCCTAAGAAAAGCTTTGCCAGCTTCCCAAAAGAGATTTGGGTCATCAGAGTGTGGTGCATTGGCAGTGGAGAATTCCGACCAAGCCTTCTCCATGTACTGCTGGAAGTCAGTATTATTTTGGAGGTAGGAAGGGAAACGCCAGATTTTGGGGTTTGGGTGAATGTCGGGGTTGTCTAGTGTCACTGAGGTGGGGGCGTGATCAGAAATGGCGATATCGTGGACGTCAGCACTGGATATCATCGGGACCAGATTGTCTGAGCAGAGGATGTAACCGATTCTAGTGAAAATGTTGTGTGGATTAGAGTAGAAAGTGAATTCCCTATCAACCGGGTGTAGGAGGCGCCATACGTCTTGGAGGCAAAGGGATTCTATAGTAGATGCGAAGTGTGTCGGATCACCGGTAGCATATGTGTTTTGTAGGCATTTGGGAGAGGATCTGTCATCTATCAAGTGTAGAATGGTGTTGAAGTCTCCGCCAATTATGTGTGGGAGGTGCGGGTGCCAGAGTAACCAGGCAGATAGTTCTCCAAAGAAATGCCTACCTGGGCTGTTAGGAGCATATATGTTTGAGACCACAAGATCCCTTGTCCCTATTTGAAGGTGTGCGGAGAGAAGACGGCCTTGACTGTCAGAATCGTCAGCTACGACCGTACAAGGGAGGGTTTTGCGAATCAAGATGAGGACCCCTGCTTTGCGTCCAACAGCTTCAGAGCCGAGAACCGTGCCCTCCCAAAGCTTTTTCATACGATGGAAATCGGGGGTGGATAGGTGAGTTTCCTGAAGTAGAGCAATGTTAATTTTAAGTCTTTGGGGATCTTTATTCTCTTATTAGTGGATCTAAGCCCCTTCACGTTCCAGGAAATAATTTTCATAGTGAGGGAATCGTTGAGGGGGCTTGGGCCTTTGGTGTACGATTATCTCGGAGTACTGTGTGGTGAGATGCTGTCGCTACGATTCGGGATAGTGTATAGTACTCATGGTAGATGGTTGGTGTCTGAGTGCCTGGTGATGTGTGTGTGTCAGGGGAAAGGGGCGAGAGGGGGAGGTGCAGAGGGGTACAAACAGGAAGCAAAAACAACAATGCAAATTGGAATAACTTCACTTTTTTCCGCATGGAGTCACTGTATAAGCCAGCTCCCAGTGCAGACCCATGTAGAACGGCATATTTGAGCCCATGCATCTATGAGATAACAGGAGCAGCCGGGACGGGTATGGGAGGAGAGGAAGGCAATAGACAGTGAAATAATTTGGGGCAATTTCTGATAACCATAGGGCTCAGAAAAAAAAAAAAAGAACGATCAGAGCATAATATAATAACATAAACGACCTACCATAAAGTTGGCGGTTCTAACAGCAAAAGGAGATAAAACATAGGTTAGAAAAGACGCTGCCTGAGATAACTTGCGGGGGTAGCTTAGTGTGCCCAAAGAGGATAAAGACCTGAGTTTGCGTTGACTGTGTCAGTGCAGAGTAGGGCGATGATGATCCGGGTCGGATGGCCTGAAGCATTTTGGAGAGTCTTTACATGGGCTCCTTTGGTCCAAAAGGCGGTTAAGTGGTGCAGACCTTGAAGTGGGGCTCGGGTGCGGACCCGCGTGTAGTGTACGTATGAAGGCCGCTGCATCGGAGGGATCCTGGAAGGAGAGCTGATCGCCGTTGGGGGCCTTGAGGCGAAGTGTAGCGGGAATGGCCAGGGTGAATTTTACCTGACGTTGGTATAGTTCTGTGCATACATGCTGGAAAGCTTTTCTCTTTTTTGATACTTCAATGGAATAGTCAGCAAAGATCAGGACCCTCGCGCAGTCGATTTGGAGAGATCTGGATTGACAGAATTTCTGTAGAATGGTGGTTTTGTCAGCATAATTCAGATATTTAGCAATGATCGGCTGAAGAGACTTACTATAGGTGTTAAAAGTCCCCATGCGGTGTGCCCGTTCCACTGAGCAAGGAAGGCCGAAGCCGGGGCCTCGATTCGCGGCTGGGCTGTGGGGATCGGCGCGGTCGTTTGCGAACGAGTGCTGTTTTTTTCTACAAACCGGTCCATGGATGTGTGGGGGAGTCCCGAGGAGGCTGCAGGATCGCGGGGCTCGCTGGGCTGGTTTTTTATGCCGGTTTTTGGGTCGCGCTGCGGGAGCTGAGGAGAAGGCAGCTACTCCATGCGGCGCCGGAACCGGAAGTCCCCATTCATTCTAATGGGAACACTGTAATCATGGTGGCCTCAAGCTTTTGTTCAGAGTACAACTTCTCCAAAAGAATGAATGGGGCTGTGATGTACAGTGACCACTTTTGAGAGATAAGCTGTGCAGCTTGGAAAGGGCTTCACCGAGTAGATCGCTGAATCTTGTCTGAAGGTAAGTAAAAGCAGATAAGCAATCTTCCTAGGAGCTCGCTCACATGGTTAGACTTTGATCTGACTTCAGTGATATTCAATGGGCTGAAGTAGGATCAAAGTCGGACCAAAGTAGTGCTGGGAGCATTTGCAAAGTCGGACCGACTTGTGTCAGACCAGTTAAGACGGCTCCCATTGGGACACATTGATTTTCACACGTCATGCGACGTGAGCTCCCAATGTCGGAGCGTTTGTCGTACCAGTGTGAACCCGGCCCTAAAGAGGAGCTTTACCCTTCCTAGCAATTGTTTTTTTTTCCTTGGTAATTGTAAGTGAACAAAGTAATACTAACTAGTTGATAAAATGTCCAACTGCAGCTCAAATTTTTTTTGGGGCTCTGCTTCCCTTCTGTCACCTTGGATCAATATCCAAGGTGGACACATTCTGTGGGTCTTGTCGCATGCACAAAATCCATTTAATACCCTCTATACATGCGCTAAAATGTTGTGGGGCTCTGATTGGTCCTGTAGACCAGTGTAAGATATGCACAGACTTAGCAGAGTATATGTCTTCCTTGTTTAGTTTGGGGTGGCAGAAATAAAAAAGATAAAAAGGTGATTTTTTTCCAATTTCTTAAGAGGGAAGACATTAGAGGGGAAGAGGTACTTTTTACGGGCAAAGGTCTGCTTTACCATAGTTTTTTTTACATGGTCAAACAACTGATTGTCACCATCCCTACTGAATAATGGCTCATAAACCCACACAGCAGCTCGTTTCCCTGCAGAAAAATAAATGTATCGTAATATTCACCACTGCTCTACAATGTAATTATTCTTTTTCAGAAAGAATTGAGCATATCATATCTCTGTGCGTTTTCATTTTTTTTTGTTTGTTTGCTTGATTGTTTATTTGGTTCATCTCTCTTTGTAGCCCTGGTGTTCAGTACACTCACAATATACTCATTATGTGCAAACAGCAATGCACAATGAACATGTAAATTATATTTCTCTTAATGTTCGAAACCATAGAAACCTTTTAGAGACATAACCTTTATTCATTGTTTTAGGAGACAGACTGTGATGTGATAGGCTGCACCAGTTCCTGCATTACCCAGTTAATTTTACAGCATAAAACACTCTTTGGAATATATTTTGTGTTGCTCATATCCACCTTTTTAATGATTTTGAGGAACCTTGCTATTTAAAACAGTTTTAACCACTTGCTTACTGGGCACTTAAACACCCCTCCTGCCCAGACCAATTTTCAGCTTTCAGTGCTCTCACACTTTGAATGACAATTACTCAGTCATGCAACACTGTACCCAAATGATTTTTTGTCCTTTTTTTCATACAAATAGAGCTTTCTTTTGGTGGTATTTGATCACCTCTGGGTTTTTTATTTTTTGCGCTATAAATGAAAAAAGACCGAAAATTTTGAAAAAAAACATTTTTTTCTTAGTTTCTGTGATAAAATTTTGCAAATTATTAATTTTTCTTCATAAAGTTTGCCCACAATTTATACTGCTACATATCTTTGATAAAAATAAGCCAAATTTTTGGGAAATTATTTGGTCTGTGTGAAAGTTTTAGAGTCTACAAGCTATAGTGCAAATCATAAAAAAATTATCACATCTGATGTACTGGCGGCCTATCTCATTTCTTGAGACCCTAACAAGCCAGGAAAGTACAAATGCCCCCCAAATTACCCCTTTTTGGAAAGTAGACATTCAAAGGTATTTAATAAGAGGCATGGTGAGTTATTTGAAGTTGTAATTTTTTCCCACGATTCTTTGCAAAATTAAGATTTTTATTTATTTTTCTCAAAATTGTCATTGTAATAGCTTATTTCTCTCACATGGCTTGTGCATACCACAAATGACACCCCAAAATACATTCTGCTACTCCTCCCGAGTATTACGATACCACATGTGTGGGACTTTTTTACTGCCTGGCCACATACAGAGGCCCAACATGCAGGGAGCACCATCAGGTGTTTTAGGAACATAAATTACACATCTAACTAGTTGACTACCTATTACAATTTTGAAGGCTCAGGAGCACCAGGACAATGGAAACACCCACAAAATTACCCCATTTTGGAAAGCTAACACCCCAACTTATAATCTATGAGGCATAATGAGTCTTTTGAACGGTTCATTTTTTTCCAGAAGTCTTTGGAAAATGTGGAAAAAAAATAGAAACGCATTTTTTTTACGCAAAGTTGTCCATTTATAAGATATTTCCAACACATAGCATGTACATAGCAAAAATTACACCCCAAAATACATTCTGCTACTCCTCCTGAGTATGGTGATACCAAATGTGTGGGACTTTTACACAGCCTGTCCACATAAAGAGCACCTACATTGAAGTAGCACCTTCAGGCGTTCTAGGAGCATAAATTACACATCTCATTTCTCAACCACCTATTACACTTTTGAAGGCCCTGGAGCACCAGTACAATGGAAACACCCACAAAATGACACCATTTAGGAAAGCTAACACCCCAACATATAATCTATGAGGCATAATGAGTCTTTTGAACATTTAATTTTTTTCCAGAAGTCTTTGGAAAATGTGGAAAAAACTGAAAATGCATTTTTTTTTACACAAAGTTGTCCGTTTATAAGATATCTCCAACACATAGCATTTACATAGCAAAAATTACACCCCAAAATGCATTCTGCTACTCCTCCTGAGTATGGCGATACCACATGTGTGAGACCACAGCCTGGCCACATACAGAGATCCAACATGCAAGGAACACTGTCAGGTGTTCCAGGGACACATAGCATGCACATACCAAGAATTACACCCCAAAATACATTATGCTGAGCAAAGCATAAACAAAAGATTACCTGTGGTTTTAGTAGTGCAGTTCTACACAGCAGGATAGCACTGGTCCAGGCAGCAGGCAGGGACTTGGTCAGCAACGGCATACACAATTGTCCAGGCAGCAGGCAAGCATACTGTCCATATACAGTCCAGGGTCAGTGCAGGCAGAGATATTGTCAGCAGTGCCAAAAATATTGGTCCTGGTAGTAGGCAGGAACATGTGGTGTGGTCAGTGCGACAGGCAGAGCCAAAATGGCAGTAAGTCCTAAAGGCAGCAGGCAGAAGTAGGGCCTTGTTCAGGACAGAATGGGGACAGGGGTAGAGGCTTCTCCCACCCAAATCTCTTTGAAGCCTCCGAGTCTCCAGACCCTAATCTAGGAATGAGAAAACAAAATTGTTTCTTCATCCAGAAAAACTATTCTGGAGCCCCTCACATATGTGAGACCCCTGTGTTGAATCCCACTAGTCCAGTAGCAGGGTACAAGATCAGTCCATGAGGCAGGCAAAAACATGGTCAAACAGTCCAAGGTCAGTTCCAGATCAGGCAGAGGTATTACAGAATCGTTAGGCAGAAGCATGGTCGAATAACAGTCCAGGGTCAGTTCCAGATCAGGCAGAGATAGTACGGAATCGTTAGGCAGAAGCGTGTTCGAATAACAAGCCAGGGTCAGTTACAGAGCAGGCCGTGGCATAAGGGGTGTGAAGGCAGGAACTGAGGATTACGTTTACCATACTTCACTAATAATTTAGTGAAGTATGGTAACGCCGAAAACAGTCAGTTACATAGAGGCCTGGTTGGGAAGGACACTCGGCACAATAATAAGATGTGTCTCGTCTGACTCCTCCACTGGTACACACCTTACATCTTTTTTGACGTCATTGGCCTGGTGCTGTGGGAGGGATTTTATCGGGAAAGTGGCGTTCGGAAAGTCGACTAAGAACATCAGATCGGATGTTTTGGGGTGGGCCGTTCGGGAATATAAGGGCAGTGACAAGGTCCTCCTGGTAGCCAAGGAAGCATTTGGGGTTTTGGGTGGAGTTGCGGTATATGATATACGAGTTATATATGGCCAATTGAAAAAAATTAATTACGACTTTTTTGTCCCAATGGTATGTCCGTCTTGTGGCAAGATAGGGTTCCAGCATCTGGTCATTGAAGTCGACTCCCCCCATAAACAAATTGTAGTCCTGGATACATGTGGGCTTTCGGATGGGGCCGTTCCTTCTGGGGATTTCCACTAAGGTATCATTGTGGATGGAAGACAACATATACACATCCCTTCTGTCCCTCCACTTCACTGCCAGAACCTCCTGGTTTTGCAGACTTGCCGATTCTCCTTTTCTCAGCTTCTTATTGACAAGACTTTCGTTCTTACCGTGCCACATGCTGGCGTCTGCTTCAGGTGAAGGTTGCGGAACAGGGGAAGAGATGTATAAAAGTTGTCTACGTACAGATGGTAGCTTTTTTCCAGTAGGGGGTTGATGAGTTGCCAAACAACTTTCCCGCTTGTTCCCAAGTAGTCTGGGCAATTGGGGGGATGCAGCTGGGTGTCCTTCCCCTCGTACACTAAGAAGGCATACAGGTACCCTGTGACTCGGTCACATAGCTTGTAAACCTTCACCCCATAGCGGGCCCTTTTGCTGGGGATAAATTGCTTTATTTTAAGCCTGCCACTAAACTTAACAAGGGACTCATCCACACATATGTGTTGGTCCGGGGTATATAACAGGGGGAATACTTCTGAAAAATAATTTAGTAAGGGCCGAATTTTGAAAAGCCTGTCATAATTTGGGTGATTTCGGGGAAGGCACTGGGTGTTATCATTGAAGTGGAGGAACCTCATGATCATGAGGTATCTTGTTCTGGGCATTGCCGTGGAGAAGATTGGCATGTGGTAGATGGGGCGTTTTGACCAAAAGGAACGCAAGGTGTTTTTTGGGTTGAGTCCCATACAAAATGTGAGGCCTAAAAAAATCTTCAACTCCTCCACCGTTAGGTCTCTCCACTCGAAGGGACGGGCATAATTTGAGGTCGGATTATTTGCAATAAATTGCTGGGCATATAGGTTGCACTGGGTCACAATGTTGGATAGCATGTCCTCAGTAAAAATTAGTTCAAAAAAATTGATTGGGGAAAAATTGTCCGTGTTCACCTGGACTCCTGGCTGGGCAGTGAAAGGGGGAATGTTGGCTTCTCCTGAATTAGGAGGAAGCCACAAGGGGTTCTGGAGGGCATAGGGAAGGCCAGCATGGGTCCTTGGCCTTTCTTGCCTAGGTACTGCGGTGCTGGAGGATGGCACTGCGGTGCTGGAGGATGGCACTGCGGTGCTGGAGGAACGCCTTCGTTTGGCAAGCAGATTTTTCCTCCTCTGAGTCGGTCTGTGTTGCACTAGTGAGGACTGGCTCATATTCTGAGTCCGACTGAGAATTTGAAGGGGAATCCGAAAAAGATGGTTCGCCGTTGTTCTCGTCAGGCGTGGAAAGGATTTGGTACGCCTCCTTGGCAGAATAGCATCTTTTGGACATGGTTGCTGGTGGTGATGCGCTGATGAGGCGGTGGCACAGATGGGCAATGAGGCGGTGGCACAGATGGGCACTGAGGCGACGGCACATATGGGCACTGATGAATCTGCACAGATGGGCACTGATGAATCTGCACAGATGGGCACTGATTGTACAGAAGTGCACTAATGAGGCGGCACAGATGGGCACTGATTTATGGCACAGATGGGCACTGATGAGGTGGCACAGATGAGGCGGAACAGATGTGCACTGATTGGTGGAACAGATGTGCACTGATGAGGCGGCACAGGTGGGCACTGATGAGGTGGCACAGGTGGGCACTGATGAGGTGGCACAGGTGGGCACAGGTGGGCACTGATCACTGGTGGCACAGGTGGGCACTGATGAGGCGGCACAGGTGGGCACATGTGGGCACTGATGGGCACAGGTGGGCACATGTGGGCACTGATGGGCACAGGTGGGCACTGATGAGGTGGCACATGTTGGCACTGATCACTGATGGCACAGGTGGGCACAGGTGGTCAGATTGGTAGATGGGCACAGCACAGATGGGCACAGATCCAACAGGCACTGTGGTACCAATGGGGCACTGTATGGGCACTGTAATTATACTGTATTGATACTGTAATCACACTTTTAACTCACAGCTCGCTCTCCCTCCTCACACGCGGTCTCTGTGTGAGGAGGGAGAGCCGGCAATGAGAGATGATCTCATATGTTTACATTTGAGATCATCTCTCATTGTCCACGCCGATCGCGCTGTAAATAGCCGCTGTGATTGGCTATTTACCGCGATCTGTGATTGGCTGTGTCAAAGGGACACGGCCAGCACAGAAGTTACCCGATGCGCGATTGGGAGCGCGCGCGGGGTGCGAGGAAATTGACGTCCTCCCGGCATTCTAGGTCCGCGATGTAGCCGTCATTCGGCTATAGCGTGGGCCTGTAGTGGTTAAAGTATAAAGGGTATTGTAAGGAGGGCCGATCATCCCAGTAGGGGTCTCAAAAGGGATAGAGTGGGAGTTTTCCTTTATATTAAATTAGAGCAGAACTAGATTCTTCAAGACTATACAGGATGGCCTTCAAAAGGGGCAATGCAATGGCATTGGGTGTCACGCTCCAGGGCCACGCTTTTGGCAGGATGCTTCCTCTATCATGGAAAGACTTGCCATAACAATCTTATGCAGCTTTTGTCCAGTATATCCCTCTCTCCAGAACATTCATGGGGTAAGTATAAACTCTGGTTGACTATTGTGCCAAGATCTCACCTTGCTGCTTCGTCCCTGAGCTTAATGGTCTCCCATGTACCTGGTGGAGATTGAGCTGCAGAGGGGGCTTCTCTTGCACCTCTTGTCCGACACCTCTGGTAGTAATGACAGGAGGTGTGAGAACACAGAGTGGCATGAGAGCTGGTGTTACAGACACAGCCAGCTGATGTTTGTATGAAGGAGATGACCGCGTAGCCAAAAGGCAGAAGCAGAGTTAGGATACAAGCCAGGATCGGTACACAGCCAGGCAGCAAGATACAGAAGTACAAGACAGGATCAAAGTCACAGTACAAGTCGAAGTCAGAGCAGGCAGGCAGAAATCCAGAGAAAGGTCATGGGCAAGCTGAGTATAAAGTAAAATAAAGTTTATCTTTAAAGTGAAACTAAAAGCACAAGGTCCCTCAAAGGCGCTAGAAACTTCTCTCTGCTTACTGTTTTTTGCTCATCTTGATTGGTAGGTGGGTGATGACGTCACTTCAGCACGCTGGCACTGTGCTGGAAATGTAAATTGGGGTGGTGGAGCATGGCTTGGTGGCTGGCTGATGTGAAAATATCCTGACTTCAGAGTTTCTGCAGAAACCCTGATTACTTCTTTGCATCAGAGGGCCAAACACTACTCCAGCTGCTTCTTGACAGATTAGACAACCCAGATAGCGATCCTTATGCGCAGATGCTCTGCCTGCATCATGACAAAAAAGAATAAAGATGAGCAAGCTGTGCCAGGCAGAGCTCCCCAAGATGGTGCAGTGTGCACCAAGAGACAGTAGCAGAGAGGCTTCTAGTAAGCAGGAGAGCTTTGCTCGTAATCAGGGAAGGCCACAGTGTAAAGAGGTGGTCAGAACAACATAACTATGAATGTCACTCTACTACTGGAAATTCTATTGCTGCTTGTTGCTCTCTCTTTGCCCACCTGGGCTTAATGCAACCTTGTATCCTTTCTTTGTAGCTCCTATGGCAGCTCTGGGACATACTGTATTTCATCAATAGCATTATTGCTATTCCTGTGGTGTTGGATGTTTGTAAAATGTTGGGTTTATTTGCCTCTCTTGCTTGAGGACATTATTGATACATATTGGGCTGTCGCTTTGTGCCCATTTGATTGTTTTAGTCATGACTAAAGAAATATTAGTTACGTCTTGGAATGTTAGGGGATTGAAATACCTCAATAAGAAATATGCCTTATTTCATACTTTATCACAATACAGTTCTCTAGTGAGAACTTGCTTGCAGGAAACTAATTTACCTTAGGAGTAGGGTTGAGCGAACCCGAACTGTAAAGTTTGGGTTTGTAACGGACTTTTGGGTTTTTGGTACCCGGACCCGAACCCGAACAATGTACTGTATGTTCGGGTTCGGGTTCGGTGTTCGGCAATGTAATGGCGCATTTTAAAAAGCTGCAGGACAGCCAATCAACATTCGTTTAACTTGTGTGCCCTTAGAAGCCATCACAGCCATGCCTACTAATGGCATGGCTGTGATTGGCCAGTGCAGCATGTGACCCAGCCTCTATATAAGCTAGAGGCACATAGCACAGCACGTCACTCTGCTTCAGTTAGTGTAGGGAAAGGTTGCTGCTGCTGCTGCTTTGAGGGAGAGAATTAGATAGGAGTCCTGATTCAGAAATCAAATTACTGTATATACTCGAGTATAAGCCGAGTTTTTCAGCACATTTTCTTGTGCTGAAAATGCTCCCCTCGGCCTATACTCGAGTCACCTTTTTGCGCCTAAACTCCCAGAATTTGGGGATGAGGTACTGGCTGGCCATAGGTCCCCTGGACCCCAAACCTGGCACACATATAGCCCCACTCTTCCTCCACAAGTGTGCAAAGTTTGTTGTCCGGGGGACCTACGGCCGGGGAGCACCGATTTTTCAAACCCGGGCACCCCTTCCATAGACACCCATGTTAAACGGTCATTTCTCTGGTAACTTTGGGGACCTGGTACCGGCCGGCCTGCCGTAGGTCCCCTTGACCCGAAACTTGACACACATTTAGCCTCACTTCTCCTCTACAAGTGTGCAAAGTTTGCTGTCTGGGGGACCATCGATTTTTCAAAGACGAGCACCCCTTCCATATACTCCCATGTTAAACGTAAGTCTAGGCATGGGCACAGTGAGGCATGGGCACAGTGAGGCATGGGCACAGTGAGGCATGCACATGGACACAGTGAGGCAAAGTGAGGCACAGTGAGGCATGCAGATGGACACCCTAGGCTTATACTCGAGTCAATAAGTTTTCCTATTTTTTTGTGGTAAAATTAGGTGCCTCGGCTTATACGAGTATATACGGTACTCAGCGATCTACCTTGCTTTTGTTGTGTGGTTGCAGTGCACAATCTTTTTATCCTGCCCTGAGCCCAATGCCAGAGAATAGAACTCCACCTTGCACATGCTGGCCAGACTGTGCGAGCAGCAGCAGCCGATAGTGGAGTTTCAGCTGCAGCACGCACGTGTGAGTCGCTCTGCGGAACAGCACCACTTCACCACCAATAACTGGGCCTCCATGCGAGACCTGTGTGCCTTGTTGCGCTGTTTCGAGCATTCCACCAACATGGCCAGTGCCGATGACGCCGTTCTCAGCGTTACTATCCCAGTTCTATGCCTCCTTGAAAAAACGCTTCGGGCGATGATGGAACAGGAGGAGGAGGAGGAAGAGGGATAATTTCCAAGGCTTTCAGGGCAGTCATTCACAAGTGGCTCCGAGGGTGGGTTCCTGCACCAACAAACGCCAGGTACACAATTGTCCAGCAAGGTCACAGTGCTGGAGGATGACAAGGTAGAGGATGAGGAGGAGGAGATAGAGGAGGAGGAACCATGTTCACAGCAGGGTGGCACCCAGACCAGCTCATGGCCATCACTGGTGCGTGGCTGAGGGGATACAGAGGACACAGACGATACACCTCCCACAGAGGACAGCTTTTCGTTGCTTCTGGGCAGCCTGGCACACATGAGCGATTACATGCTGCAGTGTCTCCGCAACGCCTTGGAGGTGCGGGCCTGCCTTGCAGCCAGTGTATTATCTGAACGTGTATTTAGCACGGCAGGGGGCGTTATCACAGCCAAGCGCAGCCGCCTGTCCAGAGCCAATGTGGACAAGCTCACGTTCATTAAAATGAACCAGGCATGGATCCCACAGGACTTGTCCGTACCTTGTGCAGAATAGACATGTATACCGGCCTTACCCAGCCATTGTTGTATTTTTGATCTTTCTCACTCTTTTGGGGTGTACCCTAATTTAAAAAATAAAAAAAATAAAAACAAAAACCAGTGTTGGCTTCCTCGTCATCCTCCACCGCTGCTTCCACCTACACCGCCACCTCAACCTCCTACTCCATATGGACCTCGTCCTCCTAGGTCAAGATTATAATTTTTTTATTTTTATGTATTTTATGTTATTTTAAGTTATTATTTCCCTATCCACATTTGTTTGCAGAGCACTTGCCACGCTCTTAACAACATTTTGCTGCCATTTCAGCCCTCTAGCCCTTTCCATTACTTTTTTAGAGCCATTTTAGTCCTCAAAAGTTCGGGTCCCCATTGACTTCAATTGGGTTCGGGGTCAAGTTCGGGTCAAGTTCGGGTCCCGAACTCGAACTTTTTTCTGAAGTTCGGCTGAACCCATCGAACCCGAATATCCAGGTGTCCGCTCAACCCTACTTAGGAGGATACTGGTTTGCTTAAAGCGGATCTTCCGCGGGCATTTGTTTTTTTGTTCTTTTTTGGCATTAAATTATTTAAGTAGTATCAAAAGAGTACTCACACGTCTGCTGTTTTTAGTGATCCGCTTTCCGATTTCGTCTGTAATTATAACTTATATTGTCTTTGTAACGGTGTTTCCATTTTGCTTGTGGGCATGAGATGCCCACAAGCACTTACTTCCTTGTTGCGGGGAATGCTGAACTCCCACCATTCACCGCTCGTTCCCACGCATGCTCAGTTCCATCGCCGCCATTTTGCTACACCCCGCACAGTAATGATAGAGTGAGAAGGGGGCAAGCAGACATATTGTTACACCCACCGGAGTTTTAGACTTCACAGTTATTTTCAACATAAAACGGATACTGTATTTAAGCATATAAGCTCCGTTTTGTGTTGAAAATAACTGTGAAATCTAAAACTCTGGTGGGTGTAACAAGATGTCCGCTTGCCCCCTTCTCACTCTATCATTACTGTGCAGATGTGTGGGGTGTAGCAAGATGGTGGCGATGCTCCACAATGACTCCTGGGAGCAATGAGAAAAGCTCCCAGGACACAGTGTGGTTACAGGAAATGACGCACTACCCGCAGATTACCCGCACATCACACAGACAGGAAGCACAGTAAAAGATGGGGAAAACAAAGGTACTGTACAAAAAAAAAAAAAAAAAACTTCCGTTTTGAACTGCATTAGAGGCTGCTGTATGATTGAGCCCATGTATTCAAATAGGGTGGAGCTCCGCTTTAAAGTGGTTCTAAAGGTAATTTTCTTCCTAAAATAAGAAAGAAGTTATACTTACCTTGCTCTGTGCAATGAGATTGCACAAAGCACTCCCTCACCTCCTCTTCTGGGGTCTCCCGCCGGCACTCTCTGCTCTCCCTCTTCTTTAAATGCTTCCTTAGCAAGCTGTGTACTGACAGGGCACTCGTGGGGACACACTCCTGACCTGGGTTGTTTGTGTCTATAGACACACACAGCGCATCATGGCCATGCCCCCCACTCTCTCCTGACAGGATTTGACTGACAGTGGCAGGGGTCAATGGGTGCCGCTGCTCTCACTGGGGTTGATTTACTAAAGGCAACTAGACTGTGCACTTTGCAATGTGCAATTGCACTCTCCAAGTGCAATTGCTACAGAGCTTAGTAAATGAGGTAAAGTTTCACTTTGTAAAGAATACCCAATCACATGCCAGGAAAATAAAAAGAACAGCATTTTTGCTTACACATGATTGGATAATGAAAGTCAGAAGAGCTTCTGCTCATTTATTAAGCACTGGGGCAACTGCTCTTGCAGAGTGCAACTGCACTTTACAAAGTGCACAGTCAGTTTACCTTTAGTAAATCAACCCCAATGTGTCCTGTGAGGAGAGGAAGAGAGAGCAGCGCTGCCGCAGATGGGCACATCACTGAATCAAGAGAGGACTCAAGGAAAGTGTTAAGAGGTGGGGAAGGAACAAGTAGCGGGGTATTTTTTATCTTAATACTTCACCCACCAGACGCCCTCCATTGTTAACCCATCTCGGCTTAAACTTTTCCCAAAGGGAGGCGCATGCGCGGCAGCCCCCAAGATGGCCGCCGGCATCTAGAGCTCCGCTCCACCACGGCCCAGTAGTAGCCACCGGAGCTAACAGAGCGCCCCCCGCATTCTTACCAGGTCATCTGTGCAGGGGAAGCCCCCCTGATCCCCCGAATGTCAGCGGCGCCGGCGAGGAGGAATCTGACAGGCCAGATGGCCGCGAGTCCCGGCCCCCTCAGATCTGACAAGATGGCGGCGGCTGCACGAGGCCCTCACAGTAAGGAGCTCACAGGGGACGATATAGCTGACCAGGACGTGCTTCCGCAGTCCCCCTCAGGTACAGACTACCCTCCCCTGACCCTGGCCGCATCCCCAGCTTCCACGGAATCGCTGCTGGGCAGAATGAACCCGGGCACCCCCACAACCCCTAGGCTGGATCCTCATACAGGCCTCATATTAGATGCACAGGATGCCACAGATCCTTTTCCTAATCCCTCTGACTTTTCATCCATGATGGCTGCCTTTGCTCAAATGCTCACAACAGGGCTGGCACAGAACGCTGCGCAGATCACGGCATCCATTCATGCTGATTTGCAGCAAATAGGGGTGAGAATGGACATTATAGAACAAAAGGCTGACCATGCTGTGTCACGTATTAACCAAAATACTGCTAGGCTGCAAGATGTACAAGACCAATTGGAAACAGCGTTCGCGAAGATTGACGACCTCGAAAACAGATCGAGACGATACAATTTTAGGATAAGGGGTGTACCCGAATCTGAAAAGGAGGTGCAGGGGACTGTAAAAGCTATCATACGCAGCCTGATTCCTGATATTACAGATATTCGCCTGGAGCTGGATAGAGCTCACAGAGCCCTTCAACCCCCCCGCTCTGATGGTCTCCCCAGAGACATTGTGGTAAAACCTCACTACTACTCAGTCAAGGAAGAGGTGATGAAGAAATCTAGGAGCTCTGATAATCTCATTTTCCAGGGACAGAGAATTCAGATCTTTGCAGACCTGTCACCCTATACTATTCAAAAAAGGCGTTCGTTAAAGCCTTTACTTCAGATCCTAATGGATAAAGAAATCACATACAGGTGGTCGTTCCCCCTTCGCCTGAACTTCTCCTACAAGAACAAAAGCTATGGATTCTCCTCATTGGTGGAAGGGGAGCGTCTCCTGTTGCACCTGGGGATTCTATCACAGGAACCTGCCCCCATGCAGATCTCTAGAAACACCCCATCTTCGTCAAAAAGACCACCGCCAGCAAGTCCACTGCAACACAACTGGCTGACACAAAGCTCCAAGAGGTCTAAAGAAAATCTCCCGCCTTGAAGGTCGACTACCCTTTACTAGATCAGGGCCCTGATCTGGGACTTTGCCACCTTTCCTAAGTGCTTGGGACTTATATCCCCACCTCATTACTGGAAGTCCGAGTGTTCCACGTCCCACTGCTTCCCGTGGATAGACATTTCTCTTTACCAACTTTTGCTGAAGGCTACAGTGTGACTGTGGGGGCCGGGGGTCCTGGGCTTGGGGCGGGTGGGGGGATATTTTCTCTTGCAAACCGCAGGTAGCTTTCTGGTCTGCGGCCAGACTTATACGGCCTTTCCTTTTGCTCACGTTTTTGCTCCCCATGGCTTGTTTTTTCTCACTGTTCCATTTTTTTTATAGATTCCTGATTGCTGATATGGGGATACCCCTTATTTTAGGTCATGTATTTCCAGATGGAATTCCTTTCGGGTCCTACCTGACCCCCTTGGCCTCCCACTAAAGGGGGAGGTCGGGGGGAGGGGGCGGGAGTCGGGAGGAATGGTAGGGGCTGTCTCTTGCATTATTGGCTCACTTACTTAGGGCGCTCTGTTTAGTTGATATTATGGGCTACCTCCAGCCTTAAGATTAATATGTTACCAGGTGACTGGGCTGTGGTGGACTCAGTGCACCTACCCTAGGAATCTAGAGCACTATTGGTGCTCCTGGGTTCCGATCAGGAATCCCCGTGACTGGGGTTTTCTGGACCTCTCAGATTGAAGGAGTGTGTTATGGCCAGCCCATACAACTCCGGGGGGGGTGGGGGTCGGGGGACCTCCCAATTTGGACTTTGTTTAAGTTGACTTTGAAGGACAGACGGTACAGTTTGGCTTATAATTGTATAACCCCATTTTTTCTCTTTCTCTCTCTTTTCATCCTTTCGCCTCTTCTCACTCATGCTCGACGGAATGCTCTCAGGATCCATGAACACATCCTTCCTCCCATCTCTGACGACGGAATTTCGCTCTGCCTGCTCACACGGCCTGCCGGGGTCTTCCTCTCCCAGGGACAAGGTAAGCAACTGAGCCTTATCATAGACTCATCCCCTCTGATCCATGACTAATGCACACCATCCCATGCACACACTTAAAATAGTCTCACATAACACACAGGGCCTCAATTCCCCCATAAAACGCAGGAAGGTCTTTCAGCAATACCACTCCATGCAAGCCGATATACTCCTGTTACAGGAAACCCACTTCCAGTCCACATTCAAACCCTCTTTCCTACATCAACGCTTCCCACAATTTTTCCTGGCATCAGCGGATAATAAGACAAAAGGGGTGGCGGTATGCTTCGCCAAACACATCAACCTCTCTCAGCCAGAAACTGTAGTAGACCCCCTGGGGCGATATATTTTGGTATCCGGTCACATAGATGGAGAGCAGTACACATTTGTGTCCTACTATGCCCCTAACAAGGGCCAAAAGCCCTTTTTTGATTCCCTTATACGGACGCTGAAACCACATCTCAAAGGGTCAGTCTTCATTGGAGGTGATTCTAATATCGCCTTTGATCTTGCCCTAGATAAACTGGCAGATGGGACAACCAAGCCCAAACGTCCTTCCAATCAGAGTACAAACATAGCAAAACTGATCCAGGAGGCAGGACTAGTGGATGCGTGGCGGGAGGCTAACCCTCGCACAAAAGACTACATGCACTACTCAGTCCCACACAAATCCTTTGCCAGGATAGATCACATTTTCACACACTCATATACAATTCCTCTACTTATACGTTCCAAAATAATAGAATCCCCGCTGTCAGATCACTCGATGGTCACTGTAATCACTCTGCGGTCGTCGGGAAAAAGAGACACACCGTGCTGGCGGTTACAAGAATCCCTATTGAATGACCCAATTCAATATTCATTCGTGGAGACAGCTATTAAGGAATATTTCCTGATAAATGCAACGGAGGAAGTCTCCCCTTCTACCGTATGGCGGCACACAAAGCGGTCATCAGGGGGATACTCATTCAATTGTCCTCAAAACTCAAAAAGGAACACAGGGCAGATACACTCAGGCTCACAGAAGAATTCCACTCCCTGGCTAAAGCGCATAAACGTAACCCTATGACCTGTTCCTTAGCAAATCTAGACAGAGCTAGGGTTCTCCTTAACCTAAACCTGACGACAGCGGCAGAACGACACCTTAGTTGGTCCGGGGCAAGGTTCTATTCCCAGAAGGACAGGATAGGTTCTAAATTGGCAGTAAAACTTACCCCTAAACACCGCTCTTTAGCTTTCCCTAAAATCCGGACAGTAGCGGGGGATTTGACACAGAATCCGGCTAAAATTATGGACAGGTTTCTACGGTTCTACTCTGACCTGTACAAACGGAAACAACAGACCCACAGTAAGCACGACGACGACTTTTTTCAAGACCTACAATTCCCCTCCCTGACGGATGAACATAGAGACATCCTCGAGAGCCCGTTCACCCAAGAGGAAGTCATGGCTACGATTAAATTGCTTAAAGTGGGGTCCTCCCCCGGCCCAGATGGCTTTTCGACTGGGTATTATAAAAAATTTGGCCTGACTCTGGCTCCGCATTTGGCCCGGTTCTTCAACTCTCTCAGGGATGGGGCTCAATTGGGAACAGACCTAAACGCGGCTTATATCTCGGTCATACCCAAACCTGATAAGGACCCTAGTGAGGTGTGCAATTATCGACCGATCGCGCTTATTAATAACGATATTAAGATTATGACCAAGATTATAGCTAATAGAATATCTGGCTTCATCGCCTCATACATTCACAAAGATCAGGTGGGCTTCATCCCTGGGAGACAGGGCCCGGACCAAATTAGACGGACCATTGACATTGTTTCACTTTTACAGTCTCAGGCCTCGTACACACGGCCGAGATTCTCGTTGAGAAAAACATGTCGTTTTTTTCGACGAGATTCTTGGACAAGAAACTTGTCCCGGCCGAGTGTACACACGCTCGTTTCAAAGAACCCGCGGTTCTTTGAAAGGAGTGTACGCGGTGACGTCATCGACTACGTCGAGCATGCGCTCGTCACATTCGATGCCGTCGCCGCCATCTTGGTATACCCTACGTATGCCTAGGAAGCTACCGCGCATGCGTCAAATTCATTTCGAACATGCGCGGGCTTCCGGGCGGACAGGTAAGTGTACACACACTCACTTTTCTCGTCGAGAAACACGCCGAGGAGAATCTCGACGAGAAAATAGAGAGCAGGTTCTCTATTTTCTCGTCGAGGTTTCTTGTCGGTTTTCTCGACGAGAAACACGCTAGCAGCGTACACACGACCGATTTACTCGGCAAGACCTCTCTGCCAGCAAGTTTCTTGCTGGTTCTTGCCGAGAAAATCGGTCGTGTGTACGAGGCCTCAGTGGGATGGGGGAACCCAACAAAGAGGTTACTTGCTCTCCATAGATCTACACAAAGCATTTGATTCCATAGATTGGGCATATCTGTCTGGTGTCCTGGAGAGATGGGGTTTTGGACCGTACTTCCTAAATCTAATACACGCACTTTACTCTCAACCCACTGCCCAGGTGCGCCTGATGGGGAGGCACTCGGAATCTTTCGTCATAAGCAGGGGTACCAGACAGGGATGTCCCCTCTCTCCCCTCCTTTTTGCAATAGCCATCGAGACTTTAGCCATAGCTCTCAGATCGAACCCTGACTTTAGGGGGGTCATGTGCGGGCCCCGAGAACATAAGTGTGCACTGTACGCTGATGACCTCCTCCTATTCGTGACCTCCCCACTAACATCTACCCCGGCAGTTCTTAAAATATTGAAGGTCTTCAGTGAGGTATCGGGCTTGAAAGTAAATATGAGTAAATCTACGGCACTAAACATTAATGTTCCGCAGGAGGTTCGGATACTACTTTCTAGGCTTGTGCACAACGGAAAAATTTGTTCCGTTTCGGTTCGTTTCTTTCCGGTCCTGTTGATTCGTAATCATTCGTAATTTTGCTAGATGGGATTTTTCGTGTTCGGACTCATTCGTATTTTTGCAAGCGACATTTTTCGTTGAATTTTTTGTTGCTTTATAATTCGTACTTTCGGTAGAGTACGTTGTTTTTCGTTGATTCTGGACACAACTCCTACTTTCGTAACTTTTTTTGGGTTCGTTGATTCGTAATTTTCTGTGTCTCTCTCACGACGACGCTGACTATTATGCCTAATGTGCTTCGAATGGATTTGTACTTTTCGAAATACATAGCGGTTATTTGTAACGATTCGAAATCTCGTATTTTACTTTCGTTTTTTACATGCGGCTATAGCCTCCGCTCCTGTACACCATTTTGAGAGGGAGTTCAGCACGGTGAAGGAGAAGCAGAGAGCAGAGCAGAGTGAGTGTTATTGTGTTTCCAATGGATTTGTACATTCGTAAGTTTTTTCATAACGAATTATGCCGAAGACATTCGGGCATTCGCTATTTTGCGGTATAATTTATTTCGGATTCGGTTTTATTCGTAATTGCTTTGTTCGGAAATTCGAATGCTTCCGAATGTCCGAAAGTTGCTAAATTCGGACGAATTTCGATTCGTTACGAAACGAATTGCACAAGCCTACTACTTTCTAAAAACTTTAATTTGGTCTGGGCATCTGGGGCGATCCCATACTTGGGCGTCAAGCTGACCGCCGACATCAGCAACCTCTTTAAGGCGAATTATCCCCCTATGATGCAGAAATGTAGAGATGACATGAATAGGTGGTCGAGAAGCGGACTATCCTGGCTCGGCAGGATCCATGCGATTAAGATGACTCTTCTCCCACGTATGCTGTATTTATTCCGATCCCTCCCAATCTCGATCAAGAAACAGGTTCTGGGTAAATTTCAGTCTGAGGTTGTTCGCTTTATCTGGGGCAACAAAGGATACAGATGTCCCTCGAGTATCCTCTTCCGCCTAAAATCACAGGGAGGCTTGGGTCTCCCGAATCTTTGGAATTATTACCAGGCGGCTCAACTCGCACAAATCTCAATGGTCTTCTCGAGGGGCCAGAAGCCGGACTGGCTCTCTATGGAAAGGCAAGCGGTCCCATCAAACACCATTGACTACCTGTTATGTTGTGACCCGAAGGCCAGACCTGCGATTTTAGCCCCCACACTCTCCCACTCTGTTGCTCTATGTTCCCGATTATATAATCACACATCAGTGACGTCCACGCTGAAACCCCTAGCCCACCTGTTCCATAACACGGACTTCTTGCCGGGAATGAACATTGGGGCATTTAAATGGTGGACAGATAAGGGTTTATACCGAATTGGCCACTTTCTCTCTCCTGCGGGGCCCATTTCTTTATCCCACTGCAAAAAGAGACTAGATATGCCCGACTCTGAGTATTTTAGATTCTCCCAAATCTCTCACTTCCTGCACTCCATTTGGAATAACAAGACAGTCGCTCCTACGATTACACCCTACGAACACTGGTGCTCGAACACAATGGATCAGAGGGGAGGTATCTCGTTAATTTACACGACCCTGTCGACTAGATTGACCAAGCCCACCTACGCTCAGAGTTGGGAGGCGGATATGGATGGCTCATGGGACACTGAGGTATGGTTCCGCGCATCGAAGCGTTCGTTTAAAGGTATACTCAATGTCTCTCTGATCGAAGCTAGTCTGAAAGTACTGGTCCGGTGGTACTACGTTCCTTCCAGGTTGGCTATAATGTATGCAGGCACTTCCCCAGTATGCTTTAGAGGCTGTGAACTAGAGGGCACTATGTTCCATACTTGGTGGTCCTGCCCGCGCATCAGATCTTTCTGGCGCAAAGTATTTTGCACCATTAGAACTCTGACGGGAGTACAGACAACTCCACAGCCCAATATAGCACTTCTAAACCATACTTTTCCCAATATGCCCAAACACTCCCAGACACTTTCATTTTTTATATTACTAGGAGCCAAATTAACCATAGCCAAGGCCTGGAAGAAACCCACCGTCTCCTTTACAGGATTCAGGAGGAAGGTATCCTGGATCATGGTACAAGAGCAAATTGTTGCCAAACTTAATGACAAGACTGAAAAATGTATGGCCACATGGGAACCTTGGGCCACCTCATGCAATGTTTCTCTTATAACAGGAGTCCAACCTGGATTTCTGAGCAGTCGCGTCTCACATTCCTAGCATGTGAGTATTCCCCCAGCTCCCCCTTTTCCTTCACACGTTTATACCTCTTCTCCTTTCTTCTGCCTCCCTTGGCATCTCTGGGTTATTTCGCTTAATATGATCACGCTGTTCTTCTTAGGATTATTTTACTGATCTGTGGTTTGTATTCGTTCTTGTTGACTCTCCATTTATTAGCTGAGCATATTGACCTCATAGTGTAACATGAAAACCTTACGCTTAGTCACATGGTGAGGGTGCTTCGGCTACTCATCTTGACTAACATACCAGGCTGGTAGACGCTTTCTGGGTGCTGGATTCTCCACCTTCTGGGATGCAGTGTGATCCCTAAGGGGCGTCCCGGGGGCTGGAGTCACAGTGCTTACTTAGTCTTGAGTATCTCTCCGACTGGCTATGGTAGAGCATGCTGTTTCGATAAGATAGTAATGCTAGGATGATCTGGCTTGAAGTGCCTCACATGACTCACCTATGTTTCTTCTATAGGAACTTATGCTGATAAGGTCACACACTTAGTTAATGCACTGTATTACCTGATTGTTTGATTATCTTCTGTTATCATTTAAAACTTCAAGTAAAAATTATTAAACTTAAAAACTTTTCCCAAAGGCTTATTCTGTTGGGCAGACTCTAAGAGGTTGATTTACTACAGGCAAATAGACTGTGCACTTTGCAAAGGGCAGATGCACTCTAAAAGTGCAGTTGCTCCAGAGCTTAGTAAATAAGGTAAAGCTTAATTTTTCAAAAGGTACCCAATTACGTGCAAGGAAAATAAAAAGATTGCATTTTAGCTTGCACGTAATTAGATGATAGAAGTCAGCAGAGCTTTACCAAGCTGTGGAGCAACTACTCTGGCAGAGTGCAACTGCATTTTGCAGCCTGCTTACATCTAGTAAAAGCACACTTATACAGCGTCACCCTACCTTTCATATTATTACTATTCAGAGAAATCGCTACAGAAGAAGTGCATACAGTATATGAATGCTCATTTAGACACTGTTGGATTTGTAATGTTGTTTAGCCAATATTGTGATTTAAAGAGACCCTGTTACCTTGTCCATGCAGGGCAAAGTGACAGTGTATGGTTGCCATTCTATATCCACAGAGTTAAAACAAATACTCTCATACTGGGCCTGGATCCCCTGCTGACCTGATTGCCTGGCAGAGACTACCTCTGCCCTGCCCTTGGTGGCAGTGGTATACTTAAAAGGTGGTATCTGTCGGGTGCATTTTTTTCTTATAACTTTAAGGCATCCCTGTTATATATGTATATGTAGCGATACCCCCAGTTAAGAGGGCTGCCTGTATTGATTTTGGGCCCTGTAGTGCACCACTGTCAACCCTTGGCACAGTTAAAAGGGGATGATAGTATTGTGAGGCCTGTAACTCACAGCGGCACAATCCTATGGCAAGAATACACAGTAATGTTTTAAAACTTCCTTTACCTATTTCTTCTGCAAAGTAAAGAACACAGACACCAATGTACTTAACCCTTGTACGTTTACTTTGATTAGTGGGTAAGCAGTAAAACAGGTGGGTACATGTCATGCAGAGCCCTGCAAATAACAGTGTTAAACAAACAGACAAATATTCAATGTTATGCAACTCTAACAGTCCCCTTTGCAGCTACTTCCCCTCGTGGACAATATGGCGCCCAGGAATATCTATGCTACCCGGTCAGGCCTGACTGAACTAAAGAGGAAGTTCTGTAGGGAAATCTTCGCTAGCAACGGTGGTGCACTTGAAGAACAAAACTTGTAATCCACCAAGGTAACAAAAGGTACTGTGTCTGTTTATGAGCAGGTGCTCTCTCACCCAACCAGACCAGTCCGTGTCCGTTTCTTCCGCTGCGGTATCTAAGTACACCGACCCATCGACATCCGGATGTTCATCCTCCTGGCAAAGGTGCAGTATCAAGGAGAGACGTCCCTCAGGTTCCTCGGTGCACGCGGAAGGCTCTTTGGAGAAAACGGCCAGGCTTCTGGCCTAAAGTCACAGGAGCTCAGACAGCAGTTCAGCTTGCTGGGTGGGCGGTGTCCAAAGAGAAAGAATTGGGCCCCGCCTCTCCCTTATAAAGTCCACCCCAGCAGTCCTTGCGCGGGGCAAGGCACCCTGGGTGCCTAAAAGTGTACTGGGTAATGTAGTCTCTGAGGGATTTAAAAGGCAATACCCCGCTACATATACATATCTTGCCACCTTTTGTTTGAAATCTGTTGAAAAATGTCTGTGCGTATTTTCCCCCAACCTCTCTACAAATCTAAGTGGCGGACGTTAAACGAAAAATCTTACCATCAAGTATATTTATCAATAAATTGTTCATCAATGCTGCATTTGACTGATACATATACTGAACTAAGCATCCTGTTGTTTAAAGCCCATCTTCTGCCCGCTGCCCTGCTTTCAGGTTGAACACCCATGTCATCCAGATTTTTCCTGTGATCTTAGGCGGTGAAGGATACACCTCCTGGGCTAGCGTCATCAAAAAGGTGATGGGTTCACAGTGTAATGCATAGAATGGCTCTTACACATCACAACAAGAGTAGAGGAAGAGGACAGTGCTCATGGTAGACACTTGAAATTAAAGAAGAGGATAAGGCTAACATAACTATTCTTAAAATGTTCCTCCTACTTATCCTGCATACCCTGTATAAAAAAGGAAAATTGTGTACTTACCTTTCTTTTTTTTAATACCGTCTTGTCACATGAATCAGCGGCTCCATCTCTCCTGCAGGGGAGAGAAGGGAGCACCAACAATAGAGGGGCAATAGGAGCCTATGGGTGATATCACTGTTCCTTGAGAATTTACAGACATTGTTGAATACTCCTGTACATTGGGGAACCAAAGCTGCTGGATCATTTGACCAGACTGCATTAGAAAGGGTAATTACACCAATTTTACACCATTTTTTATTTTATTTTTTTATATATATATATGGTTTGAAGAATATGTAGGAGGTTATGGTTATGAAATCTTCATTGCAAGGAGGGTAGGGGGAATTATTGTTTTTCTTTAGTGAGCTGCAGTTGAACTGAACATGCAGTCAGTTCTGGTTTCTTTGTGGTCTTCTGATTGGGGGAACTATACAATCCAATAGTGTAATAGTAGCTCAGCATATAAGGCATGCACCATACTGCTTACAGTCTAGTGTAAAGTTTGTAATAATAGGCATAAGTGGTAACATTATGACCTGTACAAAAGGTTTAAGGTAGCATAATTGCAGCCTAGATAATACAAAAAAAAAAAAAATATTAACAAGAAATGCACTGTTATGTTATTATAAGCACTTTATTCATTTAAATGAGACAATAATGAGTGAATATGTACAATAGGAATGTCCTTAGTGGTAAGGAAGACCTTTAACATCTTTGTTATGCAGATGAGATGATAAAGACAGGTGCACTGTAAGTGAGAAATCCAGTTGATGGATTAGAGAGGCTATAAAACAGAATAAACAAATTTTGAATATGTTGAAAATATTTTACTACCAAATTCATATGTTAAAATTAGATCAGTACAGCATAAATCAAAGCTAATTAACTTCCAGACTACAAACTTGCAAATAACAACAACAAAAATAATCCACTAATAATTATGTTAAGGATGAAATGGTATATACGATTATTACATATTTATTTTGTATAGCTGTTGGAATTGCATCAGCCGCCAAATCTTATTAACAATCAACTTGCAAGTTCTGAGATTGTCATAAAAAGGCTTATCCGCTATAGCAATGTTTCTCAACTCCAGTCCTCAAGTACCCCCAACGGATCATGTTTTCAGGATTTCCCTCGGATAAAACGGCTGTGGAAATTACTAAGGCAGTGAAACTGATCAAATCATCTTCTACTCGCTTCTTGGATATGAGAGGAAATCTTTTCAAAATGTGGGGAATCCTTTTTTTTACTTGTCACAAGAAAATCTTGGGTGCAATTTGTATTAATCAATGGTGAAGACATGGATAAATAGATTCCTTATGTTGTCAGATTTTACAATTAGAAGGCCATCTTTAGACCAAATCGGCAACTAAACTCAAACTAGAAAAAAAAAACAAAAAAAAAACCTGAGGTCTATTTGCCCACATACCTGGAAAGAAGAAAAATTAGGCCGCATGATCAGTCCATTCACATTCCTTCCAAAAGGTACATCTGGGAATCCTGGAACAAAATAGTATAAAGTAGCAACCCCCACTTAGTAGATGTAGGCACCAAAGGGAAATTTGCGCAAATTACAGATAACAGTTGAAAATAGTGACAATACATAAAAACCAACTCTGTCTACAAGGTAAGACAGAAGGAACCCAACGTTTCAAGGCTGTTTATATTGGTAGAACCTCTTCTTCAAGGGTGGGAGATTGCACTAAGGCAACAACGGTATCTGTGTTCAGTAAAAAGGGAAAGATAAGGGTAGGAGAAAGAAAAACAAAAACAAAAATTATAAAGGCATACCAGCTATCCAATGTTCATCATGCATAGATAACCATATATATAGACAAATTTGGAGGTTCTTATATTACTGACCATAAGCGCAAAAATGTGCGTATTCTTCAAGCAATCAGTAGCAATTTTATTTTGTTTAAAAATCCATAGAAACATGGATTAAATTAATGTTTCTCAACTCCAGTCCTCAAGGCGCCCCAACAGGTCATGTTTTCAGGCTTTCCATTATTTTGCACAGGTGGTTTGATCAGTTTCACTGCCTTAGTAATTACCACAGCTGTTTCATCTGAGGGAAATCCTGAAAACATGACCTGTTGGGGCGCCTTGAGGACTGGAGTTGAGAAACACTGGATTAAATAACCGATCAGGGCTATACTCTCGCTTCCAACCAGGATCAGAAGGGGTGGTCACCCCAACCCAGATGATATATATCCCAGCCAATACAGGTTCACAGAGGGCGTAGGGAGCATCCAAGGACCTCCGTAGACAGAGGGCTGTCTATATGAACAGGACCAGCCCAAAAGCCACTCACGTGCCTGAATATAAGAAATAGTGAGTATAAGACTCATTTTAAATACTGTATTCAGAAGAGCAATGTGAAAATGGGAAACCAAAAGGCCTACCTGAGATAGTCTCAACGTCCCTCCTGAGCCACACTATAAGAATGAAAGGGTTGTGTCAACTACTACCACAATTCTTGAATCTTAAATGGCAGAGATACCAATTGTGATCCTATAAAAACAAAATTATAAAAATTCATACAGGGAGGGTACACAGGATCCAAAAAAGGATCCAAGGAAAAAAGGGGGGGAGAGAACCTGCTAGATCTAGCATAGATCCAGACTTCCCAAAGATCCAGAAGTATAACTTAGCTGAATATAACAAAAGTTATTTGCCAGGAGCAGTAAACCCAAAGCCTGAAGTATCAACAGCCTATAAGAATCTTGAAATTTTGCAACAAGAGATAGCAAAAAAGAAAGAGAAAAGATGAAGGATTCAAAAGATCCTTAGCATCCATGGGATCAGAATCGCAATAGCATAAACTGATAGCTTACCAGGCTGTGCCAGACAACATGCTTAGTGTGGCTCACTGCTGACAGGAGTTAGGCGTTAGTGAATGACTATCTCTTTATATAGTGCTTACCTAGTGGAAATGAAAACCAGGTGAGTGGGGCAGAGAATACACAGGGGCGAACCAAGGAAACGCCCTCCGAGTTCAGCGGTGCACGCATTCACCTCTCCAGGCATAGTCCAGATTGCCATGGAAAAGACAGGTGCTCTCCCTAATGAGGACGTCCGAGCGTGCATGCGTTGTATCCCCGTGAAGAAGCAAAGTTTTACGACGCAGGAATGGCTATGGCCGCAGCCATGGAAACCATGGCTGCATTGCCAAGCCCAAAGAAAGAGCCGAATGTGTCGCTAGAACGGCCCTACCTGCGCCAAGTGAAACAGTGTAAGACGGGCGGGGAGGGAGATGGCACAAAAACCCCAATGGTCCACAATGGGAAGCGAGGGATACTAAGCCTATATTGCTGATCGGCAATAAATCAATACAACTTTTGTGCTTATTATGGGGGTAATTACACTAAATAGTGTTCTGCATGATAAAACATAAAAGCGGATGCTCTTGAACAAAAATAGATAAACAAAAAGGGTAGAAATCATTAGCTACAGAGCGAAAGGAAAGGAGAATGTCTCCCTATGTTCCACGGACATGCAGAGATACAGGGAATATCATAGAATTCAGACATATTGATATATATACATACACCTCTATAAGAGGAATTTACTTTATTTCCCCAGTCATTTCCCAGCCCAAGGGCTGCCAGGAGATGGAGAGGAAAAAAAAAGAATATTCCATTATGGAATTTACAGTAAAACAGATTGCAAAAATACTGTAAATACTGTAAAGTAAACATAAATATGTACATCATGAATGTATGAGAATTAGTCAGGGGGTTCCCACTCTGAGCCACCCGATGAAAAACCCTCCAGGAATGGTCTATAGGATATAGAACCATTCAATCCTGGAGGTTTGGTGGCATTCTGGTGGAAAATCCACCTTTGCTCAGATTGTAACAATAATTAGTTAATGTCACCAATCCTACAATGGGGAGCCCAGAAACAGAATTAGGAGAAAGCAGGCCTGCAATTGTAGCTGTAGTTTTTTGTTGTTGTTGTCTTAGAGCAGGGATATGCAATTAGCGGACCTCCAGCTGTTGCCAAACTACAAGTCCCATGAGGCATAGTGAGACTCTGACAGCAGCAAGCATGACACCCAGAGGCAGAGGCATGATGGGACTTGTAGTTTTGCAACAGCTGGAGGTCCGCTAATTGCATATCCATGTTTTAGAGTGAAGAAGGGTTAGAACCTCAGATTTTTTTTCTTGTGTGCCTATTTGGAATATAATATTAAACTAAAAATTCCCATGCAATGGTCCAATTTTTCGTTTATTCATATATTCCCGCTATTGACGGGCAACAGTACCATATGGAGGACAATATCCTCTTGGATATTGCATAAACCATAAAACTGTGCAGCACTTTAACCACTTAAGGACCCCCTCCTGTAGATATACGTCGGCAGAATGGCACGGACAGGCACATCAACGTACAGTACCTGTACGTCCCCTTTAACTGGCCGACGCGGGGTCGCGCGTGCGCCGCCGGCGGCACGCTTGCCCCCCCGCTACCTTCCCCGTGAGTCGGACCGCGGGTCCTGCGGACTCAATCGCCGCGGGGATCCCCGCGATCGTCTCACGGAGGGATGGAGCGGGGAGATGTTAGTGTAAACACAACATCTCCCCGCTCGTCTACTGACACTGTCACCGATCTCCGCTCTGTGTAAACCGCAGAGGTGATCAAATACCACCAAAAGAAAGATCTATTTGTGGGAAAAAAAGGACGTAAATTTTGTTTGGGAGCCACGTCGCACGACCGCGCAATTGTCAGTTAAAGCGACACAGTGCCGAATCGCAAAAAGGGGCCTGGCCTTTATGCTGCATATTGGTCCGGGGCTTAAGTGGTTAACCAGCGATCTAAATTAGGGATCTCCAAACTACTGCCCTCCAGCTGTTGCAGAACTACACAACCCATGAGGCATTGTAAAACTCGGACAATTAGGCCCCTTTGAGGCGTTGCAATAACGCGCTAAAAATGATTAGCGGTTTTACCATGTCTTTACTGCGTTTCTACAGCGTTAGCGCTAAAAATAGCACTAACGCCTATGTGTTTTTACCGCATTTTTGCGGTAAAAGGGATTATTTGGTATCCCACAATCCTCCACTTTACTGCGGTCATTTGACCTTCCCACAGCTTCTGGGCGTTTTTACCGTGTTTTTTTTTTACTTATTCATTTCAATGAGGATAGGCATTTTTACAGCGCTATTTTATGCGCCCCAAAGATGCTCCAAAAAAGCTGTTTGCAGGATTATTTCCAATGCACAGCCAGCACAACGCCTCAGTGTGAAAGTCCTCAGGGCTTTCACATTGAGAATGCTGGGACAGGATTATTTCAGGCGTTTTTACAGCGCTATTTTTAGCGCTAAAACTTCTGAAAAACGCCTTAGTGTGAAAGGGGGCTTACAAACATGATGGGAATTGTAGTTCCTGAGCAAGGGGTGGGCCATAGTTTGGAGACCCCTGATACAAATCAATAATTAATATTAAATAAACCATACCCCCCTCTTCCCCTGCGGCCTGCCAGGTTGTGTGCTCGGATAAGGGTCTGGTTTGGATTTTGAGGGGGACCCCCACGCCATTTTTTCGGCGTAGGGTTCCCCCTTCAAATCCAGACCAGACCCAAGGGCATGGTATGCTCCTGGAGGGGGGACCCACGCCGGTTTTTTCTTTTAAAATTGGCGTGGAGTTCCTGCTCAGGATTCATACCAAACGCAGTGCCTGGTATTGGCAGGAATCCATGTCAGATCCCCGTCTATCGGCAATGCGTGTCGCTCATTGTGAAAGAAACATTTTTCCTTTCCCGATGACGAGACAGCTCGGCGCTGGCTCTCACGACGGAGCTCATAGGGTGTCAATCTTGCCGCTAGAAGCGGCGAGATTGACACAATATCGGCGGCACCTACTGTATTTTTGTATTTTTTTTTTCTATCACACATAAGGACCTAGGGCATTGTAACAAACTACATACCACTTGTTTACCTTTATTGTATTTTTACTTGCTGGTGACACCGTGGTGGAAATCAGCCGTCTGTTCCTCTGACTTCCGGCTTTTGCATTTCCGTTTCTATGGTTACCAGCTGGGTATATCAGTTAGCCGGGTGACACTGAAGCTCCACCCTCGCTGACAAAGTCCTTCTGGACGTAACGCCGCGTACGGGGGGAAGAGCTTATGCACGGACGTCACCCGCTGCCATCTCTCTGCTGGATAGTTGATCCGGCTTGCTGTTCAGTATCAGCCTTTTATGCATTGCGCAATAGCGCTGATTTTATATCAGAACCTATTTTTAATAAAGTACATACGGGGTACAATTAGATTGTCCCCTTTATCTTTCTCTTGGCACCTGCACTTTACGGAGATCCATTCAGCATCCTACAGTGGAAGTTTGTTTGCTCATTGGAGACAATATCCGGCTTTTCCTCACTCCTGACATTGGAAGGATTCATCTGCAGAAGCCACATCCCATTATCCCAGGGTGGATACATGCTCGCATGACCTTCTCTTAATTGAGAGGTCCACCAATTCTGGTAAGCACATTGCATGTGTGGGGGGGGATTGTATCGTCATCCCAGTCGGCAGAGATTTCTTCTCACTCTCTTCAATGAGGAATTTGTCTTATCATTATCCAATGGGACATTTGATTATCTGTTTTATTTGATTGGACTGTCATATTTTATTTTATCTTAGCTATTGCGCTGCACATATCATTTATTTTACACAATATTAAGATGTGCCCACACAATAAACCAAAACTTATGTCAAAGCAAATAGGTATTAATATCTTAATATTACAATGTCCTTTCCATATATCCAGTCCAAACAATGTCCCAATGTCCAGTAGTTATTCAGTGTGCTCCTTGCAATGTCCCACTAAATGATCTAAAACAAAAGTGCTCCTGTGCTCTTCTTACCACACTTCATGCATTATTGCACAACTCCCCATGTGTTTACACTTCCTCCACCTTCCATATGCACTTGCCAAAAAGTAATGACTCCTTAAAGTAATAAGAAGGTCCAAAATTGCTTTTGATATCCTTTAAACAGCAGCCATGTTTGCTTCTTTCATTTCCCTCCGATGTCATCCAGAAACAACATTAGCCTAGAAAAATAAAGAAAGGCCTTATAGCAAAATCCCATTTAGGCATGCTATATCAATTATACCCAAATACAATCCAATTTAATTTAATATGTTTTCTTTTAGTGGCCTCCACATTATAACATCTGTGCTTGTCTTCAAGCAGACAGCCCTACACCGTTTGCAAGTGAACAGAACCCTGTTCACTTAATCTTATGTAAGTACATTCTACTTTATGTACTGTAAAAAAAAATTAAAAATAATTTTTTTCATGGTAGAAGGATTTCTCTGTCTTCTACGGTTTTCTTACTTGCTTACCATCTTTGTCAAGCAATTATTTTTCTTCTTTTTTCTGTTTTTTTGTTTCATTCCTGTCTCTGTCCTTGACACACAGCCGGTCCCCTATCTAGTGTTTGCTGTGGTCACACATCCGCACTTCTCTATATACGGGGTGACCGTCGCTCTTGATCCTGTGTTTCCTGGTGGTGCGTTCTAGACATTACGGGAGGCTTGGTAAGTTACAATGGGAGGGATCCAGCTTCGCATTTTAAACCTGTTTATATCCAATCTGTTCATATATAGTTTACCATTTACTTATGTAAATGTATAACTTTGTATCCCTTTTTTCTTTTGTATAGTCGTATTTGACAAATATTGATGGTCACCGCATACCCCTGAGGAAGCTTGTTAAAGCGAAACATGTCGGGTTCTTATGCAAGCTTTTTGTATTCCATCTAAATCTCGTGTATTTGTGACCACCATTCTTATATGACGTATCATGTATTGAATTTATCCAGGATCTATTTTTATATTCATTGTTTAAATTTGTAATAATAAAAATTGTATTTTTAGAAAACTTTCTCTCATTGGTTTATCTATGCACCACCAAAATCCCCTTTGTTCTAATTCCCTTATATCGTAATATATTGCAGTTTACAATCATTAGATGTGGTGGCTGCATTTGTTTTCTTTTTTTAGGCTTTTTTCCTTCTGTTTTTACCTGGTGATCTGGCCAGAAACCCACCTCTTGTATTAGAGTTCCTCAGCTCTGAATGAATAACCCCAGGATGGGCATATTAGAAGCATTTTAAGTCTGGGGGGAGGGTGTGTTAGATGGACTAGCAGATTTACAGACAGTAACAAATTAAAGCCAAACTCCAGCTAATACTTTATAAGCTGCTACAAGGAGTCGCATGCGCGGGGCCCTCGAAGATGGCCACCTAATCCCGGAGCTCTGTCTGCTCCAGACTGCAGCTATTTGTTTGAGTGACCCCACTCCAATTTGGTCCCCAATGATAGCGGGGAAACTCAGGACCTGATCCATGTCAGGGGGGGTTTATCTCATTTGCTGGATGCCGATCCCCGGACCCCAGAGATTTTCCAAGATGGCGCCTGGCACGCTGCACGCACAAGGCTGATGCAGAGGGAGAGGACATGGAAGCTGGTACTGAGTCCTCCCCACATTCAGCTACCATAGCGGGAATACCCACAGTGAATACACACAGTGCCCCATCCCCTCACCAGCATCAACAGAGAGAGGACACTGGACAAACTGCTATTAACCCCTATGGGGGACATAGACAGAAGCCCTTCTCCGTCTGTTGGACAAGCCCCAACTCCAGCAGTTAATCCCACTGATCTCTCAACACTCATAGCCACTTTCTCTAAGATGCTCACCAGGGGACTTGCACAAACAGCAACGCATATTACCTCAACTATCCAGGTTGACCTGCACAATCTGGGAGCTAGAATAGAGGCCATTGAACACAAAACGAAGCATACGATTGTCAGAGCTAATCAAAATACAGTCCGTATACAGGATCTGCAGGATCAGCTGGACTCTGCTCTTGGGAAAATTGATGACCTGGAAAACAAGTCCAAGAGTTATAACTTCAGAATCAGAGGACTTCCAAAATCCATTAAAGATGTTCCTATGGCAGTCAGCTTCCTAATCAAGGACCTGATACCAGACATATCAGATCATCATCTGGAGTTGGATAGAGCACACACACAGCATTGCAACCACCTCGCTCTGATGGCCTCCCCAGGGACATTGTTGTGAAACCACATTATTATAGCGTAAAGGACATTATGCAGAGATCTAGGGAGGCCAACCAACTTACTATCCAGGGTCACCCTGTCCAGGTGTTCGCCGACTTATCCCCTACTACTATCCAGAGATGCCGCTCTCTCAAACCACTACTGCTTATCCTGTCCCAGAAGTCTATAAAATATCGGTGGTCGTTTACCTTCAAGCTTCACTTACCGGAACAAAATAGACGGCTTCAATTCAACAATTCTACAGTTCAAGATGGGGATCCCGCATCTTCTACTGCATACAAAATCCCGGGATCTTCCAAGCATCCTCCTCCATCGAGCCCTGTCACCCCAGTATGGCAAAGCAGTAAACCAAGAGGTACAAAAATGTAAGCCTCCTTGATCCCATTCTTTGCCCACTCAGATTTTCAAATTCCAATTTCTCCATGATTATATCTGTTGGTTTGATACTTACTACAGCATCCTTCTAGGGCTGATGAACAATTTTGTCAGTCCCCTACCTTCCGCATAAATGTTGATTCTATACGTGTTTGTACATTATAGTTTTACTGCTTACTGTTTACTATGACACATTTTGTCAGGGAGAACCTGGGTGGCTTTTCTTTTTCAACCCCAGGTCCTTCCTCACAGGTTAACCTTGTAATTGCATTATTCTTGCTCATTGAGCTTCACTTACGGTACTATTTGGCCCCATCCTGCTATGATCATCTGTTTAGTTCCCACCAGTGGTTGGGGTTTTCCTGACCCAAAAGGTCTTGATTGGGAACCTTTGTACATTTGGGATCTTTACTTCCTGTGGCTTGTTTTTATCCTAGAGGGAGTTGTTTAGTTGAATGGGGCCTAGGTCGAAATGGTTTACATTCATCCTTCATTTACCTCAATGTTGGGGTTCTTCCTTAATATCGAGGCAGATTCTTGTTCGCCCTTTCGGTGGAGTTCTCTACGATTTGTTGCCCACTCCTTCAGGGCTGGAGATATCTAATTGGTGGATATTCTATGGCTCCCTTCTAATTCTCTTCTTTATTTCACCATGCTGCTCTAGTTCACAATACTATTCTTCTTTTTTCACACACCGAGGATACTTCACATATGTTAACTCTGTGTCTCCTGTTACTCATGTGGTCTCGCTACTATGTTTATCAGGTACATTCTCACTTCAGATGGTAAGTCTCTGCTATATGATGAGTTTTGATCTCTCTCTAATCCAGGCTTTCTCAACCTTTTAACCCTAGAGGAACCCCAAAAATAATTTCATGTCTCGAGGAACCCTTACTAAAACCAAATCATCGGGGCTCAAGAAGAACAATGCTCCTTATATTGGTGGTCAATAGGAAGAATGTCCCCCTTAAAGTGGTGTTTAGAATGCCATCCTTATAGACAGCTAAAGAGATATTTGGTGTCATGCTGCTGGCTTTGCTAAGTGGTGCTGAACCTTGAACTCTGTAGGCATCATCAAATAGTCTTAATTTAGGTCAAATAGGTGGTTCATCAGCCACAGCTCAAGGAACCCCTAGCAACCTCTGGAGGAACCCCAGGGTTCCACGGAACCCTGGTTGAGAATGGCTGCTCTAATCCATGATGCCTACTGACACTTCCACGTACCCCATATGGATAGCCTCCCATAATGTACAGGGCCTAAATTCCCAGATGTAACATTGTAAAGTGTTTCAAATCTACCACTCCCAACACTAATGCCTTGTACACATGATCGGAATTTCGGTCGGGATAAACTCTGATGGATTTTTCCGACGGAATGCCGTTCAAGCTGTCCTACATACACACTGTCACACCAAATTCCGACGGTCAAGAATGCGGTGACGTACAACAGTACGACGAGTCAAGAAAAATGAAGTTAAATGCTTCCGAGCATGCCTCGACTTGAATCTGAGCATGCATGGTTTTTTCTCCATCTGAGTTCCATACAGACTATCGGAATTTCCGATCAGAATTTTTTTCATCGGAGAAAAAGAGAACATGTTCTCTTTCTAAATTCCGATGGAAAAAAGTCAGATGGGGCACACACACATTTGGAAATTCAGATTGTGTGTACAAGGCATTAGAGGTGTTTTTCCTACAAGAGACACACTTCCCTAAACAATATAATCCCTCTTTTATTCACCATAAATATCCACAGTTTTATCCTTCTAATGCGGAGGAGAAAACTAAAGTGTGTCTGGAATATTTTTTTTTCCAGACACAGATCCTTCTCCCTATCAAAAGAAATTAAAGACCCTGTGGTAGGTTTCTTCTCCTTGTAGGAACCATTGATGGATTCACCTTTGTGTCCTATTACGCTCTGAATCGTGGGCAAGCTGAATTTTTTTCATCTATGATGAAGACCCTCTCCCCCCATTTTACAGGCATGGTGATTATGGGGGATGACTTGAATGTAGCTCTAGACCAGATCCTTAATAAATGGAGAGATGGACGCTTACGCCTCCTCCACCCTCCGAAACACAGTACCCATATAAAAGAACCTGCGTTGGGCCAATGCCTGGTGTTATCTACAGAAAGACAAAATAGGCCCCACGTTGGCTAACAGGTTGACTCCAATTTATGATTGTTCTCCTTCCCCAAAATTCACTCCTCCATGTGTGCCCTCACTCAGAATCCAGAAAATATAATGGCCGCTTTCCACAAATATTATTCAAGATTATATAAGGCTGACACCCAGACCTCATCTAAATCATTGAATTATTTTTTTTTGATGAAATTAGAAGTCATCAAAAATCTTTGAGAGCGGATCCGCTCCTGATCCAGTCGGGTTTTCCGTTTACTATTATAAGGCACTTGCCCCGGCCCCCTGTGTATCTGACAAGGCTTTTTAACTTTCTTCGGAGGGGCGCCCCTGTCGATAGCGACTCTAACTCAGTTTACATATCGGTCATTGCTAAGCCAGGCAAAGATTCCTTTGATGTTAGCAATTATAGACCAATCTCTCTGATCAATAATGACCTTAAAATTTTAACGAAAATTTTAGCCAATAGACTATGGATTTATGGATCAATACCTACATAAAGATCAAGTGAGATTCATCCCTGGGAGACAGGGGCCAGATCAAATTACGGAGAGCTATTGATGTAATCTCGCTTCTGCAGTAACATTGGGATGGGGGGACTCCTCAGGAGGGCTTTCTCCTGCCCATCGATTTACAAAAAGCCTTTCACACAGTGGAATGGCAATACTTAGAGTTTCTGCCCAGGTGGCGGTTTGGACCCCATTTCTTAGGGATCCTTAGGGCCTTGTATTCCAACCTGAGCATGCCTTTGAGATTTCAGGGCCACTATTCAGACCCACTTCCTATATCGAAAGGCACGAGACAGTGTTGTCCCTTGTCCCCCCTGATCTTCGTTATTGCAATTGAGACACTGGCAATTGGGATCAGGAACCTATACAAACAAATAGTGCAGCGCTAAAAATATTATAAGAGTTGCTGCCAGAAGGCAGCAAAAAACAACATGAAAAAAATTCTTCTGGAACCCACTGTGTTCAAGTGAATATACAAAAATAAGTGTAGAGTCCATGAAAAAATCAACTCAAATGGGCAGCCATAACAGTGAGACTGTCCTTCATAAGAATCATAAGAGTGTGGCCCTTGTCGGCTTCACACGACTAGATTATGGTAAGTGCAAAATAGTCGACTACACAACTATAGAAGTTCAAACAATATGTGCCAAATGGAGTGGGTGTCTTCTCATTGAGAGCGAAGATATCACTGCCACACTATTGACTGGTGGAGGGACCCCAATGTTGATGGTGGAACTCACAACACAAGATGCAAATGGTAAAGTTGGGTACTCTTACCGCAAAAGGTGGACCCACCTGTCATACGACAGTGGGTCAGTAAGGCTTTATGGTCTCAGTGACCGGGACCGATGAAACAGGATACCGTGGATACCTCAGGCCGTCTCGGGCAGGATGGTTCAATACACAGATCACAAGATGGAATTCCTCCAACATACGAGCTCCAAGAAGGTCCAAGGAAGTTGGAAGGATAAAAAAGGAGAACACTCCAAATGGTGCAGGTCAATAAAACCAAGTAGGGATTTATTGAATAAAATTTGTCTTACAGGAATAGGACAAAAATATAAAAGTGATCACAAAGGGGGGCGTGGCTTGGCTGGATCTGTAGATGGCTGCTTAGGCACAGAGCTCCTGCAAACTGAGGATAATAATTTGCTTTTTCGGGGAACCATTGTATCTTTTTACCATGGGCAAGTCGAATAGGAGAGCCTCGGCATCCCGGGCACCGAAGGAGACGGGGACCCAACTCAGCCGCAACATCCCTGAGCTGTTTCGCTCCCTCCGCTCCGACATCCATGAGGCATCGCAGGCCTCAGGGCCCTGCTCCCCGATCAACGCTTCGGATTCACATTCGGAGGGAAGAGACACGCCGAGCAGGCACTCTAATCCCACGGTGAGCTTATCTGACCTACAGAGAGTGGCCTCTGACATCACGACCACCCTATCGGTGGCTATCCTAGACCTGAAGACGGACATCCAGGCAATAGCTACCCGCCTCTCGGACATGGAACAGACCACACAGCTCCATACTGCGGCTATAAGGCAAGTGCAACGCACCTATGACTCCCAATTGACTTATCTTTTTGATTTGCACAGTCAGATCGAGGACCTGGACAATAGGGGCCGCAGACACAACGTTAGAGTCCGGGGAGTCCCCGAGGGGAAAGACGCTGGGACTTTGCCGCAAACGATTTCCGCCATCTTTAACAATCTGTTAGATCGTCCTGCGGACTCCCCCATTGACATGGAGAGGCTTCACCGAGCTCTCTGGCCTCCTCCCAGGGATGGGGAACCCCCGAGAGATGTTATTTGTTGCATAGTGAACTTTCCGCTGAAGGAAGAAATATTGAGAAAGGCAAGGGAAAGGGGCCGCTTGTTGTACAATGGCGCGGAGATAAAACTTTTCCAAGATCTATCCCAAACCACCTTACAAAGCAGACGTGCCCTGCGCCCCCTGCTGGACCTACTGATATCCCGCAACATTCAATACCGATGGAAGTTCCCGTTCTGCCTATCCGCCTCCGCAAGAGGTCACACTGCCCTATTGAGATCACCGGATGACCTGAAAGCCTTCTGCGAGCAACTTGATTTACCCTTGATAGAGCTTCCAGAATGGTATCCCTTCCACTTTCCGACAGAGCCTTGGGGCCCCCGTATCTCATCATCCTTCTCCGAAGGCACAGAGGCACCGCTCCAGGCGAAGGAGATCTGACCCTGCTTCACCTGACGCTCACACATCTCGCGAGACCTGAACCAACACAGCCCTAGTCCCCCTGCAACTCCTCGCAGGGACCGCCTTGAAGCTTGAGGACCTTTCTGAATCCTTCAAAATCCAGCTGTCTGCCTACCTGTAAGAGAATACATGCCCACACAGTGGAAATATGAATGGTTGCCGGATGCTCCCAGATGATGGCTTCTCCTTGTCAAGCTCCCCTTTTTTTGTTACTATTTTTTTGTATTTTATTTTTTTTAATCTTTCAACATGGATGCTTTCAAGCTGTGGGGTTGACGGGGGAGGGGAGGCGATATCACCCCTTGCTTGTTCACTAGGCTATTGACTTTTGTATCTCAGCTTTATGTTTTTATATATATATATATATATATATATATATATATATATATAAAATATATATATATATATAGCTTCTAGGTCTTCAAGCTCTGTTAACTCTTGAATACTGACAGTGCCACTCCTCTCTTTGGAATCACACTTTAAGGGTGTTTCCTTGAAAGGGGGAGAAGTCAGAGGATGCAGTCTGAGTGACTCGGTGATGATGCATTACATTTGATGGATCCTCACCCAGGCCACAAGGTTTGAAGGTTTTAAGAGCATTGTTTGCTACTTGGTTAAACAACGTGTTGTTAATAGGGATGAGCTCGGTGTTCGAGTCGAACATATGTTCGACTCGAACATCGGCTGTTCGATCGTTCGACGAAGATCGAACTATTTGGGCCGTTCGCGCCAAATTCGAGTGACGCGAACGGCCCACAATACACTGCGCCATCACAGTGCAATCCCGGCGCTGTGATTGGCCAAGCATGCACTGTGACCCCGCATGCTTGGCCAATCACAGCACTGGCAGCTAGGAGAGCCATAATTGGTCACAGGCAGGTTGCCTGTGGCCAATTATAGCTCAGGGGGTTTAGCACACGCCCCACACTATAAAAGGCCGCCAGCGCGGCGGCCTTGTGTAGTGTGTTCCGGCGCAGGGAAAGAGAAGGATAGGCAGGGACAGTGTCATTGTGCTATTCTTTGTGCTATTCTTGTGTGTAGGGAGAGAGAAGGATAGGCAGGGAGAGTGTCAGTGTCATATTCTTTGCTAAACCTTGTGTGCAGGGAGAGAGAAGGATAGGCAGGGGACAGTGTCAGTGTCATATTCTTTGCTAAACCTTGTGTGCAGGGAGAGAGAAGGATAGGCAGGGAGAGTGTCAGTGTCATATTCTTTGCTAAACCTTGTGTGCAGGGAGAGAGAAGGATAGGCAGGGAGAGTGTCAGTGTCATATTCTTTGATAAACCTTGTGTGCAGGAAGAGAGAAGGATAGGCAGGGGACAGTGTCAATGTCATTGTTGCTAAGCCTCCTGCACAGTATACACCTGAAGCTAGCCCGTATTGCTGTGTTTTCCTGGTGTGTTACACTAACAGGCATTTGCAGCACTTACAGCGGGCAGAGTGTGCCTCTTGCACATTATACACCTGAAGCTAGCCCGTATTGCTGTGTTTTCCTGGTGTGTTACACTAACAGGCATTTGCAGCACTTACAGCGGGTGGAGTGTGCCTCCTGCACATTATACACCTGAAGCTAGCCCGTATTGCTGTGTTTTCCTGGTGTGTTACACTAACAGGCATTTGCAGCACTTACAGCGGGCGGAGTGTGCCTCCTGCACATTATACACCTGAAGCTAGCCCGTATTGCTGTGTTTTCCTGGTGTGCTACACTAACAGGCATTTGCAGCACTTACAGCGGGCGGAGTGTGCCTCCTGCACATTATACACCTGAAGCTAGCCCTTATTGCTGGAGCTTTTTTTCTTTTGTGTTACACTAACAGGCATTTGCAGTACTTACAGCGGGCGGAGTGTGCTTCCTGCAAAATAAACACCTGAAGCTAGCCCTTATTGCTGTTTTTCCTGTTGTGTAACACAGGCAGTCATCTGCAGCACTTACAGCAGGCATAGTGTGCTTCCTGCAAAATATACACCTGAAGCTACCCCTTATTGCTGGTTTTCCCATCTCCCTGCAGGCCATTAGAATGTCTGGAAGGCAAACAAGGAGAGGCAGACAGTAAGGAGCCAATAAAAGAGGGCAAGCAGGCTCTGTGTCTAGAGACAACAGTGCTGGTCGTGGACGCGGTGCATCGTCATCAGCACTTGGCCATGGGACACGCTTGTCCTTATTTTTGGCAGCTGGACGTGTTGAGCCGCATCATGCCGAAGACTTGGTAGAGTGGATGACCAAGCCCTCCTCATCCTCTCTCACCCAGGCTCAGGGTACTGGCAAAGCAGCTGCCAAAGCGTCCTCTTCCCTGGTATCAATGTCATCATCAGTCACTCCTTCCCTAGACCCACCATGTCCTCCTGAGGAGTCCCCCGAACTGTTTGAGCACAGTGTTGGGTACATGCTCCAGGAGGATGCCCAGCATTTCGAAGGGTCTGATGATGATACCCAGCTAAAGGAAGGCAGTAGCGTGAGAGCAGAGAGAGGGGATGCTCAAGAAGGACACCAATCTGGCAGTCATGTTCCAGCAGCTGCAGCATACTGCCAGATTGGCTCCAGTGATGAGGAGGGAGGGGATGATGAGGTCACTGACTCCACGTTGGTGCCTAATAGGAGAGAGGAGGAGGAGGAGGAGGATGAGGAGGAGGCACATCTCCAACGAGGCAGGATTCCCTCGGGGGGCCAGCGTAAGGGCAGCACACCGACTGAATCACACCGCAGAGCTCCACCTGTGCAGGGCGCTGCCTCTGCCCGTTATTCAAAAAGTTCTTTGGTGTGGGCCTTTTTTGAGTCGCGTGCATCAGATCGCACAGCTGCTGTTTGCAACATATGTCTCAAGCGTATATCGCGTGGCCAAAACATCAGCCGCTTGGGCACCACATGCTTGACCAGACATATGTTGACCTGCCATGCAGCTCGTTGGCAAGCCTACCTTAAAGACCCACACCAAAGAACAAAGCGGACCTCTCCTTGCACCGCATCAGCTAGGATCTCCAACCCCACTATACCTTCAGTCCTCTCTGAAACCTGCACTGAGAGGAATGAAGGTGTAGAATTAGGTGTGTCACAGCCAAGTTTTTGCGGGCACTATGCTAGCAGTACACCGATGTCCGATTCTAGCAGGCAAATTTCCCTGCCCCAGCTGCTGTACCGTCGAAAGAAGTTCACTCCCAGCCATCCACATGCCCAGCGGTTGAATGCTAGCTTGGCTAAATTGCTAGCACTTCAACTGCGGCCTTTTCAGTTGGTAGAATCGGCCCCCTTCCATGAGTTTGTGCAATGTGCGGTTCCTCAGTGGCAGGTTCCCAAACGCCACTTTTTCTCACGGAAGGCGATTCCGGCTCTCTACCGGCATGTGGAAGGCAATGTCTTGGCCTCGCTGGACAGGGCGGTCAGCGGTAAGGTGCATATTACCGCTGATTCATGGTCCAGCAGGCATGGACAGGGACGTTACCTTTCTTTCACGGCCCATTGGGTCACTCTTTTGGAAGCTGGGAAGGATGCAGGACAAGGTGCAGTAGTGTTGGAGGTTGTTCCGCCGCCACGCCTCCAAAATGCTACTACTGGTTGTGACATACCTCTCTCCTCCACCCCCTCTTCTTCTTCCTCCATGGTCTCTTCCTGTGCTTTGTCCTCGGAACCAGCGGTGCTCCGTAGGCGTTCAAGGGGCTACGCAAGTACGCAGGCAAAAAGATGCCATGCCGTGCTTGCGCTGGTGTGTTTGGGGGACAGGAGCCACACTGGGGCAGAGGTCCTGTCTGCTCTGCAGGGGCAGGCCGAGAGGTGGTTGACGCCACGCCAGCTTAAGCCAGGAATGGTGGTTTGCGACAATGGCACTAACCTCCTCCCCGCCCTCCGACAGGGACAACTGACCCATGTGCCCTGTGTGGCTCACATCCTTAACCTGGTGGTGCAGCGGTTCTTGGGCAGGTACCCGGGCTTACAGGATGTCCTGAGGCAGGCCAGAAAAGTCTGTGTGCATTTCCGCAGATCTTATAATGCCAGTGCTCGCCTGGCTGAGCTGCAAAAGGAGTTGAACCTGCCCAAGAACCGCCTTATATGTGACATGCCCACCAGGTGGAACTCAACGTTGGCCATGCTGCAGCGGCTGCACACGCAGCAGAGGGCCATCAATAAGTACCTGTGTGACTACGGCACCAGGACAGGGTCAGGGGAGCTCGGGTTTTTTTCACCACGCCAGTGGGGCATGATCAGGAATGCATGCACTGTCCTGGCACCATTTGAGGAGGACACGAGGATGGTGAGCAGTGACAGTGCATGCATCAGTGACACTGTACCTCTTGTCCACCTGTTGGAACATACGCTGCATGGAATAATGGACAGGGCACTTGAGGCAGAACAGAGGCAGGAAGAGGAGGACTTCCTTGCCTCTCAAGGCCCCCTTTACCCAGACAGTGTTCCTTCTGTCCCACCCATCGCACAGGAAGAGGAGGAGGAGGATTGTGTCAGCATGGAGGTGGAGCCTGGCACTCAGCATCATCAGCAGCAGTCTTTTTGGGATGATTTAAAGTCCCAAGAAACCCGTGGACTTGTACGTGGCTGGGAGGAGGTGGCTGCGGATCATGTCGTCCTTAGTGACCCAGAGGACTCCGGACCGAATGCCTCAGCTAACCTACGCTGCATGGCCTCCCTGATCCTGCAAAGTCTGCGGAAGGATCCTCGTATTCTTCGGATCAAGGAGAGGGACCATTACTGGCTGGCCACTCTCCTTGATCCACGGTACAAGGGTAACGTTGCGGACCTTATCTTACCATTGCAGAGGGAGCAGAGGATGAGACAACTCGTGAGGCCTTGCAGAAAGGTCTGTGCAACGCGTTCCCAGAGACTGGGAGGTTACAAACTCCTGGTCCTGGCCAATGAGTTGCTTAGGCTTCGGACAGTCAAAGAAGGAGCGGTGGGGAAGGTGGCCGTCTGACCGATGCGTTCAGACAATTCTTTAGTCCGCAGCCCCAAGGTATGATCGGTTTCAGCAACCATCGCCAGCGTCTGATATACATGGTGCAGGAATACCTAGGGGCAAGGTCAGACTTGGACACCTTCCCCATCGAAAATCCTCTGGCTTACTGGGTCTTGAGGATGGATCACTGGCCAGAGCTTGCACAGTATGCAATTGAGCTACTGGCCTGTCCTGTATCCAGCGTTCTTTCAGAACGCACATTCAGTGCTGCTGGAGGATTTGTCATGGATCACAGGGTGCGCCTGTCCACCGACTCGGTTGATCGACAAACCTTCATAAAGATGAACCAGTCTTGGATCACCACCAGCTACCAAACACCTGAAGCTGATATAACAGACTAATTTATTTTCAAATGTCACATCCCTTCAAGACTGATGCTGATGCTGAGTGAATGTCCTGTTATGTTGACTGACTATCCTCCTCCTCCTCAATGATCCGATTGATGATGATAGCTTGGAAGAACATTTTTGTTTCTGGGTGCCGCCACCAGTGGCTAAGGCCCAATTTTTCAGCCCCTGTTTAACAGGGGCATGTAATTACAATTTTTTATGCAATGCTTTGCAGCAGGGCTCATTCCTGCACTCCAACTAGAGTATCTGGGAGAGGTTGCAGTGTCGTGGCACCAGCACCAGTGCCTAAGGCCCAATTTTTCAGCCCCTGTTTAACAGGGGCGTGTAATTAAAATTTTTGATGCAATACTTTGCAACAGGGCTCATTGCTGTGCTCCAAGTACAGTATCTGTGAGGGGTTGCAGTGTTGTGGCACCAGTGCCTAAGGCCCAATTTTTCTGCCCCTGTTTAACAGGGGCATGTAATTACAATTCTTGATCTAATAATTCACAGCAGGGCCCATTCCTGCGCCCACCAAGAGTAACTGTGAGGCCTTACAGTGTTGTGTCAACACCACCACCACCACCACCACCAAAGGCCCAATTTTTCAGCCCCTGTTCAACAGGGGCATGCAATTACAATTCTTGATCTAATAATTCACAGCAGGGCCCATTCATGCGCCCACCAAGAGTAACTGTGAGGGCTTACAGTGTTGTGGCAACACCAACATGTAAGGGGCAAATTTCAGCGGAGTATATACGGCAGGCCCCTACTTTCAAACATCCAACTTACAAACGAATCCTACTTGCAAAGGAAAGGGGACAACAGGAAGTGAGAGGAAATCTACCCCTAGGAAGGGAAATTCTCTCCTGTAAGAGTTAATATGGGAAAAAGGTGTCTCCTCTCTACTGATGCTTTATCACCAATCCTTGTTTCAATAAAAACCCCACTTTTCAAAAACATTTGTCATTGGGACGGAAAGTGAGGTGAAATGTTCTGAACAGGGGCACAGACAGCAAAACAAATGTTACAGGGGTGATAACCCTTCCCTATGTTTTCCAAAAAGCTTAAAAATTGATTTTTTGGCTGGAGCTACACTTAAACAATGTACCTGTTCAAAATTACAAACGGATTCTACATAAGAACAAACCTACAGTCCCTGTCTTGTATGCACCGCCTGTATACGGCTGTTCAGAGTATATAGGGCCTTTTTTATTTTGTGTGCGGGGTTCCCCTTAATATCCATACAAGACCCAAAGGGGCTGGTAATGGGCTGGGGTGGGGGGGGGGGGGTGTGATGGGGTAGCTATGCCATTTTTCTCAAAGATTTTTATCCATATTACCGGGACCAGACATTACATTAAAGCCGCAAGCAGTTTTAAATGGCTTTTTTTTTCCTTTAGAAATGTCATTTTGTGCAGGGACAGTTCTAAACACGGGAAACACGTGGCACTTCACAGGCATACTTTAGACACCCCCCAGGTACGATATTTAAAGGAATATTTGACTTTTTTTTTTTCACTTTATGCATCATTAAAATAACTGCTCCCGAAAAACTGCCGTTTTTAAAACTTCTTTTTGCATTGATACATGTCCCCTGGTGCAGAACCCGGGTTCCCAAACCCTTTTTAGGACAATAACATGCATATTAGTTGTTATAATTAGCACTTTAGATTTCGAACGTTCGCATCCATTGTATTTAATAGGGTTCTAACGCTCGTGCGAACTTTCGGTCCGTTCGCGGGTTCTGGTGCGAACCGAACCCGGGGGTGTTCGGCTCATCCCTAGTTGTTAATATGTAATTAGGATAATCTCAGTCTCAGTTTTCAGTAAGGCTATAAGCAATAAGGCTACTGTTTAAGCATTGCATGCCACTTACAGGTTGGTAATGATGTTCCTCACCCCCTCTTCCGATGCTAATGATTTGCCTTAAAAAAGTTTGATATATTCTCCTCTACTTCTTGTTGCTCCCCATTGCACTACTGCTTACTAGATCCTCTACGTTGCAGCAGAGTTAGATTCCAGACATTTCCACTATCCCCCTGCAGCAGTTCTATTGATTAGTCTGCTGACCATCCAGCTTACTATCTATCAGGTGGGATAGTATGATTAGTATCTCTATCTTCACCTCTGTTTTTTTAAATTTTTCTATAACTTGTGACACTCACAAGTTCCTTCTCTCTTTTTCTACTTTTCGGTCTTTAAATTTTTTTTTTTATTTATTTTTTTTTTAGTTTTAGTTTTCTCTCTTTCTGTTTCTTTTTGTCCCTCCCCTTTTACCCCTGAGTTTTTTCCTACCCCCTCCTCCCTATCCCTCATCAGCTCATCCTCCAGTTTAACCGCGCTGATACCTGCAAGTGTATTCTAAGCTGTAGAACAGTGAACATATTTTTTTATTTTTTCCCTTTTTATTTTTTAGAGCTCATATTCCGCTTCCAACCTAACCATGCAGAAAGACTCGGGATCCCGTGACTCCTTATCACTGAAGTGTGTGTCGCTCAACTTAAAAGGCCTAAATATACCGGAAAAATGGTCACAAGTTATGTCCACCCTTACTAAGCAGAAGGCCCACTTTGTTTTCCTTCAGGAAACCCACTTTCGCTCTGATTCCATTTCTAAACTTACTAATAATCTCTATCATACAGCCATTCATTCCACAAATCCCACTGCAAAGACCAAAGGGACCTCCATATTGATCTCCAAACTTGCACCCTTCAAATTGTCAGATTCCTTGGTGGACCCAGAAGGCAGGTTTGTCTTCATTAAGGGCCTATATGCATCTAAACCATTGACACTGGCGAATGTTTATTCGCCAAATGAACATCAGGTCTCCTTTTTTAGGAAAATCAGTGACCTTCTGCTCTCTTTTAAGGAAGGTATGGTTCTCCTGGGGGGAGACTTATGTTTTGCTTAACCCAGAAATTGATACTTCCTCTGGTACCTCCATGTTATCTTATCGTGCCCTCCGCCAAATCAAATTGCAGCTTCAGGGACTTGCTTTACATGATACGTGGCGTACTTTATTTCCTTCGGTCAAGGACTATACTTTCTATTCTGCTCCATTTCAAAAATACTCCCGCATAGACAATTTTTTTCTTTCCCAACCTGACCTAACCTACCTTACGCATGCTACAATAGATCCGTTGTTTCTGTCGGACCATCACCCCATATCGGTCACCCCGACTTTCCCGGAAACAACTTCCAGGACCAAGACCTGGCGATTAAACTCGTCCTTGCTCAAAGACGCGGAATTTATTGCCCGCTTAGAATCCCGAATTGATAAATATTTCAGGGTGATCGCCTCCCCAGGCATTTCCCCAATCACCTTATGGGAAGCCCACAAATGTGTTATTCGGGGGGAACTTATAGCTCAGGCAGCGAAAATCAAAAAACTACATCAGGAGACAGTGAGTTTAACTGACAAAATTAGGCGACTGGAGGCCTCTCATAAATCCTCCCTTTCACAGCAATCACTACAAGAACTCTCGCATACCCATTCCCTGCTTCTGGAGGAGCTTGGAAAGTGCACAAGAAGAGGCTATGTACTCCATCAGAGAGTCTTCTATGAGCAGGGCAACAAATGTGGGAGGCTCTTGGCCCGGTTGGTACGAGCTTACAGACCTTCCAACACGATTCACCAAATTCGAGGACAGCATGGTACACTGCTGTCTAAGAATGAGGACATTGCAAAATGCTTTGAACAATACTATGCCAAACTATATCTTGAAAGCTGCAGATCAGACCCCTGCTCAGGCTGATAGGAGGAAGGAAGCAATTAGGGACTTTCTGACTCAACACTGCCCAAACCCACTCTCCCAGACACAAGCTCAGGAAATGGAACAACCCCTCTCTATAGAAGAACTCCAGGTTGCCTTGAAACAAATGAAGCCAGGAAAGAGTCCTGGCCCCGACGGGTTCACACTGCAATATTATAAGTGCTTTTCCACTGTTTTATCCCCTAAATTGATAACCACCTTTAATGCCATGTCATGTCCTGAAGTCTCGGTTGGACGTATGTTAGAAGCTCACATAACTGTTATACCAAACGAGGGTAAAGATGGCACTTTAGTTAAGAACTATAGGCCTATATCCCTGCTTAACGTGGATACTAAACTTTATGCCAAGCTTTTAGCTAATAGGTTGTCCCTGCTGCTACCCAACCTTATCTCCAACGACCAGGTCGGTTTTGTTCCTGGCAGAGAGGCCAGAGACAACACCATCAGAGCTATAAATTTACACCATTGGCTCACGACCTCAAAAACCCATGTTTTTTTCTCTCTCTAGACGCTGAGAAGGCGTTCGACAGGGTGGCCTGGGATTACATGCATGAAGTGCTGAAGATGATCGGCCTTTGCCCTCGCATGCTGGCCCATATTTCAGCCTTGTACTCCACTCCCACTGCGAGTGTTCGTACTAATGGTCACCTGTCGGACGCCTTCTCCATAGGTAATGGTACCCATCAGGGTTGCCCACTATCCCCGCTCATCTTTGTGCTTTCCTTGGAACCCTTTCTTAACCAACTGCGAGGTAACCCCAATATCAAGGGAGTCTCGGTAAAGGATAGGGAATATAAAGTGTCTGCTTTCGCCGATGATATTCTTCTTTCCCTAACTTCCCCACATACTTCTTTGCCTAACTTGCTGAAGGATATAGAAAACTTTGGATTTATCTCGCACTTTAAGATTAATTATACTAAATCCCACGCCCTGAACGTATCTCTCCCGAAAAACGATCTAGACTGTTGTCAGAGCTCTTTCCCATTCCTGTGGAACAAGACAGCTATAACTTATCTTGGTATTCAAATTACAGCACGATTGGCGGATATGTACAATGAGAATTTCCTAATAGCCTTAAAAAAAGCCCAACATGACCTAAAAGACTGGGGAAATCTCAATGTTTCATGGTTTGGCCGTGCAGCCCTCCTGAAAATGATCGTATTACCCCAACTTCTATACCTTATGCAGTGCATTCTGATTGCCCTTCCGTCCTCTTTCTTTGTAGCATTTAAGAGGGCATCCTCACAGTTTGTATGGAAAGACTCACCTCCTCGCATTAAATACTCTCGACTTACACACTTAAAGGTCAGGGGTGGGATTGGTTTATCGGATCTCTACAAATACTATTTGGCATGCCATCTTATGCGACTTGTGGACTGGAACATCCATGAGGCCGGGAAAGTGTGGGTGACCTTAGAAAAATCTTTCACACGACTTCCTCTCAGATCTTTACTCTGGATACTACTCCAACATTGGCCACCAGAGACTGTGTTACACCCTCTTATACACTCCTCTCTTGGGGCCTTCGGGCGAGCGACAAAAAACCCAACATTCTCTTCAGTCCCTGGACCATTAACTACACTAAGAGGAAACCCCAGTTTCATACCGGGAGTTTCAATGTCTTTTCTAAGTCAGGAATGGCCCCACGACAACGTATTGGCACACCAGTTTTTCTCTTGTAGATCTCCTCGCACATATGAGGACTTGGTAGCTAAATCCCCCTGCAATTCCTTCCCGTTTTGGTCATATAGACAGATACTCCACTTTCTTTCTACACAGGCAATGACAGAGACCTGGACGAGACGATTAACGCCCTTTGAATCACTTTGTGCGCGACCGCCCCCACAAAGGCACCTGATCTCTTATATATACAGTATACTCCTAGATGACCCCTCTGAGACCCTGGACCCAGCACGTTTGGCCTGGGAGGCTGATCTTCAGATTTCCCTCACTGATGAGGAGTGGGCCCTTATTAATGAATATGCCCATAAGGGCTCTCTCAATGTCGCCACACAGGAAAACTGTTATAAAATTGAAACGCGGTGGTACAGGACCCCAACACGCCTACACAAATTTTCTCCTTCCATCCCAGATACATGCTGGAGGTGTGGAAAAGCAAAAGGGACCATGCTACACATCTGGTGGGACTGAGTCCCTCCAACCATTCTGGAAGAAGGTACATGAGCTCATTACGCATATCACTACATATGAGTTAGACTATTCCCCTGCACAGTATCTCTTACATCATACACGCCTAACTAAATCTGAATACTTTAAGTCCCTGGCCATGCACTTAGTAAATGCAGCGAGACTTTGCATACCGATACACTGGCGATCCACACACACTCCAACGATTAAGGAATGGTTCCTGAGGATCTCTAAAATAGAGGAAATGGAAGAGCTAGTTCACATTTCTCAAGAGCGTATCCAAAAGTTTACGACCACGTGGGCATGTTGGACTCACTTTAAATCAACCCAAAATTTTCAAACCTATAGAGCCTGAACGAAAGATACTACTCTCCTGGCTTTTAGTAGCGGAGGTAAATAGACTCAAGTGCTATGGCTACACTGGAAAATGAACACTGGTTCCGTTATCCTTTAGGCCCCTTACCCCCCTACTTTTTTGCAATGATTATTGGCGGTTCAATTGCTAAATTCCACCAATCCCAAACTATGGGACTGGAATATCCGCAGGTTTGCTAACCATTTGTTGCTCATGTTATGTTCATATGCCTTTGAAATTTCATTTCAACACTTGCTGTTGTATTCACATTTTATGTACATTTTATGTACTGTTCTATGTAAGTTCAATAAAAATCTTTATGGAAAAAAAAAAAAAGTGATCACAAAAACGAATGATAAAAGCAATGTGGGGTGCAACATAGGCCATCCCGACGCGTTTCGACTACAAAGTCTTCCACAGGGGCATAATCATGTATGTTGGAGGAATTCCATCTTGTGATCCGTGTATTGAACCATCCTGCCCGAGACGGCCTGAGGTATCCACGGTATCCTGTTTCATCGGTCCCGGTCACTGAGACCATAAAGCCTTACTGACCCACTGTCGTATGACAGGTGGGTCCACCTTTTGTGGTAAGAGTACCCAACTATACCATTTTTGTATCTTGTGTTGTGAGTTCCACCATCAACATTGGGGTCCCTCCACCAGTCAATAGTGTGACAGTGATATCTTCGCTCTCCATGAGAAGACACCCACTCCATTTGGCACATATTGTTTGAACTTCTATAGTTGTGTAGTCGACTATTTTGCACTTGCCATAATCTAGTCGTGTGAAGCCGACAAGGGCCACACTCTTATGATTCTTATGAAGGACAGTCTCACTGTTATGGCTGCCCATTTGAGTTGATTTTTTCATGGACTCTACTCTTATTTTTGTATATTCACTTGAACACAGTGGGTTTCAGAACAATTTTTTTCATGTTGTTTTTTGCTGCCTTCTGGCAGCAACTATTATAATATTTTTAGCGCTGCACAATTTGTTTGTATATGCTTCATCACTTTCTTTGCTTGAGTGCCGGCGGCTTAAGTTATTTCTGGTTTTAGCGCAGTTTTTTCACTTTCACGGGATCAGGAACCTCCCCGATATTCATGGAGTGCAGTGTGGCCCTCAGACTCATAAGTGCGCTCTATTTGGCGATGACGTATTACTTTTTGTCACATCTCCACTGATTTCTACATCAAACATTCTGGCACTGCTATGTGAATTTAGGAGTCTAAATCTATGGCACTCAATATCACCACTCTGACGCCACTACTTGAAAGACTAAAAAAAAATTCCCCTTTCATTAAAGCTCATCTTCTCTTCCTTACTTGGGGTTCAACCTAAAGGCCAAAGGCCAATCTTTATAATGCTAATTTCCCTACAATTGATAAAAAACTGAGTTATGATTTGGATACATGGTAGGAACTCTGTCAAAATGACCTTATTGCTGATGTTATTATACCTCTTCAGATCTCTACCTATGCCAATTTTGAAATACCACCTTAATAAATTCCAATCCAAAGTCATCAATTTTGTTTGGGGTTCTAAGGGCCATAGATGTCCTAGCAGTGTTCTCTTCAGATTACAAACTCAAGGGGGCTTAGGCCTTCCAAATTTATGGAGGTACTACCAGGCAGCCCAACTAGCTCAAATTTCCATAGTCTATGCCTGTGGTAATAGACCTTATTGGGTCTGCGTTTTTGCCGTGATTTTACTACATATTTAAATCGATTTGGATTTGGGAGTGGGCAGAAACACTCAGCTGTCAAACCTCGTTCACATCTCTGCATAGTGGAAACTCGTATTCACACACACGTTTTTTTTTTTTTTTTTTTAGCAAGATGGGGAGGTGTTTTGGAGCATTTTCACTCACCACCTGAATGGGCTGCCCTAAACACAGAAATCACCCCAAAGAAGCTTCAGAACTTTTTTTTAGAGCGGAGATTGGTGCGTTTTTTATTGCGATTTTTGGTGCAGCACATTTCTGAAATGCAAGGAAATGCACAGATGTGAATGGAGCCTCATTGTTCTTGTGTTACTGCACCAATTTCACTTTCAGGCCCCATTCCCATCTAGCATAGTGGGAGTGCACGTTTTGTGTCTTGTTTTTCCTGTGACACGCATAAGGCAGCCCGTTGATTTAAATGGGCTGTGCTATATGTGGTTAATGGGACATGTTGGCGTTTTGTGTGTTTTGCAGCATTTGCCACTCGTTTTTTCACGTGGCAAAATGTGTGCTTGCTTCTGTGTTTAGTGTGCCGTTACCAATTAATGGCACTGTAAGCGCAACTATTAATTTTAGGTGTACAAAGGAGGCCATACACTATACCAGTGATGGCGAACCTTGGCACCCCAGATGTTTTGGAACTATATTTCCCATGATGCTCATGAACTCTGCAGTGTCGTTGAGCATCATGGGAAATTGAGTTTCAAAACATCTGGGGTGCCAAGGTTCACCATCACTGCACTATACAATCTGATTGTACAATCTCCTTTAGATTTACCAAATGTATATAATAGGAGCAAACATCTAGCCAATCACTCTATATCCAATCAGGCAGGCCCTTGCACTACATAATTGATGGCAGATCTAAAGGAGATTGTACAATCAGATTGTATAGTGTATGGCCACCTTTATACACCTAAAATGACTAGTTGCGCTTTCAGTGCCATTGCGGTGGACCAAAAATTGCAGAAAAAAAAAGTTCTGAAGCATCTTTGGGGCGATTGCTGCGTGTAGGGCAGCCCATCCAGGTGGATGGGCTGCCCTATGTGTAATGAGTAAAAATGCTCAAACGCCTCCCCCTCGCTATTTTTTAAAAAAAAATGCACGTGGGAATGCGAGTTCCGGTATGCAGAGATGTGAACGGGGCTTGACAGCTGAGTGTTTCTGTTCACTCACTTCTATGTACTTGTATAAAGATGGCCACACACTATGCAATCTGATTGTATATTGTGTATTTATTGAGAAGGGTGATCACTGATTTATTGCATGTCATTTAAAAAACGTGCACCTGGGAATGGGTGGGTGAATGATGCAGGGTGTGTGCTAATGAGATCAGCTGGTCAACTCCTTCCTTTGTCATAACCTACAGTCTGTAAGGACGTAAGACATAAGAAATAGATACGTTTGCAATCATGGATGGAGGACAGTAAGTTAAGTGTCTGTAGATTTTATGGAAAGCTTTGATATTTTTGCAAAAAAAGTACATGAATGCTATATAGGTACATAGGGGAGCTGGAATTTAAAAGAAAAAAAAAGATGAACTTAGCCTTTAAGTAGGAAATGATGTTGGGAGGTAAGTATAAGGAAACAGTATGTGGGACTTAGATAGAGATAGAGTCCTTAATATAAAGACGTGGTGGTGGAAAACAAATGTGGGGGAAGCAAAGCATACCCATGGATCCATAAGATGCCTCATACATAGGAGATTGGGTCACCTAAGTCAGGGTTTCTCAACTCCAGTCCTCAAGGCGCCCCAACAGGTCATGTTTTCAGGTTTTCCCTCAGATGAAACAGCTGTGGTAATTACTAAGGGAGTGAAACTGATCAAATCACCTGTGCAAAATAATGGAAAGCCTGAAAACATGACCTGTTGGGGCGCCTTGAGGATTGGAGTTGAGAAACACTGACCTAAGTTGTGACCAGGGGGCTGTATTCCTGACACAACTGAATATCCTGCAACTAATACCGGATATTCCGGACACATTCCTCCTCATGTTGCAGAGCAGCGGTCAGTCTTTCCACATTGTTGAGTCCATTTACCAGAGAAATCCTCTGGCTCACCATTGGAGGATCAGGGCATCTCCACCTTTCTGCAATACATACCTGTGCTGCATTAAGGAGGTCGATCAGGAGAGTTGTCTTGTATCTCCTTCTGGAAAGTGGCATCAGATGTAGAAGACACACTTCTGGGCGGTCTTCTGGGATGTTGGTTAGCTTAAAAAATGGGACGTTGGACTTCTCCCCAGAAAGGACATATAAGGGGGCAGGTCCAGAAAATTTGCAGCAAGATGCTATTGTCTTGCTGACATCTTCAGCAAAGCAGCAAAACCGCTGGAACGATCTTATGTAATAGACACTCTGTACCAGCAAGTCTAGATTAAATATGGACACTCCCTTTCAGGATGTAACTGAATGTTTTTTTCTTAAAGCGGAGGTTCACACAAAAAGTGAACCTCGGCTTTTTGGAACCCTCTCCCCCCTCCGGTGTCACATTTGGCACCTTTCAGGGGGAGGGGGTGCAAATACCTGTATATAACAGGTATTTGCACCACTTCCGGGTTCTGACTCCCGCGGGAGTCCCACTCCTTCACATCACCCCCCACTGTCTTCTGGGAAACACACTGTTCCCAGGAGAGAGCGGGGATGGAGGCGGAAGCATCTGAGGACCGAGCGATTGCTCAGCCTCGTCTGCTGACATCACAGCTGCGCTGGACAGGTAAGTGTCCATTTTTGAAAAGTCAGCACCTGCAGTATTTGTAGCTGCTGGCTTTTAAGAAAAAAAAAATCGGGTGAACCTCCGCTTTAAGAACATAAACAGCTAGGACTCTGCTACAAAATATGTTAAAATCCTTCAATATTTTCAATTTTTTGATTTTAGAAAGTACAGGAACGGATTGTGGAAATGGTTAAATGTGGAACTTCCTTTAAACCGTGCCTATGAAATTATTATTTTAGTAATATGCTTACCTGAAAAAAATTATGTTCATTGAAGTTCTCCACACATATTTTCCAGACTCCTAAGAGAGTTTACATGATGTTTTATACAGCTTGCATGGAGAGTCCCGAAACAGAGAAATGTACAAACTCAGTGACCCTACTCAAAGCCAGCTGTTTACTCCTGGCGGACTCATCAGCTTCACTTAAACTGCTGATGCTGCACTCATGCACTGCAAAGAACATGGTGAATGTAAGCATATTTTTATTTGGTGAAGAAATACACCATGCAAGGTAGACAACACAAACTACTGTTTCGCAGAACTTGGCATTAAATGGCCAGACAGTTATAAAATGACAGTAAGAGGCTCTAATGAACCTTATTGGACATGGTGTTTACTAGGAAGTACTAAAGTATACCTGTCATGAAGGCTCCGAAAGTTCCAACATCAATATTACAGTTTGAAATAAAGGTCAATTCATAACAAATGGTAAAATTAAACCTTGAAATGTATACAGGAAACAAAGCAATCATCCTCAGTTCACTGATTCAGGATTGGTGAACTATATCTGATTTACTTAGGTATAAATGTATAGGTTAGACATAACACATAGCATACATGCAGAGCCCTGCAGCAATAAACCTACTAATCGGTGATAGTGCAGAGTGATCACACGCCACGTGCAGCTATCTTCTCTATGCGCAATGTGGCGCACCAACAAAGTATTAAACCCCTGGTCAGGCCTGACTCGGATAAAGCTCAGTCTCTGTGAAAACAACTCTTTGCATGCAGATGAACGGTGGTGCACATTCTGGAACAGTATTTGTAATCCATTAACGGTTAATAAAAGAGGAACACTTCACCGGAGATTACACAACTCAGTTCCGCCACTAGTCTCCGGCGGGATAATAACTACAGCACGATAGGCCAAGGCAGTCACTAGGCCTAATCAAAGTACAAGCTAAATAAGTGAGCAGATGCTCGCTCACCCCTCTGGACGCAATCCCAGTCCGGGACTTCCACCACTGTGTTTCCACACACAGTGCCTGCAACGATCAGGTCTCTGGTCCAACTGATGTCAGCAACTCAAAGAAGTCAGGGGTCACCCAGGCTCAGCAGTGGGGTGGAAGACTCTTTGGAAGGTATGCAAGGCCCAGGCCTCGGGCCTTGCACTGCAACAGATCCGCACAGGGAGTCCCCTTGATTGCAGCACGGTGTCCAAAGAGGCCGAGCTTAGCCTCGCCCTTTCCTTTTATAGCCCCACCCATGAGTCTCTGCGGTGGCCAAATGCACTCTGGGTGCCAAGCGGGGTTCTGGGTAACGTAGTCCATAGGGCCTTAAAGGAGACCCCGCTACATTAGAAATATTTATTTTTTTGGTTTCCTTATAGTTTTTAGTAAATTAATTAATAAAGGATAACTTGGTACCTAGCTTTTCATAAAAGATGTAAAAGAAAATTGTAAGTTATATATGAGTTAAAGCGGAGTTCCACCCAGAAATGGAACTTCCGCTGCTCAATTTCCTCCCCTCCTCCGGTGTCACAGTTGGCACCCACTTCCAGCAAAAGAGCGCCGCAGATTCTGCGGCAAACTACGCCATGTCAGGCCTCTCCTCCTTCTCCCCCGCTGTCTTCTGGGAGACACACAGATCCCAGAAGACAGCAGGGACTATTCAGAACGTGCAGCGCGACTCACGCATGTGCAGTAGGAAACAGGCTGTGGAGCCGCAAGGCTTCACTTCCTGTCCCCCTTACTGAAGATGCCGGGGCCTGCAGGTGGAGCCGAGGGATGGGTCAGCTTCAGGTGGACGGGTAAGTGTCCCTATATTAAAAGTCAGCAGCTGCAGTATTTGTAGCTGCTGACTTATAATTTTTTATTTATTTTTTTGCAGGCGGAACTCCGCTTTAAGTAAGGGCAAAATGCAGTTTATGTTGCAACAATCTGAGTAAAAGATGAATTTAGTTAAATAGTTAGCATTTATATTGTCATATCAAAATACACACTCGCCAGTAAAATTATTGCCTAGCTTAAAAGGTCCACCCCTCCTGCCTCCCAATGATTAGATATTATAGTGAGATAGCACACATTCATACAGAAATGTTAGTAGCCAATCTAATCCTTTCTCTTTAATAGCTGAAACCGATAATAGTCCAAAAATGCATCAAGTTGACAACTTGGATTCAGCTGTAAAGTGCTGTGACAGACACAATGACACTTCTCAGATTTAACTAGAAGCAGAAATCACATTTTAAAAATCAAATATATTTTTTTTTTAGCAAAGAAAATACATGATCATCAGGTCTTCATCCTTCACCCGTCGCTAGGTGTGTTTTTAATTTTTCTCTTTGGGCACAGCTTCTGCAATACACATCCTCTTCAATATATGGGCTTTCCCCTGCCTGTCTTAAAAATGAACTCATTGTCTTGGTGTCCATCTTCCTTATTGCCACTTTGTAAGCACAGTAATAATAGGGAGTGGGAGTTCACCCCGTAGAGGGCAAGACACAAAGCACAAGCCGTTAAGTAATTCTTTGGTTTCCTTGTGTTTGACCCCTTCATACCTGGAACAAACAGACACTGTTTACTCTTCTCTCTCCTTCTGTAGTAAATCACTGTTACCTGATAGGGGTGTAGAATAGGCCCCATGCCTCACCAGTCTCTTGTGCCTCCTCAGGACACCTAACACTTAATTACCCATGGTACATTTATTCTGAATTTAGTTTGCTATTTAAACACCTATAACAGGAACACACTGCCTAATACTGATACAAATCCTTGCTCCCATGAATACCCAGGCCTGGTCTCCAGGTTAACCCTGTGCCACAGCGGGTCCCAGAGGGGTACCATGCCACAAGGTGAGGAACAATAAGCACACCAGTCCCCCACCAAACAAGATCACCGTCAACCGCCACAATCACCGGCTACCTCTTCAGACTTGCCACCATCACTTGAGTTGTGTCCCAACCTTAAAGAGTAAAATGCTATGCAAATAACTTTATCACAAGGATTAACCCATTTCAGCTCAAGGGTGCATAACCTAAAGGGTGACATGGCTTTAAAGCGGTTGTATAACCGCTGCTGCTTTTTTTTTTTTTTACTTACCTGAAAGGCAAAAGGCATAATGAGCTAGTATGCACCGCATACTAGCTCATTATGAAATACTTACCTTAGAACGAGGCGTCGGTAACATACCTGGTCCACGCCAAGGGAGATGTCATCTTGCCTCGGCGTGTCTTCCGTGTATCGCTGGAGTGGCTGGAGCGGCGATGTCGTCACTCTCGCGCATGACTTCTTTCCGGCAAGGTCCGGCAGCATGCGCTGCTGCAGTCAGCGGCTCATTGCGAGGGGAATATCTCCTAAACCGTACAGGTTTAGGAGATATTCTTTTTACCTACAGGTAAGCCTTATTATAGGTTTACCTGTAGGTAAAAGTGGTAGTACAGGGTATACAACCACTTTAACTCACAATGTTATATTATATTATTTAAATACACCAAGGTTACACTTATCCCATTGTAGACATATTTTTTTAGCCAGAAACAATGACAACTTCTTTGATCAATTAAAGTTCCTTTACTGAGACACTTGAGAATTATAGATACATCTCTCACCAATCCTTACATACTGTACATGTGTGATCAGTTCACATAATTTAACAGAGGTACAGTAGAGTTGACTGTGCTGCTAAACATAACACTGTCCCTACTGGTTTTCCCCAAAAGATAAGCTGCATAGCAACATAGTGCAGTCTATACCTGTGATGGATAATATTCATAGCAACAAAGTCCATAGTTGCTGGAGTCCCTGGAGAAGGGCCCTTTGTAGGGAAATAGCTGCAACAAAGAAGAGATCACATTGTGGCAGCCTGTCCTGACCAATGAACTCTCACTGGTCAATAGCAAAGGACCTCAGGCCGATCCTCTGCAGAATTATTTATACCTATATACACAGGATATGACATGTCTGCAGAGGAAGGAATCGCACATGACCCAACCCTTGCAGCAATCAACCATATATTTAAAGAGACATTACACCATAAGTACAGGAATGTGGCAAAACACTATATAATAACAATATATAATAGGCACCAGCGTACAAGTTGATTATGTTTATCCTGTTAAACAAAGATACTTAGGTAATTTTACTGTTTAAAATAAATAATATAAATACACATATACTGTATAAAAGTTTATTAAGATAAGCTTTTTTCATGAGTCAGGTGCATATTAAGATATGGGATGGATCGATAAAGAACAGGCGGACAGATGAAGGTGTAGATTTACACTAAAGATATATGAAGGGTGGGAAGATGGGAGGGATGGTGGGGACAAAAGAGAGTATAAGGGGGAGATAGGGAAAAGATGAAAGGAGAGATATGTGGATGGAAAGTGGGGAGGAGGATTGATATGGTGAAAAAGTTTTCCTATCTTGTAGAGCACTAGAATCATCTAGGGCTGTTAGCAGATGTGGCTTATGCAGCCGATTTAGGCATTGCAGCAATATCGAATTAATGGGTTTACTTGTTATAGTAACCCAAAAATACCTGACTGTTGCTTCGCAATTTATTGGAGACGGAACGTAACCATATGGACCCCTGCAGTATTGTGGCCAAATAGATTAAGTTGGCGAGTGTCAGCGAGTGTTTGCAGGGTTAATTACAGTGTATATGTTGTAAGGAGCTGCGCTGTGTGGCCACGCCCTCTGACAAAGTGATGACAAAACGCGTCAGTGCGTGACCACGCAGCTCCCACGCACACTGTCTTTTAGCGGTTGTCTCAACTCGGGAACACCGCTCTACATGTGATCTGCAGAGTGGTGAGAGACAGGCACGCAAATAAGACAGGGACACACAATTTGAATTACTACATGCTTTTTTATATTGGAAGTTTGTAAGTGTACATCTGGAAGAGGGGATTTTATCAGTAAATGTTTTGCGGAAATATGCTATGTGTACGCATTCTTTTGTTGCAACTGCTATATACAGTAGATGGAAGGACGTATCATCTGTTAATACAGGCACAGATCTTTGGTTCATCTGGTGAGTTAATTACCATAGGAGATTTTTCACACGCGGTGTGGTGACGGGATCTAAAAGATTGGTCCTACACCCCATATGAGCTTTATGAATGGACATTTGATCTGATGTTGATCTGATGTTTCTTGGGACATTTATTATGCACTATTGTAACAAATGTAAATGTGAACGTTTCTCAGCGCTGCTAATGCTATAATTTCATTGTAGCATTTGTGTGATGTTTTGTTTTTTTATAGTAGCGGCTACCATTTTTATCAATAATTTATATTATTATTGGTCTATGAGCGCTGGGAGAGAAGGATTATTCCACTATTGTGTTTTCATTCGTTTTTATGTTTAATTTCCATACTTAGAAGGTTCTGACATATAAGCAAATAAAGTTGTAAGTGTAGGAAAAAACGGGGGTGCAGGGTTATTGTATAGGTGCTATTAAAAAACACATCAATAACCTCTGTAGCACACAGACCTTTTCCTGCCTTTGGCTCACTTGCAGTATCCTAGAAGCCGGAGTGATGCTTGAACGTTCACTTTAGGTTTTCCTTGAGATACGATCGGGAGCCACAGAATCTTTAAGTCCCAAACTTCTCAGCTGTTGCAACACAAGGACAGGTGCCAGTGATAGCACGTTGCAAGGCCTTTGATGGATCTTTGAATCCCTCCAGAAGGTAACCAGGCCTCTCTTTCACTGTGAACTCTCACCGGTCCATCAGAAAGGTTCTCCCCCGGTCTCCTCTTCTTAGAGCGGGTCCACCCTTTCCTGGGCACCCTAGGATTCTTCTTTTGGAGGTAGGCCCCAGCTAAAGGTGCTGGATCTACCAGTGGAGTTGCAGCCCCAGGTTAATGGTGCCTGAGACCCATGCATGCACGCACCCCTGGCCTGGAGGGTCGGGTAGTGCAAACCGCTCACACTCCAGACTCCCACCGACTGCCCCTAATGTACCCTCTCCCAGCGTGCACAGCAGGCCAACCACGCCCACCATACTGCTGCCGAGAGAGGACACCCTAAAGCATAGCAATGTCACCCATGGTTCAACCCTGACCCGATATGGCAGTGCCACCTACAGGCCACAGGGAACTGTGCGTCAGGCTACATCACACAGGCAGAAGCGGGTACTAACAAATCAAAGTGATCTGAGCCTGGCTACTAGCTCAGACCAACCCCTAAATTTAAACACATAGCACCCCTGAAAAGTAAAGGGGCGCTACATACACCCTCCTCTGGAATAGACACTGTCCCCAGTGTCTGAAATAAATTCACGCTCCGCAATACTGAGCAAGCGCAGATTTATTTCCGAACTATATACAAATTTTTTGAATTGTTGTGCCGGAACCAATAAAATGGGGAAGGGCAGGAATAAAAGAGAGGAAGGGATAGATAACGTAGAGTACAAACATTGACATCCCATTCTCAATGTCACATTTTACATGGCATAATATACATGTTCCACCCCTTCTAAACTACCACTCCGCCCATCCTCCGGCAGAATTGCTAGTAGTTCACCCGCAGAGGGAGAAAAAAAAACAGCACACAAACAATATCCTATCTAACCACTATACTTAAGAAGTGAGCTGTCCCCCCGAAGAAAGACAGCTCCCTTCACTAAGTTCTCAAATCCTCGCTAATCCTAGCATATGTTATTCATTAAAGTTCTGAAAATCACCGCCACCTGGTGGTAGTGCAACCGTCATTACATCTGGCACTGACTCGCATGGAAATGTATCAAGGTTATAAAACATTCCCCATCTTGAACAGGGCGCCTTAAACCTTGACCCTAGCTAGATCTACCCCAAAGTTCAGTTTTAAAAAAAAAACATTCTTTCCGTTGGCTGAGGAGGAGAGAAAAAAACACATAGAACAGCTCTCCGATCCTCAACAGAGTAGATTCCCTGGCAGGGACAAAGTTACATGTTCAGGCAGCTTGGTTTCCAGAGTGAGTAACAATATATAAAAAAAAAAAACAGGTTCTCACTCTAGAGATAATAGTGTGGGTCTTGGAGGACAAGAGTTTTCCATTCCTTATCAAATGTTTCAATGGAATACACAGCATCGTCTCTGTCCTTATTACGGATCACCACTCTGTCCGCATGAATGTGCTGAACAAGAGTCCAGTCCTCTCTGCATCCTTTAAAGCAATCTGCCATGACAGCAGAACATCTGAAGTACCGGTGGCCCCTCTGTACTTTCAGAAAGTCCCAGACGAAGTCAGAGTACCACCTGTCCCTGTAGGCCTCAATCTCGAAGAGTAGTTCCTTGGGAACGTATGGGTATTCCCACCCGTGCTCAATGGCAATCTTCTTAATGAGGAGCCGCTTGGGAGGTGGAAGGGAGGTCTCAGTTGTTATGGAGGCAGCATCCGCTGGGTTCTCCGCTTCAGGCTCCGTGGTGACCGGAACCTCCTCCTTGACTTCCTTTGCAGTCATGGTGGTGCGCGTGGGCATGGCTTGGCTGTGGGAGCACAGGTTTCCTCTTCTTGAGTGGTAGTGCCTGTTAGGCAGTTTACCCGGTAGACCCGGGGCTTTTCCGTAGGTTGATCTACCTCAAAGAGGAACTCTCCACACAGGGTACATCTTCCAAAGGGCCGAAGCTGTACCACCAGTCCCTGGCACTTAGGACAGATCATGCCCAAGGCCTCTGCATCTCTGCACGTGTAAAGCGCAAAGCGGCCTCGGGGCTTAAGCCAGATTCCTGTATCCGTCAGGGGGGCAGTTAGTGGAGCAACATCCATAGATAAAACAGGTGGGAACACACAAGGTCCTGATGAAACAGGAATCCATGGGGCCGCAGACATGTTGCTTACTCACTAGTCCGATCTGTACTGTCCTTTGGTGCCAAAGACACCACGTGCAACACACTCTTGGCGGGGGCTCCTCCCCCTTCTTCCTCTTACTGCACGTAACTCGCAGGCTTTTCTATTTTCGAGACACGCCCACGAACTACGCAGTTAGAAATACAGTTAAGCCTGTACCTAAATTTCTCTCACAAGTGGCGCAGCTCAAATTCTCCAAAATGGCCGACCTCCATGGAACCACACGGGAAAATAAAGTCCAACTTCTGGGGGGGTATAGCTGCAGAATCCCGGACCCGAGCCCCCACGTGTAACACACAGACCTTTTCCTGCCTTCGGCTCACTTGCAGGTCAAGGCACGCCGCGCTATATGCCTGTACCCTCCTGTTTGAGGAGGTTGAGCGGTGTTAACAATTTTGGGTCCTGCAGCAGGTTCTCCCAGCAGACTGGTTCTTATCCCCTAGAGTATAGGGACAAGTCTCTATTATTCCCCAGTAAGGCCAATGTCCACACCACTGAGTTTATTTCACAAGCAAGTTCAAGTTCAGCAGACAGGAAAGGTGGATGAGAGAAAGGACAGCAAGGTTTTGGAGATAGGTCCAGGCGCAAACTGGTATGATAGTTGCTACTCGATCCTGAGTAGGTTTAGCTCACCCAGATAGTCCCCCGTAAGAGCGGATCCTAGCAGCCGGAGTGATGCTCGAACGTTCACTTTAGGTTTTCCTTGAGATATGATCGGGAGATCCTCTGCCACAGAATATTTAAGTCCCAAACTTCTCAGCTGTTGCAACACAAGGAGAGGTGCCAGTGATAGCATTTTGCAAGGCCTTTGATGGATCTTTGAATCCCTCCAGAAGGTAACCAGGCCTCTCTTTCACCGTGAACTCTCACCGATCCATCAGAAAGGTCCTCCCCCGGTCTCCTCTTCTTAGAGCGGGTCCACCCTTTCCCGGGCACCCTGGGATTCTTCTTTTGGAGGTAGACCCAGCTAAAGGTGCTGGGCCTACTAGTGGAGTTGCAGCCCCAGGCTAAAGGTGCCTGAGACCCATGCACGCGCGCACCCCTGGCCTGGAGGTCCGGGTGGCGCGAACCGCTCACACTACAGACTCCCACCGACTCCCCAAAAGAATGGCGTCTGCCCCTTATGTATCCTCTCCCAGCATGCACAGTGCGATGCCGAGTGCTGCTGTCTGTGTCTATGGACACAGCAGCAGGACACAGGAGCATGCTTGTACGGGTGCCCCGAAGGAGAGAGCTTCACCGATGGATCACTAAATGCGGGGAGGAGCCCGGAACCCCCCCGGAGGGACCCCAGAAGAGGAGGATCTGGGCCACGCTGTGCAAAACCAATTGCACAGTGGAGGTAAGTATGACATGTTTGTTATTTTAAAAGAAAAAAAAAGGAACCTATAGTGTCCCTTTAACTGTAAAGCCTTGGTGTGGGGGACAATTAACCTGTAAGTAGGGATGAGATGAACACCCCCCGGTTCGGTTCGTAGCAGAACATGCGAAAAGGCAAAAAATTTGTTCGAACACGCAAACACTGTTAAAGTCTATGGGACACGAACGTGAAAAATCAAAAGTGCTAATTCTAAAGGTTAATATGCATGGTATTGCCATAAAAAGTGTTTGGGGATCTGGGTCCTGCCCCAGGGGACATGTATCAATGCAAAAAAAAGTTTTAAAAACTGCAGTTTTTTCGGGAGCAGTGATTTTAATAATGCTTAAAGTGAAACAATAAAAGTGAAATTTTCCTTTAAATTTCGTACCTAGGGGGTGTCTATAGTATGCCTCTGAAATGACACATTTTTCCTGTGTTTAGAACAGTCCCTGCACAAAATGACATTTCTAAAGAAAAAAAAGTCATTTAAAACTTGTGGCTATAATGAATTGTCAGGTCCCGGCAATACAGATAAAAGTCATTGAAAAAAACGTCATGGGTCCCCCCCCCAGTCCATACCAGACCCTTATCCAAACACCCCCTCCTGAACTGTACCAGGCCACATGCCCTCAACATGGGGAGGATGCCAATTTATTTTTTAAAGGGCGTAGGGGTCCCCTTCAAAATCCATACCAGACCCTTCAGGTCTGGTGTGGATTTTAAGGGGAACCCTGCACCAAAATTTGTAAAAAATGGCGTGGGGGCCCCCCTAAAAATCCATACCAGACCCTTATCCAAGCACCCAACCTGGAAGGCCGCAGGAAAGGAGGGGGGACGAGAGAGCTCCCCCCCTCCTGAACCGTACCAGGCCACATGCCCTCAACATGGGGAGGATGTCCCCATGTTGATGGGGACAAGGGCCTCATCTCCACAACCCTTGCCCAGTGGTTGTGGGGGTCTGCGGGCCGGGGGTTTACCGGAATCTAAAAGCCCTCTTTAACAAAGGGGACCCCCAGATTCCGCCCCCCCCCCAATGTGAATTGGTAACGGGGTACATTGTACCCCTACCATTTCACAAAAAAGTGTCAAAAATGGTAAAAAACACACAGACACAGCTTGGGACAAGTCCTTTATTAAAAAAGAAACATGTCACTGGGTAACCCAGCGGCGTTTCCCCGTTGCGTCAGAGGAGGGCGGTGTCACCCACGCATGTCACGGGTGGCCCCGCCCTCAGCTATTTAAGAACTATCATGGCAGGTCTCGTGTCATTTAGCGGTTGACTCCCGTGGAGGCGGATCGTGTCGTGGCGGCGTGTTTCTCCATATCCTGGGCAGTGGCGGATCCAGGGGGGGGCAACAGGGCAATTGCCCCCCCCGAGACCATCTGTCACACTCGCTTGCTCTGTTTTCTTTTTTTTCCGCCTGATCTCACGAACTTTGGGGACCCGGTACCGTCCGGCTGTAGGACCCCAGGACCCCAAAATTGGCACACATGTAGCCCCATGTCTTTTCTACAAGTGTGCTAAGTTTGGTGTCTGGGGGACCTACGGCCGTGGAGCACTGATTTTTTAAAACCGGGCACCCCTTCCATAGACTCCAATGTTAAACGGTCATTTCTCCAGAGATTTTGCGGACCCAGTACCGGCCGGTCGTAGGTCCTCTGGACCCCAAACTTGGCACACATGTAGCCCCATGTCTCCTCTATAAGTTTGAAAAGTTTGGTGTCTGGGAGAACCGATTTTTCAAAGCCGGGCACTCCTTCCATAGACTTCCATGTTAAACATCAGTCTAGTCATGGGCACAGTGAGGCATGGGCACAGTGAGGCAAAGTGAGGCAAGTATAAGCCTAGGACACCCTAGGCTTATACTTGAGTCAATAAGTTTTCCCAGTTTTTTGGGGTAAAATTAGGTGCCTCGGCTTATATTCGGGTCGGCTTATACTCAATTATATACAGTACTTGTTCTGCGGCTGCCGCTGCCTCTCTGAGTCTCTCTCTCAGTTTCTCACATCAGCCGATCAGCGTCGCTGAGAGAGAGACTCGTCTAATGTAGTTACGTGGCGCACTGACACGATACCAGGAGCGGAGGAGGAGGTGGTTGGAGCCTCTTCCCTGCACTCCCTGCTAACGCCTGGGCCGCTTGGCGTCTAGCAACGAGTGACGTCAGTGAGTCACGTCAGGCCGCTCTGTGGGCAGGTGCAATAGCGTGCGGCTCCACAGACAGGTAAGAAAGCGGGCGGCTCCGCCTGCGGCGCAGTTTGTTGTCGGGGGCGGCGCGGTTCGTGGGCAGACCGTGCTGCTCAGTGTGTTGGCAGCGCAGGTGAGAGTGAGAGAGCAGGCTCAGTGTGGCAGCTGGCCAATCAGCTAGCCGGGAGCGGGGGAGCAGAGAGTTGAGATCATCTGTCACCGCCCGTGCCTGCCCTGCATTCCTGCAGTGACTTCCGCCCTCACTGTGCAGGCAGCAGAGAGATTACATTATCTCTCTGCTGCCTGACTCTGGGAGTCTGGGACACAGCAAGAGACAACCAAAACTACACCTTAGCAGGCAAGTTAGTGACAATCCGCAAGGTGTGGCAAGCGACGTGGCAAGTGACAATCCGCAAATTGTGTCAGGTGACGTGGCAAATGACAATCTGCATCTGGTGGCAGGCAAGTGACAATCAGCAAGGTGTGGCAGGTGACGTGGCAAGTGACAATCCGCAAGGTGTGGCAGGTGATGTGGGAAGTGACAATCTACAAGGTGTGGCAAGTGACAATTCACAAGATGTGGCAGGTGACGTGGCAAGTGACAATCCACAACGTGTGGCAAGTGACACGATCAGGGCTCCCACTAATTGCAGGCGACGATGGCAAGTGACACACTCGGGGCTCCCACTGATTCTGCATTGAACTATTTAATTTCATATTACAATGTAATAATAGAAATAATGCACTTCAATCATCCTGACACCATAACAACCATGGTGCCGGAATGATTGAAGCGCCGACACCAACCATTTCCCCGATAAATTTTCCACAAAAAAATTATACATTTTTTGGCAGTGCCCCTCCCGAGAAAAGACTCTGGATCCGCCCCTGATCCTGGGACGAGGAAGGATTACATCGCTGGAATTTTTTTTTCTTTTTTAATAAAGGACTTGTCCCAAGCTGTGTTTGTGTGTGTTTTACCATTTTTGACACTTTTTTTGTGAAATAGTAGGGGTACAATGTACCCGTGACCAATTCACATGGGGGGGCCGGGTTTTGGGGGTCCCCTTTGTTAAAGGGGGCTTCCAGATTCTGATAAGCCCCCTACCCACAGACCCCCACAATCACCGGGAAAGGGTTGTGGGGATGAGGCCCTTGTCCCCATCAACATGGGGACATCCTCCCCATGTTAAGGGCATGTGGCCTGGTACGGTTCAGGAGGGGGGGAGATCTCTCATCCCCCCTCCTTTCCTGCGGCCTTCCAGGTTGCGTGCTTGGATAAGGGTCTGGTATGGATTTTTAGGGGGGCCCCCCACGTATTTTTTTAAAAATTTTGGTGCGGGGTTCCTCTTAAAATCCACACCAGACCTGAAGGGTCTGGTATGGATTTTGAAGGGGACCCCTACGCCCTTTAAAAAATAAATTGGCGCAGGGTTCCCCTTAATATCCATACCAGACCTGAAGGGCCTGGTATGGAATTTGGGGAGACCCCCACACATTTTTTTTTGTTTGTTTTGGGGTTCCCCTTAATATTCATACCAGACCCAAAGGGCCTGGTAAAAGACTGGGGGGGAACACATTCCGTTTTTTTCAATGACTTTTATCTGTATTGCCAGGACCCAACAATTCATTATAGCCGCGAGTAGTTTTAAATTACTTTTTTTTCCTTTAGAAATGTCATTTTGTGCATGGACTGTTCTAAACACGGGAAAAATGTGCCACTTTACAGGAATACTATAGACACCCCCCAGGTACTAAATTTAAAGGAATATTTCACTTTTATTGTTTCACTTTAAGCATTATTAAAATCACTGCTCCCCAAAAAAATGCAGTTTTTAAAACTTTTTTTGCATTGATACATGTCCCCTGGGGCAGGACCCGGGCCCCCAAACACTTTTTATGACAATAACTTGCATATTAACTTTTAAAATGAGCACTTTTGATTTCTCCCATAGACTTTTAAAGGGTGTCCCGCGGCTTTCGAATTTGCCGCGGACACCCCAAATTGTTCGCTATTCGGCGAACAGGCGAACACCCGATGTTCGAGTCGAACTTACGTTCGACTCGAACATCGGGCTCATCCCTACCTGTAAGTACAGTATTAAGGTGGCACTTTAGTGTAGAAGAGAAGACATTGGCCAGCCACAATATTGGTTCTCAGCACCAAGAGCATCAGAGCAAAGCCTGCAAAGAACAAATGTATCAATCAGGAAATTAGGATGCTAGCAATCCTGGACATTTAGCAAGCAGGGCAGTTAGCTAAAGAAGGGGTACTTTAAATATGCTCTTTTTGTTCATAAACCTTTACAGACTTTAATAAATGTAACAGACACATTTTCCTGCATGACAAAGCAATATGAATTTACTTTAAATGTCCCCTGTTGTTATTGAATAAGGTAATCATTGCCCTCCACCACATTTTTTCTAATGCGTGGTATAGCGCGTGATGGTTTCATAATTACTTTACAAAAAGAACATTCAGATCCAAGGTCATAAATCATATAATAGATTAGGTAGAATTGATGAAAACAAAACTCAAAGCTTTGCATCACCATGGTAACATTAAAAAGTCTGCAAAATGGTTTCAAACATTCCTAATAGATTTTTTTTTTCTTTCTCTTAAACTTTTTGCCACTTATTTTGAATAGTTTCAACTAAGATAAAATGTATTCAGGATTTGTATTTCTAAGTGTTCCTAATTTAATAAAGTAATGCAGCAGAGTGATCATGATAAGGACAAGTGTACGATGGATAAATGTTAGCAAGGGGTCAATTGAAAGGAAATGATATCACTAAATATATTGATAAGAAACATGCAAAGTCTAGCAACGAAAAATGATATCTGGCCCAAGTGTAGTGATTTGCTGACCTAAGAACTGGATTAGGTCTCGGTAATCTAACAGCTGAAAGCCACAGATCAAAGGTATAAAGGAGTTCTATTCTCCTAAATTTAAGTCTAGATAGAATTTCTGTATGTACTGGAATTGTAATAGAAAAAAGAAATAGAGGACTTCCCTGAAATTATCTTAAAAGGTTATGTCCAGGCGTTACCCATATTTGACTGCAAACCTCCTGCATTTTCCCTAGAACACTTTTCTGAACCTTTTTAACCCACTGGAACCCTTGAAATAATTTTCAGGTCTCAGATAAACCCTGCTAAAATTATTATATGTACAGCTCATGCTACATAAGCAGTGTCAGAAAGTTTTAGATATAATAAAAAAAAATATATATATATATATATATACTTGGAGAGTGGGCCTAGAGTATTTGAATCCTATGGTGGATCATTTCCACTTCCCCTTGTTCTATATGATAAAATAATTTGCAAGAACAATCACAAAATGAAAACGCAAAAAATGGTTTGTACAGACTTTTCGTGGATAGCTACAACTTTGAGATTGCTCTACGTGGACCGAGTCACCCCCCCCCCCCAGTCAGTTTGAGAAAAAAAAACACAGCAAGGCACACGTCATTATACTAAAGGCATGATACACATGATCGGATTATCCGATGGTAATTGTGTGATGACAGGCCGTTGTTGGAAAATCCGACCGTTTGTATGCTCCATCGGACAATTGTTGTCGGATTTTCCGTGGACAAATGTGGGATAGCATGCTTTAAAATTTTCTGCCAACAATTGTGTGTTGTCGGATTTTCCGATCGTGTGTACACAAGTCCATCAGACAAACGTCCAAAGTACAACAGGCATGCTCGAAAGCAATGCTCACCAAGTACACACATTAGCAGAAGGTGCCCAAAGGGTGGCGCTAAAGAGCTGAAAAAACACGTTGTTTCGTGTTTTTTGGCCGACAGTTCTTTGCGGTTTGTATGCAATACAAGTTCCTGGCCAACGCCCTTCGGACAAAAATCCTACGCTTTGTCCACTGAAAATCCGATCGTGTGTATGAGGCTTTAGACAAAAGAAAGGTACAACAATTAGGGTTTTCTAGATATCCTTACAATGTACAGTATATGGTTTATTGAGGACTGTTTTTTTTTTTTTTTGTATCAAACGAGAGTTTAATTTTACATTAACCCCAATCAATGATTTTAGACGTTTTATTACATATTTTATAATTAAAGGCTTAAATCCTAAAAACAAATTTATAAGGCAGTGAATTTGACTTTCGTCAAACATTCACTGGTGGCGATTTAATCATTGCCATTTAAAAACACATGACCTGTAAAATTCATCTGTGGTGAAAATTTGATGAAAATTACATTTTTGATTCCCCCATTAACACAGTCAGTGTTGATGGGAAAATACCTTCTGCTGTGCTACTGTATTCTGACAGGGGGAGGTTTCATAGCTTTCAGGATACAATGATAACTGAGCTAGAGGACCCGGTGATCACAAGAAAAAAAAAAAAAAAAAACAGACGGGCTGATGGATCCACTTCAGTACAACTAGTCTGCCCATAGATGGATAAAAATTCATCCAGTTGCCGTTGAACCGGTCGAATTTCGATCTGTCTATGGCTGGGCCTAAGGGCTTGAGTGAATAAAGATAGCACCCTCTCTTTTTAGAAAAACAGTTTATTTGTGTTTTCAGTGTCTGCCTGGTAAAATGGCTTAGTTTGCAGCCTAGCTAAATATAATGTTTTTTTTTTTTTTTTTTGCGTGTTCCCTTAACAGATACTTATTTAAGTCAATTGATTTTTGAGAGGTTGGAAATAGGCCACAAGCTGTGTTTGTATAATACAGAAAGAAAAGAGCTTATCTTTATCAAGGACAGCTGGGGTTAGAAAGACCACCTAGCTACAATGTCCTGTATTATTCCTCTTGTTTATTTGTGAAGAGGCCACTACAGATTGGCATTCACCTAAATCTGCTAGGGGCATCTAAATAAAAAGCTAGACAAGTATTAAAAGTGGTACAAGATAATGGTATGTATAGGAATTAAAAGCACTACATGTGGGCTCTCTATTCTTATTAAAAAAAAAAAAAATACTATTTTTTTATGAAACACCAGATTCATTGTATAATGTGTTCCAAAAATATATCATTATTGGACAAACATTTGTAGTTAATAGTTCTTTATTTGTTGTATAACTATGGGTTTTAGTTGATGGATAGTTGATGGCGGCCCACCCATTGGGGGTGCAGGGGTGTTGCAGGGACTTCTAATGTAAAGGGGGGCTATGATGGTGACACCTAATGTAAAGGAGGACTCTGATGGGGAAATCTAATGTAAAGGAGGACTTTGATGGGGACATCTGATGTAAAGGAGAACTCTGATGGGGACATCTAAGGTAAAGGAGGACTCTGATGGGGACATCTAAGGTAAAGGAGGACTCTGATGGGGACATCTAAGGTAAAGAAGAAGGAGCCTGGGGTCACCTCAGAAGTGCCCCTGGCAAGAAAGATAAAGATTTGGACTATCTCGGTACCTCAAGGACATAAACAAAAATGTATATTTTAAAAAGTAGAATTTAATAGAATATAAAGGAAAAAAACATTGTGGAAAAAAAACACATTGACAATGATTGTTAAATACAGTTAATCTCAACACTGGGGGGTCATTTTCATATGTTTAAACAGTATATATGGCTGTAACTATTGACTGTATTTAAAAGTCATTGTCAATGTGTTATTTTCCACAATGTTTTTATCCTTTATATTCTATTAAATTCTACTTTTAAAAATAAAAATTTTTGTTTATGTCCTTGAGGTACCGAGATAGTCCAAATCTTTATCTTTCTTGCCAGGGGCACTTTCTTGCCTGAGTTCCTAATTGGCTCCAAAAAGGGTGGGCTTGGGACGCAGAGCACTGTGCCCGGAGCCCACCCAGTTGTGTGACATTAACAAATTAATATTCGCTAATGTCTTCCTCAGGAAGTGCGGGGCTGGCAGGGGGCCTGGCCGGCGTTGGGCGAGCGATGTGGCAATCGAGGGACGGGGGGGAACAAACGATCAAGCGAGCAAAAACTGGGGGGTGGGGGTTGGTTTGTTGGCTGGGGGGGCCATGGGCTGCCCCCCCCCCCAAGAAAATTGAGCACCAGCTGCCACTGCTGGATACTCATATTTTATATGTAAAGTTGTGAATATCCGGGATATCTGATTGCCTGTTGGGGGATCAGAAAGGATTTTTTTCCCCCACTGGAGCAAATTGGATCATGCTTTATTGTTTTTCTTTTTTTTTTTTTTTGCCTTCTCTGGATCAACTGTGGGTAAAGGATAGTGTATATGAAGGTTTTCTGTGTGTGTGTGTGTGTGTTTTTTTATTTTTCTGTGTTGGTTGAAGTGGATGTAATTGTGTCTTTTTTCAACCAGAGTCACTATAAAACTACAGTATACAGGTATATACTGAGCATGGGTGGTGGGGTATATACTATTGAGCATGTAGGATTCTACTGAGTTGGGAAGGGGGGTACTTCTGAACGGAGAAGTGTATTACTGATCATGGGGGGGGGATAATGTTGTAAGATGGGGTACTACTGAGGGGGGAATGTATTACTGGGCTGTGAGGTACTACTGAGCTGGGAAGGAGTGGGGGATCTGCTAAGCCAGGATACTACAGAGAGGAAGATTTAGTAAACTAGGGGTACTGCTGAGCCAGGGAAATGCTGAGCGGGAGATCTACTGAGCTGGGAAACTGATGAGCTGGAGATCTGCAAATTGGGGGTACTATAAAGCCAGGAAACTGATTAACAGGAGTACTACTGAGCAACCAAAAAAATAAATATCACACCAACACCTAACCATACTTTAAATCTGACTCCTTTCTCATCATCACTTTTCATTTAACCGGTTCCCGACCGGCTCACGCAGATTTACTGCGGCAGAAAGGTTCTCCTGGGCAAAATCCCGTACATATACGGCTTCGTCAAGGAGAGCCACCAGGGGGCACGTGAGCGCTGCCAGAGGTGTGCGTGCCTGCTGCACAGCGGGCGAGAGGCAGCACAGGGGCTTGTGTGTGTAAACACACAAATCCCCATCCTGTCAGAGGAGAGAAGACAGATTGTGTGCTTCTACAAAGTAGAAACCACAATCTGTCATCTCTCCTAGTTAGTCTCATCCCCCCACGGTTAGAACACACAATAGTGAAAACATTTAACCCCTTGATCGCCCCCTAGTGTTAACCCCTTCCCTGCCAGTGACATTTACATTGTAATCAGTGCATATTTATAGCACTGATTGCTCTGTAAATGTCAATGGTCCCAAAAATGTGTCAAAAGTGTCCGACCAGCAGAACATGCGAACAGGCAAAAAATTTGTTCGAACACGCAAACACCGTTAAAGTCTATGGGACACGAACATGAAAAATCAAAAGTGCTAATTTTAAAGGCTAATATGCAAGTTATTGTCATAAAAAGTGTTTGGGGACTTGGGTCCTGCCCCAGGGGACATGTATCAATGCAAAAAAAAGTTTTAAAAACTGCAGTTTTTTCGGGAGCAGTGATTTTAATAATGCTTAAAGTGAAACAATAAAAGTGAAATATTCCTTTAAATTTCGTACCTGGGGAGTGTCTATAGTATTCATGTAAAGTAGCGCATGTTTCCCGTGTTTATAACAGTACCTGCACAAAATGACATTTATAAAGGAAAAAAAGTAATTTAAAACTACTCACGGCTATAATGAATTGTCGGGTCCCGGCAATACAGATAAAAGTCATTGAAAAAAACGACATGGGTCCCCCCCCAGTCCATTACCAGGCCCCTTGGGTCTGGTATGAATATTAAGGGGAACCCCGAACCAACAAAAAAAATATGTGGGGGTCCCTCTAATTCCATTACCAGGCCCTTCAGGTCTGGTATGGATTTTAAGGGGAACCTGGCACCAAAAAAAAAAAAAAAAATGGCGTGGGGTTCCCCCCAAAAATCCATACCAGACCCTTATCCGAGCATGCAACTTGGCAGGCCGCAGGAAAAGAGGGGGGATGAGAGACGCCCCCCCCTCCTGAACCATACCAGGCCACATGCCCTCAACGTGAGGAGGATGTCCCCATGTTGATGGGGACAAGAGCCTCATCCCCACAACCCTTGCCCGGTGGTTGTGGGGGTCTGTGGGCGGGGGGCTTATCGGAATCCAGATGCCGGCCTCCCCCTATGTGAATTGGTAACGGGGTACATTGTACCCCTACCATTTCACCCAAAAAAGTGAGAAAAAAGGAAAGAAAAACAAATTGATTGGGACAAGTCCTTTAATAAAAAAATAATAATAATTCAGCTCCGTAGTCCTTCTACGAGTCCGACCCGCCGCTACGAATGATACCGCCTCCATAGGAGGCGCCCGGCCAAATGACGCGACAGCTGTCTGACAGTACTTTTATAACCGAGGGCGGGGCCACCCTTCACGTGCGTGGGTGACCCCACCCGCCTCTGACGCAAGGGGAAATCCTGGGGTTACCCAGTGACGTGTACAGGTGACTCCGCCCCCTCCGACGCATCACCGGAAACCCACGTTGCTACTGTAGCCAGGCCCATAAGAGGACTCCTTAGAATTACCTGCTCATATGCACGGCTGTGACCCAGTAAACAACCCACCTGACATTCTGGATTCAGACATCCTTGCATGCTGTAGAGTAATAAATCAGACACTTTGCGTATTTAGGTTCTAAGAATATTTGACTGGAACCAATAAAGACGAAGGTTGTTACAAAAGGGAGGGGGAGGTAATAAATCTGCTGAGTTTTGGCAACAGCGCCAACTCAGCAAAAGAATTCCTCCAAAAAAAGCACAAGACAATAATAATAAAGACAATACTGTATAAAAACTTCCTTGAAAAATAGGGTTACCTCCCTAAAGGATGTTGCAGCCACCTGACTGTACTGACACTCTGAAAGAGATAGAATCGGGCCAGCCTATGCTGTTATCATAAGGAGGGAGAGTCCACGTTGCAGATCTGATGTTCTTCACTAGTATGTGGGAGCTTGTTAACTGTAATCTGATTAGGTGTAGTGGTAAACAGTGGATTTCTTGTATTATGGAAGGCTGGAGTTGTCTTAAGCACAATAATCAAAATAATTCAGTAAAATATTCCTGGCATGAAGGTGTCTGTGCAAGGTGTCCCAGTGTAACCATGACAAAGGATGGATAAGGGTTGGGCGATTTGCCCTCTCACCAACAATCAGACCACTCTGCTGTCTTCCGGACGGGAACTCGTGTAGCGACACTCATGCAGCAGATCCGCTGTCTCGATCTCCTGATGTGAAGCTTGACACACCAAAAGGCAGGCGACCAGGGCGGTGCTGGAAGGATGCCCGACAGCAAATGACAGAGCTAGGCTCCTCAGGTTACAGGTTGGAGGGTGGAACCCCACGTGGTAGGCCGCAACCTTCCCTCCTGTGTTTCATGGAGAGGTCCATCTTGCGTCAGGCCCCGAAAATAAGAGAGCGCTGCGTGGGCTTTCCACTTCTTTTATAGCTACTCCTAGCAATTTTCCTAACAGCAGCAAAGATCCCTGAGATATGCAGTCCGGACACATAATCAAGTATAGCAATTATCTGGCGGGGGAACTACTCATCCAACAGTCCTTTCCGTTGGGCACACAAACATGATGTCACTTGATACACTGAGCACTAGAGGGACAGGCGAGGCTTTGAAAGACCCAGGATACGGTGTTTTACAATTGTAGTCCATTTTACTACACTACACTGGGGAGGTGATCCGTATTTTATTTTTTTTGGATTGCTTTTAAATGTGAATTTTATAGTTCTAAGCAATCCATTTTTCTAGAACAAAACTATTCATTCAGTTAATACTATTGTGATTTGCTGTGATTGGCCACAGCTAATCACAGGGGACAGACCATGTGATCACTCTGTCCAATCACAGAGCTCATCACAATGAAAGGCATGAAAGAAAGCCAATAATTGTGTACAGTTGTCATGTGATCTGCTGTGATTGGCCACAGAGCTCACATGGTGGTACCGGCAGGGGGCCTATACAGTAAACTGTCATCAGCCATGCCTGGCGGACACAGCGGATGACAGATCGGGCCAGAGCACGGCTCATGAGGTGTACGAGGTGTAATCCGGGGAGTATTTCATATGACGTCCTCCCAGAATAATAGGACTCATGCCTGGCCGTCATATTGCAATCGGAGGAAGGGGTAAATAAAGCAGTGGTTTTTTTTCAGAATCCCACTGTAAATTTTTTATTAACGCAGCTCTGGGTGGATGATGTATCAGGAGGCTTAGGAGGGCTCCTCACTTCCTGCTGGTTCCTATTGGTTGATTTTGAGGACCATACGGCAACCAGTGGTGTTAGTATGCCTGAAGGTAGTGAACACAGCCACCAATACAAGCAGTGGAGCAGAGTGTGGAACCAGATCGAACCATTCAGGGGTAATCTGACAGAGGAATATATACATATGCTTTACTTTGATTTATATCTTGTAAGTGCAACTTTTATGGGGGGGGGGGGAGGGACAATGGAGCAATACATTTTATATGGAGTTACGCTATGGTGCTGTGCTTTGATTTTGTGAGAGTACAGCATGAGGCGCTAGACCCATGAGCATGGATGACCAGCCTGTGGGGAGATCATGGGGAGACAACAGCGTTACATGCTTTCTACTCACCTAAAACTTTGGAGAAAAAGAAACTGCTAGCATTCATAATATATGATCAGCATGTAAATAAACCATCACAACATATATAAAAAAATAAAACCATAAGATAAGTCATATGACATACAGTATGAATTGCTTTGAAGCAAAATAAAAAAAATGTCCGATGGTGCAGTTCCTTAAATGTGCGAGTAACTAGATGCTGTGCTTTGTGCAGTCTTCAAACATCCTTTACAATGAATAAAGTGCAGAGGGTCCCACCACCATTTACACTCCGCTCTCACCTTACTGTTTGGACCTATTTGGTTAAAAATGGGTCAGATGCGCATTCCCCTTTAAGGATATGCTTGGATAGTGTAATACCATAAAAATACTATAAACGTTATTAACAGCAAAATAATATATCACACTTACAAGTATAGTGCACTCAGAAAGCAGTGCACCACGTTAACTGCTTCCCAGCTGCTGTATAGTAAAATGATGGACGGGCGGGAGAACTCTCATATGACGTCCTCTCATTCTCGCCGTGCATACGACACAGGGCATCACTGCTCACAGTAAAGAGCCTATGATGTAAGCTCTTTACCATGTGATCAGCTGTGTCCAATCATAGCTGATCACAGTGTAAACAGGAAATGCTGGTTATCGGCATTCCTCTACTCATGCTGACAGCGTGTGAGGAGAGGAGAGCCGGTAAGCAGCATTCCTTAGTGGGGACATCTGCACTGAATCAGGGCACTGATTATCAGTGTCCTGATTATGAATGCAGTCCCAACAGTGCCCAACTGTGCCCACTAGTGCTGCCAATCAGTGTCCACCAGTGCTGCCTGTCAGTGCCCATCATGATTCCTTTCATTGCCCATCAGTGATGCCTGTCAGTGCCCACCCGTGCCTCCTCATCAGTGCCAACTATTAGTGCCGTCTATCAGTGCCCATTAGTGCCACCCGTCAGAGCCACCTATCAGTTCCTATCACTACCGCTTATTAGTGCTGCCTATCATTGCCTATCATTGCCACCTATCAGTGTCCATAAGTGCTGGCTATCAGTGCCCATCAGGGCCTCCTATCAGTGCTGCCTATTAGTGCTCATCAGTGCTGCATATTAGTGCCACCTCATCAGTGCCCATCAGTGCAGCATCATCAGCGCACATCAGTGAAATTTTATAACATAAACTAAGAAAAAGTTTAAAAAGAAAACATTTTTGGTCTTTTTTTGTTTAGCAAGAAAGAAAAAAACCCAGTGGTGATTACACACCACCAAAAGAAAGTTCTATCTGTCTCAACAAAAATGATAAAAATGTTGTTTAGGTACAGCGTTGCATGATGCAATTGTCATTCAATGTGCGACAGCTGAAAATTGGCTTGGGCAGGAAGTGGGTAAAAGTGCCCGATAGGCAAGTGTTTAAAAATAGGATTTTTATAACAGCTTACCTGTAAAATCCTTTTCTTGGAGTACATCACGGGACACAGAGCGGCATAGTCATTACTATGTGGGTTATATAGATACCTTCAGGTGCTGGCACTGGCAACTTCCAAAACCGGAAGTACCCTCCCCTATATAAGCCCCTCCCATCCGGGAGCACCTCAGTTTTGTAGCAAAGCAATAAGTGTCCCCAAAGAGGGGTGGGAGCTCTGTGTCCCGTGATGTACTCCAAGAAAAGGATTTTACAGGTAAGCTGTTATAAAAATCCTATTTTCTTTCTCGTACATCACGGGACACAGAGCGGCATAGTCATTACTATGTGGGATGTCCTAAAGCAATGCCCAATGAGGGGGGGGGGATACACCATACATAAGCTGAGCGCTATCAGACATGAGGATCTTTTGCGGCCTGCAACACACTGCGCCCAAAGGCGACATCCTCCTGACTTCTAACGTCCACCTGGTAGAACCTAGTAAAACGTGTGTACTGAAGACCACGTTGCGGCCTTACAGATTTGAGCCAGGGAGGCCTGGTGATGCACTGCCCATGAAGTTCCAACTGCTCTCGTGGAGTGCGCCCTAACTTTGAACGGAGGCGGTCTCCTTCTCAAGCCATAGGCTTGCATTATGACCTGTCGAATCCACTTGGCTAAAGTAGATTTTGACGCTGCCTGACCCTTTCTGGGGCCTTCCGGCAGAATAAACAAAGTATCCGTTCTGCGAATCTGAGCAGTGGCTTTTAGATAAGCTTTAACTGCTCTTACTACATCCAAAGAATACAATAACTTTTCCTCTACCGAACTAGGTTTGGGGAAAAAAGAAGGAAGAACCACATCTTGGTTCAAATGAAAACCTTGATACCACCTTAGGAAGAAAGGCTGGATGAGGACGTAACACTACTCTGTCCTTATGGATAACCAGATATGGCTCTTTACAGGACATAGCTGCTAATTCCGACACTCTTTTAGCCGAACAAATGGCTACTAGAAAAAACAATTTCCTGGTGAGAAGAACCAAGGAACTATGCTGTAATGGTTCAAATGGTTGTTTCTGTAGAACCGACAGAACCAGGTTTAGATCCCATGGACATATGGGAATATTAACCGGAGGACTAATACGCATCACTCCTTATCTAAAGGCTTTGACTAGTGAATGCGAAGCCAAGGGCCTTTGAAAAAATATTGACAAGGCCGAAAACTGACCTTTGATAGTACTCAAGGCAAGCTTCCTATCTACAGCCCACTGTAGGAAGTCCAGACTCCTACCTATTACGTACTTATGTGGATGCCATTTCTTGGCCTCACACCACGCGATGTACGCCTTCCAGATTCTATAGTAGATCTGCCTGGTACCGGCTTCCTGGCATTGATCATGGTAGATACCACAGGATTAGAGAGCCCTCTCTTTTTTAGAATGTGGGCTTCAATAGCCAGGCCGTCAAACCTAGGGCTGGTAAGGAAGGGTGGTATATCAGTCCTTGCGAAAGCAGGTCCGGACGACGTGGGAGAGTCCAAGGACTCCCCACTGACATTTTACAATCTCCGCGTACCACGTTTTTCGGGGCCACGCTGGAGCCACCAGAATCACTGGTTTCTTTTCTACCCTGACCCTGATTCTGCGGAGTAATCGAGGTAACCATTGTGGCGGTGTGAATGCATATATCAGCTTGAACTGATCCCAAGGGAACACTAGGGCATCCGAGCCGCAAGCTAGGGGATCCCTTGTCCGAGAGACAAACCTGTCCACCTTTGCGTTGAATCTGGATGCTAGAAGATCTACATCCGGTGTTCCCCACCGCTGACATATTGTCCAGAAAACCTCGGGGTGAAGGGACCATTCCTCTGGGCATAATTGCTGGCGACTTAGAAAGTCCGCCTTCCAATTCTCCACTCCTGGAATGAATACCGCAGATATGGCTGGGACATATCTTTCTGCCCATTTCAGGATGTAATTTACTTCCCTCTGGGCTGCACGACTCCTGGTGCCCCCCTGATGATTGATATATGCCACTGCTGTGGCATTGTCTGATTGAATTCTGACAGGGGACCCTTGGAGTTTGGATGTCCATGCTACTAGGGCATACCGGGCTGCTCGTATCTCTAAGAGATTGATGGGCAGGGCCTTTTCTGCATCTGACCATCTGCCCTGGAGAGACCATTGCTCCAGTACTGCTCCCCAGCCTATAAGGCTGGCATCTGTAGTGACCACTGTGAGGGGGTTAGCTCGGCAGCGGGTGTGTGTGACCCCCGGGATGGGCTCCCCACACAAAAACAGGCCCAGCAAACGGAGGTTGTGGTTTTCAAAATCAAAAAGGTGCGGTTTATTTTCTATTTACAGTGACAAAACACAGCAAAGCAAAAGAAACATAAACAAAATAAATCCTGGTCAACTTGACCTCTGACTAAACATACAGGTTTCCTAACTAACAACTGGGATCAGCCTAGTGCTGTCCTAGTCCCTAAGTCCCTGGTTTTAAATGTCCAAGCAAATAGCCACACAGGCTTTGTCTCACCGCACAGGGGTTCACTCTCCCTAGACAGTCCACACAGGTCTGGTTCCAGGCATGAGCTAACACCTAATGAATCTGGGAGTTCTTATAGAGGCCTAAATGAGCTGACAAGCTTCAGCTGGTCTCATCAACTCCCTGTCTGCACGACGCCCCACACTCTCCCTAGAGGTATGAGTCATCCATGAGCCCACTAGCCCCAGCTGGGCTTATACAACTCTCCACCTAGTTGTATAAGTCGGCGTAAAGCCTGAATCTGGGCGAAATATATCTACCCCCCTGGATGCAACCAGGTGACTTTACCTTCCTGCTGTCACATACCCCCCCTCTTGTTTTAACCTCGGGGTTGGAACACCAGCAATCAGGCATTCATGTACTCGAGACAAAGCATCCACATTCCCCATTTGAACGCCAGGGCGATGCTTTACTGTGAAGTTGAATTCCTGGAGGGCCAGGAACCACCTATTCACTCTTCTATTTGTTTCCTTGTTTTGAGCCATCCACTTTAACGGAGCGTGATCCGTAACCAAGTCAAAGTGCCTACCTAGCAGGTAGTACCGAAGGGAATCTAGAGCCCACTTCACCGCTAAACACTCCTTTTCAACGGTGGCGTAATTTACCTCATGGGACTTCAACTTCCTGCTGAGGTAAATGACTGGGTGCTCTTCCCCGTTCCAGACCTGGGACAATACTGCTCCTAACCCCACATCTGACGCATCACTTTGTACGACAAAGTCTTTAGAGAAGTCGGGTGAGTACAACACTGGCTGGCTACATAAGGCTTGTTTCAAGAATTGGAATGCTGCCTCAGCCTCGGGGGTCCATTTAATCATGACCGACCCTTTCCCCTTCGTCAGGTTGGTTAGGGGCACAGCCTTAGAAGCAAAGTGGGGAATGAATCGTCGATAATACCCAGCGATTCCCAGAAAGGCTCGTACCTGCTTCTTGCTGTTGGGACGTGGCCAACTCTGGATGGCCTCGACTTTGTTGAGTTGGGGTTTTATTACTCCCCTCCCAATGGTGTACCCAAGATATTTGGCCTCTTCCTGCCCAATGGTACACTTCTTGGGGTTAGCCGTAAACCCCGCTTCCCGAACAGAGTCCAGGACTGCTTGCACTTTTGGCAGATGTGAGGCCCAATCTGTGCTATGGACAATTACGTCATCCAGGTAAGCCGCAGCATACTTCCGATGGGGCCTCAGCATTTGGTCCATTTTCCGCTGGAATGTGGCCGGCGCATTCTGTAACCCGAACGGCATTCTTTTATATTGGAACGCCCCGTCTGGGGTTACAAATGCGGTTTTCTCTTTGGCCGACTTGGCCAGGGGGATTTGCCAATACCCTTTTGTGAGGTCAAGAGTCGTCATGTATCGGGCTGTTCCCAGCCGGTCGATCAACTCATCTATACGTGGCATGGGGTAGGTGTCAAATTTTGTAACTTTGTTCAACTGGCGAAAATCGTTACAAAATCGCCAGCTCCCATCCGGTTTAGGCACCAACACAATGGGACTAGACCAATCACTTTGGGACTCCTCTATCACCCCTAAGTTCAGCATTTTCTGTACTTCCTCCCGTATTGCCTCCCGTCGGGCCTCTGGGATCCGATAGGGTTTTAACTTCACCCTTTCACCGGGCGGGGTAATGATGTCATGCTCTACCCCAGATGTTTGTCCCGGCAGCTCAGAGAATACCTCCTTGTTGCGAAGCACAAACTCCTTAACCTCCTGTTGTTGGGGTTGTGACAAGGTGGCTGCTATTCCAACCTCAGGAATCACGCAACCAGTTTGAGCTGGTGACCAAGTGTCTGCGACTAGGGACTCTCTATCCCTCCAGGCTTTCAACAGATTAACGTGATAGATCTGTTCGGGCTTTCGCCTTCCTGGTTGTCTGACCTTGTAATTCACTTCGCTCACTTTTTCCATTATCTCGTAGGGGCCTTGCCATTTGGCAAGGAATTTACTTTCAACCGTAGGGACAAGTACCAGTATCCTATCCCCCGGGGAAAAGGTACGGGTCTTGGCTCCACGGTTGTACACTCTCTGCTGTGCTAACTGCGCTTGGGCCAAATGTTCCTTCACGATGGGCATTACCTGTGCAATTCGGTCTTGCATCAGGGCGACATGCTCAATCACACTCCTGTGGGGAGAACTCTCACTTTCCCAAGTTTCCTTGGCAATATCCAACAGCCCTCTTGGGTGTCTCCCATACAGTAACTCAAAGGGGGAGAATCCCGTAGAGGATTGGGGCACCTCCCTAATAGCAAACATCAGATAAGGAAGTAGACAGTCCCAATCCTTTCCATCTCTATCCACCACTTTCTTCAACATTTGTTTTAGGGTTTTGTTGAATCTTTCAACCAGCCCATCGGTTTGGGGGTGATACACAGATGTACGTAATTGCGTCACTTTGAACAATTTACACAGCTCCTTCATAACCCGGGACATAAAGGGTGTACCTTGGTCCGAAAGCAGTTCTTTACAAATACCCACCCGGCTAAACACAAGAGATAGCTCTTTGGCTATGGTTTTGGCCGAGGTATTTCGGAGAGGGATCGCTTCTGGATAACGGGTGGCATAGTCCATTATAACTAATATGTACTGGTGCCCCCTAGCGGACTTGATTATAGGACCTACCAAATCCATGGCGATCCTCTCAAACGGGACCTCAATGATGGGTAGAGGGACCAGCGGGCTACGGAAATGTGGCATCGGGGCCGACCTCTGACACACAGGGCAGGAGGAACAATAATTTTCTATGTCCTTCATCACCCCCGGCCAATAGAATCTCTGTAATACCCTCTCTCGGGTTTTCTCTGTCCCCAGATGACCTCCAAGAATGTGCCCATGGGCCAACTCCAACACCAACTTCCTGTAAGATTTGGGCACCACAAGCTGCTCAACGGTTTCTTCTGCCCTTTTTGCCACCCGATACAGTAGGTCCTTCTCTACGCTGAAGTATGGGTAAGTGCAGGTATTATCTGGGTTCACTAACTCGCCATCTATTTTCACTACGTTTTCCCGTGCCTTTATTAGGGCGGGGTCTTTCAACTGTTCTGTGGCAAAGTTTTCCCTGTGAACCTCAAGATCAGAAAACTCCACAGACGGTAGGTTTTCGTCTGAGGAGGTGGGCTCCTTTCCAGTTTCTTGAGTCTCCCCTGCCAATACTGATAAGGGAAATTCCGGAGAGTCCTCACCACTCTCAGGGGAGTTCTGGCTATCACATTCCTGGTACATAGGGGCACCAGTGGGGGGCTCAGGATCATCCCACAGTTCCCAGAACTTCGGAAAATCCCTTCCCACAATGGCGTCATGCGGTAACTGAGATACTAAGCCCACTGGATGAAAGAGGGTACCTTTGGGGGTCTCGAAACACACTGTAGTCACTGGATACTCTCGGGTGTCCCCATGCACACAAATAACAGCTACCTTGCTATTCCCAGAGACCTCTGTTTTAACTAACTCAGCCTTTATCAGGGTCACAAGGCTACCTGAATCCAGCAATACCACAACATTTCTACCATTAACACACATTTTGCATAAATGTTTCTCAGTTCCTCGAATGGCAGTGCATGCGACTGTCGCACACAGCGACTGACGTCTGCCCGTCAGAAAGTCACACTGCATGGGTTCCTCCACAACCGGGCAATTGGCTGCAATATGTCCCGCTTGCCGGCAGCGGTAGCAAACGATCCTTCTTGCCGCCTCTTGAGCCGCTGATTTCCCAGGCTGTTCTCGCCAAACTTGGGGTAGAGCTCCCACCCTCTCACTCTCTCCACCCTCACCCCTTGGAATCCTCTTATCCGCCCCTGGGGATGGTCTGGTCTTAGGGTGGAAAGTCTGAGTGTCTCTGGAAGAGGCCGTCAGGTTCTCTGTAGCCAAGTATTTCTCCACACGATCCACAAGACCATCGGCCGTCTCTGGGTCTCCATGGCTTACCCACTTTTGGATGGCAGTAGGAAGAGCTCTCAAAAACCGATCCATTACAACACGTTCCACAATCTTTGGTGCGGACAAAGTCTCTGGCTGTAGCCACTTTCTGCTCAGGTGAATGAGATCATACATTTGAGACCTGGGGGGTTTTCCAAGCTGGAAAGTCCAGTTATGCACACGCTGAGCCCGGACAGCCAGGGTGACACCCAGCCTTGCCAATATTTCAGCTTTTAGCATCACATAGTCTTTTGCTTGGTTAGGCTCTAGGTCATAGTAAGCTTTCTGCGATTCACCAGTTAACAGAGGAGCCACCAGTCCAGCCCACTGCTCCTCAGGCCACTTTTCTCTTTCAGTGGTCCTTTCAAATGTGGTCAAAAATACCTCTGGATCATCCTCTCCAGTCATTTTTGTCAATAAACGACTCACCCCAAAGGACGCGGTATTAGTGGGACGGCTTTCCTCACTGGTCTGCGGACGTTGCTGCATTACTGCTTCCATCTGTTGTTGTAGTCTCTGCTCTTGCTTCTGCAACAGGTCTATGAAGCGGGCCTCAGATTGCTGCTGGGCTTGTTGCTGAGCCTCCAGACTCTGTTGCAAAGTTGCGTTTGTCTGCTGCTGGGCTGCAAGGCTCTGTTGATGAGCTTGCTGCTGGGCTGCGAAGTTCTGTTGTTGAGCTGCAAGGCTCTGTTGATGAGCTGCAAGGCTCTTTTGCAAACCTGCATTTGTCTGCTGTTGATTGGCATTTGCTAGAGCCAGCTGTTTCAGTATCTCCTCCATGCTGGCTTAAAAAAAAACTGCCACTGGTTCTCCACCAACTGTGAGGGGGTTAGCTCGGCAGCGGGTGTGTGTGACCCCCGGGATGGGCTCCCCACACAAAAACAGGCCCAGCAAACGGAGGTTGTGGTTTTCAAAATCAAAAAGGTGCGGTTTATTTTCTATTTACAGTGACAAAACACAGCAAAGCAAAAGAAACATAAACAAAATAAATCCTGGTCAACTTGACCTCTGACTAAACATACAGGTTTCCTAACTAACAACTGGGATCAGCCTAGTGCTGTCCTAGTCCCTAAGTCCCTGGTTTTAAATGTCCAAGCAAATAGCCACACAGGCTTTGTCTCACCGCACAGGGGTTCACTCTCCCTAGACAGTCCACACAGGTCTGGTTCCAGGCATGAGCTAACACCTAATGAATCTGGGAGTTCTTATAGAGGCCTAAATGAGCTGACAAGCTTCAGCTGGTCTCATCAACTCCCTGTCTGCACGACGCCCCACACTCTCCCTAGAGGTATGAGTCATCCATGAGCCCACTAGCCCCAGCTGGGCTTATACAACTCTCCACCTAGTTGTATAAGTCGGCGTAAAGCCTGAATCTGGGCGAAATATATCTACCCCCCTGGATGCAACCAGGTGACTTTACCTTCCTGCTGTCACACCACCTTCCAAGAAATCGGACTGAAGGATTTCCCCTTTTCCAGATTCTGGGGAACCAACCACCAACGGAGGCTCTTGCGAACGGAAGGGGACAAGGACATTGTAAGTCTAGGGCCTGAACTTTTTTGTTCCAGGCTGACAGTATGGCCCCTTGCAAATTCCTTGAATGGAATTGACCGTAGGGTACTGCTTCGAATGATGCCACCATTTTTCCCAGCAGCCTCATGCACAGGCGTATGGACGGCTGTCTTTTTTGTACCCACTAAGTGGATCAAATCTTTCAAAGACAACACCTTTCCTCGAGGCAAGAATATTTTTCTCTGGCCTGAATCCAACCTTAGCCCCAAGTATTCCAGACTTTTGACTGGTTTTTAGGGCTGACTTGTCTCGGTTGATAATCCAACCGTGAGATTCCAGATACTTGATTGTCTTGTGAACGACCACGTCTAGTTTTTTCACTGAGTGGTCTATCAGCAACAAGTCATCTAGATATGCCATTATCATTACACCTTGTGTTCTTAGATTGGCCAATAAAGGGCCAGAATTTTTGTAAACACTCGTGGTGCTGTGGCCAGACCGAAGGGTAAGGCTCTGAACTGAAAATGGCGCCCTTCTACTGCAAAGCGTAGAAATTTTTGGTGGACTGGAAAGATGGGAATGTGCAAATAAGCATCTTTGATGTCGATCGCGGCTAACCAATCCTCCCCTTGTAGGGCAGTGGCCACCGATCGGATCGACTCCATCGGAAAGTCCTGATATACAGGAATTTGTTTAGCCCTTTTAGAATTAATATGGGCCTCCCGTCCCCGTTTGCTTCGGGACTGTAAAGAGGTTTGAGTAAAACCCGAACCCCCATTCTTCCAGGGGAACCTCCATAATTACTCCTTGGAGCAATAGTTGTTCTAGTGCCAACAGGAGGGACTCTCTCTTCCGGGGATCCCTTGGCACGTTTGACCTCAAAAATGGAAAGGAGGAGAGTCTTTTAACTCCAATCTGTATCCCAAACATACTGCGGAGAGCACCTATCTGTTTTGATCGTGTCCCGCCAGGTCTCTTGCGAACAACTGGAGTCCTCCCCCCACCCGACTGAGTGGGGGCAACCCTTCAATGAATTTAACTTTGGGGGAGGTTTTGTACCTCCCCTGACCCAGGGTTTCTCATTACCCTGCGATTGTCCCTGTTTTTTACCCCCGGGAATTGACCGAGGAGGCCGTCGGAACTGTTACACAGCCGATGCCCCAGGGACTGGAGAAGCAGGCCTCTTAAAGAGGGACCTCTAACTCTGTTTTTAACCGGCAAGAGTGTATTTTTACCGCTGGAAATTTTCTGGATATATTTGTCCAGGTCTTCCCTGAATAAGCGTTCACCATGAAATGGGACGCTAACCAGCCATTCTTTACAGGGAGCTTCAGCAGATCAGTTTTTGAGCCATAGAAGCCTACGCATATGTACTACAGACAGCGTAAGGCGGGAGGCCTGATGGATTGAATCCTTTATGGCGTCAACCGCAAAGCCTAAGGCTCTAGTTAGATCAGCTAGGGCAAGGGCCTGCTGATCTGTCAAGTCCCTCAAGACCTGTTTCAACTGATCCTTCACTGCTTAGCAGACCCCACTGCTGGTTGTGTCACCAAGCTTGCTGTAGAAAGAAGCAGATTTTCATAAGGACTCCAATCTTTTATCTATTGGGTTCTTGAACATTTGGACATTATCCACTGGACATGTCAGTGATTTATACACACAAGAGATGGCTGCGTCCACTGTAGGGACCTTCCATTTTTTGATGAACTTATCCTCCATGGGATAGACCACCGGAAATCTCTTGGGGGGAATAAATATTTTCTCAGGATGTTCCCAATCCTGGTAAATGAGCCCTTTCAGTAAAGGGTGAAGTGGAAAAGAACAGACAGTCTGGGGGCTTCTAGCGACCCCAACGAGGATACAGTAGTGGTTGATGGTTCCGCAAGGTGCATTTTTAAATGCTGATCGGACCATGTTAGTCAGAGACTGAACCCATAATCTTTCAGCTTGAGATGCTGAGAAAAGGTTCCTCCACCGTTGATTCCTCTATAACAGAATCAACCTCATCCTGATCCCCTTCAGGCAGGTCGATCCCTGTATGGGACTGTTGCTCTGCTAACAGGCACTCTGAAGGAGGAGACGGAGATCGGGCGTGCTTTCCCTGACAGGGAGGCAGCGATCAATGTTGACAATCTCTCTCTAATCCTCCCAGAGCTGAGGAAAAAACCTCCTCTGTTACATACACAGGAGCAGGTGAACTGAGGACAGCCACAGTACCAAATACCCCTGCGGGGTCTCTACGGTCACTTACCTCTGAACTTCAGAGGAGACTGGTGCAGCAGAAGCATGCCCAAGATCCTCAGAGCCCGATGAGACCCCCTTCGCTTCCTGGAAGATTCAGTTCCGGAGCTTCTGGACGGCATATTCCTAAGCCTAAAGCTGAGGTATTCCAGCCGTAATACACCACTTTTACTGAGAATAGTCTAGCACAATTGCTGCTATATAACAGTTGGTGTCTACTAAAGTGCCTTTCTAGGGGATGCCTGCATCAACCGCCTCTGTGTGCCTTTATACTGTTGCTAGCTCTGTCTGTGCACTTCAATAGCCAGCTATGATTGTGCTTTAAAACACGCTGGACGCCCGCACATGCGCAGTAGCGCCGCGGCGCACACCGAGCGTCATCCACCCGCTCCGCCCCTTTTTCCAGATCGCCTCTATATATAGAGGCGCGTGCACGCGCACGCGCGCGGGCACGTGCGCCTTCGGTGCCTTTTTTGAAAACAATAAGGAGCTAGATGGGAGCCAGGGTCCCTGCCGCAGGGCCCGGGGATGGATGAGCGCAGCAACAGGGCAGAGGAGACAGCTTCCCAGCAGAGAACTTACCAACTGCCTGGATTTGATTTTGGAATAAAAAAATCCACATTACAAGAAAAAGAACCATAGCGGCCTCTAGTGTCTAACACAGGTACCGCGGTCTTACATTTTTTTTTTTTTTTTTTTTTCTTGCCTACTATTAAAATTTTTACATTTTCTCAGTAGTAACAGGCATACACAGAATATTAGCGGGAATACCTTAGGTAACAGGCAGAAAGACAAAATAGGCTTGGGGGTCCCTCAATAGAACCAAGTTCCCGAGGGCCCCCACTTACCTTTTCCTCGCCGCAGGACTCTGTTTGGTCCACAGAAGCCCAAACTTCACCTATCACGGCAGGCATTGTAATTAAACCTTCAGGGACCGGGTTCCCAAGGATTCCACTCCCCTGGACCTGTATAGCACCCTGCACAGAAAACATCTTGGTCGTGGGTATGACCAGAGCTCTGGATCCCAGGGTCCAGCCCTCCTAAGAGAGGCATTACAGGCAAAACCTTGCTCTTCTCTTGCAAGGCCCGGGTACCGACCGTTTAGCTATGAAGCTTTTTTGGTCGGATCCGGAATAGCTTACTGAGGCCCAAAAGAACCTGTACGCAAGCTCAGTGAAAAACACATGTTACTTCTTGGCCAACACCTTAGACACTGAGGTGCTCCCGGATGGGAGGGGCTTATATAGGGGAGGGTACTTCCGGTTTTGGAAGTTGCCAGTGCCAGCACCTGAAGGTATCTATATAACCCACATAGTAATGACTATGCCGCTCTGTGTCCCGTGATGTACGAGAAAGAAAAACATTGTGCAGATTTCAGTGCTGTGTCCTCTTAAGGCTCAATCCTCGTACACACGGACGGTTTTCTCTGCAAGAAAGCTGCTGGGAGAGCTTTTTGCAGAGAAAACCGGCCGTGTGTATGGTTTCTCGGTGAATGGAATGTGACGAGCGCATGCTCGTCGTAGTCGATAACGTCACAGCGTTCTTGCCATTTAAAAGAACGGCGGTTCTTTTAATGGCCATGTGTACACTCGGCGAGCAAGGAAAGCTTGCCAGGAATTCCGTCAGGAAAACCGACAGTTTTTTCCTGACGGGATTCCCGGCCGTGTGTACGAGGCTTCAGACTTCCAGCTCACATAAACCAGTATGGATTCAGTCTCACTTCTTGCTGGTCATGCAGACATAACTAGGACCTGCCCTGATGCATTTCATCACACTCATGTGACTTTTTTAAAGAGTTAAATAAAAAGAAAAGGCAGTATGTGTATTGCAGGGAAAAACATGGCAAAAAATGTGTGCTCCCACTATGCTAGATGTGAATGGGGGCTAAAAGTGAAATTGGTGTGTTTACAGCCTCCCCCTCCCTGAGAGCTGGAACTTATTTACAAGAACAGTGACAGCTAAGTGTCTCCACCTACTCCCTCCTATGTACTTGTATAAAGCCAGAAGTAGGAAAGTGGGTGAAAATAGATGTGGTACAGTAATGAGGGAGGTGTGGTTCAGAGAGGTAAAAACACATTCTATTCTACTCTGCAGGAGGCAGTGCATGATGGGATATTAAGTTCCCTGGACGGTCACATGATTCTATCTTTTGAAATTTTGAAAAGTGAGGTGTAGATTCAAGGATTAGGTAAATGAAAGAAAAGCACATTGGGATGGCCTGGGTAAAAGAGACATTAGAAAACGTGTCTACGTCACACGTCATAGCTCATCATTATGCACCAGAACAGACAGTGGCCATCTTATTGGTATGAAACAATAGTAAATTAATATGCTGGGTTTCCTTTATCCTATGTAAGTTTAATACTTTAAATAAATACAGTTTTTAGAGCGTACTACAATATGAGATGTTTTATCTTATGGGGATAATGAATGAACTCTCAAGTTTTTTGTTAGCGTTTGCACACTTTTAACCCACCTTGGAGCTGTTAATATTGCACTGTTTAATCTCTTTGAAAATTAGTGCTGCACCTTTATTGTTTTTACTCAGGCCCAGACTGGCCATAGGGCACACTGGGCACTTGCTCGGTGGGCCGGGGCTACATGTCCTCCTGGAACCCAAGGCAGCTGGGCTGCCAGTTCAGTTCAGCCGCCTGGGCCAGGGGCGGAAACTACAGGTCAGCTGACCTGTGACCATGAGGAGGGAGGACCTAGAGGAGACGCTGGACCAGAGAGAAAGTGAGTGTGGCCCCATGCGCCTGGATAGGGGAGCAGTGGGGTGGCTGCATTTAGAAGAATCAATCTGTCTATTTTCCTCCTGCAGCCTCTGTTACCCTACTACTCCTCTCCCTCTCGCAGGCATTCAGAGGCTGCAGGAGGAAAATTGACAGACTGATTCGTCTAAATGCAGCCACCCCACCGCTCCTCCTATCCAGCTTCCTTCTGCTGCCCAACGCACGCTCTCCAGCCCTGCTTTGTGCTGTCGCCCCCCCCCCCCCCCTCCATGCTCTCAGCCCCCCCCATGCTCTCAGCCCCCACAGTGCTCTTTGACCCCCCGTTCTCTCCGGTCCCCCAGTGCTCTCCAACCCCCCCCCCGTGCTTTACAGACCCCTCCCTGGTGACAGCATGTTAAAAAATATATATATATTTTATACTATTATTGCTTTTACAGTGATGACCACTGTATAGACAATATTTTAACTGTGTTTGTCATCCATTTATGATTCCATTGTTTACTATTAGGATTGTTGTGTTTGGCCACAGCTATCGCATGGTACAGGGCAGCTGTGATTAGCCCTGTTCCATGTGATCACTGTAACCAATTACAGAGATCACAGTAGTAAGCAATGGCATTATATAGGAAAGACATTGTTTCCTAATAGACATGTGATCACTGTGATTGGTTACAGCAATCACTTGGTGCCACGGCAATCACAGCTGTCCGGTACCCTGCACGAGGTGTGCTTTTGGGATTGACTCCCAGAGCGATGCTGTTCCTGTCTGGCTGTTTATTTTGGAGGGACAGGGTGTAAGTAATTAGTCATCTAGAGTGGATAAAATTAGAATGTTACATGCAGAGGGGAGGTAGAAAGTTAAATAAAAGTCAGAGCCATAAACAGATGGGCAAATAGCTACACATACAGTTACAAAGATACCTATATAAAAAGATAGTACTTGTGTGAAATATAATTATGCTCTTATTTATTAGATAATTTGTAACCATTGATAGATATGCTTTAAGGACCACATCTCCAAGAACCTATGAACCTTAGTTATACAGTAAGTCTCTTTTATTTATTTGCTTATCATATCATTTGTGGCTCAAACTGCTCAGTGTGGAGAAATGCAATATAAACGTAAGGTCTTTTCTCTGTACCTTGTGTAATAAATAATTCATTCAAAACGGTTTGGAAATTGGGTGCGGTTTAGAGAAAGAATAGATTACTGTCAACTCAGAGAGGTTGATGGGATTGGGAATGCCATTTTGTCATTTAATAACATTATACTCACTTTGCTTTTGTGAGGGAAATGCAGACATTGAACTATACAGTAATTCTGCAGACCTGATGCACATCAAAAATGTCATTAAATTGTCTTCAGGGAAGACTATTAGGTTTGCAAAATGCTCAATGAGAAATTAGAATACTGTAAGCAAAATGATGCTGCTATTTTTACTGTTGCATTTGTAGGTTTGCCTAAAACTGGTGTTCTTCTATTAAGTGGGCATCTATGGCATGTATCCCCCCTTTTGTTGGTATGTCTTATAAAAATGTAAACCTTAGATTTGTTTTTACAAGAAATAAATGGTGATCCAGGTGCAGATATCTCATGAATAAAATTCTTGAAAGGTTGAGAAACTAGTTGGTGGTTCAGCTTGTGAGTATCCACCCCAAATTATCAGGTCTAAAATGTCAATATGTTCACTTTGACATCTGACAATGAATTAGTATTACTTAGGGAATCTCCAAAACCTTTTCATGATTCCTGTCCAATAAGGAGAAAAAATTGTAAACTCCCATTGCTGACTTATTTTTAAAAGTGCATGTACCACAATGTCATTGTTATTTTGCCTTTGTTACCTGTGTGTGTGTTGAGTCACCAGTTTAAAACAAACAACATCTTATATGCTTGAGAGTGAACAAAGAAGGGTCTTTCGCGCTACTAAAGAGTAGGTGAAATGTGAATAAAGTGTTATGTGCAAAAAGCTGCAAAAACTAGATGTGTTCACCTTACACAGTAGTAGATAGTAAAAAATAGTTTTTGCGCTAAAAGCCAACATACAAACTACATCAGGTGTGAGAAACAAATATATATATATATAAATATAATATATAAAATAAATAAAATGTTAAATATACCAATAATCATAAAATGAGCGTGACTAAGTAGATTACAGTGCTAAAATGTCTAAAGTAAAATACAAAGCATGATAAATACGGCTGTGCAAAAGTGGCATAAATTGCTGGAAGTGCACAAGTGCTATAAACGAATATGTGGCACAAATGTGTGCCTAAATGTCCATAAAGTGCCAAGGAGTTCCAATGCTATAAATAAAAATGAATGGGGAAAGTTGAAATTATAAGTGCACAAAAGTCTCTTATTAGGACTCCCTTGATGTGAATAATCAAAGAGTGAAAGTGAGCTTGTGCAGATAAAAATCCTCTGGTGGTGAAAGAGTCTCTGATGTGTCCATGCAGTGGTCTCACAGAACTCTCACCTCCACGTAGACATAGTTGGGCATGATCAGATAAATCTCCCTCCTCTATAATGGTTCCTCTAATGCGTGTTGTTACTGATCTCCTCCACGTCTCCACTGCTTACAATAGTGTTGCAACCCCTAAAGGGAGAGGGGAGGGGAACAACTCCAATAGGGATGCCAGATAGGGGATGGAAAGAGAAAAAGCCTCCAATGGTGTAGTAGTATTAAAACCAAACTGAGTTTATTAATAAAAAATATATTGCTCGTACATCAAACTAAATAAATAATAGCATATAGATAGCCACAGCGTCGCGGTGTGCCGTCTTACTATTCCTCCGGGTACTTCAGTCTGCGGTACCTCACGATCTCCCTACGGCGTTACGTCACGCACCTCGTGACTTCATCAGACTGTCCCCTGATGCAGTCTTCCTGCATGTTGCCCCTGGTCCCATAGTGGTTGCACATTTTTACTGCATGTTCTGAAAGTGCACAAAACGTCCTGCATGCTGCATCTTTGGTGCTCTTCCAGAAAATGCAGCAAAAATGTGCAACCTAAAAGAAGTCTGAGGGACTATGGCTATGAAAAACTGCCAGTACACCAGTGTGAGCCCAAAGGTTGTATTCACTTGCAGCAGGCACTGCACTCCACTGAAAAGTGACAGGCAGAGGAGGTGATATCACAGTTCCTCCCTGCCTGCTATAGCTGCCAGCAGTGATCATTGTATTCTGATGGCTGGAAAACTTTCACCCCCACAGAGAGTGACCCCTTAGTACTGTCCCCACAGAGAGTGACCCCTTTGTACTGTCCCCACAGAGAGTGACCCCTTTGTACTGTCCCCACAGAGAGTGACCCCTTTGCACTGCCCCCACAGAGAGTGACCCCTTTGCACTGCGGGCAATGTGGAGCAGTCTCTCTCTCTCTCTGTGCAGGCAGTGTCAAGCGGTCTCTCTCTCTCTCTCTCTGTGCAGGCAGCGTCAAATGGTCTCTCTCTGTGTGCAGGCAGCGTCAAATGGTCTATCTCTCTCTCTCTCTGTGCAGGCAGTGCCAAGTGGCCTCTCTCTCTGTGTAGGCAGTGCCAAGTGGCCTCTCTCTCTCTGTGTAGGCAGTGCCAAGTGGCCTCTCTCTGTGTGCAGGCAGTGCCAAGTGGCCTCTCTCTCTGTGCAGGCAGTGCCAAGTGGCCTCTCTCTTTGTGCAGGCAGTGTCAAGTGTTCTCTCTCTCTCTCTGGGCAATATGGAGCAGTCTCTCTCTCTTTCTCTCAATGGTGAGCTGATTCGGTGGTTCAATGGGCCACTTGACTGGACTTGCCCCCCAGGCCTAAGGCTGCTAGCCCTCCCCTGATTATAACAGTCCAGCCGCTTGCATGCTCTTCAAGACCTAAGAGAATTCTCTTGTTGGGGAGATTGGATTCCTGGTTCCCTGCCAAGCATTGTGGTTTCTGTTTCTGTTGGCCCCTACATCATAGGAGGAGATAGTAGTCATGTTGTTTGTTGAGGGATCAAAAATTTAGCACTCCAGGAGGTGTGGTTGGATGAAAAGAGAATCTCTGGGCACCATAGGTCATGAAGAGAGTGAAGATCAGTAGCGGGACAGGTAATTATAATTTCTCTTTTTTAGAGAATCTTTTTTTATTTCTAACTTTGTGACATGGAAATTGTAATACCTTCATTGTTCTTTATGTTCTTATACCAAGTCTGTCGGATGAAGAATGTCTGTATTTTCATTTCAGTAAGCAAGAAATGACTTGAAAGCTATAATTAGCGGTCCTTCCTCTTTAATTAAGGTTGCATGCAAATGAGAAAAGACTTTTAAAGCAATGATTATAGATTACCTTTAAAGTACATCATTTTCTTGCAGATAAATTTATTACTATAATTTAGGAAATATATTAATTGACATTTAAAATGTCTGTTTTGATGCCATAGTGTGTGTGTGTAAGTATTAAAAACAGACCTTCTGCATAGATTTCACACAGATGTACATTATATCTTTTCATCACATGTACATATACATATACATGTAAATCTGTAAAAAAAAAATACTTGTGTTGCAAACCATTGTATGATGGATATTTAAAGAGTAGCTCCACTTTTGTTGAGAAAAAAACATTCCCTTCTGGGTGATCTGTGTACACTGCAGCGAGTTTAAAAAAACGTTGTTGCAAATTCGTACCTTTTGTTATTTTGAAGTAATACCAGTTTGTTTGTTGGTGTTCATGTGTAAATTGAATGTTTTCATAATTATCAATCAGCTGCTGCACTTACACAGGGTTCTATTGAGAAAAGCTGCATCCCTTTAGATGTGGTTTACCTTCATGAGAATCTCACCAAAAAGGACATTTTTGTTCCAGGGGATGCCCAAACTCTGACTTGTATCTTAGTGCAGACAGCTGAGAAAATCAGTAAGCCAATCACACAAGCAGAAAATTACATTTCTGGGAGGCGTTCTGTATACCATTTGTGTACAGAAGGCCTCCAAGTTGCCATATTTACACAGAATTTTACATGCATTTTACAGAAAATTACAGCACTGCAGATTGAAAAGGAAATGTAATTTTAGTAACATTCCATTACATGACTTGCGTAGTAATTGTATACACTATATACTGTATATGTTTATGCTTTTCCTACATACTGTATTTATTGGCGTATAACACTCACTTTTTCACCCTGAAAATCGGTTGCAAATAGTATGTGCGTGTTATACGCCAATACTGCAATTTGGGCTGCCTCGGAGAGAACGGGGAGGGGGGTGGGACGAGTGCCGTCAGATTACATACAGCGAGAATCTCCTCTTTACTCAGTGGCCTCTGTAATGGGAAGTCCCCTCTCCTGGGCCGGCATTGGACCAGTGTTCTGTCTGTCATAGAAGCCGGTCTAGGAGGCGGGACTTTGTATTAAAGAGGCCGCAGAGTAAACAGGAGATTCTCGCTGTATGTAATCTGACGGCGCTCATCATGCCCCTCCCTGAGATGGGCATTGATCAGGCTGCATTCATGGCAATGGGGAGGCTGCAGATGGGCATTAATCAAGCTGCATTGATGGGCAATGGTGAGGCTGCAGATGAACATTGATCAAGCTGCATTGATGGGCAATTTTGAGGCTGCAGATGGGCATTGATCAGGCTGCATTGATGGGCACTGACCCTTATTTTGCTTCAAAGATCTTTATTTAAAATTTAATTTTTTTTCATGAAACTTCCCTCTTAAATGAAGGTGCGTGTTATACGCCTGTGCGTGTTATATGCCGATAAATACGGTATTTACATAGTTAGTCTGGTTGAAAAAATACAGAAGTCCATCTAGTTCAACCATTAAAACGGGGAACATAAAATCCTATATACACAATCCTATACCCACAGTTGATCCAGAGGAAGGCAAAAACCCTAGAAAATCATGAACCTATTTGCTCCAGCATGGGAAAAAATTGCTTCCTGATCCACGAGAAGCAGGCGGATATTCCCTAGATCAACTTTACTTTTAAATGTTAGTATCCAGTTATATTATGTACATTTAGGAAAGAATCCAGCCCTTTTCAAGGCAATCTACTGAGCTGACCAGAACCAGCTCTTGAGGGAGTCTATTCCACATTTTCACAGCTCTTACTGTGAAGAAACCTTTCCATATTTGGAAATTACATCTCTTTCCCTCTTGATGTAAAGAGTGTCCCCTTGTCCTCTGTGATGACCTTAAAGTGATTGTATTGAGTCTAATTTTTTGTCCTAAAAAAATTAACAAACATGTTATACTTACCTGCTCTGTTGCAGTGAATTTGCACACAGAGCCGCCTTGATCCTCCTCTTCTCGGGTCCCTCTTCAGTGATCCTGGCCCCTTCCACCTGTTCAGTGCCCCCACAGCTTGCTATGGAGGCACCTGAGCAGAGTCACAGCTCCCTGTGTCCATCCAGACACAGAGCCCTGACCCGGATCTGCCCCCTCTCTCTTCTGATTGGCTAGCTGACTTTGATTGACTCAGCCAATCAGGAGGGAGAATCTCGAACGGCTTAGATATTCGTGGACATCGCTGGACAGAGAGGGACCTCAGGTAAGTCTTAGGGGGGCTGAGGGGAGCTGCTGCACACAGAAGGCTTTTAATCTTAATGCATGGAATGCATTATGATAAAAAACCTTCTGACTTTACAATCACTTTAACCACTTGCCGACTGCCCGCCGCCAATTGACGGCGGCAGAATGGCACTCCTGCACAAATCGCTGTAGATTTTTTTTTTTGCAAATTTTTATAAACTCATCTTAGCAAATATGTTTTTAAAGAAGTTCAGAATTTAATATGCTGGATGTTCTTATTGTTACATATTATATTGTCATGCAATATATTAAACACAAAAACACATATACTGTATGATTGCCGTATAATCAGTTTTAACTTTAAGGATAAGGAGACTTTAAAATAGCATATTGTATGTATACTCACCCAGGCACCAACGTTCTGCTTCAATGTTTACCTGAGGCCTGTGCGACTTCAATTTCTCGCTGCCTGTGCATGTACAGTAGAACCCCACAAAGTTAGACCCCTTTCACACTGGCACCATGGCCGCGATCACGGTAAAATGTTGCTTGTTTTAGCGGCGCTTTACAGCTGTTTAAGCGGCGCTTTTACAATGCTTTTTGGGCGATATCAGGACGATTTTAACCCCATAAAAGGAGTTCAAAGCGATTTTAAAGCGCTTTCCATTCATTCCAATGAGCAGGGGCGTTCTGTATACAGTGCTCCTAACCCACCCCAAAGATGCTGCTTGCAGGACTTTATTTCCTGTTCTGCAAGCGCACCGCCCCAGTGTGAAAAGGCAGACTGGAATGAATGAGAGGTGGTTTTCAGGCGCTTAGCAGAGGCAATTTATGGCGCTAAAGTCCCTGAAAACCGCCCCAGTGTGAAAGGGGTCTTACAGTATATGGGCCAACATGTATGTGAGAAATGTCAAAAACTGCCTGGATGGCAAGTGGTTAAAAGATGTCTCATATCCATACATTTACTGTATATAACAGTATACATCCTTTAGGAACCTCTGATAAGCCAATCCTTCTACTTTCTTGCTTGGGTCATAGTCACATAATACATGAATTATGAAATTATAGACATATTTTAGTGTCAGTTCACACTGGAATCAAACAGGAATGCACTGTAGCGGTACCCCCGTAGGGGCTGATGAGTGATTGTGGCCCACCTGCCACCCTGTCCAGCCCAGCATTCACTTCCAGACACTCCAAGACAATGAACAAGTCCATCAGCTTTGTTTTTGTATTTTATTGAGGGATTAGAACTTGGATGGGGTTAAGGAACTCATGGGATGCCGAGAAAAACGATTCTTGCATGGCTTGGGACAATTCAGATAACCTCCTCCTGCACAACACTTGCGGCAGACTATCTATCCTTCTCCCTCTAGCACAATGCTTCAGGCGTGGCTAGCACATGGTTAGGCCTAACTCTGGTTTCAGCAAGGCCTTAAAAGTACTTTATTACAGGCAGGGACCACGGGCCCCTATAGTGTAGCAACAAAAGTTCCAATGCTAGTAGCCCTCTTTGGTGGACTACTGATCCCAGTCAGCCCTTTGCAGACCCTGACAGCCCTCCTGGCTGCAGAGGCCCAACTTCACTGCCAGTAACATTACAGTCTCTCCCGCTGTCTCTACATCTATCTCAGACTGCACACTCCCACTCTGCTCTGGAATGCCTCTCAGCTCTCCCAACTGTGCCTGTCACTCACTGACACCTGATGGATCCCTCCTGGAGACTTGCTCGGCAGTATTCCCTGCTGTTCTCTCCTGCTCCTGTTCAGCACACCCCTTGGGTTGTGTGGGGTTGCTGTTTAGCTCCGAGCCCAGAGTAGGGGGCTTCCTCAAAGGCCCAGACAGCCTAATACTCTATCTCCAGTTCTTCCACCCTAACAACTCCTCCAAACTGGGCTGAATATAGATATTTAAGGAGGCCTGCCCCCTGCCAATCCAGGTTGGGGATTGGTCAGGGCTCCTTAGAACACCCCAGACAGCTCCACCTCTCTTCCCCACATTCCTTCTAGAAGCCTCTGAAACTGAAGGAAGGTACTAGACTTGTGCACAACGGAAAAATTCGTTCCGTTTCGGTTCGTTTCTTTCCGGTCCTGTTGATTCGTAATCATTCGTAATTTTGCTAGACGGGATTTTTCGTGTTCGGACTCATTCGTATTTTTGCAAGCGACATTTTTCGTTGAATTTTTTGTTGCTTTATAATTCGTACTTTCGGTAGAGTACGTTGTTTTTCGTTGATTCTGGACACAACTCCTACTTTCGTAACTTTTTTTGGGTTCGTTGATTCGTAATTTTCCGTGTCTCTCTCACAACGACGCTGCCTATTATGCCTAATGTGCTTTGAATGGATTTGTACTTTTCTAAATACATAGCGGTTATTTGTAACGATTCGAAATCTCGTATTTTACTTTCGTTTTTGACATGCGGCTATAGCATTAGCCTCCGCCCCCCCCTGTACACCATTTTGAGAGGGAGTTCAGCACGGTGAGGGAGAAGCAGAGAGCAGAGCAGAGTGTTATTGTGCTTCGAATGGATTCGTACATTCGTAACTTTTTTTGGTCGTTGATTTGAAAATTTACATGTCTGACAGTGGCGCTGCGTGCTTCGAATGGATTCGTACTTTTCTAATACATCGCAGTTATTCGTAACTATTCTAAATCTCGATTTTTTACTTTCGTTTTTGACATGTGCCTAATGCCTATAGTCTCCGCCCCTGTATGTCATTTTGAGAGGTTGTATAGTGGTGAAGTGAGGGAGGAGCAGAGAGCAGAGCAGAGAGTGTTATTGTGTTAGATGTGTGATTGTTTTTGTTTGTTTTGGTGAATTAGAATGTCTGGGAGTGAGAATGGACGTGTGAGTCTTGTGAGTGAGAATGTTGGTGTTGGTATGAGAGTTGTTGGTGAGAGTGGAGGGGAGCAGAGAAGTGGAGGGGAGCAGAGAAGTGGAGGGGAGCAGAGTAGTGGAGGGGAGCAGAGAAGTGGAGGAGGGGACTCAGGGGAGAGGAGGAGTGTAGTTGAGGAGAGGCATGGAGGGGAGAGGAGAAGTGTAGGGGAGGGGAGGTGTGGAGGGGACTCAGGGAAGAGGAGGAGTGTAGTGGAGGAGAGGCACGGAGGGGAGAGGAGTGTAGTGGAGGAGAGGCATGGAGGGGAGAGGAGGAGTGTAGGGGAGGAGGGGCGTGGAGGGAAGGGGAGGAGTGGAGGGGACTCAGGGAAAAGGAGGAGTGTAGTGGAGGAGAGGCATGGAGGGGAGAGGAGTGTAGTGGAGGAGAGGCATGGAGGGGAGAGGAGGAGTGTAGGGGAGGAGGGGCGTGGAGGGAAGGGGAGGAGTGGAGGGGACTCAGGGAAGAGGAGGAGTGTAGTGGAGGAGAGGCATGGAGGGGAGAGGAGTGTAGTGGAGGAGAGGCATGGAGGGGAGAGGAGGAGTGGAGGGGAGGAGGGGTGTGGAGGGGAGCGGAGGCGTGGAGGTGAGAGGAGGATCAGTGGGGGGTTGAGGAGAGAAGAGGAGGCATGGAGGGGAGAGGAGGGAAGAGGAGGTGTAGAGGGGAGAGTAGAGAAGAGTAAGCGTGGAGGGAAGAAGAGGCGTGGAGGAGAGGAGAGGCGTGAAGGGGAGAGGAAGAGTGGAGGTGAACGGAGGCGTGGAGTGGAGCCAAGGCATGGAAGAGAGCATGCCCATGGAGGTGGAGTGGAGCGGGAGCATGGCAAAAAAAAGAGGCAAGTGTCCACCCCTACATCAGAAGAGAATTCTGACACCGACCTGCAGCAGCACCAGCGAACCAAGAGACAGAAAACATCAAGGGGGCCCGTATTTACCCCAGAGGAGAATTCTGCATTGGTTGCTGCAGTGAACATAGAAAAAGTGAGACTCTTCAGCCTAAATGTCTCAACCTCTGCGAAGAGAGCAGCCTGGGAACGAGTCCGGGACTCAGTGAATGCAGTCTCCAAGGTTCGCAGGGCCACCGATGGTGTCAGGCACAGGTAAGTATTCAAATATTATATCACTCTTAGAACACACCACATATATGTGAAAAATACACAGTATAGTAGTTAGTCAATAGTCAATAAACTGATTTGAACGTAACACAAATATTTATTTGGCACAGAAAAGTAACATGTAAAATAAAAATAATATTGTTGTAACGTGTATCTGTAATCATTTGCAGGTTTTATGATTGCCGGGCGTCAGTTCATAAAAAGATAGAGAAGCATCTTCTGGCCCAGTCTACTGGAGGAAAGGCTGTGGTCTTCAGACAGTGGGAGGCAGAGCTGAGAGATGGCCTGCTTGCAGATGAGGAGGATGTCCCTGGAGTCAGCAGAAAGGGTCCAGCCGAGCATCAGAGAGCTGGTGAGTAAAATAAAATATATCATTATATATTGCAGTTATATGGTTGTTTCCAGCTCACTATTTTTTTTATGACTACGCATGTGAGACTTACGTTTTGCTTTACATTCATGTTTTCCAGATCGAGCAACGTCATCTGTGGAGGGAACAGCTCCAAGTTCGTGCCCTCAAGATTCTGGCAGTGGTGGTGGTGAGTAGTACCTACCTAACATAAACACAAAGCAAACATAATAATAAACAACATAGTAACAAACATCTATTTAACATTTAAAGCAGACATCACTAAATGGCGGACTGTGGGCTAAATGCATACGAGACACTGTGCCATCCAGACCGCCACAGTCCAGCCATTTATGTGCCATTCTGCACACAGAGCCGGAGACACATCAGATCTGAATATTGGGCAAGAACGGAGCTTCTGAAGATAACTTTCCAAGTTAACCAGCAGGTGATTGGTTGCTAGGCAGCCCTAGCAACCAATCACCTGCTGGTTAACTTCAGCACCTCCCGCTCCTGCCCACTATTCAGTGCTGCTGTGTCTCCCATTGTGTCTCCAGCTCTGTGAGCCCAAATAATGCAAGGGGCAGAGCTGTGGAGGCTGTATTCTGATGGGGGCAGAGCTGGGAGGTTAAGATGGGAAACTGGCAGAGATGCAGGGTGCTGTGTAATGTGAAGGGGCCCAGAGATGCAGGGTGCTGTGTAATGTGAAGGGGGCCAGAGATGCAGGGTGCTGTGTAATGTGAAGGGGGCCAGAGATGCAGGGTGCTGTGTAATGTGAAGGGGGCCAGAGATGCAGGGTGCTGTGTAATGTGAAGGGGGCCAGAGATGCAGGGTGCTGTGTAATGTGAAGGGGGCCAGAGTTGCAGGGGGCTGTGATGTGAAGGAGGGCAGTGGACAAAGCTGTGGGGCGGTGCTGTGAAGGTGGCAGAGAAGATTAAGATACCATTGTGAACGGAGGTTCAGAACACTACTGTAAACTGTGATGTGAAGGGGGATTGTGATATGCCAGGGGACTGAGGAAACTGATGTAAGAATGGGATGGAGAAATAAGAGAGGAGGGGCTGTCAAAGCACAAACCATTTAGCAATGATTTGTCCTCTTACCTTGCTAGGATCCTTTTTTGTTATGAAGTCAGATTTACGACATCTGGCTTCTGCTGTGCTGCCGAAGCCGGGTGACAATCCTCTGCCGTCCATTCTCTGGCTGAGAGATTAGCTGATTGTACTCGGCCAATAAATGGCACACTGTGCAAGGAAATAAAAAAAAATGAAAGCTCAAATAGGTCCTGTAGCATTCCACTTCCCGCAAAACAATGTATCTGTCCAGTTCTTTGAGGAAGTGGTTGTACCGGGGTGATAAGCAGCTGCAGCCGTCACCCCGGTACCGCTTTTTAGATTTGGTGGTCGGCTTTGTTATGATAACAACTGATGCGGCTCAGAAGCTGCTCAGCTGTCATCATAAGGAGTGGGAGAGGACACGACAAGCCCTCCGCCCGCCGCCTTACACCGCTTCGCCCGGGTCTCCAGTCCGGAGCGACCAGAGTTGCAAACAAAGCCGGAATCGGCTTCAATCGAGTCTCCAATGTAGTAACTCAGAAGTTACGTACTCATTTACTTGGCTGCGAATGGCGCCGATATGAAAAAATCCACAGTATTCAAATATGCAGATTTTTGCTTTTTGAATACTTGTACATGCAAAGGAGGGATTTGGGGATTGGAATTTTTTTTAAAGTAAAACTTGAAAAAATAAACAAAAAATAACAAAAAAAAATATTTGAAAAGTGCCCCGCATGCTCGCTTACCAAAGAAAACACATATGTGGCGCCCGCAAATGTAAATGGTGTTCAAATCACACGTGAGGTATCGCCGCAATCCTCACATCGAGAGAAATAATTATAGCAAAAGATCTCCTCTGTAACTCTAAACTTGTAATCGTAAAACAAAAATTACATGCTCATCTATAGTGATTTTTAAGTACCGTAGTTTCTCGCCATTCCAACAGCGTTTGCAATTTTAAACCATAACATGTTCGATATCTATTTACTTGGAGTAACATCGTCTATCGCAATATCCCCAAAAATTGGGATAAATAAATTTAATGTAAATTTATTTTTTTAATTCAGTAAATTTTTCCCCAAAAATTGCTTTTGAAAGGCCGCTGTGCAAATACATATATTATATATATATATATATATATATATATATATATATAATGTTTGTGGTTCTCAGTAATTTTCTAGCAAAAAATAATGATTTTAAATTGGCAAGAATAACTGTCAGAAATAGGCTTGGTCCAGAAGTGGTTACCTTAACTCTTTTATTCTATCTTTAACAGAAAGCCTGAGCCATATCCCGGACCCTCCAGCATCAGCTTCTGTCAGGAAGCAGCGGCCCATTTCTCCTCAACGTAAGTAGAATACGCAAGCTGCCAATATAAAGAAACAGGACACAAGGCACCATCATCATCCACACTTTACAAACAGGCATTATAAAACACAAAAAAAGCTATTTAACAACCATCCATTTTTAAGTTCATACACACACACACACCTCAAACTAGGGGTCGACCGATTATTGGTGGCCACTTTTTTGTAATAATCGTTATCGTTGACAAACTTACCAATTGAATATAGTGCTTCGAGGTGTTGTACTGGGGTGATGCTTGCAGCGGCAGACATCACCTGGTACCGTTTTTTAACAACCGATGTGGAGAAGCAGCCGCTTGTCTGTTATTACAAACAGCCGGAGGGGATGTCCTCCCCAGAAGTGCAGTCGCTGTAAATCTGAGGAGAAACTCTGAAATGAGGGGAAGCTCTGCTGATTTTATCATCCAATCATGTACAAGCAAACATTCTGTTTTTTTATTTTCCTTGCATGTCCCCCTCAGATCTACAGTGACTGCACTTCCAAGTGCACTTGTAGTGGAAAGTGTATTTTCCTTTAGTAAATAGACCCCACTGTTTGTATTGTAACCTATGATTGTTTATTCTATTACATTCTTTTTTTCTATTACAAGGGATGTTTACATTCCTTGTAATAGGAATATATGTGACACAAAATGTATTTATTTTTTAAAGGACAGTGTCCTATAAAAAATTAAAAGTTAAATAAATATTTTTATTCTAATCTCTAGAAATCTATTTCTTTGAATGCTATCATCAACATTGGCTATCTCGTCTATTTCAGATCAACAAGACCAGTCAGAGGGGAGAGCGCAGTGCAGCTCGCCTCGCTCACCTGTCCTTATTTGCGAGGGCATTGAGCTCCAGAATGAGCCAGAGCTGACCCCTGTGATTACCGATACTCCGGACTTCTCCCCATGGCCAGAGGAGGAGGTCATGGGCCATGTTTCCCGCATCCTGCCACCATCTGATGCTGCCCCTGGTGTGCCTCTACAGGAGCAGCCACAGCTGTTGCCCCCTCCTACCCAGATGGCACTGGCACCTACTGCTGTACCGCCTGGACCAGCAACTGTCCATGTTGCAGAGCATCAGAGGGTCGTCACAGGACTTCAGAGGCAGGCAAGTGACAATAGAAGATTGTCATGGCGGGACATCAGGAGATTAACCCGGATCATTGAACTTGTAGCCAGGCAACAGACTGACAATATGGAGCGTATGTTGGCCCGGGTAAACCAACAGCATAACCAGGCAATGGAGCATTTAAGACTGTCTTTGATGGAAGCAATTTCCAGGCACAATGCTCCATTGCCTGGGAGCTCGTCTGGTAGTAGTACTCAGAGCAGCAGAGAACCCTCTCCTTAGGAAATCTGAGGGCTAGTTCTTCCTCTGCTCCAGGACCCAAGGCAGCTCAGCTCACCTTTTTGTTATTAATAGTTGTATATATGTATACGTGTTAACATACATTTTTTTTCTACGTTTGTTTGTGCAAATAAATAAATGCAAATAATTTTTGCCTAATAAAAGCATACTTTAGTGCTTATATATTGATGATTATTATGTGACATTGTACACTTTATTACATATCTGGTTGCTTAATATAAAAAATCACATGCTATCACACATGGTAATCAACTTAAACAGTTAAAAGAACATCCTTGCCAGTTGTCACCAACAACTTCATTTAGGTTTAGCTAGGTATTATACTGCCTCGCTGACCTTAGTATTCTCTTTCTTTTTTCGCATCATTATATGTTGTAGTTCAAAGTTGCAGTAACAGAAATGGAAATAGTATTAGTCGAGTCGTGATGATGATGGCTAATACTATTTCCAGTTCTGTTACTGCAACTTTGAACTACAACATATAATGATCTGGAAAAGTGTATAAGTGTTCTATACAGCTGTCCTGATTTTATGTTTGAAAGGAACATGCATCATTTGAGATTCCCTCTACGTATGGATACGTCTGATACCGGTATTGAATGGATACGAGTAATCTTTTATCTGTACTCGTCAATACCAAATACCATTACCTGCGTCCAGGTGCCGCGAGGGAGCTTGGCGCCAGCTTCCCTGCCAACCAAGAATCCGGGAGGCCTGGCTTCCTGATAAGCTGTGAAGCCGGCGTCACGCTCTCTAACAGCACCTGGATGCACCTGAAAGGTCTTTGGTATTGACGACAAGTACAGATAAAAAATTACTCGTATCCAATACTGCTATCGTGCATCCCTACATACAAGTTTGCCGTTATTCATACATCCTAAAAGATGTGTATGGTTAATACATACCTGTGAAATCTTCGACTTGTATGTGTCTGTCATGAAGAAGCCTCATCCACTCATTCCAGTGGTACTTTCACTAAATTGGCAAATAAAACAAGAGTTACATAAATGAATGGAAATCAATGATGGATATGGGAGTAAGTGGCCAGGAGAGCAGGTACTCACCTTCTGACTCACGGCAACGCAATTACAGTCTTTCCTTCCTTGTCGTGGGTGATGACTTTCCATAGTGCCAACTTACATGTGCCATGTTGCCAACACTGTGGCCTGGAGATTACATGAATATCTTGGTGGACTGGATATATTAGCATTAGCAGCAAAATCTCCTTGCCACGATGTAGGTGCCATCAGAGGGTGGAAAGAAAAAACATTTTGGTGGTGGGAGTATAGGAGAATCGTAGTACCATTTTTGGCCTTCATTTTCCTGTGTCTGTATGTATATTAGCAGCAGACTTAGTATCACCACTATTTCCACCACCAGTACTACAAGTATAAGCAAGCAAGCAGCCTGGTTGGCAAGCTGCATAACTAAAGGAAAACAACAACAGATTTAACTTATAAAATACAAATAATGGTTTAACTAAGTAACTACTAACTAGGAGAAAATCCAATGGTATTATATTATGTTTAAAGTGCACTGTTTAAATTCTGAAAATGACTGGAATAATTTTATAACATTAATTCTTATAAGTACATAAATACAGCGGCTTGAGACAGTTTTGACACCTGTCCAGGTAGTGAAACCCTGACAGGAGGCAATCCTCCAAGGTGCTGTTTGCACTCATGCGTGGTCTGTGCTTTCCTGATATATTGCATGACCATGTGCGCAGTCGCACTGACAAACGGTTTGCCTTTCACCTTCATGGCGCTGCTTGCTTATACCGAACTTAAAGGGACTGCGTTTGTATTCCAGTGTCCTAGGTATTCGAGATTTGAGAAGAAGGCAGGTGGAATGGAAATAGCAGAACTATTGCAGCAGGAACGTTTCACAAACTGAATGGTTTAAAGTTTTAATTGAAATGTACAAATGATACAGCTGTCCCGTTTATTTATTATGCTAGTACTAAATGACACAGTTGTCTCAAAAGGACAACAATATAAGTTATAATACCAGATCAGTAGCTAAAACCTTGGGCAGTAAAATAGCAGGGCAGGAGGTATGAGGTGGGACTTAGTAGAGGAACATTCCATGCCAAATCATCACAAACTAAATGGAACTTTGTTTTCAACCTGACCATCTCAGATGTTCATTAAATTTGATAGGATGGTATAGGGTCAGACATGGAGTAACTACCATATCTGACATTTAAGCCCTCACGGAAATGGTCAGGATGGGACATGTGATGATTTCTGGCATGGAATGAGGGCCTTAGGGGAGACGTGGAACTGGGTCAGGTGGAGATTTGGAGATTATGTTATCATCATGGATGAGTATTATTTTTTTATGCAGCATCAAAGTCAAGAGCAGGGTAACCAAGCTTTGGCATGTTGATTTTTAAAAAAGCCATTTGCTCTAAGAGCTGGGGGAGCAATTGTGAGCGCTGAGGGCATAATATATTTCCTGTTACAGAAAACACCCGCTCACTCTGGACCGTGGTTGAGGGACAGGAAAGAAGCTCCTGGGCTACCGAGGACAAAGCAGGCCACACATCCTTCTTCTCATCCCAAAAACTCAAGGGATCTGTACTGGGGGGCAAAGGAGGTTCTGCTAGGTAAGCCCTAACTATGTCACCAGCATTTTTTGCTTTTCTAAGGGGCTGTTCAGTGGGTCCCACCAAACTGTGAAGTGCCTCAGCCCAAAAAGCTGATGCTCTGGTGGAGTGAGCACCGGCAGCAGTGCTGCTAGTACCAGCTAACAGAGTATCATCACGCTCCTCTTCTTCTCCCTCCTCTAAATGTACTCCCATTTGCCTTTCCCTCTCACGTACCCTCTCTATTAATCTATCCCTCCAGGTGGTGAGAGTATTTTTGCGGAGTGCTATCCTGCCTTTGAATCTGGGGTCACAAATTGTGGCTAACATGAACTCGGTGCGAGAGTCGATGAGCTCTTTTATGCGCGAACTGAGTTGCTCCTTCAGCCTCCTCAGAAGGGCATCAACTTCAGCAAGTATATTGCCACCAGGCAATCGTTCCCTATTGGAAAGGAACAAATCTATTTTATTTGTAAGGTGTGCAAAGAGGGGAACCACTTGTGCCAGGCTAGCACTCTCTTGGCTTAAATTGTCAGTGACATCCTCAAAAGGCCTGAGCACTGTGACAACTTGGTCAATCATTACCCAGTCCTCCCTGCCTAGTGGTCTGGCAATACCAATAAAATGTTCACATGCCATTGCGTGAATTGCCCTCTGTTGCTCAAGGATACGCTCTAGCATATGTAAAGTTGAGTTCCACCTTGTTCCCACATCCTGTTTAAGGCAGTGCTCCACGAGGCCTGCCTTTCTCTGTTCCTGCCTGAGAAGGTGGCTATCCTTCACACTCCGGTGGAAGTGACCAGCAATTTTGCGGCACGACTCTAAAAGTGCTGCTAACCTTCCACTGTTAGTGTTATCATCGAGAGCAGACCTAACAACTAGATGAAGGATGTGTGCACAGCAGCGCACACCAACAAATCTTCCATCACGGATAGCCTTTGTCATGTTCGCTCCACCATCACTGACAACAAATCCCATTTTGACATTAGTGCCTGCCTGTTCCCCTAGCCACCTCCCTATCATTTTCTGAAGTGCATTTAAAATATTCTGTGATGTGTGCTGCTGATCCATCACCTCAGCATGGAGGAGGAAGGAGTGCAATCCTGTCTTGTGCACTGTGGCAGCGGCCACAGCACTTGAGGTTTTTCTTGACCGTGCAATTGTTTGTGGTGGTGGTTGTATATCTTGCGACTCATTGGGCTGCCACCAATGGGCAGTCAAGGACAGGAAGGCATGCTGGCCACTAGTAGCACTCCATAAATCAGTTGTAAAGTGAACTGATTGGCCAGCAGCCTTCCCCAGCAAATCCTTCAAAACCCCAACACATGACCGGTACAGCGAGGGCACTACAGTTCTACTGAATGTGGTGCGTGAAGGGACCTGGTATTGTGGTGCCACAGCCTGCATCAGCTGCTTGAAGGGCTCCCCTTCCACAAAACTGAAAGAAGCCCCCCCAACAGCTATAAGTTGTCCAATGAGGCGCGTAAGTTTGCGGGACTGCTGTTTTGACATACCCCGGTAATGTACCCCTCCAAAATGTTCAATAGTGGGCTGTATGGATTTATTTAGCATTTTACGACCTGCAGCTCCAGAAGTGGCTGTGACTTTGACACTGCTGCTGGTAATAGTGGTGGTAGATGGGGGAGCCACACCCATTTCTTCCCTCAGCACCACTGGCCTATGGTGGCTAAGCATGTGTTGCTTCATCCCAGCGTTCGTGAGATGACCCAACATTCTCCCACGGCTGACTTCTCTGCTGCATATTTTACATGTAGCTGTGCGGCCATCACCAACTGTCACGAAATGTTGCCAAATTTTAGAACGACGGGTGCTGCCACTGTGTGGTGAAGATTTTTTAGAGAGAGTTTCCTCTTCAGCCGCAGATGCTAGAGCAAGTTGCTTAATTTTGGTTGTAGCCTGGCCTATGCACTCTGCTATGCTGCAGTGTTTTTGTGATAAAATGGGAGGTGGCCTCATGTCAGGGATAGTGAAGGAGGTTACTTGATTAACAGTTGTGCTGGCGGCTCTAATGTTTATGGGAGACTCAACCGGAACAGGAGAGGCAGGTGCCACTGGTGCCGTTCTTTCAGGGGAATACAACAGTGGGGAATCAAATTTAATATTGGAAGGAGAATATTCTGTCTCATAAACATTTGGTTCCTGATCGAGATTAAAAGGTAAGGTATAATCTGAATCTTCCATGTTTGCGAAGGAGGATTTAGCACCATCAGATGTTGGGGGGTCCTGCTGAATTACCTTTTCTCTCGGATGGCTAAAGGGAAATGTGACTAAAAAATCTCTGTCATTACTTCTATGACCTGCAGATGTAATTTTTTCAGTGGTGATGGTGGTGCCAATGGGAGTAGCAATAGTGGTGGTGGTGGAACTATGAGCGCACAAAATGTCTTGCTCATATTCTAATATTTCACTTTTAGGCTGCTTAAATGGATGCGCAGAATCAAAAGCCTGTGTAGGTGGTAGTGTCAGGCCTTTCCTGTAAAAAATACTTGGTGTCACCACATTTCTCAAAGTGCCCATAGCAGAGGTGGTGGTGACACAACTGGCACTAGTAGTTATTGTGCAGGTTGTTCTTGGGGGAAGATCCTGAAAAAGGCGACGACATGCAATAGATGCCGACTGCTTCCTGGTCTCAGAGCAGGACCTCTCAGCCCTGCTAGTAGGGGATTTTGAACCAACAGTTTCCCTCTCTGACCTTTTCTGTTTGGAAGGTGGCCTTAGCATAGCACTACTACTGATAGTCAAAGTATCAGAGCTAGGCCTTTTGCAGCTAGATCTGCCTGAACGCTTTGGCTGAGGCACTGAAACAGGACAGGCAAGCTGCTTCTGCTGCTTCATTTGCCTCCCCTTTGAAAAGTCACTCCTTTTAGACTTAACACGACTACTGGAACGTGTAGTACTGGTGGTGGAAGTATGACTGTCTGGGCCTGGCAATACAGATGCTGACATACATGACACAGACAATGGTGGTACAAACTCACAGGTGCTGGTAGTGGTTGTTGTTGCTGTGTCACTGCTGCTGCTGGTACCAGGAGGAGGAACCTCATGTTGAGAGCTTGAATCCATCTTTACAAAAAAAATTACTAGGCTGGACTCTCTTCTGCTACTTCTCAAATATTGTCTCCCCTCCTCTGCTCAAACTCCCTTTCTCACTCAGTTACCACTGGTGGAATGCACAATGCAGTGACCTTTTGCCCTTAATCCAACCTCCAGCACAAAATAAATCAACTGATTGGCCTGTAAATTACTCCATGCCAGTAATCCAGCCCCCAAGGGATCAACTGATTGGCTAAAAAAAATGTAATTCTGTAATATCCGGAATAACGAATGCATTTGCATTGAAATTCGTCTGAATTTTGCAACTTTCGGACATTCGGATGCATTTGAATTTCGGTTCAAATCAATTACGAATAACACCGAATCCGACAAAAATTATCTCAAATAACGAATGGCTTTGGTGTAATTTGTTGATGCTTTAACACGGCCTAATGCAACACCAATTCGACTCGTGGTTTTGCATGACGAATGATTTCATTTCACTATTCGTTAAATTTAGCGGACAATCATTCTGATGAATCAATTTCTTTCCAATTGTTAGTAGCTCACTAGGGAGTAAAACGAATCGATTCGAATATAATTAAATTATTTGTTATGTGATTACGATCACAAGTCGACTTGCATTAGGCCGCGTTAACGCATTAACGAATTATGCCGAAAGCATTCGCTATTTATGATAATTTTAGTTCGGATTCGGTTTTATTCGTAATTACTTTGTTCGGAAATTCGAATGCTTCCGAATGTCAGAAAGTTGCTAAATTCGGACGAATTTCGATTCGTTACGAAACGAATTGCACAAGCCTAGAAGGTACAGTAACCGAAAGGTGAAACTAGCTGTGAGTAACCAGCCTAATCTAAGCCAGTCCCACAGATCAAAATAAACAGGCCTAGCTTTTAGCTAGGCCTGCCTAAATTTACCTGCTCTACAAAAAAATCTCACTCTAGCACCTACACTAGATAGATGGTGCTACACTTGTATGATTCATTATAATATGGTTTTCAGACGGTTCATTTTTATGGGCTGTGTGAGGGGGTTAGCTCGGCAGCGGGTGTGTGTGACCCCCGGGATGGGCTCCCCACACAAAAACAGGCCCAACAAACGGAGGTTGTGGTTTTCAAAATCAAAAAAGGTGCGGTTTATTTTCTATTTACAGTGACAAAACACAGCAAAGCCAAAAGAAACATAAACAAAATAAATCCTGGTCAACTTGACCTCTGACTAAACATACAGGTTTCCTAACTAACAACTGGGATCAGCCTAGTGCTGTCCTAGTCCCTAAGTCCCTGGTTTTAAATGTCCAAGCAAATAGCCACACAGGCTTTGTCTCACCGCACAGGGGTTCACTCTCCCTAGACAGTCCACACAGGTCTGGTTCCAGGCATGAGCTAACATCTAATGAAGCTGGGAGTTCTTATAGAGGCCTAAATGAGCTGACAAGCTTCAGCTGGTCTCATCAACTCCCTGTCTGCACGACGCCCCACACTCTCCCTAGAGGTATGAGTCATCCATGAGCCCACTAGCCTTAGCTGGGCTTATACAACTCTCCACCTAGTTGTATAAGTCAGCGTAAAGCCTGAATCTGGGCGAAATATATCTACCCCCCTGGATGCAACCAGGTGACTTTACCTTCCTGCTGTCACATACCCCCCCCCTCTTGTTTTAACCTCGGGGTTGGAACACCAGCAATCAGGCATTCATGTACTCGAGACAAAGCATCCACATTCCCCATTTGAACGCCAGGGCGATGCTTTACTGTGAAGTTGAATTCCTGGAGGGCCAGGAACCACCTATTCACTCTTCTATTTGTTTCCTTGTTTTGAGCCATCCACTTTAACGGAGCGTGATCCGTAACCATGTCAAAGTGCCTACCTAGCAGGTAGTACCGAAGGGAATCTAGAGCCCACTTCACCGCTAAACACTCCTTTTCAACGGTGGCGTAATTTACCTCATGGGACTTCAACTTCCTGCTGAGGTAAATGACTGGGTGCTCTTCCCCGTTCCAGACCTGGGACAATACTGCTCCTAACCCCACATCTGACGCATCACTTTGTACGACAAAGTCTTTAGAGAAGTCGGGTGAGTACAACACTGGCTGGCTACATAAGGCTTGTTTCAAGAATTGGAATGCTGCCTCAGCCTCGGGGGTCCATTTAATCATGACCGACCCTTTCCCCTTCGTTAGGTTGGTTAGGGGCACAGCCTTAGAAGCAAAGTGGGGAATGAATCGCCGATAATACCCAGCGATTCCCAGAAAGGCTCGTACCTGCTTCTTGCTGTTGGGACGTGGCCAACTCTGGATGGCCTCGACTTTGTTGAGTTGGGGTTTTATTACTCCCCTCCCAATGGTGTACCCAAGATATTTGGCCTCCTCCTGCCCAATGGTACACTTCTTGGGGTTAGCCGTAAACCCCGCTTCCCGAACAGAGTCCAGGACTGCTTGCACTTTTGGCAGATGTGAGGCCCAATCTGTGCTATGGACAATTACGTCATCCAGGTAAGCCGCAGCATACTTCCGATGGGGCCTCAGCATCTGGTCCATTTTCCGCTGGAATGTGGCCGGCGCATTCTGTAACCCGAACGGCATTCTTTTATATTGGAACGCCCCGTCTGGGGTTACAAATGCGGTTTTCTCTTTGGCCAATTTGGCCAGGGGGATTTGCCAATACCCTTTTGTGAGGTCAAGAGTCGTCATGTATCGGGCTGTTCCCAGCCGGTCGATCAACTCATCTATACGTGGCATGGGGTAGGTGTCAAATTTTGTAACTTTGTTCAACTGACGAAAATCGTTACAAAATCGCCAGCTCCCATCCGGTTTAGGCACCAACACAATGGGACTAGACCAATCACTTTGGGACTCCTCTATCACCCCTAAGTTCAGCATTTTCTGTACTTCCTCCCGTATTGCCTCCCGTCGGGCCTCTGGGATCCGATAGGGTTTTAACTTCACCCTTTCACCGGGCGGGGTAATGATGTCATGCTCTACCCCAAATGTTTGTCCCGGCAGCTCAGAGAATACCTCCTTGTTGCGAAGCACAAACTCCTTAACCTCCTGTTGTTGGGGTTGTGACAAGGTGGCTGCTATTCCAACCTCAGGAATCACGCAACCAGTTTGAGCTGGTGACCAAGTGTCTGCGACTAGGGACTCTCTATCCCTCCAGGCTTTCAACAGATTAACGTGATAGATCTGTTCGGGCTTTCGCCTTCCTGGTTGTCTGACCTTGTAATTCACTTCGCTCACTTTTTCCATTATCTCGTAGGGGCCTTGCCATTTGGCAAGGAATTTACTTTCAACCGTAGGGACAAGTACCAGTATCCTATCCCCCGGGGAAAAGGTACGGGTCTTGGCTCCACGGTTGTACACTCTCTGCTGTGCTAACTGCGCTTGGGCCAAATGTTCCTTCACGATGGGCATTACCTGTGCAATTCGGTCTTCCATCAGGGCGACATGCTCAATCACACTCCTGTGGGGAGAACTCTCACTTTCCCAAGTTTCCTTGGCAATATCCAACAGCCCTCTTGGGTGTCTCCCATACAGTAACTCAAAGGGGGAGAATCCCGTAGAGGATTGGGGCACCTCCCTAATAGCAAACATCAGATAAGGAAGTAGACAGTCCCAATCCTTTCCATCTCTATCCACCACTTTCTTCAACATTTGTTTTAGGGTTTTGTTGAATCTTTCAACCAGCCCATCGGTTTGGGGGTGATACACAGATGTACGTAATTGCGTCACTTTGAACAATTTACACAGCTCCTTCATAACCCGGGACATAAAGGGTGTACCTTGGTCCGTAAGCAGTTCTTTACAAATACCCACCCGGCTAAACACAAGAGATAGCTCTTTGGCTATGGTTTTGGCCGAGGTATTTCAGAGAGGGATCGCTTCTGGATAACGGGTGGCATAGTCCATTATAACTAATATGTACTGGTGCCCCCTAGCGGACTTGATTATAGGACCTACCAAATCCATGGCGATCCTCTCAAACGGGACCTCAATGATGGGTAGAGGGACCAGCGGGCTACGGAAATGTGGCATCGGGGCCGACCTCTGACACACAGGGCAGGAGGAACAATAATTTTCTATGTCCTTCATCACCCCCGGCCAATAGAATCTCTGTAATACCCTCTCTCGGGTTTTCTCTGTCCCCAGATGACCTCCAAGAATGTGCCCATGGGCCAACTCCAATACCAACTTCCTGTAAGGTTTGGGCACCACAAGCTGCTCAACGGTTTCTTCTGCCCTTTTTGCCACCCGATACAGTAGGTCCTTCTCTACGCTGAAGTATGGGTAAGTGCAGGTATTATCTGGGTTCACTAACTCGCCATCTATTTTCACTACGTTTTCCCGTGCCTTTATTAGGGCGGGGTCTTTCAACTGTTCTGTGGCAAAGTTTTCCCTGTGAACCTCAAGATCAGAAAACTCCACAGACGGTAGGTTTTCGTCTGAGGAGGTGGGCTCCTCTCCAGTTTCTTGAGTCTCCCCTGCCAACACTGATAAGGGAAATTCCGGAGAGTCCTCACCACTCTCAGGGGAGTTCTGGCTATCACTTTCCTGGTACATAGGGGCACCAGTGGGGGGCTCAGGATCATCCCACAGTTCCCAGAACTTCGGAAAATCCCTTCCCACAATGGCGTCATACGGTAACTGAGATACTAAGCCCACTGGATGAGAGAGGGTACCTTTGGGGGTCTCGAAACACACTGTAGTCACTGGATACTCTCGGGTGTCCCCATGCACACAAATAACAGCTACCTTGCTATTCCCAGAGACCTCTGTTTTAACTAACTCAGCCTTTATCAGGGTCACAAGGCTACCTGAATCCAGCAATACCACAACATTTCTACCATTAACACACATTTTGCATAAATGTTTCTCAGTTCCTCGAATGGCAGTGCATGCGACTGTCGCACACAGCGACTGACGTCTGCCCGTCAGAAAGTCACACTGCATGGGTTCCTCCACAACCGGGCAATTGGCTGCAATATGTCCCGCTTGCCGGCAGCGGTAGCAAACGATCCTTCTTGCCGCCTCTTGAGCCGCTGATTTCCCAGGCTGTTCTCGCCAAACTTGGGGTAGAGCTCCCACCCTCTCACTCTCTCCACCCTTACCCCTTGGAATCCTCTTATCCGCCCCTGGGGATGGTCTGGTCTTAGGGTGGAAAGTCCGAGTGTCTCTGGAAGAGGCCGTCAGGTTCTCTGTAGCCAAGTATTTCTCCACACGATCCACAAGACCATCGGCCGTCTCTGGGTCTCCATGGCTTACCCACTTTTGGATGGCAGTAGGAAGAGCTCTCAAAAACCGATCCATTACAACACGTTCCACAATCTTTGGTGCGGACAAAGTCTCTGGCTGTAGCCACTTTCTGCTCAGGTGAATGAGATCATACATTTGAGACCTGGGGGGTTTTCCAAGCTGGAAAGTCCAGTTATGCACACGCTGAGCCCGGACAGCCTGGGTGACACCCAGCCTTGCCAATATCTCAGCTTTTAGCATCACATAGTCTTTTGCTTGGTCAGGCTCTAGGTCATAGTAAGCCTTCTGCGATTCACCAGTTAACAGAGGAGCCACCAGTCCAGCCCACTGCTCCTCAGGCCACTTTTCTCTTTCAGCAGTCCTTTCAAATGTGGTCAAAAATACCTCTGGATCATCCTCTCCAGTCATTTTTGTCAATAAACGACTCACCCCAAAGGACGCGGTATTAGTGGGAAGGCTTTCCTCACTGGTCTGCGGACGTTGCTGCATTACTGCTTCCATTTGTTGTAGTCTCTGCTCTTGCTTCTGTAACAGGTCTATGAAGCGGGCCTCAGATTGCTGCTGGGCTTGTTGCTGAGCTTCCAGACTCTGTTGGTGAGCTTGCTGCTGGGCTGCAAGGCTCTGTTGATGAGCTTGCTGCTGGGCTGCGAAGTTCTGTTGTTGAGCTGCAAGGCTCTTTTGTAAACCTGCATTTGTCTGCTGTTGATTGGCATTTGCTAGAGCCAGCTGCTTCAGTATCTCCTCCATGCTGGCTTAAAAAAAACTGCCACTGGTTCTCCACCAACTGTGAGGGGGTTAGCTCGGCAGCGGGTGTGTGTGACCCCCGGGATGGGCTCCCCACTCAAAAACAGGCCCAACAAACGGAGGTTGTGGTTTTCAAAATCAAAAAAGGTGCGGTTTATTTTCTATTTACAGTGACAAAACACAGCAAAGCCAAAAGAAACATAAACAAAATAAATCCTGGTCAACTTGACCTCTGACTAAACATACAGGTTTCCTAACTAACAACTGGGATCAGCCTAGTGCTGTCCTAGTCCCTAAGTCCCTGGTTTTAAATGTCCAAGCAAATAGCCACACAGGCTTTGTCTCACCGCACAGGGGTTCACTCTCCCTAGACAGTCCACACAGGTCTGGTTCCAGGCATGAGCTAACATCTAATGAAGCTGGGAGTTCTTATAGAGGCCTAAATGAGCTGACAAGCTTCAGCTGGTCTCATCAACTCCCTGTCTGCACGACGCCCCACACTCTCCCTAGAGGTATGAGTCATCCATGAGCCCACTAGCCTTAGCTGGGCTTATACAACTCTCCACCTAGTTGTATAAGTCAGCGTAAAGCCTGAATCTGGGCGAAATATATCTACCCCCCTGGATGCAACCAGGTGACTTTACCTTCCTGCTGTCACAGCTGAAATTGCACTGGATTGCAGTAGTGCACGTACTTCTTTTAAAACACACTTTAACTGGATCACATGGTACTGCAGTACCATGTGATTCAGTGCAGGCAAACCCAGTGCATTTGGGGTGTCATTAGAAATCTTTTGACGCTCGCAGAAGATTGCACAGCCAGTGCACTTGGAACACAGTGTGAACGCCCAAGGACCTTGAGTTTTCAACAATGCATTCTGGTGTGAACGGACACTCAAGATAGTTTTATTGATTGTCATTCAATAAACTTGTAACAATCTTTTTGATATAAAATAGTTATGTTTAATGATTTTAGTTGTAAGTAGCACCAAGAAAGTCTACAATATGTAAAAAAAATTCCCCAGACTAAAACTAATTGGTAAAAGAATATAACTAACGTCCACTGCTTCTTTCCCTATGAAAAGTTGAAACTGTACACCTACTACATTTGTGGTCAAGTAAAAAAATACGTTCTATTTCAGAACTCAGTAAGGAGGAACATTTATTTTAATTTTTTTTGCCTTTTTCGCTCTGCGCTAAAAGTTAATGCTACAAAAAATGCAAATAACAGGGCTGCAAACTGGATCACAGGGATAAACCAGGTGAATCGTCAGTCGAGCAGATTTAAAGAAGTTCAGTGCTTTCTATTAGCAAAGGCCCCTTGAAAAATGGACTTTCAGGAGATTTGCTAACACTTTTACATAAAACAACCTAACCTTTACATTCAGTTATTCTTAAAATATTATTGCCTTCAAGGTATTGTTATGTTAGGGTCCCAGGGTGACTTTTGCTGAATAAGATTTAAAGAAGTGAATGAAACTATATAAAAATAGATATGCCCTGTTATTAGAGCGATTCGCTCTTTAAAAGATAAGAGCCATTTGCTGAAATGGCAGTAGGGCTTCTACATGATCATGTACACTTTGTATATGTTAAAGGTTAAAGGGAGAATTTTAAAAAGTTCATTTTTAGCATCTTATTATCAGAAAAATAGCCATGGTTTCAATCATCTTGATAATAATAAAAAAAAAAGAAAAAAAATGGGAAAAAAGCATGTAACATAAAAGCACTTGGGGACCTTGCCCAGTCATGACCCTTTTTTAGTTGGAAGTTAAAATTGGACTTTAACACAGTCATAAAATAATATTCATGATGTTAAACTCTGTCACTGCATAGAGATACTGCAATAAAGTAGCACAATGCACTCGAGAGTAGCAGAAAATAAAAAATGATTAATAAAGTGTAGTGAAAATCTACGGCATGTATGGAACTGTAAGATTACCTCTCTTGAGGTGAAAAAGAAATACTTAGAATCTACAACTTGATGTGAAAATGTCTACAATTGAACTCACATTAAAAAAATATATAGTAATGCCTGTACATTTAAATTATTGCTTCAATTTTAACAGGTTGCAAGGTCATGTGGAAATATTAAGTAAATGGTATGTAAGGAAGAGAGCATCAGATGGGACTAAATAATTTAAGTGGCTCTAAATATTCATTACTGACCTATAAGTTCCATGAAGCAAGTGTGCGTTCTTAAGAAAATGGGGTAACATTCAAACATTTAAACACTGAGAACATTCAAGTAAAGTAAAGTGCCAGATCCAACACTGAGAGAATTTATTTATTTATTTATAAATTTTTTAGAGAGAACTTGTCACCAAATTAAAAATTGCAGGTAAAAGCACAGACAAATCAAGTATTTAATTGCTTACAAAGCTTTTCCTTTCCATAAAATCTTTTTTTTTAATTCACTAGCAATTTGTCTTTGAACTTACTAACAAATGTACTGTATCTTCTCCAGAAAGAGTCAATTCTCTGGCACAGGTCCCTCCCTCCTTGCATTGCATAGCCCTTCTCCCTCAGTGTTCTGGGGTTGCATCTATCACATCCAAGATGGTGATGTCCAGTGGAAGTCTTGTGGCTTTTAACCACTTGCCGACCGCCGCACACACATATACGTCGACAGGCAAATGGGCGTACAAGTACGTCCCTTTAAATTTGCCGCCGTGTGGTCATGTGCGCGACCCTGCCGCGAGCTCAGTGACCGTGCCTGCGGGACCCGCGGACTCGATGTCTGATGGTGTCCCACGATCATGTCACGGATCTGAAGAACGGGGAGATGTCAGTGTAAACACAACATCTTCCCGTTCTTCCTAGTGACATGTCACTGATCGAATGTTCCCTCTCATCGGGAGCAGCGATCAGTGATGTGTCACTTGTAGCCACGCCCCCTAACAGTTAGAATCACTCCCTAGGACACACTTAACCCCTTTCTAGCCCCCTAGTGATTAACCCCTTCACTGACAGTCACATTTACACAGTAATAAGTGCATATTTATAGCACTAATCGCTGTGTAAATGTGAATGGTCCCAAAACAGCGCCAAAAGTGTCCGATGTGTCCGCCATAATGTTGCAGTCATGATAAAAATCGCTGATCGCCGCCATTACTAGTAAAACAATTTTTTAAAATAAAAATGCCATAAAACTATCCCCCATTTTGTAGACGATATAACTTTTGCGCAAACCAATCCATAAACGATTATTGCGATTTTTTTTACCAACAATATGTAGAAGAATACGTATCGGCCTAAACTGAGGAAAAAATTTGTTTTTTTATATATTTTTTGGGAATATTTATTATAGCAAAAAGTAAAAAAATATTGCTTCTTTTTCAAAATTGTTGCTCTATTTTTGTTTATAGCGCAAAAAATAAAAACCGCAGAGGTGATCAAATACCCCCCCAAAAAAGCTCTATTTGTGGGAAAAAAAGGACGTGAATTTTGTTTGGCAGCCACGTCGCATGACCGTGCAATTGTCAGTTAAAGCGACGCAGTGCCAAATCGCAAAAAGTGCTCTGGTCTTTGGCCAGCCAAATGGTCCGGGGCTTAAGTGGTTAAACATCTACACAGGGGAGGCAAATAAAATGCCCAAAATACAGTATGTTTAACATACATATAATCTTGTGGAAAGATGAATGGTCTAACAACAGGGTCTCGTTAAATCAACTTTTATTAATAAGATTTATGATAAATGTACATGCATACATGCTGTTCTCTGTACAAGGTTAGCCTGGGGCAGTTCCAAACATTGTGATAGAGACTATACATTAATACCATACAGCAGCAAAACATCATGTGTGTACATATAAAAAATAAAATAAAATATGTGATTCAAAAGAGCCTAATACAGTACATTATTGAATCTGCGTTGATGTGGACTTTTTTACCACAAGGTGTTACACATCTGAAGGCAAGGCCCTTTCACATTGCCCATTGGATCCCAACAATCATCAGATGTCAGCTGAGATCCAGTGTGCCTAGTCCTAGTGTATTCAACCATATACCCCATATTTCTGAGGGCAACCAGAAAGGAAATGGATTTTTTTCTAATCTAAGAGCCGGTTCACACTGGGGCAACACGACTTCCAGCGCGATTTTATGAGGCAACTCAGACACGACTTGAGAATGAATCACAGCGCGACCTGGAGCTACTTACAAGGCAACTCCAAGTTGCCTGCAGGACAGGAGACATTCCAGTGGCCAATCAAACAAGAATCAGCTCTGTGCGAGGGAGGGGGGAGGGAGAGGTTTGCCTGAGAAATGTATGTTTTCTTCCTGGAGAGTTGCTCCTATTAAGACAGTGAGAGGCGACTCCCATTGAAATGAATGGTTACAGGTCGCCTAGGAGTCGGATTGAAGTAGTACAGGGACCTTTTTTGAAGTCGGAGCGACTGCAGTAGTGTGCATTAGGATGGCTCCATTAACTTACATTGATTTCTTCAGCCAGTGCGACCTGAGGCGACTAGGGGCGACCTGGGGCGATTTGGAGTCGGATCCAAAGACGCCCCTGTGTGAACCGGCTCTAAGGGTACTGTTAATATTATGTGTCTATTCTTGTTTTGTTGTGTTTTCCGTAAGAATTGATTTGTGTGTCTGGAAAAAAAAAAAAAGGCTCTCTTTTTGGCAGTAGTGATTTATTTATCTGATGAAATGTGGTCCAGCTATCCTAGCACATATGATTTGGGTCTATAGGTACTGTATATTTATCATAATATTTTATCTGAGTGGGAACTCTTAAGTGCTGTGCATGTTAAATCATTACAGTTTCCATTTAAAGTGTTATTAAATTTGGCACCTATACATTACAAGTGTTTAATTGGTGAAAATGGTACATATCAACAAGCCCTAAGCTCATTGGCTATGATGGCTGCTAACGCTACAGGTTTTCCAATAATTCTCTGTTCTTTTGAATGAAATATATTTTTAAGGAGTTATAATGTGAAGATGTGGCCATAACACTAACGATGCCACCGAAAACTCTTTAACCACTTGCTTACTGGGCACTTAAACCCCCCTCCTGCCCAGACCAATTTTCAGCTTTCAGCGCTGTCACACTTTGAATCACAATTGCGCGGTCATGCTACACTGTACCCAAATTAAATTAAATTTTATCACTTTTTTCCCTTAAATAGAGCTTTCTTTTGGTGGTATTTGATCACCTCTGGGTTTTTTGTTTAAAAAAAAATACAAAACAGTTTTATATTTTGTTATAAAATTTTGCAAACAGGTAATTTTTCTCCTTCATTGATGTACACTGATGAGGCTGCACTGATGGGCACGATAGGCTGCATTGATGGGCACTCATATGTCGGCAATGGTGGGCACTGATGAGGCATCACTGGTGGGCACTGATGAGGCATCACTGGTGGGCACTGATCAGGTGGCACTGGTGGGCGGCACTGATGGGTGGAACTGATGGGCGGCACTGAAGGGCATTGATAGCTGGCACTGAAGGGCACTAATAGGTGGCACTAATAGGAGGCACTGATAGCTGGCACTGATAGTGGTGTTGAGGTGGTAGGAGTCATGGGGAATCCCGTGCAATCATTTATTATTACCTAGCTATACATGCCAATGTTGTCATCTATGAAGGTGTTGCTGTTTTGGTTATGTGGACTCTCGCTATATATTTGGGGCTGTTGTATAGAGTTAATGTGATTCTGTTTAAGAAGGACCGTTCTGATTGTGACAATATTATTCTGGCAGCATTGGTTAGGCTGCCTACAATTAGGAGAATGGCACCAGTCCTATTGCGCATGCGTGTACTTTCGGTTAGAGAGCGATATACGGCGCGTGCGCGGGACCATACAATGATGTTGGATGGCTGTATATGGGAGGCTATTGAATGCCTTCCATTACCACAGCTGGTATCCATAATAATTAGGATGCCTTTTTGGCGCCACTACCTGCCTATATTAGTTCAGTCTGTAGACATGAGCAAAAATGGACATTGCTGTGTTGTCTAGCAGGAGTCTACGGAGGTGAGTGCTGCATATCTCTGGTCACATCAATATGTCTATTGGAAATGTTGCATCGGACAAGTTGTTTATGGCTTATTGCCTATGTATGCATATATATTTTTGAGAGTCTGTGGCCAAGTGATAAGACTGGGACTAGAAGTGAGGTGTATTGCTATATAGTGAATCCAATCGCATATAAATATCTGGACAGAAGTTAGTCGGTAAGTGAGCATATTGCTGTATCTCCTATAAGGGGATTTTTCTTTCATTTTATTTTTCAAGTCCTGTGCACTGTTGTGGAAATGGAATTAATGGATCATACACTATAATTTTTTCCAGTATTTCTAGACTCTACTCTTCATAACATCTCTTAAAGGGGCCGTCAGTGCTCTAGATTCATTAGCATTATTGATCAACATCTTGAATACCACTGAGGTACATCTTTTTGCTTTGGTCTGTGGGAATTTCAGCAATATTTACAGAGTGTATGGAGTATTGATTATGTATTTTATTTAGATTTTATAGGGGTCATGCTGAGAAGACAGATATTGTGTCCCTGTGTCTATATTTTGAGATGAGGGTGATTCCCTCCACTCCCACTTTTTTGGGGGGGATCTCATCCCTAGTAAGTATTATATTGTATCTGAAGACATTGGCTTGTTTCTTGAGAACACGTGGCACGTAATTTTCTTGAGGTCTCTTTCTCATATGTAAGTGGCCCTCTACGCATTCTTCACCTCTATATATACATATATATAGGGCATGACATTTCTCATCTAATTAAAATATGTATAATAGTTATGTTCTCCTTTTTTCTAGAACAAGATCTCTGTCTATAGTCAAGGAACTAAGGTCCTGAGGAAGCACAGTTGTGAAACGCGTCAACTTCTTGACATGATAGTAACAGAGATGTATTGTATAGTTAATTAAATGGTCAAGTTGTTTAGAGCCATACAATTCTTATTTTATTTTTTAATGTGTAAATATTCCTTAACGATTTTGTAATAAAGATATTTAGTATTATTATGTTTTGATTGTCCTTCACTGGTGCTGGTAAAGTCCGCTCAGTCTATCCAATTTTTATAACAGAAATACGAGTGAAGGGGTGAGGAAACAGCAGAAAACAAGCAGGTTTCTCATATCCCCAAAATGATTTCTCACACTTATTTTTTTCAACTCAGCCATACTTAGCATTGCCTGGTCTAATTCTCTTTTGCTAGACCCATCAGTGATATGCATTAGAAAAACTTTGACAGGCTCATAACTAGTTAAAATGTCATCACATTGCATACTTTAAAAAATCCAATATTTTACACATTTAATCCCCTTATCCAACTCTGTCTATCTGCCATAAACATTAACATACACAGAAACTCAAGGTCCAGCCTATAATAGTCTTGGTGTCATTTATTAACCACTGTCTATATCCATCTGTCATGTCTGTCATAGGACTTAATTTACTTTGCCATTTTTTTCTATCTCTCCCAGCATGAGAGGTCCATGGGAGCGCCATGCTTCCAATCTAGAGTCCTCACTCTCGAGTCTCTACTTACAAAATTTGTGGGTCATCACCCAAAATTTCTCCCGGGCTACACACAGTAGCTGTCAAATGGAACTTTATTACACTTGGCCACACAGGCCTGTACACTTGCCACATAGGCATAACTTCCCACACAGGCTCACCACTACAGTCCTCTGGTCAGACCTTCTCACAAGTCTCATAAATCTATTGACACCACAAGCATAGAAACAAAACATCAACAGTGATAATTATTATCGGCTATATTATTTCTGCAACAGGTAAAGTAAAGGAGTTATTTTGGTTAAACTGTGTAACATCAACATTATTCTAGTTTGCACAAAATTTTACCTTAATCTCACCAACAACATAAGACTCATTCAGCCAATGGACCCCAGACACCGACTAATTACTTGCCATGGAGAGCAGAATAAGTATCAATAACAGTTTCTTACCGGGGCCACTTGTCTGCTCAACGTGAGTTTCGTGTCTCTCTGACTGGGAGCCCACCAGACTGTATCCAAGTCACAGGTACCATTCTGTTAAATCAGGTTAGGGAGTCTCCAAACAAGACCATTTAGATGAGATAGTAGATCCAAATCTTTGTAAAAGAAAATTAGGTGCTTTATTCATACACTGCAGTGGAGAGACACAACACACCCCGATATCCAACACTACCCGGCTGAAAGAAGAAGGAAGTGTTTCTGACTTACAAACATCAAGTTTAACAATATATACTTATGAATATGCATAAGGTCTAGGAGTGTTATAGGTGTGACCATATAGTTTAGTCTAATCAGCATTCATATCTTAACAGCAAAGGAACAGTTAAGTAGGTGGTTACATCATGTGACTGATAGAAAGTGAATGAAAACATGGGCGCCGCCATGACAGTACTGGATCAGACCAGCTAGATAAGACAGTCCATTTCCTGGAGCAAAAAGAGTAAACTGTTGCTTCTTATCTGGCAGTAAAGATCATCATAGACTGAAAACATAAAAAATAAAAAAAGCAAGTGCATTACAAATTCCTAAAGTGATAGTCTCTCTCTCTCTCTCTCTCTCTCTCTCTCTCTCTCTCTATATATATATATATATATATATAGATATATAACTCAACATCAGACCCCTATAATTCTAATCACCACTGACCCACTGCCTCCACTATGCCCACCCATCATATTTGGCAAAAGCACCCACTCTTTTACCCATTGCTCTGTTGTCCCCGTTAAACCTTTACCCCTTTCACATACTTCATGATCATGAACACTCAAGTGCCTCTTAATTGACCACCTAGTGACTGGTTACATTTTTCCCTTCCGCTACCCCACCACCTCACGCTTCTGTTTGTTCACTGCCTGGAGACTCAGCACCCTGCGCCACTGTGCGCTTTCCAGCGAACAATCGCTCCCCTAACCACTGGAGTTTCAGGGGAACCATAAGTCAAGTTAGTTTTTAGTTTTTTTTCTTCTACTCAAAGTCTTGTTTCCTTGGCCAGCACTTGCTCCACTGACTGCAGCTGTGAGGACTATGTTTGTTTTGTATGTATGCGACTCTGTTTATTTGCAAGTCTACATGTTCATACTGGTCTAATATTTTCTTAGGGTATTTTTGCCCTCTTGATGCTAATGTCTTATGAATTAAGTGTTCGAATTTCATGTGCTATATCGCTTACAGCTAATGTGTACGTTTGATATTCTAGACACCATATTGGTTGTATAATCTGTACCCTATGTTAACGCTTCATACCGTCTGACTCATGCTTCAGCCTCCAGAACTTATTTGTGTTTCTCAGCCTTACACTCCACTATGTTTCGTATAGATTACATTGTTTTTTCTTTTTTTTCACAATCAAGATTTGTTTTCTCAGTCCTTGATACATGATTTGATTGGCATAGAATTTGGTGCCTGAATTTTATCTGACCACTCCCTCTACTGGGTTAGTTTGCGCCTGAGAACTCCTCTCTTGACCCATGTTTGGAGAGTGAATCCCTTCTGTCTTTAGAAGAGGCATTTCAAGTGGACCTCTCTGCAATTAATGTTTCTTTGGTAAAAATGCAGGCCAGACTAAATCAGCTTCATTTCAAAAAGGCGAAACAGATCTTTTTCACTAAGCAACGAATATTTGAACATGGAGAATAGACAGGCAAACTTCTTGATCACAAACTTCCTGTGGTGGTCTGCATGCAGAACACCACAGGACAATGTATTACTTGCCCTGAACAAGTAGCCATGGAGTTTAATGCCTTCTATACGGAACTCTACTCCTAGACTGCTCACTACTCACAGGATGAGTTGACGTAATTTCTACAGGACGTTTTATTCCCATCTCTGTCTTCAGCTCAAGTCGCTCAGCTTGAGGCCTCAATCCCTCTAGAGTTCTAAACAAAGTTCCGTGAGGTCCTTGTTTCTAAATTGAGAAGGCTCTTCACTCACATTTTTGACTCCGCCACCTTACCTGCCACCATGGGCAGGTAAGGTGGAGCACTTATTGTATTGATCTCTAAACCTGGTAAAGATCCCTTATTTCCCAAATTTTACCGCCCTATATTCCTTTTACAATGTACTAGCAAAAATATTGGCCCTGCACCTCAATAAAGTTATCCTTAATTTAATTCACACAGACAAATAGGATTTATGCCCAACAAGAACACAGCCTACAACCTTCGCTGGCTCTTTATGAACTTGCAGGCAATGCATGAGTTTACAGGCTCGCGGGTCATGGTTAGTCTCAATGCTGCTAAGGCATTCAACTCAGTGGAGTGGGGCTATTTATGGGAGTGTCTTCGCAGATTTTGTTACAGCCTGAATTTCATTAAATGGCTTCAGCTCTTGTACCAAGCTCCGGTGGCTCAGATTTAGTTCCATGGCAGGATTATAGACTCCCTCCCCCTAACCCATGGTACATATTCTCCATTGCTATATGCACTGGCTGTGGAGCCACTGGCGATTGCTTTAAGAGCTCATCCAGATAACATAGGACTTTGCATAGGTTAGTTGAAACCATCAGCCTATGTGGAGGATGCGGGTCCATCTCTGCAGGCAGCTTTGCACCTGATTAAGAGATTTGTTGAGTTCTCAGGTTTACAAATTTACTGGGGGAAATCCCAAATCCTCCTCTTAGATATTGGAGCTACCACTTCCGAACAGGCTTCCATGCCCTTGATAAGAGCCAGTCAGAATAAATATTTGCGCATTCAAATTTCCTAATCACCACAAGATTACGTTAAGCTAAACATAGAACCACTATTTAGGATCCTTAAATCCAAAACGCACACAGTGGGGTTGATTTACTAAAGGCAAATAGACTATGCAATTTGCAAAGTGCAGTTGAACTCTGCAAGTGCAATTGCTCTATTGCTTAGTAAATGAGCAGAAGCTCTGCTGATTTCCATAAACCAATCTTGTGAAAGCAAAAATTCTTTTTTTTTTTTTTTTTTCTTGCACGTGATTGGGTATTCTTTGCAAAGTGAAACTTTACCTCATTTACTAAGCTCTGGAGTAACTGCACTTGCAGCCTATTTGCCTTTAGTAAATCAACCCATTGGTCTCACCTTCCTCCAGGTGTTATGGGGCGCATTACCTTAGTAAAAATGATCTTACTTTCTAAATTACTCTATATATTTTGGCATGCCTCTCTCTACGTTCCTTTTTGTATTTTTAAATCCATTGAATCTATACTTAACACCTTCATATGTGGTCCCTCCCATCACAAACTGTTGAGTCCTGAAATGTCCCACTAATTTGGGTCTTGCTGCCATACCTGACCTCAACTTTCCCATTTTTTTTCACCTTGACAAAGGGGATGGGGAGAGGTATATTGCTTTGGTGTGTCCTGCTGCACATTATCCAGTGCTTCATAACTATGGATGAGCCGAACACCCCCTGGTTTGGTTCGCATTCAGAACATGCGAACGGACCGAAAGTTTGTGCAAACTTTCGAACACCGTTAAAGTTTATTTGACTCGAACGTGAGAAATCAAAAGTGCAAATTTTAAAGGCTAATATGCAAGTTATTGTCCTAAAAAGGGTTTGGGGACCCGGGTACTGCACTAGGGTCCCCAAAAAGTTTTAAAAACTGCTGTTTTTTCAGGAGCAGTGATTTTAACCACTTAACGACCGCCCACCGCCGATTTACGTCGGCAGAATGGCACGGACAGGCAGAATCACGTAGATCTACGTGATCGCCTTTGTGCAGTTGGGGGTCCATCCGGACCCCCCTTCACTGCAGTGAGCGGCCGTTAAGTGTTCGGGAGCGATCAGGCATGAGGGGGCGGCCGCTCGATTCCGCCCCCCCCTTGCGATCGCTCCCGGCCAATGAAAATGCTTCCTCCGCCATGTGATGTAAACACAGGCTGGAGGAAGTGATGTCATCTCCCTCGCCGCGGTCTTTTCGTTCCCGGCGCCGAGGAGAGAAGACAGAGGTTAGTGCTCCAACAGTCCACTGACACGTAGGTACACATAGGCACACAAATCACCCCCCAGTCACCCCCAGATCACCCCCCAGGTCACCCCAAAGCCCCCAATCACAGTGTCACTGATTGCAGTGATCATTTATTTTACTGATCACTGCATTTAGTGTCATCTGTGATTGTAAAAAGTTGCAGGGCAGTTAGGATTAGGCCCCTTTAGGTCCAGGGTAGCCCCCTAACCCCCCCCCTAATAAAGGTTTAACCCCTTGATCACCCCCCAGGTAACCCTTTCACCCCCTAACTTCAGCGTCACTAAGCGATTGTTTTTCCGATCGCTGTATTCGTGTCGCTGGTGTTTTAGATAGGCAGTTATTTTTTTTTAGGTTCGCCGCAGGTTTTTATTAGTGTCAGGTACCCCCATATATTATTTTAACCCCCTGATTGCCCCTAGAGTTAACCCTTTCACCAGTGATCGCCGTATAAGCGTCACTGGTGTCACTGGTTAGCCAGTAAGTTATCTAGTTATTTAGGTAACCCGTCAGGTTTTTATATAGCGTCGGGTACCCCCATATTTAACCTAATAAAGGTTTTAACCCCCTGATTGCCCCTAGTTAACCCTTTCACCAGTGATCACCATATAAAGGTTACAGGTGACGCTGGTTGATTAGTTTGCTTTTTATAGCATCAGGGCACCCGCCGTATATAACCCAATAAAGGTTTAACCCCCCTGATCGCCCGGCGGGTGAGATCAATTAGGTTTTAGCGCCAGAGAGGGTCTGCGTCGCCCCAGGCAGTGTTAGGTTAGTGCCAGTAACGCTAACACCCACGCGCAAAGCATACACCCCCCTTAGTGGTATAGTATCTGATCAGATCTATACTAGCATCCCCAGCGGTTTAGGGTTCCCAAAAACGCAGTGTTAGCGGGATCAGCCCAGATACCTGCTAGCGCCTGCGTTTAGCCCCTCCGCCCAGCCCAGCCCAGCCCACCCAAGTGCAGTATCGATCGATCACTGTCACTTACCAAACACAACACACATAACTGCAGCGTTCGCAGAGACAGGCCTGATCCCTGCGATCGCTAACAGTTTTTTTGTAGCGTTTGATATATTTGCTGACGACAGTCAGGTGCTTTTTTTCCTGTGAATCTTACTAGTGTACCCCTAAATTTAGAGCCCAAAATGGCAAGACGAAGGTACACTAGTAAAGAGGCCTACGAGATTCTGAGCATGACAGATAGTGAAGAGGAGGTCACGTATCTGTCAGATTCAGGCTCAGAATATCTTCCCGTAGAAGACAGTGACGTCAGCGGCCCCACGTCAGATAGCTCTGACGACGAAGTTGAGGTCCCTGCTAAGGTCAGGTGTACCCGATCCCGATCTTCTGAGGTTGTTGAGGAGCAAGAACCGCAGGTCTCTCGTATCATGGAGCAGAGTAGTACTAGCGCCGCTATTCCTTCTGGTGAACTGTCAAGCACCAGCGGCCTAGTACAGCCTGGACGTACATCCAGCACTGCAGTAACACTTGGTGACGTGGCGAGTCCCATAAGTGCAGTTCAAGCTGGCGAGGTGGCAAGCACAAGTAGTGTCCCGCTGCCACCAAGAAGACAAAGGCAGGCCCGTCGTGCCCATACTGCCCTTCCTGCAGAATTCGCCTATCCTGATTGGGTCCCCACCACTTCTGCAGAACCCGTACTTCCCCCATTCACTGCCCAACCCGGTATTCAGGTGGAAACAGCTGATTTTATTCCAATTGATTTTAATTCGCTGTTTTTCACGGAAGATCTCTATAGATCTATTGTGGACCAGAGTAATTTATATGCTGGTCAATTTATCGCCGCTAACCCCCAGTTGCCTAAAATTGCCAGAAATTGGAAACCAATTACGGTTTCCGAATTTAAGACCTTTCTGGGCCTTTCCCTCAACATGGGCACACATAAATTTCCGTCATTGCGTGCTTATTGGTCCACGCACCCAATTGACCACATGCCCGTGTTCTCTGCCTCCATGTCCAGGGCACGATACGAGCAGATTTTGCGGTTCATGCACTTCAACGACAATGAACTTTGTCGTCCACGTGGGGACCCTGAATACGACCGGCTCTATAAAATTCGGCCCCTCATAAACCACTTCAACGAACGTTTTGCAGCCTTGTTTACTCCCGATCAAGTTGTCTGCGTTGATGAGTCCCTGATTAAATTTTCTGGCCGCTTGTCTTTCAAGCAGTACCTTCCCAGCAAGCGTGCCAGATACGGGGTCAAGCTCTACAAGTTCTGTGACAGGGCAACAGGCTATGTAGTGAACTTTACGGTTTATGAGGGAAAAGACAGTCAGATTGAGTCGGTCAACTGCCCGGATTACATAGGGAGCGCTGGCAAGATAGTGTGGAACTTGGTGTCACCCTTATTCGGAAAGGGGTACCACTTGTATGTGGACAATTATTACACGAGCGTGCCACTGTTTAGTCACTTGTTTGATCATCAGATTGGAGCATGTGGCACCGTGCGACCTAATCGCCGGGGCTTTCCCCAGCGGCTTGTAGATGCCCGTCTTAGGCTGGGGGAGAGAGCCTGCTTGAAGTGTAATAACTTGCTCGCTATGAAGTGGAGGGACAATAAGAATGTTTTCCTTCTTACCTCCCTTCATGCAGACACGACAGTCCAAATTCGTACGGCGACTGGTGTTGTGGAGAAACCCCTCTGTGTCCACGAATATAACCAAAATATGGGAGGGGTGGACCTCAACGACCAGTTGATGGCGCCGTATCTAATTGACCGTAAGGCGAGACGCTGGTACAAAAAAGTGTCTCTATCATTATTCCAATTGGCTTTGCTGAACGCTCATGTGCTATACAGAGCTTCAGGCGGGACGTTATCTCTTCTAAAATTCCAGAATGAGATAGTCACAGAACTCCTGTATCCAGGCGGTTCTGCACCTCACCATCCCCAACCAAATGCAGTAAGCCGGCTGCATGAGAGGCATTATTCGTATGTCCTCCCGAGTACCCCTACCCAAAGCCACCCCCAAAAAAGATGTCGTGTCTGTAGCAAGCGCGGATTTAGGCGTGACACCCGTAGTTTTTGTCCACTCTGTCCTGACAAGCCTGGTCTTTGCCAAGGTGAATGTTTTGAACGCTACCACTCAAAAGTGAAGTTTTAGCGTAGGGTACAGCATTTCACAGACAAGGACACACTTACACAGGGTCTCCCAAGATGCCATTACATTTTGAGAGACCCGAACCATTACAGTTGTAAAGTTACAAAAAAAAGTGTAAAAAAGAAAAAAAAAACGTAAAAAAAAAAACACAAAAAAAATATAAAATAAAAAAACCAAAAATAGTTGTCGTTTTATTGTTCTCTCTCTCTCTATTTTCTCTCTATTGTTCTGCTCTTTTTTACTGTATTCTATTCTGCAATGTTTTATCATGCTTGCTTTTCAGGTATGTAATTTTTTGTTTTCAGGTGCGCCATTCAACTGCAGCACGGAATTATTTATCTTGACAGCAACAGCGTTTGCTCCCACGATACATAAAGCCGTGACTCCAGTGCTGTAGGAGGTGATTTCACCACCACAGTTAAAAAAAAGAGCATATATGCCGAAGCATGGGGGCAGCAGGGGCGGAGGAGCGATTTTGCTCCTAATGCCGCGTACATACGGTCAAAATTCCGACGGAGGCCTGCCCGTGGAAAATTCAGACCGTGTGTACGCGGCATAACTTTTTTGCGGGAGGATGCCCCCATGCTTCGGCATATATATATTTTAGGCACAGGTTGCGTTAAAACATTTTTTTATTTTTTACTAGGTTTTGTTTTGGTATTTGCTTTGCAGGTATGGCATGGTAAGGTCTTACTGTTGTACTGTAATGTTACTTTGTTTTAATGTTAACCACCATTTGCTTAGCAGGTACGCCATTCAGTTGCAGCGCGGATCTATTTATCTTGACAGCAACAGCGTTTGCTCCCATGATACATAAAGCCGTGACTCCAACGCTGTAGGAGGTGATTTCACCACCACAGTTAAAAAAAAGAGCATATATGCCGAAGCATGGGGGCAGCAGGGGCGGAGGAGCGATTTTGCTCCTAATGCCGCGTACATACGGTCGAAATTCCGACGGAGGCCTGCCCATGGAAAATTCCGACCGTGTGTACGCGGCATAACTTTTTTGCGGGAGGATGCCCCCATGCTTCGGCATATATGCCCATCATTAGAAGTGGGTGGATGAAGGGAGGTATTCTAATGGTGGGCATACCCACCAATCAATCTCTTTTTTTCGTTCAGCCAATAGGCTGTATGAAAAAAAAGATTACAATACATGTCCAACAAGGACCAGCAACGTACTGGTATGTTGCTGGACTTTGAATGTTTATACCAGAATGATGCCTGCGGGTTTAGGTATCATCTTGGTATCATTCTTTTCAGCCAGCGGCCGGCTTTCATGTAAAAGCAATTCTAGCAGATAATTAGCCTCTAGACTGCTTTTACAAGCAGTGGGAGGGAATGTCCCCCCCCCCGGATATAAAAAGCGCCATTGGGAAATTGGGAAAGCATTTTATCACACCGATCTTGGTGTGGTCAGATGCTTTGAGGGCAGAGGAAAGATCTAGGGTCTAACCCCCCAATTTTTTTCAAAAAAAGAGTACCTGGCACTACCTATTGCTATCATAGGGGATATTTACACTCCCTGAGATAACGATAACAATGGTAAAAAAATAAAATATGGAAGGCACAGTTTAAAAATAAAATAAAAAAGCCAAATAAATAATAAAAAAAAAAAAAAGCACCGCTGTCCCCCCCTGCTCTTGCGCAAAGGCGAACGCAAGCGTCGGTCTAGCGTCATATGTAAACAGCAATTGCATCATGCATGTGAGGTATCACCGTGAAGGTCAGATCGAGGGCAGTCATTTTAGCAGTAGACCTCCTCTGTAAATCTAACGTGGTAACCTGTAAAGGCTTTTAAATGCTTTTAAAAATGAATGTAGTTTGTCGCCGCTGCGCGTTTGTGCGCAATTTTAAAGCATGGAACTCTACTCCTAGACTGCTCACTACTCACAGGATGAGTTGACGTAATTTCTACAGGACGTTTTATTCCCATCTCTGTCTTCAGCTCAAGTCGCTCAGCTTGAGGCCTCAATCCCTCTAGAGTTCTAAACAAAGTTCCGTGAGGTCCTTGTTTCTAAATTGAGAAGGCTCTTCACTCACATTTTTGACTCCGCCACCTTACCTGCCACCATGGGCAGGTAAGGTGGAGCACTTATTGTATTAATCTCTAAACCTGGTAAAGATCCCTTATTTCCCAAATTTTACCGCCCTATATTCCTTTTACAATGTACTAGCAAAAATATTGGCCCTGCACCTCAATAAAGTTATCCTTAATTTAATTCACACAGATCAAATAGGATTTATGCCCAACAAGAACACAGCCTACAACCTTCGCTGGCTCTTTATGAACTTGCAGGCAATGCATGAGTTTACAGGCTCGCGGGTCATGGTTAGTCTCAATGCTGCTAAGGCATTCAACTCAGTGGAGTGGGGCTATTTATGGGAGTGTCTTCGCAGATTTTGTTACAGCCTGAATTTCATTAAATGGCTTCAGCTCTTGTACCAAGCTCCGGTGGCTCAGATTTAGTTCCATGGCAGGATTATAGACTCCCTCCCCCTAACCCATGGTACATATTCTCCATTGCTATATGCACTGGCTGTGGAGCCACTGGCGATTGCTTTAAGAGCTCATCCAGATAACATAGGACTTTGCATATGTTAGTTGAAACCATCAGCCTATGTGGAGGATGCGGGTCCATCTCTGCAGGCAGCTTTGCACCTGATTAAGAGATTTGTTGAGTTCTCAGGTTTACAAATTTACTGGGGGAAATCCCAAATCCTCCTCTTAGATATTGGAGCTACCACTTCCGAACAGGCTTCCATGCCCTTGATAAGAGCCAGTCAGAATAAATATTTGCGCATTCAAATTTCCTAATCACCACAAGATTACGTTAAGCTAAACATAGAACCACTATTTAGGATCCTTAAATCCAAAACGCACACAGTGGGGTTGATTTACTAAAGGCAAATAGACTATGCAATTTGCAAAGTGCAGTTGAACTCTGCAAGTGCAATTGCTCTATTGCTTAGTAAATGAGCAGAAGCTCTGCTGATTTCCATTAACCAATCATGTGCAAGCAAAAATTCTTTTTTTTTTTTCTTGCACGTGATTGGGTATTCTTTGCAAAGTGAAACTTTACCTCATTTACTAAGCTCTGGAGTAACTGCACTTGCAGCCTATTTGCCTTTAGTAAATCAACCCATTGGTCTCACCTTCCTCCAGGTGTTATGGGGCGCATTACCTTAGTAAAAATGATCTTACTTTCTAAATTACTCTATATATTTTGGCATGCCTCTCTCTACGTTCCTTTTTGTATTTTTAAATCCATTGAATCTATACTTAACACCTTCATATGTGGTCCCTCCCATCACAAACTGTTGAGTCCTGAAATGTCCCACTAATTTGGGTCTTGCTGCCATACCTGACCTCAACTTTCCCATTTTTTTTCACCTTGACAAAGGGGATGGGGAGAGGTATATTGCTTTGGTGTGTCCTGCTGCACATTATCCAGTGCTTCATAACTATGGATGAGCCGAACACCCCCTGGTTTGGTTCGCATTCAGAACATGCGAACGGACCGAAAGTTTGTGCAAACTTTCGAACACCGTTAAAGTTTATTTGACTCGAACGTGAGAAATCAAAAGTGCAAATTTTAAAGGCTAATATGCAAGTTATTGTCCTAAAAAGGGTTTGGGGACCCGGGTACTGCACTAGGGTCCCCAAAAAGTTTTAAAAACTGCTGTTTTTTCAGGAGCAGTGATTTTAACCACTTAACGACCGCCCACCGCCGATTTACGTCGGCAGAATGGCACGGACAGGCAGAATCACGTAGATCTACGTGATCGCCTTTGTGCAGTTGGGGGTCCATCCGGACCCCCCTTCACTGCAGTGAGCGGCCGTTAAGTGTTCGGGAGCGATCAGGCATGAGGGGGCGGCCGCTCGTTTCCGCCCCCCCCCTTGCGATCGCTCCCGGCCAATGAAAATGCTTCCTCCGCCATGTGATGTAAACACAGGCTGGAGGAAGTGATGTCATCTCCCTCGCCGCGGTCTTTTCGTTCCCGGCGCCGAGGAGAGAAGACAGAGGTTAGTGCTCCAACAGTCCACTGACACGTAGGTACACATAGGCACACAAATCACCCCCCAGTCACCCCCAGATCACCCCCCAGGTCACCCCAAAGCCCCCAATCACAGTGTCACTGATTGCAGTGATCATTTATTTTACTGATCACTGCATTTAGTGTCATCTGTGATTGTAAAAAGTTGCAGGGCAGTTAGGATTAGGCCCCTTTAGGTCCAGGGTAGCCCCCTAACCCCCCCCCCCTAATAAAGGTTTAACCCCTTGATCACCCCCCAGGTAACCCTTTCACCCCCTAACTTCAGCGTCACTAAGCGATTGTTTTTCCGATCGCTGTATTCGTGTCGCTGGTGTTTTAGATAGGCAGTTATTTTTTTTTAGGTTCGCCGCAGGTTTTTATTAGTGTCAGGTACCCCCATATATTATTTTAACCCCCTGATTGCCCCTAGAGTTAACCCTTTCACCAGTGATCGCCGTATAAGCGTCACTGGTGTCACTGGTTAGCCAGTAAGTTATCTAGTTATTTAGGTAACCCGTCAGGTTTTTATATAGCGTCGGGTACCCCCATATTTAACCTAATAAAGGTTTTAACCCCCTGATTGCCCCTAGTTAACCCTTTCACCAGTGATCACCATATAAAGGTTACAGGTGACGCTGGTTGATTAGTTTGCTTTTTATAGCATCAGGGCACCCGCCGTATATAACCCAATAAAGGTTTAACCCCCCTGATCGCCCGGCGGGTGAGATCAATTAGGTTTTAGCGCCAGAGAGGGTCTGCGTCGCCCCAGGCAGTGTTAGGTTAGTGCCAGTAACGCTAACACCCACGCGCAAAGCATACACCCCCCTTAGTGGTATAGTATCTGATCAGATCTATACTAGCATCCCCAGCGGTTTAGGGTTCCCAAAAACGCAGTGTTAGCGGGATCAGCCCAGATACCTGCTAGCGCCTGCGTTTAGCCCCTCCGCCCAGCCCAGCCCAGCCCACCCAAGTGCAGTATCGATCGATCACTGTCACTTACCAAACACAACACACATAACTGCAGCGTTCGCAGAGACAGGCCTGATCCCTGCGATCGCTAACAGTTTTTTTGTAGCGTTTGATATATTTGCTGACGACAGTCAGGTGCTTTTTTTCCTGTGAATCTTACTAGTGTACCCCTAAATTTAGAGCCCAAAATGGCAAGACGAAGGTACACTAGTAAAGAGGCCTACGAGATTCTGAGCATGACAGATAGTGAAGAGGAGGTCACGTATCTGTCAGATTCAGGCTCAGAATATCTTCCCGTAGAAGACAGTGACGTCAGCGGCCCCACGTCAGATAGCTCTGACGACGAAGTTGAGGTCCCTGCTAAGGTCAGGTGTACCCGATCCCGATCTTCTGAGGTTGTTGAGGAGCAAGAACCGCAGGTCTCTCGTATCATGGAGCAGAGTAGTACTAGCGCCGCTATTCCTTCTGGTGAACTGTCAAGCACCAGCGGCCTAGTACAGCCTAGACGTACATCCAGCACTGCAGTAACACTTGGTGACGTGGCGAGTCCCATAAGTGCAGTTCAAGCTGGCGAGGTGGCAAGCACAAGTAGTGTCCCGCTGCCACCAAGAAGACAAAGGCAGGCCCGTCGTGCCCATACTGCCCTTCCTGCAGAATTCGCCTATCCTGATTGGGTCCCCACCACTTCTGCAGAACCCGTACTTCCCCCATTCACTGCCCAACCCGGTATTCAGGTGGAAACAGCTGATTTTATTCCAATTGATTTTAATTCGCTGTTTTTCACGGAAGATCTCTATAGATCTATTGTGGACCAGAGTAATTTATATGCTGGTCAATTTATCGCCGCTAACCCCCAGTTGCCTAAAATTGCCAGAAATTGGAAACCAATTACGGTTTCCGAATTTAAGACCTTTCTGGGCCTTTCCCTCAACATGGGCACACATAAATTTCCGTCATTGCGTGCTTATTGGTCCACGCACCCAATTGACCACATGCCCGTGTTCTCTGCCTCCATGTCCAGGGCACGATACGAGCAGATTTTGCGGTTCATGCACTTCAACGACAATGAACTTTGTCGTCCACGTGGGGACCCTGAATACGACCGGCTCTATAAAATTCGGCCCCTCATAAACCACTTCAACGAACGTTTTGCAGCCTTGTTTACTCCCGATCAAGTTGTCTGCGTTGATGAGTCCCTGATTAAATTTTCTGGCCGCTTGTCTTTCAAGCAGTACCTTCCCAGCAAGCGTGCCAGATACGGGGTCAAGCTCTACAAGTTCTGTGACAGGGCAACAGGCTATGTAGTGAACTTTACGGTTTATGAGGGAAAAGACAGTCAGATTGAGTCGGTCAACTGCCCGGATTACATAGGGAGCGCTGGCAAGATAGTGTGGAACTTGGTGTCACCCTTATTCGGAAAGGGGTACCACTTGTATGTGGACAATTATTACACGAGCGTGCCACTGTTTAGTCACTTGTTTGATCATCAGATTGGAGCATGTGGCACCGTGCGACCTAATCGCCGGGGCTTTCCCCAGCGGCTTGTAGATGCCCGTCTTAGGCTGGGGGAGAGAGCCTGCTTGAAGTGTAATAACTTGCTCGCTATGAAGTGGAGGGACAATAAGAATGTTTTCCTTCTTACCTCCCTTCATGCAGACACGACAGTCCAAATTCGTACGGCGACTGGTGTTGTGGAGAAACCCCTCTGTGTCCACGAATATAACCAAAATATGGGAGGGGTGGACCTCAACGACCAGTTGATGGCGCCGTATCTAATTGACCGTAAGGCGAGACGCTGGTACAAAAAAGTGTCTCTATCATTATTCCAATTGGCTTTGCTGAACGCTCATGTGCTATACAGAGCTTCAGGCGGGACGTTATCTCTTCTAAAATTCCAGAATGAGATAGTCACAGAACTCCTGTATCCAGGCGGTTCTGCACCTCACCATCCCCAACCAAATGCAGTAAGCCGGCTGCATGAGAGGCATTATTCGTATGTCCTCCCGAGTACCCCTACCCAAAGCCACCCCCAAAAAAGATGTCGTGTCTGTAGCAAGCGCGGATTTAGGCGTGACACCCGTAGTTTTTGTCCACTCTGTCCTGACAAGCCTGGTCTTTGCCAAGGTGAATGTTTTGAACGCTACCACTCAAAAGTGAAGTTTTAGCGTAGGGTACAGCATTTCACAGACAAGGACACACTTACACAGGGTCTCCCAAGATGCCATTACATTTTGAGAGACCCGAACCATTACAGTTGTAAAGTTACAAAAAAAAGTGTAAAAAAGAAAAAAAAAACGTAAAAAACAAAACACAAAAAAAATATAAAATAAAAAAACCAAAAATAGTTGTCGTTTTATTGTTCTCTCTCTCTCTATTTTCTCTCTATTGTTCTGCTCTTTTTTACTGTATTCTATTCTGCAATGTTTTATCATGCTTGCTTTTCAGGTATGTAATTTTTTGTTTTCAGGTGCGCCATTCAACTGCAGCACGGAATTATTTATCTTGACAGCAACAGCGTTTGCTCCCACGATACATAAAGCCGTGACTCCAGTGCTGTAGGAGGTGATTTCACCACCACAGTTAAAAAAAAGAGCATATATGCTGAAGCATGGGGGCAGCAGGGGCGGAGGAGCGATTTTGCTCCTAATGCCGCGTACATACGGTCAAAATTCCGACGGAGGCCTGCCCGTGGAAAATTCAGACCGTGTGTACGCGGCATAACTTTTTTGCGGGAGGATGCCCCCATGCTTCGGCATATATATATTTTAGGCACAGGTTGCGTTAAAACATTTTTTTATTTTTTACTAGGTTTTGTTTTGGTATTTGCTTTGCAGGTATGGCATGGTAAGGTCTTACTGTTGTACTGTAATGTTACTTTGTTTTAATGTTAACCACCATTTGCTTAGCAGGTACGCCATTCAGTTGCAGCGCGGATCTATTTATCTTGACAGCAACAGCGTTTGCTCCCACGATACATAAAGCCGTGACTCCAACGCTGTAGGAGGTGATTTCACCACCACAGTTAAAAAAAAGAGCATATATGCCGAAGCATGGGGGCAGCAGGGGCGGAGGAGCGATTTTGCTCCTAATGCCGCGTACATACGGTCGAAATTCCGACGGAGGCCTGCCCATGGAAAATTCCGACCGTGTGTACGCGGCATAACTTTTTTGCGGGAGGATGCCCCCATGCTTCGGCATATATGCCCATCATTAGAAGTGGGTGGATGAAGGGAGGTATTCTAATGGTGGGCATACCCACCAATCAATCTCTTTTTTTCGTTCAGCCAATAGGCTGTATGAAAAAAAAGATTACAATACATGTCCAACAAGGACCAGCAACGTACTGGTATGTTGCTGGACTTTGAATGTTTATACCAGAATGATGCCTGCAGGTTTAGGTATCATCTTGGTATCATTCTTTTCAGCCAGCGGCCGGCTTTCATGTAAAAGCAATTCTAGCAGATAATTAGCCTCTAGACTGCTTTTACAAGCAGTGGGAGGGAATGTCCCCCCCCCGGATATAAAAAGCGCCATTGGGAAATTGGGAAAGCATTTTATCACACCGATCTTGGTGTGGTCAGATGCTTTGAGGGCAGAGGAAAGATCTAGGGTCTAACCCCCCAATTTTTTTCAAAAAAAGAGTACCTGGCACTACCTATTGCTATCATAGGGGATATTTACACTCCCTGAGATAACGATAACAATGGTAAAAAAATAAAATATGGAAGGCACAGTTTAAAAATAAAATAAAAAAGCCAAATAAATAATAAGAAAAAAAAAAAAGCACCGCTGTCCCCCCCTGCTCTTGCGCAAAGGCGAACGCAAGCGTCGGTCTAGCGTCATATGTAAACAGCAATTGCATCATGCATGTGAGGTATCACCGTGAAGGTCAGATCGAGGGCAGTCATTTTAGCAGTAGACCTCCTCTGTAAATCTAACGTGGTAACCTGTAAAGGCTTTTAAATGCTTTTAAAAATGAATGTAGTTTGTCGCCGCTGCGCGTTTGTGCGCAATTTTAAAGCATGGAACTCTACTCCTAGACTGCTCACTACTCACAGGATGAGTTGACGTAATTTCTACAGGACGTTTTATTCCCATCTCTGTCTTCAGCTCAAGTCGCTCAGCTTGAGGCCTCAATCCCTCTAGAGTTCTAAACAAAGTTCCGTGAGGTCCTTGTTTCTAAATTGAGAAGGCTCTTCACTCACATTTTTGACTCCGCCACCTTACCTGCCACCATGGGCAGGTAAGGTGGAGCACTTATTGTATTAATCTCTAAACCTGGTAAAGATCCCTTATTTCCCAAATTTTACCGCCCTATATTCCTTTTACAATGTACTAGCAAAAATATTGGCCCTGCACCTCAATAAAGTTATCCTTAATTTAATTCACACAGATCAAATAGGATTTATGCCCAACAAGAACACAGCCTACAACCTTCGCTGGCTCTTTATGAACTTGCAGGCAATGCATGAGTTTACAGGCTCGCGGGTCATGGTTAGTCTCAATGCTGCTAAGGCATTCAACTCAGTGGAGTGGGGCTATTTATGGGAGTGTCTTCGCAGATTTTGTTACAGCCTGAATTTCATTAAATGGCTTCAGCTCTTGTACCAAGCTCCGGTGGCTCAGATTTAGTTCCATGGCAGGATTATAGACTCCCTCCCCCTAACCCATGGTACATATTCTCCATTGCTATATGCACTGGCTGTGGAGCCACTGGCGATTGCTTTAAGAGCTCATCCAGATAACATAGGACTTTGCATAGGTTAGTTGAAACCATCAGCCTATGTGGAGGATGCGGGTCCATCTCTGCAGGCAGCTTTGCACCTGATTAAGAGATTTGTTGAGTTCTCAGGTTTACAAATTTACTGGGGGAAATCCCAAATCCTCCTCTTAGATATTGGAGCTACCACTTCCGAACAGGCTTCCATGCCCTTGATAAGAGCCAGTCAGAATAAATATTTGCGCATTCAAATTTCCTAATCACCACAAGATTACGTTAAGCTAAACATAGAACCACTATTTAGGATCCTTAAATCCAAAACGCACACAGTGGGGTTGATTTACTAAAGGCAAATAGACTATGCAATTTGCAAAGTGCAGTTGAACTCTGCAAGTGCAATTGCTCTATTGCTTAGTAAATGAGCAGAAGCTCTGCTGATTTCCATTAACCAATCATGTGCAAGCAAAAATTCTTTTTTTTTTTTTTTTTTCTTGCACGTGATTGGGTATTCTTTGCAAAGTGAAACTTTACCTCATTTACTAAGCTCTGGAGTAACTGCACTTGCAGCCTATTTGCCTTTAGTAAATCAACCCATTGGTCTCACCTTCCTCCAGGTGTTATGGGGCGCATTACCTTAGTAAAAATGATCTTACTTTCTAAATTACTCTATATATTTTGGCATGCCTCTCTCTACGTTCCTTTTTGTATTTTTAAATCCATTGAATCTATACTTAACACCTTCATATGTGGTCCCTCCCATCACAAACTGTTGAGTCCTGAAATGTCCCACTAATTTGGGTCTTGCTGCCATACCTGACCTCAACTTTCCCATTTTTTTTCACCTTGACAAAGGGGATGGGGAGAGGTATATTGCTTTGGTGTGTCCTGCTGCACATTATCCAGTGCTTCATAACTATGGATGAGCCGAACACCCCCTGGTTTGGTTCGCATTCAGAACATGCGAACGGACCGAAAGTTTGTGCAAACTTTCGAACACCGTTAAAGTTTATTTGACTCGAACGTGAGAAATCAAAAGTGCAAATTTTAAAGGCTAATATGCAAGTTATTGTCCTAAAAAGGGTTTGGGGACCCGGGTACTGCACTAGGGTCCCCAAAAAGTTTTAAAAACTGCTGTTTTTTCAGGAGCAGTGATTTTAACCACTTAACGACCGCCCACCGCCGATTTACGTCGGCAGAATGTCACGGACAGGCAGAATCACGTAGATCTACGTGATCGCCTTTGTGCAGTTGGGGGTCCATCCGGACCCCCCTTCACTGCAGTGAGCGGCCGTTAAGTGTTCGGGAGCGATCAGGCATGAGGGGGCGGCCGCTCGATTCCGCCCCCCCCCTTGCGATCGCTCCCGGCCAATGAAAATGCTTCCTCCGCCATGTGATGTAAACACAGGCTGGAGGAAGTGATGTCATCTCCCTCGCCGCGGTCTTTTCGTTCCCGGCGCCGAGGAGAGAAGACAGAGGTTAGTGCTCCAACAGTCCACTGACACGTAGGTACACATAGGCACACAAATCACCCCCCAGTCACCCCCAGATCACCCCCCAGGTCACCCCAAAGCCCCCAATCACAGTGTCACTGATTGCAGTGATCATTTATTTTACTGATCACTGCATTTAGTGTCATCTGTGATTGTAAAAAGTTGCAGGGCAGTTAGGATTAGGCCCCTTTAGGTCCAGGGTAGCCCCCTAACCCCCCCCCCTAATAAAGGTTTAACCCCTTGATCACCCCCCAGGTAACCCTTTCACCCCCTAACTTCAGCGTCACTAAGCGATTGTTTTTCCGATCGCTGTATTCGTGTCGCTGGTGTTTTAGATAGGCAGTTATTTTTTTTTAGGTTCGCCGCAGGTTTTTATTAGTGTCAGGTACCCCCATATATTATTTTAACCCCCTGATTGCCCCTAGAGTTAACCCTTTCACCAGTGATCGCCGTATAAGCGTCACTGGTGTCACTGGTTAGCCAGTAAGTTATCTAGTTATTTAGGTAACCCGTCAGGTTTTTATATAGCGTCGGGTACCCCCATATTTAACCTAATAAAGGTTTTAACCCCCTGATTGCCCCTAGTTAACCCTTTCACCAGTGATCACCATATAAAGGTTACAGGTGACGCTGGTTGATTAGTTTGCTTTTTATAGCATCAGGGCACCCGCCGTATATAACCCAATAAAGGTTTAACCCCCCTGATCGCCCGGCGGGTGAGATCAATTAGGTTTTAGCGCCAGAGAGGGTCTGCGTCGCCCCAGGCAGTGTTAGGTTAGTGCCAGTAACGCTAACACCCACGCGCAAAGCATACACCCCCCTTAGTGGTATAGTATCTGATCAGATCTATACTAGCATCCCCAGCGGTTTAGGGTTCCCAAAAACGCAGTGTTAGCGGGATCAGCCCAGATACCTGCTAGCGCCTGCGTTTAGCCCCTCCGCCCAGCCCAGCCCAGCCCACCCAAGTGCAGTATCGATCGATCACTGTCACTTACCAAACACAACACACATAACTGCAGCGTTCGCAGAGACAGGCCTGATCCCTGCGATCGCTAACAGTTTTTTTGTAGCGTTTGATATATTTGCTGACGACAGTCAGGTGCTTTTTTTCCTGTGAATCTTACTAGTGTACCCCTAAATTTAGAGCCCAAAATGGCAAGACGAAGGTACACTAGTAAAGAGGCCTACGAGATTCTGAGCATGACAGATAGTGAAGAGGAGGTCACGTATCTGTCAGATTCAGGCTCAGAATATCTTCCCGTAGAAGACAGTGACGTCAGCGGCCCCACGTCAGATAGCTCTGACGACGAAGTTGAGGTCCCTGCTAAGGTCAGGTGTACCCGATCCCGATCTTCTGAGGTTGTTGAGGAGCAAGAACCGCAGGTCTCTCGTATCATGGAGCAGAGTAGTACTAGCGCCGCTATTCCTTCTGGTGAACTGTCAAGCACCAGCGGCCTAGTACAGCCTGGACGTACATCCAGCACTGCAGTAACACTTGGTGACGTGGCGAGTCCCATAAGTGCAGTTCAAGCTGGCGAGGTGGCAAGCACAAGTAGTGTCCCGCTGCCACCAAGAAGACAAAGGCAGGCCCGTCGTGCCCATACTGCCCTTCCTGCAGAATTCGCCTATCCTGATTGGGTCCCCACCACTTCTGCAGAACCCGTACTTCCCCCATTCACTGCCCAACCCGGTATTCAGGTGGAAACAGCTGATTTTATTCCAATTGATTTTAATTCGCTGTTTTTCACGGAAAGATCTCTATAGATCTATTGTGGACCAGAGTAATTTATATGCTGGTCAATTTATCGCCGCTAACCCCCAGTTGCCTAAAATTGCCAGAAATTGGAAACCAATTACGGTTTCCGAATTTAAGACCTTTCTGGGCCTTTCCCTCAACATGGGCACACATAAATTTCCGTCATTGCGTGCTTATTGGTCCACGCACCCAATTGACCACATGCCCGTGTTCTCTGCCTCCATGTCCAGGGCACGATACGAGCAGATTTTGCGGTTCATGCACTTCAACGACAATGAACTTTGTCGTCCACGTGGGGACCCTGAATACGACCGGCTCTATAAAATTCGGCCCCTCATAAACCACTTCAACGAACGTTTTGCAGCCTTGTTTACTCCCGATCAAGTTGTCTGCGTTGATGAGTCCCTGATTAAATTTTCTGGCCGCTTGTCTTTCAAGCAGTACCTTCCCAGCAAGCGTGCCAGATACGGGGTCAAGCTCTACAAGTTCTGTGACAGGGCAACAGGCTATGTAGTGAACTTTACGGTTTATGAGGGAAAAGACAGTCAGATTGAGTCGGTCAACTGCCCGGATTACATAGGGAGCGCTGGCAAGATAGTGTGGAACTTGGTGTCACCCTTATTCGGAAAGGGGTACCACTTGTATGTGGACAATTATTACACGAGCGTCCCACTGTTTAGTCACTTGTTTGATCATCAGATTGGAGCATGTGGCACCGTGCGACCTAATCGCCGGGGCTTTCCCCAGCGGCTTGTAGATGCCCGTCTTAGGCTGGGGGAGAGAGCCTGCTTGAAGTGTAATAACTTGCTCGCTATGAAGTGGAGGGACAATAAGAATGTTTTCCTTCTTACCTCCCTTCATGCAGACACGACAGTCCAAATTCGTACGGCGACTGGTGTTGTGGAGAAACCCCTCTGTGTCCACGAATATAACCAAAATATGGGAGGGGTGGACCTCAACGACCAGTTGATGGCGCCGTATCTAATTGACCGTAAGGCGAGACGCTGGTACAAAAAAGTGTCTCTATCATTATTCCAATTGGCTTTGCTGAACGCTCATGTGCTATACAGAGCTTCAGGCGGGACGTTATCTCTTCTAAAATTCCAGAATGAGATAGTCACAGAACTCCTGTATCCAGGCGGTTCTGCACCTCACCATCCCCAACCAAATGCAGTAAGCCGGCTGCATGAGAGGCATTATTCGTATGTCCTCCCGAGTACCCCTACCCAAAGCCACCCCCAAAAAAGATGTCGTGTCTGTAGCAAGCGCGGATTTAGGCGTGACACCCGTAGTTTTTGTCCACTCTGTCCTGACAAGCCTGGTCTTTGCCAAGGTGAATGTTTTGAACGCTACCACTCAAAAGTGAAGTTTTAGCGTAGGGTACAGCATTTCACAGACAAGGACACACTTACACAGGGTCTCCCAAGATGCCATTACATTTTGAGAGACCCGAACCATTACAGTTGTAAAGTTACAAAAAAAAGTGTAAAAAAGAAAAAAAAAACGTAAAAAACAAAACACAAAAAAAATATAAAATAAAAAAACCAAAAATAGTTGTCGTTTTATTGTTCTCTCTCTCTCTATTTTCTCTCTATTGTTCTGCTCTTTTTTACTGTATTCTATTCTGCAATGTTTTATCATGCTTGCTTTTCAGGTATGTAATTTTTTGTTTTCAGGTGCGCCATTCAACTGCAGCACGGAATTATTTATCTTGACAGCAACAGCGTTTGCTCCCACGATACATAAAGCCGTGACTCCAGTGCTGTAGGAGGTGATTTCACCACCACAGTTAAAAAAAAGAGCATATATGCCGAAGCATGGGGGAAGCAGGGGCGGAGGAGCGATTTTGCTCCTAATGCCGCGTACATACGGTCAAAATTCCGACGGAGGCCTGCCCGTGGAAAATTCAGACCGTGTGTACGCGGCATAACTTTTTTGCGGGAGGATGCCCCCATGCTTCGGCATATATATATTTTAGGCACAGGTTGCGTTAAAACATTTTTTTATTTTTTACTAGGTTTTGTTTTGGTATTTGCTTTGCAGGTATGGCATGGTAAGGTCTTACTGTTGTACTGTAATGTTACTTTGTTTTAATGTTAACCACCATTTGCTTAGCAGGTACGCCATTCAGTTGCAGCGCGGATCTATTTATCTTGACAGCAACAGCGTTTGCTCCCACGATACATAAAGCCGTGACTCCAACGCTGTAGGAGGTGATTTCACCACCACAGTTAAAAAAAAGAGCATATATGCCGAAGCATGGGGGCAGCAGGGGCGGAGGAGCGATTTTGCTCCTAATGCCGCGTACATACGGTCGAAATTCCGACGGAGGCCTGCCCATGGAAAATTCCGACCGTGTGTACGCGGCATAACTTTTTTGCGGGAGGATGCCCCCATGCTTCGGCACATATATATTTTAGGCACAGGTTGCGTTAAAACATTTTTTTATTTTTTACTAGGTTTTGTTTTGGTATTTGCTTTGCAGGTATGGCATGGTAAGGTCTTACTGTTGTACTGTAATGTTACTTTGTTTTAATGTTAACCACCATTTGCTTAGCAGGTACGCCATTCAGTTGCAGCGCGGATCTATTTATCTTGACAGCAACAGCGTTTGCTCCCACGATACATAAAGCCGTGACTCCAACGCTGTAGGAGGTGATTTCACCACCACAGTTAAAAAAAAGAGCATATATGCCGAAGCATGGGGGCAGCAGGGGCGGAGGAGCGATTTTGCTCCTAATGCCGCGTATATACGGTCGAAATTCCAACGGAGGCTTGCCCGTGGAAAAGTCCGACCGTGTGTACGCGGCATAACCTTTTATGCCGCGTACATACGGTCGAAATTCCGACGAAGGCTTGACCGTGTGTACGCGGCATAACTTTTTTGCGGGAGGATGCCCCCATGCTTCGGCATATATGCCCATCATTAGAAGTGGGTGGATGAAGGGAGGTATTCTAATGGTGGGCATACCCACCAATCAATCTCTTTTTTTCGTTCAGCCAATAGGCTGTGTGAAAAAAAAGATTACAATACATGTCCAACAAGGACCAGCAACGTACTGGTATGTTGCTGGACTTTGAATGTTTATACCAGAATGATGCCTGCGGGTTTAGGTATCATCTTGGTATCATTCTTTTCAGCCAGCGGCCGGCTTTCATGTAAAAGCAATTCTAGCAGATAATTAGCCTCTAGACTGCTTTTACAAGCAGTGGGAGGGAATGTCCCCCCCCCCCCGGATATAAAAAGCGCCATTGGGAAATTGGGAAAGCATTTTATCACACCGATCTTGGTGTGGTCAGATGCTTTGAGGGCAGAGGAAAGATCTAGGGTCTAACCCCCCAATTTTTTTCAAAAAAAGAGTACCTGTCACTACCTATTGCTATCATAGGGGATATTTACACTCCCTGAGATAACGATAACAATGGTAAAAAAATAAAATATGGAAGGCACAGTTTAAAAATAAAATAAAAAAGCCAAATAAATAATAAAAAAAAAAAAAAGCACCGCTGTCCCCCCTGCTCTTGCGCAAAGGCGAACGCAAGCGTCGGTCTAGCGTCATATGTAAACAGCAATTGCATCATGCATGTGAGGTATCACCGTGAAGGTCAGATCGAGGGCAGTCATTTTAGCAGTAGACCTCCTCTGTAAATCTAACGTGGTAACCTGTAAAGGCTTTTAAATGCTTTTAAAAATGAATGTAGTTTGTCGCCGCTGCGCGTTTGTGCGCAATTTTAAAGCATGTTGTGTTTGGTATCCATGTACTCGGCCTATGATCATCTTTTTTATTTCATCAAACATTTGGGCAATATAGTGTTTTTTAGTGCATTAAAAATAAAAAAAGTGTGTTTTTCCCCCAAAAAATGCGTTTGAAAAATCGCTGCGCAAATACTGTGTGGAAAAAAAAAATGCAACACTCACTATTTTAATCTGTAGGGCCTTTGCTTTAAAAAAATATATAATGTTTGGGGGTTCAACATAATTTTCTTGCAAAAAAATTTTTTTTTTCATGTAAACAAAAAGTGTCAGAAAGTGCTTTGTCTTCAAGTGGTTAGAAGAGTGGATGATGTGTGACATAAGCTTCCTAATGTTGTGCATAAAATGCCAGGACAGTTCAAACCCCCCCAAATGACCCCATTTTGTAAAGTAGACACCTCAAGCTATTTGCTGAGAGGCATGTTGAGCCCATTGAATATTTTTTTTTGTCCCAAGTGATTGAATAATGACCAAAAAAAAAAAATGTACAAAAAGTTGTCACTAAATTATATATTGCTCAAACATGCCATGGGCATATGTGGAATTACACCCCAAAATACATTCTGTTGCTTCTCCTGAGTACGGGGATACCACATGTGTGGGACTTTTTGGGAGCCTAGTCGCGTACGGGACCCCAAAAACCAAGCACCGCCTTCAGGATTTCTATGGGTGTAAATTTTTGATTTCACTCCTCACTGCCTATCACAGTTTCGGAGGCCATGGAATGCCCAGATGGCACAAAACCCCCCCAAATGACCCCATTTTGGAAAGTAGACACCCCAAGCTATTTGCTGAGAGGTATGTTGAGTATTTTGCAGATCTCGCTTTTTGTCACAAAGTTTTGAAAATGTAAAAAAAGAAAAAAAAAAGAAAAAAAAATGTCTTTCTTAATTTTCAAAAACAAATGAGAGCTGTAAAATACTCACCATGCCTCTCAGCAAATAGCTTGGGGTGTCTACTTTCCAAAATGGGGTCATTTGGGGGGGTTTTGTGCCATCTTGGCATTTTATGGCCTTCAAAACTGTGATAGGTAGTGAGGAGTGAAATCAAAAATTTATGCCCTTAGAAACCTTGAAGGCGGTGCTTGGTTTTTGGGGTCCCGTACGCGGCTAGGCTCCCAAAAAGTCCCACACATGTGGTATCCCCGTACTCAGGAGAAGCAGCAGAATGTATTTTGGGGTGTAATTTCACATATGCCCATGGCATGTGTGAGCAATATATCATTTAGTGACAACTTTGTGCAAAAAAAAAAAAGTTTGTCATATTCCCGCAACTTGTGGCAAAATATAAAATATTCCATGGACTGAACATGCCTCTCAGTAAATAGCTTGGGGTGTCTACTTTCCAAAATGGGGTCATTTGGGGGGGTTTTGTGCTATTTTGGCATTTTATGGCCTTCGAAACTGTGATAGGTAGTGAGGAGTGAAATCAAAAATTTGCGCCCTTAGAAATCCTGAAGGCGGTGCTTGGTTTCCGGGGTCCCGTACGTGGCTAGGCTCCTAAAAAGTCCCACACATGTGGTATCCCCGTACTCAGGAGAAGCAGCAGAATGTATTTTGGGGTGCAATTCCACATATAACCATGGCATGTGTGAGCAATATATCATTTAGTGACAACTTTTTGTAATTTTTTTTTTTTATTTTTTTTTTTGTCATTATTCAATCACTTGGGACGAAAAAAATAAATATTCAATGGGCTCAACATGCCTCTCAGCAATTTCCTTGGGGTGTCTACTTTCCAAAATGGGGTCATTTGGGGGGGTTTTGTACTGCCCTGCCATTTTAGCACCTCAAGAAATGAGATAGGCAGTCATAAATTTAAAGCTGTGTAAATTTCAGAAAATGTACCCTAGTTTGTAAACGCTATAACTTTTGCGCAAACCAATAAATATACGCTTATTGACATTTTTTTTACTAAAGACATGTGGCTGAATACATTTTGGCCTAAATGTATGACTAAAATTGAGTTTATTCGATTTTTCTTATAACAAAAAGTAGAAAATATAATTTTTTTTAAAAATTTTCGGTCTTTTTCTGTTTATATCGCAAAAAATAAAAATCGCAGAGGCAATCAAATACCATTAAAAGAAAGCTCTATTTGTGGGAAGAAAAGGACGCAAATTTCATTTGGGTACAACATTGCATGTCCGCACAATTTACAGTTAAAGCAGCGCAGTGCCGAATCCCAAAAACAGGCCTGGTCCTAATGGCCCGAAATGGTCCGGGGCTTAAGTGGTTAATGATGCTTAAAGTGAAAATTTAAAAGTGAAATATTCCTTTAAATATCGTGCCTGGGGGGTGTCTATAGTATGCCTGTAAAGTGGCGCGTGTTTCCCGTATTTAGAACTGTCCCTGCACAAAATTACATTTCTAAAGGAATAAAAGGAATTTAAAACTGCTTGCGGCTTTAATGCAATGTCTGGTCCCGGCAATATGGATGAAAATCATTGAGAAAAACGGCATGGGAACCCCACCCCCAGCCCATTATCAGCCCATTTGGGTCTTGTATGGATATTAAGGGGAACCCCGCACCAAAAAAAAAAAAGGAAAGGCGTGGGGCCCCCAGGCCCTATATACTCTGAACAGCAGTATACAGGCGGTGCAAACAAGACAGGGACTGTAGGTTTGTTCTTAAGTAGAATCTGTTTGTAATTTTGAACTGGTACATTTTTAAAGTGTAGCTCCAGCCAAAAAATCTATTTTTAAGCTTTTTGGAAAACATAGGGAAGTGTTATCACCCCTGTAACATTTGTTTTGCTGTCTGTGCACCTGATCAGAAGATTTCACCTCACTTTCTGTCCCAATGACAATTGGATTTTGAAAATGTTGGGTTTTTAGGGAAACAAGGATTGGTGATAAAGCATCAGTGGAGAGGAGACACCTTTTTCCCATATTAACTCTTACAAGGGAGAATTTCCCTTCCATGGGGTAGATTTCCTCTCACTTCCTGTTGTCTCCCTCCGTTTGTAAGTAGGAGTCGTTTGAAAGTCAGATGTTTGAAAGTAGGGGCCTGCCATATGTACTCTGCAGAAATTTGGGCCTTAGGTGTTGCCACAACACTGTAAGCCCTCACAGTTACTCTTGGTGGGCGCAGGAACGGGCCCTGCTGTGAAATATTATATCAAGAATTGTAATTACATGCCCCTGTTGAACAGGGTCAGAAAAATTGGGCCTTTGGTGGTAGACGGTGTGGTGGTGTTGCCACAACACTGTAAGCCCTCACAGTTACTCTTGGTGGGCACAGGAATGGGCCCTGCTGTGAAATATTAGATCAATAATTGTAACTACATGCCCCTGTTGAACAGAGGCATGTAAAATTGGGCCTTAGGCACTGGTGCCACAACACTGCAACCCCTCACAGATACTCTAGTTTGAGTGCAGGAATGAGCCCTGCTGCAAAGTATTGCAGCAAAAATAGTAATTACACGTCCCTGTTAAACAGGGGCAGAAAAATTGGGCCTTAGCCACTGATGGCGGTACCCAGAACCAATGTTCTTACAAGCTATCAGCATGAAGATTGAGGGGGAAGAGGATAGTCACTCAGCATAACAGGATAGTCACTCAGCATCAGCATAGGCAGTCTTGAAGGGATCTCATATTCAAAAAATAATTTTTTGGTTACATCAGAATCAGGTGCTTGGTAGCTGGTGATCCAAGACTGATTCATTTTTATGAAGGTCAGCCGATCGACCAAGTCAGTGGACAGGTGTACCCTGTGATCGGTTACAAAGCTTTCAGCAGCACTGAATGTGCGTTCTGAAACAACGCTGGATGCAGGACAGGCCAGTAGCTCATTTGCATACATCCTTTTGCCTGCGTACTTGCGTAGCCCCTTGAACGCCTACTGGTTCTGAGGACAAATCAGCAGAGGAAGAGGCCATGGAGGAAAAAGAAAAGGAGGGGGTGGAGGAGAGAGGTGTGTCAGAATCACCACTAGTAGCATTTTGGAGGTGTAGTGGTGGAACAACCTCCAACACTACTGCACCCTGTCCTGCATCCTTCCCAGCTGCCAGCAGAGTCACCCAGTGCGCCGTGAAAGATAGGTAACATCCCTGTCCATGCCTGCTGGACCATGAGTTAGCGGTAATATGCACCTTACCGCTGACCTCCCTGTCCAGCGAGGCCAAGACATTGCCTTCCACATGCCGGTAGAGAGCCGGAATCGCCACTGAGGTACCGCACATTCCACAAACTCACGGAAGGGGGCATAGTCTACCAACTGAAAAGGCAGCAGTTTAAGTGCTAGCAATTTAGCCAAGCTAGTATTCAACCGCTGGGCATGTGGATGGCTGGGAGCGAATTTCTTTTGCTGGTGTAGCAACTGGGGCAGGGAAATTTGCCTGGTACAATCGGACGTTGGTGTACCGATAGTACTTGGCAGTGGCACACCTAATTATACACCTTCATGCCTCTCAGTGCTGGTTTCTGAGAACACTGAAGTTATAGTGGTCCGCTTTGTTCTTTGGTGTGGGTCTTTTATGTACGCTTGCCAACAGACTGCATGGCAGGTCTACATATGTCTGGTCAAGCATGTGGTGCCCAAGCGGCTGCTGTTTTGACCACGCTTGATACGCTTCAGACATATGTTGCAAATAGCAACGGTGCAATCTGCTGCACACGTGTCAAAAAAGGCCAACACCAAAGAACTTCTGGAAAAGTCAGCAGCGCCCTGCACATACGGAGCTCTGCGGTGTGATGCAGTTGGTTGGATGCTCTTAAGCTTGCCCCTGGAGGGCATCCTGCCTCGTTGGAGATGTGCCTCCTCCTCCTCTCTCCCATCAGTTTGTTGTCCTTCTTGGGCACCCCCTCTGTCTGGGCTTACGTTACTGCCTTCCTCAAGCTGTGTACCATCATCGGAGCCTTCAGAACGCTGCGCATCCTCCTGCAGCATGTACCCAACACTGTGGTCGAACAGTTCAGGGGACTCCTCTGTGCATGATGGTGGGGCTAGAGAAGGAGCAACTGATGACCTTGAGCCGATGGAATAGGCCGCTTTGGCACCTGCATTGGCAGCCAAAGTAGCCTGGGTGACAGAGGATGAGGAGGATGAGGACGGCTTGGTCATCCACTCTACCAACTCTTCTGCATGTTGTGTCTCAATGCGGCCAGCTGCCGAAAAAAAGGACAAGCATGCCCCATGGCCACGTGCTTATGAGGATGCACCGTGTCCACGACCAGCACTGTTGCCTCTAGACACAGAGCCTGCTTGCCCTCTTTTATTGGCCTGTGAGTGTCTGCCTCTCCTTGTTGGCCTTCCAGACATACTGTATTTGATGTATTGGAATAGGTACACAAGGAATGGCCTGCAGTGAGATGTAGCTGTACAAAGTTGGGATGTATATATATATACTGATTATACTGCAGCTAACTCAATCAACTGCCTTCCTGTAGTATAGACTACAGGAAGATTGCTAGTATAGTATAGACTACTATGCAGAGGCGTATCTAGTAAAAATGGTGCCTATGGCAAGCACTAAAACTGCGCCTCGGTCAAAACATTTGAAACCCGTCTCTTAGATAACCTAAAGGAGGTGTCGTTAGAGTCTGAGATGAAAGAGGGAAAGAAAGAAGAAGGGAAAGAAAGAAGGATGGAAGGACAGCGGGCCCAGATCCTACACCACAATAGCAATATGTGTATTCCAGAAAGTTTAAAGAGGAAGTAAACCCGGATGGGTTTTACTTCCTCTTTGTTTCCCTGCAAAGGTAAAGCATAATGGGCTACTATGCGTCGCATAGTAGCCCATTATGTGTCACTTACCTGAAACCGAAGCCTGCAATGTCACCGCTGTCGCCTGTACAGGAAGTGTCCATTCTTCACCCCTCTTCCTTCCGGGGCCGCGGACTCTGGCTCTGTGACTGGCCGGAGCCGCGTGACGTCACTCCCGCGCGCAGGAGCCACCAGTGACTGCATGACCCTTATAGAAATGGCAGAGCGTGCCGTTTCTATAGTACACCGAATACATCTGCGCATGTGCAGAAGAAATCAGAGTACGGGGACATTGTAAATATCTCCTAAACCATTTAAGAGATATTTCCAGCACCTACAGATAAGCCTTAATCTAGGCTTACCTGTAGGTGAAAGCGGTTGTACAGGGGTGTATCAGAAGATAAAGATACTTCAAACACCACATCCCCCATCAAACAGAGATGGTTAGAGAGTGTGCAGACATGGTGCAGGAGACAGTCAGAGACTGCAGACATGATACAAGAGATCAGAGACTGCAGTTTCTGTCTTACTAACAGTCCATTTGCCAAGCATAGTTAGTAAAACAATAAATGGTTAATAAGTTTGAAGATCCAAGTCTGACCAGCCTAAATACTGAAAGGCAATAGAAAAACAAATCATGCAGAGCACACAGGACTTTGGCACCAAGAGCTCTTTAGAAGCTGCAAATCATCAGGAACACTGTGTCACACTCTTGCAGCATCTTCCAGAAGTCTAATCATTTTCAGTGTGCTCACCTGTCCTGTGTGCAGTGTAAATAAATAAAGAGGAGAGTGAGAGGAATCATTTCCTAACCAGTGTGAGCATTGGCTGATCTGCAAACAGGATGGGTGAGCTGCTGCTGCTTAGATGTCTGCAGCTGGCATTACGTGTGTGTGACACAGTGTGAGACAGAGAGAGATTCATCTCCTGGTATCTCCTTAGCTAGGAGCACTCCTCCACCCTCTTTAGGTGTGTCACATAAACAAGGGAGCTCCTCCTCATATCAGCTCTGTAATGAGCTCCCACCTTCTCCTGCCATCACTTTATCTAACAGAGCTCCATCCCTGGCACCACCTCTATGATCTCCCTCCCTCCTCCTGTCAGCCTGTACTGCTAACCTGTTCTTCTGCTCGATGGTGTCCTTCAGGGCAGGCAGCCCAGGTCACGGCATCCCCCCTCCTCCTGGGCACAGTGCTGAGGCTCTCGGAGAGCAGATTCCAGATGAGGGACACAGCAGCATGCCGCAGGCGGCGGCCATATCTCTTGTCATGTGACTGCAGTCAGCTGACACCTGTGAGGGTGGGGCCTTCTGTATCACAGACACTGGTTGGCTAGGACACTGCTATCTCTTTAGCTGGCTGTTACACCCCTCTCAGCATACTGTGTGGGCGGCGCCGGAGCGGTTCATCTTTTTTAAGGGGAAGAGGGGGAAATCAGACAACTCAGTCCAGTCCATCCCTGCCTAGGACAAAAACGTTTTTTCGGAAAACTACTCAGGACGGCCATAGCCTGGGAATGTCCCAGCAAAATTGTGACTGTTGGCAAGTATACCCTGGTAAGTGCTTTGCTGCCCAGCCACTCACGAGCGCCCCCTTCAGATTGCGCCCATGGCACGAGCCACATCTGCCATACCCTAGATACGCCACTGCTACTATGGACAGATTGCTATCATCGAAGGAAAAATTAATTCCCAAGTTTATCAAGACATTTTGCAGGAGAACTTAAGGCCATCTGTCCACCAGCTGAAGCTCAACAGAAGATGGGTGTTGCAACAGGACAATGACCCAAAGCATAGAAGTAAATCAGCAACAGAATGGCTTAAACAGAAGAAAATACACCTTCTGGAGTGGCCCAGTCATAGTCCTGACCTCAACCCGAATTGAGATGCTGTGGCATGACCTCAAGAAAGCGATTTACACCAGACATCCCAAGAATATTGCTGAACTGAAACAGTTCTGTAAAGAGGAATGGTCAAGAATTATTCCTGACTGTTGTGCACGTCTGATCTGCAACTACAGGAAACATTTGGTTGAAGTTATTGCTGCCAAAGGAGGTTCAATCAGTTATTAAATCCAGGGGTTCACATACTTTTTCCACTTGCACTGTGAATGTTTATATGGTGTGTTCAATAAAAACATGGTAACATTTAATTCTTTGTGTGTTATTAGTTTAAGCAGACTGTGATTGTCTATTGTTGTGACTTAGATGAAGATCAGATCACATTTTATGACCAATTTGTGCAGAAATCCATATCATTCCAAAAGGGTTCACATACTTTTATTTGCAACTGTATTTGCAAGAGAACAACATGAATGGTCTGCAGTGAGATCTAGCTGAACATTGTGCACAGGATGTAGTACTTTATATACTGCAGCTAACTGAATAAACTGTCTGCCTGTAGTATAATAGCAAGAGAAAAAAAGGAATGGTCTGCAGTGAGCTTTAGCTGCACACTGTGCCCAGTATACAGTACACTGACTTAATATACTGCAGCTTAGCTCAATCAACTGGCTGCCTGTATATATATATATATACACACACACACACACACACACACACAAAGCGTGCAATGCATATATATACTTAATATACTGGAATGATGGATCTAACTAGCTCAATCAACTGCCTGCTCAATCTAGCTATTGCTAACTAAAATAAAAGGACAATCTCTCTCTTTCTCTGTCTCTAAGTATGCCGCCGGAACACACTACACAAGGCCGACTCGAAGCTCATCCCTATTCATCACTTACAAATCCTCCTAAACACCCCTTGTGACTTTTACCATTTGGGAGGTCACAGATTCACGCTATTCACATCCAATTGACAGTTCCATCCCCAACCATGCCCGACCATACCTATTGGATATATGTTTGGGTACCGACTCCAAGAAACTGACGTCCATATTTTATAACTGTCTCTTAATCCCAGCCGCCACTAAAACAGCAGTAAAACCAGATGGGAGGGGGGTGTTGGGGAATTGAAGGACGATGACTGGGATGAGGTCCTGGAAACATTCAAATAGTTTTTTTCCAAATTATCTGATAGACTCACCAGTTTGCATATATTGCATAGTACTTACTAGACCCCCATATGTTTATCCAGATTCCTGCCACAACAGAGTTAAGCATTGCCTTGGTGTGGTGAAAACAATGTTACCTATTTCCATTTATTATGGTCTTGTCCTGCTATAATAGGATACTGGACTCAAGTAGTTAGGTTTCTCCATGATTGTATGGGGTCTCCAGTTACTTTATGCCCCAAATAGTGATGAGCCGAACACCCCCGGGTTCGGTTCGCACCAGAACCCGCGAACGGACCGGAAGTTCGAACGAACATTAGAACCCTATTAAATACAATGGATGCGAACGTTCGAATTCTAAAGTGCTAATTATAACAACTATTATGCATGTTATTGTCCTAAAAAGGGTTTGGGAACCCGGGTTCTGCACCAGGGGACATGTATCAATGCAAAAAGAAGTTTTAAAAACGGTCGTTTTTCGGGAGCAGTCATTTTAATGATGCATAAAGTGAAAAAAAAAAAGTCAAATATTCCTTTAAATATCGTACCTGGGGGGTGTCTAAAGTATGCCTGTGAAGTGCCACGTGTTTCCCGTGTTTAGAACTGTCCCTGCACAAAATGACACTTCTAAAGGAAAAAAAAGCCATTTAAAACTGCTTGCGGCTTTAATGTAATGTCTGGTCCCGGTAATATGGATGAAATTCTTTAAGAAAAATGGCATAGCTACCCCATGACCCCCCCCCCCCCTACCCCAGCCCATTACCAGCCCCTTTGGGTCTTGTATGGATATTAAGGGGAACCCCGCACATAAAATAAAAAAGGCCCTATATACTCTGAACAGCCGTATACAGGCGGTGCATACAAGACAGGGACTGTAGGTTTGTTCTTATGTAGAATCTGTTTGTAATTTTGAACAGGTACATTGTTGAAGTGTAGCTCCAGCCCAAAAATCTATTTTTAAACTTTTTGGAAAACATAGGTAAGGGTTATCACCCCTGTAACATTTGTTTTGCTGTCTGTGCCCCTGTTCAGAACATTTCACCTCACTTTCCGTCCCAATGACAACTGTTTTTGAAATGTGGTGTTTTTCTTGAAACAAGGATTGCTGATAAAGCATCAGTACAGAGGAGACACCTTTCTCCCATATTTATTCTTACAGGAGAGAATTTTCCTTCCTAGTGGTAGATTTCCTCTCACTTTCTGTTGTCTTCTTGCGTTTGCAAGTAGGAGTCGTTTGTAAGTTGGATGTTTGAAAGTAGGGACCTGCCGTATATACTCTGCAGAAATAGGCCCCTTAGTTGTTGGTGTTGGCACAACACTGTAAGCACTCACAGTTACTCTTGGTTGGTGCTGGAACGCCCTGCTGTCAACTATTATATCAGGAATTTTAATTACATATAATTGTTGAACAGTGGTAGTAAAAATTGGGCCTTTGATGGTGGTGCTGGTGCCACAACACTGTAAGCCCTGACAGTTACTCTTGGTGGGTGCAGCAATGGGCCCTGCTGTGAATTATTAGATCAAGAATTGTAATTACATGCCCCTGTTGAACAGGGGCTGAAAAATTGGGCCTTAGGCACTGGTGGCACAACACTGCAACCCCTCACAGATACTGTACTTGGAGCACAGCAATGAGCCCTGTTGCAAAGTATTGCTTCAAAAATTGTAATGACACGCCCCTGTTAAACAGGGGCTGAAAAATTGGGCCTTAGGCACTGGTGGCACAACACTGCAACTCCTCACAGATACTGTACTTGGAGCACAGCAATGAGCCCTGTTGCAAAGTATTGCTTCAAAAATTGTAATTACACGCCCCTGTTAAACAGGGGCTGAAAAATTGGGCGTTAGGCACTGGTGGCGGCACCCATAAACAAAAATGATCTTCCAAGCTATCATCATCAATCGTATCATTGAGGACTCGGAGGAGGAGGATAGGCAGTCAACATAACAGCACAGGCACTCAGCATCAGCATCAGTCTTGAAGGGATGTGACATTTTAAAATCAATTAGTCTGTTATATCAGCATCAGGTGTGTGGTAGCTGGTGGTGATCCAAGACTGGTTCATCTTGATGAAAGTCAGTCGATCAACCGAGTCGGTGGACAGGCGCACCCTGTGATCCGTGACAAATCCTCCAGCAGCACTGAATGTGCGTTCCGAAAGAACGCTGGATGCAGGACAGGCCAGTAGCTCAATTGCATACTGTGCAAGCTCTGGCCAGTGATCCATCCTCAAGACCCAGTAAGCCAGAGGATTTTCGGTGGGGAAGGTGTCCAAGTCTGACCTTGCCCCTAGATATTCCTGCACCATGTTTATCAGACGCTGGCGATGGTTGCTGGAACCAATCATACTTTGGGGCTGCGGACTAAAGAATTGTCTGAACGCATCGGTCAGACGGCCACCTTCCCCACCGCTCCTTCTTTGACTGGCCGAAGCCTCAGCAACTCGTTGTCCAGGACCAGGAGTTTGCAACCTCCCAGTCTCTGGGAACGCGTTGCACAGACCTTTCTGCAAGGCCTCCCGGAGTTGTCTCATCCTCTGCTCCCTCTGCGACGGTAACATAAGGTCCGCAACCTTACCCTTGTACCGTGGATCAAGGAGAGTGGCCAGCCAGTAATGGTCCCTCTCCTTGATCCGAAGAATACGAGGATCCTTCCGCAGACTTTGCAGGATCAGGGAGGCCATGCAGCGTAGGTTTGCTGAGGCATTCGCTCCGGAGTCCTCTGGGTCACTAAGGACGACATGATCCGCAGCCACCTCCTCCCAGCCACGTACAAGTCCACTGGTTTCTTGGGACTGTAAATCATCCCTAAAAGACTGCTGCTGATGATGCTGAGTGCCAGCCTCCACCTCCATGCTGACACAATCCTCCTCCTCCTCCTCCTCCTCCTCCTCTTCCTGTGCGATGGGTGGGACAGAAGGAACACTGTCTGGGTAAAGGGGGCCTTGAGAGGCAAGGAAGTCCTCCTCTTCCTGCCTCTGTTCTGCCTCAAGTGCCCTGTCCATTATTCCACGCAGCGTGTGCTCCAACAGGTGGACAAGAGGTACAGTGTCACTGATGCATGCACTGTCACTGCTCACCATCCTCGTGGCCTCCTCAAATGGTGCCAGGACAGTGCATGCATCCCTGATCATGCCCCACTGGCGTGGAGAAAAAAAACCAAGCTCCCCTGACCCTGTCCTGGTGCCGTAGTCGCACAGGTACTCATTGATGGCCCTCTGCTGCGTGTGCAGCCGCTGCAGCATGGCCAACGTTGAGTTCCACCTGGTGGGCATGTCACATATAAGGCGGTTCTTGGGCAGGTTCAACTCCTTTTGCAGCTCAGCCAGGCGAGCACTGGCATTATAAGATCTGCGGAAATGCACACAGACTTTCCTGGCCTGCCTCAGGACATCCTGTAAGCCCGGGTACCTGCCCAAGAACCGCTGCACCACCAGGTTAAGGACGTGAGCCACACAGGGCACATGGGTCAGTTGTCCCTGTCGGAGGGCGGAGAGGAGGTTGGTGCCATTGTCGCAAACCACCATTCCTGGCTTAAGCTGGCGTGGCGTCAACCACCTCTCGGCCTGGCCCTGCAGAGCAGACAGGACCTCTGCCCCAGTGTGGCTTCTGTCCCCCAAACACACCAGCGCAAGCACGGCATGGCATCTTTTTGCCTGCGTACTTGCGTAGCCCCGTGAACGGCTACGGAGCACCGCTGGTTCATAGGACAAACCACAGGAAGAGGCCATGGAGGAAGAAGAAGAGGAGGGGGTGGAGGAGAGAGGTGTGTCACAACCAGTAGTAGCATTTTGGAGGCGTGGCGGTGGGACAACCTCCAACACTACTGCACCTTGTCCTGAATCCTTCCCAGCTGCCAAAAGAGTGACCCAATGGGCCGTGAAAGAAAGGTAACGTCCCTGTCCATGCCTGCTGGACCATGAGTCAGCGGTAATATGCACCTTACCGCTGACCGCCCTGTCCAGCGAGGCCAAGACATTGCCTTCCACATGCCGGTAGAGAGCCGGAATAGCCTTCCGTGAGAAAAAGTGGCGTTTGGGAACCTGCCACTGAGGAACCGCACATTGCACAAACTCACGGAAGGGGGCCGAGTCTACCAACTGAAAAGGCAGCAGTTGAAGCGCTAGCAATTTAGCCAAGCTAGCATTCAACCGCTGGGCATGTGGATGGCTGGGAGTGAACTTCTTTCGACGGTCCAGCAGCTGGGGCAGGGAAATTTGCCTGCTAGAATCGGACGTCGGTGTACTGCTAGCAGAGTGGGCGCAAGTACTTGGCTGTGACACACCTAATTCTACACCTTCATTCCTCTCAGTGCATGTTTCAGAGAGGACTGAAGTTATAGTGGGGTTGGAGATCCCAGCTGATGCGGTGCAAGGAGAGGTCCGCTTTGTTCTTTGGTGTGGGTCTTTGAGGTAGGCTTGCCAACGAGCTGCATGGCAGGTCAACATATGTCTGGTCAGGCATGTGGTACCCAAGCGGCTGATGTTTTGGCCACGCGATATACGCTTGAGACATATGTTGCAAACAGCAGCTGTGCAATCTGATGCACTAGCCTCAAAAAAGGCCCACACCAAAGAACTTTTTGAATGACGGGCAGAGGCAGCGCCCTGCACAGGCGGAGCTCTGCGGTGTGATTCCGTCGGTGTACTGCCCTTACGCTGGCCACCAAAGGGCATCCTGCCTCGTTGGAGATGTGCCTCCTCCTCATCCTCCTCCTCCTCCTCTCTCCTATTAGGCACCCACGTGGAGTCATTGACCTCATCATCCCCTCCCTCCTCATCACTGGAGCCAATCTGGCAGTATGCTGCAGCTGCTGGAACATGACTGCCAGATTGGTGTCCTTCTTGAGCATCCCCTCTGTCTGCTCTCACGCTACTGCCTTCCTCTAGCTGGGTTTCATCATCAGACCCTTCGAAACGCTGGGCATCCTCCTGGAGCATGTACCCAACACTGTGCTGAAACAGTTCGGGGGACTCCTCAGGAGGAGGACATGGTGGGTCTAGGGAAGGAGTGACTGATGATTTGTCTGACATTGATACCAGGGAAGACGACGCTTTGGCAGCTGCTTTTCCAGTACCCTGAGCCTGGGTGAGAGAGGATGAGGAGGAGGAGGAGGGCTTGGTCATCCACTCTACCAAGTCTTCGGCATGATGTGGCTCAACATGTCCAGCTGCCGAAAAGAAGGACAAGCGTGTCCCATGGCCATGTGCTGATGACAATGCACCGCGTCCACGACCAGCACTGTTGCCCCCAGACACAGAGCCTGCTTGCCCTCTTTTATTGCCTCCTGACTGTCTGCCTCTCCTTGTTTGCCTTCCAGACATTCTAATAGATGGCCTGCAGGGAGATGGGAAAAAAGCAATAAGGGCTACCTTCAGGTGTCCTTCTCTGTCCCTGGAAACAAGGACTTGCAGAGTGAAAGAAAAAAAACACTCTCCCTACCTACAGTTTTCTGTCCCTAGAAAAAATGTTTTTTTTAATCACAATATAGCACAAGGAAAATTAACTCACTGTCCTTACAGGTCCCTGGAAACAAGGACTTGCAGAGTGAAAGAAAAAAAATACTCTCCCTACCTACAGTTTTCTGTCCCTAGAAAAAAATGTTTTTTTTAATCACAATATAGCAAAAGGACAATTCACTCACTGTCCTTCCAGGTCCCTGGAAACAAGGACTTGCAGAGTGAAAGAAACTGACACTGTCCCTACCTAGAGTTTTCTGTCCCTAGAATAAATGTTTTTTTTAATCACAATATAGCACAAGGAAAATTAACTCACTGTCCTTACAGGTCCCTGGAAACAAGGACTTGCAGAGTGAAAGAAAAAAAACACTCTCCCTACCTACAGTTTTCTGTCCCTAGAAAAAAATGTTTTTTTTAATCACAATATAGCAAAAGGACAATTCACTCACTGTCCTTCCAGGTCCCTGGAAACAAGGACTTGCAGAGTGAAAGAAACTGACACTGTCCCTACCTAGAGTTTTCTGTCCCTAGAATAAATGTTTTTTTTAATCACAATATAGCACAAGGAAAATTAACTCACTGTCCTTACAGGTCCCTGGAAACAAGGACTTGCAGAGTGAAAGAAAAAAAATACTCTCCCTACCTACAGTTTTCTGTCCCTAGAAAAAAATGTTTTTTTTAATCACAATATAGCAAAAGGACAATTCACTCACTGTCCTTCCAGGTCCCTGGAAACAAGGACTTGCAGAGTGAAAGAAACTGACACTGTCCCTACCTAGAGTTTTCTGTCCCTGGAATAAATGTTTTTTTCAGCACAATATAGCACAAGGACAATTAACTCACTGTCCTTACAGGTCCCTGGAAACAAGGACTTGCAGAGTGAAAGAAAAAAAATACTCTCCCTACCTACAGTTTTCTGTCCCTAGAAAAAAATGTTTTTTTTAATCACAATATAGCAAAAGGACAATTCACTCACTGTCCTTCCAGGTCCCTGGAAACAAGGACTTGCAGAGTGAAAGAAACTGACACTGTCCCTACCTAGAGTTTTCTGTCCCTAGAATAAATGTTTTTTTTAATCACAATATAGCAAAAGGACAATTCACTCACTGTCCTTCCAGGTCCCTGGAAACAAGGACTTGCAGAGTGAAAGAAACTGACACTGTCCCTACCTAGAGTTTTCTGTCCCTAGAATAAATGTTTTTTTTAATCACAATATAGCACAAGGAAAATTAACTCACTGTCCTTACAGGTCCCTGGAAACAAGGACTTGCAGAGTGAAAGAAAAAAAACACTCTCCCTACCTACAGTTTTCTGTCCCTAGAAAAAAATGTTTTTTTTAATCACAATATAGCAAAAGGACAATTCACTCACTGTCCTTCCAGGTCCCTGGAAACAAGGACTTGCAGAGTGAAAGAAACTGACACTGTCCCTACCTAGAGTTTTCTGTCCCTAGAATAAATGTTTTTTTTAATCACAATATAGCAAAAGGACAATTCACTCACTGTCCTTCCAGGTCCCTGGAAACAAGGACTTGCAGAGTGAAAGAAACTGACACTGTCCCTACCTAGAGTTTTCTGTCCCTAGAATAAATGTTTTTTTTAATCACAATATAGCACAAGGAAAATTAACTCACTGTCCTTACAGGTCCCTGGAAACAAGGACTTGCAGAGTGAAAGAAAAAAAACACTCTCCCTACCTACAGTTTTCTGTCCCTAGAAAAAAATGTTTTTTTTAATCACAATATAGCAAAAGGACAATTCACTCACTGTCCTTCCAGGTCCCTGGAAACAAGGACTTGCAGAGTGAAAGAAACTGACACTGTCCCTACCTAGAGTTTTCTGTCCCTGGAATAAATGTTTTTTTCAGCACAATATAGCACAAGGACAATTAACTCACTGTCCTTACAGGTCCCTGGAAACAAGGACTTGCAGAGTGAAAGAAAAAAAATACTCTCCCTACCTACAGTTTTCTGTCCCTAGAAAAAAATGTTTTTTTTAATCACAATATAGCAAAAGGACAATTCACTCACTGTCCTTCCAGGTCCCTGGAAACAAGGACTTGCAGAGTGAAAGAAACTGACACTGTCCCTACCTAGAGTTTTCTGTCCCTAGAATAAATGTTTTTTTTAATCACAATATAGCAAAAGGACAATTCACTCACTGTCCTTCCAGGTCCCTGGAAACAAGGACTTGCAGAGTGAAAGAAAAAAAACACTCTCCCTACCTACAGTTTTCTGTCCCTAGAAAAAAATGTTTTTTTTTATCACAATATAGCAAAAGGACAATTCACTCACTGTCCTTCCAGGTCCCTGGAAACAAGGACTTGCAGAGTGAAAGAAACTGACACTGTCCCTACCTAGAGTTTTCTGTCCCTGGAATAAATGTTTTTTTCAGCACAATATAGCACAAGGACAATTAACTCACTGTCCTTACAGGTCCCTGGAAACAAGGACTTGCAGAGTGAAAGAAAAAAAATACTCTCCCTACCTACAGTTTTCTGTCCCTAGAAAAAAATGTTTTTTTTAATCACAATATAGCAAAAGGACAATTCACTCACTGTCCTTCCAGGTCCCTGGAAACAAGGACTTGCAGAGTGAAAGAAACTGACACTGTCCCTACCTAGAGTTTTCTGTCCCTAGAATAAATGTTTTTTTTAATCACAATATAGCACAAGGAAAATTAACTCACTGTCCTTACAGGTCCCTGGAAACAAGGACTTGCAGAGTGAAAGAAAAAAAATACTCTCCCTACCTACAGTTTTCTGTCCCTAGAAAAAAATGTTTTTTTTAATCACAATATAGCAAAAGGACAATTCACTCACTGTCCTTCCAGGTCCCTGGAAACAAGGACTTGCAGAGTGAAAGAAACTGACACTGTCCCTACCTAGAGTTTTCTGTCCCTGGAATAAATGTTTTTTTCAGCACAATATAGCACAAGGACAATTAACTCACTGTCCTTACAGGTCCCTGGAAACAAGGACTTGCAGAGTGAAAGAAAAAAAATACTCTCCCTACCTACAGTTTTCTGTCCCTAGAAAAAAATGTTTTTTTTAATCACAATATAGCAAAAGGACAATTCACTCACTGTCCTTCCAGGTCCCTGGAAACAAGGACTTGCAGAGTGAAAGAAACTGACACTGTCCCTACCTAGAGTTTTCTGTCCCTAGAATAAATGTTTTTTTTAATCACAATATAGCAAAAGGACAATTCACTCACTGTCCTTCCAGGTCCCTGGAAACAAGGACTTGCAGAGTGAAAGAAACTGACACTGTCCCTACCTAGAGTTTTCTGTCCCTAGAATAAATGTTTTTTTTAATCACAATATAGCACAAGGAAAATTAACTCACTGTCCTTACAGGTCCCTGGAAACAAGGACTTGCAGAGTGAAAGAAAAAAAACACTCTCCCTACCTACAGTTTTCTGTCCCTAGAAAAAAATGTTTTTTTTAATCACAATATAGCAAAAGGACAATTCACTCACTGTCCTTCCAGGTCCCTGGAAACAAGGACTTGCAGAGTGAAAGAAACTGACACTGTCCCTACCTAGAGTTTTCTGTCCCTGGAATAAATGTTTTTTTCAGCACAATATAGCACAAGGACAATTAACTCACTGTCCTTACAGGTCCCTGGAAACAAGGACTTGCAGAGTGAAAGAAAAAAAATACTCTCCCTACCTACAGTTTTCTGTCCCTAGAAAAAAATGTTTTTTTTAATCACAATATAGCAAAAGGACAATTCACTCACTGTCCTTCCAGGTCCCTGGAAACAAGGACTTGCAGAGTGAAAGAAACTGACACTGTCCCTACCTAGAGTTTTCTGTCCCTAGAATAAATGTTTTTTTTAATCACAATATAGCAAAAGGACAATTCACTCACTGTCCTTCCAGGTCCCTGGAAACAAGGACTTGCAGAGTGAAAGAAACTGACACTGTCCCTACCTAGAGTTTTCTGTCCCTGGAATAAATGTTTTTTTCAGCACAATATAGCACAAGGACAATTAACTCACTGTCCTTACAGGTCCCTGGAAACAAGGACTTGCAGAGTGAAAGAAAAAAAATACTCTCCCTACCTACAGTTTTCTGTCCCTAGAAAAAAATGTTTTTTTTAATCACAATATAGCAAAAGGACAATTCACTCACTGTCCTTCCAGGTCCCTGGAAACAAGGACTTGCAGAGTGAAAGAAACTGACACTGTCCCTACCTAGAGTTTTCTGTCCCTAGAATAAATGTTTTTTTTAATCACAATATAGCAAAAGGACAATTCACTCACTGTCCTTCCAGGTCCCTGGAAACAAGGACTTGCAGAGTGAAAGAAACTGACACTGTCCCTACCTAGAGTTTTCTGTCCCTAGAATAAATGTTTTTTTTAATCACAATATAGCACAAGGAAAATTAACTCACTGTCCTTACAGGTCCCTGGAAACAAGGACTTGCAGAGTGAAAGAAAAAAAACACTCTCCCTACCTACAGTTTTCTGTCCCTAGAAAAAAATGTTTTTTTTAATCACAATATAGCAAAAGGACAATTCACTCACTGTCCTTCCAGGTCCCTGGAAACAAGGACTTGCAGAGTGAAAGAAACTGACACTGTCCCTACCTAGAGTTTTCTGTCCCTGGAATAAATGTTTTTTTCAGCACAATATAGCACAAGGACAATTAACTCACTGTCCTTACAGGTCCCTGGAAACAAGGACTTGCAGAGTGAAAGAAAAAAAATACTCTCCCTACCTACAGTTTTCTGTCCCTAGAAAAAAATGTTTTTTTTAATCACAATATAGCAAAAGGACAATTCACTCACTGTCCTTCCAGGTCCCTGGAAACAAGGACTTGCAGAGTGAAAGAAACTGACACTGTCCCTACCTAGAGTTTTCTGTCCCTAGAATAAATGTTTTTTTTAATCACAATATAGCAAAAGGACAATTCACTCACTGTCCTTCCAGGTCCCTGGAAACAAGGACTTGCAGAGTGAAAGAAACTGACACTGTCCCTACCTAGAGTTTTCTGTCCCTAGAATAAATGTTTTTTTTAATCACAATATAGCAAAAGGACAATTCACTCACTGTCCTTCCAGGTCCCTGGAAACAAGGACTTGCAGAGTGAAAGAAACTGACACTGTCCCTACCTAGAGTTTTCTGTCCCTAGAATAAATGTTTTTTTTAATCACAATATAGCAAAAGGACAATTCACTCACTGTCCTTCCAGGTCCCTGGAAACAAGGACTTGCAGAGTGAAAGAAACTGACACTGTCCCTACCTAGAGTTTTCTGTCCCTAGAATAAATGTTTTTTTTTAAGCACACTATAGCAGAAGCACAAAACACACTGACACTCTCCCTACCTATCCTTCTCTTTCCCTAAACTAAAGGAATCCAGGTTAAGCAAGAAAGAAATAACAGTCACTGTCCCTGCCTATGCTACTCTATCCCTGCTCCGGAACACACTACACTAGGCCGCCGTGCTGGCGGCCTTTTATAGTGTGGGGCGTGTACTAAACACCCTCAGCAATAATTGGCCACAGGCATCCTGCCTGTGGCCAATCATTGCTCTCCTCGCTGCCGGCGCTGTGATTGGCCAAGCATGCGGGGTCACAGTGCATGCTTGGCCAATCACAGCGCCTGGATGACACTGCGATGGCGTAGTGCATTGTGGGCCGTTCGCGTCACTCGAATTTGGCGCGAACGGCCCAAATCGTTCGATCTTCGTCGAACGATCGAACAGCCAATGTTCGAGTCGAACGTATGTTCGACTCGAACACGAAGCTCATCCCTAGCCCCAAACAATGTATATTGGGTCGTCACATGCCTGATGAAGGAGCCCTGCGTGGCTCCGAAATGTTGTAATCTGCTGTAATGATGTGATCACTGATTAAAGCTCTGGACCTACTCTGGAGATCCTTGGTGTGCTGGTGACATCTGTTTTCCTTTTCCATGATCGTATGAGGTCTCCACTTACTTTATACCCCAAACAATGTATATTGGGTCTTCTTCCCACTTTGGAAGAGGATAAGCACCTCCATGTTTTTCTTCATGAAATGCTTTTTACAGCCAGGTTATTGATAGCAAGGATGTGGCTTAGAGAATCCCAACGACCTTCCAGAACTGGGTCGCTGCGGTAAATGCCACCTTACCTTACAAAAAAGTTTTACATATCCATAGGGGATTCCCTAATAAATATCACAAAATTTGGGACAGATGGTTGGAAAATGCTTCCACATGTACTGATAATGAAACGATTATTTGATGAGGATCTAGGCTTTGGGTACTGAGAACCGTCTTCTAAGGGTACTTTTACACTGGGGCGTCGCGGGCGTTGGCGGTAAAGTGCCACTATTTTAGCGGCTCTTTACCGTCGTTTTTGCCACGATTCTCGGCCGCTATCGGGGGGCTTTTAACCCCCGCTAGTGGCCGAAAAAGAGTTAAAACCGCCCGCAAAAGTGCCGCTATAGCGTCGCTATGCCGGCGGTACAGCCACGCTGCCCATTGATTTCAATGAGCTGGGGCGCTTTAGCTACAGCACTGCAAAGATGCGGATAGCAGGACTTTTTTTACCGTCCAGCTAGCGCACCGCTCCAGTGTGAAAGCCCTCGGGCTTTCACACTGGAGAGAAAGGAGCGGCTCTTTTAGGTCGCATTGCAGGCGCTATTTTTAGCGCAATAGCGCCTGCAAAGCGCCCCAGTGTGAAAGCAGCCTAATGCCGTGTACACACGACCATTTTTAATGACGAGAAAAATGATTTTTTTTATATTGGTCATTAAAAATGATCGTGTGTGGGCTTCAGAGCATTTTTCACGATGTGAAAAACGGCCATGAAAAAATTGGAACATGCTCTAATTTTTCGCGTCGTTTTTTACATCGTCGTTTTTCTCGTCATGAAAAACGGCCGTGTGTGGGCTTTAACGACGTGAAAAAAATGCGCATGCTCAGAATCAAGTATGAGACAGGAGCGCTCGTTCTGGTAAAACTAGCGTTCGTAATGGAGATAGTAGCACATTCGTCACGCTGTAACGGACTGAAAAGCACGAGGCTGAAAAGCGTGAATCGTCGCTCAACAAACTTTACTAACATGAATGGTGGCGCAATCCGAATGGAACTTCCCCTTTATAGTGCCATCGTACGTGTTGTACGACACCGCGCTTTACTCAAGTATTTTTTTCCACGATAGTGTGTAGGCAAGGCAGGCTTGAGAAGAATCACGTCGAGAAAAATGCATTTTTTTCAATGACATTAAAAACGGTCGTGTTTACGAGGCATTTGTGTCTTTTTACCTTGTGTTATTATACCATTATTAAACATAGGTGCCACATATTGTCATTCTGTGTAATTGTTTATCATGTAAGAACATGCCATTGCTCCTTGTTTTGCCTTGGTGCTGAACAGACCGTTACCTGTTACTTTCTTTTGTACAATAAATAATTTTTTCTTTTGATAAAAAAAAAAAAAAGAGACTCCTTGCACTCTTCACATGTATACCCTTCCAAGGAAGATGTCTATTTGGCAAGGCATTTAAATAAAATAACCAAAACAGACTTTCCAACCAAGTTTGAGAAGCAGCACGGTAGACATGGAAGCAGGGAGGAGGCTGAAATTGGGGTGAAAGATGATCTAGACAAAAGATCTAGACAGGAACCAAGCAATAGCATCTAAAAAATTCAGATTCTAACTTTAATTCCACCCAGTTATAGCTAAATCTCTAATAAATGATTTTAATCACTACACATTATCCTACAGAGTAGCACCAACAATAATCACTTCTTGTGCTCAGATTTTCAGAGTAGCAGACAGGAACTCCATTCCAGACCTTTCCTGGAAAATCTGAACCAATGACCTTTAATTGTGTTAAGGAGCTTTCTCTAGATCAGTGGTTCTCAACTCCAGTCCTCAGGGCCCACCAACAGGCCATGTTTGCAAGATAACTGAAATGCATCACAGGTGATATAATTTGCTGCTCAGGGATTGCAGTATTCTAGTCTGCATCTCACCAAGGTAATACTTAAAATCTGGCCTGTTAGTGGGTCCTGAGGACAGGAGTTGAGAACCAGATCTAGATAATGGAATACACACTTTACAAACTAGGGTCCTTATAATCCCCTCATTGCATAAGCAACATAGTTCTGTGGACAACTCATTGTGCTTGTTTCCCCAGGTAACACCCAGCCTCACATTGAAGGGAGCACATGTAATAATATTACAGTAAATGCAAGTCAATATCTTTGCATCCAAATAGCCGTGGCTCCTAAAACTCCTGGCTCCTGTTATTTTCCTGGCTGGGCCTTAGGTATTTTTTTAAATACTGTCCAAGAACAAGTATGAAGGATATGAAGTTTAAACCACTGACTTGCATATACATAATGGCATCCCAGTCATAGTCCATGGGGTTCAATATTTGAGTTGGCCCACCCTTTGCAGCTATAACAGCTTCAACTCTTCTGGGAAGGCTGTCCACAAGGTTTAGGAGTGTGTCTATGGGAATGTTTGACCATTCTTTCAGAAGCGCATTTGTGAGGTCAGGCACTGATGTTGGACGTGAAGGCATGGCTAGGAATCTCTGCTGTAATTCATCCCAAAGATGTTCTATTGGGTTGAGGTCAGGACTCTGCAGGCCAGTCAAGTTCCTCCCCCTTAAACATGCTTTTCCATGTCTTTATGGACCTTGCTTTGTGCACTGGTCCAGATCATTTTGGTGGAGGGGGAATTATGGTGTGGGTTTGTTGTTCAGGGGTTGGGCTTGACCCCTTAGTTCCAGTGAAGGGAATGCTTAAGGCATCAGCATTACAAGATATTTTGGACAATTTCATGCTCCCAACTTTTTGAGAACAGTTTTGGGATGGCCACTTCCTGTTCCAACATGACTCTGCACCAGTGCACAAAGCAAGGTCCATAAAGACATGGATGAGCGAGTTTGGGGTGGAGGAACTTGACTGGCCTGCACAGAGTCCTGACCTCAAGCGGATATAATACCTTTGGGATGAATTAGAGTGGAGACTGCCAGCCAGGCCTTCTTGTCCACATCAATGCCTGATGTCATAAATACACTTCTGAAAGAACAGTCAAACATTTTCATAGACACACTCCTAAACCTTGTGGTCAACCAGAAGAGTTGAAGCTATTATAGCTGCAAAGGGTGGCCCAACTCAATATTGAACCCTACAGACTAAAGCTCAATACACACTATCAGTTTTTCTGCAGGTTTTTGTCTTCAGGTTTGTCAAAACCATGTAGTTCAAGGGCCTGCCTGATTGCCTACGAATTGAAACTCTTAAGGTTTGACCTCATATTAGATGGGTTTGGTAAACCTGAAGACAAAAACCTGCAGAAAAACTGATAGTGTGTATGGGGCTTCAGACTGGGATGGCAATAAAGTTAATGTGCGTGTAAAGGCAGGTGTCCCAATACTTTTGGTAATATAGTGCATGTTCCATATCAGAGACTCAAAGTATTGAAACCAGAGGATGAGCATAAGACTGTCACAAGATTTATAGTTGTTATTTTATTATTATTCCATTGAAATTCAGGTTAGTTTATCACCAAAGTTTAATAAGCAACTTACTTTTATTATAATTACAATTAACAACATTCTGTGCTGAATTTGTGTTTTCCTACAATATGTAACACCACATCTCCCAAATTATCAAAGATCAACAGAAGCAGTGACAGCATGCTGTGCACAGCGCTCGATATGGAAGCCTATTAACAATGCCAGCAACTGAATATGATATAATGAATATTCTTTATCACCATCACTTGTGTATTTCAATTAGTAATCAATCAGTTGAATGAATTTTTCTGTTTAGCTTGATTTCAGTGCAACGTACTCCCTGATGCTAAGCTGATCTCTTTCACACTATGCCATACAAAACCCCCTATCTCAGGACAATTGTCCTCTATTCCTCTAATTACATTTTTCACCCACTGTCAAACATCTCAGTTTTTTCCATCTGATAATAACTTTGTTTACTTTATTAACAGGCCAAAGTTAAAAGTCATTTAAGAGTACCAGAGTAAAGACTGATACACACGATCAGAATTTCCGACAACAAATGTTCGATGTGAGCTTTTGGTCGGATATTCCGAGTGTGTAGGCTCCATCAGACATTTGCTGTAGAAATTTCCGACAGCAAATGATTGAGAGCTGGTTCTCAATTTTTCCGACAACAAAAGTTCTTGTCGGAAATTCCGACCATGTGTATCCAATTCCGACGCACAAAAATCCTACGCATGCTCGGAATCATTGTACTTCATTTTTCTCGGCTCGTTGTAGTGTTGTACATCACCGCGTTCTTGGCGATCGGAATTTCCGACAACATTTGTGTGACCGTGTATATGCAAGACAAGTTTGAGCGAAAATCCGTCGGAAAAAAAAACACGGTTTTGTTGTCGGAAATTCCGATCATGTGTACACGGCAATAGACACCAACTATTGTATATGCTTTTAAAAGCTTCAGTTCTCAAAATGTAAACCTTGGTGCACCATAGGTGGTAGAATTGCTGCCATTATATTTTGGTGTCAATACAGCCAATATGAACTGTTACCCAGATTTGGGACTATTGCCGCGTACACGCGACCGTTTTTAATGTCATTGAATAAAACTGCATTTTTCTCGACGTGATTCTTCTCAAGCCTGCCTTGCCTACACACTATCGTGGAAAAAAATGCTTGAGAAAAGCGCGGTGACGTACAACACGTACGACGGCACTATAAAGGGGAAGTTCCATTTCAAATGGCGCCACCCTTCATGTTAGTAAAGTTTTTTGAGAGACGATTCGCGCTTTTCAGCCCCGTGCTTTTCAGTCCGTTACAGCGTGACGAATGTGCTATCTCCATTACGAACGCTAGTTTTACCAGAACGAGCGCTCCGTCTCATACTTGATTCTGAGCATGCGCATTTTTTTAAAGCCTACATACGGCCGTTTTTCATGATGAGAAAAACGACAATGTGAAAAACGACGAGAAAAATTAGAGCATGTTCCAATTTTTTCATGCCCATTTTTCATGTCGTGAAAAATGCTCTGATGCCCACACACGATCATTTTTAATGACCATTTTAAAAAATTGCATTTTTCTTGTTTTAACCACTTGACCACTGGGCACTTAAACCCCCTTAATAACCAGACCAATTTTCAGCTTTCGGTGCTCTCACATTTTGAATGGCAATTACTCAGTCATACAACACTGTACCCATATGAATTTTTTGTCCTTTTTTTCACACAAATAGAGCTTTCTTTTGGTGGTATTTAATCACCGTTGGGTTTTTTACTTTTTGCGCTATAAGAGAAAAAAGGCAAACAATTCTGTAAAAAAATGTTTTTTTTTTCGTTTCTGTTATAAAATTTAGCAAATTACTATTTTTTCTTCATAAATTTTGGCCAAAATTTATACTGCTACATATCTTTGGTAAAAATAAGTACAAATTGGTGTATATTATTTGGTCTTTGTGAAAGTTATAAAGTCCACAATCTATGGTGCCAATATCTGAAAATTGATCACACCTGAAGTACTGACGGCCGATCTCATTTCTTGAGACCCTAACATGCCAGAAAAGTACAAATACCCCCCAAATGACCCCTTTTTGGAAATAAGACATTCCAAGGTATTTAGAAAGAGGCATTGTGAGTTTTTTGAAGTTGTCATTTTTTCCCACAATTCTTTGCAAAATCAAGATTTTTTTTTTCTCTTTTTTTTTTCACAAAATTGTCATATTAGCAGGTTATTTCTCACACACAGCATATGCATACCACTTCTGACATTTCTCTCCTACATGTATTATCATCATTTGTTTGCTAGAAAATTACATAGAACCCCAAAACATTATATATGTTTTTTTAGCAAAGACCTTAGAGAATATAATGGTGGTTGTTGCAACTTTTTATCTCGCACGATATTTGCGCAGCAATTTTTTTAACGCGTTTTTTACGGAAAAAAATGTTTTGTGCTTAAAAAAAAAAAAAAAACAGTAAAGTTAGCCCAATGTTTTTGCATAATGTGGAAGATGAAGTTACGCCGAGTAAATAGATACCTAACATGTCACCCTTGAAAATTTCACATGCTCGTGGAATGGCGCCAAACTTCGCTACTTAAAAATCCCCATAGGCGACGCTTTAAATATTTTTACTGGTTACATGTTTTGAGTTACAGAGGAGGTCTAGGGACAAAATTATTGCTCTCGCTCTAACGTTCGCGGTGATACCTCACATGTGTGGTTTTAAAAACGTTTTCATATGTGGGCGGGACTTATGTATGCGTTCGCTTCTGTATGCGAGCTCACGGGGACAGGGGCGCTTAAAAAAATATATATTTTTTTTATTGTTCATTTTACTTTATTTATTTTAGTTTGACATGTTTTTCCGCCCCAAAAATTTTTTTGATCACTTTTATACCTATTACAAGGAACGTAAACATCCCTTGTAATAGGAATATGGCATGACAGGTCCTCTTTACAGTGAGATATGGGGGTCAATAAGACCCCACATCTCATCTCTAGGCTGGGAAGCCTGAAAAAAAAAACAAAAAACAATCCTGGCTTTGATCGTAGCGGTGAGTCGGTAGAAGCACCGGAGGGCGGCGGGGGGGGACATCCCCTCTCGCCTCCCGTAAGAATGATCAAGCGGCGGAACAGCCGCTATGATTGTTGTTATGGTGTAGGGAATCGCCGGCTGAAAAAGCTAATATCTGAATGATGCCTGTAGCTGCTCCCATCATTCAGATATCCCCGCACAAAGTCAAGGACGTCATATGACGGCCGGCGGGCGGGAAGTGGTTATTGCAGAGTATTGCCGGGCATTGCGGAGTATTGCAGGGCATTGCGGAGTATTGCAGGGCATTGCGGAGTATGGCAGGGTATTGCACGGGGTATTGCACAGGGGGTATTGCACAGGGTATTGAAGAGTATTGCGCAGGGTATTGCAGAGTATTGCGCAGGGTGTATTGTGCAGGGTATTGCAGAGTATTGTGCAGGGTATTGCAGAGTATTGTGCAGGGTATTGCAGAGTATTGTGCAGGGTATTGCAGAGTATTGCGCAGGGTATTGCAGAGTATTGCGCAGGGTATTTTGCAGAGTATTTTGCAGAGTATTGCGCAGGGTATTGCAGAGTATTGTGAAGGGTATTGCGCAGGGTATTGCAGAGTATTGCGCAGGGTATTGCAGAGTATTGTGCAGGGTATTGTGCAGGGTATTGCAGAGTATTGTGCAGGGTATTGTAGAGTATTGCGCAGGGTATTGCAGAGTATTGCGCAGGGTATTGCAGAGTATTGCAGAGTATTGCAGGGTATTGCGCAGGGTATTGCAGAGTATTGCGCAGGGTTTTGCAGAGTATTGCGCAGGGTATTGTAGAGTATTGCGCAGGGTATTGCAGGGTATTGCAGAGTATTGCGCAGGGTATTGCAGAGTATTGTGCAGGGTATTGCAGAGTATTGCGCAGGGTATTGCAGAGTATTGCAGAGTATTGCGCAGGGTATTGCAGAGTATTGCGCAGGGTATTGCAGAGTATTGCGCAGGGTATTGCAGAGAATTTTGCAGAGTATTGCGCAGGGTATTTTGCAGAGTATTGGCAGGGTATTGCACAGGGATGGCTGAGCAGGGATGGATGGATGACTGGATCTGTGACTGCAATTGTCACAGATCCAGCCCAGTGCTGCTGCCATGATTCGTTCTCTCCCCCTCTCCTCTCACACTGTACCGATCGGTACAGAGAGGGGAGAGAGGAACCGGCGTCATCACATGACGCCGGTCTGTTTACAAGTGATTGCTCCGTCATTTGATGGAGCGATCACGTGGTAAACGGCCGCTATCAGCGGCGATTTACCGCGATTCGTGATGCGCCGGGTCGTCTGGACCCGGCGGTCACGGAGATTCCCGTGTGCGCGCCCCAGGTGGCGCGCGGAAGCGCGATTCTGGGAGGACGTTATATAACGTCCTCCCAGAGTTAAGCAACCACCTTGTCGACGTTATTTGTCGGCAGGTGGTTGTAAACTGGTTAAAAACGGTCGTGTGTACGCGGCATAAGATTTAGTGCCTTAGGATATTTGTAGGTAAAAGTTAAAAAAATTCCCTATACAACCGCTTTAAATCTGGATAGATTTACACAATATGAATTACTGATGTTTGTAATTTATTTTCAGATGGTGTATGACTCCTTGATTCTTCAGACATATACCGTAAATAGCTTCAGCAAATGTCCTGAGGAAGCAGAAGGTCAACAAAACGTGTAAACAGAAGCCAATATGTCTAGATAGTATTGCTTTACTCCATGTTGATGGGATTTAATCCTTTATCTTGATATTTATATTTTTCCATATAATAAAAACTGTGCTTTTATGTATTTTGTTGTTATGACTTATGTACAACACTGGTGAGGTATACTTAAAGTCCCATTGATCATTCTATATGGATTCTCCATTATTATGTCCTACATCTTTAGTTCTCCTTCTCTGTATGATCAAATTGAAAAAAATATGAACCATTTGACGTACCTACTGGTCATTTGTGGTTAAAGTGACATTAAACTCTAGTTTAAAAAAATCTGTTCAAGTATGTATTCTACATTCGTTTTTCATGGTCCCACTGTATGAATGACCCACCCTCTCATGCTCATTCTCAAGATTGACTATGGACTATGGGATTAGTAGTGTGCATAGAGCAGTGAACATGATCACATCTAATGTGGTCTGCTAGTTCGAAACAAACAGAAGGGAGGGGAAAGATGGGAGGTTCGGGATATCAAAGAGGACATTACAAGGAGGCAAAATGATATTGTTTAGTGTCGCTTTCACAAAGGAAGTCTCTATAAGTAATCACTAGTTACCTTTTGTAATCACTAACCCTTTTTAAAAGTGCACCCAAGCCAAGCAGGTTACTACACTTCAGGTTATACAAAAGTACCTCTCACAAATAATCCAGTTTGCCTGGCAATCAACAACAAAAGGAACATGAGTATGTGATTGTGCTGTAGGCCAAATCTCTGTATCTACTTCACATTTACTGTAAGGCAGAATGTTGTTACCTTACATTTATTGCATTTCTGTGGTTCCTGTTCAGTAAAAATTCTGAAGATGTTTGTTGCAGCAATACAGCCATACCTGTAAACATTTGTAGGCAGGTGCAGTCTGCTGTCTCTTCTGCAGGTGGCGCTCAACCACAGCGGCAAAGCAGAGGGGGTCATTGGGAACATGGTTCCACTATGGTTTCCTGAGTCACTAAGGCAGTGATCCGATTGGATGCTGGGTGCCTGTGTGACTGGTGGCCATCTTGGGTGTGGCAGAATCTTTTCAAGACCATGGCTCCTGGGTTTGGAGCACATTCTTTCAAAGTGGCTAGAGTAGGGAAAGAGCACCCACCTGTCAGGGAATTTAATAGCGGCAGGGAAAGGTTTCAGATGAGTAGGGACTAGAGTTGCCACCTCATCCCTTTAAACCTGAACACTTATTAATTACACAGGTTCTGTGGCTTAATTAGGATGGTAAATAAACTCACTTAGTGCCTTATCTGCATTAAATTAGCCTCAGAACCTGTGTAATTAATATGTGTTTGGGTTTAAAGGGATGAGGTGGCAACCCTAGTAGGGACAGGCTAGGGACTCACTAAACTATTCTGTAAACTGTAAAAAAAAAAAAAAAATAATAAAGAAATAAAGTTTAAAAAAAAAAAAACTATACTGTAGTACTGTAGGACCCTTTGGGACCTGACTGACCAGGCTGCATTCTACCCTCTGAAGACAGATTATGGTGGTGCATCTTTACCCGCTTCCTCTCTTCCTTGAACAACTGTGAATGTTACCCTAGTGACACTTTCCTGCGGGCGTTGTTTGTAGTTGACATTGTATCAAATACAATTTCTGAGTTTATCTGCACCTGAACTCTGAGGTTGATTTACTAAAGGCAAATAGACTGTGCACTTTTGCAAGAATACCCAATCGCATGCAAGGAAAATTAAATAAACAACATTTGCTTGCACATGATTGGATCATGGAAGTCAGTAGAGCTCCCCCTCATTTACTAAGCTCTGGAGCAACTGCACTGCACAGGGCAACTGCACATGCAAAAGTGCAAAGTCTATTTGCCTTTGGCAAATCAACCCCTCTGTATCTTTACTGCCACTGTACCTGCTACACCTACCCACACATTGGGGTTTATTTACTAAAGGCAAATATACTTTGCACTACAAATGCACTGCAAGTGATCTGAGGGGGTCATGCAAGGAAAATAAAAGACACCATTATTTCTTGCACATGTAGCTCCCTGCTCCTAATGGGTAGGCGCTATATGTACGTTTAGGTTTGTCTGAGCTGTAGTTTAGCTCAGAGTAATTATGTTAAATTGCTGGTTTCTGTTCCAGTTCAGCTGGGTTGTGTATTTTCCACTTGGCCGTGGGTGTCGCTGTCACCACCGGTCAGTGTTGGAAATGCAACGTGCTGGATGCATTGAGTACCCCTTTACCCAGAAACAGCCCAGTGGGAGTGGTTCCCCAGCTGTGCATTCTGTGAGAGGGTACTTAAGGGGCAGACGCCATCTTTTCAGGTCTCTCTGACCTGATGGCCCTCCTGGCCTAAGGTATGTTGTAGCAGTTCTTCTACCTCGGGGCCTGCTGGCCCAAGGCCTCGTTACTGGAAGTAGGCCCAGGAGTTTCTAGGGTCTACTGGTCCAGGGGTGGTCCTGTGCTGTCTTGCCTGCAGGGAGAAGCCGAGCAATTGGAGAAACCAGGGGAGGACTTTTCTCAGGAGAGGACCGAGCAAAAAGGCTGGTATCTCAGGAAGAGCTTGGAGACTCAATTGGAGGACGCATCCCGGCCAATCTACCACACAGTATTGCCGGCTGGCTGAAAGAATCTGGTACTGTGTAACTGTACTTGACTTTGCAAAAGTTCTTGGTAATACACTCCTGTGGCAGAGGATTGTACAACAAATCTAATATATTCAACAAGTCTGTGGCAGAGACTAAGACCGAGCACCACACTGGCTGCTAGGTCAGTGAGAGAGGCCTATCCGGTGGTTGCTAGATCCAGTTGTGGAAGCTGTTTGTCCTCTGGATCAAAGAAGTACCCGTGATCTGCAGAACAAGGTACCTGAATCTCCCCTAACCCTCCATCCCTCTATCTGACTTTGTTAATAAAAGCAATGGGAAAAAGAGACTAATGCCGCGTACACACGACCGTTATTCATGTCATGGAAAAAAACAAAGTTTTTCTCGATGTGATTTTTCCTGTTTCCTTTCAAGCCTGCCTTGCATACACACGTTTGTGGAAAAAAATGCTCGAGCAAAGCACGGTGACGTACAACATGTATGACGGCACTATAAAGGGGAAGTTCCATTCGAATGGCGCCACCCTTTGGGCTGCTTTTGCTGATCCTCGTGTTAGTAAAAGTTTGGTGAGAGACGATTTGCGCTTTTCAGCCTCGTGCTTTTCAGTCCGTTACAGCGTGACGAATGTGCTATCTCCATTACGAACGCTAATTTTACCAGAACGAGCGCTCCCGTCTCAAACTTGATTCTGAGCATGCGCTTAGAGGGGTGTATTTTTTTCCATTATCTGTGCCCCTTTCTTCAGTTTTGGGTGCATGCCCATTCCGCTCCGCTCACATGTTCTTCTGCCTTGGCTCAAGTCCTGGCCAGCCGCCTGCCTGCTTATCTCCTTGCTTTCCCTGGTGGAGTGATCTTCCTCCGCTCCCCACCCAGTAGTAGCCGGGGCCCAGAGAGTAAGACTTGACAGGCTGTGAGGTGGGCGGTGGCGGCGACGGGCAGAGAGTCACTGATTGCCGCCATTACTAGTAAAAAACAAATGTCCCCGGATTTCATTAAAAAAATCTGGTCACCTTACTCTATTATTCTGCTCTTCCCTATTATCAGTATGCCCATTGTTAACACATTAGCACTGCAGCACAATTGGCTGGCTCCTTTTTCTGCCCTTTCCTCCCAGCCTGCAGGAACTACAAGATGTTGATAGCATGTGAAATTTGGGTGCTGCAAAAATACATTTAACAATATATGAAGAAATACAGAGATGCATTTGTTTGTATTTTATATCTGCCTAGAGTTTAGATTACATTTTCTTTGCTGGAACGAATAAATAATAAAGCACTCCAGCCAGGAGGAAAATTACATCACTGACAGGGTGCTTGCTTAGCGTTTTTAAAATTTCTGTTTGTTTTTTGAAGCTCATTCTTCCCTTCTTTAGTGTCCCCCAAAAATATCCTATATACTTGCTTATTCTTTCATGTTCCAGTATCCAGTACCTATGGAGAAATGGCTTCCTGTCACACAACCTTCTCCATGTTGTTTACAGAATGAAATCGTGATGTGCTTATGTCATGCTTCCTTCTGTTGGTGGGTCCAATAATCACAACACTTGGTCATAACGCACACAAAATTAATGAACAACCCTGAGCACCGCCCATATGGACATCAGTGAATTCCCATTGTATCATGGAAAATGTTGTATGTATTTAAGTCTATGAAAGGTCTCCAATGTGACGCGTGCCACCGCAAAAGATCTTCCACCAAGCATCTGAGCAAAGTAAAACAGAATGCAGAAACGTATCAACTACACAAAAAGTTATGAAAAAATATAATAATAGTGTTTTTATTTGGATGCAAAGAAGGGGGTAAAGGACAAAAGTACCAGGAGTCCTTGAATCAGGCTAAATGACCCTGGTGATCTGCATGAATTCAAACACTAAAAAAGTGGTGGTTGCTTTGGTCATTGTCCTACACAGAGAAGCAACTAAAATATGTAAAAATATGATGGGTGTGTTGTTTATTGAGTTCCAGTAAAAAAAAAAAAAAAAAAAAAATCCTGGGTAATGTTATTCTTTAAAGGAGCACTAACTTTTAAATTGAATATATATAGCATGTAGACAAGAAAATAACACCCATACTACCTGGCCAAGTTTTTATTTTTTTTAGTTTAATTGTGGTAATGCTTGAGCTAACCAGTCCAATCACATCTGTCAAACCCTCTAGTTGCTGTAAACCATGTTTTGTCAGAACACCTAATCATTAGCCTGGTTATGTAAATCTCCAAGCTAGTGGTTGCTCTTGAACATTTCTTTGCAGAATATTTATGTAAATCCTCTATCCTAAGGCCTCATGCCCACAAACGTTTTTACAGCCACTTTTATGAGCGTTTTTTGCAGCTTAAAAACGTCTCTCCATGTTAGCCTATGGCCTCATGCCCACCATGATGTTTTTGAGCTGTAAATGGCATAGCCGTTTTTAAGCTGCAAAAAAAAACCCAGGACCAGTGCGTTCTGAAGCTCCAGCGCTAGAGCTGTAAAGACGTCAGATGCCGGCAAAGGGTGTTAAATGCGATTTAATGAGGCTTAACGCTGTGTTAAGCCTCGTCCGGCATTTCTTTCTCTATTCCAAATCCATGGTTCCCCATGGGAGCCCATTGATTTGAATAGAGGTCGCGCCAGAAGTCGGATCAAGATGATCCGACTTGCGGAGCGACTCGTTTGCGAGAATCTTGAAGGGGAACCCCGCAAAAATTGTAAAAAAAATTAGCGTGAGGTTCCCCCAGGACGATACCAGACCCTACGGTCTGGTATGGATCTTGAGGGGAACCCCCCCTACACCAAAAAAAATGGAATGGGGGTTCCTCCTGGATCCATACCAAACCCTTGTTGGAGAATGCAGCCCGGCAGGTCAGGAAAGGGGGCGAGCGAACGCCCCCCCTCCTAGACCATACCAAGCCACATGCCCTCAACATGGGGGGGTTGGTGCTTTGGGGCAGGGGGCACTTCTCCCCCCCACCCCAAAGCACCTTGTCCCCATGTTGATGAGGACAAGGGCCTCCTCCCGACAACCCTGGCAGTTGGTTGTCTGGGTCTGCGGGAGAGGGGCTTATCAGAATCTGGGAGCCCCCTTTAATGAGGGGGCCCCCAGATCCTGGCCCCCACCCTATGTGAATGAGTATGGGGTAGACAGATTTTTAAAGTAATTTATTAGGCAGCTCCGGGGGTCTTCTTCCGACTTCGGGGGGTCTCTTCCAACTTCGGGGGACTCTTCCGACTTCTCCGCTCTCTTCTAATGCTCTCCGGTTCTTCTCCCGGTCTCCAGTTCTTCTGCCGTGCTCCTCCGATATCTTCTGACGCTCTTTTGCTAGCGTTGGCCCGGTCTTCTCCACCGTCTTCTTCCCACTTCTCTTCTTCGATGTTGACACCACGCTCTCCCCCGCTGTAATGCCGTGTGCACGGTTCGCAATGACTTATAAAGGCATGGGGCGTGGTCACCGCGTGATGTCACCCGGTGACCCCGCCCCCTTATGGCGTCACAGTCCCGGGGCATGATGGGACTGTGACACCATAAAGGGCGGGGTCACCATGTGACATCACCCGGTGACCACGCCCCATGCCTATAAAAGTCGTTGCGCACCTTGCACATGGCATTACAGCGGGAGAGACCATCGAGTCAACATCGGGAGAAGAGAAGAGGGAAGGAGAAGACTGGGCCAACACTAGCAAAAGAGCGGCAGAAGATAGCGGAGGAGCCCGGCAGAAGAACCAGAGACCAGGAGAAGAGAGCGGAGAAGTCGGAAGAGACCCCCGAAGTCGGAAGAGACCCTCAAAGTCGGAAGAGACCCTCGAAGTCGGAAGAGACCCCCGAAGTCGGAAGGAAGAGACCTCCGGAGCTTCCTAATAAATTACTTTTAAAACATGTGTAGTGTGTTTTTTTATAAACTTTTTTCCTCAGGTGAATGGGTAGGGGTACGATGTACCCCATACTCATTCACATAGGGTGGGGGGGCCGAGATCTGGGGGCCCCCTTATTAAACGGGGCTCCCAGATTCCGATAAGCCCCCCGCCCGCAGACCCCGACAACCAACGGCCAGGGTTGACGGGAAGGGCCCTTGTCCTCATCAACATGGGGACAAGGTGCTTTGGTTGGGGGGCGCAGTGCCCCCCTGCCCCAAAGCACCAACCCCCCCATGTTGAGGGCATGTGGCTTGGTATGGTCTAGGAGGGGGGGCCTTCGCTCGCCCCCTTTATTGACCTGCCGGGCTGCGTGCTCAGATAAGGGTCTGGTATGGATCCTGGGGGAACCCCCACGCCATTTTTTTTGGTGTGGGGGCTTCCCCTCAAGATCTATACCAGACCGAAGGGTCTGGTATCGTCCTGGGGGGAACCTCACGCAAATTTTTTTTAAAATTTTCGCGGGTTTCCCTTCAAGGTTCTCTGCACACGAGTTGCCCCGCAAGTCGGATCATCTTGATCAGACTTCTGGTGCGACCTCTTTTTAAATCAATGGGCTCCCATAGGGAACCATTGATTTTGAATAGAGAAAGAAAAACGAGGCTGAAAGCTAGCGCGGGGAAACGTGCATTGAATTCAATGCAAAACGCGGAAAAAATTCTGTTAAAAACACCGTTTTTTCCTGGCGTCTGTACTAGCTTTACAGCCCGTTTTTTAAAACGTCCGTGGGCATGAGGCCTAATCGTACAGTACAGGACACAGCAAAGTATTCATAGACCTTGGGTTTTAGGCTCGTACCTTTGGTTGATTGGATACTGGCAAAGCTCAGTTTTCTGATAGTGGCATAGGTGACAGACCTATTTTCCCCTGCAGAGAAATTACTGTTAGCAAGTTTATTATTTTATTGTTTTACCTTTGTATGTGTCATCTCTTTAATCAGCTTCTTCACTGTCTTCTAATATAAAGAAATAGAAGAAATGCATCTGAATAAGTGCAACTTTGGTAAAACGTTGGGAGCTGTACCCATGTTGTGGGGATGGTCTGCAACATTGATTTGGGCACTGGATCCTGCATGGATGCTCACCTTGGCACTTAGTTTAACACTGTGTAGTGGCCGCAGGGTACTGTACAGGTTCAAGGTTGTGGTCCACCGCTGTAGAACCCAGACCCAGAAGACGACTTCCACTGTAATGGTTGAAGCCTGGACTGTAATGGTTGAAGCCAGCATCATGGACAGTTAAGACGGGGTCACTATATATCTCTAATCATTACTGCAAAACAGGGTCTATGTTTGTAATGTATACACTTTACAGTGTAAACATTTCAAGCTAAAATTAACCACTTAGAGCTTATTCTCTTGTGGATGACCAGGTGTTACATCACACCCCTGGTCACCCACTTTACTGACACTTCCCCCTAGAACCACCTATAAGGTACTCCAGTGCCGTTCCTTCACCATGAGCATTTATTACAGGACAGTCAACACATTGCTGCGCACTCCTTCCAGTCACTTGCCCTATATTCTGCACCCTACTTCATGAGTAACCCACATGAGAATACTCTCACCTGTTGCTATGGTGCAAACCAGGCAAGATGGAGCCATGGCGAAAACCTCAGTTAAACATTTGCTTCCCATGCACTGGAGCAGGAACCCATTTTAACAAAAGACTCTGCATCTGATTTTAGCTCTATATAAGGTACGCAGCAAGCAGTGTACCTGACAAAAGCAGACTTTTATACATCTACAGTATGTCACAAATGCTCACACAATTAATGGCCCTAAGACAGTCATCTTTTTCCAGGGATACAAAAAGCCCTGCCCCTTTTTTAGCTCCTCCATCTTTACCTGGGTCAGATCCTGATATTCATTCTAGATAAGGCAGATACAGATGGGAATTATGAGGATATAGAAAAAAAGTTAGAGTAGGCTACAGAAGATTTTTCTCCCCCACGCTGTTTTACACCTGAAGCGGGAGCTTCACGCTACATGCTTGCTAATATGAGTAAACTCACTGTTGTGGTGCACAAAAGTCTTGGTATTGTACCTTCTCTGCTCTTTTGTGTGGATGCCCTAAAACATGCCATGGGACAAATTTCCAGAAAGGCTCTATTTTCCATCCACATGTGCAGAAACATGTGGCTCAGAGCCTGGACAGCTGAAGCTTCCTGCAAAAAGCACCTCACATGTACAGTATGTTCTGTCAAGGTAGAAATCTTTTTGGGGGAGGCCAGTACCTTCACAAGACAGGTTAAAATGATTCTATTCAAACCTATATACTGTACCAAGGCCCAACAGAAGTAATAGTCCAATTCTGGACTTAAAATCCCTCATCAAATCCCTTCAAATTCCAAAGTTTTACAATCCTCAAGATCAGTCCTTCCTAAGAAATATTTGGCATTTGTAGACATCCAGGATCTGCATATTCCAATTATCCACCTCATAAGCCCTTTCTACACTTTGCAGTGGTCATTTCCAGTTTGTTGCACTGCCCTTCGACTTATCCTCTGCTCCCAAAGTATTCACAAAACTCCTGCCATCTTTTCTTGCCCATCTCAGAATTCAGGGCTTCCAGGTCACAGGTTATCTGCAAAAAAATGGCCACTGCCCTAACCTATAAGTGACCTTTGCAGCAAGGAGCACATGGAAGAGTGACACATGTCAATCAAAACCAAGGAAATTCCCTGCTCAACTTACCGACCAGCCTGCAACCACCCGAATTATCCTGTCTAATAGGGATGAGCTTCGAGTTCGAGTCAAACTTATGTTCAAATCGAACATTGCCTGTTCGCCCGTTCGCCGAACAGCGAACAATTTGGGGTGTTCGCGGCAAATTTGAAAAGCCACGGAACACCCTGTAAAAGTCTATGGGAGAAATCTAAAGTGCCAATTTTAAAGGCTTATATGCAAGTTATTGTCATAAAAAGTGTTTGGGGACCCGGGTCCTGCCCCAGGGGACATGTATCAATGCAAAAAAAAGTTTTAAAAACTGCCGTTTTTTCTGGAGCAGTGATTTTAATAATGCTTAAAGTGAAACAATAAAAGTAAAAAGTTCCTTTAAATTTCGTACCTGGGGGGGGGGGGTGTATAGTATGCCTGTAAAGCAGCGCTTGTTTCCCATGCTTAGAACTGTCCCTGCACAAAGTGTAATTTCTGAAGGAAAAAAAGTAATTTAAAAGCACTCGCGGCTATAATGAATTGTCGGCAATACAGAGAAAAGTCATTGATAAAAAAAAATTAAAATCCGTGGGGGTCCCCCCAAATTCAATTACCAGGCCCTTCAGGTCTTGTATAGATATTAAGGGGAACCCTGCATTAATTTTTTTTTTAAATGACGTGGGGTTCCCCCCAAATATCCATACCAGACCCTTCAGGTCTGGTATGGATTTTAAGGGGAACTCCACGCCAAATTAAAAAAAAATGGTGTAGAGTTCCCCCCAAAAATCCATACCAGACCCTTTATCCGAGCACGCAACCTGGCAGGCCACAGGAAAAGAGGGGGGACAAGAGAGCGCCCCCCTCCTGAACCATACCAGGCCACATGCCCTCAACATGGGGAGGATGCTTTGGAGGTCTGTGACCCCTCAAAGTACCATGTCCCTATGTTGATGTGGACAAGGGCCTCATCCCCACAACCCTTGCCCGGTGGTTGTGGGGGTCTGCGGGCAGGGGGCTTATTGGAATCTGGAAGACCCCTTTAACAAAGGGGACCCCCAGATCCTGCCCCCCCAATTTGAATTAGTAAGGGGTACATTTTACCCCTACCATTTCACAAAGACAGTGTAAAAAATTGTAAAAAAACACAGACACAGTTGGGAAAGTCCTTTATTAAAAATAAAAAAATAAAAAAAACATTCCAGCGATGAAATCCAGTGTCCCGCGGTGATCCGATGTCCAGCGCTGCAGTCCCCTCCAGTCTCCACTCCACACGAAACCCCCATGACGTACGAGGGGGCAGGGTCACTCGTCACATCATAGGGTAAGCCCCAGCTTTCCTAGCTTGCCGGGGAATAGCCAATGACGTAGGCGGGATAGCTATGAGTAAGCACTCCTAAGTGTGAAACGCGTTAGCTGTCCCTGTTACCCCGTTGCTGTGACATGTAGTGCCTGTTTTATTTTTCCAATAAAAGCCACGTTGGATTGGAGTGCGGCTATCCAGATTTCTTCATTTTTTCCTCATTGCCTTGTGCATTGCCAGCACCCTTGGTTCCTGGAGAGGTATTTGTTGTTGGGGTGAGTCTATTTGGAGCGGCAATTTTTGTTTTGTCATTGGCTATTCCCCGCAAGCGGGGAAAGCCGGGGGCTTACCTCTATGATCTGATGGGTGACCCCGCCCCTTGTACATCAGACCCCGCCTACCTGAGCGGACCTGATGGGGAACTTCATCCGCAGTGTAGTAAATGAATAGACCCCGCCCCTTCTCACGTTCCCCATCAGGTCCGCTCAGCCTTACACCCAGTGAAAGTGACTCCGCCCCCTACGTCATTGGCTGAGCGGACCTGATGGGGAACGTGAGAAGGGGCGGGGTCTATTCATTTATTACACTGCCGAGGAAGTTCCCCATCAGGTCCACTCAGTTAGGCGGGGTCTGACGTACGAGAGGACGGGGTCACCCGTCAGATCATAGGGGTAAGCCCCGGCTTTCCCCGCTTGCTGGAAATAGCCAATGATGTAGGCAGGATCCCGCGGGATCAAATTTTATTACATGAAGTTGATCCTTTACATACATATCTTTTGACAATTTATTTTCTCTTTATTTGGTAACTCTTTTCCCATGTGCGACTTTAAGAAGCATTATTGCGAGTAGCATTTTTATTTCATTATTTTTTCATATATGTGATGTTAGATATATTTCTTTATCATGCAGGGATACACTGCGGATATTCTCGTGTGTTTCTATCAAGATGGATCTTCATACATCCTTCACATGCATTTTTGACATTATTGACTTTATAATTTTAGTTTTTTTTACCTTTCACTTTTTTTTTTCCATTTATTGGTTCAATTTTGTGGTTCCACTTTAGATCTGTATGGTATAGACATTTATCGCTTGTGACTATGTATTTCCTATGATCGCATTACACCTGAGCAATGTGTTTTATCATGAAATTGAAGTTTAATTGATCGATTAATTGATTCCAGACTTTTCACATGTTTTGTAATTAATCATGATGTATTTATTCGGTCACATCTGTGACCAGGCATAGGCATGATATTCTGAGGAAGGGCGTAATCTACAATAGCCCGAAAAGGTTTACTACCATGTTTGCCTTATTATGATGTATTTTTGACATCTTATTCTAAATAAATAATTTTAAGTGCAGCAATCCCTCCGCTATTTCTTCTATATATATCTATATATAGATATATATATCTATATATATGTAAATATACTTAGAAAAAGCCCTATTTTATATATTTTCTCAGAGAATACATGCAGAAACTCAACCACGCCCTCACTGAATTACAACTTATATGCTGCATCAATACCAGGAGAGTGTTACAAACAGGAGCGCACTGCATACAGAGTGCAGGGTTCAGAAGTGTGCTACATATAGAGTGCAAAGTTCAAGAGTGTGTTGTGCACAACTGCAGGGTTCAGGAGCTTGCTATGTAAAGAGTAAAGGGTTCAGGAGTGTGTTACCTGAAGAGTGAAGGGTAAAGGTGCACTACATACAGAGTGCAGAGTTCAGGCGTGTGCTGAATCAGCGTTCACTTCATCGGGGGTTAATACATGCATTGATTAAAAAACTGCAAAAAGTATTAAAAGTACATGATCATATTCCAATAGTGACTACCAGGGTTGTCTGCCCCGTGAGCTGTGGGCCTAGGATCAATGAGGACCCAGAAGAACAAACAGTGCAAGGTGTGATTGCTGGTGACAGAGGAATTAAATCCCATCCAATATATCCTCCTTTGTAGTAACATGGTAGAACATGAGTACTGCAGATAAGCTGGGTGTAGGACCAATGTCCAAATTAGAAGCAGTGTTTTTTTACACCTCATTTAAAGGCCCAAGGGCAAATCCTTTTCTTATGTTTACATGGGGATGGAGGCGTTTCACAGGGTGCATAAAACCACATGGGACAGCACAAAGTACTTATTACTATTTTAAGTAAATAAAACACACACCAAGCTTTATTTTGGCTAATAATGGCCACAACGTTTATTAAGGGGTTACCCAAATATAAAGAATCACCAGTAACATAAAATATAATCTTAAAATTTATAACCAATAAATTATTTAATTTATTAATAACACATAGTCCATCCAGAACTGAACTGGATGACAAACCCCACCAGCTGAAAGCCGCTCAGCGACTGAGCGGCTGAAGCCCCCCAAACGCCGTGGCCTGTTCAATCATATTTTGTAGACCCAGGATGAAAATGTCTAATCCAACATCCAAAAGGTGTACAAAATCCAATCTATAAAAACCAGGAAGAAAACCTTCCAAATCTGAGTGGCGGTAAGCAAAACCACCTTGTGAAATCACTAAATTACGTATGGTTCTGTTTACCCATTTCCTAATTTTATCTAAATAATGCAGATTACTGGACGCTGACCAAAGGAGTCTCGGTATCATCTCCGAGAAAGCTATCACCGTAAAAGGAAACAATAACTTGAAAGAAGATAAATCTCTCTTCATTTCACAAATCAAATCCCAAGTTTTAACCCTGCCCAGGTCATTAGCCCCGGCATGAATGATAAGAACATCCGGCGAAGGCCATTGTCATGTCAAGAAAATCAACTGTTCCTTTAAATTCCCCCATCTCAAACCTCTTACACCCCACCATAAAACCTGAAAACGTCCTTTATCCAGACCAAGATTGGTTTTGAAATTCTTGATGGAAGTTCTCCTTTTGGCCCAAAAAATAAAGGAATGTTCTATTATCCAAACGACATGCTTGGAAACACCTAGAAAAATCAAATAATAATATGGTTAGGGCAGACATACAACTTAAATCTATCACTATCCCAATGCCCCAATTGTTTAAGACCTTCATTAGAAAAACCAAGAAGACTGGCTTCAGTAGCAGCACCTATCCTAAAGGAATGCGAGGAAAAGTGAAAACCAGACAGATTAAGTTATTTAAGGCAAGAAGACAGGACAGATGAAAACTGGAATCTTGTCAGAGGAGACAAATTATTGTGAACAAAAAACGAATCTGGATAAACGGGGCGAATGGAAAGATATTGCGAGACTCTGAAAACTGGACAAATGCTCTAAGCAGGAGCTCTATGAAGGGTTATGCAGCGACCCTTCCCTAATTGGTCCATCTTAGATCTACGGAGAAAAATCTTAATCGAACCTTCATTAACAGAAATATCCGAAAACTCTAAAAAAGATGCTGAAACCTTGTTAGGTGCTGTAAGCTCCCCCACTCTAAAAGCACCAAAGAATGCTATAACAAAAACCGCTCTGAACAAAGAAACCTCATATGGAGAAAAACACACTAATTCCAACGTGGACATCAGTTTAAGCAATAACTCAGAATAAATGGGCCGTCTATTGTCAACAGCTGGCACAGATCTTCTGAAACCCTTCATTGCCTGCTTAACTGGAAAAAAGGAAGAGAGAGCAGGCAAACCAGACATTTTTAGAAAAAATGAAACACCAGCTAAAATCTTATGCACTGAAGCCGGACTAAGATTCTTCTTAATTAAGGAAGAAACAAAGCATAGAGCAGTATATGTATCCACCGAACCAACTGAACAATCAGCTTCTGTACAGAAGTTACACCACCTAGACCATGATTGAGAATATTCTTCCCAAGTCTTAGGGGCAACAGAATTCCTTATGTTCACCTCAATTAATTCCAGATAAGGTCCCAGAGAGAAACTGGGCATGACAATCCTTCTTGATCCGCATCTGGAGCGAGTAACCGAAACCTCTGCAACTGCGAACGAGATAAAGAATCGGCAATCTCATTAGTAAGACCAGGAATATGTTTTGCCTTTAGCCAGATATTAAAAATCATGCATTGCAACACCAAAACACGAAGTAACTTTATAACTAATTCGGATTTTGATGAAAGGCAATTAATAGCAAAAAACACATCTTTATTATCCGTGTGAAGGATTACCCGCCTGTTCTCCAAATGTTTATGCCAAATGGTAATAGCCACCACCACCGTGAATAATTCCATCAAAACTAGGTTATGGATAATATCTGGTGACCTCCAGGATTCCGGCCATCTATCAGCGCACCAATGACCGTCCAAAAAAGCGCCAAAACCAACCGAACCTGATGCATCAGTAAACAAGCGGATATCTAGGTCTTCAACGAAATCACTCTGCCATACCATACTGCCATTAAAATGTAACAGGAATTGGTCCCAAACCTTCAAATCCTCCTTAATAGGTCGTGTAATAGAAACATGTGAAAGAGGATTTTTCAACCCTTTAGTGGCCAGAGCGAATCTACGAGAAAAAACTCTGGCTACTGGGATTACCCTAGACGCAAAAGCCCAGTAAAGACTGAACCTCGCGCAAAAGCACTTTTCTCCTAGTCAAAAAAATAGTAATGAGTACTCTCATTCTCAACATTTTTTGATATTGGAAGACGGAATTCCATAGCAACTGAATCAATTGTTATGCCCAGGAATTCAATCACTGTCACCGGACCCATTGTTTTTTCATGGACTATCGGGATCCCGAATGATCTGCAGATGTTGAAGAAACAAACCATCATTTCAGAACAAACTTGAACTCCAGGCGGGCCAATAAACAAAAAATCGTCTAAATAATGGATGACTCCACCTTGAGAGGAATTTGTGATAAAACCCTCTGTATAAATGTTGAAAAAGCCTCAAAATAACTACATGACTTGGAAAACCCCATGGGCAAACACTTATCAAAATAAAAGTGATCTTCAAAATAAAAGCCCAGAGAGTTAAAACCTGTTGGATGAACCGGTAAAAGACGAAATGCAGATTTTATGTCTGCCTTTGCCAGAAGAGAAGCTTTGCCAAATTGTTTCAACAAAGCTAAAGCTTCATCAAAAGATGAATATTACACAGAAGACTCCAAATCTGATATTTAGTCGTTCAAGGAATTACCATGAGGAAAGGATAAATGGTGGATTAAACGAAAAGAGCCTGTCTCTTTTTTGAGGACCAGGCCTAAAGGAGATAAACAAAATTTCAAAAATGGGGGGGATGAAAAAGGACCGGCTATTCTATCTTCTCGCAGCTCCTTCAAAAAATTTTCCCTCACTATATCTGGGTTTTACAGAACAGAACGAAGATTTCTAACCGAGGTGCAACCTTGACCTAAAAAGGAAGGGACCAAAAAAACAAATTTGAACCCTTCATATAGAAGGACCGCCATCTTGCGGTCTGGGTATTGATCTAGCCAAAACTGCATTTCTGACCGTTTCACTGGCGTCCATGCCCTTCACATTAGTGTCCCTTGACTGGACTGCAGCAGCTGATTTTTTGAAACAACGGGATGCTGAGTGTGCACCTGCGCAGAATGGGCATTCGTGCTTATACCTGCAATTGGATAAGAATCTACATTGGGAGTCATTAAATGCGAAGAATACTCCTTTACGAAAATTAGCCTGAGGACTGTTTGTAGTTTGAGGCCTCTGAGTGTATTGCTGCCTTTGTGGCAGCATCAAATTCAGCCACAAACCTACATCTTTAACCCCCCATCGGAGGGAAGGGTGGACTGAAAGCTTCTGCCTGAAGCTCTCATCATAGCTGAACCAGGAGATGCCTCCAAAATGACGGTAAGCCTCCGCCACTATATCTAGATGTTGGAATAATCCTGAGCACTTGTCAGGGAAACGCTCACCCATTACTGAGGAAAAAATACAAAAGGCTTGAAGCCAATTCTGAAAAGTCCTAGGAATTTCCCTTCTCCAGACCTATCATCTAATCTCTTCTCAGATTTCAATAAGAATTCTTTAGAGGAAGGAAGCAATGATAGTATATCTATAAATTCCCCCCGCCAAATTTTTTCCTTCACAGCCACAGTCAAATGAAAACCCAGGGGAGACAGTTCACAAGGAAGGGCCTCTTAAAAACATGTTTCAGACACTATATATTTTACAGGTAAAGAATTCAGTGAAGAAGAAGGCAAAGAAAAAACTGTATTAAAGTCATTAACAGGTAATTTCTCAATTATAGATACCCTTGTATTCAAAGGGTTAACACTTACTGGAATTGCGGGGCTACCCTGTGAAAAAACAGTATTATCAGGCATATGCATACCGCTAGAGCCACCGCTATTCCATACAGTACCAATATTGGATTCATTTATCTTAGCAAGTACATTGGCTAAAGAACCAACTACTTTACCTAATTCAATTAAGTTTAAATCATTTCTCTCACCATGGCTGTGGTCCACGCTGACAGGCTGCCCAGACACTGTCACCTCACTAGAGCAGCCCGCACCTGCTGGCTGAGGTGATCCACTTCTGGCTCTGTTACAGGAGCGTGACCTTGCCTGCTTTACATTCACCTTTTCAGGAGAAGAGGGAGAATCTTCACTTCTCAACCTCTTTCCCTTGTTACCTTTCTGAACTCTTTTTTGAACAGCAGGGGGAGCAGCTTCTGGCTCAGACTGAGCCTGCTCTACCCCCGCAGACACCGCCGATGAGGTGTATAGCATAGAGGGTATCTGAACAGTAGAGATCTCCTCGCAAATTGTATCAATCTTCTGTTTGAAGTGATTGGCAATCTCCTGGGTGGTGAGTGAGTTAGTGGGTAGAGGCAGTGGAGGATGAAGGAGCGAGTTGAAGATAAAGAAGAGTTGACGGGGACGGGATGATACGTTTTTAATGAGGGTGATGAAATAGGTCTGCTTGGCAGTGAGGAGGCTGGAATTGTATATTTGAAGGGCAGATTTATACTGGCCGAAATCTTTCTGGGACATCGTCTTACGCCATTGGCACTCGAGAGCACAGCTGTGTTTTTTCAGACTTCTAGTATCATCTGTTTGCCAGGGTTGAAGGGGGCAGGGGCTTATTCTGTGTGTAGTGAGGGTGGCCAGTCTGTCTAGTGATGCTAGAAGTGAAGTGTTGTAGACAGAAGTGGCTAGGTGGGTGCAGGACAGGGGTGCGATTTTGTCATAGAGGTGGTCAGTCGCAGAGCATAGAAGAGAAGTGTTGATATGGCTAAGGTTTCTACGAGTAACCGTTAGGTGTTTGGAGAGAGAGGAGGCAGAGGAGAGGGAGAGAGTTAAATTAATAAGGTGGTGATCAGAGAGGGGGTAAGGATAGTTGGAGAGGTTGCATGGAGTGCATAGGTGGGAAAAGACAAGGTCAAGGGTATTGCCTTCAGAGTGAGTAGAAGCATGTATCCATTGCTTCAGGTCAAAGGAGGAGGTTAGACTGAGAAGTTTGGAAGTTGCAGGAGAGTTATTTATAGGGATGTTGAAGTCACCAAGAATGATTGTGGGGATTTCAGAAGAGAGAAAGTAGGGTAACCAGGCGGAGAAGTCATCAAGAAAGGAAGATAGTGAACCGGGGGGGCGGTAGATCACAGCTATTCTTAGAGAAACTGGGTAGAAGAGACGAATGCAATGTGCCTCAAATGAGGAGAGTGGCAGAGAGGGATGTGGGTGAAGTACCTGAAAGGTGCTATGTGGGGCTAAAAGGATTCCAACACCCCCTCCTTTGTGTCCACTGGATCTGGGGGAGTGAGTCCAAAGAAGACCACCGTGGGATAGAGCAGCAGAAGCCACAGTGTCGGATTTGTGAAGCCAGGTTTCGGTGACGGCGAGTAGATTAAATGAGTTAGCGATAAAGAGATCGTGGAGGGAGGTGAGTTTGTTACAGACAGAGTGAGCGTTCCAAAGGGCACAAGAGAAAGGGAGTCTGGTCTTGGGAAGAAGAGAAATGGGAACTAGATTGTGTGCATTGCGGCTGCAGCCAGAGGGTGTAGGGTAATGGGTGCGTTGAGGACAGTTAGATGAAGGAGGCCCAGGGTTTGGGGATACATCACCAGAGGATAGGAGAAGCAGAAGGGTGAGGGAGGTAATATGGGAATAAGATTTATATGAAGGGACAGGCCCCAGTGGTTTGGAGTATTGGGCGTGTGAATTTAGAATTAGCCAGAGTTGGTGGGTGCAGAAATAGGGAGAGGACAGTAGTGAGGGTGATATATACAAGGTGTGGGGTGGAGAAGAGGGGTGAAGGAGAGACCGTTTAAGGATAGAAGACACAGCTGTCAGAAGGAGTGGTAGACAGTGCATTTTAGAAGAGGAGGGAAGAGCTAAAATTGTGAAAAAGTATACCTGTGTTCCAAATTATAAGGCGTTTTGTGTTTCTTCGCTTTATGTGGTCACTGAAGTGCGGAGTCAGAAGTGCTTCCACTTATAGAAATCGCCCCACTTGCAGAAAGAGCCCCCTGCTATTGCTTCCCCCAAAAGTATGCTTATATTTATACTGATGGGCATAGGGGGAGGGTGCATTCAATTATCTAATCAGGAGGTAATAAAGTTTGCTGGTTAACAGGGTAAAATTCTTACTTCAGAAACAGATCAGCAAGTGGGCACTTAAAGTCACTGGGCCATAATTTTGGGTAAGACAAGGGAGATAAAAAAGCATTGTAATGTGGACAGGTCTAAAGAGGGCTAAGCAAAAATAACATGCCAGTATTATTAAACACACATAAGCAAAGCAGATAGCAGTGTTTCAATTCAGGGTGGACTGCTCACAGCTGACACATACCATATCAAATTTAAACTAGGCAAAAACAATAAACATATAACCAATATGAACAATAACCATATGAGTGTTATATGTAGGCATAGTTGGTGTCCATAGGTATGGCAGCACTTTGCAAATACTGCTTTCTACTTCAAATTCAAGAATACAGGTCGAACAATAACTTTCCCCAGAGCTTTAAAGAATGCTATTACTTTGTGCAGTGTAGTTGCCTTTATGATTAAGAGAGGGGGTTGAGCCTGGTCAATAATAGACACTGAATGGAACAATCAATATTTAGCAATTCTCTAGAAAAAGATTGTGTGGCCGGGGCTCTTGAATTTCGGTTGTGTTTCGGTTAAAAAAAGGAACCCTTGTAGCTGCAACAACACCCATGGCTAGTACCACTTTGAGCTTGACGTGATTTTTGCATGCATATTCTAATGGGAATAACTTTGTTTGAGAAGGTCAAATTACAGGGTACAGTTGGTGAATATTCTTGGTAACTATTATTGTATGGGACCGCCATACTGATATTCAAGTCAATTTGCATTAAAATAGATTTTTATGCCTAGAAATCTTGAAATGAAAAGAGTTCAAACCAGTCAAAATACTGTCTAGTTTCTTAATTTTTGGACCACCAATTAAATTGGATTTGATTAACAATGGTTCAAACATCTGTGGGCTACACATTGAAACGCTCATGTAATTGATGGTTTAGCTAGGATGTCTACAGCTAACTGGTAAGCTCTAGGCAGCTTCAGTAGCTTACATGAATTAATTTTTGATTAACAATAAAGTCTAGCAAACTGTGCAGACAAATATGTAGATATGAAGTGTGGAGGAAAGGGAATACGAAAATAATGTCAGAATGTATTTTACGTAAATGAAAAGCTGAAAAATATGAATTCTTTATATTGCAGTTTAAGGTTTCCTTTGTTTCTGAAGAAAGTGTATTATTTAACCACTTCGCGCCCGGGCCATATGAAAAAGACGTCCGCAAAGCGGTCGTCAATTGCTGATAGGACGTCTATGGACGTCCTCCCATTTACTTCCGCGATGCGCGCCACCGCGGGCGCGCAACGGGAAAAAGCTGTGCCCGCCGTGTCAGGCGGGTGCCGATGCGCGTGCCTGGCGGACGCGATGTCCGCCAGGTACGAGCGATCGGCTGTCACAGAGCCAGGGACATGGATCTCTGTGTGTAAACACAGAGATCCACGTCCTGCTAGGGAGAGAGGAGACCGATGGTGTGTCCCTTGTACATAGGGACAACCATCAGTCACCTCCCCCAGTCAGTCCCCTCCCCCCATAGTAAGAACATCTAGCAGGGAACAAATTAACCCCTTGATCGCCCCCTAGTGGTTAACCCCTTCCCTGCCAGTCACATTTATACAGTAATCAGTGCATATTTATAGCACTGTTCGCTGTATAAATGTGAATGGTCCCAAAAATGTGTCAAAAGTGTCCGATGTGTCCGCCATAATGTCACAGTCACAAAAAAAAAATCACAGATCGACTAGTAAAAAAAAAAAAAAAAAATCATAAAAAAAAAATCATAATTCTATTCCCTATTTTGTAGGCGCTATAACTTTTGCGCAAACCAATCACTATACGCTTATTGCGATTTTTTTTTTTACCTAAAATATGTAGAATGCGTATCGGCCTAAACTGAGGAAAAAAATATTTTTTTTAAAAAAAAATTGGGATATTAATTATAGCAAAAATTAAAAAATATTGTGTTTTTTTCAAAATTGTCGCTCTATTTTTGTTTATAGCGCAAAAAATAAAAACCGCAGAAATGATCAAATACCACCAAAAGAAAGCTCTATTTGTGGGGAAAAAAGGACGTCAATTTTGTTTGGGAGCCACGTCACACGGCCGCGCAATTGTCATTCAAAGCGTGACAGTGCTGAAACCTGAAATTTCGCCTGGGCAGGAAGGGGGTTATGTGCCCAGTTGTCAAGTGGTTAATACACTTGTGTTATATTAATTTTATTTACAGCACATAAAGAAAACTTAAATAGTATACTACTTGAAGATGTTCAAAATAAAAAAAAATTAATTTGTATCAGTATTATTATACAGGATTTATAATATCCAATTTTAATTAGATTGTAATGTTTTATCCAATATATTGTACAGGTAAAAGCTGAAAAAAATACCTTATTAGTTAGGGTAAAGTTAGGGTTTGCTTTAGGATAATGCTGTAGGTTTTGTGTTTTTGTTATTTGAGTGTGTACATAGTTCCCTTTAAACAATAATACACACACTTTTAAGGACTACGTGTGTGTGAGAATGAAGGGGCTGCAGTGTGTAATGAATGCCCCGATGGAATGGAGCATGGGACTGTTGTTACTAAAGAAATTTTTTTGGGCTTACCTTGGAGCTGTTGTTACTTTACAAGTTGATGCATTGGCCAGCAGACGTTCCATTGGTGGTGTTTGACAAGGGGTGTGTAGAATTTTGTGCAGCCTCTATCTAATTAACTCCCCCACCACCAGCTTAATTTATGTGCAGTCTGCAGCTCCAAGTCTTTACTACCCACTTTTTCATCAATGTCCATCAACTGTGCGGGTACTTAGCAACCCAACTCTTTACTAGCTCAGCAACTTTAGCTTTGCTCAGAAACAAGGGTACCAACATCCACTGCAAACATGCCCAATTATGGGACCATAGACGTCAGGCTAAAAACAACCATGCATAAATAAAAAACAAACTACTCCACACATAAATATTTGGATACAAATAGGCCACAGCCTGGTTTATTGGTTTACATCAAAATTATAAATAACGTCATAAACTTTATTACTTAAGTAATTATTTCAAACAAAATTCATCCAGAATTCACCAAAACTCAACCCAGCCACTAACACTCGGGCTGACCATCATTTCTTTTTTAAACATATTCTCACATATACCCTTTGCTTACTTGAACAAAGGGACCCTACCACATAAACCGGCCGCGCAAGGGGGGGGGCATTTGGGAGGGAAGCTCTTTACGGCGACTCCTCTCTGGCGACTGGCAAAAATCCAGTCAGGGGGTTCTATAAATAGCTCCTCAAGCACCTTCCAGAAAGTTCTAAGGTCACCTGACCCTAACTAGCCAATCCCCATTAAACCGTCTCACCTTCTGGAAGCTTTTCTGTCATGTGACCCTATTTCCCCAATAGAATAAGCCCAATTATAAAATTCTTTAATATTAATGCAATAAGTGACGCCACGGCCCCACGAGGCAAGGGGGGGGGGGGACTAAATAGGCTGCCCCCTTTTACCCCAAATTTGTTTTCTTCGGGTTAATGCTATACATAGGTCTTGTGTTTTTGTTATGCAACTGTTTATATTGTTCCCTTTAAACAATAATACACACACATATAGTGGGATGGAGCATGGGGCTGTTGTTGCTAAGTACATTTTTTGGGCTTTCCCTATGGACAGCAGATGTTGAGGAGCAATTCCATTGATTGTTTTTTTTTTTTTATGTGCAGTTAGCAATGCCAAGCCTCCATTGCCCACTTTTTGTCAAGAAAGCTGCCATCTTAGACTCTGTTTGATTGACAGTCGCCATGGTACTGCACATGTGACCGGCAATGACACCAGTTATTACTAGGGGCCTTAAATGTAACTATTTTGGGAAAACATTAAATTGGTGGCTTTAGATCTGCTCATCATCATCAGGTACTGGCCGTCAAATATGTGGTTGCCTAGCAATCCAATTCTTTACTAACTCAGCAATTTTATCTTTGCTCATAAACAAGGTAGCAACATGCATTGCAAACATACCCAACACATTAAAACTAAACTATTTAACAACAATGCTGTTCAAAGAAGGAGTAGAACATATTGTTCTAAGGCAAATCAGCTGCAATAGGACACGGAATAATGCTTAACTAAGTAAGTTTAGCATGTTATTTCTCCACAATATTGGAAGTCAATGTGAGATTTGCTTTTCTCAGTTAATATCTTTCTAAGTTCACTTCACAGCTCCCTAAATTTTGTACTTGTTTTGGGTTATTAATAGCATAACTGGTGATGGCACCCTAGATGTGAAAATAAAATAGCGTAGCTGCCCCTTTAAAAAGTGATAAATCACTCCTACATAAATATTGACAACAAATAGATGGTGTTGGCGCTTACACTAATTAAAGATACAGTGAACAAGTGATATAGCACGTGCCATACAAATTACACATTGAGTGTCAAATATAATAAATGCATGCAAACCGAAGAGTCCAATGTGACAAAACCCAAAACACCAAATGCATAACTTTTAAAACATAAGAAAAGTGCTTCTGAATAGATGTGTCTTCAAAGGCTTCACCATGAGTGCTCATGAGGTAGATAGAAGCTCACTAGAGGACTTTGACTAATTGATGTTTTACTAATATGACTTATTGATGTCCAATCACAGGCTGATGTGGGTTCAGAAGTGAAAGAGGCTGTTACCAGTCTGTCCCTGTATCGCCAGCCTATCTGAAGGGAGGTTTAAGGTGTAGGGGTGTAAACCCAGGAATCCATCTGTTTTTTTTCCCAAAGCGCATTTTGACTTGCTGTAAAAAGCGGTCAAACACCTCTGGTGTGTTTCCATCTACCTCACGAGCACTCCTGGTGAAGTCTTTGAAGACACATCTATTCAGAAGCACTTTTTTTATGTTTTAAAAGTTATGAATTTGGTGTTGGCTTTTGTCACATTGGACTCTTCAGTTTGCATTTATTTATCAACTTTGACACTCAATGTGTAATATGTATGGCACGTTCTATATCACTTGTTCACTGTATGTTTAATTAGTGTACGCGCCAACACCTTCTATTTGTTGTCAATATTGTTCTGGATTATGTCAAACTTACTCCTCGCTCCTATGGACAGCAGTCACCATTTATACCTTTCTCCTTGCTCGTGCCTTTTTTCTCTATACCAGCTAGAACATATTAAACACAAAATATTCCAAAGTAACCAGTCCCTCTCAGATTGGCTGGTTGCCATTCTTGGCCTAGACATTACACAGCCTTTGCTCTTAAATAGATTGCTGTAGTTTAAACTAGTAATTTTATCAGAGAAATGTTTATGCAAGGGCCCGTTCACATGGGTGTACTACAGCATATGCCCGGACAAGGGCCGCATTTACCCGCACAGGGATGCACATGTGTTCCTTGCATTCCCATGTGGGTGCGGGTGCATGGCCCCGAATGTGTCTGCACATGTACCCAAATGAATGTTTACCACACAGAAAACATTTTTTGCAGGCATGAATTGTAGTGCTGTGGCTTGCTTAACAGAGAATAAGAAGCAAACACAGAATGAACAGGCTGCTTGTAGTCCCACTCTAGGTCATAGACCATTGTCTAATCCAGTGTTTCTCAACTCCAGTCCTCAAGGCGCCCCAACAGGTCATGTTTTCGGGCTCTCCATTATTTTGCACAGGTGATTTGATCAGTTTCACTGCCTTAGTAATTACCACAGCCGTTTCATCTGAGAGAAATCCTGAAAACATGACCTGTTGGGGCGCCTTGAGGACCGAAGTTGAGAAACACTGGTCTAATCTCTATATGACACTTTTATTTCAACAGCATTCACAATTTTTGTACACCTTTTCTTTTCTCCCCCTTAAAGCCAGAATACCCATGTGTCCATTTATACACAGAATACGGCTCGCCCTTGCCCCTATCTCCTCGTCGGCTCACTGGCTCTGATTTACAGTAGTAGAAGCCAATGGCTCCCGCTGCTGTCTTAACCAATGAGGAGGAAGAGACCTAGGAGAATCACTGCTCTCGTACACATTGCTGGATTGAGATGGGGCTCAGGTAAGTATTAGGAGGGTCTGGGGAGGCTTCTGCCCACAGAAGGCTTTCTACCTTCATGATTATAATGCATGAAGGTAAAAAAATCTTAAGCCTTTACAACCACGTTAGGGTTCTATTTAGCACACCATGGTTCAGATTGATGCATATCAGATGTGTGGTTCATATCACCATCATAGTGAAGCACTCTACATTTTCAAAGTTATTTTCAAATAGGGTTCAAACTGAATTGCTAATCTTTCTTTTTTAAGAATTTAATTTTGAGTTTCTAAAGTACATAATTTCTGATATCTGGGCAATCCCTATAATTATACCTCTGTAAGTGGCCTTGATAAAAGATAATGCTGGAAATGTCAAATGTCTGCTAATAGTCTGTAACAAGGCAAAATACTCCTTTATGTTGGATAGAAACATTATGTATGTTCATCATTAAAGTGATTGTAAAGGTTCGTTTTTTTTTTTTTTTAACGGCTTCAGCCCCTTAAGATTTTACCTGCTTCCTGACCAGAGCACTTTTTACAATTTGCCACTGCGTCGCTTTAACTGACAACTGTGCGATCATGCAATGCTGTACCCAAACAAAATTTGCATACTTTTTTTTGCCATAAATAGAGCTTTCTTTTGGTGGTATTTGATCAACTCTGTGGTTTTTATTTTTTGCGCTATAAACTAAAAAGTGGTACAATTTAAAAAAAAATATATTTTTTACTTTTTTGCTATAATAAATATCCCCCAAAATAAAAAAATAAAAAAATAATTCTTCATTAGTTTAGGCCAATATACATTCTTCTACATATTTTTGTTAAAAAATCGCAATAAGCGTATATTGATTGGTTTGTAGATAGTAGTGGCAGTGATCTGCGATTTTTATTGGTACTGCGAGATTGCAGCGAACAGATTGGAAACTTTTGACACATTTTTGGGATCCATGACATTTATACAGCGATCTGTGCTATAAACATGCACTGATTACTGTGTAAATGTCACTGTTTGGGAAGGGGTTAACACTAGGGGGCGATCAAGGGGTTAAATGTGTGTTCTAACTGTATGGGGATAGGACTGACTGGGGGAGGAGACATACAGTATACTTAGTAGGAGCAAACGATATGTCTCCTCTCCCCTGACAGAACAGGGATTTGTGTGTTTACACACACAAACCCCTGTGCTGGCTCTCGTGCACGCAAATGCGACCACAGGCCATGTGCATCGCGTCCCCTGCCATGCAGCGGGCACGCACGCCCTCTGGTGGCTCTTAGAGGGAAACCCGTACAGGGTTCACACAGTGGTGCCATTGTGACGCAGTAAAAGTACGTGAGCTGGTCAGGAACCTGTTAAATGACAAACATACTTACCTCCTCTGTGCAAGGGTTTTGAGGGGTCCCGGTTCTCCTCTTCTGGGGTCCTCCACTGAGACTCTCATTCCCTGAGGGCAATCAATCCAATGAGGACCCGAGACAGTGGCTGGAGCTGATCGTCCTCATCGCTGGAATATATATAAATAAGACCACTGAGCTTTCCAAATGTACCAAACAACAATGCCAGTCACAGTTATGCTGTCAGCATCTATATAACATAAACTCACCTAGTCTAATAGGCCTGTCTTTACCATCAGTGATGGACAAGCATTACACCGACCCCAGAATTGAACTTGAGGGCATAGCCAATAATAAACATCAATTGCTAGCAAGATCAAAAATGGCAATGAAGCTGTGACAGTCATCACAACAGGTGGGCGGGCAATTTTTGTGACAGCTAAGGGGAAGGGGTCTTCATTAGTTCTGTTTTTCCCCCCTCCTTTGTTGTGAGCTCACAAATTTAAACAATAAAGTGGTATTAAAGTGGTTGTAAACGCACTTGTGTGACTTCTACCTATAGGTAAGCCTAGAATAAGTCTTACTTATAGGTAGTGGAAATATCTCCTAAACGTGCGCCTTTTAGGAGATATTTCACTTGTAGTCCGCCGAAAATCTTCACTGTGCATGCGCGGGGAAGAAACGAAAGTAAGTGCCATTTCTTCCCCTGGCTGTGCCGTGAATTGCGGCTCCCGTGCGCATGTGCTGGAGTGACGTCACGCGGCTCCGGCGAATCACAGCGCCGGAGTCAGCGGCCCGGAAGGAAGAGGGGACAGAAGATGGATGCTGCCTACTGTGGGGACATCAATGGATTCTTTTGCATGTAAGTGGCACATAATGGGCTAGTATGCGATGCTTTTCATTTGCAGGCTTTGCAGCGGACTAAAGAGGAAGTAAAACCCATCAGGGTTTACTTCCTCTTTAAAGGATCTTTAAAAAAAATTATAATAATAATAAAAATCATGTTATACTTACTGTACCTGCTCTGTGCAGTGGCGGCCCCGATTCCTCCTCTTATCAGATCCCTGGCCGGCACTCCTGGCTCCTCTTCTTCAGCCAGTGCCCCCATTAGCAAGCTGCTTGCTCTGGGGGCACTGGTGCGTGCTCACTAACGAGCCCTGCTCTATGTGCCCATAACACACATAGAGCTGAGTCTCAGGCCCTGCCCCGCTCTCTCATCATTGACTCACTGGCGGAGATTGAAAGTAGCAGGAGCCAATGGATTCCGCTGCTGTCTCAGTCAGGTAGTGAGGAATGGGAGACCTGGGAAAAGCTCAGCCCTTGTGCACATCGCTGGTTTGAGAGGGAGCTCAGATGAGTATTGGGGGCGGGGCTGTATACAATAGGTATTTTGAAAAAACTTTGAGCTTTTACAGCCACTTTGAGGTCTCATGGACACAGAGCTTAAAAACACTGCTTATACAGGCATTCAGTGTTTTGTTTTGTTTTTTGCAGCCTGTAAAAACACCTCTACGTTACCCTATTTGGCCATGCACACATAGGTGTTTATGGGAGTATTTTATGGCAATAAAAATAAAAAAAAACACCAAAGGCACATACTGAGAGGAGCATAAACACCCGTGTATATGAATACATTTATTCCAAAGGGTAGAATGATTTAGCATTCTAGCTGCTAGAATGTATTTATGCTCAAGCGCAATACGCTCATGTTGCCCATAAACGTGCATACATAAACTATATTGTCAAAAGTATTGGGACACCTGCCTTTATACACTCATTAAAGCGGAGGTTCCGCGGTCCATCTTTTTTTTTTTTTTTTAGTCCATTCAATTTGGATAGAGATTACAATGTAGTACTCACTCGTCTGGCGTTTTTATTCATCCCCCGCCCGTTTTCTTTAAGAATAAATACTTTAATACAGTGATCCATAGCTTTTCCATTTTGCTTGTGGGCATCCTGAAGCCCACAAGCACGGACTTCCGGGTAGCGGTGAATGCGCGCCTCCCCGCATTCACCGCTCTATCTCGCGCACGAGCAGCGCCGTCAACATTTCCTGTCCTAGCCAATCAGCTGTGCAGGTAATGTCCGCCCTCGTCACGTGACCGGGTAGTTGAGTCACGTGACGAGTGAAATCTCGAGAGATTTCGCTGGAACGCATCTCCTGGGAAGCATGACAGATTGCTCCCAGGAGACATTGCGCAGACCTCCCATGACACACAGCGCGGCCGGGGAAACTTAATACACGCCTACTCCCGCGGGAGGAAAAGACGGAAGTGCCAAATTGTACAGCTCATTCACCTTTATTAGAGCCGAACGAAAAAAAAAAGGTAAGTGAAATGTGTATGTAAATTATGCAGGGAGATTGTTAATGTAAAGTTAAAATTTAGGGCGAACCTCCGCTTTAACTTTAACTACTTGCCGACCACCCACTGCAGATGTACTGCGGCAAGGTGGCTCGGCTGCGCAAATCGCCGTACAGGTACAGCAATTTGCACACTAGCATTCTTAGGCACGCGCATGCTCCGATTGGCCAATCAGCGGGTTCGGCGGACTCGATGTCCGTCGCCAGCCCGCGATCGTTCCCCACAGAGACAGAACGGGGATCTGCCGAAGTAAGTAAGGCAGATCTCCGTTCTGTCAGGGGATGACACTGAGATCTGTCTTCCTGCTAAGCACGAAGATGGATCAGTGTGTTCCCCCAGTCACACAGTCCCCCATACAGTTAGGACACACAAACAAGGAACACATTTAACCCCTTGATCACCCCTGATGTCATCCCCTTCCCTGCCAGTAGTGATGGACAAACATCTGATGGGACGGTTCGTGAATTTATAAGTTATATAAATCGTTTATACAGTTATAACGTGTATTTAGTTTTTTGTAATATTGCTCGGTTTTAGTGTAATAGCTCGGCTTAAAGCCCCATGCACACGAGACGCCGGTGCAAACTCTGCTGAACACACGTTTTTAAAGGCTAAAACCGGCGTTTAAAAACGTCCGTTTTGCCGCGATTTTAGCGGCGTTTTACCGCGTTTTACTGCGTTTGCGTCTATAGGCGTTTAGTTAAGAAACATCATAAGACCCTCCCTAAGCTCAAAAAACAGTATTATTTAACCATTTCAGCCATTTTGGGAGACCAGCAGCTGAGAGAGCAGCAGTGTACTTGTATTTAGCGTATCACTTGCCACATCATCTGCCACAAGCTGTGGATTGTCCACTTGCCACATCACCTGATACGTCACCTGACCACGTCACCTGCCACAAGTTGTGAATTGTCCACTTGCCACGTCACCTGGCCACACCACCTGGCCACAAGTTCTGGATTGTCCACTTGCCACATCACCTGGCCACGTCACCTGGCCATGTCACCTGCCACGTCACCTGCCACAAGTTGTGGAATGTTCACGTGCCACATCACCTGCCACGTCACCTGGCCACGTCACCTGGCCACGTCACCTGGCACAAGTTGTGCATTGTCCACTTGCCACGTCACCTGGCTACGTCACCTGCCACGTCACCTGTCACAATTTGTGGATTGTCCACTTGCCACGTCACCTGCCACGCCACCTGTCATGTCACCTGGCCACGTCACCTGGCCACGTCCCCTGCCACAAGTTGTGGATTGTCCACTTGCCGCGTCACCTGCCACATCACCTGCCACGTCACCTGGCCACATCACCTGCCACATCACCTGACCACCTCACCTGACACAATTTGTGGATTGTCCACCTGCCACGTCACCTGCCACATCACCTGGCCATGTCACCTGGCCACATCACCTGGCCACGTCACCTGCCACAAGTTGTGGATTGTCCACTTGCCACGTCACCTGCCACATCACCTGGCCACATCACCTGCCACAATTTGTGGATTGTCCACCTGCCACGTCACCTGGCCACGTCACCTGCCACGTCACCTGCCACAAGTTGTGGATTGTCCACTTGCCACGTTACCTGCCACGTCACCTGCCACGTCACCTGGCCACGTCACCTGCAACAATTGGTGGATTGTCCACCTGCCACGTCACCTGCCATGTCACCTGGCCACGTCACCTGGCCACGTTACCTACCACAAGTTGTGGATTGTCCACCTGCCACGTCACCTGGTCACATCACCTGGCACTTGTGGATTGTCTACAGTGCAATGCAAGCAATTACAGTTATTTTTATATTTTTTTAATGTTTTTTCATCATTTGCCATCATTTTTGAGATTTCTATTGTAAAAAAATAGGTCACCTTTAAAAACGCTTATAAACTAAAACGCGGCAAAACGCCAGTACCGCGTTTTGCCGCGTTTAGCGGCGTTTAGCTGCGTTTTGCGTCTGAAACGTGGAAAATTTTGCGTCTGAACCCATTTTTTTGCTTCTGGAAAAACTAGGGTAAACGCAACTGCCTAAAAACTGCAATAAACGAGACTGTGTGCATGGACACATAGGATAATGCGGTGTACACACGTACATTTTTAATGCCATTTTTTTAACGAGTGTTTTTCTCTTAATTTTTTTTCATGTTTCCTCTCAAGCCTGTCTTGCATCCACACGATCATTAAAAAAAACGCTCGAGCAAAGCGCAGTGACGTACAACACGTACGACGGCACTATAAAGGGGAAGTTCCGTTCTAATGACGCCACCCTTTTGGACGCTTTTGCTAATTTCGTGTTACCTCATGTTATGCCGCATACACACGATCATTATTCACGGCGGTTAAAAAACCGCCGTGAATAATGACATTAAAAATGAGGGAACGGCTTGTTCCCCACACACGGTCGTTTTTCACGTAATTTTTTCTCTTGTCGAGAAAAACGACCGTCTGTGGGCTCCGCGGCAGTGTTTCCCTATGGGAAAACTGCCGCGGAAAAAATGTCGGAAAAAACGATGAGAAAAATTAGAACTAATTTTTCTCGTCGTTTTTAATGCCGTTTTTCTCGTCGAGAAAAACGACAAAATCCCCACAGACGATCCTTTTTCTCGTCAAAAGGAAAAAATGTAATTTTTTTCGACGAGAAAAATGGTCGTGTGTACACGGCATTAGTAAAAGTTTGGTGAGAGACGATTCGCGCTTTTCAGTCTTCGTGCTTTGAAGATCGTTTTCTGGAGTTCAGTTTGTGCCTGTGGGTTCGTATCTGTCTTGCAGTGCTTGTAGTCAGTTCGTATCTGTTTATTCAGTGCGTTCTTGTCTGCTCGTTCCTGTTTTTCAGCTTGTTCTTCATAGGCCTTGCTGTTCTTCCGTTCGTTCTTCTAGTTCATTCTGAGGTGCCGACCGTTATCTAGCCATGTTGCGGTTACGTACTCGTCGTAGAGTTCGTGCTGTAGTTGGTGCAGGGGTTCATGCTGTATCCCAACTCCAGGCCATGAACAGGGTGAGGAGGAGTTCATGGACCAAGAATTGGTTGCTCCAGCGGCACCAGTTCTGTCACATGCCTTTGTTGCGGGAGATCAGGGAGAATAATCCTGAGGACTACAGGAATTTTCTCAGGATGTATGACCCACGTATTTCAGCATCTGTTGGCTTTGGTGTCCCCCTACATTACCAGGCAGGACACCGTTATGCGTGAAGCCATCAGTGCTGAGCAGAGGCTCATCACCACGTTGCGATACCTGGCGACTGGGAGAAACCTGCAGGACCTAAAGTTCTCCACAGGCATATCCCCCCAGGCTCTGGGTATCATTATACCAGAGACATGTTCTGCCATCCTTCAAGTTTTGCAGGAGGACTATATTAAGGTAAGTGTTCTTATTTAAAACATCACATTGTATGTATTTCTTGCTTAATTTTTTTTTTGTTTTATTATCAGTCCCTAATTCCATGATTCTTAGCTGCAGGGAATGTCCTCTTTCTCCACATGCCTTTTTTATTTTTAGGATTTTTTTTTAGGCCTACATTTAAATTTGCCTTACCTAACCTCTCCAGCATGCTATCCTGGGGCCATACCCACCTTGCCTAGTCATTTCCATTTTTTTTCTATGCTCCATTGTAGTGCTTTACCCTAAACGCACCCTAAAGATTGCCTAGGAATGTTACATTTAGTTAAACTCCATACAGAGTGCTACAGCCTTCATTTGTGATCTCCCCAACTCATCTTCAACCCCCCCCCCCCCAGTTTTTATTTTGGGTTTGTTTTAGTTTTTTTGTTGCTTACTAATAATGTTTTAATTTGTCTGTTTATCCTAATGTTGGCCATGAATGGTTTTCTAAAATCTGCTTGCAATGTTTCTGTCTCAAAGTATTAATTTGTTTTAAATTTAACTCCACAGTTCCCTTCTACACCACATGAATGGCAGAATGTGGCATCTGAGTTTGCCCAACGATGGAACTTTCCGAACTGTGGAGGGGCCATCGACGGCAAGCATGTTCGGGTCGTACCACCACCCCATTCAAGATCCTTTTGTTATAATTATAAGGGGTTCCACAGCATCGTCATGATGGCAGTGGTGTCGGCCACCTACAAATTCCTGTATGTGGACGTTGGCAAAAATGGCAGGATGTCAGATGGAGGAGTCTTTGCACAGACCGAGTTTGGGGAATGGCTCCTATTGGATCAGCTGGCCTTGCCACCAGCGGAGCAGAATGTGGAGGGACTACCATTTTTTTTGTGGCGGATGAGGCGTTTGGCCTGGGTCCCCATTTGATGAGGCTATTCCCTCAAGGCACCCTCACCCCTGAGAGGAGGGTGCTCAACTATCGGCTGGCCAGAGCAAGAAGGGTGGTGGAAAATGCCTTTGGCATCATGGCCAGCCGATTCCGCCTGTTCCTCACCTCCATCCACCTTGCCCCCTATAAATGGAACCATGTAGTAATGACTTGTTGCGTGCTCCATAATTTTTAATTTTTTGAGGGTGCATTCTTCTAATTACCTGACTTTGAGTGGGCCTGAGGCCTCATTAGTTGATCCAGATAATTTAGTGGCCCTGGAAGCTGGCCGTCTAGGCTTGGCCCCCCAAACCGGACGTGATGTCAGACAAAAATATGTTGAATATTTTGTGGGTAGGGGGGCCATTGATATGCCTGAGGATGTGTAAAATTAATCTTGGCTTAAATAAAGCTTTTTTATGTTAAAATATTGGTATTGTGTTTTAGATTTGTATTCTTTTATGTTTCTCGTGGGTTTACCTAGTGCACTTGTAGTGCCATGTGTATTTAGCATTCTTAAATAGCCTTCATTGTCAGTGTAAACACAAAACATTGATTAGTTCACTTTGCACAACATTTACATAATGAAGCCACAAATTCTTGTTAAGAAAATACCTTTTTTTATTTTTTTTATGGAAACTTCCTTTTAAATGTAGATGTATCCAAATTATTTTGGGGGGTAAAACACATGAACAGCCATGCATAAAAAACAATCTAAAAAACTGGAATGTAAATGTAAACACGTACTATTCATTAAAGCTGAAAAGCAACAAAAACCTTCCAAAAACCAGCAAGGTCAACGTTCTTTTGAGTAAAAAAATTAAACACGCCCAAGCACAGCCATGATCTTTTGTAGCCTTTCCTCCACCCGCTTGGTATTTTGCCTGATCTCTATCAAGTCTCCCTTTATTTTTTCAAGGTCACGACAGCAGACCATTAGGTATTGGATCAGGATCTGGGTACTGTGATGTGTAAACTTTTCGGGGTCTTCGGCCAGAACAGCCCCTAAATAAAAAAAAAACATGTACTATAGAATATGTAGGCCTACATCTATTAAACTGCATCTGTCTGGTTTGACACTGACCTGTTGTGGTGCCACTTTCCACTTCCTCAACTTCACATTCCTCTTTATCATGTGGTTCTGGGGTCTTGTTGAAGGTGTTGGATTTATAGGCTCATCTGAAGTAGCTTTTTGAAGCCCTATGGAGATTGAAAAAAAAGGTTTAGTTTAATTGCTATAAATTAATTATATACCAAAAAATACCCTGAAAGGGAATTTATAAAGCTTATTTGAAAGTGTGGTCCAATTTAAAATATACCCCCAGTGACAACCTGAACACATGATTGGATACATTGCCAAAACAAGAACATATACTTTATTTAATTAAGTTTGACACATTGAAACACCCCAAACTATATACACTGGATCACCTGTGTGTGACACCCTCAAAATCTTTTGGTTTTGGGCCACACTTCTACTACTGCGTTCTGATGTTTAATCAGCTGCTGAGCATTCTCTTCCTTTAACATTACAATGCATACCCTTTTAATTAATCAAAAATAAAAGTTATCTAAAAAAAAGAATTCAACTTGTTTCTAAAATTAGCTCCCCCAAAAATAATTTGTCATTTTGGAGTTCACACTGGATGATCCAAAAACATTGTATTAACCACTTAAGCCCCGGACCATTTCGGGCCATTAGGACCAAGCCTGTTTTTGGGATTCGGCACTGCGCTGCTTTAACTGTAAATTGTGCGGACATGCAATGTTGTACCCAAATGAAATTTGCGTCCTTTTCTTCCCACAAATAGAGCTTTCTTTTAATGGTATTTGATTGCCTCTGCGATTTTTATTTTTTGCGATATAAACAGAAAAAGACCGAAAATTTTGAAAAAAAATGATATTTTCTACTTTTTGTTATAAGAAAAATCGAATAAACTCAATTTTAGTCATACATTTAGGCCAAAATGTATTCAGCCACATGTCTTTAGTAAAAAAAATGTCAATAAGCGTATATTTATTGGTTTGCGCAAAAGTTATAGCGTTTACAAACTAGGGTACATTTTCTGAAATTTACACAGCTTTAAATTTATGACTGCCTATCTCATTTCTTGAGGTGCTAAAATGGCAGGGCAGTACAAAACCCCCCCAAATGACCCCATTTTGGAAAGTAGACACCCCAAGGAAATTGCTGAGAGGCATGTTGAGCCCATTGAATATTTATTTTTTTCGTCCCAAGTGATTGAATAATGACAAAAAAAAAAATAAAAAAAAAAAATTACAAAAAGTTGTCACTAAATGATATATTGCTCACACATGCCATGGTTATATGTGGAATTGCACCCCAAAATACATTCTGCTGCTTCTCCTGAGTACGGGGATACCACATGTGTGGGACTTTTTAGGAGCCTAGCCACGTACGGGACCCCGGAAACCAAGCACCGCCTTCAGGATTTCTAAGGGCGCAAATTTTTGATTTCACTCCTCACTACCTATCACAGTTTCGAAGGCCATAAAATGCCAAAATAGCACAAAACCCCCCCAAATGACCCCATTTTGGAAAGTAGACACCCCAAGCTATTTACTGAGAGGCATGTTCAGTCCATGGAATATTTTATATTTTGCCACAAGTTGCGGGAATATGACAAACTTTTTTTTTTTTGCACAAAGTTGTCACTAAATGATATATTGCTCACACATGCCATGGGCATATGTGAAATTACACCCCAAAATACATTCTGCTGCTTCTCCTGAGTACGGGGATACCACATGTGTGGGACTTTTTGGGAGCCTAGCCGCGTACGGGACCCCAAAAACCAAGCACCGCCTTCAAGGTTTCTAAGGGCATAAATTTTTGATTTCACTCCTCACTACCTATCACAGTTTTGAAGGCCATAAAATGCCAAGATGGCACAAAACCCCCCCAAATGACCCCATTTTGGAAAGTAGACACCCCAAGCTATTTGCTGAGAGGCATGTTGACCCCATTGAATATTTTTTTTTTTTGTCCCAAATGATTGAATAATGACAAAAAGAAAAAAAAAAAAAAAATGTACAAAAAGTTGTCACTAAATGATATATTGCTCACACATGCCATGGTTATATGTGGAATTGCACCCCAAAATACATTCTGCTGCTTTTCCTGAGTACGGGGATACCACATGTGTGGGACTTTTTGGGAGCCTAGCCGCGTACAGGGCCCCAAAAACCAAGCACCGCCTTCAGGATTTCTAAGGGCGTAAATTTTTGATTTCACTCCTCACTACCTATCACAGTTTTGAAGGCCATAAAATGCCAAAATAGCACAAAACCCCCCCAAATTACCCCATTTTGGAAAGTAGACACCCCAAGCTATTTGCTGAGAGGCATGTTGAGTCCATGGAATATTTTATATTTTGCCACAGGTTGCGGGAATATGACAAACTGTTTTTTTTTTGCACAAAGTTGTCACTAAATGATATATTGCTCACACATGCCATGGGCATATGTGAAATTACACCCCAAAATACATTCTGCTGCTTCTCCTGAGTACGGGGATACCACATGTGTGGGACTTTTTGGGAGCCTAGCCGCGTACGGGACCCCAAAAACCAAGCACCGCCTTCAAGGTTTCTAAGGGCATAAATTTTTGATTTCGCTCCTCACTACCTATCACAGTTTTGAAGGCCATAAAATGCCAAGATGGCACAAAACCCCCCCAAATGACCCCATTTTGGAAAGTAGACACCCCAAGCTATTTGCTGAGAGGCATGTTGAGCCCATTGAATATTTTTTTTTTTTGTCCCAAATGATTGAATAATGACAAAAAGAAAAAAAAAAAAAAATGTACAAAAAGTTGTCACTAAATGATATATTGCTCACACATGCCATGGTTATATGTGAAATTACACCCCAAAATACATTCTGCTGCTTCTCCTGAGTACGGGGATACCACATGTGTGGGACTTTTTGGGAGCCTAGCCGCGTACGGGACCCCAAAAACCAAGCACCCGCCTTCAAGGTTTCTAAGGGCATAAATTTTTGATTTCACTCCTCACTACCTATCACAGTTTTGAAGGCCATAAAATGTCAAAATAGCCCAAAACCCCCACAAATGACCCCATTTTGGAAAGTAGACACCCCAAGCTATTTGCTGAGAGGCATGGTGAGTATTTTACAGCTCTCATTTGTTTTTGAAAATTAAGAAAGACATTTTTTTTTCTTTTTTTTTTTCTTTTTTTACATTTTCAAAACTTTGTGACAAAAAGCGAGATCTGCAAAATACTCGACATACCTCTCAGCAAATAGCTTGGGGTGTCTACTTTCCAAAATGGGGTCATTTGGGGGGGTTTTGTGCCATCTGGGCATTCCATGGCCTCCGAAACTGTGATAGGCAGTGAGGAGTGAAATCAAAAATTTACACCCATAGAAATCCTGAAGGCGGTGCTTGGTTTTTGGGGTCCCGTACGCGACTAGGCTCCCAAAAAGTCCCACACATGTGGTATCCCCGTACTCAGGAGAAGCAACAGAATGTATTTTGGGGTGTAATTCCACATATGCCCATGGCATGTTTGAGCAATATATAATTTAGTGACAACTTTTTGTACATTTTTTTTTTTTGGTCATTATTCAATCACTTGGGACAAAAAAAAAAAAATATTCAATGGGCTCAACATGCCTCTCAGCAAATAGCTTGAGGTGTCTACTTTACAAAATGGGGTCATTTGGGGGGGTTTTGAACTGTCCTGGCATTTTATGCACAACATTAGGAAGCTTATGTCACACATCATCCACTCTTCTAACCACTTGAAGACAAAGCCCTTTCTGACACTTTTTGTTTACATGAAAGAAAATTTTTTTTTGCAAGAAAATTATGTTGAACCCCCAAACATTATATATTTTTTTAAAGCAAAGGCCCTACAGATTAAAATAGTGGGTGTTGCATTTTTTTTTTCCACACAGTATTTGCGCAGCGATTTTTCAAACGCATTTTTTGGGGGAAAAACACACTTTTTTTATTTTTAATGCACTAAAAAACACTATATTGCCCAAATGTTTGATGAAATAAAAAAGATGATCATAGGCCGAGTACATGGATACCAAACACGACATGCTTTAAAATTGCGCACAAACGCGCAGCGGCGACAAAACTATATTCATTTTTAAAAGCATTTAAAAGCCTTTACAGGTTACCACGTTAGATTTACAGAGGAGGTCTACTGCTAAAATGACTGCCCTCGATCTGACCTTCGCGGTGATACCTCACATGCATGATGCAATTGCTGTTTACATATGACGCTAGACCGACGCTTGCGTTCGCCTTTGCGCAATAGCAGGGGGGGACAGCGGTGCTTTTTTTTTTTTTTTTTTTTTTTTTTATTATTTATTTGGCTTTTTTATTTTATTTTTAAACTGTGCCTTCCATATTTTATTTTTTTACCATTTTTATCGTTATCTCAGGGAATGTAAATATCCCCTATGATAGCAATAGGTAGTGACAGGTACTCTTTTTTTGAAAAAAATTGGGGGGTTAGACCCTAGATCTTTCCTCTGCCCTCAAAGCATCTGACCACACCAAGATCGGTGTGATAAAATGCTTTCCCAATTTCCCAATGGCGCTTTTTATATCCGGGGGGGGGGGACATTCCCTCCCACTGCTTGTAAAAGCAGTCTAGAGGCTAATTATCTGCTAGAATTGCTTTTACATGAAAGCCGGCTGCTGGCTGAAAAGAATGATACCAAGATGATACCTAAACCCGCAGGCATCATTCTGGTATAAACATTCAAAGTCCAGCAACATACCAGTACGTTGCTGGTCCTTGTTGGACATGTATTGTAATCTTTTTTTTCACACAGCCTATTGGCTGAACGAAAAAAAGAGATTGATTGGTGGGTATGCCCACCATTAGAATACCTCCCTTCATCCACCCACTTCTAATGATGGGCATATATGCCGAAGCATGGGGGCATCCTCCCGCAAAAAAGTTATGCCGCGTACACACGGTCAAGCCTTCGTCGGAATTTCGACCGTATGTACGCGGCATAAAAGGTTATGCCGCGTACACACGGTCGGACTTTTCCACGGATAAGCCTCCGTTGGAATTTCGACCGTATATACGCGGCATTAGGAGCAAAATCGCTCCTCCGCCCCTGCTGCCCCCATGCTTCGGCATATATGCTCTTTTTTTTAACTGTGGTGGTGAAATCACCTCCTACAGCGTTGGAGTCACGGCTTTATGTATCGTGGGAGCAAACGCTGTTGCTGTCAAGATAAATAGATCCGTGCTGCAACTGAATGGCGTACCTGCTAAGCAAATGGTGGTTAACATTAAAACAAAGTAACATTACAGTACAACAGTAAGACCTTACCATGCCATACCTGCAAAGCAAATACCAAAACAAAACCTAGTAAAAAATAAAAAAATGTTTTAACGCAACCTGTGCCTAAAATATATATATGCCGAAGCATGGGGGCATCCTCCCGCAAAAAAGTTATGCCGCGTACACACGGTCGGAATTTCGACCGTATGTACGCGGCATTAGGAGCAAAATCGCTCCTCCGCCCCTGCTGCCCCCATGCTTCGGCATATATGCTCTTTTTTTTAACTGTGGTGGTGAAATCACCTCCTACAGCACTGGAGTCACGGCTTTATGTATCGTGGGAGCAAACGCTGTTGCTGTCAAGATAAATAATTCCGCGCTGCAGTTGAATGGCGCACCTGAAAACAAAAAATTACATACCTGAAAAGCAAGCATGATAAAACATTGCAGAATAGAATACAGTAAAAAAGAGCAGAACAATAGAGAGAAAATAGAGAGAGAGAGAACAATAAAACGACAACTATTTTTGGTTTTTTTATTTTATATTTTTTTTGTGTTTTGTTTTTTACGTTTTTTTTTTCTTTTTTACACTTTTTTTTGTAACTTTACAACTGTAATGGTTCGGGTCTCTCAAAATGTAATGGCATCTTGGGAGACCCTGTGTAAGTGTGTCCTAGTCTGTGAAATGCTGTACCCTACGCTAAAACTTCACTTTTGAGTGGTAGCGTTCAAAACATTCACCTTGGCAAAGACCAGGCTTGTCAGGACAGCGTGGACAAAAACTACGGGTGTCACGCCTAAATCCGCGCTTGCTACAGACACGACATCTTTTTTGGGGGTGGCTTTGGGTAGGGGTACTCGGGAGGACATACGAATAATGCCTCTCATGCAGCCGGCTTACTGCATTTGGTTGGGGATGGTGAGGTGCAGAACCGCCTGGATACAGGAGTTCTGTGACTATCTCATTCTGGAATTTTAGAAGAGATAACGTCCCGCCTGAAGCTCTGTATAGCACATGAGCGTTCAGCAAAGCCAATTGGAATAATGATAGAGACACTTTTTTGTACCAGCGTCTCGCCTTACGGTCAATTAGATACGGCGCCATCAACTGGTCGTTGAGGTCCACCCCTCCCATATTTTGGTTATATTCGTGGACACAGAGGGGTTTCTCCACAACACCAGTCGCCGTAGGAATTTGGACTGTCGTGTCTGCATGAAGGGAGGTAAGAAGGAAAACATTCTTATTGTCCCTCCACTTCATAGCGAGCAAGTTATTACACTTCAAGCAGGCTCTCTCCCCCAGCCTAAGACGGGCATCTACAAGCCGCTGGGGAAAGCCCCGGCGATTAGGTCGCACGGTGCCACATGCTCCAATCTTATGATCAAACAAGTGACTAAACAGTGGCACGCTCGTGTAATAATTGTCCACATACAAGTGGTACCCCTTTCCGAATAAGGGTGACACCAAGTTCCACACTATCTTGCCAGCGCTCCCTATGTAATCCGGGCAGTTGACCGACTCAATCTGACTGTCTTTTCCCTCATAAACCGTAAAGTTCACTACATAGCCTGTTGCCCTGTCACAGAACTTGTAGAGCTTGACCCCGTATCTGGCACGCTTGCTGGGAAGGTACTGCTTGAAAGACAAGCGGCCAGAAAATTTAATCAGGGACTCATCAACGCAGACAACTTGATCGGGAGTAAACAAGGCTGCAAAACGTTCGTTGAAGTGGTTTATGAGGGGCCGAATTTTATAGAGCCGGTCGTATTCAGGGTCCCCACGTGGACGACAAAGTTCATTGTCGTTGAAGTGCATGAACCGCAAAATCTGCTCGTATCGTGCCCTGGACATGGAGGCAGAGAACACGGGCATGTGGTCAATTGGGTGCGTGGACCAATAAGCACGCAATGACGGAAATTTATGTGTGCCCATGTTGAGGGAAAGGCCCAGAAAGGTCTTAAATTCGGAAACCGTAATTGGTTTCCAATTTCTGGCAATTTTAGGCAACTGGGGGTTAGCGGCGATAAATTGACCAGCATATAAATTACTCTGGTCCACAATAGATCTATAGAGATCTTCCGTGAAAAACAGCGAATAAAAATCGATTGGCATAAAATCAGCTGTTTCCACCTGAATACCGGGTTGGGCAGTGAATGGGGGAAGTACGGGTTCTGCAGAAGTGGTGGGGACCCAATCAGGATAGGCGAATTCTGCAGGAAGGGCAGTATGGGCACGACGGGCCTGCCTTTGTCTTCTTGGTGGCAGCGGGACACTACTTGTGCTTGCCACCTCGCCAGCTTGAACTGCACTTATGGGACTCGCCACGTCACCAAGTGTTACTGCAGTGCTGGATGTACGTCCAGGCTGTACTAGGCCGCTGGTGCTTGCCAGTTCACCAGAAGGAATAGCGGCGCTAGTACTACTCTGCTCCATGATACGAGAGACCTGCGGTTCTTGCTCCTCAACAACCTCAGAAGATCGGGATCGGGTACGCCTGACCTTAGCAGGGACCTCAACTTCGTCGTCAGAGCTATCTGACGTGGGGCCGCTGACGTCACTGTCTTCTACGGGAAGATATTCTGAGCCTGAATCTGACAGATACGTGACCTCCTCTTCACTATCTGTCATGCTCAGAATCTCGTAGGCCTCTTTACTAGTGTACCTTCGACTTGCCATTTTGGGCTCTAAATTTAGGGGTACACTAGTAAGATTCACAGGAAAAAAAGCACCTGACTGTCGTCAGCAAATATATCAAACGCTACAAAAAAACTGTTAGCGATCGCAGGGATCAGGCCTGTCTCTGCGAACGCTGCAGTTATGTGTGTTGTGTTTGGTAAGTGACAGTGATCGATCGATACTGCACTTGGGTGGGCTGGGCTGGGCGGAGGGGCTAAACGCAGGTACTAGCAGGTATCTGGGCTGATCCCGCTAACACTGCGTTTTTGGGAACCCTAAAACCGCTGGGGATGCTAGTATAGATCTGATCAGATACTATACCACTAAGGGGGGTGTATGCTTTGCGCGTGGGTGTTAGCGTTACTGGCACTAACCTAACACTGCCTGGGGCGACGCAGACCCTCTCTGGCGCTAAAACCTAATTGATCTCACCCGCCGGGCGATCAGGGGGGTTAAACCTTTATTGGGTTATATACGGCGGGTGCCCTGATGCTATAAAAAGCAAACTAATCAACCAGCGTCACCCGTAACCTTTATATGGTGATCACTGGTGAAAGGGTTAACTAGGGGCAATCAGGGGGTTAAAACCTTTATTAGGTTAAATATGGGGGTACCTGACACCAATAAAAACCTGCGGCGAACCTAAAAAAAAAATAACTGCCTATCTAAAACACCAGCGACACGAATACAGCGATCGGAAAAACAATCGCTTAGTGACGCTGAAGTTAGGGGGTGAAAGGGTTACCTGGGGGGTGATCAAGGGGTTAAACCTTTATTAGGGGGGGTTAGGGGGCTACCCTGGACCTAAAGGGGCCTAATCCTAACTGCCTTGCAACTTTTTACAATCACAGATGACACTAAATGCAGTGATCAGTAAAATAAATGATCACTGCAATCAGTGACACTGTGATTGGGGGCTTTGGGGTGACCTGGGGGGTGATCTGGGGGTGACTGGGGGGTGATTTGTGTGCCTATGTGTACCTACGTGTCAGTGGACTGTTGGAGCACTAACCTCTGTCTTCACTCCTCGGCGCCGGGAACGAAAAGACCGCGGCAAGGGAGATGACATCACTTCCTCCAGCCTGTGTTTACATCACATGGCGGAGGAAGCAATTTCATTGGCCGGGAGCGATCGCGAGGGGGGGGGCGGAATCGAGCGGCCGCCCCCTCATGCCTGATCGCTCCCGAACACTTAACGGCCGCTCACTGCAGTGAAGGGGGGTCCGGATGGACCCCCCAACTGCACAAAGGCGATCACGTAGATCTACGTGATTCTGCCTGTCCGTGCCATTCTGCCGACGTAAATCGGCGGTGGGCGGTCGTTAAGTGGTTAATAAGTGTACAGAGAAAGAGCTTTACTACGTCCATTTACTGTGCGGACGAACATGAAAGTTGTTATCTTTCACTGTACTATATCAAAGTCAAAAATACACTACTTAATACAAGTAATAATCTTTAGCAGGGAGAATGTATGAAAATTACTTACTTTTTACTAAAACTTTCTTGATTCTTTTGTATTGGTCGGGCTCCCGCAACTTCAGATCAGACCATCGTTTTCTGAGCTGTTCCTTCGTTCTGCACACCCTGAATTTTTGGTGAAGAGTTTTGACCACTTTGCCCATAATTTTTGACTTGACAAGATTAGGCCTTTTATACGGCCCATGCTTGGCATCATAATCCTCCCTCCTCAAAATGGCGACCATCTCCACCATTTCCTCGAATGACATGTTGGATGCCTTATATCTCCGGGATCTGGATTTGGGTTCCTCATGAATTTCCTCCTCTGTAGAGGTAATCTCAGCCACCTGTGTCCCCGCCATGTTGTTTAGCACTACGACGAGCGAAAAGGGGCGGGGAAAGTACAATATCGAATGTCAGGGTCGGGGAAAGCGTGCAGAGTTTCACACATGCGCAGTGTATAGCAAGTGAAGATCCATGTGTCGAAAATACGTTCATTTGCCGGGAGAGGGAGTTAGCAACGAACGTGTTCACCAAGGTACATAACATTTTAAGGATTTGGGTTTCTTCAGAGGATGAGATTTGGGGCTTAAATCTGTCCAAAATGATGTTTTGATGAATGTTGACTGAAACAAATGTATTTTCTTGGTTGTTGATTTTACAGAGAAAATTAATAGTTTCAAAAATCCTGAATTTATGGGGGAGTTCATCGATAGATGGAAGGAACTCCCTATCCTGTGGCAGACCAAAAGTGGTTCCAATAAAAATAAAGCGGCCAGGACAGCAGCACTGGAGAGCCTGCTTGCATTTGTCCAAACCCAGATACCCACAACAACTATCCAAGATGTTAAAACGAAACTTGCTACCATCAGGGGGACATACAGGACCCAGAGGAATATGGTCCTGAAGTCCCAGAGGTCAGGTGCTGCAGCAGATGATGTGTATAAACCCAGTCTGTGGTACTACAGCAAGTTATCTTTTCTGGATGACCAGCTGGAAGTGAGGGAATCTCTGTCCACCCTTCCCCCCAGAGGTCAATCCAGCCTTCCTTGTAGCCAACCCTCCAGCCTTCCTTGTAGCCAGTCCTCCAGCCTTCCTAGCAACCCTGCTCTGGCTTCATCTGAGGATCAAGCAGAGGTCCTTGAGGAGGCAGATTTGGATATATGGAGCCAGGTAGAGTATTGATATCTACATTTATATGTAACATAAGTGATGATTTTAAATTGATGTTAGTATTGTTATGTATTTAATGTCTGAAAAAATAAGGATTTACAGAGCAATAGACAGCACTGGTCAAATTTGATGGGGACAAGCCAAAAATATCAGGAGTCGGAATCTATGGAAATTAAATCCCTTTTGCCATTCAATTTAAAAATGTCTGGAGGTGAACAATGTGTGTGATTGATGGTGGCAAAAACTAAAGAATGTCCCTTTTTTTTTCAGCCAGAGCAGAGCCAGCCAGGAAGAGTGTGATGTTGGGGACCAGGAGGAGGCAGGGCCCAGTGGCACACAGGAGGAGGCTGGGCCCAGCACAAGAGCCCAGATGCCTCCCCTGAAACTAATCCAACGAGGGCCAAGGAGAGATAGGCAGGTGGAGGAGGAAACCAGAGCCTTCCTAAGAGAGGCTACTGCGGCCCTCAGAGAGGCACCCTCTGCTGAGGAGGGCTATGCCGCAGTCCTGGCCCATAAATTAAGCCAGATGGACTTAAGGCAACGCCTATACAGCGAGAACCTGATGCTTAAGATCATCAACAGGGGGTTGCTAGGTGAACTGACCCAGTTCACAGACATAACTGAGGTTGTCCCTCCTCCTCCACCTCCTCCTCCTCCTCCTACTACTCCTCCTGCCACAACCTCTCCTCCTGATCCCCAGCCTCCGAGGAAGCAAGCAACAAAGGCTGCAGGGAAGGCTGCAGAGAAGGCTGGAGAGAAGGCTACAAGGAAGAGGAAAAAATAATGACTGTTGTAGTACCACAGACTGGGGATATATCTGACTTATCTGCTGCTGTTCCTGACCTCTGGGAGTTCAAGCCAAGATTGGGCTCCTTTTTTGTTGAAGAATTCAAGAGTTTGGTTTTCACATCTTGGATGGTTGTTGTGAGGTCCAAAGGATGCACAAATGCAAGCAGGCTCTCCAGTGCTGCCTTCCCCTTTAATTTGTAATGTACCTAAATAAAGGATTCTTTTGTTTTGCTTAAAATACTTGACTATGTGATTTCGAGTTTAAAAGAGAGTTTGCTAGGGAGTAGGCAGGGACATTTCTAATAATATTATTGTTATTAACAAGGGACACAAACCTCCTTGAGGCAAAATTAGACACATTTTGAAGGTTGGTGTGGTAACTTTACACACAAATAATTATAAAAAAAATATACAATACGAAATCTAAACTAAAAAAAAAGCCTAAATATAGCAAAGAAGCCCAAAAAAAATTAAGAAATCTAACTTAAATAAAAAAGTACAAAATAAAAAACACAAACACAAAAATAAAAAAAAAATGTGATCTTTACATTTATTTATGAATTTATGAGGGAGATCTGGCTTAACAAGAATATTTTACAATCATTAGATCAATTAGGAATTACTTAAGAAACAAGTTTGGCATAACTCTGAATATCATTAGCAAAAGAAGGTAATTATTTAAGCATTATCAAAAGAAGAACAGAATGCGCAGCATTAAAACTATGCTATTATTTCCACTGTGACGAATGTGCCATCTCCATTTCAAACGCTAGCTTTACCAAAATGTGCGCTCCCGTCTCATACTTGATTCTGAGCATGCAAATTTTTTTTCACCTCGTCAAAGCATACACACTATCGTTTTTCACGTCGTTAAAAAGAACGACATGAAAAACGACGTGAAAAAATAGAGCATGTTGGAAATTTTTAATGCCCGTTTTTCATGCCGTTAAAAATGCTCTGGAGCATACACACGATCGGTTTTAATGGCCATTTTTAAAAATGCCATTTTTAACGGCATGAAAAACAATCATGTGTACGCCTCATAACATTGAATGTGTTCAGGAGCAGTTGAAAAAAGTGTCCAACTGCCTCTGAACGTGCGTTTAACAGCGTCTCGTGTGCATGGGGCCTAAATCAGCCAGAACTGACTGCAGCCGGTGAATACATGTCAAATACATATAGGGTCCATTCACACGTCTGAAAAATTTAGAGGAACGTTTACAGACCCATTGATTTTCAATTCCAGTTTGAAAAATTAGGCATTCACACCCTTGATAAAGAAGTAATGCCGCGTACACACGACCGTTTTTAATGTCATTGAAAAAAACTGCATTTTTCTCGACGTGATTTTTCGTGTTTCCTCTCAAGCCTGCCTTGCCTACACACTATTGTGGAAAAAAATGTTTGAGTAAAGCGCGGTGACGTACAACACGTACGACGGCACTATAAAGGGGAAGTTCCATTCGGATGGCTCCACCCTTCATGTTAGTAAAGTTTGTTGAGAGACGATTTGGGCTTTTCAGCCTCGTGCTTTTCAGTCCGTTACAGAGTGGGGAATGTGCTATCTCCATTACAAACGCTAGTTTTACCAGAACGAGTGCTCCCGTCTCATACTTGATTTCACGTCATTAAAGCCTACACACGGCCCTTTTTCATGACGAGAAAAACGACGATGTGAAAAACGAAGAGAAAAATGTTCCAATTTTTTCTTGGCCATTTTTCACGTCGTGAAAAATTCTCGGATGCCCACACAAGATCATTTTTAATGACCATTTTAAAAAATTGCATTTTTCTCGTCATTAAAAACGGTCGTGTGTACGCGGCATTAGTGTCGGCCAGTACAGGCACCAAAAATTAGCCAACAGGCGTTCACCTGACAGCAAAGAACTTTGTATTCTGTGGCTGGAGGTACATTAGGCATTCACAGGATAAATACGTTTCGGCCATTACAGACCCCAAAAATTAGGCATTAAACGGGCATAAAAGGCCTTTTATGCCGCTGTATTTACCTAAGACAGGGACCGTGAATTGTTATGGGTGGTGGCGGATATTTGTGGCCTGTCCGAGATCCATGCCTCATTCATTTTTAGAAATGTGAGGTAGTCAACACTGTCGTGAGCTAGGCGAGTGCGCTTATTGGTCACGATCCCCCCTGCTGGCAGAAAAAAACTGAGGCTGCTGGCTGCAGGTGGGAGGGTAATGTCCGGAGGGACCGCCCCCCTGGGCGGGGCTGTTCAGCTCTGGTTTGTTCTAGAATGTATGTTTCTAACATCTAACATTCTGCCTAGATCTTCTCCTGCAAGCAGGGACATATACCCACACGTTTACAGTATCCAGCTGTGTCAGTCCATGGACGATAAGAGAAACTCTATTTGTGGGGGGAAAAAAGGATGTAAATTTTGTTTGGGTACAACGTCGCACAACAGCACAATTGTCAGTTAAAATAACACAGTGCCGTATCGCAGTGCCTGGTCATTAAAGGGGTAAATCCTTCCAGGGCTAAGTGGTTAATTGCATCCCAGTTTTAGTCCATATGGTTCAATATTGAATTGGCACTACCCTTTGCAGATACATCAGCTTAAACTCTTCGGGGAAGGCTGTCCACAAGGTTTAGAAGTGTGTCTATGGGAATGTTTGACCATTCTTCCAGAAACGCATTTGTGAGGTTAGGCACTGATGTTGGACAAGAAGGCCTGAATTGCAGTCTCCACTCGAATTCATCCCAAGGGTGTTCTATCGGTTTGAGGTCAGGACTCTGTGCAGGCCAGTCAAGTTCCTCCACCCCAAATTCGCTCATCCATGTCTTTATGGACCTTGATTTGTGCACTGGTCCAAATCATTTGGTGGAGGGGTGATTATGGTGTGGGGTTGTTTTTCAGGGGTTGGGCTTGGCCTGGCTTGGCTTGGAAGGGAACTTTTAAGGCGTCAGCATACCAAGACATTCTGGACAATTTCATGCTCCCAACTTAGTGGGAGCAGTTTGGGGATGGCTCCTTCTTGTTCCAACATGACCACGCACCAGTGCACAAAGCAAGGTTCATAAAGACATGGATGAGCGAGTTTGGGGTGGAGGAACTTGACTGATCTGCACAGAGTCCTGACCTCAAACCGATAGAACACTTTTGGGATGAATTAGAGCGGAGACTGCGAGCCAGGCCTTCTGGTCCACATTAGTGCCTAACCTCACAAATGCAGTTCTGGAAAAACGGTCAAACATTCCCATAGACACACTCCTAAACCTTGTGGACAGCCTTCCCAGAAGATTTGAAGCTGTTATAGTTTCAAAGGGTGGGACAACTCAATATTGAACCCTACAGATTAAGACTGAGATGCCATTAAAGTTTATGTGCGTGTAAAGGCAGGCGTCCCAATACTTTTTACAGTATAGTGTATTGTAATATTAGAGATGTATTTTTCTGCTTAATTCTGGCAGATAAATTGCTGCCTAAAGGCAAAAATAAAATTTCTGCTTTAACCACTTTACAACCACCTGCCGACAAATAACGTCGACAAGGTGGTTGCTTAACTCTGGGAGGACGTTATATAACGTCCTCCCAGAATCGCGCTCCCGCGCGCCCCCTGGGGCGCGCACATGGGAAACTCCGTGACCGCCGGGTCCTCTGGACCCGGCGGATCACGAATCGCGGTAAATCGCCGCTGATAGCGGCCGTTTACCACGTGATCGCTCCGTCGAATGACGGAGCAATCACTTGTAAACAGACCGGATGGCAGCAGCAGCTCTGTGGGCTGGATCTGTGACAATTGCAGTCACAGATCCAGCCATCCATCCATCCCTGCTCAGCCATCCCTGTGCAATACTCTGCAATACACCCTGCCAATACTCTGCAATTCACCCTGCCAATACTCTGCAAAATACCCTGCGCAATACTCTGCAAAATACTCTGCAATACCCTGGTGCAATACTCTGCAATACCCTGGTGCAATACTCTGCAATACCCTGCACAATACTCTGCAATACCCTGCGCAATACTCTGCAATACCCTGCAAAATACTCTGCAATACCCTGCGCAATACTCTGCAATACCCTGCGCAATACTCTGCAATACCCTGCGCAATACCCTGCACAATACTCTGCAATACCCTGCGCAATACTCTGCAATACCCTGCACAATACTCTGCAAAATACTCTGCAATACCCTGCACAATACTCTGCAATACCCTGCGCAATACTCTGCAATACCCTGCGCAATACTCTGCAATACCCTGCGCAATACTCTGCAAAATACTCTGCAATACCCTGCACAATACTCTGCAATACCCTGCACAATACTCTGCAATACCCTGCACAATACTCTGCAATACCCTGCAATACCCTGTGCAATACCCCCTGTGCAATACCCCGTGCAATACCCTGCCATACTCCGCAATACCCTGCCATAGTCCGCAATACTCCGCAATGCCCTGCAATACTCCGCAATGCCCGGCAATACTCCGCAATGCCCGGCAATACTCCGCAATGCCCGGCAATACTCTGCAATAACCACTTCCCGCCCGCCGGCCGTCATATGACGTCCTTGACTTTGTGCAGAGATATCTGAATGATGGGAGCAGCTACAGGCATCATTCAGATATCAGCTTTTTCAGCCGGCGATTCCCTACACCATAACAACAATCATAGCGGCTGTTCTGCTGCTTGATCATTCTTACGGGAGGCGAGAGGGGATGTCCCCCCTCCAGCTGCCCTCCGGTGCTTCTACCGACTCACCGCTACGATCAAAGCCAGGATTGTTGTTTTTTTTTTTTTTTTTTCAGGCTTCCCAGCCTAGAGGTGAGATGTGGGGTCTTATTGACCCCATATCTCACTGTAAAGAGGACCTGTCATGCCATATTCCTATTACAAGGGATGTTTACGTTCCTTGTAATAGGTATAAAAGTGATCAAAAAAAATTTTGGGGCGGAAAAACATGTCAAACTAAAATAAATAAAGTAAAATGAACAATAAAAAAAAATATATTTTTTTTAAAGCGCCTCTGTCCCCGTGAGCTCGCATACAGAAGCGAACGCATACGTAAGTCCCGCCCACATATGAAAACGGTTTTCAAACCACACATGTGAGGTATCTCTGCGAACGTTAGAGCGAGAGCAATCATTTTGGCCCTAGACCTCCTCTGTAACTCAAAACATGTAACCAGTAAAAATATTTAAAGCGTCGCCTATGGGGATTTTTTAAGTAGCAAAGTTTGGCGCCATTCCACGAGTGTGTGCAATTTTTAAGGGTGACATGTTAGGTATCTATTTACTCGGCGTAACTTCATCTTTCATATTATGCAAAAACATTGGGCTAACTTTACTGTTTTTTTTTTTTTTTAAGCACAAAACATTTTTTTTCCGTAAAAAACGCGTTAAAAAAATTGCTGCGCAAATATCGTGCGAGATAAAAAGTTGCAACAACCACCATTATATTCTCTAAGGTCTTTGCTAAAAAAACATATATAATGTTTTGGGGTTCTATGTAATTTTCTAGCAAACAAATGATGATTTTTACATGTAGGAGAGAAATGTCAGAATTGGCCTGTGTGCTCCAGAACGCCTGAAGGTGCTCCCTGCATGTTGGGCCTCTCTATGTGGCCACGCTGTGTAAAAGTCTCACACATGTGGTATCGCCATACTCGGGAGTAATAGCAGAATGTGTTTTGGGGTGTAATTTGTGGAATGCATGTGCTGTGTGTGAGAAATAACCTGCTAATATGACAATTTTGTGAAAAAAAAAAAAAAGAAAAAAAAATCTTGATATTGCAAAGAATTGTGGGAAAAAATGACAACTTAAAAAAACTCACAATGCCTCTTTCTGAATACCTTGGAATGTCTTCTTTCCAAAAAGGGGTCATTTGGGGGGTATTTGTACTTTTCTGGCATGTTAGGGTCTCAAGAAATGAGATCGGCCGTCAGTACTTCCGGTGTGATAAATTTTCAGATATTGGCACCATAGCTTGTGGACTCTATAACTTTCACAAAGACCAAATAATATCCACCAATTTGTACTTATTTTTACCAAAGATATGTAGCAGTATAAATTTTGGCCAAAATTTATGAAGAAAAAATAGTAATTTTGCAAAATTTTATAACAGAAACGAAAAAAATATCATTTTTTTACAAAATTTTCAGTCTTTTTCCTCTTATAGCGCAAAAAATAAAAAACCCAACAGTGATTAAATACCACCAAAAGAAAGCTCTATTTGTGTGAAAAAAAGGACAAAAAATTCATATGGGTACAGTGTTGTATGACTGAGTAATTGTCATTCAAAATGTGAGAGCACCGAAAGCTGAAAATTGGTCTGGTTATTAAGGGGGTTTAAGTGCCCAGTTGTCAAGTGGTTAAGTGATGATGACCCCCTGACATGCCACATTTTGCATGTCATTGTTTTGGGGGAGGAGCGGGTACCCTGTTTTTACAGGCACCCAGCTCCCACTTCCTCCCCGGGCTCCGTGGCGCCGGAAGGAAGTTCACCTCTCCCCCATCCCTCCCTGCAATCTTCTGGGACACATCAAAGGTCCCAAAAGATTGCCCGACCATTCACAGCGCGCAGCAGGGCTCGCGCATGCGCAATGCGCACCTGGCTGTGAAGTCACAGCCGGGTGCCCACAGTTAGAATGAGGGAGAGGAGCGGGGCTTCGTGAGCCCGCATCGCTGGACCGTGGAACAGGTGAGTGGTTGATTATTAAAAGTCAGCAGCTACACTTTTTGTAGCTGCTGACTTTTAAATGGGTAGAACTCTGCTTTAATTTCATAAGCCTGTATGCATGAGGTCTAAATTGTTTACCCCTATAATTGCTGTGTTTGGTTTCTCTATTACCAGTCACAGATCCCAAGCTGCTAGGATTCACTCTGTACACAGTTTCTGTGAACTGACCTCTCAGAGGGTGCTTTATCTGATGCTGTTTATAAACCTTACTGAGTAAATAACCATCCACCACTTTGCGGTTTTTAGATGTACGGCAGTAGTAAAATGATTAAAGGATAGGTTCACCTTAAGGAACGTGTCAAATGTTGCACTCATATTTAGGTTTTAACATGTTCCAGCACTTGCCCACCTCACCACCCTCGCCGCTTCCCTTGTGACCGTGGGCAGGAGTTCCGCTTCCTAACAACCTCTGTCACATTTAAAATTTTGCCCACACAGCTGCGTCAATTATTCACAGAAATAAACTACAAATCCCATCTGTCACTGCGGCAGGTGACTTGTAGTTCTCAACGGCCTACGAGTGTGCTGATTAGTGCACTCATAGTTTAATGATACTTCCTCCAGCTTTCTAAATGAAAGCCCATACAGTGATACAGGCAGAAAGCTGAAAGACGTGCCTGCAGGAGCCTGGCATCGCACCAGTGATCGGCTAATCATTTGTGTAATGCTTTGCGGGCTCCTGTGGGAAAAAATAAACACATATGTTTTTCCCTTCGGAAACATGTGCATTTATTATTTTTATCTAAAAGGTGAACTTAGCCTTCAAAGTATGAGGAATGCAATGAAAAAAATAAATAAATAAATACATTCTCGTGGCTGTAGTATTTTGTATAAAAATACAAATATGTTTACTGTTAAAACAAAAAATATGTTACATTTTCAACATAAAAAATTGAATATTTAATCTTCACCTTGAACACAGATTATTTATATTGAGAATAAAATACAATCACTACTAAAAATTATATTGCTGCAACTTTATCTTCCATTATATAGGGAACAATGCAGACTGACAGCAGAGATAACACAAGCTTTTATGTCGCTTATGTGTCTCTGAAGTGATTTTTGACATGTTTATAACTTGAACTGTATGGAATTTATTGTCCTTTATAGACCTAATGCTTTATAGATCCCCAATGGAAAATCTTTCCCTCGTCCTAAGAAACCTAATTCATAGGTTTACATCTTTATTACCAAAGATTTATCAAAATAATTAAATCTACTATCAAAAACAAAAGAGCGCACCCAACAAAATGCTTCTCAGCTCAAGTAGTCAAAAAATGGAAAGATTTTGACTAAAAATAATTGTAGTAAAAATACACATATGCAACCATAAACCAAATGAACACTTAAAAACTTCTCATTAGGAAAAAACAACATGGAACTATGTCTGTATGTTATAATCTTGATAGAGCACCTCCCAGAACTAGTGTTGAAAAACGATTTATCAGTATCTGGTGTAAGACCTTGGTCTTAGAATAGGTTATAAAACATATTATTCAGTGCAGATAATAACTTCAACCAGCTTGTAACGATAGTACTGTATAGGGGCAAAAACTTAAAACAAAGATTTTAAAGTTGACATTCTGGTGGGTTATTAGTGAGGACCCTCCCTAAATACCATATCTTTATCCAAGCATGCACCCTGGCAGGCAAGGAAAAGGGGGGGTAAAAGTGTGCATATCCCCCCACGAACCATAACTGGCCACATGCCTTCAACGGGGGGGTACCTTGTCAGGGCTAGACCCTCTGGCAAAGCACCCTGTCCCCATATTGATGAGGACAAAGGCCTCTTCCCCACAACCCTGACCCGGTGAGTGTGGGGATCTGTGGACATGGGGCTTATCGTAGTCTGGAAAACCCTTCTTTACCAATAAGGGGGCCCCCAGATACCATCCCCCAATGTGAATAGGTGATGGGTACACAGTACTTCTCCTCATTTACAAAAAAGAATGTACCTTAGAAATAAAAACACCCAAACATTTGTTTCTTAAAAAAACATTTATTTAAAAAAAAGTCACACAATCTACATCCATAGTCAATCATTTCATGCAGTGATGCAGGTCCATGTCAATCTTGATTAATCATGATAAATTATGGATGCTGACCTACCTGAAAGCAAAACAACCTCAATGTCCACCAAGACCTGTCCAATCCCATTGTTTCCCTTGAACTGACATCATCGGATCCCCACCATTAATTAAATAAAGGGTGTGTGGAGTCATTGACCTAAAATGGCATGACCCAGTGGGTGAAGTCATTGACCTAAAATGGCATGACCTAGTTGACCCTTGACCCCTCTCCTTTGTTTACTTTATTGTGAGGACACAGAGATGTCATTCCACGTGAGGGAAGCAATGGGATCAGAAGTGTCTCAGTGGACCTGCAACGCTGGACAATGTCATTGACAATGGGTGGACTTTTTTTTAACAAAGGTCTTGTCAAATATTTGATTTGGGTGTTTTTATTCAATCACTTTTTGCAATTGAGTATGAGTACTATGTATGGCCTAGTATGGTTCAGGAAGGAAGGGGCGCACACTCGTTCACCTTTTGCTGGCCTGCCAGGCTGCATGCTTATATAAGGGGATGATATGGAATTTGTGAGGCTTCATGCAATTCATTTTTTTGGCATTGGATCTCCCTTAAAATTCATACTAGATCCAAAGGGCCTGGTATAGATTATGGGATAACCCCCTTGCATTTTTTTATCACTGTCCCGCTCCTTTCTTTATGTTCATCTGTCAGCCGGGAATTCCTGGCTGACAGCTGAATGAACAGACAAGGTTCTGGCATCCTTAAACCAGCTTTTCTGAGCTGGAGCTGTCACATTTAGCATTGGTAGTAATACGTCTGCTAAATGTTTCAGCTCTTATTTTATACATTCCGCTAGACCACAAGATAACAAATGTATTTTTTTTTTTACTTTAAAGGGGTTCTTGAGTGCCGGCGGGGGACCCCAGAAGAAGAGGATCGGGGCTGCTCTGTGAAAAACTATTGCACAGAGCAAGTAAGTATAGGCATGTTTGTTATGGGATCGCATGCAGTAATGCCTGGACATAAAAAAAGACACAAAACAACCAACTTCTTATTAATGAACATTTTTATTGGATAAAATTTAGCCGCGGCTTTTATTATTGGTTTTCAAACAGATTAATTAAATATCAAAATGACCATATGTATTTAATTTCAGCATTGAATAACTCAACCACTAAGACTCAAGCTGAATAAACAATCAGACTTCAATTTTATTTAACACAACTGTCCCCTCTTAGGTAGTTAACAAGAGGGACCCTACCACATAATAGAGCATCGACAGGGGAAGGGGGGGTGGGAAGTTCCGCTGGTTGATTCTCTTCAGGCGGCTGGCCCCGGACCCTATGGACTAGCCCTTTATATAAAGACCCCAGGGACGGAACTACCGCCATAGCGACCCACGCGGGCGCTATGAGGCCCGCAGCCGAGTGGGGCCCGGTGAGGATGAGGAATGTAAGTTTACTGTTAAGCCTTCCGAGCCCTGCGAGTCCGGCCCTGTCCCGACACATGCAGCCGCATACAGCAGGAGGCAGGAGCAGAGAGCAAAGTGGGTGGGAGCAGAGTGGGCGGGGAGAGCGCTCAAGCACGCCTGTGAAGGGACATCATTTTTGGCACATGAGGAGGCTGGACAGGAGGTAAGAAGGGAGTGGGAGACTGTCATCTGTTTTGCTATTTTTGTGAAGAAAATGTTTGCTAGATTTTTTCATTAGAATAATTTTGGCACAAAGAGAGGGGGAGCAATGCCAGGTTCAAGGGTGCAGATGTTCCTAAGACCTTAAGAATAAACTTGATCAAACTACCATTAGGGCCACTGTTCATCATTTTAATTATAACTTATATGCATTGTCCCATTATTGCCTTGGTGTCAGTGGGACTCCCAGTAAGAATTATGAAATTTCTTTATAAGTCTTATTAGTGGCGTCCCAAGGGGGGTGCAGGGGGTGCGGCCCGCACCCAGGTGACACGATTGGAGGGGTGACATCAAAATGACTGAGAGATTCACTCTTTTTCAGGTTGACTTTTTCTAATGTTCTGTTGCCCTACATTTGTCTTGTTTTTGGCTGTTGGATGTTGAAACCATGGCTTCTTTTCCTTTGGTTATTTTTAAAGACATGTTGAAAATATGCACGTTAAGCATCAAGGTCTAAATCAAGTATGTGTAAACTCAGAGATTAAGAATTTTATGGCAACTTAAAGTGCATAGAATGTAAGACCTAATTTATTCCTTCCCTTACAAGGTTGTCATCCTGTTAATTTTCCTCTTAAACCGGTGCAGTTTGCCTTGTTTGCCCTTTACAAAACATAAGTATAAAACAGTAAAAGTAGTACACACAATGCTTTGAATTTTTGCATTTTATTTATTATATGGTTATTTAAATTTTTGTTTTGTTGTTTGAAATTAATATAAGCTGTTGCCTGGGTACTCTGCCACATGAGTGTGGTAATCTGTTGTTCAATGGCTTTAGTTAATTTTTTTTGTGGGGGGGGTCTGATTGCAGGGCGGGCATACAACATTTTGCTATGGGGCCCTGTGATTTCTAGTTACGCCCCTGAGGGACCCCCAGGAATTCCAGAACATTCCAGGGGGTCATCTGACCTATCCTGAAAGGAGAGCCTTAAGCCCTGTACACACGATCGGATAACCTATGGATTTTCGTCCGATGGATTTGTCCATCGGAAATCCAATGAAACAGTTTTTCATCATTCTTGCCCACACACCATCAGTCAAAAAACCAACCATTCCAAACGCGGTGACGTAAAACACTCAGATGAGCCGAGAAAAATGAAGTTTAATGCTTCTGAGCATGCGTCGACTTGATTCTGAGCATGCGTGGGTTTTTGATCCGATGGACTTGCCCATAGACGATCGGAGTTTTCGATCGGTTTTTTATCCATCGGAAAAATTTAAAACATGTTCTATTTTTTAAAACCGATGGAAAAAAGGCCGATGGGTCCCATACACGATCGGTTGGTCTGATGAAAACCATCCATCGGACGGTTTTCATCAGTCAAACCGATCGTGTGTACAGGGCTTTAAACTTCCAGAAAGTTCCAGGTCAGCTGACCTGGAACAACCAATCATAGGCTTTCCTGCTTTTTAACACAGCGGGGAGCCTAGAAACCTGCCACAATCCCATAAGCAAAAGGGGGGCCTTAAGACAGGCTTACCCCCTTTTTCTCATATATTTTTTTTTTTAAAACAAAGCTTTACAACCACTTTAATGCACTTTTTATTTATTTGCAATATTTGACTCCTGGAATTACCACAAGTGCGGTATTTATCAGTACAGGCAGTCCTCAAGTTACAAACATCCGACTTACATATGACTCATACTTACAATCGGAGGGAGACAACAGGAAGTAAGAGGAAATCTACACCAAAATTATATGTGCAAGAATTGAATCATGACTATGTATTTCATATACACAAATTCACTGGTGTCTCTAAATAAAAATGAGGTTGAATTGAAAAATATAAAATGACAGTCCAAACAATGTCCGTCCAGGTGCAGAAAATGAAAGTGCTCTTGTACCATAAACTGTAGCAAAGAGTATTTAGTATTGTATAAAATGTATAGTTTTTATTTTAACGTTTAATAAAACAGTGTATACATCACCAAATAAAAACAAATCATCAGATGATGAAACAGCTGATACAAATGGGTATATACAACATGATGACAAAAGACAATGGTCACCATGTTGTATATACCCATTTGTATCAGCTGTTTCATCATCTAATGATTTGTTTTTATTTGGTGATGTATACACCTTTTTATGTATGTTAAAATAAAACTATACATTTTATACAATATACTCTTTTCTTGACACAAGTTGGCGTTAAAGTCCCATTGGTACTGGAGGGTACTCTTTTTTCTACTTTGCACTTTGTAGGCATGTTGGCAACTGTTTATGACTTTCCATGGTGGTTTATTCTCTAGATCTCTATATAAACACCACTTCACTTCCACCCTGGTGCTCATGCAGACAGAGAGGCTGCTTACCAAAACATGTGATCCCACAAAGGGGATCAAATGCGCTTAGAGATATCCTCCTAAGGAGGGCCCCAGCTTACTCCTAAGTTGTTCCTAGGTGTCCTGATAAGTTCAAACAACCTGACAGATGTGTATATATCAAAGGTAATAACAAAGGTATATCAAAGGTACGGAGGAGAGCTCATAGTGCTGTATTACTGTATAATAGTTTATTAAAAACATAAAATAATGCACTTACAGACTGAGTGAATTATCAAGGCAAACCAACATCCCACAGACATGGCCATAACACTGCTTGATCGACCGATGCATGCTGATGTCACACCGCTAGCTCCGCCCAATGCTTTTTCCCTCAGAAGGCGACATCTGTGTTGTTTCCGCAACAACTTAAATTTTTTGTCACAGGGACAGGAAGTGAGGTGAAAGCTTCTGAACAGGGACACAGACAGAAAAACAAACTTTACAGGGGTGTTAACCCTCCCTATGCTATCCAAAAAACTTACAAATGATATTTTTGGCTGGAGTTACACTTAAAAAATTTACCTGTTCCAACCTACAGAACCCATCTTGTTTGTAACCCGGCGACTGCCTGTATTGAATTCACACTTCACATATTGCATAAGAAATTTTGTATAGAACACAAATATCTCATGTGATAAACATTAGTGAATTGGCCCCATTGTCGCTTTTCCCCTTTTGATAGTGACTGTAAAAGCCCCTTGACTCAACAATTCTTCTCCAGCGCTCCCCACCACTCTTTTCTCTGTTGCAGCTGGCACTAATATTTGGGGTCAGCTGGGGTTGAAACCAAAAGGGAGCAGGGATGTCATGTGGAAGTGCTTGGTCTTAGTTACATAGTTATATAGGTAGGTTTAAAAAAATCCATTTATTTCAAACAATAGGAATTGGTTGTTTAAATATTGGCTGCTAGTCCTGAGCACTGTCACATTGGAGGTGGCCTGGAGGGGAAACACAAAAGCACCACTCTAAGTGCAGTATGTCAGTACATTTTAATGAAATAAAAACATGGAGAGCATATGTACTCACAAGCAAGGAGTTAAAAATGGCATATAGAAAGTGAGGAGTCCGTGTCTCATCTCCATGCAGGGAAATGGCGTGGAGCTGGTTGCGCTGGTGGAAGCCAATGCTTCCTGAGCTGCAGGCACTGGGATGTGAGGAGATGCAGGGACGAGAAGTTCCTTTGCGGTCGGTAAGCCGAGTAACTGTCCTTGACTTCCGGGTAGTAGGGGGACCAGTAGGTTAGCGCGCTTTCGGAGCATGGGAGGTAACCAAATTCTCCCTTATATCTAGAAGCATATGTATATTGCATTGCCTGAGAAAGAGGAAGGAGTGACAAGAGACTGTTGAGAAGGTATCAGTGGGACCTTTCAGGGCAAAGTAACCACTTTAAAGTGGTTGTTCACCTCAGACATGAAATATGAACAATGCATACCCCTCTAGAGTTGTACGTGTCTCATTAAGTGTCATTTCTTTCTGCTGCCTGTTATTCTGCTATCTTCTGAAAGCTTTGCTTGACACCAAAAGAAAAAGGGTGACCTGGGAGGGATCTCCAGATGATTGACAGCCTCAGCTCTGTTCCTGAGTGCTGTGAGGATGGGGCTGTCCCTTCCCTCCACTCCAATTAGCTTTCAGAGTTCTTCTCACTAAACTTTTTAGAGTGTATTATCAGCCCTCCGCCTCCTTTTTTCTGAACTCTCAGACAAGCTTTATGAATTCTGCACTTTGAACAGATGTAAAGAAGAGAAGACTGCAGATAAACAAATGCAGGTTATATAGAAGAATTTATTTCATCTCTGTGTATCACCTGAGGCTAATCACTTCACTGGGTATATGTAAGTGTTTACAACCACTCTGATACACAAACAATTGTGCATGCATGGTGTGAAGGGGACTCAAGTGACTGTTTAATTTAGAGTGTTGGAGAGTGTTGTACAAGCCTTAGGACCTGGTCTTTACTCACCAGTTTCTTTTAAACTATAATGCAAACATTTGATAGGAAATTACATGCAAATTCACATATGGATCAACAGTTTTGTGAATCACAAGCACAGATTAAAAAGCACCAAATCAGGAGATCATTCCAAAGACAGCTGCTCCATCTGGGTGAGCTTATGAATTGATGCCTAATTACTAATTCTTTATTGTCACCATGTTGGCTGCTGAAAACAGATGCAGTGAGGTCATCACGTTTTACACGTGTATATCATACTCATAGAATGTAATAAACAGGAAATATTGTTCTGCAAAAGATTTTAGGAATGTTTCCAAACATTCTTTGCTTTTTCATACCAGAAACCTTTGAAAATAATTTTCAGTACCAAGAATAACCCTGACATACCTGTGTTTATCTTCTGCCAACAAATTAAATTTATAAACTGTAGAATCACAGCTAAAGAAAATCAATCAGGCAACATAAATGTATTACATGTATTTAGTGAAAAAATGTGAATGCTTTTAACTGCTTGAAATTCTGAGGGTTCTACGTGGTTTAAAGTAAACCTTAGTCATATAGGAAATAGTAACAGGTATGCTTGTATCACCTCCCCACCAAGCAGATCATGCCCACCTTTTCTTTGTTCCACTGCAGCTCCTTTCAACCATTGGGAGTGAAGACACAAAGCCACAGGTAAGCTCCATTCAGTTCTAGAAATTGAGTTTTAATTTCTCTAAAATTGTTACGAAAATCTGGAGATCCCAAGGTAAATACTAAATTAGGTATTGTATTTGTGATTTTTAAGGTACAATGGACTTTAAAAGGTCCCTGGGTTTATGAAAGCTAATTTTAACTATACTCCTGAATAAATGGTCCCTAATTAGGAATGAACAAATCTGCCTGGGTTCAGTTAACCGAGGGTTCAACAAATCCTGCTTCAAATTCAGCAAACCCACATTTAGCAAAAATACCTTTAAAGTTTATAGGGGCGAGTCCTGTTTAAAAATGCTGGCCATTGTTAGGGCTAATAGGCGAACTATTATCAAAAATGTTACTCTCAATCAGTGTTGTTCATCTTACTTTAAAAAAGTAATTAGTTACAGTTACAAATTACTTCTCCCAAAAAGTAATTGCATTAGTAACTTAGTTACTACATTGAAAAAGTAATTAGTTACTCAGCAAAGTAACTGACTTTTTTTTTGAGGGCACATAGCACATCAGGGCATGGGGCACATATCACATCAGGGCATGGGGCACATAGCACATCAGGACATGGGGTACATAGCACATCAGGGCACATAGCACATCAGGGCACATAGCACATCAGGGCATGGGGCACATAGCACATCAGGGCACATAGCACATCAGGGCACATAGCACATCGGGGCACATAGCACATGGGGGCGCATAGCACATCTGGGCACATAGCACATCAGGGCATGGGGCACATCAGGGCATGGGGCACATCAGGGCATGGGGCACATAGCACATCAGGGCATGGGGCACATAGCACATCAGGGCATGGGGCACATAGCACATCAGGGCATGGGGCGCATAGCACATCAGGGCGCACAGCACATCAGGGCGCACAGCACATCAGGGCACATGATAGCACATACCACATCAGGGCATGGGGCACATAGCACATCAGGGCATGGGGCACAGGGCACATAGCACATAGCACATGAGGACACATCAGGACATGTGGCACATAGCACATCAGGGTGGGGCACATAGCACATCAGGGCAGGGCACATAGCACATTGTTTACCAGCCATGCAGAGTAGCGCAGGAAGCGTGTGTAATAAGTTCTCTAGGCAGTCACGCTACTCCCCGGCGGCCCCTCCTCTCTTCTCGTCCATCCCAGATGATGTCACAGGCAAATGGGGATGGACGAGAAGAGAGGAGGGGCTGCGGGAAGCAGCGTGACTGCCATCAGTGCCGTGACATGAGAGAGACCCTGTCATAGAGGAGAGGAGGAATTGCACTACTGCCATCTAGTGGCGGTAGATGTAATTGGGGTAACGCCGCCCAAGTAATGTTAATTGCGTTACCATGAGGGGAAGAGTAATCAGTTAGATTACTCGTTACCCTCTAAAGTAACTGTGTTACGTAACTCCGTTTATTCTAACTCAGTTACTTACATCACTGCTCTCAAGACTTGGAAAGATGGACACTGCCATGGGAGACATGTCCCAATGCAAACAATTTAAAAACGACTGTACAACAGAAAGAGGGTCTGTTTCATGCAGCTTCAAGGCCACATTGGACATACAGTACATAAATCTTTTAATGACATGCTTGGGGGATGCAAAACTGTCCTGCCGCTGCACAATTTCTATACAACTACCATTAAAAATGAAAATACTGCAGATGATACAACAGTATGAAATTGTCCAGCAGCAAGACAGTTTAAATGAGCAAGACTAGGTCCAAACATACTGGGGACAAAGAGCATAGGCAGATAATTACTAAAAGAATTAAGAGATTGCAGATGACACAACAGTATAAACATGGCAAGCAATGGGTGAATTTTAGACACACGTGTATGGGAAACACAAAGTACAGGCAGGGGTTATACTGCAAGAATTAGGAGATATAAGGTGATCTAACAGTGTACAATTGTTCATAAACAGGATTTTTAACAAAACAGGAAATTTTTTATCACAAAAACTAGGCTTATGTTTAAGAGAGACATATAGAGCAAGCAGATTGATTCATGCACACTAGCGTTATTTTTAAGCTCAAAAAAAGCTGGATGAAAAATTCTGATAATTTTTCATGCCAGTGTTTTTATAGTACATGAAGAAAAAAAAATCTCTCACAAAAAGCTGTTTGGACTGTTTTAGTAGCATTTAGGAGCATTTAGGAGCATTTAGCGTTTTTTTTCTGCTGGGAAAATTCTCCTAAAAACTCTACAAAAACATTTTTTTTCTGCTTCTAAACACTGAAGATTGAAAAATGCTTCTAGCATTAAATAGTGTGCATGGACACATAGGATGACACTATTAGCTTCTAATAGCAGAAAAAATGGTCATAATAGCTTCTACGAGCTTAAAAAAATGCTGATGTGCATGGAGCCTTAAAGGGGTTGTAAATCCTCGTGTTTTTTCACCTTAATGCATCCTATGCATTAAGGTGAAAAAACACCTGGCAGTGTCAGTGACCCCAGAAGATGAGGATCAGGGCCACTCTGTGCAAAACTAACTGCACAGTGGAGGTTAGTATGCCTGTTTGTTATTTAAAAAAAAAAAAAAAATCAAAGCTTTACAATCACTTTAAGAATGACAAAACTGTGGATGATAAAACAGTAGGACTGCTCTCATCAAACATAACAGGCCAAACTGGTGAATACCTAATTTTTCCTTTTTTTTTTTATGAGGATACGGGGTGCCGCAAATGTAAGTGATCAAATGGAAGGTGGTACACGCTCTTCTTTTTTTTTTTTTTTTTCATTCAAATTATGTAATAGTGCAGACTTCACTTGTTGCTTGCAATTGAACAGGGTCAAAGCTAACCCTCTCTCTCCAGTCTAAAGTCCTGAATACTATGTACAGTTTGCCAGGCAATTGAGATACTTTTATTATGCAGCTTGCTGGAGAATCAGTGAGTGTGTGTGAGCTGTTATCTTTTCTTTTTTTTTAGTCAGCAACACAGAAATGCTGCATTTTGAACACCCCAAACTTAAACTATAGAAAATATCAAGACAAAATAAAAACCAATACACCCCAAATGATATAAAAATACAATTCTGAATGAAAAAGCATACCTTTTTTAGTTAAATCTTGTGCAGAAATAAAAGCAATTTGCTATGAATGGGGCTAAATACCGTATTTGCCGGCGTATAAGGTGACTGGGCGTATAAGACGACCCCCTAATTTTTCAGATAAAATTTGGGTTTTGGGATATACTCGCCGTATAAGACGACCCCCTTCCAACTAGCCATGCCTCACCATACCTCACTGTGCCATTGCATACCTCACTGTGCCCCATTGCATACCTCACTGTGCCCCTCAACGATACCTTATCCCTGGCATGTAGAATCTCCAGTCAGACCGCGTCCGTCCATTTTTCAAAAGCCACGCCTCCTCCTTGTGCTGTTCTGTGATAGGCGGAAACACTCAGCTTCCCAGCAGACACTGTGTTCAGTGTTCCACCTATCACAGATGCCCTCTCATCCGAGGCCAAGGACGAGAGGGCATCCGTGATAGGCGGAACACTAAACAGAGGCTCTGCTGGGAAGCTGAGTGTTCCGCCTATCACGGAACAGCACGAGGAGGAGGCGCGGCTTTTGAAAAATGGACGGCCGCGGTCTGACTGGAGATTCTACATGCCAGGGATAAGGTATCGTCGAGGGGCACAGTGAGGTATGCAATGGGGCACAGTGAGGCCGCGGTCTGACTTTAGATTTTACATGTCAGGTACCGGCGTATAAGACGACCCCCGACTTTGGAGAAGATTTTTATGGGGTAAAAAGTCGTCTTATATGCCGGAAAATACGGTAGTTACTGTGCCTTTAAGGAGGATTGAGTTACCTCCAGGCCCACCTGCCCCCTATCTATCCATTAGAATGCATGTGGTTCCACTGTGGAGACTCTCATAAATCTACAGGAGTTAGGACTGCAGGTAATACAGAGTGCCGTGAAGTGGCCTTGCAGCTTACGCATGTGTTTTCAAATGTGTGCTAACTTAACCCCTGTTTTTAACGCATACTGTTAGACAGGTTAATTTGGTTGGTAAGCAGACTGGTTGGTGAGTTGAGCTTGAAATTTCCCCTGTTTTTGTCTTGCATGTGTTGCATTTCCATGTGCTCCTTCCGTGAATTTATAGGTGGTGGCAGGGGCCATTTTGTTAGTTACTGCTACCCCAAATCAACCACAAACCTAAATTAAAGACAAAACACCCAATGCTATAACCAAAATAGGTAAAAATTAACCTTGCACCACTTATTAAAATTTAACACAATAAACCAAAATCAAGGTGTAAAGCTGCTCCCCAAAAGAAATATATACTGAACTATAGATTTTAAGGTGAGGGAGCACTAAACTCAATTCAATAGTGCATTTGGGAACAAATTATACAATAAATGTTGCATTGGTTTTATTAACCACTTAAGGACTGCCCACTGCATATATACGTCGGCAGAATGGCACGGACAGGCATAATCGCGTACCTGTACGTGGCCCTTTAAATGCCTGCCGTGTGGTCACGCGCGTGCCGCCGGCGGCGCGCTCGCGACCCTGCCGCCTTCCCCGTGAGTCGGACCTCAGGTCCCGTGGACTCGATTGCCGCGGGAATCCCCGCGATCGTCTCACGGAGGTATAGAGCGGGGAGATGCTTGTTTGACTAGTGACAATGACACTGATCTCGGCTCCGTGTACTCGGAGCGGAGATCAGTGTCATGTGACACAGAGCCCATCCCCTCCGACAGTAAGAAACACTATGCAGGGAACACTTAACCCCTACAGCGCCACCTAGTGGTTAACCCCTTCACTGCCAGTGTCATTTTCACAGTAACCAGTGCATTTTTATAGAACTGATCGATGTGAAAATGACAATGGTCCCAAAAATGTGCCAACAGTGTCCATTGTGTCCGCCATAATGTCGCAGTCATGAAAAAAATCACTGATCGCCGGCATTACTAGTAAAAAATATTTTTTTATAAAAATGCCATAAAACTATCCCCTATTTTGTAAATGCTATAACTTTTGCGTAAACCAATCAATAAATGCTTATTGCGATTTTTTTTTTACCAAAAATATGTAGAAGAATACGTATCGATCTAAACTGAGGAAAAATAAAAAAAATTATGAATTTTTTGGGGATGTTTATTATAGCAAAAAGTTAAAAATATTGTTTGTTTTTTTCAAAATTGTCGCTCTATTTTTGTTTATAGCGCAAAAAATAAAAACCGCAGAGGTGATCAAATACCACCAAAAGAAAGCTCTATTTGTGGGAAAGAAAGGACGTCAATTTTGTTTGGGAGCCACGTCACACGACCGCGCAATTGTCAGTTAAAGCGATGCCGTCGCAAAAAGTGGCTTGGTCTTAGACCACCCAAATGGTCCGGGGCTGAAGTGGTTAACATTTATTGTATAATTTGTTCACAAATGCACCATTGAATTGAGTTTAGCACCCCTCATCCTAAAAAACAAAAAAGGTAGCAATCAGAAAACAAGTACAGTTTCTCACTGACCTATGCAGTTTGTCTGCTTTTAATAATCTTTCCTTGACTGCTCTGAGTCTCCCTTTTTAGGCCTCATGCCCACTGGCGTTTTTACAGCTGCGTTTTTTGCAGCTTAAAAACGCCTGTCCATGTTATTGTACATATTAAAAAAAAAAAAAAAAAAAACGTCGGAGCTAAAAACGCGACCGCGCGTTAGTGCGCGTTTTTTGCGCGTTCGTGCGCGTTAGTGCGCGTTTTTGCGCGTTTTTTGACGCTCGCGTTTTTTTCTGCCTAATTCTGACGCTGAGGAACGCACTGGCCCTGTTTTTTTTTTACAGCTTACAAATGCCTATGCTCTTTACAGCTCAAAAACGCCTAGGTGGACATGAAGCTATAGACTAACATGGACAGGCGTTTTTAAGCTGTAAAAAACGCTCAAAAACGCGGCTGAAAAAACGCCCGTGGGCATGAGGCCTTATAGTGAGGAGGCTGGCTTATGCAAAATACCTTTCTTTATTGCTCCTTCTAGGCTTGCTGACCCTTATTTTTCCAAAGGGGAAAAAAAACTAAAACAATAAAGGTTTAAAAAAAGTAACATGACAGCACGCAAATAACGGTCAAATGCCCAAAAAAAGGAAAAAAAAACACAAATACAAAGAACAATATATGAAATAAAGTAAACTAACTACACCCCTCTAATGCAGTTGTGTATTATCTTAAAATAAAATAATTGATTTTTACATCAAGTACTCACACTAGGAAAAGGAGGCCCAAGGACCATAGCAAAACTTTGATGTTTGTACCTGTGCTGATAAGAAGCTTGCTGTTGCCGAAAGGACGAGAGAGTAGAGTGAACATTTTTTATGACCTGTCAGTATGTTGTTGCTCTTTAACTTCAGTAGGGAAGGGGACAACACTTTATTTTTTAATTATAACACAAAAAAATGTCACTATTCTAGCTATGCTGTCTGCAGATATGTATTACAGTGGACCTAAGCTCAAAAAATTAAGATTTGCTATGTTATAAGAAAAATCTAGAATTGTTAATATTACCTAAGTAGTACCCTGAAATATAAATTTTCTGTGGGACTCCTCTTGAAAAACAGCGGTGTACTTCTTAATATGTGATTGTGTATAGGTACTGTGTCTACAGACTCATAGATGTGAGATCTTAAACACTACTGTCTCTGACTGCAAGTCTCAGGAAATTTGGTGTGAGATTTGGTGTCATCAATACTGTTCTGCTAAATGTTCTCCTTACTGGAGGCTCTGACATGAGGGAGCAAGGCTCTAAGGCAGTGATTCTCAACCTGGGGGTCGGGACACCCTCGGGGGTCGAATGACAATTTGCCAGGGGTCACCGAATCCTGGGCTGTTGCTGAATCCTGCACCGCTCTCCCAGCCTTGTAATGGCTGCCCAGCAGGGCTGTCTCTGGGGCCTGTGTCCGTCCAGCTGGGCTGTTCCTTGAGCCTGCGGCCGCCCACTCAGCCTCTTTGCAGCCACCAATTCAGTTCACTGCATGGCTGGGGGGCAGAGACTAGATGTCAGCTGGCTGGTGAGGAATGTGAAGTGGGAGGGGCTGGAGTAGACCCTATCTCCTGATTTTGGCATAGGTGTCACTGCTGCGGGACACCACCAAGTCGGAGACACAGTGAGTAACACTACCTGTGATTATAGTTGACATTAAAAGTCCCCACTACAGTTCTCAGATCAGCAGATAACCTTGATCAAGAGCACCTAAGTTGGCTGATCAGAACTCCCCCCAGCACTGCCACTGACCCCCCCCACCAGCACTGCCACTGATCCCACCCCACCCACCAGCGCTGCCACTGATCCCACCCCCACCCCCACCAAGGAGCAAGAGAAGGAGTAAAAATAGAGAATACATCCTTCTGTTAAAAAAAAAATAGAGAATACATGAGAGAGGAAAAAAGGGGGAGGAACAAATAAAAAGGGAGAGAAAGAATAGGAGAAAGAAAAAGAAAGACTGCTAGAGAGAGGGATGGGGAAAAAAAACAAGAAATTAGGATAGAGAGAGATAAAAAGGAAAATAAAGGTGAACAAAGAGTACATCCTAAAATGTACCATAAGGGGTTTTAATACTGTACGAGTGGAAGGGACGCTAAATATCCGTGGGTTAGGGGTGCAAATTGCTTGTCTTACCTTGGGTACTGACAACCCACACTACAAAAATAATTTTACTGTTAGGGGTCCCCACAACTTGGGAAATTTTATAAAGGGGTCACGGCACTATAAGGTTGAGAACCACTGATCTAAGGCTTGGTTAACACCAATGCCACATGCGGCTCTCAGCAGGGGTCCGATGCGTTCTGGTTCATCAGTTCAGATCCGATATCAGCCTGAATTTGTGGCTGAATTTGGACCTGAAATGGACCAAAAGACACACAGACTGTGCAAATTCGCACCAGAGCCGCACCAAAGATATGTGAACCGGCTCCATAGAGAGACGGTCAAAATCTTCTGCTATTGTGAATTGGATGCCGGGAACCGGCATCCAACTTGCAATGGTGTGAACCCAGCCTTAATCTATTTTGTAAACTGGCCACCTCTGTACAGTGCATAGTGCAGAGAAAGACATAATTCGTCAGTAATGAGGAAATATCAGTTACAGGGAGATCACAAGCAACACTGGTGGCTTGTTCTTTGCCCTCTTTTCTTTTTTTTTCTTTTATTTCCAAAGTTCAGTTCCTTTTTAATCACTACAGAGGTTGAGCAAAATTGGAGCCCTTTGGCAAATAAATCAGTGCCTGTGTTTGTATTCCAACTGTTCATCTAGGGTTTACTTTTTTCAGTTGGAGGTCCACTTTACACATATATTACTAAAAGTGTTTCTTGCTAAAAAAACAAAACAAAAAAAAAAAAAACTACCCATTTTGATGTCATAACAAAGGAAGGAAAGTAAGTAGATCACTGCTGGCACAGGATTCATCAGATGTTCAAAGAATATTAAACAAAAATTCTTTCCTGGAGGGAAATGTTCTTATCAGAAAATATAATAACTCACATCTCTCTTTTGGAAAGAAAATCTTGATTCAGTTCCTGATCATAAAACATATCACCTTCTGTAGTTACTGTTTGCAAGCTGCACTTGGTCTGTCTCCTTTAATATTGATCATGTACCATGTGGGGGTTACATGTACTTTATCTGATATTGGATGTTAGTAATGTTATCAAATATTGTACTTTGTATATATTGAACACTGACATTGTGGAAATGTTCAAAAGTAATGTTTTTTTTTTAATTAGAGCTTGTAAAATGTCTGGTTTGCACGTAACATACTAGCATTTACTGCATTATTTTGGATTGTATTCAAAGGCCTTTATTAACCACTTCAATACCAGGCACTTAGACACCTTCCTGCCCAAGCCAATTTTGAGCTTTCAGCGCTGTCGCAATTTGAATGACAATTGTGCGGTCATGCTACACTGTACCCAAACAAATTTTTTATCATTTTGTTCCCACAAATAGAGCTTTCTTTCGGTGGTATTTGATCGCCTCTGCGATTTTTTTTTTTGCACAACAAATAAAAAAAGAGCGAAAATTTTGAAAAAAAACTAAGTTTTTCTTTGTTTCTGTTAATTTTTTTTGTAAATAAGTACCTTTTCTACTTCAATGACGGGCACTGATAAGGAGGCACTGACGGGCACTGATAAGGCGACACTGATGGGCACCGATGAGGTGGCACCAATGAGGTGGCACTGATGGGCACTGATAGGCGGCACTGATGGGCACTGATAGGCGGCACTGATGGGCACTGATATGTGGCACTGGTATGCGGCACTGATGGGCACTCATAGGCGGCACTGATGGGCACTCATAGGCAGCACTGATGGGCACTTATATGCAGCACTGATGGGCACTTATGGGTGGCACTGATAGGTGGCACGGACGGGCACTGATAGGTGGGCACTTATGGGCACAGATGGGCATGGATGGGCACTGATAGGTGGCACTGATGGACACTAGTAGGTGGCACTGATGACACTGATGCCCAGCAATGCCAGCCACCACACATTGTGGTCATGCCATGATGGTGCCAGTCAGTGACCATTTGTGGGCACTGATTGGCATATGTGGTGTATGTTTTTGTACATGTGGATGGCCATGGGGGACTTACCTGGCCATCCACATGCTTGGGGCTTCCCTGGTGGTCCTGGGCGGCATCCTGGTGGTCTAGTGTGGGTATCCGAGGGGGGGCTGCGCTGATAAACAATCAGCGTGAACCCCCCCTGTCAGGAGAGCCGCCGATAGGCTCTCCTCTACTCGCGTCTGTCAGACGCGAGTGAGGAAGAGCCGATCAACGGCTCTTCCTGTTTACATCGTGATCAGCCGTGATTGGACACGGCTGATCACGTGGTAAAAAGCCTCCGCCGGAGGCTCTTTACCGAGATCAGTGTAGCGGTGGGTCAGACTGACACACCACTCCACCGATCGCCGCGATGCGCGCCCCCCCGGGCGCGCGGCGGCTGTTATCCTGCAGGACGTCAATAGACGTCCAGTGTGGATAACAAAACCACTTCCCGGACGTCAATCTCCTATTGACTGGGCGGGAAGTGGTTAAAGACTAAGTTCACCTTTTCTTTTTTCTAAATTCCAGCTCCCCTATGCACCAATATAGCATTCATGTACTTCTTTTGCAAAAAAAAACAAAGCTTTCCATAAAATCTATAGACACGTACCTTACTGTCCTACATCCATGATTCAAAACGTATCTATTGCTTCTGTCTTACGTCCTTACAGATTGTAGGTCATGACACAGGAAGGCGTTGAACAGCTGATCTCATTAGCACACACCCTGCATCATTCACCCTCCCATTCCCAGGTGCATGTTTTTTAACCTTTTTTCACCCTTTTTTCACCCTTCTCACTAAATACACAATATACAATCAGATTGCATAGTGCATGGCCATCTTTATACAAGTACAAGGGAGTGGACAGAAACACTCAGCTGTCAAGCCCCATTCACATCTCTGCATAGCGGGAACTCCCATTCCCACATGCGTTTTTTTTTTTAGCAAGGGGGAGGTGTTTTGGAGCATTTTCACTCATCACACATAGGGGAGCACATCCACCTGAATGTGCTGCCCTCAGGGCCTTCTTTAATATATATTTTTTTATCATTCAAGTTTTTATTGAGATTTTCAACATTACAGAATAAGAAGGTAAAGGACTGGGAAAAAAAAATAGGACAAGGGTATGAAAATAATAAAGCAAAACAGGAACAATAAGCACTCAGGTTTGTGCGCACCAAAGTCAATTGACTAGATCATAGTACTTAATACTGTAGATGAAATGAAGTACGACATATCAGTAGTATCTAATTATGACTTTTTGTGTTTAGCAGTCCATATAACCCAGATTTTATCAAATTTCGCACAATTCCGAGAGTTGATTGCCAGCATACGTTCAAAGGTATAATGTTGTTGGACTATCTTTGTCATGTCAGTAATGTTTGCGGCTAGTGTATTTTTCTAATTTCGTAGTACCAGGGATTGGGCAGTCAGGAGTATGTGTGACACTACAGGTCTCATATTGTATGGGAATTTGTCAATATCAATGTGGAGGATTGCTAGTGCCGGATTGGGAGGTGTGATCATTCTAGTGGTAGATGATATTAATTGGAATACTTGATTCCAGAAGCTAGTCAGGCATGGACAGTCCCAGAACATGTGCATAAGGTGACCTTGGTGGCCGCAATTTCTCCAGCACAACGGTGAGGTGTTCATGAAGAATTTCGCCAGTCTGTATGGAGTGTATTGCCACCTGTTAGTCACTCTGACTGTCATTTCCCAGTGGCTTATGCAATGTGATGTCTTTTGGATTGTTTGGAATGCCTTCTGCCATTGGTCATCCGTAAATGTGGTACCTATGTCTATTTCCCATTTGTTCATCGCTTTGGTTTTCTGGAAGGATCTTTTGTCTTGTAGGAGATTATAAAATAATGATATGCCTTTGCAGTTAGGTTGTTTTTGTGTGAGGTATTGCCAGACAGTAGGCGGTAACCTTATTATTGGGAGTGGGTTGGCTTTTAGGAAATGTACGATTCGGATGCATGTGACGCGCATGTGGTTTGGCAGATTATAAGTGATCATTAATTGTTCACTCGATAAGAGTTTATCCTTAGAAAATAGGTCTTGTACCGTGTGTGTCCCGTATGAAGGGAACTGTTGTAGGGATAGCAGTGGAATTTTGGCTTCCAGTATGTTCAAGGAAAATTGGTAGTCGATAGAGATATGATTTTTGTGGTGCTGGTTCAGAAAATACCTCCATGCTAATAAGGAGGTTTGTATGGTGGGAGGAATATTGCGTTTATCCCAGGATAGCCATATATCCCCCATGAGTAAAGCTGTGAGGTAAGAGATAGGTGCTATAGCCCTTTCCATTTCCACCCATAGTGGGGTGTCATTATCTGCGAACCAATGTTTAATTTGGTCAAGCCTAGTCGCCCACATATAGTCATATATGTCAACTAGTCCCACGCCTCCTACTTGTTTATGTGGGATCAGACTTTTCGGTGAGCATCGTGCTTTCTTTGCCCCCCATAGGAATCTCCACAATAGTGTGGACATGGATTTGAGAAAATCGTTTGGAATGGGGATCGGTAGTGCCCTAAATACGTATAGGATTTGTGGGAGGATTGTCATCTTATATGTAGCAAGTCTACCCATCCAGGACAGTTCTTTTTTTGTTAATTCTTTAATTTGTGCCTCTAATTTGGCCAGTAGGGGTTTTAAGTTGGAGTTGGCTAGGGATTTGGTTGTGTTAGTTAAGGTTATACCTAGGTATGATATGCCCCTATCGTCCCAGCTATACGGCAGAGAATTTTGCAGTATATCTCTGTCAATTTGTGACGTTCCAAGGTCAAGGATTAGGGATTTGGTGAAATTGACCTTATAGTATGAGACCTCTCAAAATATTGTCAGAATTTCATGAGCTGCGGGGAGTGATGTGTGTGGGTTGGATAACAATAGGATGACATCATCTGCAAATAGGTTGACTACATGTGATCGTGATCCAAACTGGAAGCCTGAAATGCTGTTTTTTGTTCTAATGGTCTCCGCCAGGGGCTCTATCATGAGGTTAAAGATCGTTGGGGACAATGGGCATCCCTGGCGGGTACCATTAGTGATACAAAGGGGAGTGGACAACATTCCTGTAGTGTATACCTGCGCCGATGGACACGAGTATAGAGCTAAAACTGCATTCAGAATTTGACCGCAAAAAACAAATTTAGACAACACTTCCGTCATGTACGTCCAGTGCACTCTATCAACCGCCTTCTTTGCGTCTATGGAAAGCAGCAGAGAAGGTGTTTTAGTTTGTTCAGCATAATGTATGATATCTATAATTCGCCTGGTGGCGTCCGAGGTTTGTCTCCCTTCACGAAGCCCATCTGGTCGTGTTGAATTAGAGAGGGTATGAAGTCTGCTAATCGTTTAGCGATCAATTTGGCATACACTTTAATGTCGGTATTTAATAGGGATATGGGCCTAAAGTTGCCAGGTGTTGTAGGGTCTTTCCCAAGTTTGGGTAATGTGACAATGGTATGCCTTGAGCATCTCTGGGGGGAATGTTGCCTCTTTAGCAGCCTTAGTAAAGACCGTTTGCATGTACGGAGCAAGTGCATGTTTGAATATTTTGAAGTATTCATTAGCAAACCCATCTGGGCCAGGGGATTTGCCATTAGGTAGGGTGGTAATGATTGACTCTATTTCTATTGTTGTGAATGGAGTGTTCAGGATTTGAATTTGAGTTTCTGAGAGGGATGGGAGATTTAGGTTATGTAAGAATTGTTGTATATTTAGTGAAGATGGTTGTGTGGTAGATGGGTCCTTGTTTAAATTATACAAATCACTGTAGTAGGTAGCAAATTGATTCGCTATATCTTGTGGGTTTATGATTTTGTGCTTGAGGGTAGGGTGTATCAGATGTGCAATTCTAGTTTTAGTGTGGGCCGCTTTAATTCTGTTGGCCAAGTATTTGCCTGCTCTATTAGCATTGGCGTAAGAGTTGAGGCGTAGGCGTCTGAGGTGTATATCATACTGTTGGGAAAGGAGCTCTCGTAATTTATCCCGTAGCTGTGAAAGTTTATGGGTTAGTTGTGTAGTTGGTGAAGCTTTATTTAGTGTTTCTAATGTGCGGATCTCAGAAAGGGTAGAATCCAGTTCTGTTGTATAGCGTTTCTTTTCTCTAGCCCCCAATTGAATTAACATACCTCTCATGTATGGGCATTCCAGAGAATGAATGGGTTTCCTACAGAGTTTTCGTTGTTGTGAAAAAATTTTTGCAAATGTTGGGAGACCTCTTTGGAGACATTGGGTTCTTGTAGGAGTTTGACATTGCTGCGCCAGATGGGTGGGGAAGGGGAGACACCCTTTTCTTCAATTGCCATTGAGATGGCGGCGTGGTCTGACCACGGAATATCATGGATCTGCGTGGATCGTATGCATTGTAAAGTATGTCTGTCGAAAACATGTCGATACGGGAATAAGAACAGTGCCTGTGTGAGAAAAAGGTATAGTCCCTTTCATTCGCGTGGAGGCATCTCCACGCATCGAAAAGTTCTGCGTTGTATAGTACTTTGTTCAGGTAAGTGTTGTTGTTGTTGTTCTTGGGGGCGGAAGTGTCCAGTTTGGGGTCCACTATCAGATTGAAGTCACCGCATATGATGAGATTACCATATTGTGTAAACCGGATTTTGTTGAATAGTCTGCTCAAGAATCTGATTTGATGCAAATTAGGGGCGTACACTGACACTATGGTGTACGGTTTTGAGTTAATGTCTCCTTTTACAATAATGTAGCGACCGCTGTCAGCTGTGATGGTTTCCTTGTGCTGAAAGGATATGGTGTTCCGAATCGCTAGTAGCACGCCACCTTTTTTGTGTCCAGGCGTAGGCGCCAGAAATACATGTGGGAAGTCTCTGTGTGAGCATTTCGGAATTTTGTCTGTTTGGAAATGAGTTTCCTGCACACATAGTATATCCGCCTTGTGTCTCCGGGCCTCAGACCACATGGAAAGTCTTTTTGCGGGGTGGTAAAGTCCCCTGGCGTTAATGAACAAGCATTGTATGGTCATTGTGTTGATTTAGGGTGTGATGGATGATATTGTACTCACTGTGACCATATCGACTTTCCCAGGGTAATTGTCTTCTGCCCTTTTCGGTCACGGTGGGTGGGACGTCTGTAGGAATGGAGTGCTTCAAAGCCATTTCTTCACTGTGTGGCGCAAACATGGTGCTTATAGAACAAAAGAAACAAAGTAAAGTCAATAATAATATAACTGCATGAAAAACATTAAGAATAGGACCTTTGAACCGATCCATGTGCAGGCGTAACTGCTTAGCAACTGGAGGGTAATAACAGGGATTAAACTTGGTATCCCCGTGTCCGGAGAGAAATTTATGATGGATTTAGCATTTTGTTCATGTGGTTCCACCGGCGTTCTTTTTGTTGGAACGCTTGCGGGAGACTACCTGCCAGTCATCCTGAGGGGATCTGGGTTGTGGGACTTGGTGTACCTGGAGGTCTTTAGGGGGCAGTATGCCCCATTGGCGCAGGGCTACTATACCTTCCTCCAGGTTTGAAATGGAGATAGTGGTCCCATCGTGGGTGACCGACAACTTCGCTGGGTATTTCCACTTGTGGGGAATTCCATGGTTTCTCAGGGCCTTTGTTATGGTCGCCAGATTGCGGCGTTGTTGGAGTGTGTGTCTGAACAGGTCAGGAAGTAGTTGTAGTTCTGCATACTGAGAGTGTTTGTTTTAATTTCTGCGAGAAGCTACCAGGATTTGCTCCTTGACGTGGTAGTGGTGTACTCTCATCAGTACATCCCTGGGGGTCGTATCTGGAAGGAATGCTGGTTTAGGAAGTCTGTGGATCCTATCCACTATGAGGTCCTGCGCCGTCAAAGTGGGGACAAGTGTGGAGAATAGTGCTTGAGCATACTTGAATAATTGGGTGGCTGAGATGGTTTCAGGGATCCCCCTGATCTTTAAATTGTTCCTCCTGGACCTTTCTTCCAAATCAGCCACCTTACTCCTCAGCCATGTCAGCTCCTCATCATGGGATGCATGAGCCTCCACTAGTGTATTAAAGGACTTAGTGTATTCTCCCAATTTATGCTCCACATGATCCACCCTGCCTCCCAGGGCCTGAACTTCCCTCTGGCAGTTATTAATCCCAGCAGTTAGATCGGAGTGTAGGGAAGCTTTCAGAGACATCAGCATGTCCTTAAGGACCGTATCTGACACAGGTCTGTCAGAAGTAGGATAGGCCGCAATAGGGTCATGGGCTGGCTGTTGTGTGGTCGTGCTTGCAGTGGTAGGCCCACTTACCTCCATCGTTGGGTCGTCCAGTGGCCTGTGTGGTGAGGTAATCCTCTGTTTTTGTTTGGCTGGGCTTCTCGTGGTCAGGCTGGACATCCCAGAGGAGGATCCGCTGTTAGTTGAGGTCCGGGTGTGCTGCGGTAGGGCTCCCCTGCTGCCGTTATCGGAGTTTGCGGCCTTGTTCCGTCGTTCTATGCCCGCATCGCCACCATTTTGTTGGAGCCAGCGCGCTCCAAAGAAGTCCGGTAGTTTTTGCAGCATCTGCGGGCGCTTTCCGTTCCTTGTCATGCCGGGACACTGCAGTGGGGATCAGCGGTTAGAAGCAGGTTGGTGTGGACGTGGAAGGTGCCGATGGACACGGATGGCTTCAGATTCTCTCCGGCGGCCGAGCGGAGCTCTCAACTCACACGTCCATCTTGGAGCTCGGTCACCACGCCCCCCGCCTTCTTTAATATTGATTGGGCCCTGGCCAAACATTTTCTTGGGCCCCCCCTCTATTCTGAGACATACAAATAATAGCAGGTGGATGCAAAATCAGTTTACTGCAGTAGATCACGCAGTGATTGCAATTGGTTGCCAGAAGTTACAGCCTATACTTACCGCTCACTGGCTGGTTGCTAGAGGTTACAACACATAATTCCTGCTTACCGATTGGTTGCTAGAGGTTACTGCACATTATTAGCACTCACTAATTGGTTGCTAGGGGTTACAGCACATTGTGGACATGCTACAGGAGACAATCAGAGACTGTGGACATGCTACAGGAGACAATCAGAGACTGTGGACATGCTACAGGAGACAATCAGAGACTGCGGACATGCTACAGGTGACAATCAGAGACTGCGGACATTATACAGGAGACAATCTGAGACTGAAGACATTATACAGGAGATGCTCAGAAAACTTTCAGGAATGTACAGCTTTACAGTTGAAAACATATGAGAAGAGAGAGAAGAGCGCACGTGCCATAGTGTAACACTGTTTATTTGTGGAAGTTTGAAAGTTAAAAATTAGGAAGATTGCACTCACAAACAGGAACTTGTACGTTCACATATACAAATGTCTCTCAGTTCCGACCTCCTCTCCTGGCCTATGCAGGGCGATTGGCTTGTGGGGCGACAGCAACGCTGTAGGGATAAGCGTTCCGGATGAGCTACTCTGTGTTCCCCGCTGTGTTCCCCGCTGACATACACTATCGTACGGACCAGCCGGCCAAGCGTGACGTCAACCGCAGCTTAGAAGGGGGAGCCAAGCTGTGCGTGCTGCTTCCTCTGATTGTTTACTGTTGCTATGACGGCATGTTTCGGAGTTTCCTCCTTCATCAGGTAACTCCCCCTTTCCCTCTAGTGGTATTATATGTGTCTCATTAAGTTGAATAACACAGCTCAGAGTTTCAGCAGTCAGGCATTTTATGGGTGTAAGCACATATCTGCCAAGCTCACTACATACATTCAGAGGTCTGGGGATGGGGTATCCACTCTCTGCTCTCACTACAACTGCTCCCCCTTGAGCATACAGGCATGGGGCGGGGTTAGAGCATCAGTGGAGCTCCCAGCCCTGCCCCCTCATTGCTGGCTAGCTTGAAAATACAGCCTCCCGTGTCCTCTGTGCGCTCTGCAAAGCCATCATCAGGGCCCGAATTTGTGGGTAGTGCAGGCTCAATGCTTTGGGCCCCCCAACAAAGATTGGGCCCAAGGTAGGTGCCCCGTTTGCCCTGTGTTAAAGACGGCCCTGGCTGCCCTACACGCAGCAATCGCCCCAAAGAAGCTTCAGAACTTATTTTTAGAGCGGAGCTTGGTGCGTTTTTATTGCAATTTTTGGTGCAGCGCATTTGTGAAATGCAAGGAAACGCACAGATGTGAATGGAGCCTCGTTGTTCTTGTGTTATCACACCAATTTCACTTTCAGGCCCCATTCATATCTAGCATAGTGGGAGTGAACGTTTTGTGTCTCGTTTTTCCTGTGACACGCATAGGGCAGCTCTTTGATTTAAATGGGCTGTGCTATATGTGGCTTATGGGACATTTTGGCGTTTTGTGGGTTGCGTGTTTTTTACTGTGCATTTTGCAGCATTTGCCACTCGTTTTTTCACATGGCAAAATGTGTGTTTGCTTCTGTGTTTGATGTGCCGTTACCAATTAATGGCACTGAAAGCACAACTAGTAATTTTAGGTGTATCAAGGTGGCCATACACTATACAATCTGATTGTACAATCTCCTTTAGATTTACCAAATTTATATAATAGGAGGAAACACCTATCTAGCCAATCACTCTATATCCAATCAGGCAGGCCCTTGCACTACATAATTGATGGCAGATCTAAAGAAGATTATACATTGTATGGCCACCTTTATACACCTAAAATTACTAGTTGCACTTTCAGTGCCATTAATTGTTAACAACACACCAAACACAGAAGCAAACACACATTTTGCCATGTGAAAAAACGAATGGCAAAACGCACAGTAAAAAACACGCAACCCACAAAACATCATGTGCCATAAGCCACATATAGCACAGCCCGTTTAAATCAGCAGGCTGCCCTAGGTGTGTCACAGGAAAAACGAGACACACACCGTGCGCTCCCACTATGCTAGATGTGAATGGGACCTAAAAGTGAAATTGGTGCGATAACACAAGAATAACGAGGCTCCATTCACATCTGTGCATTTCCTTGCATTTTCAGAAATGCGCTGCATGAAAAATTACAGTAAAAACGCACCAAGCTCCGCTTTAAAAAAAGTTCTGAAGCTTCTTTGGGGCGATTTATGTGTGTAGGGCAGAACATTAAGGTGGATGAGCTGCCCTATGTGTGATGAGTGAAAATGCTCGCAAAAGAAAAACACGCATGTGGGAATGCGAGTTCCCGCTATGCAGAGATGTGAACGGGGCTTGACAGCTGAATGTTTCTGTCCACTCCCTTCTAAGTACTTGTATAAAGATGGCCATACACGATGCAATCTGATTGTGTATTTAATGAGAAGGGTGATCACTGATTGATTGCATTTCATTTAAAAAACATGCACCTGGGAATTGGAGGGTAGATGATGCAGGGTGTGTGCTAATGAGATCAGCTGGTCAACTCCTTCCTGTGTCATGACCTACAGTCTGTAAGGAAGTAAGACAGAAGCAATAGATAAGGTTTGAATCATGGATGTAGGACAGTAAGGTACGTGTCTGTAGATTTAATGGAAAGCTTTAATTTTTGCAAAAAAAGTACATAAATGCTATATTGGTGCATAGGGGAGCTGCAATTTTGAAAAAAAAAGGTGAACTTTGCCTTCATTATTGCATTTTTGCAGTTGAAATGCAATTTACATGGATTTAATTATGAAAAGTGTTAGGTATAAAATATAACAACCACCATCTTTCAACTGTCCTACTGTCCAGGTTTGAAAATTAAATCAAGATTCTGGTTGGCTTCTATGGACAAAAATACATTTTTCTGTTAATTCGCTTTTTATATACCATACTATAAACCTATGATTCCGAAATTTATGAGGGAACATTTTAAAGTGACAGATGTATGAATGATTTTCATGCTCAAAATTTCTATCAAATGCAAATTCTCACATTTACTATTTCTATATGAGCCAGGCATATTCGCCTAATATAGTCATATTCAGTGCCTACTCTCTAATTGGAAGTCTAGATCTCAGTACAATTTCCCTTATTTTTAATGCGGTCAATGTTAGCTGATGTCAATCACTGTTAGATATTTGGCAACTACTTAATCAATGACTTTATCTATACTAATGGTTCCTAGGCAGTCCACCATGCTTAGTACTACTTGCTTGTCGCTGCACACATTTGCAGTACCTCAAATTTGGCACGCTGCAAATATTTGCCTATGCTCAAGTTCACTCTCTCCACCTGCTCCAGGTTGATGTTTGAACTAATGTGGATCTCAAATGACTGACAAATACAGTCAAATCCAGTGACGGGAATGGAAGTTTTTTTTAATATAAATGATGCCACCTAGAGCAATGAGATGAATCATATACTGTATTTATTGGCGCATAGCACTCACATTTTTACCCTGAAAATAGAGGGTAAACTGTGCCTGCGTGTTATACGCAGGGGGCTGTGGAAAGTTTTTTTTTCCTGAAACTTCCCTCTTAAAGTTAGGGTGCGTGTTATACACCTGTGCGTGTTATACGCCGATAAATACGGTAATTTACAAACTATCACTAAAAGTATTAAACATCTTTTAGGCCTCATGTACACTGCTGCTGGTAAGCGGATGTTTAGGAGCAGTTGGGCATTTTTTGAAAACTGCTCCTGAACTCTCCCCTATGTTATCTTATCAGTACATGTACACAGGGTCGTTTATAGTAGTTTCTAGGCAGTTGAGTTTAGAGGCTTTTTCTGGAACCGCAAAAAATACGTTCAGAAGCTGTGTTTAGAGGCATTTCAAGCGCCAACTGTGGCTAAACGCGGTAACTCGCATTTAGCAGCGTTTCGTTAACAGGCGTTTTTCCATTTTAAAAAAAAAAATACTTTTTTTAAAAAACACTTCTAGACGCAAACGCGGCTAAACGTGGCATGTAAATGCGGCTAAACGGATGTTTTTAGAGGCCGGTTTCTAGCTGTCAAGTTAAATCGTTCAGGAGAGGTTGAACAACATCCCGTGTACATGAAGCCTTATGCAGCGTACACACGGTTGGAATTTCCGACAACAAATGTTCGATGTGAGCTTGTTGTCGGAAAATCCGGCCGTGTGTATGGTCCATCGGACATTTGCTGTCGGAATTTCCGACAACAAAAATTTGAGAGCTGGTTCTCAAATTTTACGACAACAAAAGTTGTCGGAAATTCCGACCGTGTGTACACAATTCAACGCACAAAAATTCTACACATGCACGGAATCAATTTGACGCATGCTCAGAATCATTGAACTTAATTTTTTTCGGCTCGTCGTAGTGTTGTACGTCACCGCGTTCTTGTCGTTCACAATTTCCGACAACATTTGTGTGACCATGTGTATGCAAGACAAGTTTGAGCGAACATCCGTCGGAAAAAAATCCACGGTTTTGTTGTCGGAATGTCCGATCGTGTGTATGCAGCATTAGAGTTCATATATCATCATATCATCATATATGTTTACACCCTTCCCAATGTTTTCTACATATACGTATGTAATATGTGTAGAAGCCATCTATAGTAATTTATTACAGACCTTTTTTCTATAAATAAATTGCAATTACATATTAAGCAGTTATATTGGTTCCTGCCACACTTTAGTTCCAGTTTTTACTTAGCACTGTAAGTTGTCACATGATGTTTCGCTTTTATTTAGCATCTCCCTAGCAGCGCTTAACCTAATAAGGAAAGTTGAAAGAGCCTCCACCTTCCATTGACAGAAGTGAATAGTATGATAATATAAATCAATAAGTCCTCATTCAACAATATTAGAAAGTCCATAAATTATTGCTTATAGTCCACTTAAGATCACCACTGTGCATTAGGTGTGGCGCACTTTTCTATTGCCACCTCACTCACCGCAAATAGTTGCCTCTAATTTCTGATCGGCAAAAAACAGTTATTACTCAGTAGTCTCAATACTCAATCACAGTAATGCATACACCTCTTGTCAGCTCTCTCCATTGGGTTTATTCTCCAATTAGGCTAAAAATATAAACAAACAAAGAGGACACGGATGATCTTCATAGTATAATTTCCCTCATGCTCTGTGAAGTGCGCTCTCATCCTTTCTAACTTACTGCCATAGTGCTGATCTATAAGGATATACAGTGGGGCAAAAAAGTATTTAGTCAGCCACCAATTGTGCAAGTTCTCCCACTTAAAAAGATGAGAGAGGCCTGTAATTGTCATCATAGGTATACCTCAACTATGAGGCCTCGTACACACGGCCGAGATTCTCGTTGAAAAAAACATGTCGTTTTTTTCGACGAGATTCTTGGACAAGAAACTTGTCCCGGCCGAGTGTACACACGCTCGTTTCAAAGAACCCGCGGTTCTTTGAAAGGAGTGTACGCGGTGACGTCATCGACTACGTCGAGCATGCGTTCGTCACATTCGATGCCGTCGCCGCCATCTTGGTATACCCTACGTATGCCTAGGAAGCTACCGCGCATGCGTCTAATTCATTTCGAACATGCGCGGGCTTCCGGGCGGACAGGTAAGTGTACACACACTCACTTTTCTCGTCGAGAAACATGCCAAGGAGAATCTCGACGAGAAAATAGAGAGCAGGTTCTCTATTTTCTCGTCGAGGTTTCTTGTCGGTTTTCTCGACGAGAAACCCGCTAGCAGCGTGCACACGACCGATTTACTCGGCAAGACCTCTCTGCCAGCAAGTTTCTTGCTGGTTCTTGCCGAGAAAATCGGTCGTGTGTACGAGGCCTGAGAGACAAAATGTGAACACAAATCACATTGTCTGATTTGGAAATATTTTTTTTTGCAAATTATGGTTGAAAATAAGTATTTGGTCACCTACAAACAAGCAAGATTTCTGTCTCTCACAGACCTGTATCTTCTTCTTTAAGAGGCTTCTCTGTCCTCCACTCATTACCTGTATTAATGGCACCTGTTTGAACTTGTTATCAGTATAAAAGACACCTGTTCACAACCTCAAACAGTCACACTCCAAACTCCACTATGGTGAAGACCAAAGAGCTGTCGAAGGACAGCAGAAACAAAATTGTAGACCTGCACCAGGCTGGTAAGACTGAATCTGTAATAGGCAAGCAGCTTGGTGTGAAGAAATCAACTGTGGGAGCAATAATTAGAAAATGGAAGACATACAAGACCACTGAGAATCTCCCTCGATCTGTGGCTCCACGCAAGATCTCACCCCGTGGGGTCAAAATGATCACAAGAACGGTGAGCAAAAATCCCAGAACCACACGGGGGGGGGGACCTAGTGAATGACCTGCAGAGAGCTGGAACCAACCTAACAAAGGCTACCATCAGTAACACACTACGCCGCCAGGGACTCAGATCCTGCAGTGCCAGACGTATCCCCCTGCTTAAGCCAGTACATGTCCGGGCCCGTCTGAGGTTTGCTAGAGAGCATTTGGATGATCCAGAAGAGGATTGGGAGAATGTCATATGGTCAGATGAAACCAAAGTAGAACTGTTTGGTAGAAACACAACTCGTCGTGTTTGGAGGAGAGAGAAAGTTCTGAGTTGCAACCAAAGGACACAATACATACTGTGAAGCATGGGGGTGGCAACATCATGCTTCGGGGCTGTTTCTCTGCAAAGGGAACAGGACGACTGATCCGTGTACATGAAAGAATGAATGGGGCCATGTATAGTGAGATTTTGAGTGCAAACCTCCTCCCATCAGCAAGGGCATTGAAGATGAAACGTGGCTGGGTCTTTCAGCATGACAATGATCCCAAACACACCGCCCGGGCAACGAAGGAGTGGCTTCGTAAGAAGCATTTCAAGGTCCTGGAGTGGCCTAGCCAGTCTCCAGATCTCAACCCCATAGAAAACCATTGGAGGGAGTTGAAAGTCCGTGTTGCCCAGCGACAGCCCCAAAACATCACTGCTCTAGAGGAGATCTGCATGGAGGAATGGGCCAACATACCAGCAACAGTGTGTGACAATCTTGTGAAGACTTACAGAAAACGTTTGACCTCTGTCATTGCCAACAAAGGATATATAACAAAGTATTAAGATGAACTTATGATATTGACCAAATACTTATTTTCCACCATCATTTGCAAAAAAAAATCTTTCCAAATCAGACAATGTGATTGTCTGGATTTGTTTCCACATTTTGTCTCTCATAGTTGAGGTATACCTATGATGACAATTACAGGCCTCTCTCATCATTTTAAGTGGGAGAACTTGCACAATTGGTGGCTGACTAAATACTTTTTTGCCCCACTGTAGATGCCTCCTGCATGTATCCTTATCTGTCAAATGTCTCCCCTCTGTCTGTTATAAGAACTGAAAAACTGCAGATTCTGTGGGTGGATCTGTTGTCTGGAGCTCGGTGGGTGGAGTCGTGATGTCAGTAGACTCCCCGCCCACCTCTACACTCCCTTTGTCAAATTTTCTCCTGTGTATTCCTTCTGCTATGATCACTAACATCCAGTCAAAATCCAGAAAAGTAACCACATGACTTCAGAAAAGGAGTGGGGGTGGGAATTAAAAAATAATGCTTGTCTAAAGCTAGTGCACGAGATATGTAAATAACCTGTCACTCAAAGCAAGGGGGCGGAACGGACAAAGGTTTTTCTCTGTCCGTTTTATCTCACGGAACAATAAAAGAGGATTGCTCAGAGCTGGTTTAACTCTTTGTGGCAGGACCTGGCACAAATGATAGGAAATCTTATACTCTACATTGTGACAGAAAAAATAAATAAAAAAAATTGGGGTTTACATCCACTTTAATAAAAATACTCTTCAAAATGACACTCACAAAAGTACAATTAAAATGCACCCATCAATAGTAATGTCAGGCTGCGGCCGTCTGCATATAGCACAGCTCCGCATTTACCCGCACTACTGGAATCAACGTCACATCCAGTCACCGCTCTGACATCACTTCCTGCCACCGTACACCGTATAGTTGCACCCTGATGTTTCGTCCTTCTGACTTCCTCTGAGGGTATGACTAGATGGCTCGGCAAGACTGGCTTTATCTGTTTGCACCTCTGGCTATGAACTATTTGACCACTATCTCTCAAGAATGGAACACACTTATCAGCATGCCCCATCCAAGATAGCGGCCTCTATACTTCATTAACAGGGCATTACAACTAATGGAGTTGAGCGTGTTAAAGGGGAACAGAACATTTTATACTCCACCACCCTACAACAACTATCCACTCTACCTTATACCAAATTAATTTACATGATATTCAATAAAAGTCCTCAATCACAATAAAATCATAAACATATACAAGATATTTTTTATAATAATTACCAATCTAGAGCTTCAGGTATTTATATTCACATTAAAAGTCACTGATAAAACAATTAATGTCTATTTCAATGTTTAATCCTTTCAGGGTAAGAGAATCCACCATATACATCCATTTGGTCTCTCTTTTTGATAAATCCCTTGCCCTATGGCACCCTCCCATTGATGGTAAGATTCTATCCACCTCCCCAAAACTTCAGAACCGAAGGGTCTCTGTTATGACACTGTCTAATGCAGGGGTCTCAAACCTGCGGCCCTCCAGCTGTTGCGGAACTACAAGTCCCATCATGCCTCTGCCTATGGGAGTCATGCTTGTAACTGTTTAGCCTTGCAATGCCTCATGGGAATTGTAGTTCTGCAACAGCTGGAGGGCCACCAGTTTGAGACTCCTGGTCTAATGTGTCTAAAGTGAAGGGAGACACTATATTATATTTTCCATACACGTACATGTACCAAGCCACCATGTTGTCTTTTCACTCATGATGTGTGGCGATCTTGGGGGTTCTGCTGTGCGCCCCCCGTCCCCTGGGGGGCGGATGTCTGCTCCCTACGGCCTCCCAGCAAGGTGGGGGGATGCAAAGACTTTGCGTCCCCCGTCCTGCTCCGCATACGACCCAGTGTTCTCCCTTGGCCGTTGTGCGAGTTTTCACTTTGCCGGCGGCGTCCCGTGTTCATCTCCGGGCGCCTGTGACGGAGGGTGCGCGCTCGAGGTTTCGGCGCGCGCTCGATGTCATGACGTCAATCAGGTTGCGACGGAGGTGATGGCAGCTGTCGTGGGCCGTCAGACCTTCCGGAACGCCGAGGGAGCCACATGAGGGCCGCTCACACAGCGACCTTCACGCCAAATCTCCTGTGAAAGCATTGGCTCCCCCGCCCGTTGGAGGGCATGTACAGTGTGGCTCTCTGTAGGCCCCTCAGGGCTGACTTCTCTTCCCCCTTTGGGAGATGGGTGGCGCTCACTATGCCTCTTTTTGGCTCTTCCAAGCGCCTTGGCTCACTTCTGGTCATAGAATGCTTTTTCAACTCCCTAATGGTAAATATTCCTCCCAGGTTTATGTAATATATAGTAATAAGTTCTTTCAATATAATGTATGTAATGTATTGTAGCGATACCTCCAACTAAGAAGGCCGCAGATTTTAGTTGGGCCCTGAAGACAGCTCCGCCAACCCCCGGCAATATGCTCAACCCCCCACTGGCACAGCTAGTAAGGGGAGATAGGACCGCGTGACCGCAACTTTAGGTGACGCAGTCCTATGGCAAACACACACAGTGATATACTTTAAAACTTATATTAAAGTAAGTGAAACTGACACCAATGTACTTGACCTAGATATTTTACTGAGGCTAATGGGCAAGTAATAAACAACAGTATTATAAGTTGCAGATCCCTGCAATAAACAGTAATAAAGATAAACAGAGTAATCAGAATAATAAAGTATTGCTATGCAACTCTAGCGCTGCCCTTTTACAGCTACTTCCCCTCATGGGTAGACTAACACCCAGCAATGTCTACCTAGGCAGTCAGGCCTGACTGATCTAAATGGAAGTTCAGTGAAACAATATTCGCTAGCAATCTTTTCGGTGGTGCACTTGAAGAACAACTTTGTAATCCCAACGAATAGTAAAGATAAAGTGTCTGTCTTTAAACAGCTCTCACCACCCGGACAAGTCCAAGTCCGTTTCCTCCATCGATTCGTCTAGGAACAGGAATCCACCGACATCCAAGTCTTCAATCCTTCTGGTGTACTGCAGCAAGGATGAGAAGATGTCTCTAAGGTTTTGCTAGGCTGGCAGAGGGCTCTTTGGAAAGCAGCACAAGGCCCAGGCTTCAGGCCTTGTGCACACAGCAGTTCAGCACAGAGATCCTCTTGCTAGGAGAGGGGGTGTCCAAAGAGACCGAACAAACTCCACCTCCCCTTTATAAAGTCTGCCCCAGCAGTCTCTGTTCCGGAGCAATGTACCCTGGGTGCTGCAAGATGTACTGGGAGATGTAGTCTCTCTCTCTCTCTCTTCTGCTTTCACTTCCAGTAATGTCTCTTTACTTCCTCCCGACTCACCTCTCACCTGGAACTTCTTGTCTCTCTGCATTAAAGGGGAACACCCTGCTACAGTATATTATTATTTTTATAGAATCCAATATCCCCCTGAAGAGACCGTTATACAGGTCGAAATGCGTTGGGACACGCACACCATGTAGCATTATGTAATGTAATGTTGTGTATTAATTGTTTTTATATACTGTCATCCGTTGTGGATTCCATTGTATCACCTGACCCAGGAATATGTTTTTATAATATGTCTTTTACTTATATCTTATGTCCCTGACCATTATTCAATAAATGATGTTCACATTATCATCATTTTATTTTTCTTTCGATTTCCCCACTTGGCTGTCCAAAGCCCCATGGGGAAATTTTCCTTTTTCAAACTATATTATATATATGTTCGGCTAATCTCTTTTTGAGTGGTCTTTTGATTCTCCCTATATACATTAACCCACATTGACACTCAAAAGCATAAACTACTTGTGCTAGGCACATGCTTAATGTGTGTATTTTATTGTTTTAATTGAGCAGCAGCCTACTATATTAATAGTGATCTGTGTTTCACCTACCTCAAGGAGCGCATAGTATTGTGTATATGATTTCTTAGGATCTGCAGGCAAAGATCTTTGAGAGAGGCTTTTATTACTTTGCTGATGTATGCTCTCTGCACTGTGAGTCTGTGTCTGCGCAGCCCTGATTGGTGCTGTGCCAGGCACATGGCTAAAACTGTTTTACAGCTCCCTATACATCTCTATTGAACATCAAATGTGTATTTTTGTGCATTAATATGGTGTAAATAGTCAGAGATGATTGATACTAGCTTTCACTTTATTCAGACATCATCTGCATCCAAGGTGCTTTTTTTGTATTACCAATTACATTTGATATATTTAATACTGATTTATATTGAAAACAAATATGTTTTTATGAGTTTCTTAGTGAATATAAAATCAATCAGCATACTATATCCTGTCCCCATAGCATAGTGTTTGGCAATAGGAGGACATGGAGGAGGAGGGAGGGGAGTGTAATTTACCACTAGGTATACGCCCATATGTGTGACTATATAGTAATGTGGGCTGTACAGATAAGAATAAGGAGGAAATCAAGAGCTTATAAGGGAACTGAAATTAAACATGCTCCATAGAGGACACCATCTGCAATACACAATCTCAGGCTGCAGTAGGGACACAGAAAAGATGGGAGGGACAACTGAAGGCAGGATGAACCAGGTATATTTCACTCTACACAAAACAAATGCTTTAGTGGATTTGTGAGCATGAACACTTTGTTATATAACATGTAATGAAAGTTTTTCAGAGTCTGAATTTATTGACACTTTTATTGAACAGGCCGAAATTAAAAGCTAATTTGTTACTATACACAGCTGCACCAGATTCTGTGTGCACCAGTTTTAGTAAAACTCCCCCAATAGTTGTGCCTTTCCTTCTCAAAATGCAATTCGTAAGCCTCGTACACACGGCCGATTTTCTCGTCATAAAAAACACGTTGTTTTTTTCGACGAGATTCTTGTTAACCTTGACGATTTTCTCGTCAAGCTTTCCATGCGTACACACTGACATTTCACAATTTCCTCGTTTTTCTCCACGCTCACGTCCAGCACGTACGACGGCACTATAAAGGGGAAGATCGATTTCCCTGGCGCCACCCCTTGGGCTGCTTTTGCTGATCTCGTGTTACCGCGTGTGAAGTAAAAGTTTGGGAAGAGACGATTCGCGCTTTTCAGTCTTCGTGCTTTTCAGTTCGTTTTCTGTGGTACAGTTTGTGCTTGTGGGTTTGTATCTTGTCTTTCAGGGCGTCTAGGCAGGTCGTATCTGTTTTACAGTGCGTTCTTGCCCGTTTGTTTCTGATTTTCAGTTCGTTATTCATAGGCCTTGCTGTTCTAAAGTGCGTTCTGTTCTGTACGTTCTGATAAGACGACCGTTTCCTAGCCATGTCGCCTGTACGTTCTCGTCGTCGAGTTCGTGCTGTGCGTGCGCTTGGTGTTGGTCTGCTTGTTTTGGACCAAGACCAGTCCATGAACGGTGTGCGGAGGAGTTCATGGACCAAGAATTGGTTGCTCCAGCGGGACCAATTCTGCCATATGCCTCTGCTGCAGGAGATCGTCGAGAATAATCCTGAGGACTACAGGAATTTTCTGCAGATGTCTGACCCCGTTTTTCAGCATCTGTTGGCTTTGGTGTCCCCCTATATTACCAGGAAGGACACCGTTATGTGGGAAGCCATCAGTGCTGAGCAGAGACTCATCGCCACCTTATGTTACCTGGCGACAGGGAGAAGTCTTCAGTACTTGAAGTTCACGACAGGCATCTCCCCCCAGGCTCTGGGCCTCATAATCCCAGACACCTGTTCTGCCATTATACAAGTCCTGCAGGAGGACTATATTAGGGTAAGTTTTCTCCATTAACATCACATTTTATGTATTTCATGTATGATAATGTATTGTATTTCTTTCATCCTTCCCTAATGTCCCCTTTGTCCTCATGCATGCTGGAAGCTTTAAAATGCCCCTTTTTTCTCCTCCAAGCATATTTCCCTTCACTAACCTTTCCAGCAGTGGCGCCTGTTGCTCCAAATGTTTGGGGGTCCAACCCCAATTTTAGGAACTAAACTTCCTCCTTTTTAGCGACTGTGCCTATTAAACGCCACCAGTTGCCCCTTCCAATGCAGCCATTTTGTCCCCTCCAATGCAGCCATTTTGTCCCCTCCAATGCAGCCATTTTGTCCCCTCCAATTCAGCCATTTTCCCCCCAGCCCTGCACTTACCTTCTTCTGGTCAGCGCCATCCTTCTTCTGTCCTTGATGTCTTTTCCTGCCCTCGATGTTGCATCAGCCAATCATGTTACCGTAAAACAGACTTGGTGAACATGATTGGCAGAGCAGCCTGTCAGTGTTTACCCAAGGAATGTCCCCCCCCCCCCCCCTGCGTCCCCTATTTTACTTTTATCAAGCCAATTACATCCCTCAGGCTGGATTTTGCAAGCCTATTTGCCCCCCTGTTTCTGATATGCAATTTTCACCCCATAAATGCCGCAGTTATTCATATGGCCGTCGCTCAACAGGGGGCCATCCACCTGAATAGTGGGCGGCATTGACAATACATAGGTTAATGCAAGGCATGAACCTATGTATTGTTCTGAGTGACGGGCACAGGTGAGAGTGGGCAGTGCTCCAGCGCCCACTCTGGACGCCCCGCCACTGCAATGCTATCCTGTGGCCAAACACATCTACCCCCCCCCCAAATTTTGTTAGAATGGACCATCAGAGGGGGTGATGAATATGAAACATGAGCCTTCCATTATACTTATTAAAAACACCTTAAACAGAGATTTTTATTGATGTTGGCCTCTAATGTATTTTCTTATAATCTGCTTGCAATGTTCTATTTAAAATTTCTAATTTTTTTTCATCTTGTTTGACTCCCCAGCTTCCTTCCACGCCACAGGAATGGCAGACTGTGGCATCGGAGTTTTCCACGCGGTGGGACTTCCCCAACTGCGGTGGTGCCATAGACGGGAAGCACGTCCGCATCGTGCCGCCACCCCGTTCTGGGTCCTACTACTTCAATTACAAGGGGTTTCATAGCATTGTGCTGATGGCGGTGGTGTCAGCATGGTATGAATTCCTCTATGTTGATGTAGGGAAGAATGGCCGGATGTCCGATGGGGGATCCTTCATCCAGACTGAGTTTGCCCTCCGTCTCCAGAGTGGCGACCTTGCATTGCCACCGGATGCAGGGAATGTTGAAGGACTCCCCTTTGTTTTTTTGGCTGATGAAGCCTTCGGACTCGGACTGCACCTCATGAGGCCATTTCCACAGAGGACCCTGACCCCAGAGAAGAGGGTGTTCAGTTACCAGCTGGCCAGGGGCCGAAGAGTAGTTGAAAATGCCTTCGGCATAATGGCCAGTCGGTTCCGCCTTTTTATGACTCCCATCCACTTAGCGGAGTACAAGATAAACTATGTCGTTTTATGCTGCTGTGTGCTCCATAATTTTCTGAGCCAAAAATCAACTACTTATATGGCCTCAGTATTGCCTGAGGCAGGACTTTCATATGCCAATCCCCTGCCGGGCCTCGAATCTGCCCATCCTGGCTTGCCCCCCCAAAATGCCCCTGAGGTTCGGGAGAAATATATGGACTATTTCACGGGTAGGGGGGCAATTCCTATGCCAGGCCATGACTAAAGAATTGTGCATAAACAACTCATTAAAATTATTTTTTAATCTGGTAACTTTGTTTCCTGTCTCCTAGTTTGTCTTAGTGCATTTGTAGTGGCAATTGTTTTTTCCTTTAGTAAATAACAACAATTTCACTATGCAACCCAAAAAAATACACAAATAAGGTTAGAGCGTATTTGAAAAAGAAGCTAGACGTTGTTTGTGTTCAAACATTTTACTCTGTGCACATTCACACACATGGTAAATTTTTTATTTTTTTTTGTTTTTTGGCTGGCCACAAACCGGCAATTGTTTTCTTATGAAAATACAAAACCATTAGTTGCATTCCAAAAAGTACAACATTGGATACCTCTGAGCAATATGAGACATTCACTTACACAAACTATGTCTCTATGTGCCCGTGCTAATATGGGGTATTGGCACCCCTTGCCCAGCCAAAAATTGAATATGCACACATTTTGAAGTCATTTCCAATAGGGAGTTTAGACTCCTGATCCCTATTGACAACATGTGCCATCTGCCATCAGGGGTTATCAATGGACGTATTTTGTGGGTGCAACCCCTTCTTCAGTTCACCTACTTTAGATACGAGGAAGGGGTTGCACCCCCAAAAGGCGTCCATGGATATCCCCTGATGGCAGATGGCACATGTTGACACACTGTGTGCATATTCAATTTTTGGCTGGTTTGATTGTCAAAAATAGATTAAAAGGGTGAATAACAAACTGAAAACAAAAATGGGGGTTTTGAGGCCTTATTCAATTCTCCCCAAAACATCTAGAATGTCTTTAAAGGTTTGATCCATCACATGAATTCTTTGTTTAATTCTGTCCAGTTCTGTGCTACATTCCATCACTTGCTGTATTATTCGTAGGGCACTGTCAGCAGAGAAACGTGTGCTTTCTTTCACCACAACATTTACATCCCCTAAAATATAAAAAAAAGGTATTATAACTCTGCAGGCCTACATCTCTTACCTGAAGCTGTGGTGACAGATACTGACCTGTTGTGGTGACCAGTTCCACCACGTCATCCACTTCTCCTTCCTGCACTTCTCCTTCCTCCACCTCTTCAACTTCCTCAACACCCTCAGGTTGTGGGTCTTGGTGAGGTTGGGGTTGTTTCAAAGCTGTGGGGTTCCTGTGCTCCCTGGAGTGTTCTTCTCCCAGTCTTCTCTCCCCTATGAGAATCAAACAAAAGGTCTAGTTATCACACAGAAATTTTCTCTAAAAAATAAAAACAGGCTAAATTGTTTGGAAGTGGGGTACAAGTGTCTGTTTGTACAGAATTTCCACATGAAGACATTATTTTGTCTAAAAAATATGTTTAGTATTCACCTTTGGCTGTCAATTTTGAGACATGGAGGCACCACAAAATTTCACTGATGCACCTGTGTGGGACACCCAAAAAAGGCGGTTCTGTTGGCCCACACTATAGTGCTCAAAAGTACAGATGTGGAACCAGCTGCTGAGTGTCCTCTCCTTTACACTGATTTCATTCTCTTTACAAACACATCATCTAGCCAACAATGTAAGAACAACAATTTTATCAAAACAGGCAGATGTCTAATTAAATTTGAGCCTGAAAAATAATCAAAAAACGAGGATAGTGGCCGAACGATGTGTCTGTAACGAACGCTTACTGTGCCCAACCAAGTTCAAAATATTACATTTTGGAAGGGAGTACACTTGTAAAAAAAAAAAACTTGGAGCAACATGTAAGTTGAGAAATACATTAATAGCATAAAAGTTTCAAAAGTACTTACTTTTTGTTAGCATTCTCTTAATGCTCCTTAACTGCTCCGGCTCCCTCAGTTTGAGGTCTGACCACCTCTTTCTGAGCTGCTCATTTGAGCGTTTCACCCCAAAATTCTTCTTCAGACTCTTCACGACTTTCGTCATGATTTTGGCCTTCCTTCTATTAGGTTTGCTATACGGCCCATGCTTTGCGTCATAATCCGACTTTAGCTATATGTCCACCATCTCCGCCATCTCCGCATAAGACATATTAGATGCCTTGAATCTCCTCCTTGATCGTGACGTTTCCTCAGTCTCCGAGCTTGTCTCCTCCTCGTTATTTGAGGAATTATCAGACACCTGCTGTAAATCTGCCATATCTGTCTGCGCGCCGAAAGAGAAGGGGCGGGGAAAAGATGTTAGTTAGAACGTCATGGGCGGGCGACGTGTGCGGAGCGACGTGTGCGTAGTTTGACGCATGCGTGGTGTATATATAGCAAACACACATGTGACTATACTACGTTCGGTGTGCGGAGAGAGGAGTTCAAGTGACGGATGTGCGAACGAAGGTATGTGAATTTGTGACTTTGAAAAATTGTTGCCCTATACTGTCTTGAGAATGTTGGAGGATATATATGGTGAATAGGATTTTAAGGAGGTTAGACTGTGTGCCTCACATTAGTTATATAATTTTTATTTTACTTGCAGAGCCAATATGAATGTCTTTATTAGCGACAAAGAATTCCTTGCGGAATTTATAGACCGGGTAAGGGAGTTGCCCGCTCTGTGGGAAACCAAAAACCCCATACAATAAAAAAAAGGGGTGAGAAAAGCAGCGCTGGAGACCCTGCTCCCATTTGTGCATACCAAGGTGCCCACAGCCACAGCAAAACAGGTGGACACTAAAATTGGGAGCTTGAGAGGCACATACAGGACTGAACGCTCTAAGGTCCTGGCTTCTCAGAGGTCAGGAGCAGCAGCAGATGATGTGTATGTCCCGAATTTGTGGTACTACAGCAGGATGTCCTTTCTGGATGACCACATTGAGGCAAGGCCATCACTCTCCACTCTTCCCCCCAGACTTCCCTGCAGCCAACCTGAGCCTTCTCTGGAGCAAGAGGAGGCAGCCATCCTGGATGAACCTGATTTGGCCATCTGGAGCCAGGTATAGTATTTATAGAAAATGTATTGGGATAAACCTAATGTTTGAAAAATATGTCAAGATGACAAACATAAACTATTTTGTGTTCCACACGTAAAATCAAGATCTCTAGACATTAGTCTGGCCTAAATTGGGTGCTAAATAGTCAATCTGATGTAGTTGTAAATTTTTGGAAATGTTTTCTTGATTTACATTCAAATTGCTACAATCAGGATCTGAAAGTTGTATGAAAATAATAAACCAAAATATTAAACTATGTCCCTTTTTTATACACAGGATGAAATCAGCCAGGAGGAGGGTCTGGAAACTGTCAGGCAGGAGGAGGCAGGGCCCAGTGGCAGCCAGGAGGTGGCAGGGCCCAGTGGCAGCCAGGAGATGGCAGGGCCCAGTGGCAGCCAGGAGGTGGCAGGGCCCAGTGGCAGACAGGAGGTGGCAGGGCCCAGTGGCAGACAGGAGGTGGCCGGCCCGAGGAGAACCACAAGATCACAGGTGCCTCCCATCCGACTTCCCAAAAGAAGCAGGAGGGACAGGACCACGAGTGAGGCAGCAATGGCCCTTATTCAAGAGGCCCATGCCACCCTCCAGGAACACACATCCCCTGAAGAGGCCATTGCCGGCCTAGTGGAGGCAAAGTTCAAGGTAATGAGCATGGAGCAACGCCTCCTATGCGAGCCCCTGCTCATCACCTTGCTGAACAAGGGGGTGATGGAGAAAATTACCCCCAATACGGCCATATGTGAGGTGGCACAACTATCCCAACCTTAACCTCCTCCTCCACCTCCACCTTCTTCTTCCGCCCCACCCCCTTCTCCTCCACCTCCTCCTCCACCTCCACCTTCTTCTTCTGCCCCACCCCCTTCTCCTCCACCTCCTCCTCCACCTTCTTCTTCTGCCCCACCCCCTTCTCCTCAACCTCCTCCTCCACCTCCACCTTCTTCTTCTGCCCCACCCCCTTCTCCTCCACCTCCTCCTCCACCTTCTTCTTCTGCCCCACCCCCTTCTCCACCACCTCCTCCTCCTCCTGACAGGAGTACCCCTCCAGTGGCCCAGCCTCCAGCCACACGAAGAAGGAAGGCTGCAGGGAAGGCTTCAGGGAAGGCTGCAGGGAAGGCTGCCAAGAAGACGAGGAAGTGATGGCCTTGCTTCATTGTGGTCGGACAGAAGGCAGCCTGTTGTAGTACCACACACTTGGGACATATATATCACCTGCTGCTGTTCCTGACCTCTGGGAGGCCAGCATCAGATTGTGCTCAGAACTGTTGGCCTTCTCAAGCTCCCAATTTTAGTGTCCACACAGGGTTGATATGTGCTCTGGGGTCCCTGGGATGCACAAATGGCAGCAGGTTCTCCAGCGCTGCCTTCTCTTTATTTTTTACAAAACATGAATAAATGTTATTTTTGTTTAAGTTCATACTTGACTATGTTTATTTTTACAATTTTTTTAATTTAGCTTTGGAGTAAGCAGATACATTTGACAGCCAAAAAAAGGGACAGATAACAACCCCCAAAAAAACAAGAAAAAAATAATGTAAAAAATATAGGGTGTAAAATTTACAATAAAAAAATTCAAATATACAATGGGAGATCACTAGCAAAACATTGCCAAATTACAATTAACATCTGTTAGAAAAATCTAAAACAGTAAAATATTCAGAAGATCTTGCACAATATAATACACCTAAATCTTCTTAAGAGCAACATGAAAAAGGTTAAAAAAACATAGTCATAACTCTGTGTGAATATCAGCAGCAAAAGAAGTTCATTCGTTTTGATTAATGTAACATTCTAAAGAAGATTTCAATGCACAACATTTAAACGATGCAATAATTTAGAGCGTGACGAATGTGCTATCTCCATTATGAAGGCTTGATTTAGCTGAAGATGCGCTCCCGTCTCATACTTGATTCTGAGCATGCGCGCTTTTGGAAGAGTCGTAAAAGCATACACACGAACCATTTTCTCGTCACAAAACAGGCCGACGAGAAACACGACGAGGAAATCTTGAATCCTGACGAGAAAATAGAGAGCAGGTTCTCTATTTTCTCGTCAAGATTCACGGCAGTTTTCTCGTCGTAAAACCATACACACGAACGGTTTTCTCGACAAGAAAGCTCTCGCGGCACTTTTCTTGCCGGTTTTGGATGAGAAACTCGGTTGTGTGTACGAGGCTTGAGAGTTAACCAACTCGTTGAAAACAATACATGTGGCTACTATTCTATGTTAACAGTTATTTGGAAAAGACGCAATTGAAAATTAAACCTGGTGATAATATGGCAGGAAGTAAACCAAAACTTTTTCCCTACTACAGGAAAAAGTAAAGGAAATAATGCAGGAACATGTAATGCCTGAACACACCTGAACATTATTTTCCCAGTAACATTAATTTCCCAGTAAATACCAAATGATATGCCATTTAAAATATGTAATGGAAAGATATTTAGAGAATTACACAAACATCTAAATTTTATTTATCTGCCAGCGTAAAGCAGCAGTGATATTTGTATTTATTTTTTGATATGCAAAAAGGCCTCATAATTTAATTATTAAATATTAGCTGAAACTCCTTAAAATTAGGTCTCCCTTTTACAATATTGTGTCACAGATGTAAATGCCACAACATGGAAGAAGCCTTCCTCTCAATATTATCCGGCTTTTATAAATTTGTGAAATGGTATGAACAAGTGCTTAGATTTTTTTTCGTTTGCCTTTAATTTTCGCTTTACTATGAAAAAACATTATTTCCCGTATGGATATTACAACCCTGGGGGGAAAACAATACTGGAAGCTGAACAGAGATGATGTCTATAATGCAGCACATTTCGAAGCTATATTAACGCTTACAGTGCATTGCAAGAGAATTGCTACAATATACTATACAGAAGGGTAATTACTAGTTCAAACAGGCCCCAAAGACAATCATTTACTGCCAAGGTGCAGTGTCCTATCCTCAGGTCCTGACTAACACACAAACCTTTACAGCAAAATTAGGTTGGAAAGAGATAAAACATTTTAAAATACATAATTTTGTAATAGGGCTACTACAGTAAAGAACATTCTGAATACAATTGCTTTTTTTTTTTTTTTTTTTATATAGAAGATGGCATTTTTTAATTGTGTAGGTTTACTGCAGCAAGGGACCCTAAAGCATTTTTTAAGAACACTACTTGCATCTAAACTGGATGGCCACTTAACAGAAGCTGAATACAGTTTCAGAAAAACAACCCTTTTTATATATTCAAAAAACTTTGTAGGTAATTTACTAAATGGACCCTATTTCCTTTAGATGTTTAATTATGAGCAGAGCTGTTTATAGCAATATGAACTTTTCCTGTACATGATTGGATGAAACAAACCCCTTATTAAAAGAGAAGTGAAGGATCTTAAAAAAACAAACATACATACTCACCTAGATAGCTGTAACATTGATCCGAGCTGCATTGTCCACTGCCAGCCCTACACCAAGGACTGAGCGATTAAATATAGCTGATTGCACAGTTCTCGCTTCTACTCTGAGCACAAAGCAGTGACTGTCATTTACTTCTTTGTGTTCTGCCTATCCAGAGCTCACTGACGCTTCGGACTGTGCAGGGGGTGGGAGGGGCTGACTTCTGCTCTCAGTGGCACGCTGAGAGGCTGAGCCAGCTGCTAGTCAGGCATATGGGTAAATACCAACATTATTGTCAGGATCCCTGCAGAGCCTGGATTGGCACTGTGATGTCAGCCGACAACAGGCTTTGACCTGTTTTCGCCTGAATCTGGGTCACAGGAGTGCAGGAGTAAGTTCACTCCTGTGACTCACAGGAGAGGTATGGTCAAAAGAGCTTTGGCCATATTTCTCCTTTTAGAGAATGTATGTAAAATATGTGTTCATATTATGCTTTATTTATTATATTTTGGATTAAAAAAAATTCAAAGACAGTCATAAACTGGATTGGAATGGAAAAAACTGCGCTAGCTTGTATAAGTGATGAAAAAATTGCGAATAACCCCTTTTAAGCAGCAATAATAGTGGGATAAACACTAAATAAACAAGGAAAAATAAAAAATTGTGCTATGGGTTCAAAATAATAAAGTCCAATTGAAAACTCAGATTGAGGGAACACTGAAACCAACACAGACAACAAAGGACACAATGCTTGTCATGGATTTCTGGGCAAACTTGTCAAGATATGTGCTTACCAGATGATAAGCCAAAACGGACAATTGGCTATAACCCAGCCCAGGCCTTTGTTTGACACACCAGTGCCAATTCCTCCAATAAGGATGGATAGCAGCAATGGGGAGATGGCTCCACGGTATGTATTGATGCGTGTGTCCAAGGAACAAATTTAAATTAAAAAAAACTAAGAAAAAAACACATAGCGTGATCCTGCTACATGAGATGTCTCTATACGGTGTCAAAACTATGGGGTATGGGAGACAAAACGACACCCAGTGTGTGACTTCTAATTGTAGTGAACCATCACCGCACATAGAGTCTCCTTACCAAATAACAACATAAGAAATGCCTTATCAGTAATAAAGAGTCACAGGAAACACATCCACCACTGTGTAAAACCGCCACCTCTCATAGAGTCTGCTTACCAGAATGACCTAAGTTGTATGCAATGAATTCAACCGCAGGCTAGTGGATGGCTGGAAGGATGTAAGCGTCACTCATATGGATATGGCTCTTGTAGTGGACGGATCAGTGTTCCTCACTGTTGAAGTTGTAACTCCATAGGGCCCATACAGAAGTTGTGTACCTGTGATCTGCATTGTATTCCAGCATCACATTGCCAGGACTCCACACAGAAACTCACTACAAGTTTCCTGCTGGTATTCTCCTTCCTGTCTGAGAACAGGCACACATTGAGGAATGCAGAAAATCAAGAGAGTCCAACCCAATAAGATCCTCAATGTGCCACATCCAAACAATAGCTGTCTCAGTGTAGATCCAGAGAGCACTACTATCCTGCCTGGGAACTCTGATCTGCACTCGCGGAGTGTCGTTTTGTCTCCCATACCCCATAGTTTTGACACCGTATAGAGACATCTCATGTAGCAGGATCACGCTATGTGTTTTTTTCTTTGTTTTTTTTATTTAAATTTGTTCCTTGGACACACGCATCAATACATACCGTGGAGCCATCTCCCCATTGCTGCTATCCATCCTTATTGGAGGAATTGGCACTGGTGTGTCAAACAAAGGCCTGGGCTGGGTTATAGCCATTTGTCCGTTTTGGCTTATCATCTGGTAAGCACATATCTTGACAAGTTTGCCCAGAAATCCATGACAAGCATTGTGTCCTTTTGTTGTCTGTGTTGTTTCAGTGTTCCCTCAATCAGACTTTTCAATTGGACTTTATTATTTTGAACCCATAGTGCAATTTTTTCTTTTTCCTCAGTCATAAACTGGAGCCCTTGTCTCCTTTCCATTTTTTCCTTGTTCTCCTTAGCACCTGTGGTAAAAAAAAAAAAGTTTTTTTTCAAATAGGTCAGGGACCTGCTTCTGATCTTCACTCTTCCTTTAGCTAACTCCCAGTGCTCTGTGTATCCTTTGTTGTGTATTAGAGCTGAACTCTGGGCACCATCATTTTAATAGATGTAGGGGTGTTAGTAGCTACTGCTGTAGCAGTTTGGTGTTTTATTATATACAGCTTAACCGCTTAAGGACCTCCCCAAAATTATATACTGCTACTGCAGCAGGGCAGCCCTTTAGCACAAAATCTCATACCTGTACATGATTTTTTTTTTCCGGGTCTAGGGCACGTGTGCTCGACGACCTGCTCCCACTGTGATTGGATACAGCGGGTCCGGTGAGCCCAATGTCTGCCGGGACCCGCCATTCGTTCCCGACTGAACAGCGGTCTGCCTATGTAAACAAGCCAGATCGCCGTACTGTGACAGGAGAAGACAGAGATCTTGTGTTTCTGCTTATCAGGAACATGGATCTCTGTCTTCTTAAAAAAGTGTCACTTAGTGTCCGATTTGTCCATCACAATGTGGCAGTCCCGCTATAAGTTGATGATCACCGCCACTAGTAGTAAAATAAAAATTCCATAAAAATATCCCATAGTTTGTAGACGCTATAACTTTTGCGCAAACCAATCAATTTACGCTTATTAGGAATTTTTTTTACCAAAAATATGTAGCAGAATACGTATTGGCCTAAATTGATGAATAAATTTGATTTTTAAATTTTTTTTATTGGGTATGTTTTATAGCAGATATATTATTATTTTATTTTTTGTCCCAAATTTTTTGTTGTTTATAGCGCAAAAATAGATAAACCGCAGAGGTGATTAAATACCACCAAAAGAAAGCTCTATTTGTGGGGGGGGGGGGGGGAGGACATAATTTTTACATATTTTGGTACAGTATCGCACAACCGCGCAAAGTAAAGTAACGCAGTGCCATATGGCATAAAATAGCTTGCTCATGAAGGGGGTAAACCTTCCAGAGCTGAAGTTGTTAAATTGGTCTTTTTAGTTGCATTGGATAGTATGATAGTAAGATCCCACCCACCGACACTAGCACTACATATATGATAGACACTAGGCCAGATGCTGAAACTCTAATCTACACTTTCCCATTCAGAAAATTGACAGCATCATCACAGGCTGTGTTTTGTAAATGGACAAGTGTAGATGAGGCCTGAGTCGTGACACCAGTGCTAGTGTTTAATATATATGCAGCACTCATGTTGCCAGAGGGCAAAGTGCAGTGGAAACTGTTCTATCTGGAGAAACTAAAAGCCCAATTTTTAAGATGTATGAAAAACTGACCTTTTCTGTCACCTGTACCAGGATGAGCCCTTTTAAGGAAGGGCATGGAGTGCATTAATTACTCCTGGCAGCAGGGCACTTTATGCGCATGCAACAATCTCAGACAGATCAACGGGTAGTCTTGCAACAGAAGATTCTAACAACATTTTTGACTATAGCACATGTTTTTACTCTCTGCATTATGGAGATCAATTACACAGCAAAGGGATTTGTGAGTTACAAAGCTTGATTGCTAACACCTTGGGGGAATCAATAAAAAGTGTCTCAAATTTGTCTAAACTGGAGTGCAACCAGTCAGCTTTTACATTTTCGAAGCAGGGTTAAAAAAAAAAAATGAAAGATAGAAGCTGATGGTACCAGTTAAAGTGGAAGTAAACCCTCCTATCGTTTTCAGACAAGGAAGCTGCCATCTTTGCCTCTGTTTAATCTACAACTGCCATGATGCTGCACATGTGATCAGTTATGACACCAGCCATTGGATGGTTAGACAGTTTGGTTGAGAGCACAACCAATGGAAGTGTTACATTTCCGGCACGTGCCGGAAATTAAACTGTTTTATGGATGGGTTTACTTTCGCTTTAAGACAGAAATTGTCTCATGCACCTTTTTTATTAATTCACCCCAATATATCCAATACCACCAATGATTCCAAGAGGATACGTATAGAGATATATATATATATATATATATATATATATATATAATATGCATATATATATGCTGGAACATTATTACTTGATGTATAAAATTTCCTTCTTTATCTGAATATACAGTATATAGACTAACTTTTGCTTTATCGTGAAATAAGTATATTTGTAATTAAATGCTGTGCAGCAGATGATGTAAGTAACTTCTAACCTTTCTATAGCTATTCAAATGATGGTGTCCAGAGTTAAATGTTTGTTTGTAAAACAAAGAGTTATATATACACACAACATAAATATATCCTTTAGCCCAGGTTCACACTGACAGCGGGAATGAAATCATGCAAGTTGAGCTGAACTTGCACGATTTCATTCCCGCATGTCAGTCTTGACTTCGGGGGGCGATTTCAGAGACATCTGTGTGGATTGCTGCACAGATGGCAATGGACATCACACCCCGAAGTCGCCAAATGTAGTACAGAAACTACATTTGGGAATTGGTGCGTCGCCGCAAATGTGGCGTCACACCGATTTGGGCGGTGCCATTGCCGCAAATTTGCCAAATCGCTCCAATGTGAACCAGGGCTCACACACATACACATGTAACAAAAATATAAATTGACATTAAAACATTTTAGTTTCCCTCTAAACCACTCTATTGGGGATCTCACAACAGGGACGCCGACGAAAACTCACTCTTAACAGAGTAAGAAAACGTTTGATCTTCTAATAATGTTTTTTATTCTGTCTTTGTCTACCTGTCCTTGTTCTTGTAACAACCACAGCATCCTATTTCTTGCCCAGCTATCACAGGAACAAAAAGTGATAACAAAATAAAAAAATTAAAAAAATGTACAGACCAAAAAAAAAAAATACAAATCTGAAAAAATTAAATGTTAACTTTTCCCCTTTTTCCAAAACTTAAAGGAAAAAAATTACTGGAGTAAGGCTTAAACTGATTTATTATAGTTCCATTGATAAAGGGTATATAAAAAAAAACTAGTTAGTGTAATACCTAGGCAAGTTATGCTGTATAGTGATCCTTGCACTAAAATATAAATCTGTAGTTATTAGTTGGGGATATAACCTCCAAATTGTTTATTCAGATCCTTGACTCCAATAAAGATTAAACACACTAGTTGAGGTTGTAACATTACGGTTATTTTTAAAGTCGTGACAGAACAATGATAGGCCTGGGGCACCCTTGGACACCTAGACACATTTTGCTAACAGTGGGAGGGACTTAAAGGAGCATGGTAAATAAAACTAAGCCTACTCACTGTACACATGACACACATATGACACATTTTTTGTACCTATAAAATAAGTACAAAAAAAAATCTTTTACATCTACAAACCTCAGAGACTTTATTAACATAGTCAGTGACTACTTAGCAACCAGCCACTGTTGAAACAATACACACTTTTGTCAAAAGTATGTAATGTATAATATAGTATAAGGAATGCATCGTTCAGGAGTATATAATGTATTTAGAGTGCAGTGGTCAGAAGTATGTCATATACAGTCCAGTGTACAGGGTTCAGTGGTCTGGAGTATGAAATGTACAGCATGGTGTATATAGTGCATGGCACAGGAGTGTGTAATGCCATAATGCAAGGCTTGGACGTGCATATCACACAGGGAGCAGGGTTAAGGAGTGGGTATTTGAAAGAGTACAGGGCTCAGGTGCATAATGCACAGAGAGCTGGGCTCAGGACTGTGTAGAATATTGAATGTAGGGCTCAGGAGTACGTAACCCCCATAGTTCAGGAGTACATAACGCACAGAGTGAAGGGCTAATGAATGCATAACCCATAGAGTGTAGGGCTCAGGAGTGAATAACTGATAGAGTACAGGGCTCAGGTGTGTAATGTACCTGAGCTTAGAGCTTAGGACTGTATAAAGCATAGAGTGTAGGGCATAACGTGCAAAATGCAGGGTATCAAAGAGTGTAACCCACAAATGAGTGTGTCACACACAGAAAACAGTGGTCAGGAGTGCATAACGCACAGAATGCAGGGTTCAGCAGTACTTAAACAACTGACTGCAGAGCTCAGAATGCATAACTTACAGACTGCAGCGTTTCAGGAATGTGTCTTGTGCAAGGGGTTAGGAATGTGTATTGCACAGAGTGCAGGGATCGGGTATGCATATCACAGAGGATGTAGGGGCCACGAGTGTGTATCCGACAAAGTGCACAGAACAGGAGTGCATAATCCACAGAGAGCAGGCATCAAAACTGTAAAATGCAGGCATCAGAAGTGCATATTCAAAAGAATGCAGGTGTCGGCGGGCATAACACACAGAGTGCAGGGTCAGGTGTGTTTATCACACTGTCCATGGCGGGTCAGGAATGCATAACATACAGAGTGCATGGGTCAGAAGTGCACAATGCACATAGGGCAGGTATAAGGAGTGCTTACGCAAAGCATACATGAGTAAACGTGGCTATTGTACAGGGTAATGTCAAGAAGGCACATCACAGCCCAGCTTTACTCACAAGGTATTGTAAAAACCTCCTAGCAGCTGTGCTCCAAATTTCCAATTGACCAGCGATGGTTCTACCAATATCTACAATTATGGCATGCTTTTCAGGCACAGGGACTGACCTAGTCCACTCCATTCTCCTCTATGTCTTTGTTTGACCCTCTTGTTGAGGCTGAGTCCACTAAAGGCCTAATTTCGCAGGTCTAGATGCAGTTATTGGCAACATTTATTTTTCAATTTATGACTTCTTGCAAGGTGGAAGGAAAATCTGGATGCTCTTGGATCCTCTCTGGGAAGAAGTTTTGCAAAATGGCCAACGGGTCTTGCTCTCTCAAACACAAAGGGTAACCCAGTTCTTTATCCTACTCCGAGTCTGCACAATAGAGTTCCTACAAAACCCACACTGTGCGAGGTGTGCACAGATATAAAGTTCTTTACTACACCTACACCTAGTAATCTCCACACTGAATGATTTGTACAGTATCAGCTTGTCCATAGCGATTATAAGGTATCTCTTCATTGCACAGAAGCAGATAGTGTCTACATGGCCATCTGCCATCACACCCACTATAAGAGGTTAATATCTGATACAAATACATTTGTAATCTTTGAAAAACATGCATACCTCCTTGGTAATACCAGGTGAATGTTTGATGCCATCTGGTCTTGCTAGGTAGATGTGATGTGCCCCCTACTTGCCTTTTGTTTTAGTAATCATTCTAATCCAATGTGCTAGACTGTTACAATTCTCACCCCTGGTGCTGATATTTATCACATCTTGTGCTGCACAATTTGCTCTTTTATTTGTACCTGCTGTTTTTTTTTTTTTTTTTTTGTGCTGCCCTGCGCAGCAGATTGTTCCCTTGTTTTTGTATTATAAAATGTCATAAAATGGTATAAAATGTTATGAAATGTTAAAAATCTGAAAAAAAAATGCTCATCCACAGGGTAAGGGTCAGTATCACACAGACGGCAGGGGTTGGGAGTGCATATAACACAGAGTGCAGGAGTGCACACTGCAGAGTTTGCAGGGGTCAGCAGTGCATATTACTTAGGATATATGTGTAGCACACCCTAGCATTGCTAGAGTGCTAGAGTTAGATTTGTACAGTGTAGGTAAATTGTTCAGGCTTGGCTGGGAACCAAGCCTGTGTGTTTTTCTGGGTCAATGTTGAGTGACTCAGGAAGGCTAGTATGACTCAGCATCTCTGATACCTCCCCCTACTTCTGGAAACTAGCAGAATATTCCAGATGGATGGGCATGGAGGAGCTGCCTGGAGTATGCTGAGGGCCCTGACCAATCCCCAACAGATGGGTTAGCTTGGGGCAGGCCCCCTTAAATACTCAGGGTCAGCCCAGCTGGGGGCAGTGGAGTTCAGGTGGAAGAAGGAGATGAAGTGTTAGGCTGTCAGAGGCCTTTGAGAGTGACCCCCTAGTCTGGGGTGAACTCAGGCCTGGACTCGGGTGTGGAAGGGACCCCTCTTCAAGACAGACAGGGGGGATACTGACCAGGAGGCACAGGAGCAAGGAGAGGACAGCAGGAGAACACTTCCAGACAAATCTTCAGGGAGGTGAATGTTCCAGTCAGAGGACTGAAAGGCATGCCTGAGAGGACTGGGTGCAAGCAGTCTGGGATGGATGCAGAGTATGACTTGGAGGACTGTGGAGTTTAAGCCAGGAGGGGTAATGGAAGGGGCATTGCCTGAAGAGGTGGTACTGGTATCAGTAGCCACAGAAGAAGGACAGCTGGGCACTGGGACTTCTTTTCTGCTACACTACCAAAGGGGCCCGTGACCCCTGCCTGCAAAGGGCATTTGCTACTGTGTGTATATAGTTGTGTTCCTGAAGAATTCTGTGTTGATCAAGTGGGCATCCCATAATAACCCCATACCCTATCCAAGTTTAACTTCCCTAATAAAATACAAAAACAAAGCTGCAAGGACTGATTTCTGACTCCAATGTGTGTAGAAAATTTGAGTGTCTGGCTGTGCAGGGTGGGAGATACCCATATTTACCAGCGGCTCCTACAGGTGTAGTGCTACATATTAGTCAGGATTGCACAGAGTACAGGGATCATGATTGTGTATTGCAAAGAGTACAGGGATCAGGAGTGCTTATCACATAGAATGAAGCGGTCCAGACTGCATATTCCACAGAGTACGGGGGTCAGGAGGGCACAACATACAGAGTGGAAGAGTCAGGAGTGAGTACTTGCATAAAGTGCAGGGGTAAGGAGTGCATTCAGTTAACAAATATAAAGATTTTACTGATCCAGGCAGTCTTACAATTCATCCACCAGCCAAAGGGAAAAATACCTAAATAAATCATTTAAAATAATGTCCCCTAAAAAAAAAAAAACATTTTTTTTTTCTAAAGGTAAGTCTTGCAGTAAAAACAATGCTATGAACAGGACAGCAACTGAAAGTGACCACTGATCCCAGATCAACCACAAAAGTCAAAAAAGACTTCCACTAATAGGCAGGGATGGACTGGCCATAGGGACTACTGGGAGTTTCCCGGTGGGCCGATGGCTCAATTGGGCGTTTAAAAAAATAAATAAAAATTTTGTGGGCCGTTTTTTTATGCAGTTCGGTGGCAGTGGGAGCGTGGCAGCAAACAGTGGCGGGGATTCGGGGAAGGTGGCCAGCGAGGAGGGCAGCTGGATGTAAAATTCCGAGGAGGGAGAAGAGCTCCACCCCCTCCCTGACCACCGAAGAGGCGGACAGTAGCGAGCGCGGCCACCCCGGCGCTCCCAGAACCTCGATTCCTCCACCTCCTCTCTGCTCCAGGAACTATGCGGCCTGGGCCGGAGGGCAGGCTGACTGGGAGCCCGGAGGAAGAGAACATGCGCCGCTGTAAGGAGCAGAGCAGCGAGAGCACCCCCCGGATTAAGAGGGAGACTCGGCACTGCCGCTGCTGGCCATCAGGTACCTGGCATCCTACACAAACATGCTAGAACACTGAGACAGCGGGGAGGTGAGCAGAGGAGGGACTGCAGAAAGGGACAGAGCTATGTGGTCTGTCTCAGCCCTCCTCTCTGTCTCTCTGCCCCCTCTGTCTCTCAGTCCCCCCCTCTGTCTCTCAGTCCCCCCTCTTTCAGCCCCCTCCTCTGTCTCTCAGTCCCCCCACTATCTCTCAGACACTCCTCTGTCTCTCAGACCCCTCCTCTGTCTCTCAGACCCCCCTCTGTCTCTCAGACCCCCCCTCTGTCTCTCAGACCCCCCTCTGTCTCTCAGTCCCCTTCTCTATCTCTCAGCCCCCTCTGTCTCTCAGACCCCCCTTCTGTCTCTTAGACCCCTCCTCTGTCTCTCAGACCCCTCCTCTGTCTCTCAGACCCCCCCTCTGTCTCTCAGACCCCTCCTCTGTCTCTCAGACCCCTCCTCTGTCTCTCAGACCCCTCCTCTGTCTCTCAGACCCCTCCTCTGTCTCTCAGACCCCCCCTCTGTCTCGCATACCCCTCCTCTGTCTCTCAGCCCCCTCTATCTCTCAGCTCTCCTCTCTGTCTCTCAGCTCCCCCCTCTGTCTCTCAGCTCCCCCCTCTGTCTCTCAGCCCTCCTGTCTCTCAGCCCCACCTCTGTCTCTCAGACCCCTCCTCTGTCTCTCAGACCACTCCACTGTCTCTCAGCCCCCTCTATCTCTCAGCTCCCCCCTCTCTCTCTCAGCTCCCCCCTCTGTCTCTCAGCTCCCCCTCTGTCTCTCAGCTTCTCCCTCTGTCTCTCAGCTTCTCCCTCTGTCTCTCAGCTTCTCCCTCTGTCTCTCAGCTCCCCCCTCTGTCTCTCAGCTCCCCCTGTCTCTCAGCCCCCTATCTCTCAGCCCCCCTCTGTCTCTCAGCTCCCCCCTCTGTCTCGCAGACCCCCCTCTGTCTCTCAGCTCCATCCCATTGTCTCTTAGCTCCCCTCTCTGTCTCTCAGCTTCCCCCTCTGTCTCTCACCCTCTGTCTCTCAGCTCCCCCTCTGCTCTCAGCTCCCCCCATTGTCTCTTAGCTCCTCCTCTGTCTCTCAGCTTCGCCCTCTGTCTCTCAGCTCCCCCTCTGTCTCTCAGCTCCCCCTCTGTCTCTCAGCCCCTTCCTCTCTCTCTGCCCCCTCCTCTGTCTCTCAGCCCCCTCTTCTGTCTCTCAGACCCTCCTCTGTCTCTCTCCTCTCCTCCTCTATCTCTCAGCTCCCCTCTCTATCTCTCAGCTCCCCTCTCTATCTCTCAGCTCCCCCCTCAATCTCTCAGCTCCCCCCTCAATCTCTCAGCTCTCCTCCTCTATCTCTCAGCTCCCCCCTCTGTCTCTCAGCTCCCCCCTCTGTCTCTCAGCTCCCCCCTCTATCTCTCTGCCCTTTCCTTTGTCTCATTCACTCCCTGACTCTTAGGCTGCTTTCACACTGGGGCGGGCATTGACGGTAAAACGCTGCTAGTTTTAGCAGCACTTTACTGTCGTTTTAGCTGCGCTATTCGGCTTCTAGCAGGTGCTTTTAACCCTGGCTAGCAACCAAATTAAAGATTAAATGCGCCCGTGTAGCGCTGCTGCCGAAGTGCTTTGCAGGCGCTTCAGCAGCGGTGGCCATTCATTTCAATGGGCAGGAGCGGTGTGTACACCGCTCCTCCACCACCCCAAAGATGCTGTTTGGAGGACTTTCACACTGGGACTGCAGCGGAGGCATTTTTCAGGCACTGTTTTTAGCCCAAAAGCGCCTGAAAACGCCTCAGTGTGAAAGGGGTCCTACACTCACCCCCTCTATTTTACACTCACTCCCTCTCTCTTACACTCACCCCCCTCCTCTCACCCCCTTTCCCTCAACCCTCCCTCTCTCTCTCTCTCATTCCCCTCTCGCTCACCCTCTCATGATATACAATAATGGATGTAGGGGCCTTTTGGTGGGCGTGATTTTTTGGGGGGGGTGGGGGGCAGCATTTTATTGAATTAAAGTGGGCCGGTCTGGATGAAGTCCAGGGCCAAATTTTTGTCCCAGTCCAGCCCTGCTAATAGGAAAAAAAAGGCAGCAAAGGGGTCGGTTTGATTTCTGGGTAGTTTCCAATACAGTAATACTGTATCTTTTCTGTACCCCCTTCTTTTATAGTTAGGGTGTTGGCTTACCCCAAAAAAATATTTTTTGGTCTTTATATGCCTGCTGGCTATAGTTCAAAGGCCACACAGGTTGAAGGAAATAAAGTTCACACCACAATTTCTGCGTTCTGGATGCGTTTCTGCATGCGTGTTGTTGATGTGTTTTTTAATGTGTTCCAGTGCATTTTTCTCCTTTTTCTTATTCTTCATCTTAATTGAGGGCATATGAGGACATATATTGTTCAGGTATGTTTTTGATGCGTTTTGCGCATTCTAGATGTGTTTCATGTAGAAAAAATGCAACATGTTTTACTTTTGTTGACTGCACTGGAACAAACTGCACTGGTGTGAACGAGGGCCATTGCAATGCATGTTAAACACTGTCCATGCTTTTTTGGTGCAGAAAAAACCCCACACTGGACTGAATCTTGTGTGAACAAGCCCTCAGTTTTGATGTAGGAATCCCTCCCGCTGCGCTATTGTATTCTGACAGCAAAAGGTTTCCCAGTCATCAGAATACATTGATCCCTGCTAGCAGCTTTAGCCACTGGCAGTGATCAAACAAAAAACCTGACAGGCTGTTTGGACTGAAGTTGATCGATGGATCGACTTCAGTCCAACCAGCCTGCCCATAGACCAATCAAAATTTGTCAAGTTTTGGTCCATCTATGGCAAGCCTTCGGCATGATTTATGAAGGAATTTGATTTTTAGTGCTGAAGGTGAACTTACACTTTATAGTACTGTAATACAAGTTTCAAAAATCACACAGTTCAAAAACAGTTAATTTTCTGGTGCTTACTAGGTGACAATAATGATTAAAGTGGGTGTAAACCCACTTATGTAACTTGCACCTACAGGTAAGCCTAGATTAAGGCTTACCTGAAGGTGCAAGAAATATCTCCTAAACCTACATGGTTTAGGAGAGATTTTACAAAAAAGAAAGCACCGCTGTCCACGGCGAATCCCATTCACGAATCCGGCTTAGCCGGATTTGACGGCTCCTGCGCACATGCGTGGAGTCACGTCTTTGCCGCTCCGGCCAATCACGGCGCTGTGAATGGCTGGAGCGGCGATACCTGGAAGTAACATTCCAGCTATCGCGGCAGCGATGGCTGCGACTGGAGAGGGAGACGAGGACGGCTTCGGGAGCCCCGATCTAAGGTAAATGATGCATAATGAGCTAGTATGCTAGTCATACTAGCTCATTATGCCTTTGTCTTGCAGGTGGGATAAAAAAAAAAAACTTTACAAGGGTTTACAACCACTTTAAGTTATCCATCAGTTTGCTAAAGCTGTGGAGAGGAAATTGGCAGACATTTACTCATTTGGTGATGTTGTATGAAGATTTGGCCATTTTGGAATTCAATTTTTCACCTCTGCTGGGAACAAGTCAAGTATCACATTAGGCCAAAAATTGTATTAGCATTATTTATTTCTTATTACTACAAAAGATTTGTAACCTCAGTCACTGAAATCTCATATAATCTTTAACATGTTAAATTAAAGGGGTTGTAAAGTCGGAAGTTTTTTTTTTTTTTTATCTTAATGCATTCTATGCATTAAGATAAAAAGCCTTATGTGTGCAGCAGCCGCCCCAGCCCCTCTGAGCCCCATTTCTCTCCAGTGATGTCCACAAGTTCTTCAGCCATCCGGGACTCTCCTCCTCCTGATTGGCTGAGACACAGCAGCGGCGCCATTGACTCCCGCTGCTGTCAATCAAAGTCAGTTTGCCAATCAGGAGAGAGAGTGGGGGGGAAACTGGGTGTCCATGTCTGAATGGACACAGGCAGCTATGACTTGGCTTGGGTGCCCCAATAGCAAGCTGCTTGCTGTGGGGGCACTTGACAGGAGGGAGGGGCCAGGAGAGCTGAAGAGGAAGATCCAGGCTGCTCTATGCAAAAACACTGCACAGAGCAGGTAAGAAAAACATGTTTGTTATTAGTAGAGTTAAAAAAACAAGACTTTAACTTCAACAGTTTTAATATTTTCTAATCTGCAGCACCTGGTGATTATGCCATTAAGGTCATTGTGTAGACACTTCAGGTTACAGGGTTACAAGGCTTTGTCTCTATCTCCCAATTTCTCTGCTGAAATGTCACCCTCTGTCTCCCAATGTTGACAATGAGTGGTGATGCACATTACATAGGCATGGTCCACAGTTGTCACTTGCCCTGAGATATCGCAAGCAGAAGTTGCTGGGTTGCGTGTAGACATGAAGTGAATGCAAACAGGCTGCAGGAGACCAGCAGATATGCAGCAAAGGAGGTAAAGAGGTGAAAACAGTATCATGTAAAAAATAAATAGAAAATAAGAAACAAACAAACACAGTAACTGTGAATTTGCAAACAAATGCACTGTACACACGATCGGAATTTCGATGGTCTAAAATCCGATGGAATTTTCCGTTGGAATTCCGATGAAGCTGACTTCCATCAGTCTTGCATAAACAACATCAGACAAAATTCCTACAGTCCAAAATGCAGTGACGTAAAACACTACGACGAGCCGAGAAAAATTATGTTCAATGCTTCCGAGCATGCGTCGACTTGATTCTGAGCATGCGTGGATTTTTTAAAACATGTTCTATTTTTTTACACCGATGGAAAAAAGTCCGATGGGGCCCACACACGATCAGAATTTCCGATGAAAAAAAGTCCATCTGACTTTTTTCATCTGAAAAAACGATCGTGTGTACAGGGCATTAGGGATATACTTAGTGATTGAATGTTTGGTGAGTGTAACATTCGCTTCAATCATTTCACATCCTTGGGCTGTTTTCAATTTTCCTGGACATGAAGTCGTTAATGACAGCTTCACTCCAAAATGCTAGACTACTGTATATATATATATATATATATATATATATATATATATATATATATATATATATGTAGCGGGTATATGCTCTCCTATTTTTGAATCTGGAGGGGAAACTGTGATGTATGGTTCCCTGGGGCCCACCAGGTGGCGCTGTCACTTTGGGCCCGGGGTTGAGCCCTCGTTGCGGTGGCGTACCTCTTTTGGCCTCTCTCAGCGGTTGTATGGTGGGGCGGGGAACCCGCCGTGCTTGCTTGCTCGCATCCACACCTCCTTGTCTGTTCTGTTCTCTAAGGGAGTCCAACTGATTGTGTTCACTTTTGCATTGAGAAGAATAAAGGAGTGTTGGACTTTAATGGTGTGGGGCTCATTTTCTGGCAGACATTGTTCAAGGTAACTCTCTTTGGAGGTTCTAGGTGCAGAACACCGACCCAAAGGTAAAACAAGAACTTTGCTTACACCACACAAACATCTGCGGTGAAGGCTTGGCGTGGTGACCCCGCACTCTCTCCTCTAAGGTACCCCTAGACAAGAGACAGACGAGCTGATAAAAAGAGGAGAGAGAGGAGGCCGCTACACGTGGGGGCTCGGGTCCGGTATGGTGTTCGTGTTACTACGGAATTGAACGTGTCTGCCCCTAGGAGTTCCGAGTAGGTGGGCCAATTTATTGGCCAAAGTGCATCCCTGCTCAAAGTCGTGGACATGACCCAGTGAAGGGAAAGGCCCGCGCAGAACAGCGATAAAAGGGGGGAGCTCAGCCGTGTGAAGGACTACACGTGGGGGCTTCTATTTGCACTGTGCCACCAGGCACACCCCCACCGCTTAGTTCGTGGGCGTGACTCAGAAAGAAAAAGAAGAAAAGCCAGCGAACTGGAGCAAAGGGGAGGAGTCCAATACGTGTGAAGGACTACACGTGGGACGTTGGCGCAAAACCTTGCAGTGCGCGATGGATCAGCAGCAGGTCACCATGTTCGGACATAAATCGTGGATTCCGGTTCACCCTTCTACCAGGACCCTGACTGCTGCTGCTCCGGTTACAGATACGGGGATCCAGCTAAAGCCAAGGGGTCAATTCGCCTTGTATTCGTGCATGGACGTTGAGGCCCTGGGTGTGATTTGTCCCGGTTGTTCGGGACTGGTGTGCCAACTGAAGCCATTCGGGCGATGCGAGGCCTGTGGGGAGTTTCTATTTGAAGTAGATCCAGCGGTTGAGAAGCCGAGAACCATTTACCCCGGCCGTGCTGCAGGCAGCACCACTCAGAGAGGAGGAATCACTGCTTTGACAGCCATCCCTGCGCGCACTGCAGCGACCGCGGAGGAGGTCGCGAGTACTCAACGGGAGAAATCCAAGGATGCTGACTCGGTCACCACTGTCTCGCAGCGTCCACCACCGAAGAGAAAGACCTGTATGGTATCCCCGACCAGCGGTTGTGGTGGACCATCTCGCCCGCTTACGCCTGGCCCGGATGGATCCATCGATAAGAGTTCCGGACGTCCCGCTTCAAGTAAAGACTGAGGTAAGCCAGGCGGAGAGATTTGGTGTGTGGGAAGAGGTAGCAATTCAGTCTCCACTACAGGCTACTTGCCCGCGGAGGAGTGTGACACCTCTGACCTGGAGTCTCTCTCGGATGTGGGAGACAATGTTGCTATTGATGAACTGTTTGCAGAAAAGGGCTGGGACAAAGTACCTCTTGCCTCATCCCGCAGAACCAGGGACCCACCCATGTCTACGGGGGATAGTACACCCCGGGTGGAGGCACCAGCGCCTGAAGAGGGGTCCCGTCTTCAACCTGCCCTTACATCCCCGGTACCCCCTACACCTGGGGCCGGGGGAAAAGAGATTGCTGTTGCGGGCACCTATGCTCAGATCAGATGTAATCAAGGTCCCTCGTCACCCGGACTCGATAGTTTTGCCTGGCGAAGGGGACAAAGCCACTATGCCTCCTCTGGCGAGACTACAACGCCTATTTGGCCAGAAGGTTGCTGCTGAGTACGGATGGGAGTATCCATACTTGTCCAAGGAGTTGCTGTATAAGGTGGAAGTGTGCCGGGAGCGCTGGTACAATGACTTTGTGTGGACCAACCTTCAGGTTCCACACGCCCGCAGGTACCTGGCATGCTCCCCCAAGGCCTCTCAGCGTTTTAAAGATTGCAAGGCAGAATGAATGTTGGGACGGCACATCCACGCGGACAAGGTGCTGATCCAGGGGAAGGAAGGGGAGGATATTGAGTATCATCTGGAGACCATGGATCAGCACTTGAAGCCACTTGTTCTGCCGCATCCCCGCTTCTATCTGTAGGAGGAAAGAGACTCCGTTCCTGTTTCTTTATGCTGCTGAACTTTCTGGGGTTTGTTGTCCTTGTTACCCAGAGGAATGAAGGACTGTTCCTGTTTTTGTTCTTCAATTTTCCAGCAAGAGATCATGGACTCTGGGGTAGATAGGGCTCAAGAGAAGAAGGAAAGTTCCACGAGTGCAGTTACCACGACGCTGTCACCAGGTGGCAGTGTTGCGCATCGTTAACACTTTTCACACACTCACTCTATGGAGAAAAGGGATTTCTTCACGAAGAAGTTTCTTTCCTCTTACACGAATACATGTGTCAGGGTTTATGTGTGTTAATTTTATTTTTCCCTCTGCAGGAGAGCATCCCATCAAGACCACTGAGTATGGGGTGGGTCTTAGTCAGGATGGGTGGGGAAAAGTGTAATGTGAATTCTAAAGTTATGGTTAAAATGTTGTTGTTTCCCTTCCCTTTCATGTAAGGCTCAGACACAATTGCTTCAGTTGACCAAGTTTTTCAAAAGTTTTATTTTGTACAATTTGTAGTTGGTTTCTGGACTGGGCTATGCCAGCCGTTGAGGACATAGTTTGCTCCAGACACTGGGGACCAGTGTCAAATCACCAGGGGGAGAGTGTCGCGGGTATATGCTTTCCTATTTTTGAATCTGGTGGGGAAACTGTGATGTATGGTTCCCTGGGGCCCACCAGGTGGCGCTGTCACTTTGGGTCCGGGGTTGAGCCATCGTTGCGGTGGCGTACCTCTTTTGGCCTCTCTCAGCCATGCTTGCTGGGAGGGGATTTAAAGGGGGCGGTCATTTTTGGTGGCGGGAGTCGAGTCCCGGGCACCTTCAGCCTAAGGGCGGTGGTTCGTGTCGGTCCCCTAGGCGGCCTAGGCCTAGAAGACGTTCGGAGGTCGTGTTCCATCCCAGGCACCTTTAGCCTGGGGTGAGGTACTCGGATGGAGGTCTGGAGCTCAGTGCCCACCACTGAGTTCCGCGAGGGAAGGAGGTCCTAGGGAACCCTGGGAGTGGGTACCCGAATCCGGAAGGCGTAATGGACCGGGGGGAGATACTTGCTTGAAGACCTGGTGCAGCATATTGCCAGTGACAGGTGAGCCTCTCATCGGAGACCACTTGGAAGGAAATTCCCCCCTCGCTCGGAGATCGCAACCCACTTTCAGGAAGGAAAGTAGAGAGTTCATTGTGTCTGGGCCTACTCGCATCCACACCTTCTTGTCTGTTCTGTTCTCTAAGGGAGTCCAACTGATTGTGTTCACTTTTGCATTGAGAAGAATAAAGGAGTGTTGGACTTTAATGGTGTGGGGCTCGTTTTCTGGCAGACATTGTTCAAGGTAACTCTCTTTGGAGGTTCCAGGTGCAGAACACCGACCCAAAGGTAAAACAAGAACTTTGCTTACACCACACAAACATCTGCGGTGAAGGCTTGGCATGGTGACCCCGCACTCTCTCCTCTAAGGTACCCCTAGACAAGAGACAGACGAGCTGATAAAAAGAGGAGAGAGAGGAGGCCGCTACATATATATATATATATATATATATATATACTGTGTGTGTATGTATATATATATATATATATATATATATAAACTTATGAAAATCAATAAAAAAAAAAAATCTATTAAACATGTGAATCATAAATCAAAATGAATTATAACAAAATAAATCATAAAAATATATTATACAAAATATATAATATATAAAAAATGAATGAAACACCAAGGTCCATAAAGTGATAATGTGAAAGGTCCTTTAATTCAGTGCAACACCCAATGCTTAGATAGATGAGGCAAAAATATCTTCTTACCTGAGCCTTTGTATCTCCAGCCTTCCACAGGTGGCACCATTTGAAACCAAAGCTGCTGTGCGCTGAAACACAAATATTTCTGTTCTGAAGTTCAAGGAATAGAAAAATCTGTGAAAGGCTTGATGCGTTTCGTGGTCTGAAATTCACTTCCTCAGGAGCAGATGCATGTCTCTCTACAAAAAATATGCAACAACAACAATAAAATCTGTCTGGATAAGCTAAGATGATCTGCACCTAATGTAAGGGGTAATAAAGCTCAAAGATTCAAATAGGTCTTTGGATCTGGTAAATTTTGCCTCATCTATCTAAGCACTGGGTGTTGCACTGAATTCAATGACCTTGCACATTATAATTTTATGGACTTTGGTGTTTCAGATATTTTGTATATATTATTAATTTCTTTATCGTACATCACGGGACACAGAGCAGCCATAGTATGTGGATTATACGCCATCTATATGTGAATGGACACTGGTGCACTCAAAAGACAGGAAGTCCCCCTCTATATAACCCCTCTGGGAGAACCTCAGTTTTTTCGCCAGTGTCTAAGGTGTTGGTCATGGTTATTGAAGTGCTAAGAGCTCCGTCAGAGATCCTTGGCAGGATCAAGAGGCTATGCAGTCAGATCCATTCAAAGTGCCAAAAAAGGCCAAAATGGATGGTACCCGGACCTCGAGGAGGAAGAGCAAGGTTTTCTGCCTGTAATGCTTCTCTCTGAGAACTGGGCCCTGGGATCCAGCACCTTGGTCACATAACTAAACCAAAGGTTGCTCTGGCAGGGTGCTGTACAGGTCCAAGGGAGTGGACCCCATATACAAGGGGGACCCGGTCCTTGAAGGTCTATCAAGACACGGCCCGCCTTGATGGGTGAAGATTGGGTCTGTCTGTGATTTGCAGCAGTATCCTGCGGCAGGAATGGTAAGTTAAGAAGATCCTAAGGAACACATAATGATTCACTTATGGACCTCTTTTTTTTTGAGTAGACGATGTCTTGCCTATGTTTTTCCACTAGGTGTAAGGTGTAAAAATCCTGGTGTCTAACATTTCCATGCTTCCCCAGTGTTGTGCTCAGTGTCAGCAAAACGCTTCTTGTGGAACAGCATTTGCTCTTTACTCCGCTCTGTCTCGGCCACCAGTAGGGATTTGGGGGACCATCCGCCTCCTGCAGCAGTCAGGCAACCCCTGGTGAATGCCCCTCGTCCCCTGAGCCGTCCCCACCACGGGACCGGCCTGTCCATGCTCATGTGCGTGGGAATCAGCTTCTTTTAAAAAAAGGGTTCCTGGAACATGAGGGGTGTGGCTTAGGCGTGCCCGGTGTGCATGTGGAAATGGTGTGCACGTAGTACACGGCGCAGACGCAAGGCTTACTGGCTTTAAAGCATTTCACTCTGAAAGAGTCTGGTGGCTGACAGAGGGACACAGAGCATACAAGGGCATGTAAGCTGTATGGGTGTTGGATACAGGCATTCTTAAGGCATGCCTACTCAGCATTAGGCTAAGCAATTATAGTAAAATAATATACATTTTCTGGACTAGAGCTCGGCAGTAGAGTCACTGTATTAGTACCTCTGCTTTTTGTGCTTAGGACTATGTCTTCCCGAAGTAGAAGGGGGAATACAGCAGGGGGAGCGCAAGGGCACCGAGGTCAGGGTCTGAGGATCCTAGTCACGCTTCCACTGTACCATCCTCCCCTGAAAGACCTGAAGCAACTGGCCAGTCTGAGCCGCCTAGACTTTCAGGTGTTGTAGCTGCTTCCAACATTTCAGCCTCTGCATACGTCACTAAGGACGATTTGGCTTCAGCATTAGCTGGTTTGGAGGGGAAGATAGCTGATATGTTTGCATCTTCCTCCCAGGATGGGAGAAAACGCAGCAGATTCCCTTCTCCTGCCCTCGACCTTCCAGTTTTGGAACAGGAATGGGCTGGAGATGCTGAGTTACCTTTGGGGGATCAGGGAGAATGGCATACAGAGGATTCCTCCTCGGAGGATTCAGTATCTGAAGAAACTTTCTCAGCCTCACAATCCCAAAGATTGCTGGTTCAATCCCTTATGGAATTGGTCCGTTCTGGTTATAAGTTACCCCCAACAGAGGCGATTGAAGTTCCCTTTTCCTCTTTGGGTTCTCTAAGGCCTCCACAGGGTTCACATGCTTTGCCTGTACACCCATTGCTTGAGCTGCAGATATATGCTGACTGGGATCACCCAGATAAGCATTTCCTTCCTCCTAAGAGGTCTTCTCTTCTTTAACCTATGGAAGAAAAGTTTACTAAAAAGTGGAGTTTGCCAGCAGTAGACACTGCTATCTCTTCTGTAAATAGGAGTTGAACTTGTCCAATGGTCAATGCCCAGGTATTTAAGGATCCAGCCGATAAAAAACTGGAGTCTTTGCTTAGGGCCTCATTTGCTGTAGCCAGTGCAGTAGCACAACCTGCAGAAGCAGCAATAGGCATTTGTCAATCCCTAAGGGATCAAGTTAAGCAGGTTATCAAAGTTGTGCCTGCTCAAGGAGAAGAGGCCCGGGATTTAGCTGAGCTACCAAGAGCCTTATGTTTTGCGGTGGACGCTGTCAAAGACTCTATTCATCAGGCGCCACGCCTTGCTCTCCTGTTAGTGCATATGCGTAGAATTCTGTGGCTAAAGCATTGGTCAGCTGAGATGCCGTGCAAAAAGCTATTGGCTGGTTTTCCCTTTCATGGGTAAAGGTTGTTTGGGGAAGATTTGGATAAATACATCCCAAAATTTTCAAGCGTTAAGAGTACCATTCTACCAGTTAAGAGAAGGAGTAGGCGTCCTTCATTCAAACGTGCTTCCTCTCCGATGCCAAGGGCGACAGCCTCCAGGCAGTCGTGACGGCCTCCGCCATCAGGGTCAAAGGGTAGGCCTCAAGGCCAAGCACAGGGCCAGAAGAAACCCTGGGGGCAGAAGCCTACAGAGTAGAGTCCCAAGGCCTCCTTATGAAGGGGCGTCCCCACTCGATCGAGTGGGGGGAAGACTTCGGTGGTTTTCAGAGGCTTGGCAAGAAGAGATCCAAGACAAATGGGTCATCTCTGTGGTAGCCTTGGGCTACAAGCTAGAGTTTCAAAAGTTTCCACCGTTTTGTTTTCTAAGATCAAACGTTCCCAAAGACCCAGTGAAGAGAAGGCCTTTATTTCTGGCGCTAGACCGATTGATTGCTCTGTGTCACGAGGATGCTATACACAGACATCCAATACAGGTGGTCAGATCATGGGGCTGCACATTAAGGAATCAGGAACAGAGTAAGTGAAAAATATAAATATTTATTAAAGATAAAGACACACGTGTAAACAAAACCACAGCAAACCATAAGCAAGAAACGAATACAAAAGAACACAACAAACCCCAAAAATAACCTAATCTAACTAGCTAACTAATATGTACAAAAGGGAACACACATACATGAACAAGGCAGAGATGAGAGACAAGGGGAGCAGAAGGCCAGGTACTGGGAGCAGTCAGCAAGGGGGAGCTGGAAGCTGGTATCAGGGGACAGGTCTCAGGGGACAGGGTACAAGGATCAGAGTCCAGGACAAGGCAGGGAACAGATCAGGATCAGGTAACGGATCAGGTTCAGGTTCAAGCAGGGACCAGGCTTACAGAAGGAATTCTGGAGCAATGAGCTTGGTTAAGGGCGGGCTTATATAGTCCAGCAGACCCAGACCAGGTGTGCTTGATGGCTGGTGGAAAGTCTTGGTGAGGAGACACCCGCTGGTGGCCACCAGAGCTACACCCACTGGTGCTGAAAGCAACAGTTCCACCAGCAGGTGAGCCCTGTAATTACACCATTCCTGACACTCTGGGTGTATTAATAGACACCCCCTTAGAAGAGCAGAGCATGGTGTTTTATTCAAATCTCTTCTGCCAAAACCGAATGGAGATGTCAGACCCATTCTAGATCTCAAAGATCTGAATCACTTCCTAAACATCCGCTCTTTTCGCATGGAGTCAATCCAGTCAGTCGTATCCACCCTATGGGGAGGAGAATTTCTAGCGTCAATAGACATCAAAGATGCATATCTGCATGTGCCAATTTTTCCAGCTCACAAGACGTTTTTGCGTTTTGCGGTAGAACAGCGCCACTACCAGTTTGTGGCCTTGCCCTTCAGGTTAGCCACCGCGCCCCAGGTGTTTACTAAAGTTCTGGCACCAGTACTAGCAAGACTAAGGGGCCAGGGTATAGTAGTAATGGCATACCTAGATGACCTGCTGCTGGTGAATCATTCAGTGGTACAGTTGGACCAGGCTGTGTCCAGCACGGTCAAGTATCTGGAACACTTGGGTTGGATACTCAACCTAGAGAAATCATCCCTGCAACCAGTAAGGAGGCTGGAGTATTTAGGTCTGGTTATAGACACAGCCCAGAAAAGAGTATTTTTGCTGTAGACAAAAGTCAACACTATAAAAGAACTGGTCCAGCTGGTCAGGGAAAGGAAGGGTCCTTCCATTCGCCTTTGCATTAAGTTGCTTAGGGAAGATGGTGGCTTCATTCAAAGCAGTTCCCTTCAAGACTGTTGCAAAACAGTATTCTGTCTGCTTGGAGCAAGAAGACCCAAGCCTTAGATTATCCAATGAATCTGGCCCCAAGGGTACGCCAGAGTCTCAGTTGGTGGTTGATAACCAAAAATCTGCAGAAAGGAAAATCCTTCATACTGGTTACCTGGAAGGTAGTAACTACAGATTCCAGCCTATTAGGCTGGGGAGCAGTCCTGGAAGAGACCACTGTCCAAGGGAAGTGGTCAGAGTCCGAGAAGACCTTGCCCATCAATATCCTAGAAATTCACGAGGCACATCTGTCTCTAATGGCCTGGACATTCAGGTTGCGGAATTGTCAGGATACAATCCAACAATGCCACAACAGTGGCCTATATCAATCACCAAGGGGGCACCAGAAGTCATGCAGCCCAAAAAGAGGTGAACCATGTTCAGACCTGGGCAGAGGAGCATGTACCTGGCCTATCTGCAGTCTTCATTACGGGGGTGGAGAATTGGCAGGCGGATTTCTTGAGCCGTCAACAATTATTCCTGGGAGAATGGTTTTCTACATCCTGACATTTTTCTGGCCATATGCCAAAAATGGGGTACCCCAGGCATAGATCTATTGGCGTCCAGGTTCAACAAGAAGTTGGACAGATTTGTGTCAAGAACAAGGGACAGATGCGTTAGTGACCCCTTGGGATAATTTTTCACTGATTTATGCGTTCCCCCAGTTCAGCTGCTGCCACGGCTTCTTTGCAGGATCAAGAAGGAAGGGAAGCCGGTAATTCTAGTAGCCCCGGGATGGCCCAGAAGATCCTGGTATGTAGAGATCGTAAAGATGGCAGTAGGGGATCCGTGGACTCTTCCATCTCATCCATACCTGCTGTTTTTTCAAAAGCTGCTTGCTTCGCATTCTTTAATTCCGCCAGTTAGGGCACCCTTATGCCCATGGGATTTGAATTTGGTTTTGTCGGTTTTACAAAGACAGCAATATTCCTTTGCTTCATTTGACAAGGAAATTGGTGTTCTTAGTTGCGGTAACCTCCTCAAGAAGGGTATCAGAATTGGCAGCTTTTTCTTGTAAAGAGACTTATTTATTTATAAGGACAAGGTGGTGTTGCGTCCTCACCCAACCTTTCTGCCTAAGGTAGTGTCAGGTTTTCATCTGAATCAGGATGTCTCCCTGCCTTCCTTTTTTCCAGAACCTTGTTCTGCGGAAGAAAAATTGTTACACTCTCTCAATGTAGTGAGAGCAGTTAAGGCCTATCTGAAAGCGACAGCTCAGATACAGAAAACTGATGTTTTGTTTGTGCTGCCAGATGGCCCCAGGAAAGAGAAGGCAGCGTCTAAATCAACTATTTCAAAATGGATGTCAGGTTATTATTCAGGCTTATGGTTTGAAAATAAATGTTCAGCCTTTTCAAGTTAAAGCACACTCTACCAGGGAAGTCAGTGCTTCATGGCCAGTGCATCACCAAGCCTCTATGACTCAGATTTGCAAGGCCGCTACTTGGTAATCAGTGCATACATTCACAAAATTTGAATATATCCCAATAAGAGGGGAGGGACCTCTGTGTCCCGTGATGTACTCCAAGAAAATAATTTTACAGGTAAGCTGTTATAAAAAATCCTATTTTTGTATAATATATATATATATTTTTTATAAACTGTATTTTTATTACATTTTTCAAAAGAAAATACAAACATAAAACAGAAATAAATGCCAAACATGTAGTATGGCGTATAAGAATGCTAAGTGAAAAGGCATATAACAGATGTTAAAACCATAGATATATCGCTACAATGCTATGAAATTCACAAAAGCCAAATTATTCAATTGTATAGACCAGGAAGGATGGAAAGGGGGAAAGGGGGGGAACTAGGGAGCGGGCGGCACTAACAAAACCAATATTTCACATTAAAGGAATTGTTGCTCTCTGGATCCAGTGTCAGCGGGGTCCCAGGGCGCCCAAACTGAGGAACCAGGATGCCCCGAGGAGAACCCACCTAGGAGGGAGGGAGAGTGGGAGGAAAGGGAGGGAGCACCATGGAATCACAAAAAGAACAGGCTAACAGGACTAAAGAAACATAAAATTTAGCACATATGCTTAAGAGTGTACTGCACTACTGGGGGGATAGTGAAACGGCACCTGGATTAAGCTTCGACTGATCCCACAGGTCCCAAGTCTTGGAAAATTGAGGAAGTGTATCATGGACTGTCGCAGTCAGGTGTTCCATCCTGCAAATTTGTTCCAATATTTGCAGAACCTATGCAAGGGTGGATGGGGAGGGGGACAACCATCTCAGAGGTATAGCTCTTTTTGCTGCTAGGAGGAAAAAGGCGGCTAACTTTTGGGCGTGTCTGGGGATACCAGGAAACGGCAAATCCAAAAGATACTGGATCGGGTCCAGTGGGAGAGTAGTTTCAAAGAGCTCTTGCAGATGGGTTTGGATGGAGGACCAGAAAGGTTGAATCATGTGACATTCCCAGAAAATGTGGAAGTGGGAATCAACGTCATTCCGGCACCTCCAACACACCCGGGAAGCTTTGGGGTCGTATGTATGTAAGATCTCCAGGGTCCTAAACCTAAAAAGTAGTATCTTATCGGTCGTCTCCCTCTGCTCCACACACCTTGAAGACTTGGAAGTGGTCTCCCAAATCTTCTGCCACTGAGGGAGTTGGATAGGTCGCTTAATATTCTGGGACCATTTCTGCATGTAAGAATGAAATGTGTCGGTGAGTGAGGAAGCTTCATGCAGGAATCTATAGATATCTGAAATAAGATGGGCTTGGTATGGGCCTTGAGCACATAATAGTTCAAATGAGGTAGGTTTACCTAAGGTTAAAGTAGGGGATTTAGAGGAAAAATTGTGTTTGAATTGGAGGTAAGAGTAAAATAAATGTTTAGGGATCTGATATTTACGCTGTAGTTCATTAACCACTTAACGACCGGCCACGGCATATATACGTTGGCAGAATGGCAGGTACAGGCACAATCACGTACCTGTATGTCCCCTTTAACTGCCTGCCGTGTGGTCGTGCGCGTGCCGCTGGCGGCACGCTCGCGACCCTGCCACCATCCTCGTGAATCGGACCGCGGGTCCCGTGGACTCGATCGCCGCGGGGATCCCCGCGATCGTTTCACGGAGGGATGGAGCGGGGAGATGTTAGTGTAAACACAACACCTCCCCGCTCGCCTACTGACACTGTCACTGATTTCTGCTCTGTGTAATCAGAGCGGAGATCAGTGACGTGTCACTTGTAGCCCCGCCCCCACACAGTAGTAATCACTCCCTTAGGCACACTTAACCCCTTCAGCGCCCCTAGTGGTTAACCCCTTCACTGCCAGTGTAATTTTTACAGTAACCAGTGCATTTTTATAGCACTGATCGCTGTAAAAATGACAATGGTCCCAAAAATGTGTCAAAAGTATCCGATGTGTCCGCCATAATGTCGCAGTCATGAAAAAAATTGCTGATCTCTGCCATTACTAGTAAAAAAAAAAAAAAAATGCCATAAAACTATCCCCTATTTTGTAAACTCTATAACTTTTGCGCAAACCAATCAATAAGCGGCGATTGCGATAATTTTTTTACCAAAAATATGTAGAAGAATATGTATCGGCCTAAACTGAGGAAAAAAAAAAAAATTTATGTATTTTTTGGGGATATTTTTTATAGCAAAAAGTAAAATGTATTGAATTTTTTTCAAAATTGTCGCTCTATTTTTGTTTATAGCGCAAAAAATAAAAACCACAGAGCTGATAAAATACCACCAAAAGAAAGCTCTATTTGTGGGAAAAAAAGGACGTCAATTTTGTTTGGGAGCCACGTCGCACGACCGTGCAATTGTCAGTTAAAGCGACGCAGTGCCGAATCGCAAAAAGTTGCCTGGTCATGAACTAGCCAAAATGGTCCGGGGCTTAAGTGGTTAAAAGTTAAAAGCATGCGAGTGAGTGGATGCACAAGGTTTCTGAGCTGGAAAATTCCTGCTTGTGTCCACGGGAGCATTTGAGTATAAGAAAGACTATCCAGGACATTGGGGTTGAATAATACATTTAATAGGGGCGGACATATAGAAGAGAGGGAGAATTGGCGCGAGCACTTCTTCCATATGGAAAGAGTGAATAACATCGGGTGCAAGCAAAGGCCTCTAAGTTATGGATGTCTCTAGGTTTGTCCAAATCATAGACCAGGGGTGGACTGGTCTAGTGATACTCATTTCAATCTCCAACCAGATGCTTGATGCCATTCTAGAAGACCAAGTGATAATCGGTTTGAGGTGGGAGGCAAATTAATATTTAATAAGGTCTGGGGCCCCCAATCCGCCTCTGGACCTAGGGGCCAACACCACTGAGCTGGCTATGCAGTGGGCCTTGTAGTGCCAAATAAAGTTAAGGAACGATCTCTGAGTGGCTTTGAGCTGTGACATAGGGACAGGAATTGGCAAAGTCTCAAATAGATAGAGGAGTCTCGGTAGAATAGACATCTTCAGGACATTGATACGACCCAAGAAAGAGATGGGATAAGTGTCCCATTGTCGCAAGAGTCGGTCAATGTCGCGGAAGAGTGGGGGAAGTTGGTCTGATAGAGTGTTGAATATGAAGGGGTGAGATGTATCCCTAGGTATTTTAGAGAGTTTTAGAAAGTTTGAGCACCAGTGATAGGAATAGTTTTGCTGTAGGGTGGCAAGATCTGAAGGTGGGATGAGTATTGGTAGGGCCTCTGTTTTGCTTGTGTTGATTTTATACCCTGAAAGGAAGCTAAATTCTTTGAGCAAGGCATGTAAGTTTGGAAGAGAGGTGTGGGGTCTGGTCAGAGTCAATAGAATATCGTCTGCAAACAATGATAGTTTATAATCGTTATGACGCATGGAGACCCCACGAATGTCAGGGTGAATGCGGATGGCTGAAGCTAGGGGTTTGAGACAAAAGATAAAAAGTAAAGGGATAACATCCCTGTCTGGTACCGTTACTCAAAGAAAAGGATGGTGATAAATAGGAAGACAGTTGGACTTGGGAAGAGGGTCGGGAGTATAGAGCACGCAGCGCTGCCATAAAGGGGCCGCTGATACCATAATTGGAAAGTGTGGCCAACATAAAGGGCCAACTTAGCCTATCAAAGGCTTTCTGCGCATCAAGTCTCAATATCAGAGCTGGGCGAGTTGTTTTGTTCAATAAATCTATAAGGTCTATGGTGCGTCTCGTGTTATCGCCAGCATGTCTGGCAGTTACAAAGCCTACTTGGTCTTTATGTATGAGTCTAGGTATGAATTGTGAGAGTTGATTTGCTAAAATTTTTGTAAATATCTTGTAATCAGAGTTAAGTAAAGCAATGGGCCTATAATTGTCAGGGAGGGAGGGGTCTTTACCAGGTTTCGGGATAACGGAAATATGTGCATGAAGGAATTGAGGGTGGGGTGAAGTAAGGAAGTAAAAAGAGAAAGCAAGTGTGGGCTTAAAATTGTCAAAAAGGTTTTATAATATGAGTAAGGCAGGCCATCCGGGCCAGGGGATTTTTGAGTAGGGAGGTTTTTTACAACTTCAGCTAATTCCTCAGGGGTGATTGCAGAGTTCAGAGAAGAAAGGTGGTCAGGGGAGAGTGTGGGCAATTGTAGTGAGCTAAAGAAGGAGTCAAATTTCTCCAGTGTAAAATTGTAGTTAGGGTCCGTTTGTAAACAGTTATATAATTTGTGATAGAATTCTCCAAAAACTTTGGACATGGTGAGAGGGCAATAGGTGAGAAAATCTAGGGATGAGAGAAAGGAGCGAGGTTTCAGCTTATTTACTAGCATTCTGTGGGGTTTATGAGAATATTCATAGAATTTTTGTTTGGACCACAAAAGGGATTTATCAATATTTTTCCTATCTAATGACCTGAGTTGATTACGCAGGAAAATAACGGGCCAGAGCCCAGCCACCGTGGAGGAAGACAGCAAAAGGTTCTCAGCTTTACGGAGTTTGGACAGGATACAGGAGCGTTGAAATGCTGCGTCTTTTTTCAGGCGAGAACTAGTAGCAATGCAATGTCCCCGGAAGACGACTTTATGAGCTTCCCACAGGGTGGAGGGCCCCGAGACCGTATTCTCATTAAGTTGGAAGTATTCAACTAGGCTGTTGGACAAAAGGTCTCTAGTTTCAGGAATACGGAGAAAGGTCTCATTAAGGCGCCAATGACAATTTCTGGGAGAGGCGGAAGAGAGGGAGATATCTAGGTGTACAGATGAGTGATCTGACCAGGTTATGGGGTTAATTTCAGAGGAGACCGTGGAAGTCAAAAGGGGTGAAGAGATGAATGGTCTAATCTAGAGTAAAGTTTGTGGGGGTGTGAATAGAAGGTGTATTGTCTGTGTGTGTGGTGTTTAATCCTCCAAATGTCCAGTAGATTTTTGGCTCTAATGAGTTTACGGAAGGATTTGGAGAGTCGGTCAGACGTAGATGAAGTTGTGGATGGGAATAATACGTGCCTATCTTTACTGGGTGACATGGTCATATTGAAATCTCTGCCCATTACCAGAAAGGGTTGCGAAAATTTGTCTAGGGTATAAAACATGTTAGTGAGGAACTGGACCTGACCAGAATTAGGAGCATTAACTATAGTAAGGGATTGGGTGAGAAACGAGCAGTACAGGATAATAAATCTGCCCAGGGGGTCCAGGTGAGAGGATTTAACTCTTAAAGGGCAGGAGCGACTAATTTAAAATTGCTACACCTGCTTTCACAGATGGGTCAGAAGCCATGAAGTATATCGGGAAGTGTTTACTAGCAAATTTAAGGGATCCCCCTTGGCGGAAGTGAGTCTCCTGGACCAAAATTACATCAGTCTTGGAAGCTTTAAACTCTTTCAAAGCCAACCATCTCTTTTGAATATACAGTAGTTTAAACCTTTCACATTACAAGTTAAGAACTTTAACGCCATAACAGTTCAACCTGGTGGATAAGCAGAAGATAAGCTGCAAAACATACATTAAATAAGAGATTCCATGGTGCAAAGGTCATATGATAAGTAAAACAAAACATACCAACAGTCAGTATAACAGTAGCATTGTAACAGAAAAATAACCGGTCTATAAAGTGTTGTAGCCGCAGGTCAGGAAAAAAAAGACCTGAGGAAAACAAAAAAATGAAAATGAAAATTGAAAAAAAGAAAGAAAAAAATGAAGAGAAAAAATAAAAACTGTGCTGTATTCAAAAAGAAGCCTGGAAGGCCAAGCGCCTCCAGGAAACCCAGGTCTAAGCCTGGGACTGGGAAGGGGAGCATGAGAACTGCCAAAAATGGAGGGGACGGTCCCCCTTCGCCTTCCGAAGAATCAAGGCCTGGACCACAAACTAAAAACTTTGGGAACAAACAATTTCTAGGTCCAGGGTGCCATAAAAACAACAGGCAACACACCCCACGGGCAAGGGGGCGAACAGGCCCACTCGGAAAGAGGTGGGCTAGACAGGAACATCAAAGAGCCATATAAAAATTGGTAATCAAGGCTGCAACCAAGTGTGTGCATCTTCAGGTCGGGTATCTGGAAGAAGGGCGCATCTGGGGTGTGAAGTTGGATTTAGGTGGCTTCTGCTGCACCGGGGTCCAGATGCGGCCTGGAGCTGTCGGTGGCATAGGAGTAGCAGGAAGCGGCACAGGATCTTCATCAGGGAGAGGCAGTAGGCCTAAGTTACGTAGAAAGTTGTCACTTTCATGGAGTTCACGTAGAGAGTACTGTATGCCATCACGAGATGCAGAGAGGCAAAATGGGAACCCCCAAGGATACATGACCTTGTGGGTCTGAAGATGAAGTGTCAGCGGGCGTAGATTTCTTTGCCTGGCTAGGGTGATAGGTGAGAGATCACTAAAGATCTGGATCTTGGATCCTTTAAAATCTAGCCTAGATTGGTTGCGAGTGGCGATAGTGAGTGCCTCTTTACTGTCGTAGTAGTGAAATCTGACAATCACATCCCTCGGGTTGGCTCCAGCCGGGGGTTTAGGGGCAAGGAATCTGTGGGCCCTGTCCAGGCACCAGTCAATGTCAGGAATATTAGGGGCTACCACATTAAACAGGCTTAAAAGATAAGAGCAGAGGTCTCTGTCTTCCACTGCTTCAGGAATACCTCTAATTCGTAGGTTCTGTCTGCGTTCCCTATTTTCGAGGTCCTCCTGTTGTGCTTGGAGCTGTGTGATTGAGTGTTTCATGGGGGCATTGTCCTCCTCAAGGATTTGAACATACTGTACTAGTTCGTCAAATTTAGATTCCAGGATGTCAGTACGTTCTCCCAATTGGCCTATTTCTCCTCTTAGTTCAAGTTTACCCACCTCCTGGGCAATGTTATGTGTAATGGCCTGGAGAAACGATTGTAGTTTGGCATCAAGTATGTCTGCCAGTAATGGGGGAGGTGTCCCCTGTACAGGTGTGGGAACAGTGTCGAAGAGAGTACCTGTCACAGGCTCAGAACGGTCTGGAGGGTCTGGCGCTTCATTCTGGTTACTCGAGGTCGCGGATGAGGACCTATGTACGTAGCGGTCCATGGTGGAGGGGACCCGAGGCTGGAGGGATGTGGTGTAGGTCTGTCTTTGATCTCCAATCTTGCCCATGGGGCACGCACCTGCTTCAGGAGACTGAGGAGGTAACTCCTGTGGTTACCAGAGCTTCAGATCAGTCAGCGGGAGTTCCGGGAAGGTGTCGGGGGACGGAGCTCTGGGCTCACTCGTCTGCCATCTTCAGAAGCCGCATATGCACCAAAATTAACAAAAATATCTAACCATTACTGGGGGGGGTCATGGCCTGGCCGGCCAGAGTGTTCTGACCTCCAGGGGTGGCTTACCAGTCGCAGAGGAGGCAGAAGGAGAGCACCGGGTGTACCAAGATGGCCACAGTTTTCCGGGCCGGGGCTGGTATTCTTCCTACAGGTTGCTGTGGGGAAGTGCCAGTGAGTGACACAGGCAGCAGTTAGCAGGCGGATGAGCTCCGGAAGCTATGCAGAAGGAGGGTAATGTCCAGCAGGGTCTGGAAGACCAGGAGTCAGTGCTGGTACCGCTCTGGGTGTAGTAAGATGGCCGCCGTACACACAGCCGGAGCTGGTTCTTTTCCTGCAGGCGGCTGTGGGGAAGGATCTGTGAATGCCACCGGCGGCGATTGGCAGGTGGGTGGGCTCCGGGGGCTGCGGAACGTCCAGGCCGATCTGGGGGACCAGGATTGAGTGCTGATCCTGCGGCCGGGTGTAGCAAAATGGGAGCCGCTCCCGAAGCTAGACCGGAGCCGCGGTCTGTCCTACGAGCAGCCGCGGACACTGGGAAACGCAGCGATTTCAGCCCCGAGCGGTACGCCGGCTGTCTGATGATCTCTGGGTGCTCTGTGGTGTGTAGGATGGTGCGCCTGGAGGACGGATGCCGAGGATACAGAAGCAGGATGGCAGGAGCTCTGTATCAGCACGTCCTATTCAGACGCCGGTCCTCAAATCATCTGTATAATATATTTTTATGATTTATTTTATTAAAATTCATTTTGGTTTTTGATTCACATTTTTAATTGATTTTCATAAGACAACGCAAAAGTTTTTTTTTTTTATAGTTCTGGATGTTGCTGTGTACAATGTTGTGAGTGCTGCTGTCAATTTACTCATTTAATTTTTAATCAATTCACATATACACTAAGCACATTGGTTTTCCATATTTACTGTATATATACCCAATTATTAGAAAGACTAAAAAAGCTTCAACTCTGCATGAGCTTTGAATACCCTAAATTGATAGTACCTTCTGCCCAAATAAAAAAAGGCAAAAACAAAGCATATACCTTCTATTATATTATTATTATTATTATGCAGTATTTCTATAGCGCAACAGTTTGTGCAACGCTTTACAACATGATGGCAGACAGTACAGTTACAATACAATTCAATAGAGGAGGAATCAGAGGGCCCTGTTTGATAGATCTTACAATCTAGGAGGGGGTGTCAAGTGATACAAAAGGTACTAACTGTGGGGGATGAGCTGATGGAGAAATTAAAAGTACAGTTGTTAGGTGGGAGCAGGATATGCTTTTCTGAAGAAAATGATTTTTAGTGATCATCTTAAAGTAGACAGAGTAGGAGATAGTAAAACAGATCAGGGTAGGGAGTTCCATACAGTAGGTAGAGGCACAGGAGAAGTCCTATTTGGAGGTACTTGCCGTAGTTGAGTCGAGAGATGACCAGAGAGTAAATCAGAAGCTTTGTGGTGTCATTGGCATATTCTGGAGATGTTGCATAGGTTGAGCTGGCTTTGGAAAGTGATTGGATTTTGGGTCGAAAGGATAGTTCAGAGTCCAGGATAACACCTAGCACCTTGGCATGCAAGGATGGGTTGATAGTTGTGCTATCTATCTTGACAGAGAAGTCAGGGGAAGAGGCATGTGGGGAAGAAATATTATGAGCTCTGTTTTTAAGAGATTGAGTTTGAGGAAGTAGTGTGACATCCAGACTGATATGTCTGTTAAATTAGTGATGTGTGTAGAGACTGGGGTGAGCTGAGAGACAGAGAGATAGATTTGGGTGTCATCAGTATAGAAATGGTATTGGGAGCCAGGGGAGGCTATCAACTGACCCAGGGAGGATGTGTAGATTGAGAATAGGAAAGGTTCAAGAACAGAACTTTGGGGTACCCCGATGGAGAGAGGAAGAGGAGAGGAGGAAATAAAGTTGTAAGTGACGCTTAAGGTGTGGTGTGATAGGTATGATGAGAACCAATGAAGGGTACAGTCATGAGGCCAAAAGAGTAGCGTTTTTTTGAGGAGGAGGGGGTGGTCCACTGTGTAAAAGGCAGCTGAAAGATTCAGTAGGAGTACAGAATAGTGTTCACTGGTTTTAGCCATTAGAAAATTGTCTAGGAGTTTCAGGAGAGCAGTATCTGTAGAGTGTTGAGGGCAAAATTCAGACTGAAGGGGATCGAGAAAGTTAATCTCAGTGAGATGGTCGCTCAGCCAGTTGTCAAGCAGTTTGGAGGAAAGGGGGTGCAAGGAGATTGGCAATAGGTTGTTAAGATAGGGCTGACCCAAGGAAGCCTTTTTTAAGTATGGAGGTGTCTAGTGCATGTTTTAGAAACTTGGGGAAGATGCCAGAAGAGAATGAGAACCGGAAATCTCATTACAAATTGTATCAATCTTATTTTTGAAGTGATTGCGATCTCCTGGGCAGTAAGTGGGTTCATGTGTGGAGGAAGGATGAAGTAAAGAGTTGAAGGTAGAAAAAGAGTTGATGGGGACTGGATGAGAAGTTGTTAATGAGAATGGTATATATAGGTATATGGCAGTGTGGTGGCCGGAATTGTATTTTTGGAGGTCAGATTTATATTGATTGACATCTTTATGATATTTACTCTTACGCCACTGGCACTCAAGAGCACTGCTACATTTTTTGAAACTTCTGGTGTCATCTGTTTGCCAAGGTTTTAGGGGTTGGGGCCTGATTCTGTGTGTAGTGAGGGGGCGAGTGTGTCAAGGAATGATGACAGCAAACTGTTGTAGGGTAGGTTGTAGCGGCTAGGTTGAGGCAGGACAGGGGTGAGATTTTGTCATAGAGGTGGTCGGCAGCAGAGTAGAAAAGAGAAGTGTTAAGGTCACAAAGGTTTCTACGAGTAACTGTTAGGTGGTTGTAGGGAGAGGAGGTAGAAGACAGGGAGAGAGTGAGAAACGAATAAGGTAGTGATAAGAGAGAGGAAAAGGATTGTTGGAGAGGTTGCACGGAGTGCATAGGTAGGAGAAAACAAGGTCAAGAGTGTTGCCATCAGAGTAAGTAGAAGCGTGTATCCATTGCTTAAGATCAAAAGAGGAGGTTAAACTGAGCAATTTAGAAGTAGCAGGAGTGTAAGCAATAACTGGGATGTTGGAGTCTCCGGGAATGATTGTGGGAATTTCAGAGGAGAGAAAGTTGGGTAGCCAGACAGAGAAGTCATCAAGAAAGTTTGATACCAGTCCAGGGGGACAGTAAATCACAGCAATTCTTAAAGAAACTAAAGATAGACAAATACAATGTGCTTCAAATGACAAAAGTGACAGAGCGGGAGATCGGTAAAGTACCTGAAAGGTGCTATGTGGGGATATGAAGGGACATGCCCCAGAGTCCTAGAGGTTTTATTAGCATGTGGGTTAAGAATTAGCAGGAGTTGGTGAATGTAGTAATAAGAAGAATGAAGAAGTGAGGGTGATATATATATATATATATATATATATATATATATAACTGTGGGTGGAGAAGAGGGGTGAAGGAGAGAGGTCAGCTGTGTATTTCCGCTTCTACTTCTTGCTGAAGTGCAGAGCTGAAGTTTGCCCACTTAAAAAAGATCCCATTCATAGAAAGAACCCAGTCCTGTGCTTGCCCCGTAAAGGTGGTCTTGCTTTATACTGCTAAGGGTGTGGGACTTTTTTTGTAGGTTAATCAATCAGAAGTTAAAAAAGACGCATTTTCACGCAATCTTTTCACATTATATAATATATATCATAAAGAACTTTAATTTAACTTGGAAAAAACAGTTACTAAAATAACTAGGATGTGTTTAATAAAGGAATTAGTAGAGGCTAGGGATAGGCCCGGTGTTCGATTCGAACCCATGTTCGAATCGAACATCGGCCATTCGTCCGCTCGTCACGTCCAGAACTCTGCGGGCCGTTCGCATCAAATTTGTGTGATGCGAACGGCCCACAATGCACTGCGCCAGTCGCATTGCATTGCTGGCTGATGATTGGCCAAGCATGCACTGTGACCCCACATACTTGGCCAATCATAGTGCCAGCAGCGAGGAGAGCAATATTTGGCCACAGGCAGGATGCCTGTGGCCAATTATAGCTCAGGGGGTTTAGTACACACCCCCACACTATATAAGGCCACCGCGCCGGCGGCCTTGTGTAGTGTGTTCCGGCGTTCAGGGAAAGAGGATTGATAGGCAGGGACAGTGTGAACTACTTATCATTCATTTCCGTGTGGGGAAAGTGCAGGGAAAGAGGATTGATAGGCAGGGACAGTGTGAACTTCTTATCATTCATTTCCTTGTGGGGAAAGTGCAGGGAAAGAGGATTAATAGGCAGGGATAGTGTGTTCTTCTCAGGCATTTGCGTGTGGGGAAAGTGCTGTTCTCTATAAATCCAGCCATCTGCAGGAGTTAGTGTGTGTGCTGTGTGAGTCCAGCACAGCACAGTATAAACCTGCACCTGTATCTACCATTTAGTGCAGTTCTACATTAATCCAGCCATCTGCATGAGTTAGTGTGTGTGCTGTGTGAGTCCAGCACAGCACAGTATAAACCTGCACCTGTATCTACCTGTTGCAGGTGTTTGAATTTAAGGGAGGCATCTGGGTGTTATTGTGACCCAGATGCACTATTGCTAGGGGATCCGAGACCTTTTTCTGGTTCTTGGAGGACTCTGGTGGTGTGAGGTTCCTTGCGGTCCACAGGTGGCACTGTTGCCCTGGGCCGGAGCTGAACTCACACAGCAAGACTGTGCCTTTTTTTCCTCCCCTGGAGCTGGTACAGCGGGGCGGGGAACCCGCTGTGACGCAAAGGGAGAGGGGATAAAAAGGGGCGGACGCCCTTACCACGGGGTTCAGAGTCGGAGGACGTGGCTGCACCCAGGCACCTTCAGCTTGGGCGCTGGCGTTCCAGTGCTCCAGGCCTAGGTGCCCTTGGCCTGGCCGGAGCGGAGATGGAGTCCATCCCAGGCACCTTTAGCCTGGGGTGAGGTACTATGGCGGATGCCTGGGGCTCAGTACCTTCGACAGAGTTCCGCGAGGGTGGAGGAATCAGAGGGGACCCTAACTCCTTGGGTGCCCGTGTCTGAGTTCATGAGGACTGGTGTGCGGAACTTCTCTGAAGAGTCCAGCGCAGCATTGCTGATGACAGAGAGGCCTCCTGTTTCTCCCTTGGACGGATTTCCTTCCCCTGACAGGGGCCGTGCTAGCGAAGGTAATTCACGTTCTACCTCACATAGTCAGTGGCAGTGACTATTCACCACTGGTGACACCACAGTGGTTAGCAGGAGAAGGGAAAGGATTGTGCCTCGATCTATTCCCCATTACCACTCAGTAGAAGAAACTGTTTGTTGTTTGCCAAGAAGAATAAAACTGAGTTGGACCTATTCACTGTGTGGAACTCTGGTTACTAGGAGCAAAGGAGTCAGGGACGAAGTACTGGACTTGACTCTAGGACACCTTTACATGATCCAATCTTCTGGCCTTCACCTCTTAGCTATGGAGAACATGTGCCATGGTGTATCTCATCCCTCCCCCCAGCACTGAGACCCCTAGACGAAGAAAGACAAGCCGAGTATGAGAAGGGGAGAGAGGGGTGAGGCCGCTACATGTGGGGGCATCATGTCCGGGATGTGTGTGCTGTCTGAACTTGAACTTTGCTGCCCGCAGGAGTTCCGAGTAGGTCGGCCATATTGGCCAACGCGCCACGAGGCAACCCATAGCTGCGTAGTTCGTGGGCGGGGAGAGGAGAAAGCCCGTGAACAAGTGCAGTGTGTGGGAGGAGTCTGGCCATGTGGACGTACGCACGTGGAGATTCCGGCACGTGTGGGTCAGTGCGCAATGGAGCAGCGAAGAGAGAAGATGACTTCAACCACTCCATGGATTTTGGTTTCTTCTTTCACGGACATGACTTCTCTGGCTGTTTCCCGATCATGGATACGGGGATAAGACTAAGGCCCCGGGGGCGATTGGCTCTGTACACCTGCAGAGACATAGAGGCCCTCGTGTGATCTGTCCCGGCTGTTCGGGACTGGTGGTCCAGCTGAAGCCATTCGAGCGATGTGAGGTCTGCAAGGAGTTTCTCTTTGAGGTGGAACCATCCACAGAAAAGCCTCGGGCTTTCCACCTCAACTACCTCACAGGGACTGCCACTCCGGAAGGAGAGATCGATGCTGGTGCGTTTCCTGTGCGCACTGATCCGGGCGAAGTGACTGCCCAAGCGGAGATGAAAAGAGAAAAATCTGAGGATGCTGCCTCAGTCACCAGCAGCTCCCTGCTCCGACCACCGAAGAGGAAAGTCGGCCTAGTGATGGCCTTGTGTGGTCATGGAAGAGCTTTGCCCCGCTGCTTGCCTGGCCTGGATGGATGCGGAGAGAAGATTCCTGGACATCCCTATTCTTCTGAAGGCCCAGGTGAGCCAGGGGTTGGGACTGTCTGTGTGGTTAAAAGTGGCGGAAGCCCACAGTCGGTAGAGGCCGTCAAGGGGGATAGTTCCGTGACTGGGAATTATCTGCCCGCTGAATGCTACGACACCTCCGACCTGGATTCATCGTCTGACAATGGCGATGATGGGGAGATAGATGAAATCTTCCACCAGAAGGGATGGGACAAGATGAAGCTACCCTCGTCCCATGTCACAAGGGACCTGCCCATGTCTACTGGAGATAGTACACCCTGGGTGGAGGCCTCGGTGCCTAGGGAGGAATTTGGTCCCCTGTCTGATATTCCTCTTCTGGACTCAACATCCATTTAACCTGTTCCTGTTGCGGGAGTGCAACGCAAGTCACTGCAGGCTCCTAGGCCCAGATCTACCGAGGTGGTGAACGCACCTCGCCACCCAAAAGCGATTGTTCCACCTGGAGAAGGAGACCGGGCCACTATGCCACCTTTGTCAAGGCTGCAGCGTCTTTTCGGCCAGAAGGTTGCCCAAGAGTATAGGTGGGAATACCCGTACCTGCCTCGAGAACTGCTCTACGAGGTGGAAGTTTTTCGCCAAAGATGGTATGATACCTTTGTGTGGGACAAACTTAAAGTACCGCAAGCACGGCGATACCTTTCTTGTTCACCAACGGTCACCAAGAAGTTCCAGGACTGTAAAGCTAAGTGGATGCTGGGAAGGCATATCCATGCGGACAGAGTGGTGATTTGCCGCAAGGAAGGAGGAAATGCTGAGTACCATGTGGAGGCTTTAGACAGACATTTAAAGCCTGTGTTCCTGCCGCATCCAAGGTTTTACCTTTAGGAGAAAAGGAAAGACTCCTGTGTGTTCTTTTTGCTGTTCATTGTAGAACTTTCCGGAGTGCCTTCACCGGAACACAAGGACTGTGCCCTAGTTTTTTTTTGCATCTGGGCAGTTCTACTTTTTGAAGAAATGGGAGCTGTTATTGTTTTGATTCTCCCTCTTTCTCCCTGCACTTCAGAGAAATCAGTGACTTTGGGGTTTTAGTCAGTGTAGAGTCACAGAGAAATGATCAAGAAAAAAAAAAGTTCATCTGGAAGTGATGAGTGACTTGACCGCGGCATTGTCACTAGGTGGCAGTGTTGCTGTAAGGGTATGTACTTACCGAGGCCGAGATGCCGAGAGTGGTTCACCTTTGCGACTTGACGCACTCCACCCCCTGGAGTTGAGACAGGGAGTGGATGGCGAGAAGCGGCACCGGCTACCGGCAGGTGGTGGGTACTTTTAGACGGTCCGGTAGTGTTGAGTAGACTGAAGAAACAGGCTTCAAGCGGGAACTAGTCGGATTGGTAAAGTTCAAACAGCAGGAGATAATGGAAGCCGGTGCAGGTTGAGTCCGGGTTGCAATTGCAAGGTAACAGTCCCGGCTGGGGGTCTAGCACAGTAAAAGGCAACAAGTCCAGAGAATACCGGGAACCAGGCAGGAGTTCAAAGGAAACGCGGAAGTCCAAAAGGTACAAGCAGGAGGTCAAGGATTGTAGACAAGCAGCAGATCCGAGTCACAGGCCGAGGGTCAAACACAGGAGAAGGCAGAAGTCCGTATAGCAAGCCGAGGGTCAGGTCCAGGAGAGAGATCAGAGGAGTCAAGCCAGTCCGGGTCACAAGGAGATTTTCAAGATAGTTTTCCAGAGTCTTGGGTATACAGGAAAGCTGACAAACCAGCAACTTGTCAGTGCAACTGGATCTCTTTAAATAGGCCCGCCTGGATTCCTATTGGTGCGCCGCCGCGCATGCGCGCGCGCCGCTGTGTCGGCGCGCGCACCCGAGGACGTAGAAGCGCCGTCCCGCGCACGCGCATGCGCCGAAGCATCATTCCGCCGCGCGTGCGCATTGGGCACTGATTGGCGCCGTTGGACGGATTTCCCTGACAGTGCCCCCCTCCTAGGGGCGGACTCCGGACGCCCAGACTAGACATCAACTCGGGATGTTCCTGGTGAAAGACTCTAATTAGGCGGGGAGCATGTAGGTTCCTAGATGGTTCCCAAGAGTTGTCCTCTGGGGGATACCCCTTCCATTTGATTAAATACTGCAACTGCCTGCCTCTTTTCCTGCAGCCCAAGATAGATTCCACCACATACTCATCTTCACCATCAACCTCCACAGGTGGAGGAGGTGGCTCATCCCTTCCCGGGAAGGAGCTGGAGACTACTGGTTTCAACAGAGACGTGTGGAAGACCGGGTGTATCCTGTAGGAGTCGGGCAGTGCCAATTCAAAGGCCACAGGGTTGATTACTCGCTTGATTTTAAAAGGGCCTATAAATCTTGGTCCCAATTTCCGTGAAGGGATCGGTAATTTGAGGTTGGTGGCGGAGAGCCATACTTCCTCCCCAACTTTGAAGACTGGATTTTCCTTCCTACCCTTGTCATAGTATCTCTTGTAAGACTCCTGGGCGTTTTGCATCATTTCCTGGAGTCTCAGAAAATTAGATTGAACAAAGGCTATCCGATCTTGAACAGCAGGAACAGAGCTCTCCGGAATGTCATCAGGGAGGAAGGAAGGATGGAAGCCAAAGTTGGCCCAAAAAGGAGTTTGACTGGTGGCTGAATGCACCGAGTTGTTATATGCAAATTCAGCGTAGGATAATAGGGAGGACCAATCGTCTTGTGAGGCTGAGCAAAAACAACGGAGATATTGTTCTAGGGTTTGATTGGTTCTCTCTGTCTGTCCGTTGCTCTGGGGGTGATATGCCGATGATAGGCAAATCTTGACTTCTAAAGATTTGCAAAGTTCCTTCCAGAATTTCGACGTGAATTGAACGCCTCTGTCAGAGGTGATGCTCTTAGGCACCCCATGGAGCCTGATTATCTCCTGAAAGAAGGCTTTGGCTGTATCTGCAGCAGAGGGGGTACCGATCATGGGCACGAAGTGTGCCATTTTGGAGAGGCGGTCAATTACGACCAGAATCGTGGTGAAACCTCCAGAGGGCGGTAGATCTACAATGAAGTCCATGGACACATCTGCCCACGGACGTTCAGGGATAGGCAAAGGTTTGAGTAGTCCCCAACTCTTGGTTTTGGGTCCCTTATACCGTTGGCAACGGGTACAGGAGGCAACATAGGACTTGCAATCTTGTCTCCAACCAGGCCACCAGAAGGAGCGAGAGATTAGTTCCATGGTTTTTTTGGTTCCAAAGTGACCAGCTAGTTTGTGGTCGTGGAAAGTTTTCAGAATCAGTTGCCTTGTTTCCAGAGGGACGAAGACTTTACCTTGGGACCAGAGCAAGTCATTATGCTTCTCTAGGGAAGAGGTTACTTGGTCAGGACAATGCTTAGAGGCGGCTTTTATGGAGGTTAGTAGATCAGCCTGTGGAATGAGCAGAAAGTTTTGTGCTGATAGGATGGTACTTGGTTCCTCTGCTTGAGGGGTCTCGGGAAACATCCTAGAGAGTGCATCCGCCTTCACGTTCTTGGAACCGGGCCTATAAGAGATATGAAAGTTAAACCTGGTGAAGAAGAGGGCCCATCGGGCTTGTCTGGGTCGAAGACGTTTTGCGGTTCTCAGATATTCTAGATTCTTATGATCCGTGAATATCATGACAGGGTGAGGGGCTCCCTCCAGAAGGTATCGCCATTCTTCCAGGGCGAATTTGATAGCTAATAGTTCCCGGTCTCCGACGTCATAATTACGTTCTGGAGAAGTTAATTTACGAGAGGCAAAGGCTACTGGATGAAGAAGGGATTTGGGGCCCTGCCTTTGAGAGAGGATGGCCCCAGTGGCTGACTCTGAAGCATCTACTTCCAGAGTAAATGGCAGTAGCGGATCTGGATGCTTCAATACAGGTGCCGATGTGAATGCATTTTTTAGTTTATCGAAGGCATCCTGAGCTTCCGGTGACCAGTGAAAGCGGTAGCCCTGGCGTGTCAGTTGGGTTATAGGTGCCACAATAGAGGAGAACCCCACAATGAACCTCCTGTAGAAGTTGGCGAAACCTATAAACCGTTGTACCCCTTTCTTGTCTGTTGGGGCTGGCCATTCCTGGATAGCTTTGACTTTCTGCGGGTCCATTGCGACCCCATTGGTAGAAATAATAAATCCCAAAAATTGCACAGTGGTTTTCTCAAATTCACATTTCTCGGCCTTGAGGTAAAGTCTATGTTCTCGGAGAATAGTGAGGACCTTGATGACATGGATTCGGTGCAGTTCAAGGGAGGACGAAAAAATAAGAATATCGTCTAAGTAGACTACTAGGAAGTCGTCCAAGTGTTCACGGAAAATGTCATTGACCAGGTGCTGGAAAGTAGCTGGGGCGTTGCAAAGCCCGAATGGCATGACCAAGTATTCAAAATGACCGAACCTAGATCTAAAAGCCGTCTTCCATTCGTCTCCAGCCCTGATCCGGATGAGGTTGTAGGCCCCTCGAAGGTCCAGTTTAGAGAAGATCCGAGCTGATCGGAATCGTTGGAACAACTCCGGGATGAGAGGAAGCGGGTATCTATTTTTAATAGTAATTTTATTTAATTCCCTATAGTCGATGCAGGGCCTCAGAGTCCCGTCCTTTTTTTCAACGAAAAAGATTCCGGCACCGGCTGGGGAAGAAGAGGGGCGAATGAATTTCTTTTCCAGATTTTCCTCAATGTAAGACTTGAGGGCCTTCAACTCAGATTCGGACAAGGGAAAGATGCGGCCGAATGGAATTTTGGAGCCAGGCAGAAGGTCAATGGGACAATCGTAGGGACGATGTGGAGGTAGGCGGTCGGCCTGCTGTTTGTCGAAGACGTCCTGGAATTCTAAGTATGCTGATGGAACATGTGGTAGGTTATCCGGTTGAGGGGTTAAAGTAGCACAGACAGTGGGAAGTGCGGGAAGACAGTGTTGAGAACAATATGAAGAAGTGAAGTTAACTTCCCTTTTGGCCCAGTTTATATGAGGCTCATGTGCTTGTAACCAGGGGAGGCCCAGGATGATGGGAAACATGGGAGATGGAATGAGGTCAAATCGAAGGTATTCTTGGTGGCCTGAATCCGTGATAGCAAGGATGGGTTTTGTTTCTTGCGTAATTACCCCTGAACGAGGCAGGGATCCATCCGCCAGACGAACCTGAAGATAACGGTCCTTGGTTTGCAGAGGAAAGTGAAGTTGGGAAGCAAGTGAAGAGTCCAGAAAGCAGCTGCAGGCTCCTGAATCAATAATCGCCGGTAGGCGGGTTGCTCCTGTTGGTAGCTGTAGAGAAATAGAAAGAACAACATAAGTCTGTGGTAAGCCAGAAACTTGGTAGTTCAAAGTGTCTTTGAGGGTACACTTACTAGGTCTCACTGGGCAGCTCCGAAGGAAATGGCCAGTACCCCCGCAGTAAAGGCACAGATTGGCCTGACGCCTGCGCTGCTTTTCCTCAGGAGAAAGGGGAGGACGAACCAGACCAAGCTGCATGGGTTCAGGCTCGGGAGGAGAAGATGCTGTAGGAACTTGGATGGGTGGGTAGGCAGGAGCTGATCGGGGCAAAGTCCAGTTTGGACGGGTAGTCTGGAAACGCTCAGAACGCCGCTCCCGCAGGCGTCTGTCAAGCTGAGTGACAGACTGGATCAAATCTTCCAGAGTAGTTGGAACGCCAATCCTGGCCAGCTCGTCTTTAAGAGCCTCAGACAGTCCTTGGCGATATTGGTATTTAAGGGCCGTCTCATTCCAGCCAGTGTCAGCTGACCATTTCCGGAATTCTGCCGTGTAGTCCTCCACCGGCCTTCTCCCCTGGGTTAAACTGTGGAGAACAGACTCAGCTGTAGCTGATCGCTGAGGATCGTCATACAGCTGCGCCATACTCTCGAAGAAGGTGTCCACGGAATCTAGTATGGGGCTGCTTTGCTCCATCAGGCCATGGGCCCAGGCCTGGGGTTCGTCGGTTAGAAGGGAGATGACGAACCCCACCTTTACCACTTCTGAAGAGAAAGTCCTGGGTTGAAGGGCGAAGTAAAGAGAACATGCATTTTTGAAAGCCCGATATTTCTTACGGACGCCAGAAAATCGCTCAGGCAGGGGGACCCTGGGTTCAGGGGTAGCCATTACTACGGTGGGATTTGCCTGATCTTGAGACGTGGAGGCAACATTGGCAACGGTAGCAGCTGGTGATGCTGGTCCCGTAGCTCCAGTAAGTAGCTGAAAACGGCCATCCATTTGGACATAACCTTCTTGTAATTTCTGAACCGCATCGGTTAGTGCGGTGACTTGCTGACATAGGGTCTCGAACGGTGAACGCACCCTGTCGGCCTCAGACATCTGGCTGGTTTGTACTGTAAGGGTATGTACTTACCGAGGCCGAGATGCCGAGAGTGGTTCACCTTTGCGACTTGACGCACTCCACCCCCTGGAGTTGAGACAGGGAGTGGATGGCGAGAAGCGGCACCGGCTACCGGCAGGTGGTGGGTACTTTTAGACGGTCCGGTAGTGTTGAGTAGACTGAAGAAACAGGCTTCAAGCGGGAACTAGTCGGATTGGTAAAGTTCAAACAGCAGGAGATAATGGAAGCCGGTGCAGGTTGAGTCCGGGTTGCAATTGCAAGGTAACAGTCCCGGCTGGGGGTCTAGCACAGTAAAAGGCAACAAGTCCAGAGAATACCGGGAACCAGGCAGGAGTTCAAAGGAAACGCGGAAGTCCAAAAGGTACAAGCAGGAGGTCAAGGATTGTAGACAAGCAGCAGATCCGAGTCACAGGCCGAGGGTCAAACACAGGAGAAGGCAGAAGTCCGTATAGCAAGCCGAGGGTCAGGTCCAGGAGAGAGATCAGAGGAGTCAAGCCAGTCCGGGTCACAAGGAGATTTTCAAGATAGTTTTCCAGAGTCTTGGGTATACAGGAAAGCTGACAAACCAGCAACTTGTCAGTGCAACTGGATCTCTTTAAATAGGCCCGCCTGGATTCCTATTGGTGCGCCGCCGCGCATGCGCGCGCGCCGCTGTGTCGGCGCGCGCACCCGAGGACGTAGAAGCGCCGTCCCGCGCACGCGCATGCGCCGAAGCATCATTCCGCCGCGCGTGCGCATTGGGCACTGATTGGCGCCGTTGGACGGATTTCCCTGACAGTTGCGCAACAATTGTTTGCTTTTTTGACATTATGCAGCACTCATTGGAGTGAGTGGGTTTCTTTTCGGATAGATATATAAAGAAAAACCCACCAGGGAGAAACCTAGAGAGTTGGACTCCCCCTGGATAAAGAAGCCACAGGTGGACCACGCCGATGAAAGCCCTTACTATGGGCTGAAACATGTCGGATTACATGTTGTAGTAACGTTCCTCCGTTACACAAAGCTACGCTGTACGGACGCATGCGCTCTGCACTGAGACTGGACTGAGCTGAGCTGAAGCATCACGCTGTGTAGCAGGTTCTCTATATGCGGCTTGAGTGATTGTGGGAGCGGGACTTTTAGCTCTCTGCCCGATCCTGGATGACTGACGCCTGGAAGACTTATACAAGGCACTAATATTCCTCTTATCTAGGAGAATCAGCACCTTTGACCCCCGCATGGGGTGAACATGCCAATTACGGCCATATTATCTGCTGTGAATGCCTCCTATTGATACAGAGAGGACAAACCCTGCAACACAGGACGAGTGTCTGCTGCTCCCAGGCTGGGTGAGGGGACCTTCGGTCCAAGCAATGTCACTTTATTCAGGCCGCTGTTCATGCTGCTGTTTCATCTAGCCACTTGATGATCACAACTGCCTGTCTTATCCACACTCAGTGTTTTTTTGCTGTCTGCTGCCAATTTGCTGTCCTGCATTGACCTGCGTTTTCTATTTTTGCTTTTTCTGCTTTTTGCTTGCTTCAACCAGTGAATAGATTGATATAATGTGACCTATCCAATTTTCATTCATCATTGCTATTTCATACCAAAATACTCAATTAGAACCGTATTTTTTGCATGGTGTCACTTTTTTATCCCAGTTTCAGCTTTTCATTGCACAGCTATATCTGCATTTTTCATGTTCCTTTGGAACTGGTCTAGCCCTATTGTCTGGCCCTATTATACACAGGGCCATTACCTGGACTAATTTTCCAGTTGATTACCCTGTTCTAATGCATGCATGCGTCCGCATTTAAGTAGTTTGTGGTTTTAATATTGATGACGTCATCATATTAATTTTAATTGTCTGTGGGTGCTGGTGTGGGGTTTTTTGAGCATCAGTAATTTGTGTATTGATTTTTCTATTATTATTTAATTAATTTTTTTGTACCATTAAAAGTTATCTGTTTTCATAAGCGGCGTGGTCCACCTGTGGCTTCTTTATCCAGGGGGAGTCCAACTCTCTAGGTTTCTCCCTGGTGGGTTTTTCTTTATATATCTATCTATAGGCCACAGAGACCGCACCTGACTTGGTGAGTCCGCCATCTAAACGTCACACTGTGCGTCTGTTATTTTTCAGGCATAGTGTGAGTGTATATACATAGTGAGCACTGGGACCTCTCCCCTTCTTTTCCTGGATCTTTTCGGATAGACCCATTCATTCCAAGCAGACACACATATATTGTTAGGATGTATGTTTCTTTTCTTTCCCTCTGCAGGAGACTCGTCTATCAAGGCTGCTGAGAATGGGTGGTCCTTAGATAGCCAGGGGGAGGGAAGAATGTAAATGTGTGAGATATTTAAAGTGTTTTATTGGAAAGTTTTATAGTTGTACTGTTTTAAGTTTTCCCTTTCCCATTCAGGTCTTGGCACAATTCAGGGTTAAATTGTGTAGTTTGGTTTCTGGGCTGAACTTATGTCACCACCCTTGTGGGATGTGAGTTTGTACCAGACACTGGGGACCAGTGTCAAATCACCAGGGGGAGAGTGTAGCGGGTGTTTGAATTTAAGGGAGGCTTCTGGGTGGTAGTGTGACCCAGATGCACTATTGCTAGGGGATCCGAGACCTTTTTCTGGTTCTTGGAGGACTCTGGTGGTGTGAGGTTCCTTGCGGTCCACAGGTGGCGCTGTTGCCCTGGGCCGGAGCTGAACTCACACCGCAAGACTGTGCCTTTTTGTCCTCCCCTGGAGCTGGTACAGCGGGCGGGGAACCCGCTGTGACGCAAAGGGAGAGGGGATAAAAAGGGGCGGACGCTCTTACCACGGGGTTCAGAGTCGGAGGACGCTGCCGAACCCAGGCACCTTCAGCTTGGGCGCTGGCGTTCCAGTGCTCCAGGCCTAGGTGCCCTTTGCCTGGCCGGAGCGGAGATGGAGTCCATGCCAGGCACCTTTAGCCTGGGGTGAGGTACTATGGCGGATGCCTGGGGCTCAGTACCTTCGACTGAGTTCCACGAGGGTGGAGGAATCCGAGGGGGCCCTAACTCCTTGGGTGCCCATGTCTGAGTTCGTGAGGACTGGTGTGCGGAACTTCTCTGAAGAGTCCAGCGCAGCATTGCTGATGACAGAGAGGCCTCCTGTTTCTCCCTTGGACGGATTTCCTTCCCCTGACAGGGGCCGTGCTAGCGAAGGTAATTCACGTTCTACCTCACATAGTCAGTGGCAGTGACTATTCACCACTGGTGATACCACAGTGGTTAGCAGGAGAAGGGAAAGGATTGTGCCTCGATCTATTCCCCATTACCACTCAGTAGAAAAAACTGTTTGTTGTTTGCCAAGAAGAATAAAACTGAGTTGGACCTATTCACTGTGTGGAACTCTGGTTACTAGGAGCAAAGGAGTCAGGGACGAAGTACTGGACTTGACTCTAGGACACCTACATATGACCCAATCTTCTGGCCTTCACCTCTTAGCTATGGAGGACATGGGCCGTGGTGTATCTCATCCCTCCCCCCCAGCACTGAGACCCCTAGACGAAAAAAGACAAGCCAAGTATGAGAAGGGGAGAGAGGGGTGAGGCCGCTACATACCATTTAGTGCAGTTCTCCATTAATCCAGCCATCTGCAGGAGTTAGTGTGTGTGTGTTGTGTGAGTCCAGCACAGCACAGTATACAACCTGCACCTGTATCTGCCCTGGTGTCATCTAATCCAGACATCTGCAGGAGTTAGTGTGTGTGTTGTGTGAGTCCAACACAGCACAGCACAGTATACAACCTGCACCTGTATCTGCCCTGGTGTCATCTAATCCAGCCATCTGCAGGAGTTAGTGTGTGTGTGTGTGTTGTGTGAGTCCAGCACAGCACAGTATACAACCTGCACCTGTATCTGCCCTGGTGTCAGCTAATCCAGCCAGCTGCAGGATTTCGTGTGTGTGTGTTGTGTGAGTCCAGCACAGCACAGTATACAACCTGCACCTGTATCTGCCCTGGTGTCATCTAATCCATCCATCTGCAGGAGTTAGTGTGTGTGTTATGTGAGTCCAGCACAGCACAGCACAGTATACAACCTGCACCTGTATCTGCCCTGGTGTCATCTAATCCAGCCATCTGCAGGAGTTAGTGTGTGTGTGTTGTGTGAGTCCAGCACAGCACAGTATACAACCTGAACCTGTATCTGCCCTGGTGTCATCTAATCCAGCCATCTGCAGGAGTTAGTGTGTGTGTTGTGTGAGTCCAGCACAGCACAGTATACAACCTGCACCTGTATCTGCCTTGGTGTCATCTAATCCAGCCATCTGCAGGAGTTAGTGTGTGTGTGTTATGTGAGTCCAGCACAGCACAACACAGTATACAACCTGCACCTGTATCTGCCTTGGTGTCATCTAATCCAGCCATCTGCAGGAGTTAGTGTGTGTGTGTTGTGTGAGTCCAGCACAGCACAGTATACAACCTGCACCTCTAACTGCCCTGGTGTCATCTAATCCAGCCATCTGCAGGAGTTAGTGTGTGTGTTGTGTGAGTCCAGCACAGCACAGTATACAACCTGCACCTGTATCTACCCTGGTGTCATCTAATCCAGCCATCTGCAGGAGTTTGTGTGTGTGTGTTGTTTGAGTCCAGCACAGCACAGTATACAATCTGCACCTGTATCTGCCCTGGTGTCATCTAATCCAGCCATCTGCAGGAGTTAGTGTGTGTGTGTTGTGTGAGTCCAGCACAGCACAGTATACAACCTGCACCTGTATCTGCCCTGGTGTCATCTAATCCAGCCATCTGCAGGAGTTAGTGTGTGTGTGTTGTGTGAGTCCAGTACAGCACAGTATACAACCTGCACCTGTATCTGCCCTGGTGTCATCTAATCCAGCCATCTGTAGGAGTTAGTGTGTGTGTGTGTTGTGTGAGTCCAGCACAGCACAGTATACAACCTGCACCTGTATCTGCCCTGGTGTCATCTAATCCAGCCATCCGCAGGAGTTAGTGTGTGTGTTGTGTGAGTCCAGCACAGCACAGTATACAACCTGCACCTGTATCTGCCCTGGTGTCATCTAATCCAGCCATCTGCAGGAGTTAGTGTGTGTGTTGTGTGAGTCCAGCACAGCACAGTATACAACCTGCACCTGTATCTGCCCTGGTGTCATCTAATCCAGCCATCTGCAGGAGTTAGTGTGTGTGTTGTGTGACTACAGCACAATATACACTACCCAATTGCTGTTTTTCCCATCTCCCTGCAGGCCATTACAATGTCTGGAAGGCCAACAAGGAGAGGCAGACAGTCAGGAGCCAAGAAAAGAGGGCAAGCAGGCTCTGTGTCTTGAGACAACAGTGCTGGTCGTTGACACGGTGCATCGTCATCAGCACGTGGCCATGGGACACGCTTGTCCTTATTTTCGGCAGTTGGACATGTTGAGCCGCATCATGCCGAAGGCTTGGTAGAGTGGATGACCAAGCTCTCCTCATCCTCCTCATCCTCTCTCACCCAGGCTCAGGGTACTGGCAAAGCAGCTGCCAACGCGTACTCTTCCCTCGTCTCAATGTCATCAGTCACCCCTTCCCTAGACCCACCATGTCCTCCTAAGGAGTCCCCCAAACTGTTTGAGCACAGTGTTGAGTACATGCTCCAGGAGGATGCCCAGCGTTTTGAAGGCTCTGATGATGATACCCAGCTAGAGGAAGGCAGTAGTGTGAGCGCAGAGAGAGGGGATGCTCAAGGACAGCAATCTGGCAGTCATGTTTCACCTGCTGCAGCATACTGCCAGGTTTGCTCCAGTGGTGAAGAGGGAGGGGATGATGAGGTCACTGACTCCACGTGGGTGCCTGATCTGAGAGAGGAGGAGGAGGAGGAGGCGGCACATCTCTAACAAGGCAGGATGCCCTCCGGGGGCCAGCTTGAGGGCAGCACACCAACTGAATCACACCGCAGAGCTCCGCCTGTGCATGGCGCTGCCTCTGCGCGTTATTACAAAAGTTCTTTGGTGTGGGCCTTTTTTGAGACGAGTGCATCAGATCGCACCGCTGCTATTTGGAACATATGTCTCAAGCGTATCTCGCGTGGCCAAAACATCAGCCGCTTGGGCACCACAAGCATGACCAGACATATGTTGACCTGCCATGCAGCTCGTTGGCAAGCGTACCTTAAAGACCCACACTAAAGAACAAAGCAGACCTCTCCTTGCTCCTCATCAGCTGGGATCTCCAACCCCACTATACCTTCAGTCCTCTCTGAAAGCTGCACTGAGAGGAATGAAGGTGTAGAATTAGGTGTGTCACAGCCAAGTACTTGCGGGAACTCTGCTAGCAATACACCGACGTCCGATTGTACCAGCCAAATTTCCCTGCCCCAGCTGCTGGACCGTCAAAAGAAGTTCACTCCCAGCCATCCACATGCCCAGCGGTTGAATGCTAGCTTGGCTAAATTGCTAGCACTTCAACTGCTGCCTTTTCAGTTGGTAGACTCGGCCCCCTTCCGTAAGTTTGTGCAATGTGCGGTTCCTCAGTGGCAGGTTCCCAAACGCCACTTTTTCTCACGGAAGGCGATTCCGGCTCTCTACCGGCATGTGGAAGGCAATGTCTTGGCCTCGCTGGACAGGGCGGTCAGCGGTAAGGTGCATATTACCGCTGACTCATGGTCCAGCAGGCATGGACAGGGACGTTGCCTATCTTTCATGGCCCATTGGGTCACTCTTTTGGCAGCTGGGAAGGATGCAGGACAAGGTGCAGTAGTGTTGGAGGTTGTTCCGCCGCCACGCCTCCAAAATGCTACTTCTGGTAGTGACACACCTCTCTCCTCCACCCCCTCCTCTTCTTCTTCCTCCATGGCCTCTTCGAGTGCTCTGTCCTCGGAACCAGCGGTGCTCCGTAGGCGTTCAGGGAGCTACGCAAGTACGCAGGCAAATAGATGCCATGCCGTGCTTGCGCTGGTGTGTTTGGGGGACAGGAGCCACACTGGGGCAGAGGTTCTGTCAGCTCTGCAGGGGCAGGCCGAGAGGTGGTTGACGCTACGCCAGCTTAAGCCAGGAATGGTGGTTTGTGACAATGGCACCAACCTCCTCTCCGCCCTGCGACAGGGACAACTGACCCATGTGCCCTGTATGGCTCACGTCCTTAACCTGGTGGTGCAGCGATTCTTGGGCAGGTACCCAGGCTTACAGGATGTCCTGAGGCAGGCCAAGAAAGTCTGTGTGCATTTCTGCCGATCATATAATGCCAGTGCTCGGCTGGCTGAGCTGCAAAAGGAGTTGAACCTGCCCAAGAACCGCCTTATATGTGACATGCCCACCAGGTGGAACTCAACTTTGGCCATGCTGCAGCGACTGCACACGCAGCAGAGGGCCATCAATGAGTACCTGTGCGACTACGGCACCAGGAAAGGGTCAGGGGAGCTTGGAATTTTTTCATCACGCCAGTGGAGCATGATCAGGGATGCATGCACTGTCCTGTCACCATTTGAGGAGGCCTTGAGGATGGTGAGCAGTGACAGTGCATGCATCAGTTACACTGTACCTCTTGTCCACCTGTTGGAGCATGCGCTGCGTGGAATAATGGACAGGGCACTTGAGGCAGAACAGAGGCAGGAAGAGGAGGACTTCCTTGCCTCTCAAGGCCCCCTTTATCCAGACAGTGTTCCTTCTCTCCCACCCATCACACAGGAAGAGGATGAGGAGGAGGAGGAGGAGGAGGATTGTGTCAGCATGGAGGTGGAGCCTGGCACTCAGCATCAGCAGTCTTTTAGGGATGATTTACAGTCCCAAGAAACCGGTGGACTTGTACGTGGCTGGGAGGAGGTGGCTACGGATCATGTCGTCCTTAGTGACCCAGAAAATCTTCGCATTCTTCGGATCAAGGAGAGGGACCATTACTGGCTGGCCACTCTCCTTGATCCACGGTACAAGGGTAAGATTGCGGACCTTATCTTGCCGTCGCAGAGGGAGCAGAGGATGAGACATCTCCGTAAGGCCTTGCAGAAAGGTCTGTGCAACGTGTTCCCAGAGACTGGAAGGTTACAAACTGCTGGTCCTGGACAACGAGTTGCTGAGGCTTTGGTCAGAAGCAGAAGGAACGGTGGAGAAGGTGGATGTCTGACCGATACGTTCAGACAATTTTTTTGTCCGCAGCCCCAAGGTATGATCGGTTCCAGCAACCATCGCCAGAGTCTGATATACATGGTGCAGGAATACCTAGGGGCAAGGTCAGACTTGGACACCTTTCCCACCGAAAATCCTCTGGCTTACTGGGTCTTGAGGATGGATCACTGGCCGGAGCTTGCACAGTATGCAATTGAGCTAGTGGCCTGTCCTGCATCCAGCGTTCTTTCAGAACGCACATTCAGTGCTGCTGGAGGCTTTGTCACGGATCACAGGGTGTGCCTGTCCACCGACTCGGTTGATTGACTTACCTTCATAAAGATGAACTAGTCTTGGATCACCACCAGCTACCAAGAACCTGAGGCTGATATAGCAGAATAATTTATTTTGAAATGACACATCCCTTCAAGACTGCCTATGCTGATGCTGAGTGACTGTCCTGTTATGTTGACTGACTATTCTCTTCCTCCTCAATGATCCTGATGATAGCTTGGAAGAACACTTTTGTTTCTGGGTGCCACCACCAGTGACTAAGGTCCAATTTTTCAGCCCCTGTTTAACTGGGGCGTGTAATTACAATTTTTTATGCAATGCTTTGCAACAGGTCTCATTGCTGTGCTCCAAGTACAGTATCTGTGAGGGGTTGCAGTGTTGTGGCACCAGCACCAGTGCCTAAGGCACAATTTTTCAGCCCCTGTTTAACAGGGGCGTGTAATTACAAATCTTGATCTAATAATTCACAGCAGGGCCCATTCCACCAAGAGTAGCTGTGAGGGCTTACAGTGTTGTGGCAACACCAACATCTAATGGGGCAAATTTCTGCAGAGTATATACGGCAGGCCCCTACTTTCAAACATCCAACTTACAAACGACTCCTACTTGCAAACGGAAGGAGAAAACAGGAAGTGAGAGGAAATCTACCCCTAGGAAGGAAAATTCTATCCTATTAGATTTAATTGGGAAAAATGTATCTCATCTCTACTGATGCTTTATCACCAATCCTTGTCTCAATAAAAACCCCACTTTTCCAAAAACATTTGTCATTGGGACGGAAAGTGAGGTGAAATGTTCTGAACAGGGGCACAGACAGCAAAAACAAATGTTATAGGGTTGATAACCCTTCCCTATGTTTTCCAAAAAGCTTAAAAATATATTTTTTGGCTGGAGCTACACTTAAACAATGTACCTGTTCAAAATTACAAACAGATTCTACTTAAGAACAAACCTACAGTCCCTGTCCTGTTTGCACCGCCTGTATACTGCTTCAGAGTATATAGGGCTGGAACCTGGGACTAATCCGAAACTGGATGCAGGAGTTCTTTACCAGGATATTGGGTCTTTACAATGTCTGAAGGAAGTTGGAAGGAGACAGCTGTCCTGGGAATTTGTGAAATAGGGCCCTTATTGACACTCCAAAAACTCCACTGGTGGCATTTAGCTGTGCAGGGTAACCAGATGCAAAGAGACTACCTCATAGTCCCCAGCTGTGAGGGTTTACACTATGCTATAGTCACAAGTAGAACAGTGTCCTCTGCTTAAAGTTATTGAGCGTTTTTGAGCATCCCATGCCCCAATCCCAAGAAAAAACCCTACACTGATTATTGGAGCCGGAGCAAATTGGCTTAGGTGAATGGGCAGCCTCTACACTATTGGGGAAAAACTAGTTGACTTCAGCAGCTCCTATATGGATTTTACATTTTTACCATAGATACACTTAAATGGATGGTTTAGACCAAGGGTCTCCAAACTTTCTAAACAAAGTGCCAGTTTACAGTCCTGCAGACTTTAAGGGGGCTGGACTGTGGCCATTGGGAGTAGAAAAGATCTCAATGTCAGTGGGAAAAAAGCAATGCCCCATCTTTGGTGTCAGTGGGAGGAATAGCGCCCCCATTGGTGTAATTTCAAGGAATTTTCCACTTCATTAGTGTCAGTGTGGGTAATTATGCCTCATTGTTGGTATCAGTGGGTGAAATAGTGTCCCAAGGGCCGAATAAAAGCAAGCAAAGGGCCGCAGTTTGGAGACCACTGGTTTAGACTACAGAAAGAGGTCATGCATTACCTTGTGTAATGCCATGCCACACGACTCATGTTTGAACAGAAACTGGAACTGCTGACACCAGAATGTGAAGATTTACTCTACTTAAGTCTGTGCATACAGGGCAACAAATGACATCATGAAAATACATGATCAATGCACATTGTATGCAGGTGAAAAAAAAATGAGGTGCAGGTAGGCACGTTTATAATGGCTGTGCGGTCCCAGATTGAAGTATGCATTAAACATCCAGCTAATACTGATGCTATACCCTCTGTTTTAAAAAGGTGCACTAAAGAATGCACAACAATGTGTCAACATTTTACTTGACAATGCTAATTTAGGCTACATTTCCACTATTGCGACCCTAAAGTTATGCGATTTAGAGTGTGACTTTGATGCGACTTTAGGTGCAGCTTTGATCCAACTTTACAGTCTCTGGATCAAAGTTGCATTAAAAGTTGCATCAAAGTAGTGCAGGAACCTTTTCAAAGTCGCTGCAACTTTAAGTCACATAGATTGGAACGGGTGCCATTGAAATCAATGGGCTGTGACTTGTCATGTGACTTTATGTGTCCAAAGTTGCATGACAGGTGGCACTAGTGGAAACAGAGCCTTAAACTTACAGCTGGAATCACAGAGTTTTTAAACTTTTTGTAGCAGACTGTAGAGATAAAGTTTGATCCAAGGGCTGTACTGAGTTTTAATCTTTTTATTGTTTGAACAATTTCCGTCTATATCATCCCTGAATGACTGGAGAGAATTTTGTGTTATCAAGGGCAAAGGAATTTAATTAAGAAGTTTATCTATATTATATGAATTGTCTGTCGATGGTAGGCTATAAAGTTTTTGGCAAAAATGAAAGAAGGTGTTTACAGTATTTTATTAGGATGTGAAGTTATCTTGCTGGGGACTATATGGCTTCTGAGCGGGTTTTTTTTTCTCTGGCCCTCAGTGTTTGGACAAGTTTGTAATAGTGTATTTAGCCTGAGTCCAGTGTAGGATTCTTTCATTATTGTCCAATAAAAAAAATAAAAATCTAACTGGAAATTCTGATGTTTTTTTCTTTGATTAGGTATAAGAAACATTGCTGATTAATATATTTTAATCTCTGTATTTTTTTTTTTCTTTCAAAAGTTTAATTGACTTGCAAGCTGTTACTTTTTGTTCTTACAGACTACTGGGTTTCTTTAAAGTGGAACTTTAACCAAGAAAAAACTATTTGCAAACAGGCAGGATTTTTAACAAAGAAGAGACATACTATGGGGTTGCAAGTCAGTAGCGTATTTAGGTTTTGTGCTGCCCTAGGCCTGACTAAACTCGTGCACCCCCTGATTTAAATATGACCCACCCCTTCCTGTCAATGCCACACCCCTTCTGTTTAAGACCTGCCCTGAAATATTCGAGTGGGGACACTAGTTCTGAGGGCCTGGGGGGAGGGGCAATGGATTCCATTAATTTGCATAGATTTCCTCTCACTTCCTGTCTGGCTATGGGGCAGGAAGTGAAGAGAAATCTCTGCAATGGGACAGGGATGGTAAAAAATAAACTGACAAGGGCTATATCCCTCCCTTACTCTTGTAAGTGTTGCCTATAGTTCTACTTTAGGCACAAATTTATGATAATTTTATGGAGAGGACTAAGAAGATATAACCATGCCAATGGTGCAGCACAAAACATATAGGACAGTGATGAAGGTTTGTTGTCCAGGATGATAGGACAGTCAAAATTAGAAGCAGCGCTCCCCCCACAGTTGCGGAATGCCGGCTGCCCGCATACCGGAAGCAGTGCGGCCGCTTTATGGGGGCGCTAGACTAATTTGCCTCTCAGCCCAGTCCTCCCCTCAACACTAACAGTGTAGCGCAAGCCGGCGGGGACTCTTTCAATGCTGTCCCCTGCAAAGTGCTGCCCTAGGCCTGGGCCTTGTTGGCCTAGGCCAGGATACAGCGTTGTTGCAAGTACAGTTGCGGCAAGCAAATTTTTTTATTTTTTATTTTTTCCTCACATGTGATTGGGTATTCTTTGTAAAGTGAAGCTTTACCTCATTTACTAAGATCTGGAGCAACTGCACTTGCAAAAATGCACAGTCTTTAGTAAATCAACCCCTATGTCTCTCCTGCATTAAAGTGGCTTACTTGCCTGTTCACCGTGCTGCACACATGCAGCTCAATTGCCTCATTCAATGTCCCACATTCCTTTCTTGTTTACACGCAGCTCAGTGCACCAATTTTGGCAATGCCAAGATAAATACACTTCCACACATAAGCAGCAGTGACGTCATCGCAGCAGGGCAAAAGAAAATTTCTGAAGATCGGTACCCGGAAGTCAATCTGGCCGAAGATGATCATGGCTAGGAGACCGCAGCGCTGGATAGAAGACGAGTGTAGTTCCACTTTAATAAAAAATCTGTAGCATAATTAACCACCTGCCGCAGATGTACTGTGGTAAGGTGGCTCGGCTGCGCAAATTGGCGTGCCGGTACAGCGATTCATGCACTAGCTTTCGTCGGCTTTCGCGCGCCCCCATTGGCCACTGAGGGAGCCAATCAGCAGGTCCAGCAGACTCGATGTCTGCTGCCCGCGATCCTTCCCCGCAGAGACAGAACAGGGATCTGCCGAAGTAAACAAGGCAGATCTCCATTCTGTCAGGGGATGACACTGAGATCTGTCTTCCTGCTAAGCAGGAAGATGGATCTGTGTGTTTCCCCAGTCACACAGTGCCCTATACAGTTAGAACACACAAATAGGGAACACATTTAACCCCTTGATCACCCCTGATGTTAACCCCTTCCCTGCCAGTGTCATTAGTACAATGTCAGTGCATATTTTTAGCACTGATCACTATAATACTGTCACTGGTTCCCAAAAAATTGTAAAAAAAATTCAGTTAGGTGTCCGATCTGTCCGCCGCAATCCTGCTTAAAATCACTGATCACCACCATTACTAGTAAAAAAAAATAATAATAATGAAAATGCCATAAATTTATCCCCTATTTTGTAAATGCTATAAGTTATGCGCAAACCAATCAATGTACGCTTTTTGGGATTTTTTGGACCAAAAATATGTAGAAGAATACATATTGGCCTAAACTGATGAATACATATTTTTTTAGAATATGTATTATAGCAGAAAGAAAAAAAATATATTTCGTTTTTAAAATTGGTGGGGTTTTTTTTGGTGTTTTTTTTTTTTTGTTTTTAGAGCAAAAAATAAAAACCTGCAGAGGTGATCAATTACCACCAAAAGAAAGCTCTATTTGCGGGAAAAAAAGGATGTCAATTTTATTTGGGTACAACGTTGCATGCCCGCGCAAATTGTCAGTTAAAGTAACGTAGTGCTGTATCAAAAAAATGGCCTGTCATTAAGGGGGTAAATCCTTCTGGGGCTGGTGGTGAAACTAGCAAAAATTTGAATCGGGGTCACCATTCTCTCAAGTTATCTCTCACATTGACCAGATGATGATGGAAAAAAAAATTCCACACATTGCATGATTCCACATCTATCTTTGATGCTAAGGCCCCTTTCACACTGGGGCGGGAGCGGCAGTGGCGGTAAAGCGCCGCTATTTTTAGATTTTGCGGCGCTATTCGGCCGCTAGCGGGGCGGTTTCACCCCCGCTAATGGCCGAAAAAGGGTTAAAAACCACTGCAAAGAGCCTCTGCAGAGGCGCATTGCCGGCGGTATAGCCGCAGTGTCCCATTGATTTCAATGGGCAGGAGCGATGGAGGAGCGGTATACATACCGCTCCTTTACCGCACCAAAGATGCGGCTAGCAGGACTTTTTTTCCCTTCCTGCTAGCGCACCACTCCAGTGTGAAAGCCCCGAGGCTTTCACACTGGAGACACAGCAGCGGCTGTTTAGGGTCGGTTTGCAGGCGCTATTATTAGCGCAATAGCGCCTGCAAACCGCTCCAGTGTGAAAGGGGTCTTAGTGGGACCCTTGGTTCATTTAATGCCATAGCGACTGATTTCACTTAGCATTTTCAAATCCTGCTTTCCCAGGTTTTCATGTAATAGATTTATGCTCTACTTTGTTTTGTATTGAGTTTTCGTTTTGTTTAGTTGGAATTTATTTTTGAAAATAGAGATAAAACACTACACAGTATTATCTGCTCCTCCAACAATAGGGAGTGGAAAAAACTGGATGTCCTTATGTCGCTTGATTTTGAATAGCTTACAATTTTTGCATTAGTATCTGCAACAGTTGTTTTTCTGTTACGATGTCCTTGTAATATTTTACAGTTATCTTATGATGTTGATTCCAGATCCAGTCATACTGTTTTGTACTATAACCTTTTTTTATCTCAATAAAAATGGTTTGTAAACAAACAAAGAAAAAAAGAATCAGGGGTAACTTTTTTTTTTTTTAGGAAAGTTGTAATGTATTAAATGTATAATTTTTTTTATTAATTCAAGAAACTATTGGGGGGGGGGGGGGGGCATCATTAAAGCGCTTTTTTTTTGTGAAGCTTCTTGATTCATTTAGTAAATCAGCCTGGGAATGTATACACATATCCAATACATGCTACTTTCTGGTCCAATCAGCTCTGAGCTAGGTCATCTCAAGCAGCACACAAAAAAAGGATGAAGATGACAACAGTGTTAGTGACTACATTTGGGCATTTATCTGTATAGGGGCACTGACATCACCAGGACCCCATCCCATTTTTTTTGTGTGCTACTTGGAATGACCAAGCCCAGGGCTGATTGGACTAGAAAATAATGGAAACAGAAAGTTCAAATAGAGATGAGTTCAGAAGACACTCAAGTTCATCTCTAGTAGTAAGCTATAAAATGTCACTCATCCACGGTCCCTGACTATCTGGTTGTCTCCAAAGGCAGTTGATATCTTTGATCTATGTTTAATTGTCACATGACTTGGCCCCTGCCTGGTCCCAGGAACTGATGGATACGTGAATGGCGAAAGATACCCCCACGCATAGCAGCCATCAGAAATTGTGGGGCCCCTTACACAGCTTTGGGCCTGGGCCCCCCGAGCCTGACCACCAATATTCCCCAGGGTCCGCCCACTGGCCGTCCCACCCAATCTTCCCACTAGCCATCCTACCAAGTTCTTCTGTGCCTTAGCCCCCCTCATACCTGTACGCTCTCAGCCCCCTCACATCTGTATGCTCTCAGCCACCCTCACACCTGTACGCTCTCAGCTCCCCTCACACCTGTACGCTCTCAGACCCCCTCACCGCCCCCTCACACCGGTGTAAACTCTTAGCCCCCCTCACACCTGTATGCTCTCAGCCCCTCTCACACCTGTACGTTCTCAGCCCCCTCACACCTGTATGTTCTCAGCCCCCCTCACACCTTTATGCTCTCAGCCCCCTCACACCTGTACACTCTCAGCCCCCCTCACACCTGTACGCCCTCAGCCCCCCTCACACCTGTACACTCTCAGCCCCCCTTACAGCCCCCCTCACACCTGTACGCTCTCAGCCCCCCTCACACCTGTACGCTCTCAGTCCCCCTCACACCTGTACGCTCTCAACCCCCCTCACACCTTTACACTCTCAGCCCCCTCACACCTGTACGCTCTCAGCCCCCCTCACACCTGTACGTTCTCAGTACCCCTCACACCTGTACACTAGGGGTGCACATGCGGGAAATGGCCAGAGGTGGCAGCAAAGAGCCCAATGTGAGCTCAATGGCACAGAGCAGCAGCTGCCGACTCAAAAACATACAGAAGCATTTACAGAGATCTTCTGCACCCGCCCCTGCCTTATCACATCCCTGCCAGTCGTCCGGGCCCCTCCAGATGCTTGGGCCCTTACAAGTGTATGGGTTGTACTCCCCTGATGGCGGCCTTGCCCCCACGTGCAGGGTGAGTGGCCCTGCCCACAAGACATTTTGCTAATTCTGTGCAAGATACATTAGTATACTTTGATCTTTGACAGTTAGGGGTTGATTTAATAAAACTGGAGAGTGTAAAATCTGGTGCAGCTCTGCTGATGAGAGCAGACCTGGTGGATGAGCCCTCAGTTCATGCATAGCCGACATGGACAGAGCCCACTCTGATCTGTGGGCAGCAGGGAGTAAACAGACTCTGTTGTCTGTTTACATTCGACTATCTCCAATCTGATCCACCTACACAGAGGACGACAGATACCCTTACGTTTTTTTTTAGCAGACCAGAAGTAGACAGGTATAAATGGACACAATTCCAGAAGGGTAAATGGACTGTTCAATCAGGCCTGCCTAAAAAACTGACAGGCGGACTTGATTGGACCCTTTGTTTGAAAGGTGCCTTATTCTTGCTTCGCTATCTAGCAGGTCACTGACCCAGTAAAAGCATTTACATATCAGCTATACTGGCTTCTTACATGCACATGTGTACCGAATGAGTGATTAAGAAAGTAGTAAGGATGTATTTATCCACATATCTATCCTGACAAGTCTGTTTAAGGTAATACAACTTGTCCTGCTATAACATCTATCCTAGATAGATTATTGAATGTTGAATATTAATCTTCTGATATAGAAAAGGGCATTCTCACACCAAAATAGGTTTGAGTAAACAGGTTTTATTTCCATGTATTCATCAATTATCTGTAAAACAACATAATTTATCACAATTTGTTCTGGCTCACTAAGCTGGGTATTCACATGTTGTTCAATATACAGGGTAATTATATTTTACATAGAAACTCTAGCCCAGAAAGCTCATTTCACTCTTTTTCGGGCCAAATCACACTGAGCTTGTTTTATAGCTAGGTAAATATCATTATGCTGACTAAAACAAAAACTGGACATGTTTCTGTTTATTTAAAATATTTCTTACCGACTATTTGCATAAACAGTGTCTGAAACTGCACCCAGAACCATTTGGCCCAATATTATACTATTAAAAAAAAAATTGGTTATAAGGAGAAAATTTTAAATGGCATATACAAATTCACAAGGGACAGGAATACTGTATTTTTTCCCATAAAATATTTCATTATGTTTGGTAAGTACCGGTAGTCCTGTTTTATTTTATATTTGAAAGCAGTGATTGATGATGAACATCAGGCAGATTTTTGGATTGCACATTTTGTAATGGGACCGCAAACAGAACCCCAAAGAAGACAAAAAATAATACAAAAATGTTTTGGATTAAAATGGCTGCAGCCGTTTATTATTAATATAATAATTATTGATTGAATAAAAAATTGACTAATAATATTTATTTGTATTAATATTATTATACAAAAATGATATAGTGCCAATAGTGCAGTGCAGCACTTTACAACATGAGGGCAGACAGTATAGTATATATATATATATATATATATATATATATATATATATATATATATATACATATACTGGAGTTTTTATTGAATTTTTTAAATACTACTAATGGCAGTGATCATTGACTTATAGTGGGACGTGTGGCGCGCAATCTGACACTAACTTACAATGGGTGGGACTGACACCACCAGTGGCACTAATACAATGATCAATGTACTATACATTGTCACTGTACTAAAGACACTAGCTGGGAAGGGGTTAACATCTAAGGCAATCAAAGAGTTAACTGCGTGCCTAACAAGTGTTAATGTATGCTGCTTTTTACTAATAATCTCTCTGTTTCTTATCTCAGCTTTGCAAGAATAGATCTTTGTGTTGATTATCAACGCAGGGCTCTGGGCTGTAATTGGACACAGCTGACCAACAGGTCCCGGCCATGACATGACTGTGTACAATCACAGTGGGTGTCGGCGCATGGGGGGGGCTAAATCTGGAGACAGGCAGCAATGTACCAGTATGTCGCCTTGCCTGTACGGGCTTCCTGCCTGCAGTACATTGTGGGTGGGTGGTCCCCAAGTAGGTATCCTATATAACATGGGCAGCACAGTGGCTAAGTGGTTAGCACTTCTGCCTGATAGTACATGGGGTGTTGGTTCAAAAGCCAACCACAGCACTACTTGTCTGAAGTTTGTATGTTCTCCCTATACCTGTGTGGTTGTCTTCATCTGGGAATCCTGATCTTCTCCTACACTCCAAAGATATGTTAGTAGGTAAATTGTTTCTAGTATGCGTATGTATGGATGTAAGTTAGGGACCTTAGATTGTAATTTCCTTGTTTTGGATACAATAAGGGAGGGTTATAGCACCTGTCAGTTTTTTGCCATCTGTGTCCCAATGGGGAAATTCCCCTTCACTTCCTGTCCCATAGCCATAACAGGAAGTACGAGGAAATCACTCCAAAATGAGGGATGACACCAGGTTCACCAGAACTAGTGTCCTCATTGTAAGACTTCCCCTCTATTCCTGTTCTGATGAAAACCCCAAATTTGTGATTTGCTTTTACTTTTGATGACAACAGTAAATAGGACAAATAGAGAGGGTGCATTTCACAGACAGATTTAAAACTTAACAGGTGTTTGAATCCCTCTACACTCTATCCAAAACGAAAAAAAAAAAATGCCTTTAGTGACACTTTAACCATAATATACTGTCCCCTTTCAAAAGAAAGGGACAAAACCACATAAATAGGACTGTGACAATGGACGATGATTTCTTCTGCGCATGCACCGATGTATTCGGTGCATGCGCACTTTAGAAAGGGCACGCTGTGCCGTTTCTAGATGAGGTCATGCTGTGTGACTGGCAGCTCCCACGCGCATGTGCGGGAGTGACGTCACGCGACTCCGGCCAGTCACAGAGCCGAGTCCAGGGCCCCGGAAGGAAGAGGGCTGAAGATGGACGCTTCCAGCCACCGGGGACATCGGGGACATCGCAGGCTTCGGTTTCAGGTAGGTGACACATAATGGCCAACTATGCGATGCATAGTTGCCCATTATGCTTTGCCTTTGCAGGGTAATAAAGAGGAAGTAAAACCCATCAGGGTTTACTTCCTCTTTAACAATAGCTGTCATATTTGAGGTCTGTCACAGTCCCATAAGTGTTTGCTCCTCCCACCTTGCATTCTCTTAAATATTTATCATCAGAATTCCCCAGCCTCTGTAGAACATGGAATTCATATTTTGCTTGGCTAGGTTTCTAATTGCTCGATTCTCTGCAAATCAGTCAAATCTACAGTTAGATATTTAATAGAACCAAAAAAAAGATGAATCTGTATGTAGCGGGGTGTTCCCCTTTAATGCGGAGAGACTACATCACCCAGAACCCCATTCTTCAGATGTTCCCACCGCAGAGACTCATGGGAGGGGTTATAAAGGGAGGAGGTGAGGCTGGGCTCGGCCTCTTTGGGACACGAGACTTCAGAGACTGATCCTCCTGTGCGGATGTGTCGGAGTGCAAGGCCTGAAGCCTGAGGCCTTGCGCAGCACCAAAGAGCCTTCCACCCCTCTGCGAGCCTGGGTGGCATCTGACTTCGCTCGACTACAGCCTTGTTGGATCGGGGACCCGATCGCTGAAGAGACTGAGCGTGTGTGGGACACAGTTGGTGGAAGTTCCCGGATTGGAACCGTAGTCCGGGCGGGTGAGAGGGCATATGTCCAACCGATATACTGTTACTGCATATAGGCCTATAGACTGCCGTGGCCTACGAGTTATTCTTGGTATTCTTATTGAAGGCCCTTGTCGGAGCTGAACCTACTGTTCGTATAACCAAGTTTCTACCCCATCTTTACCTACCCCATTGGATTACAAAGTTTGTACTCTGTTAATGTGCACCACCGTTAAAGATCTGCCGGTGAAGAAAAAGGACTAAGTTGTAGACATCAGAACCAGGCCTGGTGGGGTTTCTAAGGTGTTTTGGTTACTGCGCCACAGGGCACTTAGCTAACGGTCGCCCGCGTGGCGCACTTGTTGTGTGTTAACCCTATAGTGTGTTAGTGTGGCTGGGCTCTGCATTACTAATGATTATTCTGTAAACTGTTATTGATGTTACCCCTTTTCTTACCAAGAGCTTAAGTAAAATCTTATACTTATTTCAATTTAGTATTGTGTCAATGCTCAGTTATTCATACAGTATAAGATATACAATTTACTGTCAGTACTAGCTGTGCCAGTAGGGGGTAGAGCATATTGCCGGGGGTTGGCGGAGCTGTCTTCAGGGCCCAAACTAAATCTGCGGCCTTCTTAGTTGGAGGTATCGCTACACGTAATTCACCAGATTTGATGATCCCTAGAAGTGATGTCAAGGGTTAAATGCTGTTTGATGGCTGCACGCTGGAAACTCGGACCACTGCTCTCAAGCATAACTTAGAGGCCAGGGTCTCCAGTGGTCCAACTAATTCTAAAAATACACTCCAACAAATGAAAGAGAATTCATTTAGCTACTCTTGTGTGTTTCGATTCAATGCATAATATTGATTTTAAAGTTTTTGATTTTTTTTGGAGGAGATATCAAAACAAAGATACCGTAATTTAAAAAGCTATCTACCTATCTTCCTATCTATTCATCTATCTATCTATCTATCTATCTATCTATCTATCTATCTATCTATCTATCTATCTATCTATCTATCACTATGCAGTATAATAACCCAATCAAATGTATTTGCATGCTATTAGTTATGACATTTTGTAAGTAATGGCACAATGTACTTACTATATTAAATAACTTCAGACAGGATGAAAGGATAAAAGTCATGTAGTGCTACCTGCACAGGGGCTGCAGGTAATAGTCAATTCTTCCCTAACAGTACAGTGGCTGCCCAGCACCACAAGAACCAGTCCATACATTCCAGCTCCAGCGACTCAGTCTAGGGGAACTCTTTTTGAAATGTATTGCTTGAAGAACTTTACTCAGGAGAGGGGTTATGGCATGGAATACTCCAAAAGAGATTAGAAACAACAATGAGAGGACCTATAGTGCTGTATTTCAGGAAAATATATATCCTTATTTTGGCAAAATAGGAGTCTTGCCCCTATGCCTTCAAGCTGAAACATTTTTTACCTTAATAAGTTCCTTCCTATAATTATAGATTCCTCACCAGCGTATACACCAGCGTTTACCCATGTTTATACTTTTTACACCACTGTGCACTATCATCTTTAGGCGTTTTCCCATATCTACCTAGTGGAGAGGCCTTGGAATGCCCTCTCCTTATGTGGTTTACATATATTTTTGTGAGTACTGCTTGCTATCCTGCCTTATTCGTGCAGATGTATATATATATATATATATATATATATATATATATGTATGTGTGTGTACTTTTTTGAAAATCTTTGAGATAACTAATGATGTTGTATTCATTTTTATTATAGATTAAAGTAATTTAACCCCTAAGCTCCTGAAGAAGTGTACGCAAAACATGTTGAGCAAAATGTTGAGCTGGATATCACCACCCCTCCAATAGCCACAATTGATTGGATACCTGGATACTAGGAAACCTTGGTTGTTTCTATTACTTTCCTACACACTGTGATTATTAGGGGCTCCCTATATACAATTTCAGGGTTATTGGTGATACCAGTGGAGTGCAATTGGGCCAAAATATACAATGTAACATTTATGTAACATGTACTTAGATATGTTTTAAATCAATTTTGTTATAAATAAATACAATTTTTAATCTACTATGAGGTGTGGTGCCAATAAAGTCCCATATTTTTCTCTTTTACTTCAACAATTTATCTCTAGGTGACTGGGGACATTGAATATTCTAAGGCCTCACAGATGTAGACCATAAGGCAAATTACATTGGTATCTGGTTACCTTGCGCCCTTGCACAACTATTGGTACCAAAGGCGATTTTCAGAATGTTGCACTATAACAGGGGTACTTTTCTTCAGGCCCACACTCTGAGGACAAGGGAATGACCAGAACTCTGAGACCCTGTTAGAGCTGTCTCAAAGCTGGCCATAGCTATCACTGACACTTACATTCCCAGAAAGCACACAGTCACCAGGAATCAGTTTAGGGTTATTACTCACAAGTCCCCAGGACAGCTGCCACCTTCCAGATTCCTCTGGACACAGTCCAATGTTGGATACAATCCTTCTCCAGACCAATTCCCTTGTAGAAAAGCCCTACAGCCAGCTCCTCTAAAGTTTAGAGCACTCAACCCTGACACCGCTGAAACCAGCTATACAGTCCATGGGCCGCCTCAGGGCAGCAGCCCCTAAGACTTTGGAACTCTCCTGGAGATAAAGAAAAAATCTCTCCAGGGCTTCAGGCTTTTTAACATCTCCCCAGCCTCCTCTCCAGGGATTGGTCAGGCTGTGATAAATATCCAGGTTGGTCATTAAAATTTCCCTCCCTACTTTCTGGAAGCAAACTCCCAGCCTGTGAAACACTGAACAGACCAGAACAAACAATCACAGCAGCCTTGACTACAGAAGGAGTCAAAAACGCAATTTGCCTAGTATCCTACGCTAGGAGGGTGCTACAGTTATATAATCCAAAGGACTAAATATCATCCATCTACATTCCTGCACTTTGAATAAAAGCAGAGCCGATGAGTTTTTTTTTTGGCATTTACAGAAATAATAGCAGAAAGACAAAATGGAAAGAAGGCTTTATAGGAATGTAATAGGGGTAATTGTGCTAGGTACGATCACATTTAATCACGGTATTTAGATTGCTTAAAAAATGCACCCTAAACTTCCATAGCAACACAGTGCTGTGATTATGAGATGCATTGTTACAAAAGCTAAAAGGTTTCCAATTACCTGTCTGCAAACCATAGAGAAAGGGAAAGGCAAGCAGTACGCACATTTTTCTGCTTCCTGTCCTTGTGGTCTCAAAGCATCTTCCCTAAAATACATTAATTGGATTTTAAACAGGCCTCCTATCTGGCTGTCAGTTTGGCTCCCCTCGTTTTCTCACCTTCTTTAGGAAAGAGTTTGCAATTTCTGTTTGGTTTTACGCTTGGTTACTTTACAGAATACTCAGATTTAAAGGTCAGCTCCAGCCAAACAGCTAAATACACAGTAGAAACACACATAGAAAATATGTTTTACCAGCTAGAAGATTTGTCAAGTGATGTGCATACATTTGTGATCCACCCTGCTGTGTTATGCGTCTGAACAGCTGAAAAAGGGTGACAACCACATTTTACAGAGGTGGCAATTCTGCTAGATCTGGGTCAGTGCCTGACTTCCTACTCCAAGAATCTTTGATTTGCTAGTGTATATGATCACGCTAGTGATGTGCACCCTCAGCTTCCTCCCTCCTGTAAGATCACCAAATTTTCCTTTTTTTGCATTCTGGTTAACAAATGAGGCATTGACATTGCAAGCTTAATAATACCTTTCCATTGGCCTGTTGCAACTCTGCATCAATACACATTTTAAATAATTGAATTTAACCGCTTGCTGACCGATGGCAATGGCACTCCTGCGCGAATCGCCGTAGCTGTACGGCGGGCGGTTTAACCACTTAAGGACCGCCGCGCGCCGATGTACATTGGCAGAATGGCCGGCGGCGTGCTCGCGACCGGGTCCTCTTCTCCGTGACCGTCCCCGCCGGAACAGCGGACCCGATCGCCGGTGGTGTCCTGCGATCGGGTCACAGAGAGGAAGAATGGGGAGAGGTAAGTATAAACAAACCTCCCCCCATGCTTCTCAGTGAGCCTGTCACTTATCGTCAGTTCCCCCTGTCATAGGGAACGACGATCAGTGACGTCACACACTAAGCCACGCCCCCACAGTAAGAAACACACATCAGGGCACACTTCATTCCTACAGCGCCCCCTCCTGGTTAACCCCTTCACTGCCAGTAAAAAAACAAAGGGGAGGGGTGGACTATCTCGGTACTGATACACATGATAAACATTATTGAATTAAAAGATTTTTATTGCAGGCACTACATGGGCGGCCCATTTCCGCGCCTGCTCTATTACTCATCGGGTAAGCCTTTATTATTAATTTTTCTTATGCATCAATTACACTATTGCTGAACTGTATCATATATTTTTTATTATATTATTCATTGTATAGATTGGCTCTCCTGAAGAAGCGGTATCCCAGCGAAACTAGTAGAGACTTCGACCAATCCTTGATGTGCATTATTGTCCATTTTTGTACAATTTTTATCTGTAATAAAAATCTTTTAATTCAATAATGTTTATCATGTGTATCAGTACCGAGATAGTCCACAAATTATTTGTGTGGGTTGTTCAAGGTTTAGCCTCAGCAACTATCCTCTTGCCCCCACCCCTCCCCTTTGTTTTTTACTATTAATTGGATGATGGTACGCTGCTATTCTTTCATTATTACCTTTGTATCTGAGGCTACACTCCCATTTTGCCTTCACTGCCAGTGTCATTTTTACAGTAATCAGTGCATTTTTATAGCACTATTCACAAAATAGTGTCAAAAGTGTCTGATGTGTCCGCCATAATGTCGCAGTCATGATAAAAATCACTGATCGCCGCCATTACTATAAAAAAAAATATTAATAAAAATGCAATAAAACTATCCCCTATTTGGTAGACGCTATAAGTTTTTACCAAAAATATGTAGAAGAATAAGTATCGGCCTAAACTGAGGATTTTATTTTTTTTGTTTTTTATATATATATATTTTGGGGATATTTATTATAGCAAAAAGTAAAAAATATTGAATTTTTTTCAAAATTGTCGCTCTATTTTTTTTTATAGCGCAAAAAATAAAAACTGCAAAGGTGATCAAATACCACCAAAAGAAAGCTCTATTTGTGGGAAATAAAGGACACCAATTTTGTTTGGGAGCCACATCGCACGACCGTGCAATTTTCAGTTAAAGCGACGCAGTGCCGAATCACAAAAAGTGGCCAGGACTTTAAGCTGCATAATGGTCCGGGTCTTAAGTGGTTAAGGAGTATAGGGGGTGCGCGCTCACCGCGTGACATAGACGCCAATGCGCATGGCCAGCGCCCACGATGGCCGCCGGCTACCCGCGATTGCTCCAGAGAAGGACAGAACAGAGATCTGTCAATGTAAACAGACAGATCTGCATTCTGTCAGTGGTGAGGAGAGCCATCTGTTGTTCCTAATGCTTAGGAACAACAATCGGTCTCCTCCCCCAGGCAGGCCCATCCCCCTCACAGTTAGAATCACTCCCTAGGGCACACTTAACCCCTTGATCGACCCTTAGTGTTAAACCCCTCCCTGCCAATGACATTTATACAGTAATCAATGGCTTTATTGATTGCTGTATAAATGTCAATGGTCCCAAAATAGTGTCAAAAGTGTCTGATCTGTCTGCCGCAATGTTGCAGTCCCGATAAAAATCACAGATCGCTGCCATTTCTAGTAAAAAAAAACAATTATAATAAAAATGCCATAAATCTATCCCCCATTTTGTAGACTCTATAACTTTTGGGCAAACCAATCAATATACGCTTATTGGAATTTTTTTACCAAAAATATGTAGAAGAATACATATCGGCCTAAACTGAGGAAGAATTTTTTTTTATATATTTATTTTGGGAATATTTGTTATAGCAAAAAGAAAAAAATATTGTTTTTTTTTCAAAATTTACACTCTGTTTTTGTTTATAGCGCAAAAAATAAAAACCGCAGAGGTGATCAAATACTTCCAAAATAATTCTCTAGTTGCGGAAAAAAAGGACGTAAATTTTTTTTGGGTGCAACGTTGCATGACCACGACCTTGCCAGTTAAAGCGACGCAGTGCCGTACTGCAAAAAAAAAAATGGCCTGGTCAGGAAAGGGGTAAATTCTTCCGGGGCAGAAGTAGTTAATTTGTAAGGGGAATTTACAGAGCTTTGACTATATTTTCTCTCCTAAGGGTTCATTCACACTATGGCAAATCTGGTAGCGAGTGCATAACATATACTTGCTATAGAATGCAATTTTATGTGCTGCATCAAGCTACAATGCATTTTCAATACACATTGCAGTGTTTTTCCCTTTAGTTTTATTTTTTACTTCTATGCTTTAACCACTTTAATACCACGCACCATTTGTTTACACATTTAAATCTGTATTTTTTGCTAGAAAATTACTTGTAACCCCCCAAACATTACACTTTTATTATTAGCAGAGACCCTAGGAACTAAAATGGCAATTGTTGCAATTTTTCATGTCACACGATATTTGTGCAGCGGTTTTGCAAACGCAATTTTTTGGGAAAACATACACTTTAAAAAATAATAAAAAACAAACAAAACAAAACCAAATGTATACCCCAATTTTTTGTATAATGTGACAGATGATGTTACGCCAAGTAAATAGATAACTAACATATCATGCTTTAAAATTGCACACGCTCGTGGAATGGTGACAAATGACAGTATCTCCATAGATGGCGCTTTAAGCGCTTTTACAGGTTACCTGTTTAAAGTTACAGAGGAGGTCTAGTGCTAGAATTATTGCTCTCACTCTAACATTTGCGGTGATATCTCACGTGTGTGGTGCGAATACCATTTACAAATGTACGCGCGACTTACATATGTGCTCAAGCAAGCAATCACAAGGAATGTACGGTAAACACCCCTTGTAAAGAAAAAAGGATGACAGGTCAAAAAGACCCCAAATCTCTTCTTTACCTTTAAAAGCAAATGATAAAAAAAAAATAGTTTTGGTCTTTTGCTTTGACAAAAAAAATGTTTACTTCCAGCCTGGACCAGAAGTGACGTCATGACTTTGCTCCAGTCCTCCAAGGCCATAGAGGCAATCAAAGAGGATCTAGTCTTTGATGGCCTCTGGGACTAGCCGGACGCATGGTCAGATTGAGCCAGTGGAAACGGAAAGCCCGAGAAACATTGGCGGCTCATGATGAGCCACTCAGAACACTTTCATGAGAAAGCCAGCCGCCGCCTGTAAAAAACAATACTGGGGTTATGGCTAATATCTTCAGCCATAAACCCAGTAAACCACTTCAAAGCACATTGCATTTCTTTGCAGCACATCACAACATGCTGTGCAAAAATTGAAACTGTCCTATTTTTTCAGAATGCAGTAGTACAAGGTGATGGTGTGAACTGACACAATAGAAAATCAGACTGTTTGTCTTTTCCTTGTCATATGACTGTGGTGGGCTGTCTCGTCCAACACAGGTTCAAAGAAAGATCAAGTTAGAAACACTGCTGATGTGAACAAGCCCGCAGTAAGAACATGCAGTCCATTCCATAAATGGAATGGACAAGACCTGTTTCTGAAGTGGAAGAAACATTTAGGTCCCACACGAGAGCAGTTTTTGAAATTCCCTTGGAGTGTCAGGAAAGAGAGAGTAACTTTGTTGTAATACTGTGCTGAATTGCAACAAATCTGTATTAAAAAAAAAAAACAATGTAATTGCTATAATATTTAAGAATGTGTCTGATTTTACTGATCATGATCTTCTGCCTGCACGGAAAGGTTATGCTAAAGTTACAAATTAAAGTTACAAATAATGAACAGTGGGGTTTACTGTATATGTGCTGCGATGGAAAGTTATGACATCCAAAAAAGTAAGACTGTCCAGTTGCTCCAGCTGTGCTCTCAATCAAAAACCTAATTACGTAGGGCTAGAGAAAGCAGAGTTAGATCTTGTTTGCACAAGCAAGCAGGGGGTGGCGGTAAAAACAGGAAGTTGAGCTGCGGTTTTACAGCACCCAAAACCACAAAGGAATACGGCCACTGGTCATGTTAGTACACATCGCGGCGCAGCAGCACCACACCTGCGCTAAAGCAAACTTTATAGCACAGGTCGTGTTCGACAGGCAGTACTACCACCAAACAAGACTCATTGAAGTAAATGAGGCAACACCACAACTACTCTGCAATCATTTGTAATGCATAGTGGTTTTCAAAGCTTAAAGGAGCACTAAACCTTTTTTTTTTTTTGCTTAAAAATAACAAACATGTTATACTTACCTCCACTGTGCAGCTCGTTTTGCACACAGTGGCCCCGATCCTGGTCTTCTGGGGTCCCTCGGCGGCTGTCTTGGCTCCTCCCCGCAAGGACTCCACACCTTAATGCGAGTGAGCTCGCATGGTGTGGAGTGATTGCGGGCGCGCTCCCGTGATACAGTGGCGGCCATAGCCGCCGACTGTATCACTCGGCCCCGCCCCCGGCGTGCCGCGTCATTGGATGTGATTGACAGCAGCGCCAGCCAATGGCTGCGCTGCTTTCAATCTATCCAGTGTAGCCAATCGGCGGCCAGGCAGAAAAACGAAGAGGATGACGGGGACGAGCATGGGACTTTCGAGGGGCCAGGTAAGAAAAACGGGGGCTCGGGGGGGGGGGGCGGTATTGTCGAATGTTTTTTCACCTTAATGCATAGGATGCATTAAGGTGAAAAAACATGTAACTTTACTACTCCTTTAACGCAGGCATTGACGAGGTGACTTGTCGCCTCTGAATAGTAATGCACTAAGGATGGCTTTTAGGAGAGGTGGTAATGATAGCCACACATGTAAATTAGCCAATAGGGATTGTTGATAAGAGGGCAAAACAAGGTTAGAAGTGAAATAAGATCAAAACAGCTTTCACCCTAAGAACTGTTGATGCATCCTACCACCCTCTGCTTTTTGCAACTGGATACGGGAATATATGTGGACTGGACTTCTAGAGAAGGTGAATAACCTTCTGGAACAAACCCAAAAACTGAAGGGCAAATTTTGGTTAGCCATGCAGCTGGAATTAGTTCTGGAGGGGTTTCAGCACTGCAACCCCATTCAGAAAGCTCCTGAATGCTGTATGTGATCTTGGGCAGCCTATGGGTGTTTAGCCCTTACAGCTTATGCCCCGTACACACGATCGTTTTTCATGCCGTTAAAACTGCCATTTTAAAAAATGGCCCTGAAAAATGATCGTGTGTATGCTCCAGAGCATTTTTAACGACGTGAAAAACGGCCATTAAAAATTCCGGACATGCTCTCTTTTTTCACGTCGTTTTTCATGTCGTTTTTTTTAACAACGTGAAAAACGATAGTGTGTATGCTTTCACGACGTGAAAAAAAACGCGCATGCTCAGAAGCAACTATGAGACGGGAGCGCTCGTTTTGGTAAAGCTAATGTTGGAAATGGAGATGGCACATTCGTCACGATGGAATTAATAGCATCGTTTTAATGCTGCGCATTCCGTTCTTCTTTTGATAATGCTTTAAAATTACCCTCTTTTGATAATGACATTGAGAGTTATGCCAAACTTGTTTCTAAAGTAATTCCAAATTGCTCTAATGATTGTAAAATATTATTTATAAGCCGCACCTCCCTCCTAAATAATACTAATAATAATAAAATAATGTAATTCTCCTTTTTTCTTTAAATTTTATTTTCCTATTGTGTTTTTTTTTTGTGGCCTTTTTTTTATTATTTAGGCTTAAATTATTCTTGTGTAAAGTTACCACAACAACCTTCCAAATGTGTCTCATTTGGCCTCAGGGAGGTTTGTGTCCCCTGATAATAACAATAATATAATTTGAGATGTCCCTGCCTGCTCCCTAGCAAGCTCTCTTTTGAAATACAAATCACATAGTCAAGTATTTTAAGGGCACTAAATTGTTTTTTATTTCAGAACATTAACAAATTAAAGTGGAAGGCAGCACTGGAGAGCCTGCTTGCATTTGTGCATCCCTTTGACCCCACAACAACCATCCAAGATGTCCAAACCAAAATATAGATTAGATCCCCAAAAAAAAGGAGCCCAATCTTGTCTTGAGCTCCCAGAGGTCAGGAGCCACAGCAGATAAGTCCTATATGTCCCCAGTCTGTGGTAGTACAGCAGGCATTATTTTCTCCTCTTCCTTGTAGCCTTCTCTCCAGCCTTCTCTGCAGCCTTGGTTGGTTTCTTCCTTGGAGGCTGGGGATCAGGAGGAGAGGTTGTGGCAGGAGGAGTAGTAGGAGGAGGAGGAGGAGGTGGAGGAGTAGGGACAACCTCCGTTATGTCCGTGTACCTAGTGAGTTCACCCAGCATGCCCTTATTGATGACTTTCAATAGCAGGGTCTCACTGAATTTTTTTTGCTGCAACTCCATTTGCCCTAGTTTGTGGGCGAGGACTGCGGCAAATCCCTCATCAACAGAGGGTGCCTCTCTGAGGGCCGCTGTTGCCTCTCTGAGGAAGGCCCTGGTTTCCTCCTCCACCTGCCTACCTCTCCTTGGCCCTCGTGGTTTAACTACCAGGGGAGGCGTCTGGGCTCTTGTGCTGGGCCAAGCCTCCTCCTGGGTGCCACTGGGCCCAGCCTCCTCCTGGGTGCCACTGGGCCCTGCCTCCTCCTGATCCCCAACATCACCCTCTTCCTGGCTCTGCTCTGGCTGTAAAAAAAGAAAGGGACATTATTTATTTTGCCACATCATCAATCACAGACATTGTTCACCTCTAGACATTGTTGAAATCAATGCCAAAAGTTATGTCATTTTCATTGATTCCGCATCCTGGTTTTGTTGTCTTGTGCACATAAAATTAGGCCACTACTGTATCTTGCTCTTCACAAACTTTATTGGTAGAAGTGTACATACCTTTAACAATACTAACATCTATTTAAATTCTACAATTTTGTAAGATATAAATATAGATATCAATACTTTACCTGGCTTCATATCTCCAAATCTGCCTCCTCAAGGCCCTGATCTTGATCCTCAGAGGAAGCCAGAGCAGGGTTGACAGGAAGGCTGGAGGACTGGCTGCAGGGAAGGCTGGAGGGTTGGGTACAAGGAAGGCTGGATTGACCTCTGGGGGGGGAAGGGTGGAGAGAGATTCCCGCACTTCCAGCTGGTCATCCAGAAAAGCAAGCTTACTGTAGTACCACAGACTGGGTTTATAAACCTTATCTGCTGGTGCACCTGACCTCTGGGACCTCAGGACCATAGTCCTCTGGGTCCTGTATGTCCCTCTGATGGTCGCAATTTTGTTTTTGACATCTTGGAGAGTTGTTGTGGGTATCTTTGTTTGCACAAATGCAAGCAGGCTCTCCAGTGCTGCTTTCCTGGCGTCTTTATTTTTATTACCGCCACTTTTTGTTTGCCATAATATAGGGAGCTCTTGCCATTTGTCGATGAACTCCCCCATGAAGTCTGGGTTTTTAAAAGTATTCATGATATCTGTAAAAGCGAGAAACCAAAAAAAAAATATATTTCAGGCAACATTCCTCAACTGTGCATTGTCTACATATTTTGAGCACACAAATCTCCTCGTCTGATGAACCTCAAAAAGTAAAATTGTTAGGTACCTTCGTCACGACGTTCGTTGCTAACTCCCTCTCCCGACAAATGAACGTATTTCCCAGACATGGATCTTCACTTGATATACACAGCGCATGCGTGAAACTCCGCACGCTTTCCCCGCCCCTGACGTTCGATATTGTACTTTCCCCGCCCCTTCTCGCTCGTAGTGCTGAACAAAACATGGCGGAGACACAGGTGGCTGAGATTACCTCTACAGAGGATGAAATTACAGAGGAGCCCAAATCAAGACCCAGGAGATATAAGGCATCCAACATGTCATTCGAGGAAATGGTGGAGATGGTCGCCATTTTAAAGAAGGAGGATTATGATGCCAAGCATGGTCCGTATAAAAGGCCTAATCTGGTCAAGTCCAGAATTATGGGCAAAGTGGTCAAAAGTCTTCACAAAAAATTCGGGGTGTGCAGAACGAAGGAACAGCTCAGAAAACGATGGTCAGATCTGAAGTTGCGGGAGGCCGACCAATAAAAAAGAATCAAGAAAGTTATATTAAAAAGTAAGTAATTTTTTTTTAGTTTCCATGGTACATATTATTTTCTTGTATTCTGTCGTGTATTTTTAACTTTCATATAGTACACTGAAAGATACCATCTTTCAGGTTCGTCCGCACAGTAAACGGACGTATTAAACCTCTTTCTCCGTACAGTTCCTCAAACGATGTTTTAGGATCATCCAGTGTGAACACCCATGTATTTTGGTTTATTTGGGGGAGTAAATTTGGGCCTCACTTATTTTTTGGGTGCTAATCCAAAGGACATTTGTTCGTTTGAAAAAACGATATGCATGGTAATGTTAAGGGAGTGAATGCTCAGCAGCTGATGAAACATCTGAACGCAGTAGTACAAGTGTGGGCCGGCCTAAAGCCAAAAAGCTTGAGGGTGTCACACACAGGTGATCCTGTGTAGATACTTTGGGGTGTTACAATGTGTCAAATTTGTGTTCAAAATGTATATGCACTGGTTTGGGCTATGTATCCAATCATTTGTCCCGGTTGGCACAGGGGGTAAAATTTAAAATGGAGCATGCTTCAAAAGAATGATTACAAAGTATTTTTTCATGTTTCTTATTTTAGCAAAATTGAGTCGCTACTAATGAAACTATTCATTTTATTTCAATCTCCCTAGGGATTCGAAAAGCTACCTCAGATGAGACGAGAATTGCAACACCTACAACAATACCCCCAGAACCCCAGGATGGAGAGGAATGTGATGTTGTGGAAGTGGAAAGTGGCACCACCACAGGTCAGAGAGAAACCAGACACATGCATGTTAAATAGATGTAGGTCTACATATTCTATCCTACATATTTCTTTTTACATTTAGGTGCAGTTCTGGCCGAAGACCCCAATAAGTTGACACATCACAGTGCCCAGATCCTGATCCAATACCTGATGGTCTGCTGTCGTGACCTCGAAAAAATTAAGGGAGACTTGCTAGAGATCAGGGCAAATACAAAGCGGGTGGAGGAAAGGCTCCAAAATATCATGGCTGTGCTTGGGCGTGTCTAATGTTTTTACACCAAATAACGTTTTACTAGCAGAGTTTTATAAGTTTTTTTGTTATTTTACCCTTTAATGACTAGCACATGTTTAGCTTTTTCAAAATTTTGACGAATATAGTTTGTTTATGCATGGCTGGTCATGCGTTTTAATACACCCGAAATTAAGGGAACATCCACATTTCTAAGGAAGTTTCCCACCTAAAAAAAGAAATAAAGGTAGTTTTACATAACAAATCATTGTGGCTTCATTATGTAAATGTGGTGCTGAGTGAACTAATCAATGTTTGGTGTTTACACTGACAATGAAGGCTAATTAAAAGATTGTTTAATCCACATGGCAAAACAAGTGCACTAGGTAAACCTACCAGAAACATCAAACATTATACAATAAAAAATCCAAACCAATCTTTACTCAAGAAAAAGTTTTATTTTTTTGGTATAAAATTATTATAGATTGTCTGGCATTTCAATGGCCCCCCTACCCATAAAATAGTCCACATATTGGTTACGGACCTCACGTCCGGTTGGGGGGGCCAAGCCAGGACGGCCAGGTTCCAGGGCCACCAAAGTTTCTGCATTGATTAAAGAGGCCTCAGGCCCACTCAAAGATATATAACTCGTTGAATGCACCCTTAGGAAATTATGCAGCACACAGCACGTCATAACCACATGGTTCCATTTGTATGGGGCAAGGTGGATGGAGGTAAGGAAGAGGCGAAATCGGCTGGCCATGATCCCAAACGCATTTTCCACCACCCTTCTGGCTCTGGCCAGCCGATAATTGAACACCCTCCTCTCAGGGGTGAGGGTGCGTTGCGGGAATGGCCTCATCAAATGGGGTCCCAGGCCAAACGCCTCATCCGCCACAAACACAAAAGGTAGTCCCTCCACATTCTGCTCCGCTGGTGGCAAGGCCAGCAGATCCAAAAGGAGCCGTTCTCCAAACTCCGTCTGGGCAAAAACTCCTCCATCAGACATCCTGCCATTCTTGCCAACGTCCACATAGAGGAACTCGTAGGTGGCCAACACCACTGCCATCATCACGACGCTGTGGAACCCCTTATAATTATAAAAAAAGGATCCCGAATGGGGTGGTGGGACGACCCAAACATGTTTGCCGTCGATGGCTCCTCCACAGTTCGGAAAGTTCCATCGCTGGGCAAACTCGGAAGCCACATTCTGCCATTCATGTGGCGAAGAAGGGAACTGTGGAATTAAAGAAATAACAAATTAATACTTGGAGCCAGAAACATTGAAAGCTGATTTCATACACATATTCATGGCCAACATTGGTAGAAACTGTTCAAAACATAAAAAATTGGAAGCAAGAAAAAAATAAATAAAAAAAAATTATGGGGGGGGGGGGGGTTGAAGATGAGTTGGGAATATCACACATGAAGGCTGTAGCACTCTGTATTGAAGTTAACAAAAATGAAACATTCCTAGGCAAAATTTAGGGTGCGTTTTGGGTAAAGCACTACGATGGAACATAGAATAAAAACATGGAAATGACTAGGCAAGGTAGGTATGGCCCCAGGATAGCATGCTGGAGAGGTTAGGTAAGCCAAATTTACAGGTAGGCCTCAAACCCCAAACTTTAAATAATAAAATATGGGGAGAAAGGGGACATTCCCTGCAGCTAAGAATCATGTGAATTAGGGACTGCAAATAAAGCAAATTAAAATTATCCAAAAATAAAAACCATACAATGTGAATTTTTGAAGAAGAACACTTACCTTAATATAGTCCTCCTGCAAAACTTGAAGGATGGCAGAACAAGTCTCTGGTATAATGATCCCCAGAGCCTGGGGGGATATGCCTGTGGAGAACTTAAGGTCCTGCAGGCTTCTCCCAGTAGCCAGGTATCGCAACGTGGCAATGAGCCTCTGCTCAGCACTGATGGCTTCCCGCATAACGGTGTCCTGCCTGGTAATATAGGGGGACACCAAAGCCAACAGCTGCTGAAATACGGGATCAGACATCCTGAGAAAATTCCTGAAATCATCAGGATTATTCTCCCTCATCTCCCGCAACAAAGGCATGTGACAGAATTGGTGCCGCTGGAGCAACCAATTCTTGGTCCATGAACTCCTCCTGACCCTGCTCATGGCATGGAGTCGGGATACAGCATGAACCCCTGCACCAACTACAGCACGAACTCTATGACGAGTACGTAGCCGCAACATGGCTAGATAACGGTCGGCTGAACAGAACGAACTAGAAGAACGCACGGAAGAACAGCAAGGCCTATGAAGAACAAGCTGAAAAACACGAACGTGCAGAGCAGGCCGCACTGAATAAACAGATACGAACTGACTACAAGCAGTGCTAAACAGATACGAACCCACAGGCGCAAACTGAACTCCCGAAAACGATCTTCAAAGCACGAAGACTGAAAAGCGCGAATCGTCTCTCACCAAACTTTTACTAACACGCGGTAACACGGAATTAGCAAAAGCGTCCCAAAGGGTGGCGTCATTCGAACGGAACTTCCCCTTTATAGTGCCGTCGTACGTGTTGAACGTCACTGCGCTTTGCTTAATCGTTTTTTTTAATGATGGTGTGTACGCAAGGCAGGCTTGAGAGGAAACATGAAAAAAAACGAGGAGAAAAACGTCGGTTTAAAAAATGACATTAAAAATGATCGTGTGTACGGGGCATTACAGTGATTCAAACATTTCTCAACTCTAAAGTTTAAGTAATGTAAACTGAGGTGCTCCATAACATTAAAAGGTAATAGAGTAACCAAAGCTTGCATTAAGTATGGTAGTGCTAAACTAAATTCCCCACTGCTTGAGTCTCCTGAAATATCTCAATATATTTATGTACTGTAAGGGTGTCAGGGATGCCTAACACAGGCATCCAGCACAGGGTAAACAGATCATTGGGCTGCACTTAAGGAATCAGGCACCAAGTAAGTAAAAGATATATATTTATTAAGGATAAAGACATACGTGCAAAATTAAACACTGCAAACCATAAACAAGCAAGAAATACAAATATACACAGCAATCCCAAACACCTAATCTAACTATCTAACTAATATATATACACAAGGAAAGAGAACACAGATACATAAACAAGGCAGGGACAAGAGACAAGGGGAACAAGAGACCAGATGGAGGGAGCAATAAGCAAGGGGGAGCTGGAAGCAGTGATCAGGGGACAAGGCTCAGGGACAGGGAACATAGTCCAGGACAGGGCAGGAAGCAGATCAGGAACAGATTCAAGCAACGGATAAGGTCAGGCAGGGACAAGGCTAGCAGAGAGGATACTGAAGCCCTGGGCCTCAGTGAAGGGCAGGCTTATATACTCCCAGCAGCTCACATCAGGTGCAGCTTGATCAATGAAAAGTCCATCTACAGGGAGACACACGCTGGTGGCCACCAGAATTACACCCTTAGGTGCTGAAAGCAATAGTGCCACCAGCAGGTGACCTAGGCAATAACACTGATCATGACAAAGGGGTAGGGAAGGCGGGTGGCGCTCAATATCCCCCCCCCGCAAAAAAAAGGGGGGTATATTTTGTGGTTCTTTTATAGGAAAAAGCAAAAGATGGTCAAGCCAACGCCTTTTGGGTAAAAAGACTCCCCCTTCCTCAGGGCTGCTACTGTTTGTAGGTTGGTGAATGGGGAAAACCCCACATGTATGTGTCTGTAATACCAGAATTAGAATTGATGTAGGATCGATGTGTTGGCAGCGGCAGCAATATCTTTATGGTAAGAGATTATAAGTCTCCTTCCTTATCCCACTTCATCCCAGTACAGTACATCAATGCACATATCAAGCCGCCTCATTGTTGGACAAACTTTCTGGCACAATGGGTAGTTGTATATTACCAGCAGCTTAAGTCACATCAATGGTGAAATATAAACTGCAGAATTGCCACTATTGACTGGCAACAGGTGCAAGCCAATCAAAAGCAGGGGTCACGCATGAGTTATTGGGGAGCAGGGATGAGCTGAACACCCCCCTGTTCGGTTCGCACCAGAACCTGCGAACAGACAAAATGTTCGTGTAAACTTTAGAACCCTATTAAATACAATGGACTCGAACGTTCGAAATCTAAAGTGTTAATTATAAAGGCTGATATGCAAGTTATTGTCCTAAAAAGTGTTTGGGGACCGGGGTCCTGCCCCAGGGGACATGTATCAATGCAAAAAAAAGTTTTAAAAACGGCCGTTTTTTCGGGAGCAGTGATTTTAATAATGCTTAAAATGAAAAAATAAAAGTGAAATATTCCTTTAAATTTCGTACCTGGGGGGTGTGTATGATATGCATGTGAAGTGGCACATGTTTCCCGTGCTTAGAACTGTCCCTGCAAAAAATGTCATTTTTGAAAGAAAAAAAGTCATTTAAAACTGACTTGCGGCTATTAATGAATTGTCGGCTCCCGGCAATACATTCAAAAGTCATTGATAAAAAAAAAAAAAAAAGCGTGGGGGTTCCCCAGAATTCAATTACCAGGCCCTTCAGGTCTGGAATGGATATTAAGGGGAACCCTGCCGCAAATTTAAAAAAAAAATTGACGTGGGGTTCCCCCAAATATCCATTCCAGGCCCTTCAGATCTGGCATGGATTTTAAGGGGAACTCCACCCCAAATTTTAAAAAAAAATGGCGTGGAGTCCCCCTAAAAATCCATACCAGACCCCTTATCCGAGCACGCAACCTGGCCAGCCGCAGGGGAAAAGGGGGGGACGAGAGAGCGGCCCCCCTCCCTCCTGAACCGTACCAGGCCACATGCCCTCAACATGGGGAGGATGTCCCCATGTTGATGGGGACAAGGGCCTCATCCCCACAACCCTTGCCCGGTGGTTGTGGGGGTCTGCGGGCGGGGGGCTTATCGGTATCTGGAAGACCCCTTTAACAAAGGGGACCCCCAGATCCCGCCCCCCTATGTGAATTGGTAAGGGGTACATTGTACCCCTACCATTTCACGAAGAAAGCGTAAAAAAATGTTTAAAAAAAAACACACAAACACCTTGAAAAAGTCCTTTATTTAAAAAAAAAAAAAAACATTCCAGCGGTGAAATCCAGTGTCCCGCGGCGATCCCGATGTCCAGCGCTGTCCTTTATTGGTTGTGCCTGAGCGGACCTGATGGGGAACTCCCTCTCAGTATTTTAAATGTATAGACCCGCCCCTTCTAAAGTTCCCCATCAGGTCCGCTCAGCGGACCAGATGCGGAACATGAGAAGGGGCGGGTCTATACATGTATTGCCAAAGTGAGAGCAGTTCCCCATCAGGTCCGCCCCCTCGGTATGTCGGACCCGCCTACGTCATTGGCTTGAGCGGGGAACTTCCTTCACTATGTAAATTTAAATTACACAGTGAAGGAAGTTCCCCGCTCAAGCCAATGACGTAGGCGGGTCCGACATACCGAGGGAGCGGACCTGATGGGGAACTTTAGAAGGGGCGGGTCTATACATTTAAAATACTGAGAGGGAGTTCCCCATCAGGTCCGCTCAGGCACAACCAATGAAGGACAGCGCTGGACATCGGGATCGCCGCGGGACACTGGATTTCAGCGCTGGAATGTTTTTTTTTTTTTAATTATTATTTTAAATAAAGGACTTTTTCAAGGTGTTTGTGTGTTTTTTTTAAACATTTTTTTACGCTTTCTTCGTGAAATGGTAGGGGTACAATGTACCCCTTACCAATTCACATGGGGGGGGCCGGGATCTGGGGGTCCCATTTGTTAAAGGGGTCTTCCAGATTCCGATAAGCCCCCCGCCCACAGACCCCCACAACCACCGGGCAAGGGTTGTGGGGATGAGGCCCTTGTCCCCATCAACATGGGGACATCCTCCCCATGTTGAGGGCATGTGGCTTGGTACGGTTCAGGAGGGAGGGGGGGCCGCTCTCTCGTCCCCCCCTTTTCCCCTGCGGCCGGCCAGGTTGCGTGCTCGGATAAGGGGTCTGGTATGGATTTTTAGGGGGACTCCACGCCATTTTTTTAAAATTTGGGGTGGAGTTCCCCTTAAAATCCATGCCAGATCTGAAGGGCCTGGAATGGATATTTGGGGGAACCCCACGTCAATTTTTTTTTAAATTTGCGGCGGGGTTCCCCTTAATATCCATTCCAGACCTGAAGGGCCTGGTAATTGAATTCTGGGGAACCCCCACGCTTTTTTTTTTTTTTTATCAATGACTTTTGTATGTATTGCCGGGAGCCGACAATTCATTAATAGCCGTGAGTCAGTTTTAAAAGACTTTTTTTCTTTCAAAAATGACATTTTTTGCAGGGACAGTTCTAAGCACGGGAAACATGCGCCACTTCACATGCATATCATACACACCCCCCAGGTACGAAATTTAAAGGAATATTTCACTTTTATTTTTTCATTTTAAGCATTATTAAAATCACTGCTCCCGAAAAAACGGCCGTTTTTAAAACTTCTTTTTGCATTGATACATGTCCCCTGGGGCAGGACCCCGATCCCCAAACACTTTTTAGGACAATAACTTGCATATAAGCCTTTATAATTAGCACTTTAGATTTCTCCCATAGATTTTTCGAATTTGGCGCGAACACCCCAATTTGTTCGCTGTTCGGCGAACGGGCGAACAGGCAATGTTCGAGTCGAACATGAGTTCGACTCGAACTCGAAGCTCATCCCTATTGGGGAGAAGTTGAACAGCCATCACCCCATCCATCACACCAAAAGATGTATGTAACAGTGAACTTAGTGAAGCAGTTTTAGATGTAGATTAGCACAAAAGAAATACAACTCTATCCCCACCTCTCCTAAGGAAAATAAATATGAAATCACATTAATCAAAAATCACCAATTATGCAATTGCTACTTATGAAAGATTATCAGCACATTGTATCAGTACTTCATTCAAAAAGATTTCAGATACCTTCTAGGTTGTTAAGTTATCTACAACCATATTTATTTATACAATATTAAAAAGCATATTCTGCAACAGAATGCTGTGAAAAAACCCCCTTCATTTTTTATGTAGTAAACTCCAGTCCTGCAGACTTATTTTACAGTTCAATAAATATGAAACGTGGCCATCTAGCATATGCTGACATAAGTGTTTACTATTTCTGTCCGGCTGGGTACAATAAAATAGTTCATCAGATACAGTCAGTTAATGATTACACCTTCACTGCAACGTTCAACGTTAAAAGCAAAGACTTTTAACGTTGAATTCCAGGATTGATCTAACTAATCTTAAAACTGCTCCCAACCTCCTTCTAATGCTCCGTATACACGACCGGTTTTCCCGTCAGAAAAAAGTTGTATGGTTTTTCCGACGGAATTCCTCTCAAGTCTGCCTTGCATACACACGGTCACACAAAAGTCCGGTGAACTTTTGACTGCCAAGAACGCTGTGACGTAAAAGACTATGACGAGCCGACAAAATGAAGTTCTATGCTTCCGACGCATGCGTCGATTTGTTTCCGAGCATGCGTCGGAATTTAGGGCGTCAGGATTTGTACACACGATCAGAAATTCCAAACAGTTTTTTTCCTGACGGGAAAAAGGAGAACCTGCTCTCTATCTTTTTTCCAGCAGTTTTTCTGTTGGAAAAAGTCTGATGGAGCATACACATGGTCGGGATTCCCGACCAAAAGCTCTCATCAGACTTTTTCCAACAGGAAAACCGATCGTGTGTATGGGGCATAACACCTGTAGTAAGACCCTGTGAATGATGGGATGCATATACTTTCCAATTTCTCAGGCTTCTCCGTTTCAGTCACGTGATCTCCCCTGTGTCAGCCAGTGCTGGCTACAGGTGAGATGAGAGAGAGCTCTGATAATGGCTGGATTGTCCTCTAAAGCCACTACTAGTTGATAGCGGGGAGCTAATCACGAGACCAGAAATGTTAATTTATGTGTTTGGAAGGTGCAGGAAGCAGTTTTAAGATGAGTTAGATCTCATAGTTTTAACCTGGTTCCTGCAAGAGACTATATGTTCTGCACTTCATCCAGCACAGTCCACTCCTGAGCCATGAGTCATCAGTCAGGTGTGTCTTTTCTCTATACAGTAAGTTCTCTGCTGAGGTGCAGTGGTTCCACAGAAATAATTTCTGTTTGTGCTTTAGCTGCCAATCCAGCAAAACTGTTCAATATTGCATCGCCCCAATATGCAGGTGTCACCAAGGGGTTAACACCAACAGCCAACCAACACACCAACATCTCCCCAGCATCTTACTTTTTCAAGGAGTCTAGCTGGACAGAAATATGAAAGGGTTAGTTCACATTTTTAAACAAAATACTGTGCAATCAAGGGGTCCTAGCTGTGTAAAAATTATTGTCCAGCTTAGAAAACTGGGGCTTAGTTTACATAACATACCTTTGGTGGCATATCAGTGAACCAAGTTCTTCCCCAAAGCAGGGCCAAAAAACTGCCATCCTGATTTACAATATGTTCCTGGTCCAGCTATAGAACATGGGATGCATTGTCCATTGAGCATGCCCTCAGCATCACAGAAACAAGTGCTCTCCAAGTTCTCTCCCTTGTTCACAAGTGCTTGTTGTATGATATTAGGTTGGGGTAAAGGTGGGGAGCATTGGGGTTTCCCAAATAAAGGTCCTTCATGTTCTCAAGAATGTCAGTCATTTAAAAACATATCAGAAAAATTTACACTCATAATTAAAAATTACAGTATTTCTTTTTAACACTTTCCCGCCAAGCCTATAGCAGAATGACAACTGGATGGTGGCTTTACCATTCTGACTGCACAACATATGACGTCCTTTGCATCACGCAGTTTGTGCACACCCCCGGGGGGGTGCACAGCACTGCGATTGGTGGAGAGCTGTGTCACAGCGCATCACTGATCAGGGTAAAGAGCCAATGATGTAGGCTTTTTACCAAGTGATAAGCTGTGCCCAGTCACAGCCGATCACATGTAAACAAATGCCGGTTATCAGCATTTCCTTTCCTCAGCGCTGTCAGTGTCTAAGGAAAGGAAAGCCGATAGTTAAAGAGGACATATACACTGATAATCAGGGCACTGATCATTAGTGCCCTGATGATCAGCGCAGTCCCATCAGAGCAAAATTTCAGTGTCCATCGGTGCAGCATATCGGTGTCTATCAGTGCAACATATCAGTGTCCATCAGTGCAGCATATCAGTGTCCATAAGTGCCGCCTATCAGTGCCCATCAGTGCTGCCTACCTATCAGTGCAGCCTCATCAGTGCCTAGCAGTGCAGCTTATCAGTGCTCATCAGTGCCCAACAGTGCCGCCTCATTAGTGCCCATGAGTGCAGTCTCACCAGTGCCCATCAGTGCAGTCTCATCAACGCAGCCTCATCAGCGCACATCAATGAAGAAGAAAAATAATTTATTTGCAAAATAGTATAACAGAAACAAAGAAAACAATTATTTTTTCTAAATATTTGTTTACCAAAAAAAAAAAAAAAACCCAGTGGTGATTAAATACCACCAAAAGAAAGCTCTATCTGTCTCAAAAAATTATAAAAATGTCATATGGGTACAGTGTTGCATGACCAAGCAATTGTCATTTAAAGTGGGACAGCGCTGAAAGCTGTAAGTTGGCCTGGGTAGGAAGGGGGTGAAAGTGCCCTGTATTGTGGTGGTTAAAGCTCAACTTCAGGAAATCGAAAAGATCTCCCTTAAAATGGGGCTGTGTGCACACTGCATGTGTTTACGGCTCATCTATTTTAGGTAAGAGTAAAGCACTTTTACTTAACTGAACCTCTGCTTCCCTGGCAGACATCGCTCCCCCATGATCTGGCGTTGGAATGTCCATTGGCAACATCATGTCCAATTCAGGGCAGCATCAGTCTTGATTACGTCAGGACCTTAGACTGCCAGAGCAATAGGGAGACGACATTACAGGGACAGGTAAGCAGCATGAGAGGGTAAGTAAATCTTTTTTTCTATGACCCCTTGACCTAAACAAGCAGCAAATCCTTGCAGTGCAGGCATAGACCTGCAAGGGAGATTTTTTAGATTTCCTGGAGTTCCGCTTTAAGTTTATTGTATGCCAGTTTTTATCAGCTGGCACAGCTCTCTCTGCATACAAAAGTTTACAAACATCTCAGCAGGATAGCAAGATAAATATTTTATAATGAAACTAACTTCATGTGGCTATTAGTTACTATGGAAATATTAGACTTTAAATTTTTCATGATTCAGATTACACCTGTTGTGTATAAACACTTTTTTGATAGCCTGCAATTATTCTTAAGGTCTCTTTAGTTAAAATAATAAGTTGACCACTTAACAGAAAAATAAATAATAAAACCAAACAGAAAATCTGATCTAGCCTTTGTCTAGCAAAAAAAAGACATTCAAAAATGATGTTAAAGGCTTTCATGGTCTACGCCATTAGTAGAAATTACGGTATGGGTAACATAAAAGCTATGGTGTTTAGAAAGCCCATCAGTGGGATTTAATAAATGGATTTCATTAAACTCTAAACTCTTTGCTTTCTAAAACAACAGAACCAATATATTAATCCTACTACAAATGAACCAAACCTGGCCTAAAACATTTCCAAAGTAACAAAAGTGCTGTGAATCGTGAACATCTTCTGGTGCTGTAAGTAACTTTGTACGTAATCAAGCCAACCCTTGTATCTCTGTGAAGCCCCCTAGATCCTAGGCCCAAGTCCATACATGGGACCTTAAGAACTTTTAAAATGGCACAGGGACATTGGCTATTTGTCTCAGCACTGTTTTAAAATGGCACTTTGACTCAATGGCTCTTGTGGATCCCTGCTGATACTAGCATTCGAATCACTTTCTCTCAGACAGCTAGGAGCCAGTGCTAGGCCCAGGAGTTAACATAATCACTTCCTAGGCTTCTGGTTCCTTCACAGATTATTCCATAAGAATGCGCTTTAGAAGATCACAACACATTGTGTAAACATTGGGAGTGTAGTGATGTCATGCCACTTCCTGTTAGTACAAAGGATTATGCAAACTATTTTTCGCTTTCCTGAATGTGCCAGAATGAACGATTGATAGGGCAATAAAGCCCTCCTAAAGTAAAATGTACAGTATATGTTAACTTTGAACTTTACCATTTACTACATTACCTAAACGTTAGCCCTCGTACACACGGCCGAGATTCTCGTTGAAAAAAACATGTCGTTTTTTTCGACGAGATTCTTGGACAAGAAACTTGTCCCGGCCGAGTGTACACACGCTCGTTTCAAAGAACCCGCGGTTCTTTGAATGGAGCGTACGCGGTGACGTCATCGACTACGACGAGCATGCGCTCGTCACATTCGATGCCGTCGCCGCCATCTTGGTATACCCTACGTATGCCTAGGAAGCTACCGCGCATGCGTCGAATTCATTTCGAACATGCGCGGGCTTCCGGGAGGACAGGTAAGTGTACACACACTCACTTTTCTCGTCGAGAAACCCGATAGCCGCGTACACACGACCGATTTACTCGGCAAGACCTCTCTGCCAGCAAGTTTCTTGCTGGTTCTTGCCGAGAAAATCGGCCGTGTGTACGAGGCCTGACACTAATGTGATATTAATTTAGGGCCAATGCACACAGTTTTATGATCTTACATGGAAAAGTCAGATACACCCTATTTCTTACAATGCAGGCAGCTCCTGATGCCTAGCATCCTCGATTGCTAGGATGGTAGGCCCACAAAAACATGCAGCACATATGTAACCACCCTGCCATAATCAGAGGTGGTTAGTAAATGTAATTTTGCCCACTCTAATTTATAGATTTTTACTTAGCTCTCCTCTAAGTTCAGGGTTACTGCTGTTCCCGGTTGCTACCACTGGATATCTTTGGCACTTGGGGCAATAGACATGGGACTTATAACCATCCTGAGTTATGAATATTTATGTCCCCTCTGATCAGCCACTAGGAGGGTTATGTTCAGTGGTGTATGCTGGGGAGAGGATATAAATATTTGGGAAGTGGCTGGGTGAGTTTTCTTTTCTGGGCTGAGGACTGGGAAGGTGTGTGCAATGGAGTTTGTGCTGACTAGGCCAAAAGCCTCGTTGGACCTAGCACTGCCCTAGACTCTGACTGGTTGAGGAGGGTACAGCACCCAGAGTCTAGAGCCAGGAAAGACAGTCCTGTAGGATCCTGGTACCACTTTTCGGATGAAGGAGAAGTGTGGCAGAGCCCGGAAACCATGTTGCTGGAGGTATTTGAAGTCATAACCCTGTCTCCCTGTGAGTCAGAGAATATAATTCTGAAAAAATAATAAATTGACTGGCATCCTTTGTTGTTGTAACTCTCCACTGCGGCCATTAATTAACCCTGGGGCAATGTCATCCTGCCCCTGCTTTGGGGGTATTTCTTTCCCAGCAAGAGGTCTCTACACATATTTTTTTGAATGCAAGGCCACAGCTCTAGTTTAAAGTAGTGGCAAATCCTAACATAATGACATTTAGTTTGATAAAAAGCTGTGTGCCAGAAACAGTTGGTATGCATTTTATTTTAGAATATACTGTTTTAAGCTTCTTTCTTTTTTGTTACTTTTATTTTTACTGCATACATTTGCGCTGGTGACAGCTGCATGTCTTTGCTCAGGATCAGCATCCTAATGATAACAACAGTGGAAAATGCATGAGTAGTGAGCCTAAAGTCTCCTCTGGAAGTCTTTTGGAGTTAAAGTGGAGCTCCAGCCCCACCCCCTTTAAGTATTGGCTTGAACAAACTCAAATCTTCCTGTTTGGCCTTGTAAAGATTTATTAAAGTAAAGTATACTAACATAACAGCCATTACAATGCTATTTCCCTTAAAACCCTTTCCATACAGGGCTTTTTATACCACTTCCATACCTGGCCTATTCTGGCATTTCTCTCCTACATGTACAAATCATCATTCTTTTGCTAGAAAATTACTCAGAACCCCCAAACATTATATATGTTTTTTTTTTAGCAAAAACCCTAGGGAATAAAATGTTGGTTGTTGCAACTTTTTATCTTGCAAGGTATTTGCGCAATAATTTTTCAAACGCATTTCTTTTTGGAAAAAAAATGGTTTCATGAATTAAAAAATAACAAAACAGTAAAGTTAGCCCAATTTTTTTGTAAAATATGAAAGCTTATGTTACGCCGAGTAAATAGATACCTAACATGTCACGCTTTAAAATTGCACACACTCATGGAATGGTGGCAAACTTCGGTACTTAAAAATCTCCATAGGCGACACTTTGAAATTTTTTACAGGTTACCAGGTTAGAGTTACAGAGGATGTCAAGTGCTAGAATTGTTGCACGCGCTCTAACGCACGCGGCGATACCTCACATATGTGGTTTGAACAACGTTTACATATGTGGTCTGGACTTACGTGTGCGTTCGCTTCTGAGCGCAAGCTATTGGGGACAGGGACTTTTAAAAAAAATATATATATTTTTTTTTTTTATTTTACTTATTTTTTTTTATTTTTACACTTTTTTTTACACTTTTTTTTTTATCACTTTTATTCCTATTACAAGGAATGTAAACATCCCTTGTAATAGGAATAGTGTGTGACAGGTCCTCTTTATGGAGAGATGCAGGGTCAATAAGACCCCACATCTCTCCTCCAGACTGGAAAGCATGAGATCGGGAAAAATAAATCACTGATCTCATGCTTTCAGCCGCTTTACCTTTGGGAACCCGGGCGTGACGTCATCACATCGCGCCCAGGCCTCCGACGGTCATAGAGATGACTGGTGACCATCTGGTCACCAGTCATCTCTATGCTCATCATGTGACCACTGGCGCCGGACGATTCTTTCTCCGGGCCCCCGATGGCACGGGAGAGCACGGAGAAGCACCGGATGGCGGCGGGAGGGGGGGATGTCCCCTCCCGCTGCCTATAAGAACGATCAAGCAGTGGAACAGCCGCTATGATCATTCTTATGGTGCGCAGAATCGCCGGCTGAAGAGAAGGATATCTGAATGATGCCTCTAGCTGCAGGCATCATTCAGATATCCCCCCACAAACCCAGGACGTCATATGAAGTCCACCTGGAGGGAGAGAGGGTTCCTGCCAGCGTCATTTTACAATGAGCCGGTATGGAAGTGGTTAAATGTTAAAGTCTGCATAAACCTTCAGTTTAAATTAGTTTTTTTTTCAAAGCAGTCACAGTCTAATAGAAAAGCCTGCCCCCAGCTAGTAGCTGAAGACTGAAATCCCTGTCTCTGTGGGGGAAACAGTTCTCTAGACATACAGTACCCTCTACTGGGTAATCTCCTCAGTTCTAACTGTGACTCAGCAAGAGGTGTGTTGAACATCTGTAAAGTGATTACTGCTTCAACATAGAAAGTCCCACTCTGCAGCATGCTGGCAGGACACAGGCTTTTCTACTCAAGCTTCGGCTTATTTTTAAGAAAACATACCATAAGACATTGAACACATTTTGTTTTCACATGATTGAAATGTAGCCAATTTAATCTAAGCACTTGATTGGTATTTTCTGTTTTAGCCAGTACTCCAGTACTTGCCATATAATCAAGTGCTAAAAATGTTAGCTAACAGATCTTAGGGAATTGATGCTCGGCTGATTGGCTGGCTCAGCCTTTCATTCAACAGAGATGACATGATTAGTGTTCTGATATTTTCTCATGAAATTGTCTCTAGAGGGAGTTTAAAAAGGTCAGGGTACTGGTGACTTGTTACATTACTATAGGTTCACTTTGAACTCCTGTACCTGTACACATATTTTTTTTCTATGTATTCTATGTGGTATCAGCCACTGAAAGATAACACTACCTGTAAGTCAGGTTTTGTGTTATGTTGTTTTAACAGCAAAATACCATAACACAAGACACTACTTAGAGTCAAATACTAATTATATCTGTTAAAATGTCTCTCCAGCACAAACATTTTTGCACATTGTCAGTAAAATAATTAACTGTGATTATTATAATTAAACATACCACATAACCTCTTTTTTTTCTGAACTGGATTTGGCCTCTTTTTGTTGAAGAGGAACCTTCTAAAGGAGCATATGTTCACTGTGCTTGAGGTGGAAAAATGAAAGAGATAAGGTGTCAGATTTTGGATCATAGCCACTTTTGGCAAGGATAACAAGTGACAAGTGATTGGAAAATTCGGCTGAAAAAAGCCAATTTGCTTTCTTTCACTGAGACTATTTTTGTCATTGCAGCATCTCTGATCCCACCAAGAACAGCTGTTTCCAATTCCGCAACTGATGGCTCGTCTACTCGTCTTGTGTGCCTCCTCTACCCAACCTTTGCTTAACTGAATGAAATGGTGCTGAAAAGGATATTGGTCAAGAAGATTAGCATAGAAAAAGAAATAACAGAGATATAGTACAGCAGAACCGTTAAGCAATATGGAGAAAGGGAGTCTACTAATAAAGTAGAGCCATTCCTTCCAAGAGGCAAAATGCTAAATCTTAATTCAAGTGGGACCCCTCAGGAGGGGCTGGACACAAGATTTTTATTACATATGATAGATAGATAGATAGATAGATAGATAGATAGATAGATAGATAGATAGAGTGTCTTGAAAAAGTATTCATACCCATTGCAATTTTCCACTTTCTGTCAAGTTACAACCAAAAACGTAAATGTATTTTATTGGTATTGTATGTGATACACCAACACAAAGTGGCACACAATTGTGAAGTGGAAGGAAAATGATAAATAGTTTTCAACACTTTTTACAAAAAATATGTGAATAGTGTGGCATGCATTTGCAGGGCTGGTGCAAGGATTTTCGACACCTTAGGTGGAACCTCATTTTGCCACCTCCCTTGGCTCCACCCCTGTCTCCACCTTCTTTGCCCTGCCCATTTATACCCTACTTTTTTAATGAAGCACCCATCAAATGCAGCCTCACCAGTGCCCATCAAATGCAGCCTCACCAGCGCTTATTAATGCAACCTCACCAGTGCCTATCAATCCAGCCTACCAGCACCCATCAATGCAGCTTCACCAGCGCCCATCAAATGCAGCCTCACCAGTGCCTATAAATCCAGCCTACCAGCACCCATCAAATGCAGCCTCACCAGCACCTATCAATGCAGCCTACCAGTGCCCATCAATAAAAGTTTGCTTGCTTCCATTCATTCAGGAGTCGGGACACAGACACAGTCCTCCGCCGCCGCTGCGCCTCTGACACTATGTGCGAACTATGTGCGAACAGAGCGGCGGCTGCCTGCTGATGCTGAGACTTAGTTGCTTGCTGCAGAGAGAAGAGAGTAGGAACACAAGCAGCAGTGGGCCCTTGGCAGCTGCCTAGTTTGCCTAGTGGTAGCACCGGCCCTGTGCATTTGTATTCAGCCCCCTTTACTCTGATACCCCTAACTAAAATCTAGTGGAACCAATTGCCTTCAGAAGTCACCTAATTAGTAAATAGAGCCAACCTGTGTGTAATTTAAAGTTGTAAAGAAGTTTAAAGCAGGGTTAGGTTATAAAAAGCTTTGAACATCTCACGGAGCACTGTTCAATCCATCATCCAAAGATGGAAAGAGTATGGCACAACTGCAAATCTACCAAGACATAGCCATCTGCCTAAACTGACAGGCTGGGCAAGGAGAGTATTTATCGGAGAAGTTGCCAAAAGGCCCATGGTAACTCTGGAGGAGCTGCAGATATCCACAGCGCAGGTGGGAGATTCTGTCCACAGGACAACTATTAGTCGTGCACTCCACAAATCTGGCCTTTATGGAAGAGTGGCAAGAAGAAAGCCAGTGTTGAAAGAAGGCCATAAGAAGTCCCATTTTCAGTTTGCGAGTAGTCATGTGGGGGACACAGAAAACATGTGGAATAAGGTGCTCTAGTTCAGATAAGATCAACATTTTACTTTTTGGCCTAAAAGCAAAACGCTATGCGTGGAGGGAAACAAACACTGCACATCACCCTGAACCCACCGTGAAACATGGTGGTAGGCAGCATAATGTTGTGAGGATGCTTTTCTTCAGGAGGGACAGGGAAGCTGGTCTGAGTTGATGGGAAGATGGATGGAGTCAAATACAGGGAAGTCTTAGAATAAAACCTGTTAAAGTCTGCAAAAGACTTGAGACTGGGGCGGAGGTTCACCTTCCAGGTAGGGATGAGCCGAACACCCCCGGGTTCGGTTCGCACCAGAACCCGCGAACGGAACTGAAAGTTCACACGAACGTTAGAACCCTATTAAATACAATGGATGCGAACGTTCAAAATCTAAAGTGCTAATTATAACGACTAATATGCATGTTATTGTCCTAAAAAGGGTTTGGGAACCCAGGTTCTGCACCAAGGGACATGTATCAATGCAAAAATAAGTTTTAAAAACTGCAGTTTTTCGGGAGCAGTAATTTTAACCACTTAACGACCGCTCACTGTATATATACGTCGGCAGAATGGCACCGACAGGCACAATCACGTAGAGTGTACGTGATTGCCTTTGTACAGTTGGGGGGTCCAATCGGACCCCCCTCCTATACAGTGAGCGGCCGTTAATCGTTCGGGAGCGATCCAGGATGAGGGGGCAGCCGTTGGATTCCGGCCACCCCCTTGCGATCGCTCCCGGCGAATGAAAAAGCCCCCTCTGTCACACACAGGCAGAGGAAGCAGGAGGAAGTGATGTCATCTCTGGTGCGGCGCTCACATATACCGAGCGCCGTACTAGAGAAGACATCAGGTCAGTGCACAAAACACTACACTGACACCAGAACACATAGGGACATAAATCGCCCCCCCCAGACACCCCCAGATCACCCCCCAGGCCCCAGTCACAGTGTCACTGATTGCAGTGACCATTTATTTACTGATCACTGCAATCAGTGACATTTGTGACTGTAAAAGTGTCACTACAGTCAGTTTTAGGTCCAGTGTAGCCCCCTAACCCGCCCCTAATAAAGGTTTAACCCCCTGATTGCCCCCCAGATATCCCTTTCACCCCCTATCACCACTGTCGCTAAGCGATCATTTTTCTGATGCTGCCTTAGCGTCGGTGATGCCGATCGGTAGCCAGTAATTTTTTTTAGGTTCGCCGCAGGTTTTTATAGCGTCAGGTACCCCAATATATTATCTAATAAAGGTTTAACCCCCTTGATTGCCCCCCAGGTAACCCTTTCACCCCCTATCACCACTGTCGCTAAGCGATCGTTTTTCTAAACGCTGTCTTAGTGTCGGTGATGCAGATCGGTAGCCAGTAATTTTTTTTAGGTTCGCCGCAGGTTTTTATAGCGTCAGGTACCCCAATATATTATCTAATAAAGGTTTAACCCCCTTGATCGCCCCCCAGGTAACCCTTTCACCCCCTATCACCACTGTCGCTAAGCGATCGTTTTTCTAAACGCTGTCTTAGTGTCGGTGATGCAGATCGGTAGCCAGTAATTTTTTTTTAGGTTCGCCGCAGGTTTTTATAGCGTCAGGTACCCCAATATATTATCTAGTAAAGGTTTTAACCCCCTGATTGCCCCTAGTTAACCCTTTCACCAGTGATCACCATATAAGTGTTACGGGTGACGCTGGTTAGTTAGTTTGCTTTTTATAGTGTCAGGGCACCCGCCGTATATAACCCAATAAAGGTTTAACCCCCTGATCGCCCGGCGGGTGATATCAATTAGGTTTTAGCTTCAGAGAGGGTCTGCGTCACACCCCAGGCAGCGTCAGGTTAATGCCAGTAACGCTAACACCCACGCGTGAAGCATACACCCCCCTTTAGTGGTATAGTATCTGAACAGATCAATATCTGATCTGATCAGATCTATACTAGCGTCCCCAGCAGTTTAGGGTTCCCAAAAACGCAGTGTTAGCGGGATCAGCCCAGATACCTGCTAGCACCTGCGTTTTGCCCCTCCGTCCAGCCCAGCCCACCCAAGTGCAGTATCGATCGATCACTGTCACTTACAAAACACAACACACATAACTGCAGCGTTCGCAGAGACAGGCCTGATCCCTGCGACTCCAGTGCTGTAGGAGGTGATTTCACCACCACAGTTAAAAAAAAAAAGCATATATGCCGAAGCATGGGGGCAGCAGGGGCGGAGGAGCGGAGGAGCGATTTTGCTCCTAATGCCGCGTACATACGGTCGAAATTCCGACAGAGGCTTGCCCGTGGAAAAGTTTGACCATGTGTGTGCGGCATAACTTTTTTGCGGGAGGATGCCCCAATGCTTCGGCATATATAAATGGTGCATGTATGCCCATCATTAGAAGTGGGTGGATGAATGGCGGTATTCTAATGGTGGGCATACCCACCGATCAATCTCTTTTTTCGTTCAGCCAACAGGCTGCATGAAAAAAAGATTACAATACATGTCCAACAAGGACCAGCAACGTACTGGTATGTTGCTGGACTTTGAATGTTTATACCAGAATGATGCCTGCAGGTTTAGGTATCATCTTGGTATCATTCTTTTCAGCCAGCGGCCGGCTTTCATGTAAAAGCAATCCTAGCGGCTAATTAGCCTCTGGACTGCTTTTACAAGCAGTGGGAGGGAATGTCCCCCCCCCGGATATAAAAAGCGCCATTGGGAAATTGGGAAAGCATTTTATCACACCGATCTTGGTGTGGTCAGATGCTTTGAGGGCAGAGGAAAGATCTAGGGTCTAGAAGACCCCAGTTTTTTCAAAAAAGAGTACCTGTCACTACCTCTTGCTATCATAGGGGATATTTACATTCCCTGAGATAACAATAAAAATGATAAAAAAAAAAATATATGGAAGGAACAATTTAAAAATAAAATAAAAAAGCAAAATTAATAATAAAAAAATAAAAAAAGAAGCACCCCTGTCCTGCCCTGCTCTTGCCCAATGGCGAACGCAAGCGTCGGTCTGGCGTCATATGTAAACAGCAATTGCACCATGCATGTGAGGTATCACCGCGAAGGTCAGATCGAGGGCAGTCATTTTAGCAGTAGACCTCCTCTGTAAATCCAACGGGGTAACCTGTAAAGGCTTTTAAAGGCTTTTAAAAATGTATGTAGTTTGTCGCCAATGCGCGTTTGTGCGAAATTTTAAAGCATGTCGTGTTTGGTATCTATGTACTCGGCCTAAGATCATCTTTTTTATTTCATCAAACATTTGGGCAATATAGTGTGTTTTAGTGCATTAAAATTAAAAAAAGTGTATTTTTTCCCCAAAAAATGCGTTTGAAAAATCGCTGCGCAAATACTGTGTAGAAAAAAAATGCAACACCCACCATTTTAATCTGTAGGGCCTTTGCTTTAAAAATATATATAATGTTTGGGGGTTCAACATAGTTTTCTTGCAAAAAAAAATATGTTTTGCATGTAAACAAAAAGTGTCAAAAAGGGCTTTGTCTTCAAGTGGTTAGAAGAGTGGATGTAAGCTTCCTAATGTTGTGTATAAAATGCCAGAACAGTTCAAAACCCCCCCAAATGACCCCATTTTGGAAAGTAGACACCCCAAGCTATATACTGAGAGGCATGTCGAGTCCATGGAATATTTTATATGTTGACACAAGTTGCGGAAAAAAGACAATTAATTTTTATTTATTTTTTTCACAAAGTTGTCACTAAATGATATATTGCTCAAACATGCCATGGGCATATGTGAATTACACCCCAAAATAAATTCTGTTGCTTTTCCTGAGTACGGGGATACCACATGTGTGAGACATTTTGGGAGCCTAGCCGCGTACGGGACCCCAAAAACCAAGCACCGCCTTCAGGCTTTCTAAGGGTGTAAATTTTTGATTTCACTTCTCACTGCCTATCACAGTTTTTGAGGCCATGGAATGCCCAGATGGCGCAAAACCCCCCCAAATGACCCCATTTTGGAAAGTAGACACCCCAAGCTATTTGCTGAGAGATATTGTGAGTATTTTTCAGATCTCACTTTTTGTCACAAAGTTTTGAAAATTGAAAATATATATATATATATATATATATATATTTTCTTTCTTCATTTTCAAAAACAAATGAGAGCTGTAAAATACTAACCATGCCTCTCAGCAAATAGCTTGGGGTGTCTACTTTCCAAAATGGGGTCATTTGGGGGGGTTTTGTGCTATTTTGGCATTTTATGGCCTTCGAAACTGTGATAGGTAGTGAGGAGTGAAATCAAAAATTTGTGCCTAGAAATCCTGAAGGCGGTGCTTGGTTTTCGGGGTCCCGTACGCGGCTAGGCTCCTAAAAAGTCCCACACATGTGGTATCCCCGTACTCAGGAGAAGCAGCAAAATGTATTTTGGGGTGTAATTCCACATATAACCATGGCAAGTGTGAGCAATATATCATTTAGTGACAACTTTTTGTAATTTTTTATTTTTTTTGTCATTATTCAATCACTTGCGACAAAAAAAAATAAAAATTAATGGGCTCAACAGGCCTCTCAGCAATTTCCTTGGGGTGTCTACTTTCTAAAATGGGGTAATTTGGGGGGGGGGGGTTTGTGCCATTTTGGCATTTTATGGCCTTCGAAACGGTGATAGGTAGTGAGGAGTGAAATCAAAAATTTGCACCCTTAGAAATCCTGAAGGCGGTGCTTCGTTTCCGGGGGCCCGTACGCGGCTAGGCTCCCAAAAAGTTCCACACATGTGGTATCCCCGTACTCAGGAGAAGCAGCAAAATGTATTTTGAGGTGCAATTCCACATATAACCATGGCATGTGTGAGCAATATATCATTTAGTGACAACTTTTTGTATTTTTTTTATTTATTTATTGTCATTATTCAATCATTTAAGACAAAAAAAAAAATATTCAATGGGCTCAACATGCCTCTCAGCAATTTCCTTGGGGTGTCTACTTTCCAAAATGGGGTCATTGGGGGGGGGGGTTTGTACTGCCCTGCCATTTTAGCACCTCAAGAAATGAGATAGGCAGTCATAAATTTAAAGCTGTGTAAATTTCAGAAAATGTACCCTAGTTTGTAAACGCTATAACTTTTGCGCAAACCAATAAATATACGCTTATTGACATTTTTTTTACTAAAAACATGTGGCTGAATACATTTTGGCCTAAATGTATGACTAAAATTGAGTTTATGCGTGTATGACGCAAATTTCGTTTGGGTAAAACATTGCATGTCCGCACAATTAACAGTTAAAGCAGCGCAGTGCAAAATTCTGAAAATACCTCTGGTCCTTTAGCTACAAAATGGTCTGGGGCTTAAGTGGTTAATGATGCATAAAGTGAAAAAAAAAAAAAGTCAAATATTCCTTTAAATATCGTACCTGGGGGGTGTCTAAAGTATGCCTGTGAAGTGCCACGTGTTTCCCGTATTTAGAACTGTCCCTGCACAAAATGACATTTCTAAAGGAAAAAAAAGCCATTTAAAACTGCTTGCGGCTTTAATGTAATGTCTGGTCCCGGCAATATGGATGAAAATCTTTGAGAAAAATGGCATAGTTACCCCATCACCCCCCCTCCTCTACCCCAGCCCATTATCCCCCTTTGGGTCTTGTATGGATATTAAGGGGAACCCCACACACAAAATAAAAAAGGCCCTATATACTCTGAACAGCTGTATACAGGCGGTGCATACAAGACAGGGACTGTAGGTTTGTTTTTATGTAGAATCTGTTTGTAATTTTTAATAGGTACATTGTTTAAGTGTAGCTCCAGCCCAAAAAATCTATTTTTAAGCTTTTTGGAAAACATAGGGAAGGGTTATCACCCCTGTAACATTTGTTTTGCTGTCTGTGCCCCTGTTCAGAACATTTCACCTCACTTTCCGTCCCAATGACAAATGTTTTTGAAAAGTGGGGTTTTTATTGAAACAAAGGATTGGTGATAAAGCATCAGTAGAGAGGAGACACCTTTTTCCCATATCAACTCTTACAGGGGAGAATTTCCCTTCCTAGGGGTAGATTCCCTCTCACTTCCTGTTGTCTCCTTTTGTTTGCAAGTAGGAGTCGTTTGTAAGTTGGATGTTTGAAAGTAGGGGCCTACCGTATATACTCTGCTGAAATTTGCCCCTTACATGTTGGTGTTGCCACAACACTGTAAGCCCTCACAGTTACTCTTGGTGGGCGCAATAATGGGCCCTGCTGTGAATTATTAGATCAAGAATTGTAATTGCATGCCCCTGTTGAACAGGGGCTGAAAAATTGGGCCTTTGGTGGTGGTGGTGTTGACACAACACTGTAAGGCCTCACAGTTACTCTTGGTGGGCGCAGGAATGGGCCCTGCTGTGAATTATTAGATCAAGAATTGTAATTACATGCCCCTGTTAAACAGGGGCAGAAAAATTGGGCCTTAGGCACTGGTGCCACAACACTGCAACCCCTCACAGATACTGTACTTGGAGCACAGCAATGAGCCCTGTTGCAAAGTATTGCATCAAAAATTGTAATTACACGCCCCTGTTAAACAGGGGCTGAAAAATTGGGCCTAAGGCACTGGTGCTGGTGCCACGACACTGCAACCTCTCCCAGATACTCTAGTTGGAGTGCAGGAATGAGTCCTGCTGCAAAGCATTGCATAAAAAATTGTAATTACATGCCCCTGTTAAACAGGGGCTGAAAAATTGGGCCTTAGGCACTGGTGCTGGTGCCACGACACTGCAACCTCTCCCAGATACTCTAGTTGGAGTGCAGCAATGAGCCCTGCTGCAAAGCATTGCATAAAAAATTGTAATTACATGCCCCTGTTAAACAGGGGCTGAAAAATTGGGCCTTAGCCACTGGTGGCGGCACCCAGAAACAAAAATGTTCTTCCAAGCTATCATCATCAATCGGATCATTGAGGAGAAGGAGGATAGTCAGTCAACATAACAGGACAGTCACTCAGCATCAGCAGGATGTGACATTTGAAAATAAATTAGTCTGTTATATCAGCTTCAGGTGTTTGGTAGCTGGTGTTGATCCAAGACTGGTTCATCTTTATGAAGGTCAGTCGATCAACCGAGTCGGTGGACAGGCGCACCCTGTGATTCATGACAAATCCTCCAGCAGCACTGAATGTGCGTTCTGAAAGAACGCTGGATGCAGGACAGGCCAGTAGCTCAATTGCATACTGTGCAAGCTCTGGCCAGTGATCCATCCTCAAGACCCAGTAAGCCAGAGGATTTTCGGTGGGGAAGGTGTCCAAGTCTGACCTTGCCCCTAGGTATTCCTGCACCATGTATATCAGACGCTGGCGATGGTTGCTGGAACCGATCATACCTTGGGGCTGCGGACTAAAGAATTGTCTGAACGCATCGGTCAGAAGGCCACCTTCCCCACCGCTCCTTCTTTGACTGACCGAAGCCTCAGCAACTCGTTGTCCAGGACCAGGAGTTTGTAATCTCCCAGTCTCTGGGAACGCATTGCACAGACCTTTCTGCAAGGCCTCCTGGAGTTGTCTCATCCTCTGCTCCCTCTGCGACGGTAAGATAAGGTCCGCAACCTTACCCTTGTACCGGGGATCAAGGAGAGTGGCCAGCCAGTAATGGTCCCTCTCCTTGATCCGAAGAATACGAGGATCCTTCCGCAGACTTTGCAGGATCAGGGAGGCCATGCAGCGTAGGTTAGCTGAGGCATTCGGTCCGGAGTCCTCTGGGTCACTAAGGACGACATGATCCGCAGCCACCTCCTCCCAGCCACGTACAAGTTCACGGGTTTCTTGGGACTGTAAATCATCCCTAAAAGACTGCTGCTGATGATGCTGAGTGCCAGGCTCCACCTCCATGCTGACACAATCCTCCTCCTCCTCCTCCTCTTCCTGTGCGATGGGTGGGACAGAAGGAACACTGTCTGGGTAAAGGGAGCCTTGAGAGGCAAGGAAGTCCTCCTCTTCTTGCCTCTGTTCTGCCTCAAGTGCCCTGTCCATTATTCCACGCAGCGTATGTTCCAACAGGTGGACAAGAGGTACAGTGTCACTGATGCATGCACTGTCACTGCTCACCATCCTCGTGGCCTCCTCAAATGGTGCCAGGACAGTGCATGCATCCCTGATCATGCCCCACTGGCGTGGTGAAAAAAAACCGAGCTCCCCTGACCCTGTCCTGGTGCCGTAGTCGCACAGGTACTCATTGATGGCCCTCTGCTGCGTGTGCAGCCGCTGCAGCATGGCCAACGTTGAGTTCCACCTGGTGGGCATGTCACATATAAGGCAGTTCTTGGGCAGGTTCAACTCCTTTTGCAGCTCAGCCAAGCGAGCACTGGCATTATAAGATCTGCGGAAATGCACACAGACTTTCCTGGCCTGCCTCAGGACATCCTGTAAGCCCGGGTACCTGCCCAAGAACCGCTGCACCACCAGATTAGGGACGTGAGCCACACAGGGCACATGGGTCAGTTGTCCCTGTCGGAGGGCGGAGAGGAGGTTGGTGCCATTGTCGCAAACCACCATTCCTGGCTTAAGCTGGCGTGGCGTCAACCACCTCTCGGCCTGCCCCTGCAGAGCAGACAGAACCTCTGCCCCAGTGTGGCTCCTGTCCCCCAAACACACCAGCACAAGCACGGCATGGCATCTTTTTGCCTGCGTACTTGCGTAGCCCCTTGAACGCCTACGGAGCACCGCTGGTTCCGAGGACAAAGCACAGGAAGAGGCCATGGAGGAAGAAGAAGAGGAGGGGGTAGAGGAGAGAGGTGTGTCACAACCAGTAGTAGCATTTTGGAGGCGTGGCGGCGGAACAACCTCCAACACTACTGCACCTTGTCCTGCATCCTTCCCAGCTGCCAAAAGAGTGACCCAATGGGCCGTGAAAGAAAGGTAACGTCCCTGCCCATGCCTGCTGGACCATGAGTCAGCGGTAATATGCACATTACCGCTGACCACCCTGTCCAGCGAGGCCAAGACATTGCCTTCCACATGCCCTTAGAGAGCCGGAATCGCCTTCCGTGAGAAAAAGTGGCGTTTGGGAACCTGCCACTGAGGAACCGCACATTGCACAAACTCACGGAAGGGGGCAGAGTCTACCAACTGAAAAGGCAGCAGTTGAAGCGCTAGCAATTTAGCCAAGCTAGCATTCAACCGCTGGGCATGTGGATGGCTGGGAGTGAACTTCTTTCGACGGTCCAGCAGCTGGGGCAGGGAAATTTGCCTGCTAGAATCGGACGTCGGTGTACTGCTAGCAGAGTGCACGCAAGTACTTGGCTGTGACACACCTAATTCTACACCTTCATTCCTCTCAGTGCAGGTTTCAGAGAGGACTGAAGGTATAGTGGGGTTGGAGATCCCAGCTGATGCGGTGCAAGGAGAGGTCCGCTTTTTTCTTTGGTGTGGGTCTTTAAGGTAGGCTTGCCAACGAGCTGCATGGCAGGTCAACATATGTCTGGTCAAGCATGTGGTGCCCAAGCGGCTGATGTTTTGGCCACGCGATATACGCTTGAGACATATGTTGCAAACAGCAGCTGTGCGATCTGATGCACTCGACTCAAAAAAGGCCCACACCAAAGAACTTTTTGAATAACAGGCAGAGGCAGCGCCCTGCACAGGCGGAGCTCTGCGGTGTGATTCAGTCTGTGTGCTGCCCTTACGCTGGCCCCCCGAGGCATCCTGCCTCGTTGGAGATGTGCCTCCCCCTCATCCTCCTCCTCCTCCTCTCTCCTATTAGGCACCCACGTGGAGTCAGTTACCTCATCATCCCCTCCCTCCTCATCACTGGAGCCAATCTGGCAGTATGCTGCAGCTGCTGGAACATGACTGCCAGATTGGTGTCCTTCTTGAGCATCCCCTCTCTCTGCTCTCACGCTACTGCCTTCCTCTAGCTGGGTATCATCATCAGACCCTTCGAAACGCTGGGCATCCTCCTGGAGCATGTACCCAACACTGTGCTCAAACAGTTCAGGGGACTCCTCAGGAGGATATGGTGGGTCTAGGGAAGGAGTGACTGATGATGACATTGATACCAGGGAAGAGGACGCTTTGGCAGCTGCTTTGCCAGTACCCTGAGCCTGGGTGAGAGAGGATGAGGAGGATGAGGAGGGCTTGGTCATCCACTCTACCAAGTCTTCGGCATGATGCGGCTCAACACGTCCAGCTGCCGAAAAGAAGGACAAGCGTGTCCCATGGCCATGTGCTGATGACAATGCACCACGTCCACGACCAGCACTGTTGCCCCCAGACACAGAGCCTGCTTGCCCTCTTTTATTGGCTCGTGACTGTCGGCCTCTCTTTGTTGGCCTTCCAGACATAGCAATGGCCTGCAGGGAGATGGGAAAAGCAGCAATAAGGGGTAGCTTCAGGAGTATATTTTGCAGGAAGCACACAACGCCCGCTGTAAGTGCTGCAGATGACTGCCTGTGTTACACAACAGGAAAAAACAGCAATAAGGGCTAGCTTTAGGTGTTTATTTTGCAGGAAGCACACTCCGCCCGCTGTAAGTGCTGCAAATGCCTGTTAGTGTAACACAAAAGAAAAAAAAGCTCCAGCAATAAGGGCTAGCTTCAGGTGTATAATGTGCAGGAGGCACACTCCGCCCGCTGTAAGTGCTGCAAATGCCTGTTAGTGTAACACAAAAGAAAAAAAAGCTCCAGCAATAAGGGCTAGCTTCAGGTGTATAATGTGCAGGAGGCACACTCCGCCCGCTGTAAGTGCTGCAAATGCCTGTTAGTGTAACACACCTGGAAAACACAGCAATACGGGCTAGCTTCAGGTGTATATTTAGCAGGAAGCACACTCCGCCCGCTGTAAGTGCTACAAATGCCTGTTAGTGTAACACACCAGGAAAACACAGCAATACGGGCTAGCTTCAGGTGTATAATGTGCAGGAGGCACACTCCGCCCGCTGTAAGTGCTGCAAATGCCTGTTAGTGTAACACACCAGGAAAACACAGCAATACGGACTAGCTTCAGGTGTATTTTTAGCAGGAAGCACACTCCGCCCGCTGTAAGTGCTGCAAATGCCTGTTAGTGTAACACACCAGGAAAACACAGCAATACGGGCTAGCTTCAGGTGTATAATGTGCAGGAGGCACACTCCACCCGCTGTAAGTGCTGCAAATGCCTGTTAGTGTAACACACCAGGAAAACACAGCAATACGGGCTAGCTTCAGGTGTATATTTAGCAGGAAGCACACTCCGCCCGCTGTAAGTGCTGCAAATGCCTGTTAGTGTAACACACCAGGAAAACACAGCAATATGGGCTAGCTTCAGGTGTATAATGTGCAGGAGGCACACTCTGCCCGCTGTAAGTGCTGCAAATGCCTGTTAGTGTAACACACCAGGAAAACACAGCAATACGGGCTAGCTTCAGGTGTATAATGTGCAGGAGGCACACTCCGCCCGCTGTAAGTGCTGCAAATGCCTGTTAGTGTAACACACCAGGAAAACACAGCAATATGGGCTAGCTTCAGGTGTATAATGTGCAGGAGGCACACTCCGCCCGCTGTAAGTGCTGCAAATGCCTGTTAGTGTAGCACACCAGGAAAACACAGCAATACGGGCTAGCTTCAGGTGTATAATGTGCAGGAGGCACACTCCGCCCGCTGTAAGTGCTGCAAATGCCTGTTAGTGTAACACACCAGGAAAACACAGAAATACGGGCTAGCTTCAGGTGTATAATGTGCAGGAGGCACACTCCGCCCGCTGTAAGTGCTGCAAATGCCTGTTAGTGTAACACACCAGGAAAACACAGCAATACGGGCTAGCTTCAGGTGTATAATGTGCAGGAGGCACACTCCGCCCGCTGTAAGTGCTGCAAATGCCTGTTAGTGTAACACACCAGGAAAACACAGCAATACGGGCTAGCTTCAGGTGTATAATGTGCAGGAGGCACACTCCGCCCGCTGTAAGTGCTGCAAATGCCTGTTAGTGTAACACACCAGGAAAACACAGCAATACGGGCTAGCTTCAGGTGTATATTTAGCAGGAAGCACACTCCGCCCGCTGTAAGTGCTGCAAATGCCTGTTAGTGTAACACCCCAGGAAAACACAGCAATATGGGCTAGCTTCAGGTGTATAATGTGCAGGAGGCACACTCCACCCGCTGTAAGTGCTGCAAATGCCTGTTAGTGTAACACACCAGGAAAACACAGCAATACAGGCTAGCTTCAGGTGTTTACTGTGCAGGAGGCTTAGCAACAATGACACTGACACTGTCCCCTGCCTATCCTTCTTGCTCCCTGCACACAAGGTTTATCAAAGAATATGACACTGACACTCTCCCTGCCTATCCTTCTCTCTCCCTGCACACAAGGTTTAGCAAAGAATATGACACTGACACTCTCCCTGCTATCCTTCTCTCTCCCTGCACACAAGGTTTAGCAAAGAATATGACACTGACACTGTCCCCTGCCTATCCTTCTCTCTCCCTGCACACAAGGTTTAGCAAAGAATATGACACTGACACTCTCCCTGCCTATCCTTCTCTCTCCCTACACACAAGAATAGCACAAAGAATAGCACAATGACACTGTCCCTGCCTATCCTTCTCTTTCCCTGCACCGGAACACACTACACAAGGCCGCCGCGCTGGCGGCCTTTTATAGTGTGGTGCGTGTGCTAAACCCCCTGAGCTATAATTGGCCACAGGCAACCTGCCTGTGGCCAATTATGGCTCTCCTAGCTGCCGACGCTGTGATTGGCCAAGCATGCGGGGTCACAGTGCATGCTTGGCCAATCACAGCGCCGGGATTGCACTGCGATGGCACAGTGTATTGTGGCCCGTTCGCGTCACTCGAATTTGGCGCGAACGGCCCAAATAGTTTGATCTTCGTCGAACGATCGAACAGCCGATGTTCGAGTCGAACGTATGTTCGACTCGAACACCAAGCTCATCCCTACTTCCAGCATGACAACGACCCTAAACATAAAGCCAGAGCTATATGTTCAATGGAATGGTTTACATTAAAGCATATACATATGTTAGAATGGCCTAGTCAAAGTCCAGACCTAAATCCAAATTAGAAAATGTGGCAAGACTTGAAAATTGCTGTTCACAGACGCTCTCCATCCAATCTGACAGGGTTTGAGCTATTTTGCAAAGAAAAATTGGGCAAATATGTCACTCTCTAAATGTGCAAAGCTGGTAGAGATATACCCAAAAAGACTTGCAGTTGTAATTGCAGCGAAAGGTGTTTCTTCAAAGTATTGACTCAGGGGGGCTGAATATAAATGCACGCCACACTTTTCACATATTTATTTGTAAAAAAAAATGAAAATCATTTAGCATTTTCCTTCCACTTCACAATTATGTGCCACTTTGTGTTGGTCTATCACATAAAATACCAATAAAATACATTACCGATTTGGGTTGTAACATGACAAAATGGGGAATATTTCGAGGGATATGAATATATATATATATATATATATATATATATATACATATATATATATATATATATATATATATATATATATATATATATATATTAGGGATGAGCTTCGAGTTCGACTCCAACTCATGTTCGACTCGAACATTGCCTGTTCGCACCGTTCGCCGAACAGCGAACAAATTGGGGTGTTTGCAGCAAATTCGAAAAATCTATTGGAGAAATCTAAAGTGCTAATTCTAAAGGCTTATATGCAAGTTATTGTCCTAAAAAGTGTTTGGGGACCCGGGTCCTGCCCCAGGGGACATGTATCAATGCAAAAAGAAGTTTTAAAAACGGCTGTTTTTTCGGGAGCAGTGATTTTAATAATGCTTAAAATGAAAAAATAAAAGTGAAATATTCCTTTAAATTTTGTACCTGGGTGGTGTGTATGATATGCATGTAAAGTGGCGCATGTTTCCCGTGCTTAGAACTGTCCCTGCAAAAAATGTCATTTTTGAAAGAAAAAAAGTCATTTAAAACTCACTCGCGGCTATTAATGAATTGTCGGCTCCCGGCAATACATACAAAAGTCATTGATAAAAAAAAAAAGCGTGGGGGTTCCCCAGAATTCAATTACCAGGCCCTTCAGGTCTGGAATGGATATTAAGGGGAACCCCGCCGCAAATTAAAAAAAAAATTGACGCGAGGTTCCCCCAAATATCCATTCCAGGCCCTTCAGATCTGGCATGGATTTTAAGGGGAACTCCACCCCAAATTTAAAAAAAAATGGCGTGGAGTCCCCCTAAAAATCCATACCAGACCCCTTATCCGAGCACGCAACCTGGCCGGCCGCAGGGGAAAAGGGGGGGACGAGAGAGCGCCCCCCCCTCCCTCCTGAACCGTACCAGGCCACATGCCCTCAACATGGGGAGGATGTCCCCATGTTGATGGGGACAAGGGCCTCATCCCCACAACCCTTGCCCGGTGGTTGTGGGGGTCTGCGGGCGGGGGGCTTATCGGAATCTGGAAGACCCCTTTAACAAAGGGGACCCCCAGATCCCGGCCCCCCCTATGTGAATTGGTAAGGGGTACATTGTACCCCTACCATTTCACGAAGAAAGCGTAAAAAAATGTTTAAAAAAACACACAAACACCTTGAAAAAGTCCTTTATTTAAAAAAAAAAAAGGAAGTTGCCGTCAGCGTGCGCTTCAGCGTGGAGCGCAGCGTGCCGTGAGACCGGAAGTGACGTGGAGATCGAACGGACCAATGGGATGACGCGTTTCACAGCATCCGCTGATGAAACAGCTGATGAAACAGCGGATGCTGTGAAACGCGTCATCCCATTGGTCCGTTCGATCTCCACGTCACTTCCGGTCTCACGGCACGCTGCGCTCCACGCTGAAGCGCACGCTGACGGCAACTTCCTGGTTGTCTCCTGGATGTCCCAGCGGTACAGCGGTACAGGGCCTTCTTCATCATCCATAGATTGGATGCCCTGTCCTCCTCTGCTGACACCATAACCTGCCTTCAGCCTACCTTAAATGCATTATTTTAAGCATTATTAAAATCACTGCTCCCGAAAAAACGGCCGTTTTTAAAACTTTTTTTTGCATTGATACATGTCCCCTGGGGCAGGACCCGGGTCCCCAAACACTTTTTAGGACAATAACTTGCATATTAGCCTTTATAATTAACACTTTAGATTTCGAACGTTCGAGTCCATTGTATTTAATAGGGTTCTAAAGTTCATACAAACATTTTGTCTGTTCGCAGGTTCTGGTGCGAACCGAACAGGGGGGTGTTCGGCTCATCCCTGATATATATATATATATATATATATATATATATATATATATATATATATATGATTTTAACCTTGAGGAAGCTGTATCAGTAGCTGTATATAAGTGAGGGGCTAAGGCACTGTGCCTCTGACTTATTGGGGGTTATTTACTAAAACTGGAGAGTGCAAAATTTGGTGCAGCTCTGCATAGAAACCAATCAGCTTCCAGGTTTTAATGTCAAAGCTTAATTGAACAAGCTGAAGTTAGCAGCTGATTGGCTGCCATGCACAGCTGCACCAGATTCTGAGTGCTCCAGTTTTAGTAAATCTTCCCCACTGTCTCAGGAGATTTGGTGATACCACTGTGCTGATAGCAAAGCCTTGTCTCTACCACAGTGGTTACCTCCATACAGAAAGTGTTGAACAAGGCATGGTAAGTCATTAATAGGGAAAAACAGCTGCAAGGAGACCACACTTTAATTCCTCTTTAAGCTAGCCAATAATGGGATTTTTTAAATTTTTTAAATCCCAAAAATCCCAAACATTCTGCAATATCTATATGACAAACTATATAATTTTTTAATGATTAGAGCTTTGCTGTGATCAATATAGGTGAGAGATTTAAAGTGGTTCTAAAGCCTTAAAGGGTTTGTAAACCCTCATTTAAAAAATAAATAAATAACAAAAATTTCATACTTAACTCCACTGTGCAGTTTGTTTTGCACAGAGTGGCCCCAATCATTCTCTTCTGGGGTCCCCTGGTGGCGCTGGTAGCCCCTCCCTGCGACAGGTGTCCATGCTGGAGAAGCCTTCTTCTTGGTGGACACCCATGCGGGCGCGCTCCCTAGTCCTGCTTCTGTGTGTATTTGCACAGAAAGTGGGACTCGGGCTCACTCTCGGCGTCCACGTCATTGAATTTTATTGACAGTGCGGGAGCCAATGGCTGCACTGCTATCAACCTATCCAATCAAGACCTGAGACAATGGGCAGAGAGGAAGAACGCGTCTCTGCCGAGGTAACGAAACAGGCTCAGGTGAGTAAAACGGGGGGGGGGGGGGGCTGGACAGTGTCAGAAGTTTTTTCACCTTAATGCATAGGATGCATTAAGGTGAAAAAAACACAAGGGTTTACAACCCCTTTAATGCATTCTTTGCATTAAGGTAAAAAAAAATTTAGCCATCAAATTTAGCCCCTTCCCCCTTATACTTACCTTAGCCCTTACTCGATCCAGCACTGTGCACATCTGCAGCTCTTCTCTCCCCTCCTTTCAATGTCTCACTAGCTTTGCTGCTGCACCGGGAGCCATTTGCTGTCAATCAAAGCCAGTGACAAGAGGCGGGACTGAGTCCCGCTGTCTGCGTCAATGGATGCAGCAGCAGGGCTCAGGAGCAAGCACGCAGGAGTGTCCCCCTTGAGGGCACTGGACAGAGAGGAGGAGCCAGGAGCACCAGTGGGGGACATGAGAAGAGGAGGTTTTGGGGGCCACTCTGTGCAATTCCTTTGCATAGAGCAGGTAAGTATAGAGATGTTTGTTATTTTTTTTCTTTTTTCTTTACAATCGCTTTAAGTTTTAGGACAGCATAATTAAATATTATTAGCAATAATCTTAGCAATAATCTTGTAATGGATGTCTGAGATAGCATATATATGTCTTGTTTATTCATACTGACCTTGCTTTATGTTTATTTATATATTCTTTTTATAGATCCTTGACCTAAAAAGTGTTTTTTGTGAAAGGGATATATTATAATTCTATACAAAGTAAATTTTGCTCTTGTATAGCTTAATATGGATGGATAACAGAAAATACATTTGGATGCTTGGATTATGTTGCTTTGATGTCTTTGTATTAGGCTGGAATATATTGGGCATTAACTAGATTGTTGAAGAAAAATGTCCCCCTTTCACAAAAAGGCCATTTAGAAAGCACAAATACTACATATTAGAACAGTTGGTCCACTGTGTTTTTGTACTGATTTGCCTGTTACTAAGAAGTGAGGAGATGTTTATACTAATTGTACTTGGTGTAACGGTGTGCATTTGATACTCATTGTATTGCATTATAGCTGTTCTATAAGGGTTTGTATGTGGGAATGCAAAACCTGCTTGAAGAAGATCAAATGCAGGTTTGAAGGAGGTTAGCTGCTGATCAAATATTCAAATGTATTTTCTTAATAATTCAAAAGTAAATTTCATTCCTTTAGGATATTTCTAAAAAAATAAACAACCTTCAAAAATCTCCTGGGCATTCAGTGTTCCTAACAGGTAATAGGAAGAATTGGGAACATCCCTCTGTAGCTTGGGATTCTCAATCTAAATCAATACATGTACAGTATTATTATTTAGAAGCCAGGCTAACACAATTCTTACTCCCAAGTGTTTTATATTTGGGAGTCTCAACCCAATTCTTTTTAATATGAATACAAATATAAATTCGTAATATGAATAAGAAATTAAGAATTTAATTTGGAAAGTGAACAATAAATCATTTATTCTTCTTATTTCTCCCTTCCCAGAGAAAAAATCTAATCTCTTCTTTCAGTCTCAGTAAACCTTCCATATGAATCATCAATGGTAAAAATTGGATCAGATTGTGAATCTAGGTTAGGGGGAATCCTAGGTTTATACCAGGAATAATTTATCAAATATAAAATGGGATATTGTTCCCTAAGGTACTTTCTGAATGAAAAAGGTGTTCTTCTTATAGACATACAGTAGCTGATTATTTAGGCACAATAAAGAAAGACCAAAAACCAAGGTAGATTACCAGTAAGTTGCATTTTGGAAAACCTCCCATATAAAAAGGGGCTTGGAAAAAACTCCCAATTTGAGTAATCTACAACATAACTACTTTTGACCATCAAAAAGTTCTAGACCTTTATATTAAGAAATAGAGGAATACTTTTCCTGAAATGGGGGATATAGGGGTTAATTGGAGAAGTTCTTTAAGAAGGTATATAAAGTCATTGTGGGAACCGACTTTGAGGAATATAGTCTAAACTTATCAACTGAACTCTCTACTGTTAGCTATAATAAGTGGAGGATAGAAACTAATGCTGTTTGAAATGTAGATCTTTTGGTTATGTATCTTATATGTTATTCTACTGTATAATATTTAAGAGGATGTGGAATAGAATTACAAAATGGTTAAGTGGCTTATTAAAGAAATGTATTAGCCTGACATTTGGCTTGATAATTTTTCTACCAGACTCCAGGGGAAAGGGATGGTAATTGATTAACGTTGGTTATATGTATTACTTTAAAGGTGATGCTAAGAACTTGCATGGAGAAAAGATTGCCCTGAATAACTAATATTCTAGATCAGATGTTCAGATTTTTGATTGGATTTTTATGGGGCAATGGGGAAGCAGAAAAAAAAAAGAGTTATTTTCCCATTCATGAACGCATAGAATGGACAATTTATAATGATTGCAGTTCTCCTGAAAATATTTTCACTGCAGCAAAAATCATTCCTGAGCTGTAAAAGTAGCTCTATGTCACTGAACCCGGCTTCAAGAGAGGACAGGATGAAGGCCACCCTACCCTCTGTTCCTGTTTTACTCTGCAGTGCTTGCTAAAAAACGAAGGTTTCATGAAGTGAGGTAGGAATATAGGGGTATGCCTGGGGCATGTTCAAATTATTTGCCGATGTTCAATCACCTTAAGGTAGCAACCTTTTATCCAGGGTCTATGAATAGCTAGACTGTGTCTTGTACTGTACTCGAAGATATGGAATTTTTTTTAGGAAATTTGGATTTGAATTTTTTGCCTGAAGTTCAGCTTTAAAATGTAACACCACTTTTAGTGGTTATGAATATTCCAGCATTAAATAAAATCTCTACTTTGCCAATTTGTTAATGTGCCCTCGCTGGCAGCCTCACCTTTCCTTTGAAAGTACTAGGTACTCCTGAGCTTGTATGAGTGAGTCTGTTTGTGCTTTGTTATGTCTTGACTCCATGACTGCATATTTTTTGCTATCATTTGTGTTTTTTTAGCAATCTCTGGCTTCTCTCCCTGACTGGCAACTCATCTGCCACCTGTTAGACCTTAAAAATTCTTAAGGAAAAATACACTTTAATGTCATTAAACACACTTTGTTAAATTCAATTAAACAATAATGAGTAAATATGTAGAATATAGGACTGTTTTTAGTGGTGGTGAAGACCTTCACTGTCTTTGCCATGCAGATGAAAAGATGAAAATGTATTAAACTGTACTGTAATTGTGCTGCCCCCCCCCTCTACATTGTAGAGCGCTGCTTAAACTGTTGGCGCTATATAAATCGTGTATAATAATAATAATAATAATAAAGACGGTTCTAGCCAAGTTACTGCTGATTTATGCCTGACACAGGTGTACTGTAGAAGAGATATCCAATTGATGGATTAAAGAAGCTATAAAACAGAATAAACAAATGTTGATTATGTTTAAAAGATTTTACTACCAAAATCACATTTTAATATTAGCTTGGTATTAGCTTGGTACAGTATCAATCAAATCTCATTAACTTCCAGCATAAACTACAAACTTGAAATAACAAAAATGCAGTAATCCACCAATAATTCAGCCAATGAGAAGGGGTACATATGAATTAGATAAATAAGAAATAATATACGGTATGTGAATATTCTATATTTACATATTGTAGGTGACAGCTGGTAATCTCCAAAACAAAGCAGCCATTTTCTGGAAGCTCACATGTTTTAAAGTAGACTTGAATAGCAGGGATAATAGATTGAACAGGCTGCACAGTGACTCAAATAAGGGGTACTACTAGGTAACTACTCTTGTAGTTAGAATTTAGGTGAGTGTCTTTTGTTAGTGTTTCTGTACTTCCAGGAATATGCCTATCATTTGGTATGATTGTTGTGGATTGCTGCCCATTGTTTGTGCTTTAGAATTAATATACTTTTCAGAATAGTTCTACTTACACAGTTACAATGTACAATGTATGGCAGGGATAGGCAACCTCCGCCCTCCAGCTGTTTTGAAACTATAAGTCCCATGAGACATTGCAAGACCCTGACAATCACAGGCATGCCTCCTAGAGGCAGAGGCATGATGGGATTTCTAGTTTCACCACAGCTGGAGGGTTGAGTTTGCTTACCCCTGATGTACGTTACTGTGCAAAAGTTGTGGGCAGGTGTGAAAAAATGCTGTAAATTAAGAAAGCTTTCAGAAACACAAGTGTTAATAGATTTTTTCTACCAATTACCAAAATGGAAAGTAAATAAATAAAAAAATCCAAATCAAATCAATATTTGGTGTGTCCACCCTTTGCCTCCAAAACAGCAGAAATAAATTATTCTTGGTATACTTGCACACAGTTTTTGAAGGAACTCAGCAGGTAGGTTGTTCCAAACATCTTGGAGAACTAACCACATATATTTTGTGGATGTAGGTTGCCTCAAATACTTTCTCTTCATGCAATCCCAGAAAGACTTGATGATGTTGAGATCAGGGCTCTGTGAGAGCCAAGCCATCACTTCCAGGATTGATATTTATTAAAGCAAAAAGTAAAAAATATTGTGTTTTTTTAAAACTTGTCCCTCTTCTTATGTTTATAGCGCAAGAAATAAAAACCGCAGAGGTGATCAAATACTACCAAAAGAAAGCTCTATTTGTGGGGAAAAAATGTAAAAAATGTATTTGGGTACAGTGTTGCATGACTGCGCAATTGTCATTCAAAGTGTGACAGTGCCTGAAAGCTGAAAAATGGCTTGGGCAGGAAGGGGGTGAAAGTGCCCTGTAGGCAAGTGGTTAAACATTTTGACTCATAAGTCCAGAGCACCATTTTTCTGCACCCCAATTCCTATGTTTTCATGCATAGGACATAGAAACAGGGCTAAGCGACTCAACTCAACTTGGGATAATTCCAAATATGCCAGGAATCTTATGTCTTCATATGTTCCTTTACTTTCAATTATATGCAACCTGATGTTTACTCTAAACCGACTAAATTCATATAGTGGGTCTCTAACAATATGCACAAAATTTACGACCTAATATCCTCCACAAATATCTTAAGCCTTTGCTCTATCAGATCACGGCACAATTTACCTCATCTGGAAACTTCTCGATAGTTCCAAATCAGGAATTGTCATATACCAGGTGTGACCAGACTGTGTGGACTGCACAGAGAGAACCAAAACGCATGTAAGTGAATAATTAAGTTTATTAAGATAAGTGATATATAAATACACAAACACCTCCAATAACAACCAGTGACAATAAACCAACAGTGACCCACAAATAACAAACAATTATATGCAGTAGATAGGGAATACCATAATCATAAACGTAAGCCAGGTCAGGGTCATACACAGCAGATCAGAAGATGGACAAAGGGATGTTCCAGAACCATAAACGTTAGCCAGGCCAAGGTCATACACGGGGAGTCAGCAGATGAGGACAGGGAACAAACAAGACAAGGAGAGGATGGATGGATCAGACTGAAGGGCAGGGAGACAGAATCAGGTTCAGGGTACAGGAACAGGTACAGGATCAGATAATCAGGCTAGCAGGTCAGGGCGCAAGGATGATACCAAGGTGATGAGAGCAATCATCAGCCGGGTATTTATGTGAATGTCTGTAATTGGCCTCAAGTAACACCTGAGCGCAGGAGGTGCTGTCTGCTCCACACTTCCGGGATACACTCGCTGGTGGACACCGGTACTACGGCCCAAGGATCCAACAGTGCCACCAGCAGGTGATTCCTCTCACTACAGGTCCTGAGTGTAGGAAGACACCCGCTGGTGGACACTGGTACTGCGATCCAAGAAACCGACAGCGCCACCAACGGGTGAACCCTTTCCAGACAGGAATTTTGTAACTCAAGTTATTGGATCATCTTCCTCTCTTCGAACCCTGACCCCTTTTGAAAACTTACATAGACACGTTTCCACAGCCAAGGGTGTTATCATGATAATATATGCATCTCTTCTAGAAAAATGGGCTCCTTACCCATATTCATATATGATGAAATGGGGAAATGATCTGGGTATGGTTATTGAAGAAAAGTACTGACATCACATCTGGCATACCACAGAACATTGTTAGATTAATGTTACTGCGATTAAATCGAATTAACAGCTATTAAAGTGGTTGTAAACCCATTTTAACAACTTTATGCTACAGGTAAGCCTATATTAAGGCTTACCTGTAGCTACCCTGGCTATTACCTATGGTTCCTGCGCGCGGGAGTGACGTCATCGGGGCTCTGGCTAATCACAGTGCCGGACCCCAGATACGGAAGTAAGCTCCGGGATAGATGTCAGCAGCCGGAGGGGGGGGGGTCGAGGACGGCTGTGGGGGCTTCGATCTAAGGTAAGTAATACATCGGGGGCTTTGATCTAAGGTAAGTAATACATAATGAGCTAGTATGCTATGCATACTAGCTCATTATGCCTTTGTCTTGCAGTTTTTTTTTTTTAAGGGTTTACAACCACTTTAATGCGATGGTATATGGTTTCCCAATGCTTTAGCAAGATTGTACTAACAATCAATTTTGTCTCTTGACATTCCTATTCTTCCAAACAAACTCTGATGAAGGCTTGGTGGTTCTCCTTACCGCCTTGCACCCAAGTTAAAAACAAAATGATGTGGTATATGACCAATGAAAAACTCGCTGCCAATCTTCACAATAAAACTTGCAAATCTGAGAAAGTTTGGTCTCCTTTAATTGAATCATACCTTCCACTAGATTTTTATAGGTCCTTGTTATGCTTCTGAGCCAATTGATTGTTTATATTAATATCTGCATTGTTGGACCTCGTATTTGATTTTCTTTCTGACTTATTTTCCTTTTTGCCTATCTTTTTTTTTTCTATAACTTTTTTTTTCTTTCTGAACTCTTTAATCTATCTTCAGTCGACCATTTTATAAATTATATACCTAGCATTACTATAATAGTACTGTGATAAACATACTACTGCTATTTACACTCACTAAGAGTATTCTATTTTGCTCTATAATCAGTAATAACATGTAAATAAATATACAATGCATAATACAATGTGAATTGCTTTTTAACAAAATCTATAACTGTCTATGATTTTTTAATCCTCTATTGTATGTGAATAAGTTTTATATTTTGGTATCTATGTATATCATGTTGAACATCTTGTACATCGTGGATTCTCTTCCTTGTTTATTGTTGCTATTGTTTTCCTTTCTTATGCTAATAATAAAAACGTATTTATTAAAATGTTTTTACAACAGACCCCTATGCAGGCAACTTGGGTTGTCAGGAAAAGAAGGGCAGTGAGCATGTGGTCCTCATCCCTAAACAATACCAGCCCACATGCTTCCAATTGTGTGAGGTTACCTTTCAATGGGGTAGGGGGTGGAAAAGCCTCCTCCCCTTGCTAGGCACTTTATCCCCATGTTGAGGGGACAAGTACCTCATCCCCACAAACAATCCCCAAGAAGATTGCATTTGCAGGGTGAGGTCTTACTGGGACCTGCAATTCTCCTTCATAATAAGTGGTCCCCCAAATATCTGCCCCCACAGGGGGATGAGTAGGGGGAACAATATTACCCCTTTTTACTTATTTCCATAAAAAGTAAATAAAGGCTTCCAGTTCCAGCGCTGTATGTGACGGCAGTAAGCTAGAAAAGCTCCTGCACAGCTCAATACAGATCTGCTTCCAGACCCTGCACAGAAGCCTCCCCCACAGACAATCCAGCAGCTGACAGGTCAGGGAACCTGCATCGATAGTTTTGTAGAGCGATCTCGATCCTGCTCTGTCCCTCAGTTACAGCAGTCCTGTGACACAGAGTAGCCTATGGATACAGGTATGGCAGGCCTGACAGTGCTCTCCCTCCCTCTGCAGTCTCTTCCCCAATAAATTAAGATTCTTTTATGCCTGCATAGCTGAGGCAGTATTTACACTCCTCACACCCACCATTACTGAGGCAGTGGACAAAGAAGTATTCCTGGGGATAGCACAGCTACATAGAGAATTTGGGGAGCAAGCTCAGAGGCTGGCTGAATCCAATCAGAGAATATATTCACTGGAGGATGAGCTGCATCACACTACTAAAACTCTGCAGCTACATGATCAGTGGCAGAAATCTATCCAAAATAAATTGGATGACCTGGAAAACCGATCCCGTCACAACAACTTGCGTATTGTGTTACTGCCTGAATCCTATAATTCCAGCTCCCATACCACTCTGTGCTCCTTTGTAATTCCAGAGGAACTAGGCATAGAGGAGCAATGTGTGGTGGAGCGAGTACACAGGTTTGCTGGATGGATTATACTCGGGTCTCCGCACCCAATCATCGTACGGTATCTGAATTATGCCGATAAGCAGGTGATATTGCATAGCTATTGCCACCAACCTACTCTGCATATTGCTGGGCACAAGTTGCTGTTGTTTGCTGATTACCGTATTTACAGGAAGTCTCCTGCAAGTGAAATGCTTTTGCCCCCATCTGCTCCGTTTCACAACCATCACAAGTTCACACTTGCATATCCTGCTGTTCTTCATCTAACCACTCCAGATGGGGAACACCAAGCTGATCAGTTTCTCCAGGCCACTCAAATCCCGATACCTGCTGATAACTCTCCAGCCGTAAGGCCTCTCTCTCCTGCAAAGCAAAACACAGCCTATGGAAAGAGGATTCTAAGAAACCCGGATTTTAAGTTGTCTTTTAAACCATGCTTGCTCTCTGCTCTGCCATGTAACACTGATGGTTTCTTCCCGCTTCTGGGTTGACCCTGGCAGAGCAGATCATGTCTGCTTCCATTGTTTTATATGGCAGGCTAGTATTTTCAGGGGGGTACGCCAACTGGGGCTGTTACTATCTAGAGAGCTAGCCTTCCCTGAGTTTCTGTTGTTGTACATTTTCTGTGCTGCTTTGAACTCTGGCTTGCATTCCCCCATTAAAACGCAGGATGGCTCACCATCACTTAAAACAGCTAGGGTCAGATATTGCGCTGCTAAAGTAAAGTATCTGGCATAGGCAGACTTACACCATATGAAAAAGTTAGGAGTGGGGGAGGTTTTTGGTTCCCCTGCTGTAGGCCGCAAAGTGAGAGTCTTTTTTTTACTCCATAAACACCTCCTCTATGTTGTGGAATCTGAAAACAAAGATGAATCTGGTCATAAAATCCCACTATGCTTGCGCTTAGCATCCCATATGTTCAAAGAATGAACATATCCTTACATACAGAGCTCCAGGCACAACTTTTTTCACAGTCACCCCTGCCTGAATTTTACAGAACCCCTGTAAATCTCACATAGTTGGGGGGACTTTATTTCAGTGATGCAACCGACTGAAGACCGAAAGTCAAGCCAACGGCCCACTCCTAGGTCCTCTGCAAATCTGAAAAAAATGAGGGGTGTAGTGGTGGCGCTGCTCTTACGTGAAACCAATCTGCTGGGAGCCAGATATTGGTAATAGGTCTACAAATGAGAAACACAAAGGGGGTTCTCTCTGATATAATCAGAACCTAAGTGGGACCACACATAGAATGTAAAAATCAAATAAATAAATGAAATAAGTAAATAAAGTGGGGTGTCTCTGCCAGGTGTTTACTTGGCTTTAGCAATAGCCTTCAGAAGGTGATAGTGATAATGGACGTAAAGTGAGTGAAGGATTTAGTAGGAATACATTAATTAGTTGAAATAAATAAGTAATATGAATTTTCCAATTCCGGCTCGGCCGGGTGTTTACTAGCAGAGGATTAGCTATTGGAAGTGCTGTGAAGTAAATTGATGCTACCAATGTGGTGCTGTAAGAGATGCAGTGTAAACAAAGTAAAAAACAATGAATTACAATGGATTGGGATGTTGTCTCGGCCGGGTGTTTACTAAACCCAACTGGAATTATACTCGGTCCCAAACAGTTAGAAAAAAGTGTTTACGTGATCCGTAATACACTCTGACAATGTACATCAAATGTTCAGCATAAAAATTGAAGTTGATAAAATGAAGTGAAGATCAATGGTGACAATCCAGAATATAGTGACAGAATAAATTGGTGACTTTGCTGCAGTGCTTGTTCTAGTAGCCTGTGCCGTGAATGTAATTATCCGTGATTGTTTATGATGTTGCACTCACCAGATTCTTCATACCCTCAGGGGGTATGGTGCAGTCACAGTATATGCCACTGTGTAGCAATCTCAGGAATCCAGGGTGGCTCCTTTGGTCCCTTGTGGTTCTCCGAGAAGGTGAGGGTTATGGAAAGGAAAAAAGGATACCCATAGTGTGAACCCGTAAAAAAAATTGGTTTATTGATATAGCGGGAAAAAGGGTACTCACATAGTATTAGACAATAAAAAGCATTAAAATGGCGCTTGGCCAGTGAAGAGCGATCCAAGGTTCAGGAAGTGATGAAGCGACGTGACTCCGCCCTACGCCTTTCGTCAGATTGACGTCATCAGGAGCGTAACGTCGTGCTTCACTTCCTGATGCAATTTATAGCCCCTCCGGTCACATGTGAGCATGTGAGAATTAGCATAGTGGCCATTTTGGGTATGATTTTGGGGACCGGAGTCCGGCGGCCATGTTTGATAGGTTTTGCAGACCGGAGCTCAAAGTCTATGCAGTACTATATTAAATTGGTCTCGCGGCCATATTTGGTTCAACTTGCAGACTAGAGACCGCAGATTAGCTACAGCTGGAACATGAAACCGTGGGGCTATACGTTAAAAATATATGAATGTAAATTTCCAAACGCACCTTACTCAAAATGAAAACAAAATACAAAATACAAAGAATATATAAAATACAATTGACATAAATGACATATATATGTATGTACATAAAAACAAACAAGTAAATTTGCTGCTTAGATAGAGGATATATGGTATGTGAAGATGCATATTTTTATACATGCATATTAAGAACGCATGTTGGACGCATATAAACTGCATGTAAGAACACATACAAGACGCGTATATCTAAAATATGGATAAATATATATAAAATATGGATAAATATATAAAGGACATGTATGTGTACATAAACCTGCTGCGTCGGTAGAGGATATATGGTATGTGAATGGGGATTAAGGAGACATAAAATGGATGAATTAATGTAAAAATGCCTGTTTTGTACATGCATGGGAAAACGCATGTGTGACGCTTATAAAAATGCATATAAAAACGCATATAGAAACATATATAAAAAAACACATAAAAACCGCATATAAAACGCATATAAAACGTGCTTTAAAAGGGCTAATCATAGGTGGAATCATACGAGATATTACTGAGTATTGTTTGAGGCATTGAGGAAGGGCTTTAAGGTTTTGGGGAGAGTGTTAATTAAAATTAATAGTTGGTAAGAAAACAGTTCAGATCTAGATCAATGTTCATTCCTGCTGGTTGGAGAGTATCGAGCTGGTATATCCACTTTGTTTCATTTTGTGAAATTTTAATTTTCTTATTTTCACCCCTCCAATGTCCCTTAATTTTGTCTATGCCATAGAAGACCATGCAGGAGGGGTCTTTCTTGTGATAATCCCTGAAATGTCTAGACACACTGTGTTTGGGGAAGCCATTCTTGATGTTATTGATATGTTCTCTTACTCTGACATGTAGTTCTCTAGTGGTTCTGCCCACATATTGTTTGTGGCAGGGACATTCTAGCACATATGTCACATGTGTGCTGTGGCAAGTGATTAATTCTCTGATGTTGTGCTCAGATCTGTTGGAGGTTGAGATAAATTTAGATGTTTTCTTATCAGTCTTTTTGCTGGTTCTGCAAGGAAGGCATTGGCCGCATTTAAAAAAGCCTTTTAGGTTTTTAAAGATTTTGATTTGTTTAGGTGGGTCCAGTGCATTATGTACCAGTCTATTTCTTAGGTTAGGTGCTTTTCTATAAATGAATGATGGTTTCTGCGGTAGTATGTTTCTGAGGATCTTATCAGATTGTAGGATGGGCCAGTGTTTTCTGATAATCTTTTCTACGTATTTGTGTTGTCTATTAAAACCAGTAAGGAAAGCCATATCCAAGTTCTTCTTCTTATTTTTATTGGCAATGGTACCTGCTATCATAGTGTTTCTGTCCATATTTTTGACTTGTTGCTTTAGGGTGAGTAAATCCTTTTCTTTATAGCCTTTATCTATGAATCTGCTAATAATTGTGTTTGCTTGTTGTTCATATTCATGTAGGTTGCTGCAATTCCGGAAAATGCGCATTAGTTGGCCTTTAGGTATATTTCCAATCCATTTAGGGTGGTGGCAGCTTTTTGTTGGAATGTATCCATTCCTGTCAGTCTTTTTAAAATAAGTTCTGGTGTTCAGATTTCCGTCGTGTTTGTATATTTGCAGATGCAAGTAGTCTATACTTTGCTTGCTCCAGGTACCTGTGAATGTGATCCCATAGATATTCTGATTGATCTCATCAAAAAAATCCTGTAGTTGCTCCTCTGTACCCCCCCATATGATGACAATGTCATCTATATATCTTCTGTAGAGGGTTAGATGTTCTCTGTGTACACTGAAGACCTGTTCTTCCTCCCATCTGTTCAGGAAGAGGTTGGCTACACTTGGAGCATATTTAGCTCCTATCGCTACCCCTTTGGTTTGGGTATAGTACTCGCCCTTATACCAGAAGTAATTGTGGCTCATGGCCAGTCCCAGTCCTTCCAATAAAAATTTGATTTGTTCTTCTTTCATGTCTGTTTGTTTATACAGAGCCCATTCCACACTACTGATCCCATCTTTTTGTATGATGTTTGTGTAGAGTGAGTTGACATCAATCGTCACCAATATGTCACTCTCTTTAACTCTAAGGTCCTTTATTTCCGAAATAAGTTGTCTGCTGTCTTTTAGGTATGATTTGCCTTCTGCCACCAGGGGTTGTAAAAATCTGTCTATGTAGGAACCCAATCTTGAGAATAGGGAATCAATTCCACTTATGATGGGTCTGCCGGGTGGTGTAGTTTGATTTTTATGCATTTTAGGAACGTAATAGATCACTGGTGTTTTTGCTGTTTCTGGTGTCAGAAAAGTGGCTTCTTTTTTGGTTAGGATCCCCTTGTCTTCCCCTTTTTGGACAAGGGTTTTCAACTTCTTTTCATATTCTATTTTTGGGTTGCCCCTTATTTTCTTGTATGTGTCCTGCACGCTTAGTAGGTTATCCATTTCTGTCTCATAGTCTTTTTTCTTAATGATGACTAGGCCTCCTCCTTTGTCTGCCGGTCGAATCACGATGTCCTTTTTCTTTTCTATTTCTTTGATGGTTTTCCAGACCTTATCACTTTTTGTTTTACTAATCTTCAGCTTTCTAATATCTTCTTCAACCATCTTTTTAAAAACCAGAATGCTTTCATTTTGTTGCATTTTGGGGTTGAAGATCGAATTATTCTTTAGTCTAGAATGTTTGTAGTAGGTATCTGTGTTTTTTTCTTTTGTTTTGGGTTCCTTTAAGGCAAAGAATTTTTTAATATTCATCTTTCTTGCAAATTTTTGTAGGTCTATGTATGTTTCAAATTTGTCCAGATTTTTATCGGGTGCATACTTTAAGCCTAGATCTAAAATGTTGAGTTCATCCTCATTAAAAATAATGTCACTTAGATTAAAAATACCTTCTCCTATTATACGCGTCTTCTTTTTCTTGATGCCCCCTCGTTTGCCTCTTGTCCGTTTTCTCCTGTCCAGTATTGGGGTCTGTGGGTATAGTCTCTCCTCCCCTCGTATTGGTAGTCCTCGGGTTCCCAGTTGTTCTGTTGTCTCCCATGTGGGCGTGATCCTCTGGGGTTCCACCCTTGTTGTCCTCTGTGGTTCCTGGGGTCTCCCTGATATTGTTGATTGTTTCTGTCTGGGTATCTGAAAGGTCTCCATCCTCCTTGTGCTCGGTATGGTTGTGGTGGGCCATTCCATCCTCTGTATGCAGGGGGTCTCCATCTGTTTCCTCTGGTAAAATCCCCTCCCTGTTGTGGCCTGCCATAGGGGGTGTGTTGTGGCATGTATCTTAGAGGTGAGTATCTATTTTGGTGCCTAGGTATTCTTGGTGTGATCGGTGCTGTGTGGTGTTCTTGAGTTCTGTTATCGTTTAGCTCTTGTTGTCTGTGGTTTCTACGTATGGGGCTTCTTTCTTCCCTTCTTGGTGTGTGTGTGGTTGTTTCATTCTGTGTGGTTCTGGGTGTTCTTTCAAAAGTGGTCCTAGTATTTTGCCATGGTCCTTCCCTCTCTGGGGAGTTTTCTCTGGAGTCTTCATTCATGGAAATGTTGTTTTCCTGCTCATTGTAGTTCTCATCTGTTTGCCATTTGTATACTTGCTGGTTTTTGTAATCTAACACATCTCTCTTGAATTTCTTCTGTTTTTTAGCTTGTATCTCATTATCATATTTTTTGATGGCTTCCTGTAGGAAAGTTTCTTTATCCTTATATTCTTTTACTTCAGCGAAAGGTACCAGTTGGTCCTTGATGGAGAGGATTTCTGTTTCAATGTGTTTAAGCTTATGTTGCCGTCTATTGACTATCTTGTGTAATAGGTCTGTTTCACTTTGGTTGAAAAAACGGTACCACTCCTCCATCAAGCCTTTGTCGCTCATTGCATCATTGGGTGAAATATCCCATCTGAGTCTTCTTGGGGTAATTTTTTCTGCAATGTACATTTCTAGTGTTGCTATGTCCCACCAGACCTTTAGTTGTTTTTCTAAGCGGTGTCTTAATTGTTTAAAGAGGCTATCCATGTCCTGTTTATTAACCACTTGCTCCTGGTTAAATACCTCTACTAGGTTAATGGATCTACCATGTATGTATTTGAATATGTCCATTGCTGCAGAGACTAATTGGTCGTTACAACCAACAGAGAATGAAGGAAGGTAGGTGACTCCGCGCAAAAGGACTTCAAACACAACGTAGTAGTCAGAGCTGCTGCCTCTACTTATTGCTGCCTCCTAATTCGGTGGAGCAAGGATATGAAAAAAATGAGGGGTGTAGTGGTGGCGCTGCTCTTACGTGAAACCAATCTGCTGGGAGCCAGATATTGGTAATAGGTCTACAAATGAGAAACACAAAGGGGGTTCTCTCTGATATAATCAGAACCTAAGTGGGACCACACATAGAATGTAAAAATCAAATAAATAAATGAAATAAGTAAATAAAGTGGGGTGTCTCTGCCAGGTGTTTACTTGGCTTTAGCAATAGCCTTCAGAAGGTGATAGTGATAATGGACGTAAAGTGAGTGAAGGATTTAGTAGGAATACATTAATTAGTTGAAATAAATAAGTAATATGAATTTTCCAATTCCGGCTCGGCCGGGTGTTTACTAGCAGAGGATTAGCTATTGGAAGTGCTGTGAAGTAAATTGATGCTACCAATGTGGTGCTGTAAGAGATGCAGTGTAAACAAAGTAAAAAACAATGAATTACAATGGATTGGGATGTTGTCTCGGCCGGGTGTTTACTAAACCCAACTGGAATTATACTCGGTCCCAAACAGTTAGAAAAAAGTGTTTACGTGATCCGTAATACACTCTGACAATGTACATCAAATGTTCAGCATAAAAATTGAAGTTGATAAAATGAAGTGAAGATCAATGGTGACAATCCAGAATATAGTGACAGAATAAATTGGTGACTTTGCTGCAGTGCTTGTTCTAGTAGCCTGTGCCGTGAATGTAATTATCCGTGATTGTTTATGATGTTGCACTCACCAGATTCTTCATACCCTCAGGGGGTATGGTGCAGTCACAGTATATGCCACTGTGTAGCAATCTCAGGAATCCAGGGTGGCTCCTTTGGTCCCTTGTGGTTCTCCGAGAAGGTGAGGGTTATGGAAAGGAAAAAAGGATACCCATAGTGTGAACCCGTAAAAAAAATTGGTTTATTGATATAGCGGGAAAAAGGGTACTCACATAGTATTAGACAATAAAAAGCATTAAAATGGCGCTTGGCCAGTGAAGAGCGATCCAAGGTTCAGGAAGTGATGAAGCGACGTGACTCCTCCCTACGCGTTTCGTCAGATTGACGTCATCAGGAGCGTAACGTCGTGCTTCACTTCCTGATGCAATTTATAGCCCCTCCGGTCACATGTGAGCATGTGAGAATTAGCATAGTGGCCATTTTGGGTATGATTTTGGGGACCGGAGTCCGGCGGCCATGTTTGATAGGTTTTGCAGACCGGAGCTCAAAGTCTATGCAGTACTATATTAAATTGGTCTCGCGGCCATATTTGGTTCAACTTGCAGACTAGAGACCGCAGATTAGCTACAGCTGGAACATGAAACCGTGGGGCTATACGTTAAAAATATATGAATGTAAATTTCCAAACGCACCTTACTCAAAATTAAAACAAAATACAAAATACAAAGAATATATAAAATACAATTGACATAAATGACATATATATGTATGTACATAAAAACAAACAAGTAAATTTGCTGCTTAGATAGAGGATATATGGTATGTGAAGATGCATATTTTTATACATGCATATTAAGAACGCATGTTGGACGCATATAAACCGCATGTAAGAACACATACAAGACGCGTATATCTAAAATATGGATAAATATATATAAAATATGGATAAATATATAAAGGACATGTATGTGTACATAAACCTGCTGCGTCGGTAGAGGATATATGGTATGTGAATGGGGATTAAGGAGACATAAAATGGATGAATTAATGTAAAAATGCCTGTTTTGTACATGCATGGGAAAACGCATGTGTGACGCTTATAAAAATGCATATAAAAACGCATATAGAAACATATATAAAAAAACACATAAAAACCGCATATAAAACGCATATAAAACGTGCTTTAAAAGGGCTAATCATAGGTGGAATCATACGAGATATTACTGAGTATTGTTTGAGGCATTGGGGAAGGGCTTTAAGGTTTTGGGGAGAGTGTTAATTAAAATTAATAGTTGGTAAGAAAACAGTTCAGATCTAGATCAATGTTCATTCCTGCTGGTTGGAGAGTATCGAGCTGGTATATCCACTTCGTTTCATTTTGTGAAATTTTAATTTTCTTATTTTCACCCCTCCAATGTCCCTTAATTTTGTCTATGCCATAGAAGACCATGCAGGAGGGGTCTTTCTTGTGATAATCCCTGAAATGTCTAGACACACTGTGTTTGGGGAAGCCATTCTTGATGTTATTGATATGTTCTCTTACTCTGACATGTAGTTCTCTAGTGGTTCTGCCCACATATTGTTTGTGGCAGGGACATTCTAGCACATATGTCACATGTGTGCTGTGGCAAGTGATTAATTCTCTGATGTTGTGCTCAGATCCGTTGGAGGTTGAGATAAATTTAGATGTTTTCTTATCAGTCTTTTTGCTGGTTCTGCAAGGAAGGCATTGGCCGCATTTAAAAAAGCCTTTTAGGTTTTTAAAGATTTTGATTTGTTTAGGTGGGTCCAGTGCATTATGTACCAGTCTATTTCTTAGGTTAGGTGCTTTTCTATAAATGAATGATGGTTTCTGCGGTAGTATGTTTCTGAGGACCTTATCAGATTGTAGGATGGGCCAGTGTTTTCTGATAATCTTTTCTACGTATTTGTGTTGTCTATTAAAACCAGTAAGGAAAGCCATATCCAAGTTCTTCTTCTTATTTTTATTGGCAATGGTACCTGCTATCATGGTGTTTCTGTCCATATTTTTGACTTGTTGCTTTAGGGTGAGTAAATCCTTTTCTTTATAGCCTTTATCTATGAATCTGCTAATAATTGTGTTTGCTTGTTGTTCATATTCATGTAGGTTGCTGCAATTCCGGAAAATGCGCATTAGTTGGCCTTTAGGTATATTTCCAATCCATTTAGGGTGGTGGCAGCTTTTTGTTGGAATGTATCCATTCCTGTCAGTCTTTTTAAAATAAGTTCTGGTGTTCAGATTTCCGTCGTGTTTGTATATTTGCAGATGCAAGTAGTCTATACTTTGCTTGCTCCAGGTAACTGTGAATGTGATCCCATATTTGCAAGAAAGATGAATATTAAAAAATTCTTTGCCTTAAAGGAACCCAAAACAAAAGAAAAAAACACAGATACCTACTACAAACATTCTAGACTAAAGAATAATTCGATCTTCAACCCCAAAATGCAACAAAATGAAAGCATTCTGGTTTTTAAAAAGATGGTTGAAGAAGATATTAGAAAGCTGAAGATTAGTAAAACAAAAAGTGATAAGGTCTGGAAAACCATCAAAGAAATAGAAAAGAAAAAGGACATCGTGATTCGACCGGCAGACAAAGGAGGAGGCCTAGTCATCATTAAGAAAAAAGACTATGAGACAGAAATGGATAACCTACTAAGCATGGAGGACACATACAAGAAAATAAGGGGCAACCCAAAAATAGAATATGAAAAGAAGTTGAAAACCCTTGTCCAAAAAGGGGAAGACAAGGGGATCCTAACCAAAAAAGAAGCCACTTTTCTGACACCAGAAACAGCAAAAACACCAGTGATCTATTACGTTCCTAAAATGCATAAAAATCAAACTACACCACCCGGCAGACCCATCATAAGTGGAATTGATTCCCTATTCTCAAGATTGGGTTCCTACATAGACGGATTTTTACAACCCCTGGTGGCAGAAGGCAAATCATACCTAAAAGACAGCAGACAACTTATTTCGGAAATAAAGGACCTTAGAGTTAAAGAGAGTGACATATTGGTGACGATTGATGTCAACTCACTCTACACAAACATCATACAAAAAGATGGGATCAGTAGTGTGGAATGGGCTCTGTATAAACAAACAGACATGAAAGAAGAACAAATCAAATTTTTATTGGAAGGACTGGGACTGGCCATGAGCCACAATTACTTCTGGTATAAGGGCGAGTACTATACCCAAACCAAAGGGGTAGCGATGGGAGCTAAATATGCTCCAAGTGTAGCCAACCTCTTCCTGAACAGATGGGAGGAAGAACAGGTCTTTAGTGTACACAGAGAACATCTAACCCTCTACAGAAGATATATAGATGACATTGTCATCATATGGGGGGGTACAGAGGAGCAACTACAGGATTTTTTTGATGAGATCAATCAGAATATCTATGGGATCACATTCACAGGTACCTGGAGCAAGCAAAGTATAGACTACTTGGATCTGCAAATATACAAACACGACGGAAATCTGAACACCAGAACTTATTTTAAAAAGACTGACAGGAATGGATACATTCCAACAAAAAGCTGCCACCACCCTAAATGGATTGGAAATATACCTAAAGGCCAACTAATGCGCATTTTCCGGAATTGCAGCAACCTACATGAATATGAACAACAAGCAAACACAATTATTAGCAGATTCATAGATAAAGGCTATAAAGAAAAGGATTTACTCACCCTAAAGCAACAAGTCAAAAATATGGACAGAAACACTATGATAGCAGGTACCATTGCCAATAAAAATAAGAAGAAGAACTTGGATATGGCTTTCCTTACTGGTTTTAATAGACAACACAAATACGTAGAAAAGATTATCAGAAAACACTGGCCCATCCTACAATCTGATAAGGTCCTCAGAAACATACTACCGCAGAAACCATCATTCATTTATAGAAAAGCACCTAACCTAAGAAATAGACTGGTACATAATGCACTGGACCCACCTAAACAAATCAAAATCTTTAAAAACCTAAAAGGCTTTTTTAAATGCGGCCAATGCCTTCCTTGCAGAACCAGCAAAAAGACTGATAAGAAAACATCTAAATTTATCTCAACCTCCAACGGATCTGAGCACAACATCAGAGAATTAATCACTTGCCACAGCACACATGTGACATATGTGCTAGAATGTCCCTGCCACAAACAATATGTGGGCAGAACCACTAGAGAACTACATGTCAGAGTAAGAGAACATATCAATAACATCAAGAATGGCTTCCCCAAACACAGTGTGTCTAGACATTTCAGGGATTATCACAAGAAAGACCCCTCCTGCATGGTCTTCTATGGCATAGACAAAATTAAGGGACATTGGAGGGGTGAAAATAAGAAAATTAAAATTTCACAAAATGAAACGAAGTGGATATACCAGCTCGATACTCTCCAACCAGCAGGAATGAACATTGATCTAGATCTGAACTGTTTTCTTACCAACTATTAATTTTAATTAACACTCTCCCCAAAACCTTAAAGCCCTTCCCCAATGCCTCAAACAATACTCAGTAATATCTCGTATGATTCCACCTATGATTAGCCCTTTTAAAGCACGTTTTATATGCGTTTTATATGCGGTTTTTATGTGTTTTTTTATATATGTTTCTATATGCGTTTTTATATGCATTTTTATAAGCGTCACACATGCGTTTTCCCATGCATGTACAAAACAGGCATTTTTACATTAATTCATCCATTTTATGTCTCCTTAATCCCCATTCACATACCATATATCCTCTACCGACGCAGCAGGTTTATGTACACATACATGTCCTTTATATATTTATCCATATTTTATATATATTTATCCATATTTTAGATATACGCGTCTTGTATGTGTTCTTACATGCGGTTTATATGCGTCCAACATGCGTTCTTAATATGCATGTATAAAAATATGCATCTTCACATACCATATATCCTCTATCTAAGCAGCAAATTTACTTGTTTGTTTTTATGTACATACATATATATGTCATTTATGTCAATTGTATTTTATATATTCTTTGTATTTTGTATTTTGTTTTAATTTTGAGTAAGGTGCGTTTGGAAATTTACATTCATATATTTTTAACGTATAGCCCCACGGTTTCATGTTCCAGCTGTAGCTAATCTGCGGTCTCTAGTCTGCAAGTTGAACCAAATATGGCCGCGAGACCAATTTAATATAGTACTGCATAGACTTTGAGCTCCGGTCTGCAAAACCTATCAAACATGGCCGCCGGACTCCGGTCCCCAAAATCATACCCAAAATGGCCACTATGCTAATTCTCACATGCTCACATGTGACCGGAGGGGCTATAAATTGCATCAGGAAGTGAAGCACGACGTTACGCTCCTGATGACGTCAATCTGACGAAACGCGTAGGGAGGAGTCACGTCGCTTCATCACTTCCTGAACCTTGGATCGCTCTTCACTGGCCAAGCGCCATTTTAATGCTTTTTATTGTCTAATACTATGTGAGTACCCTTTTTCCCGCTATATCAATAAACCAATTTTTTTTACGGGTTCACACTATGGGTATCCTTTTTTCCTTTCCATAACCCTCACCTTCTCGGAGAACCACAAGGGACCAAAGGAGCCACCCTGGATTCCTGAGATTGCTACACAGTGGCATATACTGTGACTGCACCATACCCCCTGAGGGTATGAAGAATCTGGTGAGTGCAACATCATAAACAATCACGGATAATTACATTCACGGCACAGGCTACTAGAACAAGCACTGCAGCAAAGTCACCAATTTATTCTGTCACTATATTCTGGATTGTCACCATTGATCTTCACTTCATTTTATCAACTTCAATTTTTATGCTGAACATTTGATGTACATTGTCAGAGTGTATTACGGATCACGTAAACACTTTTTTCTAACTGTTTGGGACCGAGTATAATTCCAGTTGGGTTTAGTAAACACCCGGCCGAGACAACATCCCAATCCATTGTAATTCATTGTTTTTTACTTTGTTTACACTGCATCTCTTACAGCACCACATTGGTAGCATCAATTTACTTCACAGCACTTCCAATAGCTAATCCTCTGCTAGTAAACACCCGGCCGAGCCGGAATTGGAAAATTCATATTACTTATTTATTTCAACTAATTAATGTATTCCTACTAAATCCTTCACTCACTTTACGTCCATTATCACTATCACCTTCTGAAGGCTATTGCTAAAGCCAAGTAAACACCTGGCAGAGACACCCCACTTTATTTACTTATTTCATTTATTTATTTGATTTTTACATTCTATGTGTGGTCCCACTTAGGTTCTGATTATATCAGAGAGAACCCCCTTTGTGTTTCTCATTTGTAGACCTATTACCAATATCTGGCTCCCAGCAGATTGGTTTCACGTAAGAGCAGCGCCACCACTATACCCCTCATTTTTTTCATATCCTTGCTCCACCGAATTAGGAGGCAGCAATAAGTAGAGGCAGCAGCTCTGACTACTACGTTGTGTTTGAAGTCCTTTTGCGCGGAGTCACCTACCTTCCTTCATCCTCTGCAAATCTGGCTCTCCCCACTACCCCTCTCTCTTATGATTGAGGCTCTAAATATGGAAGATGTATGCCGTTTGATTTACCTGGTAGACAGGAAATACACATTTTATTCTCCATCCCAGGACTCTTATGCTAGACTTGATCATCTTTTCTGCATGACTTCCCTTCTCCCCTGTGTTCAAGATACCACTATCCACGATTTGGTCATTACAGATCATAGCCCCGTTTCCTTGATGTTGCTTGACTTGACCCTCAGACCACGACAAAATTATTGTGATTCCCAGCATACCTTTGTTGAAAGGAAAATTTTCTCCATGCTGTGCGATCGGCTTAGTGGGATTATGAATCTAACTATAAAGAGCATGCTTAGGATCCAAATTTGTTCTGGGAGGCGGGTAAAGCATTTCTTCCTTTATAAAATCAAAGCCTAAGTTTCTACACTTAAAAAATCTTCAGGCTGCTCATCTATGACTCTCTTCCTCCCCTACATTAGCCCATAGGACAGCCTGGCAGGAGGCCAAGCACGTTCAACCCCCAGGTAGAACAGCAGGAACAATTCCAAAGGTCGTATTTTGAACTCCAACTTCACAAATACAGAAATAACACAGAGAAACTTCTAGCGTGCATATGTAAAGGTAACCACTCACCACCCCATATTTTGGCCTTGAAGGATGTTCAGTGGACTGTCTAAAACTCACCCCACAAAATTTTGAATATTTTAGAATCCTATTATGAGAAATTGTACTTTGTTGATCCGATAGATCAGGCCGTCGCTGAATCCTTTTTAGCTCAGCTCCAAGTCCCTGCCCTGTCTCATGATGATTTAATAAAGTTAAATGCCCTTATCACTTCAGAAAAAATAATTAGGGCAATTAAATAATCAGGTAATGGTAAAGCCTAGTACACATGGGTAGTTTTTTTTCCTTCCAACCCAGCAAGTCTGAACGAAAAAAAACTGACAGCTCAGGAGGAGTCGCTGTACTAACAATCTAACGTTAGTACAGTGATCTCCCCTGCTGCTTTATTGTGTTCTGACAGGGGACAGCCCCCTCCAGAACACTCTGGTCAGCAGAGGAGCTAATCGGGAGCCAATCGGCAGACCTTTTTCGGTCATGACCCTTCGGCAGAAGCCGGCAGAAGTTTAGCCAGATTCTGTCGAACCGAGTCCAGTACATACTGGCCTGAATGTTGGCCACTTTCTGTTAAATTAACCGATGCCACCCGAAAATTTGATCTGTGTGTACTAGGCATAAAGCCCCTTTGCCCTATTCATTGGAGTTTTACAAGGTGACCTGTTCCCTCTTCTCTCTCGATGTACAATGCAATGAGGAATTTACCTACTGGGACTCAAGCATTCAGTATATGAGACTACTATCAAAAAACTGCAAAATTTCTTTGCTACCTGGGTCATATCGCCCCATTTCTGTGCTCAATGCAGATGCCAAGGTATCATCCAAAATCTTTGCAACCCAATTGGCAGATATTCTTCCTTCCCTCATACATGCCACTCAGGGGGGTTTTGTCAAAGGCCGCTTTGCGCCCACCAATATTTGCAAATTACTCACCACCTTATAATATGCTAAATCCCACCCTGGAGCAGATATAGCAATAATTACACTGGATGGCTTTTGATAATGCAAGCTTTCAATGGCTCTTCCTAGTTCTACAAAAGTTTGGTTTCACAGATTGCACGGTTGGATTTCATTGGACTTCTTCTGATTGGTCTTCTTACATAATAGGTACTTAAAATCCCCTGCCCAACTTTCCTCAACAATTTTCCTCCATAAGGGTACATTTCAAGGTTGCCCGCTCTCCACTCTTCTATTCCATCTGGCAGTGGAACCCCTGTCTCGCTATCTCTTACAATTCTCCTCTTTACATGGTATATGGATAGGGGGTCAGTTACTACGAACAGATTCTTTTGCTAATGGCACGCTGGTGTTCACGGCCTGCCCTAAACTGGATTTACCCACTCTTTAGGGGATTCTAGAGAATTATTGAAGGTGTTCGTGTTTACGGGTGAACTTTGATAAAAGTTAGGTTCTATCCCTCACTGGGGTAAATTCAGAAGATTGTATTTCTTCCCCGTTTGGTATTGAAAATACACATATAGTTTTCCTGGGTTCCTGGGTATTAGGGTACGGAAAGGGCCCTCCTTCATATATTCTTTAAACTATCCCCCCTTGATTATGAAAATTGTGAAGGAGCTAGAGGCTTCGGCATCCTTGCCACTATCGTTCTTTGGGAGATGCCATTTAATAAAAATAATTAGCTTTCCTCGGTTGCTGTATCCATTACAGTCTATACCTCTTCTTTTGAAACACAAAGACATTCAAACGCTCAATAGAGCCCTTTTATGGTGCTCAAAGAAACTTCAAATTGCTCTAACCAAATTATATCTCCCAAAGAGCGACGGGGGAGTCGTTGGCTTCCCTGATATTAGAGCTTATAATCTAGCGTGTATCTTTAGATGTGCTTTAGACTGGTTATCGCAATTCAATGTACACAATCTGTATACGTTGGAGGCAGCACTGGTTCATCCTTATGCCTTCTTAGCCATTTTACACAGCAAGCTCTGCTGTCTCCCATCACACCTTCAACAGAAATTCTTACTACGGGACACGGAGCTAGCATGGCTGGAGATTTTGAAAAAAAAATACAGTTCTACCCCCATGTTTCTTAGTATGTGACAATCCATGACAACCATATGTTCCCTCAAAGTCGGGACTATGCGGCATTTGCAGTGTGGTGTACTGAAGGGTTACAACAAGTAGCCTCTTTGTTTTCCAATAACCCCCTATGCCAAAGCCTTTTAATGAAGTAGATTATGAATTTCTCCTACTGGCATCTCACCTTCTGTACTATCATCTAGTAATAGCTTATGTCTCATCACATTGTCCGGACAGGTCTAAACTTTGCAAACCCTCTCTAATTGAATGGCTGCTGAAAGATCTATTTCAGAATTCTACAAACAGCTAACCATATCTCTTCAATTCTGATGGCATAAATTACTCCTGTACTATTGGACTAAGGATTTCCCAGAGCCTGACCTTTACCTGAAGATTCTGGAAGGGTATCAAGAAATTCACAAACTCATGATCAATGAATCTTGGAGATAATCTCAGTTCAAACTAATGCATAGAGCCTTTATTTCCTTCCTACCTATTAAAAGAGACACCCAGGCGGTCACCATCACTTTTGGGACTGCACAATATCTAAATCCTGGGACCAGGTGCTGCAATATGTCCAAAACAATACAAGGACATGACTGCCTAAACTCCCTCTCTTTCTTCTACTCAGCTGTGATACAATGGCCTCTACAACCTTGGAAGTTCGCACACCGGTAGTGTCCCCATGAATGCACCTATGCCTTCTTGCTGCTCGCAGGACGATATTAAAGGTTTGGACAACCTAATCTGCCCCCATGGTTAATATAATCAACAGGGACCTTACAAATCTGCTGTACAAATAGAAATTAGATGCAGAGCTACAAAATGAGTCCACTGCCATACACTTCTTCCGAAGATAATGATCTTTCATTGAAAACACCTTTTCACCGCCTGAACTAACAACGCTAATGTCCTCCTTCTGTTATTCAAAATGGTACCCTAATGCTGATCTATCCAACTCTCTTGGAAAATTGAAAGTCCATTGACTGCCCCTCTTTTACAGAAATGTTACCAGTGTAAGGACCAGTCATAGGTCACCAATTTGGTTTCTAGTTTAGTTGCTTGTGTTATATCGGGGAAATATTCTCCACCCACCTTTGAGTTTGGCTATTTGCCTCTACTGTGTAATGAGGAAATGTGCATAGCCTCTATTTATATTGTTTCTTCTTCTCTTACTGCACTTTATCTGCTTAAGGTTTAGCCACTTTACATATCTATTTGATCAGGGTTAAACGTCCAAGCCTCTAGCTAAGATTGGGAACTTCTTCTAATGGTTCTGATAGACTAGTACCATACTTGTTAAGGATTAATAAATATGTACTTAGTTTTATATTTCACCTTATAAAACTGAGTATAGGCTTTCTGTATGCTAGACTTTTGTTCGGATGTATACCTGTTGTGATCATTACTAATACTGATGCATTGTTGATGAGCACTTTTGTCTTGTCTCTTCTGACTTTCAAAAAAATTTCAATAAACATAGTTAAAAATAAAAATAAATAAACACACCAACACACCAACACACCAACACAAAGTCATTTAGTTACATTAGCCTTATTTAATTTTTTCTACATCGGTCACTCAATCTTATTTATAAAATATTTGCATGTTTTAATGAATAAATGATCATGAGACAAAATAATGAACCTGGTAACTACTCATACAGCTTAGTGCAATGACCCTATTATATATTTTTTTATATAGTTTTTTCATAGACATTGTTTAGTTAGTTAACTTCCCTCACCTCACAACCCTCACCATCCCTGCAGATGTCTACAGCTGCATCTGATTTTGACTTAGCTGGGTTGTTATTTCACATTCTACTCTTTGATGCTTTGCTGTATCACCATGGGGTCTATTTATGAAAAAAAAGCTGGGCTACTGTTTCAAGAATTCGCACAGCTGTCACAAATAATCGCTGTATTGTGTCTAATATTTATATTTCCTGTGATCATGATCTCCATATAGAAATACTTCAATCAAGAAATTGCCTCATGAATTCTAGATGGAGTTTGTGATCATAGAAAATAAACATATTAGACACAATATGAGAATAATCATGACTGTGCAAAAGCTTGAGATGATCGATCAGAGAATCTTTTTATAAATAGACACCATTAGCTCTTTTTGGGAATCATTGCCCTTTGATGCCTTGCCATATATTCTCCAGATTAACTTCTCTTATCTTTTCATTTGATGCCATTCTGAGCCACTATGTATGCCCCAAATTATCTCTCCCTGCCTTTTGAGTGGCAGTGACCTTTGATACTTTGCTGTCCTGCCACGTATGCTCAAGACTAGCTGCTCTTATTTTTTGCCACCTGCATTGTTTATTTTGCAAACAGGGACATTGAAAGTTTTTTTTTTCTGTGTATATGGGGAGTTCCTCTTTATAGCAAATGTATGGATATTGCTCTTTCACCCACAGATTAATTAGATAGAAGAATGTGCCCACCTTTTCATGGGGATATGAGGGAGGTACTGTACATATGGGTGATGGGTTGTTTAGTATATTAAGCACATGATGAAAAGTTGACTTTACCCTAAACATTAAAGTGGAACTACAGGCAAAACTATTTTTTTATTCATTCTGAATAGGAGGGCTATAACCCCTGTCAGATTTTTTTTTTCATCAACTCATTGTGGAGATTTCCCTTAATTTCCTTTTCCATAGCCAAACAGAAATTGAGAGGAAATCCCAGCAAATTAAAGGGAATTCCTAGGGGACCCCCATGTCACCAGAACTAGTGTCCCCATTGGATGTTTTTGCCCCTATTACTTTTCTATGGACAACCAAAAATTTGGAATTTTCTTTTACTTTTACAATGATAATGGTAAACAGGGCAAATAAAGAAGGTGAATCTCCATAATAGGGGCACAGATAGCTATAAAGAATGATACAAGCATTCTAATCCCTCGCCACTCTATCCCAAAAAAGAAAAAAAAATGTTTTGCCTTTAGTTATACTTTAACCCAGGGGTCCTCAAACTACGACTCGCGGGCCGCATACGGCCCGCCAGTGTGATTTAGCCAGCCCATGGACTGCACCTTTAACATTGCGGCAATACCCCTCCCCTGACCTTTTTTTTCACAATTTTTCGTGGCCGCCGCTAGAGGTCCGGCCGGCGGAGGTAATGTCTCCGCCGGCGGCCATTTTCAAGAAGACCACAGACAAGTTATTAACAAGAAGGGAGCCTGCCGAGTAGCTGCAATAAAAATTGAGCTGTGGCACCGCCCACCCCCCGCCCCCGTCTGTCTGTCATCTGTGACCTGTTGTGGAAAGGGGTGGCGGGTGGGCGGTGCCGCAGCTCTATTTCTATTGTAGCCACTCGGCAGGCCAGTGTGATTTAGCCGGCCCGCGGTCTGCCCCTTTAACATTGCGGCAATCCCCCTCCCCTGACTTTTTTTCACAATTTTTCTCCGCCACCGCTAAAGGTCCGGCCGGCGGAGGTAATGTCTCCGCCGGCAGCCATTTTCAAGCAGACCACAGACGAGTTATTAACAAGAAGGGAGCCTGCCGAGTGGCTACAATAAAAATGGAGCTGCGGCACCGCCCACCCCCGCCCAAGGCTGTCTGTCATCTGTGACCTGTTGTGAAAAGGGGTGGCGGGTGGGTGGTGCCGCAGCTCCATTTCTATTGTAGCCACTCGGCAGGCTCCCTTCTTGTTAATAACTCGTCTGTGGTCTTCTTGAAAATGGCCACATCTAATTTGTTCCCCCTCAGCCTTCTGTAATGGCGGCAGGGACACCGCTGCTGGGATATAGAAGGGCTCCAATGGGGGGGACACCTGAGATGTAAGGGAGAACTCTGCTGGGGACACCTGAGATGTAAGAAAGCACTCCGCTAGGGACAGTGACACCTGAGATGTAAGGAAGCACTCTGCTGGGGACACCTGAGATGTAAGGAAGCACTCCGCTGGGGACACCTGAGATGTAAGGAAGCACTCCGCTGGCTAGGGACAATGACACTGAGATGTAAGGAAGCACTCCGCTGGTTGGGACAGTGACATCTGAGATGTAAGGAAGCACTCCGCTGGCTGGGGACAGTGACACCTGAGATGTAAGGAAGCACTCCGCTGGCTGGGGACAGTGACACCTGAGTTGTAAGGAAGCACTCCGCTGGCTGGGGACAGTGACACCTGAGATGTCGGGAAGCACTTCGCTGGCTGGGACAGTGACACCTGAGATGTAAGGAAGCACTCTGCTGGCTGGGGACAGTGACACCTGAGATGTCGGGAAGCACTTCGCTGGCTGGGACAGTGACACCTGAGATTTAAGGAAGCACTCCGCTGGCTGGGGACAGTGACACCTGAGATGTAAGGTAGCACTCTGCTGGCAGGGGACAGTGACACCTGAGATGTAAGGAATCACTCCGCTGGCTGGGGACAGTGACACCTGAGATGTAAGGAAGCACTCCGCTGGCTGGGGACAGTGACACCTGAGATGTAAGGAAGCACTCCGCTGGCTGGGGACATTGACATCAGAGCTCCGACTGATTCTGCATTATGGTGAGTTGAACCATTTAATTTTATATTACAATTTAATAATAGAAATAATGCGCTTCAATCACCCTGACACCATAACAACCATGGTGCCGGGATGATTGAAGCTCTAACACCAGATGTTTGGAATCTTTATCTGCTGATTGTTAAACTTTCTGGAATACACATATTTCTATTGTGGTTGGAGGAAAACTGTGATGGGGGGAGTCTGTGATGGGGGAGTCTGTTATGGGGGAAATCTTATAGGGGGATCTGTTACGGGGCCTTTGTGATGGAGAGGATTTTGTGTTGGGGGGCTTTGTGATGGGGAGATTTGTGATGGGGGATCTTTTATGGGGGGCTTTGTGATGGATGACCTTATATGGGGGCTTTTTGATGGGGGTAATCTGTGATGGGGGATCTGTGATGGAGAGGTTCTGTGATGAGGGGGTTCTGTGATGCGGAGGGGGTTCTGTGATGGGGAGGGGGATCTGTGATGAGGGGAGTCTCTGAAATACTAATAAGTTTATGTTGATTAAAATTGTTTTTTATTTTAAATATTAAATGTTTTTTCCTGTTTTTTTGCACTACAAAGATGTGTGCATAGGAATTTGTTCATATTTTTTTAAACTATAGTCCGGCCCCCCAACAGTCTGAGGGACCATGAACTGGCCCCCTGTTTAAAAAGTTTGAGGACCCCTGCTTTAACCACTCAAGACAGGGCATTTTCACCCCCTTCCTGCCCAGATCAATTTTTAGTGCTGTTACACTTTGAATGACAATTGTGTGGTCATGCAACACTGTACCCAAATGAAATCTTTATGTTTTTTTTCCCCCACAAATAGAGCTTTCGTTTGGTGGTATTTGATCACCTCTGCAGGTTTTTATTTTTTGCGCTATAAACAAAAGAAAAGCGTCAATCTTGAAAAAAACACAATATTTTTTACTTTTTGATTTAATAAATATCACAATTTTTTTTTTAAAACAATTTTTTTCCTCAGTTTAGGCCGATATGTATTCTTCTACATGTTTTTGGTAAAAAAATCGCAATAAGCGTATATTGATTGGTTTGCGCAAAAGTTATAGTGTCTACAAAATAGGGGATAGATTTATTGCATTTTTATTTATTTAATTTTTTTTACTTGTAATGGCGGCGATCTACGATTTTTATTGTGACCGTGACATTGCAACGGACATATCGGACACTTTTGACAAATTTTTGGGACCATTCACATTTATACAGAGATTAGTGCTATAAAACTGCACTGATTACTGTGTAAATGTGATTGGCAGGGAAGGGGTTAACACTAGGGGGCGATCAAGGGGTTTAATATGTTCCTTAGGGAGTGATTCTAAATGTAGGGGGAGGGGACTCACAAGGAGAGGAGACCGATCTGTGTTCCTCTGTAGTGGGAACACACATTGGTCTCCTCACCTCTGACAGGACATGGATCCACGTTCCTGCTGTGATCCCGGGCAATCGCACCGGGTTCCGATCGATGCAGCGCCCCCTAGATGGCCAGGAAGCCCAGGACGTCATATGACATCCACCCAGGATGGGAGATCCCTCCTGTGGACGTCATTTGACTATGGGCGGGTATTGAAGTGATTAAGCAATTTTAGATCCATTAAGACAAAATAAATGAGATCTCAGAATGGCTGTGGTTTTTAGGATTAATATTAATGGACATTGAAAGAGCCATGTCAAAGCTGCTTTGATTTTTATCTTCTTTTTAGGTTAAGTGTGGATGGGTTTTTGTGCGCTTGAATTAGATACAAATATATGGGTATGCAAAATAGACTTCTGTCAATAAATTGTGTTAAATCTCAAATGTCAAATGCATGCCATTGACACAAACCCAAAATCTGTTGACACGTGCCCTTAATTTAGTTAGAATAGTTTTGGGACAAAAAGTATCAAGGCTAGAGATTAGTGTTTTAAACAAGTTGCGTAACTGACACAGATCTGGCTAGTTTGTTGGTCCCTTGGCCTCCAACAGGTCTAATGGTGTTTAATCTGCCAGCCCTTTTCATTTTTTTGAGAAGGAGGGCTAATAAAGAGAGGATGTGGTCCCTCAGACACCAGCCTGTCACACTAGGGAAATTGCATTTTATCCACAAGGGTGAAGAGACAAGCCTGGTAACAGTCTGCAGGTTCATCAGCATCCAGAAGGTTCAACAAGAGTGAGGGACATAAGGAAATGAGCATCATCTCAAACATTAGCTGGTGCTATCACCACTGGGTTTGGGAATGCATGGGGACTTAATCTGGACAATTTACTTGCCATTGTGGGGACAGGTTAGTTTCCTCTTCTCTCGATACTAAATTTCACAGTGGTTGTAAACCTCAGACATGAAATGTGAACAAAGCATATCCCTCTTTAGTGTGCTTGTCTCAGTTCTAAGTTCTGTCTGCTGCCTCATTCCTCTGCTATCTGTATGAGTCACTTCTGACACATTTTCCTAACAGCAAGTGAAAAAAGTTGACAGGAGAGGTATCTCCATAACACAACCTGTGTGTCCGGACCTAGTTTACCTTCTGGTGGCACTGTGGTTCTCTGGGCTGAAAGTTGTAGTTCCAGTGACCACCAGCGGCCAGCAGGTTCCTGCAATCAGTTCCAAATGGCCCCAGCTTCTCTGCGGGTACTTAAGTCCCACCTCCGCTATTGCAATTTGCATCAGTGTTTTGATTGCCCTGCTTTCTGCCGGATCCATCCTGCTCTCGAGCTAACCTTACATCCTGATCCCTCACTGCTGCTCGCCTTGTCCCTGTACCCAGTCCTGATTCCCCATTTTTCTTGCATCGCTCCTGTTATGCCGCGTAAACACGGTCAGAATTTCCGACAGAAAAAGTCTGATGGGAGCTTTTGGTCGGATATTCCGACCATGCAGTGGCGGCTGGTGCTCAAAATTTTTAGGGGGGCGCAAACAAACTGAAAAAAAAAAAATCAATTGCCGCCACTGTGCCCATTAAACGCAGCCACTGTGCCCAAACGCCACCAGTTTGCCCCCTCAAATACAGCCAGTTTGTTTCCATATACAGCCAGTGTGCCCCCATATATATATAACCAGTGTGCCCCCATATATACAGCCAGTGTGCCCCCATATACAGCCAGTGTGCCCCCATATATATATATAGCCAGTGTGCCCCCATATACAGCCAGTTTGTCCCCATATATATAGCCAGTGTGCCCCCATATACAGCCAGTGTGTCCCCATATATATAGCCAGTGTGCCCCCATATACAGCCAGTGTGCCCCCATATACAGCCAGTTTGTCCCCATATACAGCCAGTTCCCCCCAAATGCAGCCAGTTTGTCCCCCATATACAGCCAGTTCCCCCCAAATGAAGCCAGTTTGTCCCCCATATACAGCCAGTTCCCCCCAAATGCAGCCAGTTTGTCCCCCATATACAGCCAGTTCCCCCCAAATGCAGCCAGCGTGTCCCCCATATACAGCCAGTTCCCCCCATATTCAGCCAGTTTGTCCCCCATATTCAGCCAGTTTGTGCCCCATATTCAGCCAGTTTGTCCCCATATTCAGCCAGTTTGTCCCCCAAATGCAGCCTGTCCCCCCCCCCAGCCCTGCACTTACCTTCCTCGGTCCGCGCCGTCCTCGATGTGTTCTCCCACCCTCGATGTCGCTTCAGCCAATCAGGTTACCGGTAACCAGATCCGTTGAACCTGATTGGCTGAAACCTCCACACAGTCTTCTCCCAGGAACGCACCCCCGTGCGTACCTGGGAGGAGTTTTTGGAAGCCGAATACAGAGTGAGAGCTGTATTCGGAAAGCCTATCAGAGCCGCTGGCTCTGATAGACACTTCCAAGTTACACCCACCGCCGGCCGCCACTCTAATTCATATGGCCGGCGCTCACCAGGAGGCCGGCCATATGTATAGTGGGCAGCGCGGCAGCGGTGACAATACACAGATTCATGCAATGCATGAATCTGTGTATTGTCTTTCAGTGGCGGTGCGGGAGCGAGAGGGGGCGGCGCTCTGGCGCCCTCTATGGACGCACCGCCACTGCGACCATGTGTATGCCCCATCTGACTTTTTCTGTTGGAATTTCCGACGGACTTAGAGAGCAGGTTCTCTATTTTTCCGTCGGAAATTCCGACTGAGGTTTTCCCGTTGGAAAGTCTGGCCGTGTGTAAGCGGCATTACCCTTGCTTCCCATATTATACAAATTTGTACATATTGTATAAAGTTAGTTTGCTAGGTTTCTGTTACTTAGGCATTTTTGGTTGTTGGTCACTTGTTATTTATGTTCATTGTTTTCTGGTGTGTGCATGTCTTTCTGCTTGCTGTTAATACATTTATTAAATGTATATATATTTTTTTTACTTTCTGCTATAAAACATCCAATAAAAAAAAAAAAAAATGTCTTCATAAATTTAGGCCAAAATGTATGCTGCTTCATGTCTTTGGAAAAGAAAAAAAATCCAATAAATGTATATTATTTGTTTTTTCATGAAAGTTTTATAGAGCCTACAAACTATAAGAAATCCAGTATAGATATACTGTATACCAGTTTATTTATTTTTTACTAGTAATGGCGGTGATCAGAGACTTATAGTGGGACTGGAATAGTGTGGTGGGCAATCTGACACGATCTGATGCTGGCTGGGGGTACACTAACTAGCTAACTTACACTGATATCAATAGTGACACTAATACAGTGATCAGTGCTAATACTATGCACTATCACTGTACTAATGACACTGGTTGGGAAGGGGTTAACATCTAGGGGCAAGTAAGGCGTTAACTGTGTGCCTAACAATGTGTAATGTGTGTGATATGTGCTGCTTTTACTATGCGATCTTGCTGTTTTTTTTCTCTGCCTTACAGGGAATAAAAGAAACAGCAAGATTGCTTGTCGGTGTAGAGAGCTCTGTTTTGTTTATCAGTACAGAGCTATCTTATGTGAATCACTGGGCCAATCAGTGGGTGCTGGTGATCAATCATTGGCCAGGATTGGCTTGTGCTGTAACGTATAACAGCACAGCTGGGGCAGGGCATGCACATGCCCTACCCAGAAGTGCTGATCATGTCCCAGATATGTGATATAGTGCAGAGTGGCTGTCCTGCACCACTATATTTCCGTGGAATGGTTGGGAAGTGGTTAAAGACGTTTTTTATGGTTTATACCAGGGATATGCAATTAGCGGACCTCCAGCTGTTGCCAAACTACAAGTCCCATGAGGCATAGGGAGACTCTGACAGCATCAAGCATGACAACCAGAGGCAGAGGCATGATGGGACTTGTAGTTTGGCAACAGCTGGAGGTCCGCTAATTGCATATCCCTGGTTTATACCTTTACTGCACTTACCATGACAAACAATCATTCATGTGTTTAAGTTTTTTTTATGCTTCATTTATGCCACTACTTTGTTATGTGGCTGAGCTCTGTAAATCTCAGGACTGGATGAAAAGAAATACAAATGCTTTTGCAGGTAAAACATCTCCTCAATATGTATTTCATCTGCACAATTTTCTGGTTGCCTGGAGTTCAGTGTTACGATTCACTTTGCAAAGTGAACAGTATATATTCTACAGTAAATCAACTCACTGACAATTAGGGAGTTGGGGAATATGCTACTGAGACCCAACCATACTTAAATGCGTATCAATTATGGGCAAAATTTATTTTTAAAAATATGCTTATCTTTGTTTATTCATTACGGCAAACAGAGACGAGCAACATAACCATGGCTGGCTGGGCTTTAACAAAATGTACCAAGTTAGCACATTTATAACCCTCAGTGTAATTGTATCCACAGAGCAACTTTATTATCCCCTCCACTAGTCTTATGATTTGCATGGCTAGTTCATGTATATTTTATTTGTGTGTACATTCACTTGTCCATGTATTTAACTGCATTGCCCAGCATCATAATTGTAATAAAAATAATATATTTTATTCAGGTGCTCACTATTACCATTGTATTCATGTTTCTAAAAAGTCATGAAAGCAGACAACGATCTTAACTTGCCCAATAAATTAAAGCTAATGGCTTAGCAGAATTATTCAAATGCATGTGCATATATTTTTCCAATGTAATCTATAGCATTAATCAATAACAATAGCCCATTAAACATATCTCTAGCCAGTCCACTCTCATGCTAATGTACATTACATGGTGACTCTGACGCAGCTGCCACCCAGTCTTTTTGAACATAGTAACAGAGATCATGGCTTTTTAAAGCGTATAATCTTTTTCGAACGATATGTAATGCATTTCTATAATTACACTGTACCTTGCTTTTTTTACTCTTTTGGCAGCAAGATAGTTCATATGTAGCTAACACAGTATATGGAGGGAGGAATGGAGTGAGCAGATTAAGAGAATGAATCAAACAGTACAATTATGGACTTGAGCATACATTTATTTTGTTTAACAAAACCATGCTATTAATAGTCCTCCCACTCTCCCTCCTTGAAACTACTCGCTCTGTGGTGTCGCAGGTTTTGCTACTTTGAAAATTGTCTTTCTCACAGAAGACTATTTTTGTCACGTAGCAACATTCCTTGTTGGATCTGAATGGTACGTAGTTCAGGACATATTCATTATTTGTCTTAGAAGATTCAGCACCCCTCAAACGCCTCCCTACCATAAGCTGCCTTCATTCTTTTACTCCTAGGGAGCCATGTACAGAAAAACACTTAAAGTAAATTGTATTTATGATTACCATGCCAAGACTGGTGCTTTTCTTTAGTATCTGGGAGATATCTGTGAATTATGTAATTGAAGGGTATATTTCTTCAAAACAACAGTACAATCCATATGTAACAAAAAACGAAAGTGTTATTCGATTATTACAATAATTAGAAAATACTACTACTACTGATACTACTACTTCTACTACTAATAATAATGACACTGACAATATTACTAACAGTACTGATCTCACTATGATAATCATGAACCAAGCATGTAATTAATATGACAGGCAATCACGAATTCTAGATGCAACTGTTGCGGGCTCACCCCTCTCACCTCTTCTTCTTCTCGGCTTGCTGTCTTGTCTAGGGGAACCTGGGAGGAGGGATGAGATCCACCACGGCCCATGTCCTCTTCTGGATAGAGGTGAAGGCCCGAACGTATTTTACCATCGGGTCATGTGTATAACCCAGGGTCAAGCCTTTCCTCTAACTGACCCCCCTTTGCTCCCAGTAACCAGAGTTCCACACCACTGAAAAGGTCCAACTCTTATTTATTCTTTAGCAGCAATAAATCGTCACTTAGCACAGACAGGTTGTGACCAACGAACAGTTCAGTACAGGTGGGGAGTAGGTCAAGGCACAATCCCTTAATCAAACTAAACCATTGAGATATCACCAACGGTTATGGCGCACAGTGGCTGTGAATGTACTTCTTTCTTTCTCTGAGTCTCTACCAGCAACTCTGACGAACATGAAATAGGAGTTACCTTATTTAAGCTGTGGCCCCAGTCAGAGGGAAGACATCCTTCCAAGAGAGTTACCGGAGGCCCCACCGTCACCGGCAAATGCTGCACCGGGCTGCTCGGAAGGGTTACACTCCCCGGCCTCCTCGTCTCAGATTCGGGCGCCCAAGACCTTAGGGCCCCTCGGACTCCTCCACCCTTGCGGAACCCAGTCAAAGGTACTGGGTCCCAGGCCTCCTCAATAGTACCTCACCCCAGGGCTAAAGGTGCCTGGGATGGACTCCATCTCCCGCTCCGGCCAGGCCAAGGGCCCCTGTGCCAGGAACTCCGGAATGCCCACACCCAGGCCAAAGGTGCCTGGGCGCGGCGGTGTCCTCCGACTCTGAACCCTGAACTCAGGGCATCCGCCCCCTTTATCTCCTCTCCCCAGCGTCACAGCAGGTTTCCCGCCCCGCTGTACAACCGCCGGAAAGGGACAAAAAGAGTACAGACTTGCAGTGAGGGTTCAACCCCCGGCCCAGGGCAACAGCGCCACCCTCGGACCCCAGGGAACCTCACACCACCAGAGTCCTCCATAAACAATAATCAACGCATCTGGGTTACACTACCACCCAGATGCTTCCCTTAAATTTAAACACCCGCTACACAACAATCCATGTGCCCTGCACAGAAGCAGAGTGACAGCTGAAGCCAACATGCTGCAGCTATCACAGTGGATTATAGCTAGGGATGAGCCAGATGTTCGAGTCAAACATTGGGTGTTCGCCTGTTCGCCGAACAGTGAACATTATGTGGTGCTGGCGGCAAATTTGAAAAGCCACGGAACACCATTTAAGTCTATGAGACACTAACATGAAAAACCAAAAGTGCTCATTTTAAAGGCTTATATACAAGTAATTGCCATAAAAAGTGTTTTGGAGACCCGGTACTGCCCCAGGGGACATGTATTAATGCAATTTTTTTTTTTACAAACGGCAGTTTTTTCGGGAGCAGTGATTTTAATAATGCTTAAAGTGAAACAATAAAAATGAAATATTCCTTTAAATATCATGCCTGGGGGGTGTCTATAGTCAGGGGAGGGCTGGCAGCCTTTGGTCTGGGGGGCAAGTCCAGTCAAGTGGCCCAATGAACCACCGAATCAGCTCACCATCGAGAGAGAGGGAGAGAGAGAGAGAGACTGCTCCATATTGCCCCAGAGAGAGAGAGAGACCATTTGACACTGCCTGCACTGAGAGAGAGGCCACTTGGCACTGCCTGCACAGAGAGAGAGAGAGAGAGAGAGACCATTTGACGCTGCCTGCACAGAGAGAGAGACCATTTTACACTGCCTAAACAGAGAGAGAGAAAGAGACTGCTTGACACTGCCTGCACAGAGAGAGAGAGACTGCTCCACATTGCCCACAGTGCAAAGGGATCACTCTCTGTGGGGGCAGTGCAAATGGGTGACTCTCTGTGGGGGAAGTGCAAATGGGTCACTCTCTGTGGGGGCAGTGCAAAAGGGTCATTCTCTGTGGGGACAGTACAAAGGGGTCATTCTCTGTGGGGGGTGAAAGTTTTCCAGCCATCAGAATACAATGATCACTGCTGGCAGCTATAGCAGGCAGCAGTGAGCGGCAAAAAAAAAAGAAAGACACGCTGGCTGTTCTGAAGTCAGTTGATAGATTGAATTCTGTACAACCACATTCTGCACATAGATAGATCGAAATTCTGCTGGTTCAGCAGAAAATTAAATCTGTCTATGGTGGCTTAAGTTCACCAGTCTCTGGGTTTAATAATATCCTCAAATCTTCTGAAAGGGGTGTTCCACTAAGGTGTACAAATTCACTTTGAACGCCACCTTATTTCCAGAACTCTTTAGGTATTAGATGTGCAAACAATAAAGGTGAGGGCACATCTAATACCTACAGAGAGTAATGAAAATAAGGTGGAGTTCAAAGTGAACTGTGCCATTACGTGGAGGGATTGGTATTTAGGGGGTTAAAACAGGCAGGGAGGAAATGTGATATCACCTCCTCTGCCTGTCACTTTTCAGTGGAGTGGCAGTGCCTGCTGCAAGTGAATACAACCTTTAGGCTCATATTGGTGTACTGGCAGTTTTCCATAGCCATAGTCCCTCAGACTTCTTTTAGGTTGCACATTTTTGCTGTATTTTCAGGAAGTGCACCAAAGATGCAGCATGCAGGATGTTTTGTGCACTTTCACAACATGCAGTAAAAATGTGCAACCACTATGGGACCAGGGGCAACATGCAGGAAGACTGCCAGTACACCAGCACTGCAGACAAACCACAGCATGCCAGTGTGAGCCCACTTCATAACACCTAGCAGGGCAAGGAGAAGGGCAAGATAGTGTCACAGGCTGCTAGGTAAAAAAAACTATTTAGCTGAAAAGAGGGGGAGGAAGGAGGAGCTCACTTACTTGTCCAGTCCCAGCCTCCAGGAGACTCACTGTATTCGAGCCGACTGCTCAGATTGAACTTTCCCGCCCATCCTCTTCTTAGACAGCACACAGGCTGCCCGGAGTGTGGGCGGGGAAAGAAAGAGCAGGTCCAGCCTCTGACAGCCATTCGTGTGGAGGAGGGAGGGGCTGGGCGGGGCTGTCAGCCCTGAGACATTGCTGGCTCACAGTACTGGATGAGATGCCGAACTCGGCCAGCTCAAAAAATGCACATGTGCGGTTCTGAGCTGGCCACACAGCGGCCTTTGTAGAGCATATGAGAGCAGCCCAGGGATAAAATGCATCTCTACCCCCCGGCCCAGCCCGCCCCTGTCTATAGTATGCCTGTAAAGTGGCAAATTGTTCCCGTGTTTATGAGGTCTGGTATGAACATTAAGGGGAACCTCAAACAAAATAAAAAATAAAAAATTGCGTGGGGGTCCCCCAAAATCCATACCAGGGCCTTCGGGTCTGGTATGGATATTAAGAGGAACCCTGTGCCAATTTTTTTTTTAAATGGCGTAGGGGTCCCCCTAAAATCCATACTAGACCCTTATCTGAGCACGCAACCTGGCAGGCCGCAGGAAAAAAGGGGGGGACGAGAAAGCGCCCCTTCCCACTTCTGAACTGTACCAGGCCATATGCCCTCAACATGGGGATGGTGCTTTGAGGTCCCTAAAGCACCTTGTCCCCATGTTGATGGGGACAAGGGCCTCATCCCCACAACCATTACCCGGTTGTTGTGGGGGTCTTATCCTGCCTCCCCATGTGAATTGGTAACGAGTACATTATACCCCTACCAATTCACAAAAAAAGTGTCAAAAATAGTAAAAAAAGACAGGAGACACTTTGGGACAAGTCCTTTATTAAAAAAAAAAAAAAAAAAAATGTCCTGCAAAAAAAAATGTCCCGCCGAGTGACGCTTCTTCTCGATGACAGCTGTTATTTAGCTGAGAGCAGGGCCACTCGGTGACATAAACGGGTGTCCCCCCCGCCCGCAGACCCCCACAACCACCGGGCAAGGGTTGTGGGGATGAGGCCCTTGTCCCCATCAACATGGGGACAAGGTGCTTTGGGGACCCCCATGTTGGCCTTGTATGGTTCAGGAGGGGGGTGGCGCTCTCTCATCACCCCCTCTTTTCCTGCGGCCTGCCAGGTTGCGTGCTCGGATAAGTGTCTGGTATGGATTTTGGGGGGGCCACACCATTGTTTTAAAATGTTTGGCTCAGGGTTCCTCTTAAAATCGATACCAGAGCTGAAGGGTCTGGTATGGATTTTGGGGGGGACCCCTGCGCCATATTTTTTTTTTATTTGGCGCAGGGTTCCCCCTAATATCTATACCAGATTTTTTTTACATTTGGTTTGGGGTTCCATAATATTCATACCAGACCCAAAGGGGGGGAACCCATGCGTTTTTTCCAATGAGTTTTATCTATATTGCCGAGACCCTATAATTCATTACAGCCGCATACAGTTTTAAATTACTTTTTTTCCTTTAGAAATTTCATTTTGCTGTGGTATTGTTCTAAACATGGGAAAACTGCACCAATTTACAGGCATACTATAGACACCCCCCAGGCACGATATTTAAAGGATAATTTCATTTTTATTGTTTCACTTTAAGAATTATTAAAATCACTGCTCCCGAAAAAAACTTCAGTTTTTAAAACTATTTTTACATTTATACATGTCCCCTGTGGCCGGACCCAGGTCCCCAAATACTTTTTATGACAATAACTTGCATATAAGCCTTTAAAATTAGCACTTTTGATTTTTTATGTTTGTGCCCTGTAGACTTTAACGGTGTTTGTCCGAATTTGCCTGTTCGCAAGTTCTGGTGTGAACCGAACCGGGGGGTGTTCGCCTCATCCTTAATTATAGCATTTTGACACTTAAAAAGTCTTTACAGTTTACAGATTTAGAGTTAAACAGCAGGTCTGGCACTCAAATTATTGCTCTCACTCTGATGTTTCTGATGATACCTTGCATGTATGATGTTATCACCATTTTTATATGTGTGCGTTTACATTTGCGCATGAGCACGGGGGGGGATATGTTATTTTTTTTTTTACTGTCTTTTATAAAAAAATTGGGGATCAACATTATTGCCATCACTAGGGATGAAACAAAATAAAAGTGTGTTGCGCTACAGTGATAGATATTAAAAATACTGATTTTTAAACCATCGCCAGATTTAGCACTACTCGGTTTACGTATAGGGGAATTCCCCCTTGACTTTAGGACAGTGGTTCTACATATCTTAATTGCGGCTAGACTATCAATAATGTGCCAGTGGAAAAAAAACACAGTCCCTTCAATTCAGGAAATCATCTCCAGAGTGACTCTACAGTGCTCTTATGAGCACTCTTTTGCCAACTCTAAAGGTAATAAAGGAAAATTTCTCAAACAATGGGAAATATGGCTTAAAGTATATAATTTGACTGATATGATTTAGAATGAAAAGGAAATGCACCATACCAGAACAGATGTGGATTGACGCATGCAACTCTTGGTTACCACATATATGGTAACCTTGCTATCCTCATTCTTTGTTTTAGATCTAGTTTTAGTTCTAGTTTAGTCTTAGGTTTTTAGTTATTGCACTCAGTATATGTTACTACAAGGTCATACGGGTATCTATTACCCGAGCCGGATTGGCTTTCTTATAGGACCGAGTGAATCTACTCATGTTTTTGTTTTGTTTGATCCTTTTTTTTTTTTTTTTTTCTTTATATACTATGAGGTCCTCATTATGTCCCTGACTCCTTAGTCTATCCTTTTATTGAAAGATAAGAATCAAGATTCATGAATGTATATATGTACTGAAGATCCTGTAATACGACTGCTGTCCTTTTACGTCTTTTTGTCATGAATATGACCTTGTAATTGTTAATATTCAATATTCAATAAAAATCTTAAAAGATAAAAAAAATACTGTTTTTTTTTTAATAATAAATAAACCATGTCCAGAAAAAATCAGTCTCTCAAATAGACCATAATGATCAAATGACAAACTCTATGATTCAACTGTGGATAAGGATATCCAATCCCCCGAAAAAGTTCTTTTGTCAACTAAACCGATCGGGCTAAACTGTATGTACCTGCTATTGTGCATTTTACATGTTTGGATGCTCTGTGGCGGCCGCCTTCCTTTTTTATCATGCAATGTTGTTTTTACTATGGATACGTGTAAGTGCAATACTTTGTATTAAATGCAACCCTAAGGCCTCGTACACACGACCGATTTTCTCGTCGTAAACAGTCAAGAAAAGTGCCGCGAGAGTTTTTTTGTCTAGAAAAACGTTCGTGTGTATGGTTTTACGACGAGAAACTTGACGAGAATCTCGACGAGAAAATAGAGAACCTGCTCTCTATTTTCTCGTCAGGATTCCAGATTTCCTCGTCGTGTTTCTCGTCGGCCTGTTTTGTGACGAGAAAATGGTTCGTGTGTATGCTTTTACGACTCTTCCAAAAGCGCGCATGCTCACAAGCAACTATGAGACGGGAGCGCATCTTCTGGTAAAACAAGCCTTCATAATGGAGAGAGCACATTCGTCACGCTCATAAATATTTCATCGTTTAAATGTTCTGCATTGAATTCTTCGTTAGAATGTTACATTAATCAAAACGAGAGACCTTCTTTTGCTGCTGATATTCACACAGAGTTCTGCCTTATTTTTAACCTTTTTCATGCTGCTCTTTATAAGATTTATGTGTATTATATCGTGCAAGTTTTTAGGAATAATTTAAATGGTTAGATTTTTCAAAATGATGTTAATTATAATTTCTCAATGTTTTGATAGCGATCTCCCATTTAATTTTCTAATCTATATTTTTAAAATTTCACACCATGTTTTTGAGCTAATCAGATTTAGTTATTCTTTTGGGGGGGTGATATCTGTGCCTTTTATTGTCAGTCAAATGTATCTGCTTACTCCAAAGCTTGTTTTTTTTTATTTAAAAATACACATAGTCAAGTATGAACTTAAACAAAAAACACATTTATTCATGTTTATAAATTAAATAAAGAGAAGGCAGCGCTGGAGAAGCTGCTGCCATTTGTGCATCCCAGGGACCCCAGAGCACACAGCAACCCTGTGTGGACACTAAAATTGGGAGCTTGAGAAGGCCCACATTTCAGAACACAATCTGATGCTGGCCTCCCAGAGGTCAGGAACAGCAGCAGGTGAGATATATGTCCCAAGTGTGTGGTACTACAACAGGCTGCCTTCTGTCCGACCAGTGCGACCACAATGAAGCAAGGCCATCACTTCCTCTTCTTCCTGGCAACCTTCCCTGCAGCCTTTCCTGAAGCCTTTCCTGAAGCCTTTCCTGCAGCCTTTCCTGCAGCCTTCCTTCTTCGTTTAGCTGGAGGCTGGCCCACTGGAGGGGTACTCCTGTCAGGAGGAGGAGGTGGAGGTGTAGCAGAAGGGGGTGGGGCAGAAGGTGGAGGTGTAGCAGAAGAGGGTGGGGCAGAAGGTGGAGGTGTAGCAGAAGGGGGTGGGGCAGAAGGTGGAGGTGTAGCAGAAGGGGGTGGGGCAGAAGGTGGAGGTGTAGCAGAAGGGGGTGGGGCAGAAGGTGGAGGTGTAGCAGAAGGGGGTGGGGCAGAAGGTGGAGGTGTAGCAGAAGGGGGTGGGGCAGAAGAGGAAGGTGGAGGTGGAGGTTGAGGTTGGGTCAGTTGGGCCACCTCACATATGGCGGTATTGGGGGTAATTTGCTCCATCACCCCCTTGTTGAGCAAGGTGATGAGCAGGGGTTCGCATAGGAGGCGTTGCTCCATGCTCATCACCTTGAACTTAGCCTCCACTAGGCCGGCAATGGCCTCTTCAGGGGATGTGGGCTCCTTGAGGGTGGCATGGGCCTCTTTAATAAGGGCCATTGCTGCCTCACTGGTGGTCCTGTCCCTCCTGCCTCTTTTGTGAAGCCTGATGGGAGGCACCTGGGATCTGGTGCTTCTCCTTTGCCCTGCCACCTCCTGTCTGCCACTGGGCCCTGCCACCTCCTGGCTGCCACTGGGCCCTGCCACCTCCTGGCTGCCACTGGGCCCTGCCACCTCCTGGCTGCCACTGGGCCCTGCCACCTCCTGGCTGGTACTGGGCCCTGCCACCTCCTGGCTGCCACTGGGCCCTTCCTCCTCCTGCCTGACAGTTTCCAGACCCTCCTCCTGGCTGATTTCATCCTGTGTATGAAAAAGAAACATAGTTTAATATGTTGGTTTAATCTTTGCATCAAACTTTGTAATCCTGATGGAAGCAATTAGAATGTAAATGCATAAATCCTTGCTTTAAATTTACCACTACATCAGCTTGACTATTTACCACACAATTAAGTGCAGAATAATGTCTACAGATCATGATTTCACTTGTGGAATACAAAATAATGTATGTTTCTCATCCTGACATATTTGGGAAACATTAATTTTATCCCACTACATTTTCAGTTAATACTATACCTGGCTCCAGATGGACAAATCAGGATCATCCAGGATGGCTGCCTCCTCTTGCTCCAGAGAAGGCTCAGGTTGGCTGCAGGGAAGTCTGGGGGGAAGAGTGGAGAGTGATGGCCTTGGCTCAATGTGGTCATCCAGGAAGGACATCCTGCTGTAGTACCACAAAACCGGGACATAAACATCATCTGCTGCTGCTCCTGACCTCTGAGAAGCCAGCACCTTAGAGCGTTCAGTCCTGTAGGTACCTCTCAAGCTCCCAATTTTAGTGTCCACTTGTTTTGCTGTGGCTGTGGGCACCTTGGTATGCACAAATGGGAGCAGCTTCTCCAGCGCTGCTTTTCTCACCCCTTTTTTTTTATGGATGGGGTTTTTGGTCTCCCACAGAGCCGGCAGCTCCCTTACCCGGTCAATAAATTCCGCCAGGAACTCTTTGTCGCTAATAAAGACATTCATATTGTATCTGCAAGTAAAATAAATTATATTTAAATAATGTGAGGCAAACAGTCTAACCTCCTTCACATCCTAGTCACCATATATATCCTCCACCAATCTCAAGACAGTATAGGCCAACAATTTTTACAAGTCTCACAAAATCACATACCTTCGTTCGCACGTCCGTCACTTGAACTCCTCTCTCCGCACACCGAACGTACTATAGTCACATGTGTGTTTGCTATATACACACCACGCATGCGTCCAAATTCGAACACGTCGCTCCGCACACGTCGCCCGCCCATGACGTTCTAACTAACATCTTTTCCCCGCCCCTTCTCTTTCGGCGCGCAGACAGATATGGCGGAGTTACAGCAGGTGTCTGATAATTCCGCAACTAGCGAGGAGACAAGCCCGGAGACCGAGGACACGTCACGATCAAGGAGGAGATTCAAGGCATCGAATATGTCTTTGGCGGAGATGGCGGAGATGGTGGACATCTTGGTCAAGGCTGATTATGATGCCAAGCATGGGCCGTATAGCAAACCAAATAGAAGGAAGGCCAAAATCCTCACTAAAGTTGTGAAGAGTCTGAGGGCGAAGTTCGGGGTGAAACGCTCAAATGAGCAGCTCAGAAAGAGGTGGTCAGACCTCAAACTGAGGGAGCCAGACCAGTTGAGGAGCATAAAGAGGATGCTCGCTAAAAGTAAGTAAAATGACGACCTTTCTGCTATTAATCTTTTTAGAAACTGACATTTTTTTTTTTTTATCATATTGGACTCCCTTCCAAAATGTAATATTTTGAACTAGGTTGGGCACAGTAATCGTTCGTTACGTTACCGACACTTCGTTCGGCCACTATCCGCGGTTTTGGCTTATTTTAGACCCCCAAAAGTAATTAGACATCTGCCATTTTTGATCAAGTATTGTGGATAATTTTTAAGTCTAGATGATGTGTTTGTAAGGAGAATGAAATGCAAACTTTAATCAGTGTAAAGGAGAGGACACTCAGCAGCTGCTTCCACATCTGTACTTTGGAGCACTATAGTGTGGGCCACCAGACCCGCCTTTTTTGGGTGTCCCACACAGGTGCATCAGAGTTTATTTGTGGTGCCTCCATGTCCAAAAAATTACATCCAAATGTGAATACTAAACATATTTGGGGTCATAAATAATGCATTTTTCTTTAAATTCCGCACAAACACACACTTGTACCCCACTTCCAAACAATTTAGCCTGTTTTAAGTTTAAAAATTAGATTTTTACAGTGTGATAAATAGACCTTTGGTTTTATTCTCATAGGGGAGAGAAGACTGGGAGGAGGACACTCCAGGGAGCACATGCACCCCACAACTTCCAAGCAACCCCAAACTCCCAAAGATCCACAACCGAAAGATGTGCAGGAAGTTGAGGTGGAGGAAGGAGAAGTGCAGGAAGGAGAGGTGGATGACGTTGTGGATCTGGTCACCACAACAGGTCAGTATCTGACACCACAGCTTAAGGTAAGCGAGGTAGGCCTGCAGAGTTTTATTAATTTTTTTTAATGGTTTTTAGGGGATGGAAATGTTGTGAAGGATAGCACACCGTTCTCTGCTGACAGTGCCCTCCGCCTCATCCAGCAAGTGATGGAATGTAGCACGGAACTGGACCTAATTAAACAAAGAATCCATGTGATGGAACAAACATTTAAAGACATTCTCGATGTTTTGGGGAGAATTCAATAAGCCATCCAAACACATTTGTTTTTACATGTTTGTTTTTATATTTTTACTAATTTTTGGAGTAACAAAGCAGCCAAAAATTGAATATGCACACAGTGTGTGAACATGTGCTATCTGCCATCAGGGGATATCCATGTACGTCTTTTGTGGGTGCAACCCCTTCCTCGTATCAAAAGTCGGTGAACTGAGGAAGGGGATGCACCCCCAAAACACGTCCATTGATCACCCCTGATGGCAGATAGCACATGTTGACAATAGGGATCAGGATTGTAAACTTCCTATTTGCAAAAAAGTAAAAATGTGTGCATATTGAATTTTTGGCTGGGCAAGGGGTGGCAGGACCCCATATTAGGACGGGCACATAGAGACATAGTTTGTGTAACTGAATGTCTCAGATTGCTCAGAGGTATCCAATGTTGTCATTTTAGAAATGCAAGTGGTATTTTTGTATTTTCATAAGCCAAAATTTGCCGGGTTGTGGCCAGGCCAACCCCAAAGTAAAACAAAAAAAAATGTGCAGAGAGTAAAAAATTTGACCACAAACAACGTGTAGCTTCTTTTTATAATACTCTCTAAGCTTATTTGGTTCTTTTGTAAGGTAACATAGTGAAATTGGTTGTTATTTACTAAAGTAAAATACACTTGCCACTACAAATGCACAAAGACAAACTAGGAGACAGGAAAGAACAAATAATTAAAGGTTTAAACAAGATTTTTATTGGGATACTTAGACATAGGCTGGCATAGGAATTGCCCCCCTACCCGTGAAATACTCCATGTATTTGTCCCGAACCACACGGGCATTTTGGGGGGGCAAGCCAAGACGGGCAGATTCCAGGCCCGGAAGGGGATTTGCAGGGGAAAGTCCAGCCTCTGGCAAAACTGAGGCCATATATGAATTAGATTTGCGGCAAAGAAAATTGTGTAGCACACAGCAGCATAACACTACATAGTTTATTTTGTAGTCCGCCAAGTGGATGGAAGTCATAAAAAGGCGGAACCGGCTGGCCATTATGCCGAAGGCATTTTCAACGACTCTTCGGGCCCTGGCCAGCCGGTAATTGAACACACTCTTCTCTGGGGTCAGGGTCCTCTGTGGAAATGGCCTCATAAGATGCCGTCCGAGTCCGAAGGCTTCATCAGCCAAGAAAACAAAGGGGAGTCCTTCAATATTCCCTGCATCCGGTGGCAATGCAAGGTCGTCACTCTGGAGACGGAGGGCAAACTCCGTCTGGATGAAGGATCCCCCATCGGACATCCGGCCATTCTTCCCTACATCAACATAGAGGAATTCATACCGTGCTGACACCACCGCCATCAGCACAATGCTATGAAACCCCTTGTAATTGTAGTAGTAGGATCCAGAACGGGGTGGCGGCACGATGCGGACGTGCTTCCCGTCTATGGCACCACCGCAGTTGGGGAAGTCCCACCGCGTGGCAAACTCCGATGCCACAGTCTGCCATTCCTGTGGCGTGGAAGGAAGCTGTGGAGTGAAACAAGATGAAATAATATTAGAAAAACAAAGGCATACATTACAAGCAAATTCTAGACCAAAAAATTAGAGACCAACATCAATCTAATTATACGTTTATTAAGGTGTGTAAAAAAAGTATAATGGAAGGCTCATTTATCATATTCATCACCCCCTCTGATGGGCCATTACTAAATTATTTTGGGGGGGGGGAGATGTGTTTGGCCACAGGATAGCATTGCAGTGGCGGTGCGTCCAGAGTGGGCGCTGGAGCACTGTCCCCTCTCTCCTGTGCCCATCACTCAGAACAATACATAGGTTCATGCGTTGCATGAACCTATGTATTGTCTATGCCGCACACTATTCAGGTGGATGGCCTCTTGTAAAGCGACCGACATATGAATAATTGCGTCATTTAGGGGGTTAAAATTGCAGAGCAGAAACAGGTATTAAAAAAGTCTTGCAAATTACAACCTGAGGGATGTAATTGGCTTCCTCAAAGAAAAATCGGGGACGCAAGGAGGGGGCATTCCTTGTGTAAACACTGACAGGCTGCTCTGGCAATCATGTTCACCAAGTCTGTTTAATGGTAACATGATTGGCTGATGCAACATGAAGGGAAGGAGAAGACATCAAGGACAGAAGAAGGATGGCGCTGACCACAAGAAGGTAAGTGCAGGGCTGGGGGGAAACTGGCTGCATTAGAGGGGACTAAATGGCTGCATTGGAGGGGACAACTGGGGGCGTTTATTAGGCAACAGAGCAAAAAAGGAGGAAGTTTATTTCCGAAATTGGGGTTGGAACCCCCCAACATTTGGAGCAACAGGCGCCCCTGCTGGAAAAGTTAGTGAGGGGAAATATTTAGGGAGGATAAAAAAGGGGCAATATAAAGCTTCCAACATGCATGGGGACAAAGGGGACATTCTCAGCATATTACAATCATGGTAATTAGGGAAGGATGAAAGAAATACAATACATTAGCATACATGTAATACATAAAATGTGATGTTAAGGGAGAAAACTTACCCTAATATAGTCCTCCTGCAGGACTTGTATAATAGCAGAACAGGTGTCTGGGATTATGAGGCCCAGAGCCTGGGGGGAGATGCCTGTGGTGAACTTCAAGTCCTGAAGACTTCTCCCTGTCGCCAGGTAACGCAACGTGGCGATGAGCCTCTGCTCAGCACTGATGGCTTCCCGCATAACGGTGTCCTTCCTGGTAATATAGGGGGACACCAAAGCCAACAGTTCCTGAAAAACGGGGTCAGACATCCTCAGAAAATTCCTGTAGTCCTCAGGATTATTCTCGACGATCTCCCGCAGCAGAGGCATGTGGCAGAATTGGTCCCGCTGGAGCAACCAATTCTTGGTCCATGAACTCCTCCTCACACCATTCATGGACTGGTCTTGGTCCAAAACAAGCAGACCAACACCAAGCGCACGCACAGCACGAACTCGACGACGAGAACGTCCAGGCGACATGGCTAGGAAACGGTCGTCTAATCAGAACGTACAGAACAGAACGCACTTTAGAACAGCAAGGCCTATGAATAACGAACTGAAATTCAGAAACGAACAGGCAAGAACGCACTGTAAAACAGATACGACCTGCCTAGACGCCCTGAAAGTCAAGATACGAACCCACAAGCACAAACTGAACGGCAGAAAACGATCTGAAAAGTACGAAGACTGAAAAGCGCGAATCGTCTCTTCCCAAACTTTTACTTCACACGCGGTAACACGAGATCAGCAAAAGCAGCCCAAGGGGTGGCGCCAAGAAAAAAGATCTTCCCCTTTATAGTGCCGTCGTACGTGCTGGACGTGAGCGCAGAGAACCACGAGGAAATTGGAAAATGACAGTGTGTACGCATAGAAAGCTTGACGAGAAAATCGACAAGCTTAACAAGAATCTCGTCGAAAAAAACGACGTGTTTTTTACGACGAGAAAATCGGTCGTGTGTACGAGGCCTTACACTATCCATCGTTTTATGTTTTATTTTGGATCTGACTACACAATCGTCGTTTGGGTGGAGTCCCCTGGATGCTCTGCAGCTGTTCCTGATGTGGTTCCTTTGTACATTAGTAAATTAGCGATATTGCGCAAAGTGCATACAGACTAAATTAAATTATGTAAGTGACACGGATGATCCGTGACCGACAGCAGCTCTCACAACAATGTACACTTAATAACAAAAATTAAAATCAAAACGTGTAGCGCTGTCAAACCACAACCTTAATGATTAACCACTTCCCGACCGCGTCATGTACAAAAGACGTCCACAGCGCGGTCGAGTTATCCTGAGTGGACGTCCCAGGGACGTCCTCACAGAATCTTGCTCCCGCGCGCCCCCTGGGGCCCGCTACAGGAGATGTCCGTGACCGCCGGGTCCGGAAGACCCGGCGCATCACGGATCACGGTAGATGGCCGCTAATCGCGGCCGTTTACCACGTGATCGCTCCGTCAAATGACGGAGCGATCACTTGTAAACAGACCGGCGTCATGTGATGACGCCGGTTCCTCCCTCCCCTCTCTGTACCGATCGGTACAGTGTGAGAGGAGAGGGGAGGGAGCGGATCATGTCCGCTCCCTCCCCCATGTCAGCTGTGGGCTGGATCTGTGACAATTGCAGTCACAGATCCAGCCATCCATCCATCCCTGCTCAGCCATCCCTGTGCAATACTCTGCCAATACTCTGCAATACACCCTGTGCAATACTCTGCAATACACCCTGTGCAATACTCTGCAATACACCCTGCCAATGCTCTGCAATACACCCTGCCAATACTCTGCAATACACCCTGCCAATACTCTGCAATACACCCTGCCAATACTCTGCAATACACCCTGCCAATACTCTGCAATACACCCTGCCAATACTCTGCAATACCCTGTGCAATACTCTGCAATACCCTGTGCAATACTCTGCAATACCCTGTGCAATACCCTGCCCATACTCTGCAATACCCTGTGCAATACCCTGTGCAATACCCTGTGCAATACCCTGCCCATACTGTGCAATACCCTGCCCATACCCTGCCATACTCCGCAATACTCCACAATACACGGCAATACTCCACAATACCCAGCAATACTCCACAATACCCAGCAATACTCCACAATACCCAGCAATACTCCACAATACCCTGCAATACTCCTCAATACCCGGCAATACTCCTCAATACCCGACAATACTCCTCAATACCCTGCAATACTCCACAATACCCAGCAATACTCCACAATACCCTGCAATACTCCACAATACCCTGCAATACTCCACAATACCCTGCAATACTCCACAATACCCTGCAATACTCCACAATACCCAGCAATACTCCACAATACCCAGCAATACTCCACAATACCCGGCAATACTCCACAATACCCTGCAATACTCCACAATACCCTGCAATACCCGGCAATACCCGGCAATACCTGGCAATACCCCGCAATACTCGGCAATACTCGGCAATACCCGGCAATACTCGGCAATACCCGGCAATACTCCTCAATACCCGGCAATACTCCTCAATACCCGGCAATACTCCTCAATACCCGGCAATACTCTGCAATAACCACTTCCCGCCCGCCAGCCGTCATATGACGTCCTTGACTTTGTGCGGAGATATCTGAATGATGGGAGCAGCTACAGGCATCATTCAGATATTCGCTTTTTCAGCTGGCGATTCCCTACACCATAAGAGCAATCATAGCGGCTGTTCCACCGCTTGATCATTCTTATGGGAGGCGAGAGGGGATGTCCCCCCTCCCGCTGCCCTCCGGTGCTTCTACCGACTCACCGCTACGATCAAAGCCAAGATTGTTTTTTTTTTTGTTTTTTTTCAGGCTTCCCAGCCTAGAGGTGAGATGTGGGCTCTTATTGACCCCATATCTCACTGTAAAGAGGACCTGTCATGCCATATTTCTATTACAAGGGATGTTTACATTCCTTGTAATAGGAATAAAAGTGATCAAAAAAAATTTGGGGCGGAAAAACATGTCAAACTAAAATAAATAAAGTAAAATGTATATATATTTTTTTTAAAGCGCCCCTGCCCCCGCGAGCTCGCATGCAGAAGTGAACGCATACGTAAGCCCCGCCCACATATGAAAACGGTGTTCAAACCACACATGTGAGGTATCGTTGCGAACGTTAGAGCGAGAGCAATAATTTTGGCCCTAGACCTCCTCTGTAACTCAAAACATATAACCAGTAAAAATATTTAAAGCGTTGCCTATGGGGATTTTTAAGTAGCGAAGTTTGGCGCCATTCCACGAGCGTGTGCAATTTTGAAGGGTGACATGTTAGGTATCTATTTACTCGGCGTAACTTCATCTTTCACATTATGCAAAAACATTGGGCTAACTTTACTGTTTTTTTTTTCTTTTAGGCACAAAACTGTTTTTTTCCGTAAAAAACGCGTTAGAAAAATTTCTGCGCAAATACCGTGCAAGATAAAAAGTTGCAATGACCACCATTATATTCTTTAAGGTCTTTGCTAAAAAAACATATATAATGTTTTGGGGTTCTATGTAATTTTATAGCAAATAAATGATGATTTTTACATGTAGGAGAGAAATGTCAGAATTGGCCTGGGTTCTCCAGAACGCCTGATGGTGCTCCCTGCATGTTGGGCCTCTGTATGTGGCCACGCTGTGTAAAAGTCTCACACATGTGGTATCGCCATACTCGGGAGGAATAGCAGAATGTGTTTTGGGGTGTAATTTGTGGTATGCATATGCTGTGTGTGAGAAATAACCTGCTAATATGACAATTTTGTGGAAAAAAAAAAAAGAAAAAAAAATCTTGATTTTTGCAAAGAATTGTGGGAAAAAATGACAACTTCAAAAAACTCACAATGACTCTTTCTAAATACCTTGGAATGTCTTCTTTCCAAAAAGGGGTCATTTGGGGGGTATTTGTACTTTTCTGGCATGCTAGGGTCTCAAGAAATGAGATAGGCCGTCAGTACTTCAGGTGTGATCAATTTTCAGATATTGGCACCATAGCTTGTGGACTCTATAACTTTCACAAAGACCAAAAAATATGCACCAATTTGTACTTATTTTTACCAAAGATATGTAGCAGTATAAATTTTGGCCAAAATGTATGAAGAAAAAATACTAATTTGCAAAATTTTATAACGGAAACAAAGAAAAATTCATTTTTTTACAAAATTTTCAGTCTTTTTTCTCTTATAGCGCAAAAAATAAAAAACCCAACAGTGATTAAATACCACCAAAAGAAAGCTCTATTTGTGTGAAAAAAAGGACAAAAATTTCATATGGGTACAGTGTTGTATGACTGAGTAATTGTCATTCAAAATGTGAGAGCACCGAAAGCTGAAAATTCGTCTGGTTAGGAAGGGGGTTTAAGTGCCCAGTTGTCAAGTGGTTAAAGTGCAAAAAAAAACAAAACATCTAATATAATACAATAAAGATGAAAACATGAAAAAGGTAAAAATATAAATTATTATAAATAGTCCAAATTTCCCAATTCCACATCCATAAAGTGACCTCAAAACGTGTGCTGATTCAATGTTCAATTTGTGAAGACACCCGGTGCTCCCCACAGGATAGACAGGGTAAGTATATCTGCTTACCAGATTTTAAGACCCTCCAGGGTCTATCTGCGCATTAGTGAGCTTTCACCCCTCACTATGGGCTCAACCGCATCCACTACCCAGCCTGCTTATATGGATTCCACAGGTGTATACTCCATAGTTATCATCAGTTAGGCCCCTTTCACACTGGGGCGGTTTGCAGGCACTATTTTGCTAAAAATAGCGCCTGCAAACCGAGCCTAAACAGCGGCTCCTTTCTCTCCAATGTGAAAGCCCCGAGGGCTTTCACACTGGAGCGGTGCGCTAGCAGGACGGTAAAAAAAGTCCTGCTAGCCGCATCTTTGGAGCGGTGTGTTTACCGCTCCTCCACCGCTCCTTCCCATTGAAATGCATGGGATACCGCGGTAATACCGCCCGCAAACCGCGGCTGTAGCCGCGGTTTGCGGGTGGTATTAACCCTTTATTGGCCGCTAGCGGGGGTTAAAACCGCACCGCTAGCGGCTGAATAGCTCAACAATCCCGACGGTATAGCACCGCTAAAAATAGCGGCGCTATACCGCCACCGCCCCCACCGCCCCAGTGTGAAACCGGCCTTAAGGAAACTTCAGAGTCCGGTTACACATTTATCATATGAAAGAATAAGATAAACTCATTGCGCAACATTCTTTTAAAAGCACACAGGAGTTTAATAAAAGTTGTATTTACAACAAAAACAATAAAATTAGGCTCAAAATAGAAACATTTGTTTGTCCAGCACCCTCCATGAGTGTCCAGACGTCACCGCTGCTCCATGCCTATCCTTTGTACATTCCCTGCTGATGACCCCCTACCGGGACATATTCATCAAGCCTGTTTGACCCTTCGTAATAAAGGGTCCAGGCTCTCTGGTAAGAGTCCAACCTATTGCGGTGGTGGCTTTTTCACTTGGTGAAGGGATTGGATAACCTTATCCACAGTTGAATCATGGAGTTTGCCATTTGACCATTATGATCTGTTTGAGAGACTGATTTTTCTAGACTGTTTATTTACCGTATTTATAAATATATTTATTTTTTCAGCATTTTTAATATCAATCACTGTAGAGCAGCACGTTTTTATTTTGTTTCTTGTTTTTAGTGGTAATATCCCACAATTGTGGTGTGTCTTTTTTTCACACTAAATAATCTTTTCAAATGTGCAGTATTATTTTTGTATTTATCACAAAGGATGAACAACATCTCTTGTGATAGCATGGGCAGTGACAGGTATTCTTTACTAAGAGATCTTGGGTATATTAGACCCCAGATCTCTCCTCTGCCCTCAAAAGCATCTGAACAATGGAGATCAATTTATTAGCCAGTAAGTTAGTCTTTTAGACTTTATTTTGACAAGCGTTGGGCTTGTGTCTATAGGCAACAATGGAGATCTGTTTGAGACTCTTCTGAGATCATTCACAGTTTATTGTCAGATGCATTTGATCTGCATTTGACTTCCTCCTAAGCTACATCAAGCTGCTTCAATCTGCTTTCCCTGCATTCTTAAAAGCAGTTGTTACATGAACACACATATCGACACAGCCCTTAAAGGTGGTGGCAGGGCTGCTATACATGAGGGACAAAAAGGGCAGTTCCCTAGTTTGAAGCCAAAAGGGTTTCTTCCAAATCTAGATCTGTTATTCACCCACACTAGGCTGCCCACGAGTCTATTCTGTATATGGGTAGTTCTGGAACTGAACAGAGCTAAATGTCTCCCTAACTGGTGTGATATTACTTAATAGCTACTGAGTGCTTTCCAATTATACTGTATATGTTGCGATGGTCTGGTACTAGATAAGCAGCTCAGTGTGTCCAATGCTACTGTTTACTATGTTTATGTGCATTAGGAACCTTAGATTGTAAGCTCCTTGTGGCAGGGACTGATGTGAATGTAATACTGTATTTATACACACTATTACCAAAATTACTGGGCCTTAAGGCCCCATGCACATGAGACGCCACTTCAAACTCTGCTGAACACACGTTTTTAAAGGCTAAAACCGGCGTTCAAAAACGCCCGTTTTGCCGCGATTTTAGCGGCGTTTTACCGCGTTTTACCGCGTTTGCGTCTATAGGCGTTTAGTTAAGAAACATCATAAGACCCTCCCTAAGCTCAAAAAACATTATTATTTAACCATTTCAGCCATTTTGGGAGACCAGCAGCTGAGAGAGCAGCAGTGTACTTGTATCACTTGCCACATCATCTGCCACAAGCTGTGGATTGTCCACTTGCCACGTCACCTGATACGTCACCTGGCCACGTCACCTGCCACAAGTTGTGAATTGTCCACTTGCCACGTCACCTGCCACGTCACCTGGCCACAAGTTGTGGATTGTCCACTTGCCACATCACCTGGCCACGTCACCTGGCCATGTCACCTGCCACGTCACCTGCCACAAGTTGTGGAATGTTCACTTGCCACGTCACCTGCCACGTCACCTGGCCATGTCACCTGGCCACGTCACCTGCCACAAGTTGTGCATTGTCCACTTGCCACGTCACCTGGCCACGTCACCTGCCACGTCACCTGCCACAAGTTGTGAATTGTCCACTTGCCACGTCACCTGCCACATCACCTGGCCACAAGTTGTGCATTGTCCACTTGCCACATCACCTGGCCACGTCACCTGGCCATGTCACCTGGCCACGTCACCTGCCACAAGTTGTGCATTGTCCACTTGCCACGTCACCTGGCCACGTCACCTGCCACATCACCTGCCACAAGTTGTGAATTGTCCACTTGCCACGTCACCTGCCACGTCACCTGGCCACAAGTTGTGGATTGTCCACTTGCCACATCACCTGGCCACGTCACCTGCCACAATTTGTGGATTTCCACCTGCCACGTCACCTGGCCACGTCACCTGCCACAAGTTTTGGATTGTCCACTTGCCACGTCACCTGCCACGTCACCTGCCACAATTTGTGGATTTCCACCTGCTACGTCACCTGGCCACGTCACCTGCCACAAGTTTTGGATTGTCCACTTGCCACGTCACCTGCCACGTCACCTGCCACAATTTGTGGATTGTCCACCTGCCACGTCACCTGCCATGTCACCTGGCCATGTCACCTGGCCACGTTACCTGCCACAAGTTGTGGATTGTCCACTTGCCACGTCACCTGCCACAAGTTGTGGATTGTCTACAGTGCAATGCAAGCAATTACAGTTTATTTTCATTTTTTTTGATGGTTTTTCATCATTTGCCATCATTTTTGAGATTTCTAATGTAAAAAAATAGGTCACCTTTAAAAACGCTAATAAACGAAATCGCGGCAAAACGCCGGTACCGCGTTTTGCCGCGTTTAGCGGCGTTTAGCCGCGTTTTGCGTCTGAAACGTGGAAAACTTTTGCGTCTGAACCCATTTTTTTGCTTCTGGAAAAACGAGGTTAAACGCAACTGCCTAAAAACGGCAATAAACGAGACTGTGTGCATGGACACATAGGATAACATTGAATGGGTTCAGGAGCAGTTGAAAAAAGTGCCCAACTGCCTCTGAACGCGCGTTTAACAGCAAATAACAGCGTCTTGTGTGCATGGGGCCTAACACGCATATGAACTTTAATGGCATCCCAGTCTTAGTCCATAGGGTTTCATATTGAGATAGCCCACCCTTTTTAAGCTATACCAACCTCAACTCTTCTGGTAAGGTTAAGAGTGTGTCTATGGGAATGTTTGACCATTCTTCCAGAAGCACATTTGTGAGATCAGGCACTGGTGTTGGATGAGAAGACCTGGCTTGCAGTATCCACTCTAAATCATCCCAAAACGTGTTCTATTGGGTTGAGGTCAGGACTCTGTGCAGGCCAGTCAAGTTCTTCCATCCCAAACTCGCTGATCCATGTCTTTTTTTTTTATTACAAACTATTTTATTCAAGGATCAACATCATACAAATAAATTGTCAGACATAATAGGATATTCAGAGAATGGTGGAAAATCACATGACATGGGAAATTGATGAGAGCAAGCATTATACGTATCTATACAGGCAAAGACATCAATCTAGTAAAGTATTTCGTTGAAAGTAGAAAAGCTATCTAGGGTGCTAATAGAGAGAGTAATAGAACATTATAAATGCACATCATTCCAGTGTTTCCATTTATTGTCATAAACTAGCATAGTGTCATATAATGTGTGGTGAATGAACTCCGCCAGTTTAATGGCGTCCATTCTCGCCAATACCAGTGACCATGATAGGGAAGAGGAACGCCAGTTGAGCACAGTTACCCAATGAATGGCTATGAAAAGTGAGTGAATTCATTTTTCACAGGGTAAAGGGATATCTGGTATAGGTGTGAAGCATAAACACATTTGTGCGGTGAGAGTAATGATGCGGCCTGCGTTGGTAGATGCCTTTGAGGCAGCTTTTTGCCAAATGGGCTTAAGATACCTACAACTCCAAAAGGTGTGAATTAAAGTGCCCACTTCAGAACAGCCCCAAAAACAGAGCGGGGATACCGCAGGGTAGATGGTGTGTAGATGTGCGGGGGTCAGATACCACCTCAAGTGTAGTTTGACAGCCGTTTCCCGAATGGAGTAAGCCCTGGTGTTTTTGTTCATATTATTCAGCATCTCCTCCCATTCTTGCGGGTCAAAAGTCACGCCCAACTCTCCCTCCCATCTAAGCATCGGTTTGGTCTTTGCTGCCAGTGCAAATTCATTAAGTAAAATATATATTCTGGATATAACCCCTTTATCCCTAGAAGAGTGAGTACATTCATATGAGGTACTGTGAATTTGGGAATCTAGGGAGCCCCTGTTATGGTAGAAATGTTTGACTTGTGTGTACCTGTATACCTCTGAGGGGGGGGAATTCATACTCCGCTTGTAGTTGCTGGAAGGATTTGAAGTGACGGCCCTCTTTCAGGGATTGAAACGTTGTAACGGCTGTCATTATCCACCGAGAGAATCCAGCCCTATCTAGAAAGGCCGGGGGGGAAATCAGGGTCATCTATAAAGGAATCTAATGGGGAGAGAGGAGAGGATAGGTGGAATTTATGACCATATAGCAACCAAAGGTGTACGGTCTGGCTAACGATCAGGGTTAGTGGAGCGAGTTGGCCCGCCTTAATGGATCCGGACCACAACAACCCTGACAAGTGGAAGGGAAGGATAGACTGAGCCTCGAAAGTTAACCAGGGAATACCTTCCAGGGAGGTGTGCCATTGGGCGGTTTGTGCTAACCTGGAAGCTAAATAGTAGCGCCATAGGTCTGGAAGACCCAAACCTCCAATGGGCTGGGGCTTATACAGTAAAGATTTATGGAATCTTGGTTTCTTACTCTGCCACACAAATTTATTGACATCTTTTTGGAGTAATTCAATATAGGTCTTAGAGACATATATAGGGAGGGCCCTAAAAAAGAACAGTAGCTTAGGTAAAATGGCCATTTTTATGGCTGTGACTCTGCCCAGAAATGAGACATGATATTTATCCCAAGTTCTGAGCAGGAACCTGATATGTGAAACTATAGGGTGATAGTTTACTTGGAACAGGGATTGAAAGGTAGGGGTAAGCTGTATCCCTAAGTAGCGAAAGGTGTCAGTGCACCAAGCGAATGCAAAGTGTTGCCTCAATGAAGATGCAAGATCATTTGGTATATTGATCGGCATGGCAGAACATTTAGCTAAATTAACTCCCAACCCCGAAATTTGGTGAAATTAGTCTAGTAGGGAGGTGAGATTAGGTAGTGCTATAAGTGGATTGGTCAGGAACAGGAGCACTTCATCAGCATATAAGCTGAGTTTAAATTCATTGAGGCCTTTTTGATAACCTTTGATATTAACATTGGTGGATATGGCACGGGACAGGGGCTCTATGGCTAGGGAAAAAAGGAGAGGGGATAATGGGCAACCCTGCCTAGTGCCCTTCTGAAGTGGGGAAAATCGAGAATTATTGCCTGGCAATTTAATGCCTGTATGGGGGTTTCTATATAAGGCATGAAAACCCTGCATGAATACTCCGGTGATGCCAAATTTGGGCAATAAATTATCTAGATAGGACCAGCTGACGCTGTCGAATGCCTTATGAATGTCTAGGCTGAGAAGAAGAGTTTGTTTAGAATGTAAATTGGCATCCTGTATTATATTAGTGACAAGGCGGATGTTATCCGTGATTTGCCTCCCAGGAATGAACCCCGTCTGGTCGGGGGAAATCAAAGTGGTGATAACCGAGGCCAATCTGTCCGCCAGCAATCTGCCAAAGATTTTCAGGTCATTGTTTATCACCGAGATCGGGCGGAAGTTCTGGGGGAAAGAATGATCTTTGTGGGGTTTGGGGATAAGGGACATGTTGGCAAGTAGCATTTCAGCAGGAAAGTCATTTCCTTTCAAAACATGATTATAAAGGGAGGCCAAATGAGGGGATAAGATGTAGGAAAATTTCTTGTAATAGGAAGTGGAATAGCCATCCGGGCCAGGGGCAGTGGAGTCTATAGTTGTGAGAGGGTTGCGTGGCCTGGTTCAGTTTCCGTGCGAACATAGTAGAAGATGCATTACTATGTAGCATAAATTTGGCTTTAGCCCATCTCAAGGCCTTCTCAGTACCATCTGAGAGGAGGAGGTCTAGCGCCTGCTTTTTGTCATTAATTTGTTGAAGGAGGGTCGGGGAGGGATCCTGATTGTACCGATTATATAATCTGTCTAGGGCCCTCGTGAGTGAACGAAGCTCAGATAGTCTTGCTCTGTTATTTTTGGATGCTATATCAATAAGGTTACCCCTCATGACTGCCTTGTGGGCTGTCCACAGGGTGCCCGGCGAGGTGCTTGGGAGGTGATTAACCACAAAGTATTCCTGGAGTTGGGTATTGAGCGCCTCGACCGTGGAGGAGTCAGTGAGTAACGAATCGTTCAATCTCCAGGAATAGGTTGTGGGTTTAAGGCCCATCCTGAGTACCGTGAACGCAACCATGTGGTGGTCAGACCAGGGGCAAACATGAATATCTGCCCTAGAGGAGTTGGCTAAAACCGTTGGGGAGCTAAAGATATAGTCCAAACGGGCATAACTGTCATGAGGATTCAAATAGAACGTATAGGATCTACACCCAATATTGTGTGCTCGCCATGTATCAATCAGTTGCAGGGAATTCAGGCTACTAATCAGGGTTTTTGGAAATGCTTTAGTAGAGGGGGTGCTCCTGCTCCTATCAAGGCTCGGATTAGCTGTGAGATTGAAATCTCCCCCAATAATCAGATGTGGCGAGATATAGCGGTCTAAGATTGTAAAAAAATTGTCTAAGAAAGGAGGCTTGTGCCTCATTCGGGGCATATATAGAAGCAATAGTAGTCGTTCGGCCATGGATTTTACCTTGCAAGATTATAAACCTGCTACTCGGATATTTATAAACATGCCCAACTTCAAAGAGAACTGAGTTCCTAACAAATATGGCTACTCCACGGGATTTGCTGGAATGGGAGGTACAATAAAATAGCTTGAAAGATCTATCAAAATACTGTGGGTGGTTTAAGCTGGAGAAATGGGTCTCCTGCAACATGAGTATGTCAGCTCCCAAACTTTTATATTGTCTAAATGCTTTCCTCCGCTTCTGGGGCAAATTAAAGCCCTGGACATTATGTGAAATAACTTTAAGGGCCATCACAAACTAACAGGGAAGGGGTACGGGTATGGTAGTATGAGGTGCGGGTAAGGATACACCGTGGAATAGCCATATGAGCCATAGTGTCATTTCTAACATTACACACATGTCTCTGGATAGAGAAAATAAATGTCTGAGTAATAGCATGAGATATGATCAATATGAATGACATTTGAAGGCATAACACATAGGTAAAAAAACAAACAAATAGGATATAACACAAAAGTGCTCAAAAACCAAATATGAGCATGGGGGTCAGAGGAAAACATTCCTAATGACCAACAAAATTTTTCCATTGGACTATACAGTCCTATACCAACCGGAGGACCCTGAAGGATTTGCAGCGATGGACAGGGCGACCATAAAATGCACGTCACCTTGAACCTCACAGCGACCTGGGTCCAAGAGTCAGTAGGGGGGATAACAGTGAGCGCGAGGAGACTCATCGCCTCAAGGCATGTCAGAGCAACAAAAGAGTGTTCATGCATGCCCTCCGTCAGGAGAGAAAAATAACAAAGGATCATCAGGCTTACGAGAAAAAGAGAATAAAAAAAAAGGGGGGCAGGAGGACATAGAACAAATTGAACAATCCAGACAAGGGGGGTAATGCTTCCTCCAAAAGGGCCTGGGCTCTAGGGATGAGCCGAACACCCCCGGGTTCGGTTCGCACCAGAACCCGCGAACGGACCGAAAGTTCGCACGAACTTTAGAACCCTATTAAATACAATGGATGCGAACTTTCGAAATCTAAAGTGCTAATTATAACGACTATTATGCATGTTATTGTCCTAAAAAGGGTTTGGGAACCCGGGTTCTGCACCAGGGGAAATGTATCAATGCAAAAAGAAGTTTTAAAAACTGTCGTTTTTCGGGAGCAGTCATTTTAATGATGCATAAAGTGAAAAAAAAAGTCAAATATTCCTTTAAATATCGTACCTGGGGGGTGTCTAAAGTATGCCTGTGAAGTGCCACGTGTTTCCCGTGTTTAGAACTGTCCCTGCACAAAATTACATTTCTAAAGGAAAAAAAAGCCATTTAAAACTGCTTGCGGCTTTATTGTAATGTCTGGTCCCGGTAATATGGATGAAAATCTTTAAGAAAAATGGCATAGCTACCCCCATCACCCCACCCCAGCTCATTACCAGCCCCTTTGGGTCTTGTATGGATTTTAAGGGGAACCCCGCACACAAAATAAAAAAGGCCGTATACAGGCGGTGCATACAAGACGGGGACTGTAGGTTTGTTCTTATGTAGAATCTGTTTGTAATTTTGAACAGGTACATTGTTTAAGTGTAGCTCCAGCCAAAAAATCTATTTTTAAGCTTTTTGGAAAACATAGGGAAGGGTTATCACCCCTGTAACATTTGTTTTGCTGTCTGTGCCCCTGTTCAGAACATTTCACCTCACTTTCCGTCCCAATGACAAATGTTTTTGAAAAGTGGGGTTTTTATTGAAACAAGGATTGGTGATAAAGCATCAGTAGAGAGGAGACACCTTTTTCCCATATTAACTCTTACAGGAGAGAATTTCCCTTCCTATGGGTAGATTTCCTCTCACTTCCTGTTGTCTCCTTCCGTTTGCAAGTAGGAGTCGTTTGTAAGTTGGATGTTTGAAAGTAGGGGCCTGCCCTATATGCTCTGCTGAACTTTGCCCCTTACATGTTGGTGTTGCCACAACACTGTAAGCCCTCACAGTTACTCTTGGTGGGCGCATGAATGGGCCCTGCTGTGAATTATTAGATCAAGAATTGTAATTGCATGCCCCTGTTGAACAGGGGCTGAAAAATTGGGCCTTTGGTGGTGGTGGTGGTGGTGTTGACACAACACTGTAAGCCCTCACAGTTACTCTTGGTGGGCGCGTGAATGGGCCCTGCTGTGAATTATTAGATCAAGAATTGTAATTGCATGCCCCTGTTGAACAGGGGCTGAAAAATTGGGCCTTTGGTGGTGGTGGTGGTGGTGTTGACACAACACTGTAAGGCCTCACAGTTACTCTTGGTGGGCGCAGGAATGGGCCCCGCTGTGAATTATTAGATCAAGATTTGTAATTACATGCCCCTGTTAAACAGGGGCAGAAAAATTGGACCTTAGGCACTGGTGCCACAACACTGCAACCCCTCACAGATACTGTACTTGGAGCACAGCAATGAGCCCTGTTGCAAAGTATTGCATCAAAAATTGTAATTACACGCCCCTGTTAAACTGGGGCTGAAAAATTGGGCTTTAGGCACTAGTGGCGGCACCCAGAAACAAAAATGTTCTTCCAAGCTATCATCATCAATCGGATCATTGAGGAGGAGGATAGTCAGTCAACATAACAGGACAGTCACTCAGCATCAGCATCAGTCTTGAAGGGATGTGACATTTGAAAATAAATTAGTCTGTTATATCAGCTTCAGGTGTTTGGTAGCTGGTGGTGATCCAAGACTGGTTCATCTTTATGAAAGTCAGTCGATCAACCGAGTCGGTGGACAGGCGCACCCTGTGATTCGTGACAAATTCTCCAGCAGCACTGAATGTGCGTTCTGAAAGAACGCTGGATGCAGGACAGGCCAGTAGCTCAATTGCATACTGTGCAAGCTCTGGCCAGTGATCCATCCTCAAGACCCAGTAAGCCAGAGGATTTTCGGTGGGGAAGGTGTCCAAGTCTGACCTTGCCCCTAGGTATTCCTGCACCATGTATATCAGACGCTGGCGATGGTTGCTGGAACCGATCATACCTTGAGGCTGCGGACTAAAGAACTGTCTGAACGCATCGGTCAGATGGCCACCTTCCCCACCGCTCCTTCTTTTACTGACCGAAGCCTCAGCAACTCGTTGTCCAGGACCAGGAGTTTGTAACCTCCCAGTCTCTGGGAACGCATTACACAGACCTTTCTGCAAGGCCTCCCGGAGTTGTCTCATCCTCTGCTCCCTCTGCGACGGTAAGATAAGGTCCGCAACCTTACCCTTGTACCGTGGATCAAGGAGAGTGGCCAGCCAGTAATGGTCCCTCTCCTTGATCCGAAGAATACGAGGATCCTTCCGCAGACTTTGCAGGATCAGGGAGGCCATGCAGCGTAGGTTAGCTGAGGCATTCGGTCCGGAGTCCTCTGGGTCACTAAGGACGACATGATCCGCAGCCACCACCTCCCAGCCACGTACAAGTCCACGGGTTTCTTGGGACTGTAAATCATCCCTAAAAGACTGCTGCTGATGATGCTGAGTGCCAGGCTCCACCTCCATGCTGACACAATCCTCCTCCGAGTCTACCAACTGAAAAGGCAGCAGTTGAAGCGCTAGCAATTTAGCCAAGCTAGCATTCAACCGCTGGGCATGTGGATGACTGGGAGTGAACTTCTTTCGACAGTCCAGCAGCTGGGGCAGGGAAATTTGCCTGCTAGAATTGGACGTCGGTGTACTGCTAGCAGAGTGCCCGCAAGTACTTGGCTGTGACACACCTAATTCTATACCTTCATTCCTCTCAGTGCAGGTTTCAGAGAGGACTGAAGGTATAGTGGGGTTGGAGATCCCAGCTGATGCGGTGCAAGGAGAGGTCCGCTTTGTTCTTTGGTGTGGGTCTTTAAGGTAGGCTTGCCAACGAGCTGCATGGCAGGTCAACATATGTCTGGTCAAGCATGTGGTGCCCAAGCAGCTGATGTTTTGGCTACGCGATATACGCTTGAGACATATGTTGCAAACAGCAGCTGTGCGATCTGATGCACTCGACTCAAAAAAGGCCCACACCAAAGAACTTTTTGAATAACGGGCAGAGGCAGCGCCCTGCACAGGCGGAGCTCTGCGGTGTGATTCAGTCGGTGTGCTGCCCTTACGCTGCCCCCCCTGAGGGAATCCTGCCTCGTTGGAGATGTGCCTCCTCCTCATCCTCCTCCTCCTCCTCTCTCCTATTAGGCACCCACGTGGAGTCAGTGACCTCATCATCCCCTCCCTCCTCATCACTGGAGCCAATCTGGCAGTATGCTGCAGCTGCAGCTGCTGGAACATGACTGCCAGATTGGTGTCCTTCTTGAGCATCCCCTCTCTCTGCTCTCACGCTACTGCCTTCCTCTAGCTGGGTATCATCATCAGACCCTTCGAAACACTGGGCATCCTCCTGGAGCATGTACCCAACACTGTGCTCAAACAGTTCGGGGGACTCCTCAGGAGGACATGGTGGGTCTAGGGAAGGAGTGACTGATAGTGACATTGATACCAGGGAAGAGGACGCTTTGGCAGCTGCTTTGCCAGTACCCTGAGCCTGAGTGAGAGAGGATTAGGGATGAGCTTCGGGTTCGAGTCGAACTCATGTTCGACTCGAACATTGCCTGTTCGCCCGCAACAAACAATTTGGGGTGTTCGCGGCAAATTCGAAAAGTCTATGGGAGAAATCTAAAGTGCTAATTATAAAGGCTTATATGCAAGTTATTGTCCTAAAAAGTGTTTGGGGACCTGGGTCCTGCCCCAGGGGACATGTATCAATGCAAAAAAAAGTTTTAAAAACGTCCGTTTTTTTAGGAGCAGTGATTTTAATAATGCTTAAAATGAAACAATAAAAGTGAAATATTCCTTTAAATTTCGTACCTGGGGGGTGTGTATGATATGCATGTTTCCCGTGCTTAGAACTGTCCCTGCACAAAGTGTCATTTTTGAAGGAAAAAAAGTCATTTAAAACTCACTCGCGGCTATTAATGAATTGTCGGCTTTTATCAATACATAGAAAAGTCATTGATAAAAAAAAATAAAAAAGCGTGGGGGTTCCCCCAAATTCAATTACCAGGCCCTTTAGGTCTGGAATGGATATTAAGGGGAACCCCACCGCAAATTTAAAAAAAAATGGCGTGGGGTTCCCCCTAAATATCCATACCAAGCCCTTGAGATCTGGCATGGATTTTAAGGGGAACTCCACCCCAATTTTTTTAAAAAAATGGCTTGGAGTCCCCCCAAAAATCCATACCAGACCCTTATCCGAGCACGCAACCTGGCCAGCCGCAGGGGAAGAGGGGGGATGAGAGAGCGCCCCCCCCCTCCCTCCTGAACCGTACCAGGCCACATGCCCTCAACATGGGGAGGATGTCCCCATGTTGATGGGGACAAGGGCCTCATCCCCACAACCCTTGCCCGGTGGTTGTGGGGGTCTGTGGGCGGGGGGCTTATCGGAATCTGGAAGACCCCTTTAACAAAGGGGACCCCCAGATCCGGGCCCCCCCCCTATGTGAATTGGTAAGGGGTACATTGTACCTGTACCATTTCACAAAGAAAGTGTCAAAAAATGTAAATAAAAACACACACACCTTGAAAAAGTCCTTTATTAAAAAAACAAAAAAACAAAACATTCCAGCGATGAAATCCAGTGTCCCGCGGCAATCCCGATGTCCAGCGCTGTCCGTCATTGGTTGTGCCTGTGCGGACCTGATGGGGAACTTCCTCCGCTGTGTTTTAAATGTATAGACCCGCCCCTTCTAAAGTTCCCCATCAGGTCCGCTCAGCGGACCAGATGCGGAACGAGAGAAGGGGCGGGTCTATTCATGTATTACACAGCGAATGAAGTTCCCCATCAGGTCCGCCCCCTCGGTATGTCCCACCCCGCCTACGTCATTGGCCTGAGCGGGGAACTTCCTTCACTGTGTAAATTTAAATTACACAGAGAAGGAAGTTTCCCGCTCAGGCCAATGACGTAGGCGGGGTCCGACATACCGAGGGGGCGGACCTGATGGGGAACTTTGTTCGCTGTGTAATACATGAATAGACCCGCCCCTTCTCTCGTTCCGCATCTGGTCCGCTGAGCGGACCTGATGGGGAACTTTAGAAGGGGCGGGTCTATACATTTAAAACACAGCAGAGGAAGTTCCCCATCAGGTCCGCACAGGCACAACCAATGACGGACAGCGCTGGACATCGGGATCGCCGCGGGACACTGGATTTCATCGCTGGAATGTTTTATTTTTTTTATTATTTTTTTATTTTTTAATAAAGGACTTTTTCAAGGTGTGTGTGTTTTTATTTAAATTTTTTGACACTTTCTTCGTGAAATGGTAGGGGTAAAATGTATCCCTTACCAATTCACATAGGGGGGGGCCGGGATCTGGGGGTCCCCTTTGTTAAAGGGGTCTTCCAGATTCCGATAAGCCCCCCGCCCGCAGACCCCCACAACCACCGGGCAAGGGTTGTGGGGATGAGGCCCTTGTCCCCATCAACATGGGGACATCCTCCCCATGTTGAGGGCATGTGGCCTGGTACGGTTCAGGAGGGGGGGAGGGCGCTCTCTCGTCCCCCCCTCTTCCCCTGCGGCTGGCCAGGTTGCGTGCTCGGATAAGGGTCTGGTATGGATTTTTGGGGGGACTCCACGCCATTTTTTTTTAAATTTGGGGTGGAGTTCCCCTTAAAATCCATGCCAGATCTCAAGGGCCTGGTATGGATATTTAGGGGGAACCCCACGCCATTTTTTTTTAAATTTGCAGCGGGGTTCCCCTTAATATCCATTCCAGACCTAAAGGGCCTGGTAATTGAATTTGGGGGAACCCCCACGCTTTTTTTTTATTTTTTATCAATGACTTTTTTATGTATTGATAAAAGCCGACAATTCATTAATAGCCGCGAGTAAGTTTTAAATGACTTTTTTTCCTTCAAAAATGACACTTTGTGCAGGGACAGTTCTAAGCACGGGAAACATGCGCCACTTTACATGCATATCATACACACCCCCCAGGTACGAAATTTAAAGGAATATTTCACTTTTATTTTTTCATTTTAAGCATTATTAAAATCACCGCTCCCGTAAAAACGTCTATTTTTTAAACCTTTTTTTGCATTGATACATGTCCCCTGGGGCAGGACCCAGGTCCCCAAACACTTTTTAGAACAATAACTTGCATATTAGCCTTTATAATTAGCACTTTAGATTTCGAACGTTCGAGTCCATTGTATTTAATAGGGTTCTAAAGTTTGCGCGAACATTCTGTCTGTTCGCAGGTTCTGGTGCGAACCGAACAGGGGGGTGTTCGGCTCATCCCTGGAGAGGATGAGGAGGATGAGGAGGGCTTGGTCATCCACTCTACCAAGTCTTCGGCATGATGCGGCTCAACACGTCCAGCTGCCGAAAAGAAGGACAATCGTGTCCCATGGCCACGTGCTGATGACGATGCACCGCGTCCACGACCAGCACTGTTGTCTCTAGACACAGAGCCTGCTTGCCCTCTTTTATTGGCTCCTGACTGTCTGCCTCTCCTTGTTTGCCTTTCAGACATTCTAATGGCCTGCAGGGAGATGGGAAAACCAGCAATAAGGGGTAGCTTCAGGTGTATATTTTGCAGGAATCACACTACGCCTGCTGTAAGTGCTGCAAATGCCTGTTAGTGTAACACATTAGGAAAACACAGCAATAAGGCCTAGCTTCACGAGTATATTTTGCAGGAATCACACTATGCCTGCTGTAAGTGCTGCAAATGCCTGTTAGTGTAACACACTAGGAAAACACAGCAATAAGGCCTAGCTTCAGGAGTATATTTTGCAGGAATCACACTACGCCTGCTGTAAGTGCTGCAAATGCCTGTTAGTGTAACACACCAGGAAAACACAGCAATACGGGCTAGCTTCAGATGTATATTTTGCAGGAATCACACTACGCCTGCTGTAAGTGCTGCAAATGCCTGTTAGTGTAACACACCAGGAAAACACAGCAATACGGGCTAGCTTCAGGTGTATATTTTGCAGGAATCACACTACGCCTGCTGTAAGTGCTGCAAATGCCTGTTAGAGTAACACGCTAGGAAAACACAGCAATAAGGCCTAGCTTCAGGAGTATATTTTGCAGGAATCACACTACGCCTGCTGTAAGTGCTGCAAATGCCTGTTAGTGTAACACACCAGGAAAACATAGCAATACGGGCTAGCTTCAGGTGTATATTTTGCAGGAATCACACTACGCCTGCTGTAAGTGCTGCAAATGCCTGTTAGTGTAACACACTAGGAAAACACAGCAATAAGGCCTAGCTTCAGGAGTATATTTTGCAGGAATCACACTACGCCTGCTGTAAGTGCTGCAAATGCCTGTTAGTGTAACACACCAGGAAAAAACAGCAATACGGGCTAGCTTCAGGTGTGTATTTTGCAGGAATCACACTACGCCTGCTGTAAGTGCTGCAAATGCCTGTTAGAGTAACACACTAGGAAAACACAGCAATAAGGCCTAGCTTCAGGTGTATACTGTGCAGGAGGCTTAGCAACAATGACACTGACACTGTCCCCTGCCTATCCTTCTCTCTCCCTGCACACAAGGTTTATCAAAGAATATGACACTGACACTCTCCCTGCCTTTCCTTCTCTCTCCCTGCACACAAGGTTTAGCAAATAATATGACACTGACACTGTCCCCTGCCTATCCTTCTCTCTCCCTGCACACAAGGTTTATCAAAGAATATGACACTGACACTCTCCCTGCCTATCCTTCTCTCTCCCTGCACACAAGGTTTAGCAAAGAATATGACACTGACACTGTCCCCTGCCTATCCTTCTCTCTCCCTGCACACAAGGTTTAGCAAAGAATATGACACTAACACTCTCCCTGTCTATCCTTCTCTCTCCCCGCACACAAGGTTTAGCAAAGAATATGACACTGACACTCTCCCTGCCTATCCTTCTCTCTCCCTGCACACAAGGTTTAGCAAAGAATATGACACTGACACTGTCCCCTGCCTATCCTTCTCTCTCCCTGCACACAAGGTTTTGCAAATAATATGACACTGACACTCTCCCTGCCTATCCTTCTCTCTCCCTACACACAAAAATAGCACAAAGAATAGCACACTGTCCCTGCCTATCCTTCTCTTTCCCTGCGCCAGAACACACTACACAAGGCCGCCGCGCTGGCGGCCTTTTATAGTGTGGGGCATGTGCTAAACCCCCATAGCTATAATTGGCCACAGGCAACCTGCCTGTGGCCAATTATGGCTCTCCTAGCTGCCGGCGCTGTGATTGGCCAAGCATGCGGGGTTACAGTGCATGCTTGGCCAATCACAGCCCCGGGATTGCACTGTGATGGCGCAGTGTATTGTGGGCCGTTCGCGTCACTCGAATTTGGCGCGAACAGCCCAAATCGTTCGATGTTCGCCGAGCGATCGAACAGCCGATGTTCGACTCGAACACCGAGCTCATCCCTACTGGGCTCAAACAGTACAAAACAGGGGGTAATGTAACAGAGTTAATAGAGCCTCCAGCCAGTCTTGGTTACTTAACTTAAGCAGGGGAAAGTCACTCCTGACGGGGTACAGGTACATTGCAGTCATCCGAAGAAACTCAGCGCATGGACAGTTAGACAGGCTGGTCATGGAACGGTTGGCGCCATCTGCCTTTGTTCCTGCGTGAAGAAGGCATGTTCCATATTGGGCTTGGTCCTGGGGTGGTGGGCCGGCGATTCAAGGCTTCTGGTTCCAAAAGGCCCAGTTTGATTAAAATATCCTTCCCGTCAGCCACATTATAGGCAGTGTAGGTGGTTCCATTATGAGGAACGGAGAGCTTAAATGGAAATCTCCATTTATATCGAATACGGGCGGACTGAAGGACAGATGTGACTTCCTTAACCCGACGTCTGCGGTCAAGGGTTGCCTGCGAGATATCCAGGAAAATGTGAATCTTCACCCCGTCTAAGTCTATGGCTGCCGCATTCCTAGCGACACGCAGAATGTCCTCTTTGATCAGGAAATCCTTAAGACAGAGGATTATATCGAGTGGGGGCTTCTCTGCAGGGGGTTTAGGGTGCAAGGCCCTGTGGATCCTGCCACACACAAACGCCGTGGTGGGTGCGGAGGGAAGGAGACTGAGAAATAGCTTAGTGGCTGCAGCAGGGAGGTCTACAACCGTTTCAGGTATACCCCTCAGTCTGAGGTTGTTCCTCCTGTTCCGGTTGTCGAGATCCTCGACCTGCGATTGAACTAGTTGGAAATTATCAGCCAGTGCCTCATAGTCTTTACGGAGATCAGCATGCGCTAAGGCTAACTCGTCGTGTTTCGTCTCTAAGAGATCAGTGCGGCCTCCCAGGGCAGTGATCTCCAGTGAGAGCGTGCTTGTGGCAATTCTGACTGGAACTTCCCCGCCAACTTTTCATACATAGAGGACAGGCTATCTTCTAGGTCAGCCTTGGTAAGCTGAGTATGACACTCACCGTCCTCACGAGTCAGAGCTGAAGTCTCCGGAGACGCCGCAGGAGACGGGGAGCCTCATTGGGCCCAGGCGCCATCTTTAGCCATGCCTGTCTTCTCAGTAGTGCGGAGAAGGTACGCTGTAAGGGACCTCTGCGGCTTGGGTTTCTGCGTTTTTTTGCATGAAGGCATGCACCTGCTGCTCCCACAGGGGTGTAGGGAAAAATTAGCAAAGAAAGGGTTCAATATGGCCCCGTGGGAAGACGGTTTGTCTCCATTTTTGCCGGAGCTCCTGCTAGCTGCGAGCGTCTCTCATCGCGTCCAGGCCACGCCCCCCTCTTATCCATGTCTTTATGGACCTTGTTTGTGCACTGGTGCGCAGTCATTTTGGAACAGGAAGGGGCCATCCCCATACCGTTTCCACAAAGTTAGGAGCATGAAATTATCCAAAATGTCTTGGTATGCTGAGGCCTTAAGAGTTCCCTTCACTAGAATTAAGGGGCCAAACCCAACCCCTGAAAAACAACCCCACACCATAATCCCCCCTTCACCAAATGATTTGGACCAGTGCACAAAGCAAGGTCCATAAAGACATGGATGAGCTGTGTAAATTGTTGGCACAATATAAATACCTGAAATAAATCAATTGAATCAAACAAGCAAATTTGAAAGACACTCTTAAAAAAAAAAACTACAGTTTGTGTTGTTTTGTTAGTTTAGTCTGTAATCATTTGACATTTGAAGGATATAAAAGAGATGAGAGTAGAAGAAAATGTATCAAATGATTTCTCTTGTATCATGCGACCTTTCATTAACTGACCACTAGTCCTTAAAGTGGTTGTTAACCTATCAAGTAAAAAGTACACCATCCTCTCTGTTTATTAATGTAATCTGCCCTGTGTCTGTGCCCCCTAAAAATAATGCAGCTATATACCTCATTTCAGATCGCCGATCAGCGCTCACGTGACCCACCGCTTATCATCTCTCTCGGCCTGACAGCTGTAGCAGGAGGATCCCCTGCTGACGTCAGTCAGGAGGAGAGGAGGAGAGAGGTGTCCCCGCCCGCAGGAGCTGTCAGGCCAAAAGAGGAGAGAGACAGCAGGTCATGTGAGTGCTGATCGACGCTCTGAAAACAGGTACCGTATTTATCGGCGTATAACACGCACCCTAACTTTAAGAGGGAAGTTTCAGGAAAAAAACTTTCCACAGCCCCCTGCGTATAACACATAGGCACAGTTTACCCTCTATTTTCAGGGTAAAAAAGTGAGTGTTATACGCCAATAAATACAGTATATAGCTGGCACAGACACAGGAGCAGATTACATAAATAAATAGAGAGGATGGTGTAAAAAAATAACAGTAATTTGAGCAGCATGAGCGGAGGGGGCAGGCACGGACATAGAGCTGACAGGCAGGTAGGGGAGGGAGGAGAGGATGGAGGGGAGCACAGAGGACAGAGGAGAGAGCGGATGATGGAGGCATGTAAAATGACCACGGTGTCAGGGCTCAGCAGCAGGGATGAGCCGAACACCCCCCTGTTCGGTTCGCACCAGAACCTGCGAACAGACAGAATGTTCGCGTGAACTTTAGAACCCTATTAAATACAATGGACTCGAACGTTCGAAATCTAAAGTGCTAATTATAAAATAAAGATAAAAATAAAGATCCTGTTCCTTTAAAGCATGTTATACAGCCCAGTGCCTGGGGTTTGTCATTTGGCCCCCTGTAACACCTGAAATACCTGGCTGACCCTGCCTGGTTCTGCCTCTTTGTAAACTGACCACAGTGTAACATGGCTGCTGAGTAGGGATGAGCTTCGAGTTCGAGTCAAACTCATGTTCGACTCGAACATTGCCTGTTCGCCCGTTCGCCGAACAGCGAACAAATTGGGGTGTTCGCGGCAAATTCGAAAAGTCTATGGGAGAAATCTAAAGATTTCGGGTCTATTCATGAATTACACAGTGAAGGAAGTTCCCCATCAGGTCCGCCCCCTGGGTATGTCAGACCGCGCCTACGTCATTGGCCTGAGCGGACCTGATGGGGAACTTCCTTCACTGTGTAAATTACACAGTGAAGGAAGTTCCCCGCTCAGGCCAATGACGTAGGCGGGGTCTGACATACCGAGGGGGCGGACCTGATGGGGAACTTCCTTCACTGTGTAATTCATGAATAGACCCGCCCCTTCTCATGTTCCGCATCAGGTCCTCAGCCTTACACCTAGTCATTGGCTGAGCGGACCTGATGGGGAACTTTAAAAGGGGCCGGTCTATACATGTAATAGACTGCGGAGGAAGTTCCTCATCAGGTCCGCTCAGGCTCAGCCAATGATGGACAGCGCTGGACATCGGATTGCCGCGGGACACTGGATTTCACCGCTGGAATGTTTTTATTTTTTTTTTTAATAAAGGACTTTTCCAAGGTGTTGGTGTTTTTTTTTGTTTTTTTTACACTTTCTTCGTGAAATGGTAGGGGTACAATGTACCCCTTACCAATTCACATAGGGGGGTCCGTGATCTGGGGGCCCCCTTTGTTAAAGGGGTCTTCCAGATTCCGATAATCCCCCTGCCCGCAGACCCCCACAACCACCGGGCAAGGGTTGTGGGGATGAGGCCCTTGGCCCCATCAACATGGGGACATCCTCCCCATGTTGAGGGCATGTGGCCTGGTACGGTTCAGGAGGGGGGGCGCTCTCTAATCCCCCCCTCTTTTCCTGCTGCCTGCCAGGTTGCGTGCTCGGATAAGGGTCTGGTATGGATTTTTGGGGGGACTCCACGCCATTTTTTTTTAAATTTGGGGTGGAGTTCCCCTTAAAATCCATGCCAGATCTGAAGGGCCTGGTATGGATATTTGGGGGAATCGCACGCATTTTTTTTTTAATTTGCGGCGGGGTTTCCCTTAATATCTATACCAGACCTGAAGGGCCTTGTAATTGAATTCTGGGGGACCCCCACGCTTTTTTTTTTATTTTTATCAATGACTTTTCTATGTATTGCCGGGAGCCGACAATTCATTAATAGCCGCGAGTGAGTTTTAAATGACTTTTTTTCCTTCAAAAATGACACTTTATGCAGGGACAGTTCTAAGCACGGGAAACATGCGCCACTTTACATGCATATCATACACACCCCCTAGGTACGAAATTTAAAGGAATATTTCACTTTTATTGTTTCACTTTAAGCATTATTAAAATCACTGCTCCCAAAAAAACGGCTGTTTTTAAAACTTTTTTTTGCATTGATACATGTCCCCTGGGGCAGGACCCGGGTCCCCAAACACTTTTTATGATAATAACTTGCATATAAGCCTTTATAATTAGCACTTTAGATTTCTCCCATAGACTTTTCGAATTTGCCGCGCACACCCCAATTTGTTCGCTGTTCGGCGAACAGGCGAGCAGGCAATGTTCGAGTCGATCATGAGTTCGACTCGAACTCGAAGCTCATCCCTACTCAGCAGCCATGTTACACTGTGGTCAGTTTACAAAGAGGCAGAACCAGGCAGGGTCAGCCAGGTATTTCAGGTGTTACAGGGGGCCAAATGACAAAGCCCAGGCACTGGGCTGTATAACATGCTTTAACCACTTAACGACCGCCCACTGTAAATATACGTCGGCAGAATGGCACGGACAGGCACAATCACGTACCTGTACGTGCCTGCCTTCGTATGGGTGGGGGGTCCAATCGGACCCCCCTCCGGTACAGTGAGCGGCCGGGATCGCTTCAGGAGTTATCCGTGATGAGGGGGCCGCCATTCGATTCTGGCCACCCCCTCGCGATCGCTCCCGGCGAATCAAATGCTTCCTCTGCCTGTGTAATGTTTTTACAGGCAGGAGGAAGTGATGTCATCCCTCATGCAGCGCTCACATATACCGAGCGCCGCATGAGAGAAGACACAGAGGTTAGTGCACAAACACTACACTAACACCAGCACACATAGGCACACGATCGCCCCCCCAGCCCCCCCCAGACACCCCCAGATCATTCCCCAGCCCCCAGTCACAGTGTCACTGATTGCAGTGACCATTTATTTACTGATCACTGCAATCAGTGACATTTGTGACTGTAAAAGTGTCAGGGCAGTTAGTTTTAGGTCCAGTGTAGCCCCCTAATCCCCCCCTAATAAAGGTTTAACCCCTTGATTGCCCCCCAGGTAACCCTTTCACCCCCTAGCACCGCCGTCACTAAGCGATCGTTTTTCTGATCGCTGTTTTAGTGTCGGTGATGCCGATAGGTAGCCAGTTATTTTTATTAGGTTCGCCGCAGGTTTTTATAGTGTCAGGTACCCCCATATATTACCTAATAAAGGTTTAACCCCTTGATCGCCCCCCCAGGTAACCCTTTCACCCGTGTCACTAAGCGATCGTTTTTCTGATCGCTGTCTTAGTGTCGGTGATGCCATTAGGTAGCCAGTTATTTTTCTTAGGTTCGCCGCAGGTTTTTATAGCGTCGGGTACCCCCATATATTACCTAATAAAGGTTTAAACCCCTGATTGCCCCTAGTTAACCCTTTCACCAGTGATCACCATATAAGTGTTACGGGTGACGCTGGTTAGTTAGTTTGCTTTTTATAGTGTCAGGGCACCCGCCGTATATAACCCAATAAAGGTTTAACCCCCTGATCGCCCGGCGGGTGATATCAATTAGGTTTTAGCATCAGAGAGGGTCTGCGTCGCCCCAGGCAGCGTCGGATTAGTGCCAGTAACGCTAACACCCACGCGTGAAGCATACACCTCCCTTAGTGGTATAGTATCTGAACAGATCAATATCTGATCTGATCAGATCTATACTAGCGTCCCCAGCAATTTAGGGTTCCCAAAAACGCAGTGTTAGCGGGATCAGCCCTGATACCTGCTAGCACCTGCGTTTTGCCCCTCCGTCCAGCCCAGGCCACCCAAGTGCAGTATCGATCGATCACTGTCATTTACAAAACACAACACACATAACTGCAGCGTTTGCAGAGACAGGCCTGATCCCTGCGACCCCAGTGCTGTAGGAGGTGATTTCACCACCACAGTTAAAAAAAAAAGCATATATGCCGAAGCATTGGGGCAGCAGGGGCGGAGGAGCGGAGGAGCGATTTTTGCTCCTAATGCCGCGTACATACGGTCGAAATTCCGACGGAGGCTTGCCCGTGGAAAAGTCTGACCATGTGTGTGCGGCATAACTTTTGCGGGACGATGCCCCCATGCTTCGGCATATATAAATGGTGCATGTATGCCCATCATTAGAAGTGGGTGAATGAAGGGAGGTATTCTAATGGTGGGCATACCCACCGATCAATCTCTTTTTTCATTCAGCCAACAGGCTGCATGAAAAAAAAGATTACAATACATGTCCAACAAGGACCAGCAACATACTGGTATGTTGCTGGACTTTGAATGGTTATACCAGATTGATGCCTGTGGGTTTAGGTATCATCTTGGTATCATTATTTTCAGCCAGCGGCCGGCTTTCAGGTAAAAGCAATCCTAGTGGCTAATTAGCCTCTGGACTGCTTTTACAAGCAGTGGGAGGGAATGTCCCCCCCGGATATAAAAAGCGCCATTGGGAAATTGGGAAAGCATTTTATCACACCGATCTTGGTGTGGTCAGATGCTTTGAGGGCAGAGGAAAGATCTAGGGTCTAATAGACCCCAGTTTTTTCAAAAAAAAGAGTACCTGTCACTACCTATTGCTATCATAGGGGATATTTACATTCCCTGAGATAACAATAAAAATAATAAAAAAAATATATGTATGGAAGGAACAGTTTAAAAATAAAATAAAAAAGCAAAATTAATAATAAAAAAATTAAAAAAGCACCCCTGTCCTGCCCTGCTTTTGCGCAATGGCGAACGCAAGCATCAGTCTGGCGTCATATGTAAACAGCAATTGCACCATGCATATGAAGTATCACCGTGAAGGTCAGATCGAGGGCAGTCATTTTAGCAGTAGACCTCCTCTGTAAATCTAACGTGGTAACCTGTAAAGGCTTTTAAAGGCTTTTAAAAATGTATGTAGTTTGTCGCCAATGCTCGTTTGTGCGAAATTTTAAAGCATGTCGTGTTTGGTATATATGTACTCGGCCTAAGATCATCTTTTTTATTTCATCAAACATTTGGCCAATATAGTGTGTTTTAGTGCATTAAAATTAAAAAAAGTGTATTTTTTCCCCAAAAAATGCATTTGAAAAATCGCTGCGCAAATACTGTGTGGAAAAAAAAAATGCAACACTCACCATTTTAATCTGTAGGGCCTTTGCTTTAAAAAAATATATAATGTTTGGGGGTTCAACATAATTTTCTTGCAAAAAAAAATATGTTTTCATGTAAACAAAAAGTGTCAGAAAGGGCTTTGTCTTCAAGTGGTTAGAAGAGTGGATGTAAGCTTCCTAATGTTGTGTATAAAATGCCAGGACAGTTAAAAACCCCCCCAAATGACCCCATTTTGGAAAGTAGACACCCCAAGCTATATACTGAGAGGCATGTCGAGTCCATTGAATATTTTATATGTTGACACAAGTTGCGGAAAAAAGACAATTTTTTTTTTATTTAATTTTTTTTTTCACAAAGTTCTCACTAAATGATATATTGCTCAAACATGCCATGGGCATATGTGGAATTACACCCCAAAATACATTCTGTTGCTTCTCCTGAGTACGGGGATACCACATGTGTGAGACTTTTTTGGAGCCTAGCCGCGTACGGGACCCCAAAAACCAAGAACCGCCTTCAGGCTTTCTAAGGGTGTAAATTTTTGATTTCACTCCTCACTGCCTATCACAGTTTCGGAGGCCATGGAATACCCAGATGGCACAAAACCCCCCCAAATGACCCCATTTTGGAAAGTAGACACCCCAAGCTATTTGCTGAGAGGCATGGTGAGTATTTTGCAGATCTCGCTTTTTGTCACAAAGTTTTGAAAATTATTTTCTTTCTTCATTTTCAAAAACAAATGAGAGCTGTAAAATACTCCCCATGCCTCTCAGCAAATAGCTTGGGGTGTCTACTTTCCAAAATTGGGTCATTTGGGGGGGGGTTTGTGCTATTTTGGCATTTTATGGCCTTCGAAACTGTGATAGGTAGTGAGGAGTGAAATCAAAAATTTGCGCCCTTAGAAATCCTGAAGGCGGTGCTTGGTTTTTGGGGGCCCGTACGCGGCTAGGCTCCCAAAAAGTCCCACACATGTGGTATCCCCGTACTCAGGAGAAGCAGCAAAATGTATTTTTGGGTGCAATTTCACATATAACCATGGCATGTGTGAGCAATATATCATTTAGTGACAACTTTTTGTAATTTTTTTTTTTTGTCATTATTCAATCACTTGGGACAAAAAAAAAATATTCAATGGGCTCAACATGCCTCTCAGCAATTTCCTTGGGGTGTCTACTTTCTAAAATAGGGTCATTTGGGGGGTTTTTGTGCTATTTTGGCATTTTATGGCCTTCGAAACTGTGATAGGTAGTGAAGAGTGAAATCAAAAATTTGCGCCCTTAGAAATCCTGAAGGCGGTGCTTGGTTTTCGGGGGCCCGTACGCGGCTAGGCTCCCAAAAAGTCCCACACATGTGGTATCCCTGTACTCAGGAGAAGCAGCAAAATGTATTTTGGGGTGCAATTCCACATATAACCATGGCATGTGTGAGCAATATATCATTTAGTGACAACTTTTTGTAATTTTTTATTTTTTTTGTCATTATTCAATCACTTGAGAGAAAAAAAAAATATTCAATGGGCTCAACATGCCTCTCAGCAATTTCCTTGGGATGTCTACTTTCCAAAATGGGGTCATTTGGGGGGGTTTTGTACTGCCCTGCCATTTTAGCACCTCAAGAAATGAGATAGGCAGTCATAAATTAAAAGCTGTGTAAATTCCAGAAAATGTACCCTAGTTTGTAGACGCTATAACTTTTGCGCAAACCAATAAATATACGCTTATTGACATTTTTTTTACTAAAGACATGTGGCTGAATACATTTTGGCCTAAATGTATGACTAAAATTGAGTTTATTCGATTTTTCTTATAACAAAGAGTAGAAAATATCATTTTTGTTCAAAATTTTCAGTCTTTTTCCATTTATATCGCAAAAAATAAAAATCACAGAGGCAATCAAATACCATTAAAAGAAAGCTCTATTTGTGGGAAGAAAAGGACGCAAATTTCGTTTGGGTACAACATTGCATGTCTGCACAATTTCCAGTTAAAGCAGCGCAGTGCCAAATTCTGAAAACACCTCTGGTCCTTTAACTACAAAATGGTCCGGGGCTTAAGTGGTTAAAGGAACAGGATCTTTATTTTTAATTTTTTTGGGTTAACAAACTCTTTAAAAGTGGCAATTTTTTGGGGCTGTGCAAACACTCCATAGGTTACCTGCTTGTTTTATTTTAGAGGAGAGGACAGTGGAGGTATACAGTATTTATCTAATCTGCTCATCCTCCGCACACAAGACCGGTCTGGTACCACTGTGTTCCAGCGATCCTGAAAATGGACTGTTCCTGATGTCAGCACGCTCAGAGCATTCTCCATAGACAGTAGCAGTCCACCTCTGTACCGCAGGAGAATGCAGTTTTCTGGAGGATCAGTGTATCAGGCAAGTATAAACTTGCATGGGAAAAAGTTAATTCCCAGAGTTGGACTTTAGCCCTGGTTCACACTGATGCGATTTCAAATCGGCGATATTTGCCGCAAATTGCCGGCAATGGCACCGTCCTAATCGGTGCGACGCCGCATCTGCGGCGCTGCACCGATTTCAAAAAGTAGTTTCTGTACTACTTTTTGCGATTTCGGCCGCGATTTACATTGACATCTGTGTCAGATGTCTTTGTAATCGTGGCTGAAATCGGGACTGCCAGCGATAGTGAAATTGTGCGAGTTCAGCTGAACTCGCACGGCTTCACTCCCGCAGCCCAGTGTGAACCTGGGCTTAAGCTGTTTCTTGTGTACAGTTGTTACACATACAAAAGCATTTTTGTCTACCGAATACCACATTGTGATTTTTTACCACCTACTCTCAGGCTTGGTAACACGTTTCTTCTAATCTCAGTGACTAATGTAATAAATTACAGCCTGCCTGCACAAGAAACCTTTTGCTGTTACTAAAATTCACCTTAAATTCTCTATAATCTTTCAGATGCCTAGTAACAATATGAGTATACTTTGCTATTACTAAATGTTCATGGTGCATAAATGTAGTGCATTGAATATATATATATATATATATATATATATATATATATATATATACAGTATACACACACAGCGGGTATAATAAGTATTGAACATGTCACCATTTGTATAGGTAAATATATTTCTAAAGATGCTGTTGACCACATGTCAGCAATAAACCATGCAATCCGTACATAAAAAGAAACCAGAACAAATAAGTTAATAAATTAAGGGGGGTGTGGCCGGACCTTGCTACTGAATGGACGCTTGAACTTTGAGCTCCTGTCAACTCAGTATCATTCCGTTTGTTTTTAGGAGTCCTGACACCCCAGATTCTCCCCGCACTTATCTTACATGATGGGGACGGCTTCCAGGCAATCATCGACCTCCAGATCTCGCTCGCCTCTTGAACAACCGGGAGGTATGAGCCAGAATATCCCCGACATGTTCAAAAACAACAGGGGGAATATGGCGGCGTCCCGCCTAGGTCAGTCACAGAACTGCTCTCAGGCACAATCCCCACACCTACAGGGAATTCCCCTGTCAGCAATTGCGGTGGCTCCCTCTCCACCGGACAACGGAGGGGAGAACTCCCCTCAACCTCCGCTAACCATCCAGGATCTCCGCTCCATCGCAGCCGACATTAAGGATACCTTGTCGGCGGCCATTGCGGATCTCCGCCTGGACCTGCACGACTTAAGCGACAGGGTACATTAAGTGGAAGTGCTGGCGGAACACCAGGAGAAGGATATTCGCAGGGCTGCCAAGCAAATTGACACCCACACCCTCCAGCTCCGGGACATGCAGCGCCATTTGGAGGACCTGGATAACAGGGGGCGCCGCCATAACCTTAGGGTGAGGGGAGTACCGGTATCCGTCGAGGGGGATCTCATTCCCCAAACGGTGACTACACTTTTTAATAACGTCCTCAATAGGCCTCCGCTGACCCCGATCGCCATTGAGCGCTGCCATTGTGCTCTTCGCCCCAAAGGCAAAGACTCTGACCCCCCGCGTGATGTCGTCTGTTGTTTAGTGGACTACACGCTAAAGGAGGATATTCTCAGACAGGCGAGGGATAGACAGTTGGTTCACGAAGGAATGCCAATACAATTGTTCCAGGATCTGTCAGGCATTACACTTCAACATCGCCGTGCCTTAAAACCTTTGCTGACCATTCTACGTGACAAGGGGATCAGATATAAATGGAAATTTCCCTTTTGCCTGTCGGCCACAGCCATGGGACGTACGGCGCTTCTCAGAGTGCCGGAGGATTTACCCTCGTTCTGTAATGCTCTGGATATACCTCGTGTGGCCGTCCCAGACTGGTACGCAAATTTCCGTTATGCGGTAAGCAAACCCGCCAAAGTCCGGGAAGAACCCATGGACACCCAGGCTACCAGCTACAGGAGGAGGCGATCCCCATCGGTCTCCCCGACTTCCAGGAGAACCCGCCGTGACCGTTCGGTACTGTACACCCTGATTTGACCCCAGTACTCCCTGTTTCATGCTCCTGCCTCTGAAGTTTCCCCACAATAACCACACTAAGTTTGGTTTTTTAATTCCTCTTTTACTCAGTTGGTATGGCCTCTCTGTACTTTAGGCCTCACTCCTGTTCTGCCCCTTGGCAGTAGCTCTCCCAGCAGTGTGCTCTACACTTGAACCTCCGTCCCATCTGCTCGGCTCCTAGACACTGAACCGCCCCCCCCCGCATATGTACTTCAGCCGAGCTACGCTGACTACATCCCCCAGATCACCTCACGGCTTGTAGGACGTCACAGGCGGAGCGCCTTCACACACCACTTCCGGCCGCGTCGCACAGGTTGTGCCTTGCCACAACATCCGCTAGACACTGGTTTCTCTTCCGGAAGAAGACCTGCTCTCGGCCGACGGGATCAAGAAAGCCGCCTACCTCGACTTACCTCCAATTTGACGCCCGCTTCACTGAACCGCGTTTCCAGGACATGGAGAATACTGACCGCGCTTCATGATCCGCCCGCTCGTAGAGAGGTACGCTGAGTCCCTGCCCCAGCCATCGGTGTCTGATTCTCCACTATAGTCCAACTTGACTCATGATCGAGCACTCCATGGAAGTGCTGGCATTGCCGTGCCCAACATCAGCAGTAGAAAACTTCTTAATTATTGGACTGGTCGGCCAATAGCTGAACACCTCTCCACAACCTTTCTTGCTTCCTTAATGTTACTTGTGGGGGTACTGGCCCTTTGCCCCCCCCCTTCCCTCACCTCCTTTCCTCCTCCCCCCACCTCCTTCCCCCCTCCCCCTTTTCCCTTCCCCCTCCCTCTTTTCCCTTCCCCCTTTTCCATCCTCTTCCTCCCTCCCCTTTTCCATCCTCTTCCTCCCTCCCCCTTTTCCTTCCTCCCCCCCAAACTCACCTTCCCTCCTCCCCCCCACCGCCTCTCCTGATCTTTGTTCCTCCTCCCCCCCCCTTCTTTCCATCCCTTCTTTCCTCTTCCCCTCCCCCCCTCACTCCCTCCTCCTTCCCCCCCTCCTCCTTTCCCCCCCTTCCCCCTTTTCCTCCCTCTTCTCCCTTCCCCACCTTTTTTCCCCTCTCCCTTTCCCCTTCTCCACCCTGCCATCACCCCTCTACCTCCCTCTCTCCTAGTTCCTCCCTCTCTTCCCTTCCCCTAAGCTTCCATTATCTAGTGTGACATTATGACCTCCTGGTTAACCTTCTGAGCTACAGACAGCGTCCCCTGCTACATGCTTCTATTGGGCGGGTGGGGGGAATTTTTACATTTGCCCCCCTAGAATTTTGGGGGAAGACTCCACTCATAGGCTTAATAAGGTACATTATGGGGTCTCCTGGTATGGTTCACACCCTATTCCCCGTTCCTTTCGCTACTATGGGTATGATAGTTAAGTTTATAAGTTTCTGTGGTTATTATGTTCTGATACGGTTCCTTCTGAGGTTTGGGTCCTATTGTAAGTTACAGCTCTTAGAAGTATTTTGTTTACACTGGAAGGTCGCACTATGTTCGTGTGGGTTTACCTATGAAGAACCACGCTAGGTGTTCCAGCATGAACATGAAACATTAGGCTATGCCTCATTTAGTTGGGATAACATTCCACCCCCTATAATTCTAGCCCCTACAGAATACCATTTCACTGGTTCTAGGCCCCTCTACTCTCGCTGAACCCTATGGTATTTGCGAACTTCGTTAGCAGACATTATGTCTCTTTGGCCCTTCTGGTGTCTGGTCCTCCGTATTATAGTATTAGATTGTCCTGGGGTGGTGGGATATCGCCTGTATACACGTTTTTTATCCCTCACTCTACAATCCTTCACTGGCTCTGGTCTTGGTCAACCCCCACACGGCGGCGTGTGAGGGTACGAGCACGCCTGGCAGGCGTGCGATCACCCACCGCGCCCTGTAGCTTACCGATTATTTACCATTATTGAGGGATTGGGACAGGTTCCTCCCCCTCATCGATCTTCACCAATACCTCCCCTCCTCCACGACGTCTTGGAGGTAGTTCTACCCCCCTTGCTACACCTGTTTAATCTCACCCCCCCTCAACCCCTCCCCCCCATAGGAATGGTGGGTGAGAATCTGAGTGCTGGCTCTGTCCCTACAGCCCCAAATCTCCTTACGCGACTTAAACTATACTCCATTAACATGAGAGGTCTTAATACGCCCGAAAAACGATCTCAATTGTTATATACCCTTCGCAAAGCTAAAACGCATATCGCTCTTATCCAAGATACCCATTTCCGTACGAATAATATCCCCAAGCTCAACAACCTCCACTTCCCGACTGTTTACCACGCCACCAACAACTTGGCCAAGTCAAAAGGGGTCTCCATCTTACTCTCGAAACATTGTCCTCTACTGATCACGGATATTGACAGGGATGTCGACGGGAGGTATCTCTTCCTTAAAGGCACGATCCATGGCAAACCCTTTACTGTTGCAAACATTTATGCTCCAAATTCTAAACACGTGGCTTTCTACCGTAAGACCCTGGACCAACTCACCGCATTTCAAACTGGCACCTTAATTTTGGGGGGAGATTTTAACGTTCCTCTCGTCCCATCTCTAGACACTTCTAATGGCTCTTCCTCTATGACATATAGCGCCCTTCGTGCGATTAAGACTCGCCTGACTACTTTGAATCTCCATGACACCTATCGCACGCTTCACCCGACGGTTAAAGACTTCACCTTTTTTTCCGCGCCGCATAACAAATACTCTAGACTCGATAATTTTTTTGTAACCCAAAACGACCTGACGACACTTACAGAGGCCACCATTGGACCTATGGTTTTGTCGGACCATCACCCCATAACCATGACTCTTACACTTTCGCTCCGACATACCGGATCTAGGATATGGCACCTGGACGACTCACTTCTACTAGACGTAGATAATACCCTAAAATTATCGGAATGTCTTTCACATTGTTTTAGAGAAAACTCCAATGGGGACACATCTCCGACGATTACGTGGGCCGCGCACAAGTGTGTTATCCGGGGCGAAATCATATCTCTAGCGGCTAAACGGAACAAACTTAGGAAAGCTCACATTGAGGACCTATCAAACCGAGTGAAATGGTTTGAAAACGTCCATAAACGCTCTTTGGCTGATGACTGCCTTGCCGACCTCCTGGCAGCTAGGGCTGACCTATTGGAAGAACTCCAGAAGACTCTAAAGCGTAAATACACATTAACACAAAAATTATTCTATGAATTTGGCAACAAGGCGGGTAAACTATTGGCGAGAGCCTTACAACAGAAAAAATCTACACACACGATCCACACTATCAAAACCCCCTCTGGCACCACTGTCAATCGCACGGAAGACATAGCCAACCAATTTGTAGCATATTTTTCCAAACTTTACAACCTTCCCACACCGCATTTAAGTGACCCCCTCTCCAGACGCCCCGAGATTATAACCAAATTTTTAACCCAATACAGCCCATCCCCTCTTCCCTCGGATGTTTTAACTGATCTGGACGTGCCAATCTCCACTGAAGAAGCCCTACAAGCCCTGAGACAGTTGAAACCGGGCAAGAGTCCAGGCCCGGACGGCCTGACATCTAGTTACTACAAGTCACTCTCGGATATTTTACTTCCCCATTTTGTTTCGGCCTTTAATGAACTGCCATCGTCTTCCTCCCCACAAAACAGGGATATTTTGGAGGCCCACGTTACGCTCATTCCGAAACCAGGTAAGGACGCAACGGTAGTTTCCAACTATCGTCCTATCTCCCTTCTCAATGTAGACGTGAAACTCTACGTGAAGATCTTGGCAAACCGCATACTCCCCTTACTCCCCAAATTGATCTCCATCGACCAAGTAGGTTTTATCCCTGGCAGGGAAGCCAGGGATAACACTACCAAGGCCTTAAACATTCACCACTGGCTGACCTCCACCGCGTCTAAGGGATTTTTTCTGTCCCTTGACGCCGAAAAGGCCTTTGACAGAGTAGCATGGGACTATATGTCCGCTTCTCTACATGCTATGGGGTTCCCACCACGGCTTATACTAATGATAATGGCACTGTATGCGTCCCCCACAGCCAGGATAAGGGTCAACGGTAGGCTGTCTACCTCATTCCCCATAAACAACGGCACACGCCAGGGCTGTCCCCTCTCTCCGCTCCTTTTCGTACTTACCATGGAACCCTTCCTCCGCAAAATTAGAGAAAACCACGATATACAGGGGATTACCATTCATCGCAATCACTACAAGATTGCGGCCTACGCAGATGATATTCTCCTGTTTCTTTCGAATCCCTTGACTACCATCCCCAACCTTCTCAAAGACTTTACCCTCTTTAAACAGCTCGCTAACCTGCAAATCAACTTTGACAAATCCAAGCCACTCAACATCTCCCTTCCTCAACAAACGGTCCTCCTCTGTCAAGCCAACTTCCCTTTTAAATGGGAACCCAATGAACTTACGTACTTGGGCATCAAAATCCCTACCAGATTGTCTGACCTCTTTGCAAAGAACTTTCTCCCTGCACTTCAATCTATTAGGGAGGACACAAATAAATGGCTGAAGGGCCCCTTCTCCTGGTTTGGCAGAGCTGCCATATTAAAGATGAACGTGCTTCCCCGATTATTGTATCTCTTACAAGCCATCCCGATTAAACTCCCCCCTTCTTATTTTACTTCATTTAAGCAATTATGCAGAAACCTCCTCTGGTCTGCGGGCCCTCCTCGTCTGAGCTGGGCAAAACTGACACTTCCCAAGAGTAAGGGAGGCATAGGACTTCCGGACCTACACTCCTATTATAGGGCCTGCCAGCTCACACGAATCGTGGATTGGCACACACACTCCTCCAGCAAAGACTGGGTACAGGTGGAAAATAATTTTTCCCAAATTCCTCTTCACCATCTACCATCTACCATGGATCAACACATGCTCCATCCCGCAGGAGTGCTCCAATCACCCCCTAATAGGCCCTACACTTTATAACTTCAGATCATCCTGCCACATCTTTCAACTAACCCCTTTTCCTGGGCCACTGACGCCTCTCACCCAGAACCCAGATTTTCCGGCGGACATTCCTGCCACTAACCGACACGTAGGGCCCATTGACCCACCGGTCAGAGCACATCACTGCTTTGACAACGATACACTTCTCTCGCAGCCTGTGTTGTCCTCTAAATTACCTGACCTCCACATACCCTTCTTTAAATACCTCCAAATACGTCATTTCCTCCTTCAGGCTCGCCCTCCTTCCCAGTGGTCTAGGACTCTCACCCCATTCGAACTCCTTTGCACTGACACAGAACCCCAAAGACATTTAATATCTACACTATATGCCCTCTTGCTCTCGGGATCCCCCCCAGACACTCAGACTCACCGACAATGGGCCACGGAATTATCCATAGACTTCTCCATGGTCGATTGGGAACGTATTTGCGATCATACACATAGAGGCTCGGTTAACATATCCGCACAGGAAAATAGATATAAGTTGTACACGAGATGGTACCGTACTCCCGACAAAATACATCGCTTCTTCCCGACCGTCTCCCCTCTCTGCTGGAGATGTACTTCAGCCCCCGGTTCTTTCCTCCACATTTGGTGGGAATGCCCTCTGATACAACCTTTCTGGACAGAAATACATGCTTTGATTGCCAAAATCACTACCTATACCCCTGATTTTACTCCAGCACAATACTTACTACACCACACATCCATCCCCTGTTCGACATACCGCAAATCTCTTACCCTACACCTTATTAATGCGGCGACACAATGCATACCGATCCACTGGAGAAGCACTGTCCCCCCCACCATTGCCGAATGGCTTAGTAGAGTTGGCAAGATAGCTGAGATGGAAAGACTTATTTTTCAAGCTAAAGATGATCCCGCTAAATTCAGTACCACATGGGCTTGTTGGATCCAATTTAGGGATACTGCGTCGTTTTCTATCCCACGCCTGGCTCCTATGCCCGTAGACGGGACTACAGCGCCGGCCTAAGAATCTTAAATCTATTACCCAGAAGGTTTGGTACACCCATTCCCTTGGCCCTTCCCTTCCCCTCCTTCACCCTATTGCTCACTGGTATAAGGACCTCAAGTCTGCACTGAACATCCTTCTTGACCATGTCTGCCCCCCCATTTTTAGTTTTTTTTTTTTTTCCATCTTATTTGATTTCTGTTGCTCAGACATACCACTCACTGATGTCTTAGTCTCTTTGGCCTGGTAGGTCTATCCTTCAACGAGCATTACAGGAGGGACGGTAGTGCTACTGGGGGTGTCAGATCTTGCCACCATGACGACAACCCGTATGCTCTCCATTGATTTGTTACTATATATGGTCGCCTTCCCGCTCACAGAATGTTCCCATTGGGGGTGGGCGGGAAGGTTGAGATACTCACGGGTTTGTCCTACTCCTTTTCGTTGAACCCTCGGGGGACACTCCATTCCTTCCGACTCCCTGAGACTCCATACTTTCTGTCATGCCCCTAAGTCTCGGATATAGAAAATATCCCCCATACTACTGCGTGTGGGCTTTGTTTCGTTCCCTACAATCCTCATCCTGTTAAATCTCATACTTATCTGGTTACTTCTTTATACTCATCCGCTGTTTTATTGTGTTTCAATTTTCCCCTGTTATGTACACCTCGATGTATGCTCTTTTGTAACCCATTTTACCATTGTCTTTTCTTTGTTCTGGTGAAAACTTCAATAAAAATCTACTTTAAAAATAAATAAATAAATAAATTAAGTTGTGTGTAATACAATAGAACACCTTCCTTTATTCATGTGTTCAATACCTTTTCTCTGTGTCATTCTATTGCAGTGTTTCTCAACTCCAGTCCGCAAGGCGCTCCAACAGGTCATGTTTTCAGGCTTTCCATTATTTTACACAGGTGATTTGATCATTTTCACTGACTTAGTAATTACCACAGCTGTTTCATCTGAGGGAAATCCTGAAAACATGACCTGTTGGAGCGCCTTGCGGACTGGAGTTGAGAAACACTGCAATAGAATGACACAGAGAAAAGGTATTGAACACATGAATAAAGGAAGGTGCAAAAATGCATGGAAAGCCAAGACAGTAAATATATTGGTATATAAAAAGCAATCCTGCCCCTTGTCAGTGAAAATTATTATCAGCTAGTTCAGTCTCAATTGTTGATCTATAATGAGGTGTCTCATTACCGAGGAGTGTCACACAAGAAACACCCCATTAAGGGTAAAAGCAAAGAGCTCTCTGAAGACCTTCACAATCTTATTGTTGCAAAACATACTAATGGCATTGGTTACAGAACGATGTCTAAACTTCTGAATGTTCCAGTGAGCACTGTTGGGGCCATAATCCAGAAGTGGAAAGAAACATAATTTCATCATAAACTAGATAGACCTGGAATTAGCAGGTACACTTGTTTTAAAGAAAACCATACAGTAGGTGCCGCCGATATTGTGTCAATATCGCCGCTTCTAGCGGCGATATTGACACCCTATGAGCTCCGTCGCGAGAGCCAGCGCCGAGCTGTCTCATCATCGGGAAAGGAAAAAATGTTCCTTTCACGATGAGCGACACGCATTGCCGATAGGCGGGGATCCGCCAATACCAGGCACTGCGTTTGGTATGAATCCTGAGCGGGAACTCCACGCCAATTTTTAAAGAAAAAACCGGCGTGGGTTCCCCCTCCATTGGCATACCAGGCCCTTGGGTCTGGTCTGGATTTAAAGGGGAACCCTACGCCGAAAAAATGGCGTGGGGGTCCCCCTCAAGATCCAAACCAGACCCTTATCCGAGCACGCAACCTGGCAGGCCGCAGGGGAAGAGGGGGGGACGAGAGCGGCCCCCCCTCCCTCCTGAACCGTACCAGGCCACATGCCCTCAACATGGGGGGTTTGGTGCTCTGGGGCAGGGGGGCGACCTGCGGCCCCCCCACCCCAGAGCACCCTGCCCCCATGTTGATGAGGACAGGGCCTCTTCCCGACAACCCTGGCCGTTGGTTGTCGGGGTCTGCGGGCGGGAGGCTTATCGGAATCCGGGAGCCCCCTTTAATAAGGGGGCCCCCAGATACCGGCCCCCCCACCCTATGTGAATGATTATGGGGTACATCGTACCCCTACCCATTCACCTGGTGGAAAATAAATGTAAATAAAAACACAACACAGTTTTTAAAAGTATTTTATTGCACCGCTCCGGAGGTCTTCTTCCGACTTCGGGGGTCTCCGGTGTCGTCGCCGCGTTCTCCGGTTCTTTCTTCTGCCGGGCCTCCGCTAACTTCTTTTTAGCTCTTTTGCTAACGGAGGCCCGGTCTTCTCCGTTGTCTTCTTCTTCTTCTCCCGCTCTCCGGTTCTTCTCCCGCTCTCCGGTGTCGTCGCCACGTTCTCCAGTTCTTTCTTCCGCCGGGCCTCCGCTAACCTCTTTTTAGCTCTTTTGCTAGCAGAGGCCCGGTCTTCTCCATCGTCGCCGTTGGTGTCTTCTTCCCTCTTCTCTTCCTCGATGTTGACTCGTCGCTTCCTCTCGCAGTAATGGTAAATCTTCGGTCCGCAGAGATTAATCTATTCTTCACATGACGTCACAGTCACATGCTCCGGGGCACATGTGCCCTGGAGCATGTGACTGTGACGTCATGTGCACATGTGCCCTCGAGCATGTGACTGTGACGTCATGTGCACATGTGCCCCGGAGCATGTGACTGTGACGTCATGTGAAGAATAGATTAATCTCTGCGGACCGAAGATTTACCATTACTGCGAGAGGAAGCGACGAGTCAACATCGAGGAGGAGAAGAGGGAAGAAGACACCGGCGACGACGGAGAAGACTGGGCCTCTGCTAGCAAAAGAGCTAAAAAGAAGTTAGCGGAGGCCCGGCGGAAGAAAGAACCGGAGAACGCGGTGACGACACCGGAGAGCGGGAGAAGAACCGGAGAGCGGGAGAAGAAGAAGAAGGCGACGGAGAAGACCGGGCCTCCGTTAGCAAAAGAGCTAAAAAGAAGTTAGCGGAGGCCCGGCAGAAGAAAGAACCGGAGAACGCGGCGACGACACCGGAGACCCCCGAAGTCGGAAGAAGACCTCCGGAGCTGTGCAATAAAATACTTTTAAAAACTGTGTTGTGTTTTTATTTCCATTTATTTTCCACCAGGTGAATGGGTAGGGGTACGATGTACCCCATACTCATTCACATAGGGTGGGGGGGCCGGTGTCTGGGGGCTCCCTTATTAAAGGGGGCTCCCGGATTCCGATAAGCCCCCCGCCCGCAGACCCCGACAACCAACGGCCAGGGTTGTCGGGAAGAGGCCCTGTCCTCATCAACATGGGGGCAGGGTGCTCTGGGGTGGGGGGGCCGCAGGTCGCCCCCCTGCCCCAGAGCACCAAACCCCCCATGTTGAGGGCATGTGGCCTGGTACGGTTCAGGAGGGAGGGGGGCCGCTCTCGTCCCCCCTCTTCCCCTGCGGCCTGCCAGGTTGCGTGCTCGGATAAGGGTCTGGTTTGGATCTTGAGGGGGACCCCCACGCCGTTTTTTCGGCGTAGGGTTCCCCTTCAAATCCAGACCAGACCCAAGGGCCTGGTATGCCCCTGGAGGGGGAACCCACGCCGTTTTTTTCTTTAAAAATTGGCGTGGAGTTCCCGCTCAGGATTCATACCAAACGCAGTGCCTGGTATTGGCGGGAATCCGCGTCGGATCCCTGCTCAATACAGTGTCGCGTCTCCTCGCCATTGCAGCGAGCGCGACACGTGTCGCCACCCTGCTGCCGACATCTCGGCACTCCTGTCGCTGAGAATCTCGGCGATGGGAGCGCGATAGAAACACAATATCGGCGGCACCTACTGTAAGTAATGCATTCAACCGCCATTGCCTGTATGCACGTTCACCATGCAAGACTATATTGCTGAAGAAAAAGCATGTTGAAGCTTGTTTAAAGTTTGCTGCACAACATTTACAGCATATGAAAAACTGTGAGAACATAGGGGCTGATTTACCAAACGTTTGCGCCATGAGTATTGGCGCATCTGTGTGCGCAATGGCTGTTTTGGTATTTACAAAACATTAGCGCCTGTAGCGCAGCCCTATTTCCCATTTACTATAGTGTTCTCTGCGCCCGGGAGGAGGCGCTCAGTGCGCTACTATGGACCTGGTGCAGGGCATGTTAAAATCTAAATATAAAGAAGCTGGAAGTGAGAATATAATGGGGGTGACATGGGTTGATGTGAGGAAGTTTAGTGACACCTGCCCAAATAACAAACATGGCCAAAATAGAGTGGGAAAGTAACTTTTTCAAAACCAGCCCGCTGCGCTGGCAATTCCGATTCGAGCTGCGGGAGTTTTTTTTAGCTCAGCGCGGGAATTTCAATGGTTTAAATGCGCCGGGACACTGCGCTGGCAAAATCTTAGTAAATGTCAAGTCACGTAAACTAATTTGCATAAGTTGAACAGGCGCGGCTCTGAACTTTCCATTGCGCCTGCAAAATGACATTTCTAAAGGAAAAAAAAAACATTTAGAAGCAGCCGCGGCTGTAATGAATTGTCGGCTCCCGGCAATATAGAGAAAAGTCTTTGAAAGTCTTTGCTAACCAAAAAAAAAAAGCGTGGGGGTCCCCCAAATTCCATAACCAGGCCCTTCAGGTCTGGAATGAATATTAAGGGGAACCCCGCTGCAAATTGAAAAAAAAATGACGTGCGGGTTCTCCCCCAAATATCCAAACCAGGCCCTTCAGATCTGGCATGGATTTTAAGGGGAACTCCACCCCAAATTTTCTTAAAAAATGGCGTGGAGTTCCCCCAAAAATCCACACCAGACCCTTATCCGAGCACATAACCAGGCCGGCCGGAGGGGAAGAGGGGCGGACGAGAGCGGCCCCCCCTCCCTCCTGAACCGTACCAGGCCACATGCCCTCAACATGGGGAGGATGTCCCCATGTTGATGGGCACAAGGGCCTCATCCCCACAACCCTTGCCCGGTGGTTGTGGGGGTCTGCGGCGGGGGGCTTATCGGAATCTGGAAGACCCCTTTAACAAAGGGGACCCCCAGATCCCGCCCCCCCTGTGTGAAATGGTAATGGGGTACAATTGTACCCCTACCATTTCACAAGGAAAGTGTAAAAAATGTAAAAAATGACAAGAGCCGGTTTTTGACAATTCCTTTATTAATGTCTTTTCTTTTCTTCCTTCTTCTTCTTCCTTCTTCTTCTTCCATCTTCTTCTTCCATCTTCTTCTTTTCTCCATTCGGGTTTCTTCCTCCATCTTCATCTTTATCTTCATCTTCATCTTCCTTCTTCCTTCGGTGTTCTCGTCCAGCATCTTGCTCCGGTGTCTTCCCTTCTTCTTTCTTCTCCGGCCGCTCCGTTTGAATTGGAGGTTCCCGCTGTGCAACGCTTCAGTTCTCCACTTGGTCCGCTTACACCCGGAGGCTCCGCCCCCTCTGTCACCACGGGGAAAGTCCCCGTGAAATTCATGTGCGTCAGAGGGGGGCGGGGTCACCGGGTGTAAGCGGACCCAGAGGCAAACTGAAGCGTCGCACAGCGGGAACCTCCAATTCAAACGGAGCGGCCGGAGAAGAAAGAAGAAGGGAAGACGCTGGAGCAAGATGCTGGACGAGAACACCGAAGGAAGAAGGAAGATGAAGATGAAGATAAAGATGAAGAGGAAGATGAAGATGGAGGAAGAAACCCGAATGGAGAAAAGAAGAAGATGGAAGAAGAAGAAGGAAGAAGATGGAAGAAAAGAAAAGACATTAATAAAGGAATTGTCAAAAACCGGCTCTTGTCATTTTTTACATTTTTGACACTTTCCTTGTGAAATGGTAGGGGTACATTTGTACCCCATTACCATTTCACACAGGGGGGGCGGGATCTGGGGGTCCCCTTTGTTAAAGGGGTCTTCCAGATTCCGATAAGCCCCCCGCCCACAGACCCCCACAACCACCGGGCAAGGGTTGTGGGGATGAGGCCCTTGTCCCCATCAACATGGGGATATCCTCCCCATGTTGAGGGCATGTGGCCTGGTACGGTTCAGGAGGGAGGGGGGGCGCTCTCTCATCCCCCCCTCTTCCCCTGCGGCCGGCCAGGTTATGTGCTCGGATAAGGGTTTGGTGTGGATTTTTAGGGGGACTCCACGCCATTTTTTTTTAAATTTGGGGTGAAGTTCCCCTTAAAATCCATGCCAGATCTGAAGGGCCTGGTTTGGATATTTGGGGGGAACCCCAAGTCATTTTTTTTTTAAATTTGCAGCGGGGTTCCCCTTAATATCCATTCCAGACCTGAAGGGCATTTTTTTTTGGTTAGCAAAGACTTTCAATGACTTTTATCTGTATTGAGAGGAACTAGCAATTCATTATAGCCGCAAGGACTTTTAAATGACTATTATTTTACTTTAGAAATGTCATTTTGCTCTCCAACTGTTATAAACATGGAAAACATGTGCTACTTTACAGGCATACTATAGACACCCCTGGGGATGATATTTAGGGCCAGTTCACACCAGATGCAGTGCAGTGCGTTTTTTTGATGCCTGAAAAACGCAAAGAAAGTTGATCACATTAATGCCAATGGCATAGTTCACACCACTGCAGTCCGTTCCAGTGCATTTCAGAAAGCCAAAAAATAATTGGTCATGCTGCATTTTTTAGGTACAAAACTGTACTGGACCCCAGTAAAACACATCAAAAACGCAACGGAACGTACCAAAAATGCACTGGAATGCACCGCAACGCACCTAAATGCACCAAAGACGCACTGCAACACACTTGTCCTAAGTGAAAAGAGGCGGAAAAAAACACTGGACTGCATCAAAAACGCCTCAAAAATGCACTGGAATGTGTCAAAAACGCGCATGCAGAAAGGCACCTGGAACGCACCCAGACTGCGTTTCTATAGTGTGAACTAGGGCCAGTTCACACCATAGAAACACAATCCGGATGCGTTCCAGGTGCTTTTCTGCATGCACTTTTTTCATGCGTTCCGGTGCATTTTTGGTACGTTTTTGATGCAGTCCAGTGCTTTGTTTTCACCCCTCTTTTTTATTAACCATAGATAAGGACAAGTGTGTTCCAGTGCGTTTTTGGTGCATTTAGGTGTGTTCCTGTGCGTTCCAGTGCGTTTATGATGCGTTTTGATGCGTTCCAGTGCAGTCCAGTGCAGGTAAAATGCAGCATGTTCTACTTTTTTGGTGGAACTGGAACGCACTGGAACAAACACTGCCATTTAGAACCATATAACCAACTTTCCATGCATTTTGGATGCATAAAAAACGCAATGGACTGTATGTGGTGTAAAATGGCCCTTAAGCAATTTGGCATATTTAAAGGCACTTCTCCTTGTTTTGTTTTTGGTGTTTTCCAAATTGGTGACATTGATATATGTCCCTTAGGGTGGGACCTGAGCCCCCATTTTAAGGCCAATAACTAGAACAGTGTTTCTCAACTCCAGTCAACTCCAGTCCTCAAGGCGCACCAACAGGTCATGTTTTTGGGAAAAACATGACCTGTTGGTGCGCCTTGAGGACTGGAGTTGAGAAACACTGAACTAGAAGATAAGCCAGCCAAGTGGGGACTAGCAAAATTAACAAGTCAGTTCCCATAGACTGCAATAGTATTTGTTAGTGGGGGGGGGGAGGGGTGATTGTCCCATCTCTAATTTTGTAGCATGCTGGATGATGTGCTTAATTTTGGACGGGGGGAGGGGGGGGGGTTATTTTTTGCTAGCTGCATTGGTGTTGTTCTGCACATGCCCAGCCAGTTTTTTTTTTTTTTTGGCGTGCTTTTTGTGTGTGAACAGCGCCTGGATATTTCTGGGCATGCTCACTCAGAGAGTGTTTTTATGGGTTAGAAATTGAGGCTGGGTTCACACTATACGACACGACTTTCATCCTACTTTGCTCTGCGACATCTGTCCTACATTGGTCCGACATTGGTCCGACATCCATCCGACATTCATGAACAGGATACTACTTTGATCCGACATTGTGCTAGTCTGACTTGTCCTTTGACCAATCAAAACAATCCCAGGGTGAGATAAATTCCTTTTACTGCTGCTGTAATCACCATGTCGGATGTCAAATGTCGGATGGTTAGGACAAGGATCCTACTTTGATCCGACTTCAATGATATTCAATGGGCTGAAGTCGGATCAAAGTCGGACAGAAGTAGTACAGGGAGCATTTTTAATGTCGGACCGACTTGTGTCGGACCAGTTAAGACGGCTCTCATAGGGATTCATTGATTTTCACACGTCATGCGACATGAGCTCCTAATGTCGGAGCGTTTGTCGGACAAGTGTGAACCAGGCATGAAGGACATCTTAACAGGTGTGCCCACTTTGAATTTCAGTCTCTACATTGGGAGAACTTGCATTCTGGGTGTTTCATGGACTGTGCATGTGTTTTCAATTGCCTCATTAGCACACAAACATATGTTATATAAAGCTCACAGAGCATTCGGTCGATTGCCTTAAGAAGAGGCAAGTGTGTGTGTGGGCAAAATGTACATGTTGGTGTCCTTATCGAGTTTGTAACACATGTATTTTATTTGTTATGACTTTGCAAAACAAGTGATTGGTTAACTTATGTGGATTGTATATTTTTGGTGTGGGGGAGATATGTTCCCTTGAAATAATTCTGATGTTGTTAATGTGTGTTGTTTGTTCACTTTGATTTAATTGTCTGCTGCATTTTTTTGGCCAAAAATTGCTTAAGATGTTGAGTCTAACTGTTTCAAATTGACCATGTTTTTTATTTTGCCTTCCCTTTTGTTTTGTTGAACAATAAAATTAGATGGAAAGTGTTGATGTTTGTTTTGTGTTTTCTTTGCAACAAATGTGACAGCTGATTGGCATGTCAAAACAAAACAGGTGTGATTTGTCTAATCTGGTGCCTTCATGCTAGCATATGCATGGATTGTATTGTGTGCTGCCATGGAGCGTCACCAGGAAATGAAATACAGAGCGGTAAGTATTCAATTTTCCTTTTTTACTGCAGTGGTTCTCAGCCTCAGTCCTAAAGTACCCCCAACAGGACATGTTTTGTGAATTTATCTTATCGAGAATTGCTGTCCAAAAATCAAAACCATTGACTGTGATTTAAAGCACATGTGCAAGATGAAGGAAAACATGCAAACATGGCCTGTTGGGGGTACTTGAGAAGCACTGATTTAGAGCACTGCATTTAAAAATAGCTCAAGGCCATACAATTCTAATTGTGGGCATTTTGAGGGAAACAAAGTAAGTGTTAGAACCCCTGCGTGTGTGTTTTTTTTGTTTTTTTTTTAGATTTTTTTTTTGTAGTTTGGCCTTTGTCTCCTTTTCTTAACATTGGCTTCACTTCCTGTCACACAGCTAAACAGGAAGTGAAGGTAAAACCCTACCAATGGCTTTTCTTGGGGACACACAGATCAATCTAACTAGTGTCCCCATTAAGCAAATTGCACTCTAGCACTTTGTTGTGTACACCCCAAATCATTGGGTAGTTTGGGGTTTAGTAAAGACAAATCCACTCTACAGTAAAAGTGTAGCTGCTGAAAATCTGAGGGAAAGTACTGGTGATTGGATGTTACAATCATGTAAAAGCAAAGATGTTTTTTTTGGCTTGCATGTCCCCCTCAGATATACAGCAAGTGCACTTGTAGTGCAAAGTAGATTTGCCTTTAGTAAATAAACCTTACAGTCCAAACTACCTAATAATAATTTGTGGTGTACCCCGCAATATGCTCGAGTGCAATGTGCATAATGGGGAAAGTATTTAGACTGACCTGTGTGTCCCCAAGGAAAGACATTGTTAGGGATTTTCCCTCACTTCCTGTGTGGCTATGTGACAGGAAGTGAATTATTTGGAAGGATAAAGTGGCCAAATTATTTAGTTTAACTTTTCAAAGACTCATTCCTAAGTTGAATTGTGATGCATGTCAATGGCCCATTTTGACCCTCTTTAATCACTTGAGATCAGCGCTATAACTGATCGACGGCCACAGCATGGTCCTCAATTTCCGGGAGTCCGTCAATAAATGTCCTCCCCTTTGCGCGCGCTGTGGTCACAGAGTCACTGTGACTCGGGTGATGACAGATCCGAGTAAGGGGCCGATCCCTGCCCTTTACCATGTGATCAGCTGTCAGCAAATGACAGCTGATCACGTGATGTAAACAAAAGCTGGGTAATGGTTTTTGTTTTCTCCTTGTGCTGACAGCGTGAGCATAAAAAAAGGCAATCACCGGCTTATGTGCAAGAGACATGGGGCCCGAAGAGGAAGAGGCAATTCTGCATCATCTGTGACAATTAGTAGCCCCTGCCAGTGCCACCTATCAATGCCCACCACTGGTGCCAATCAGTGGCACCTAACAGTGCTGCCAGTGCCCATCACTGCCAACTATCATTGCCACCTAGCAGTGCCACTTCTCACTGCCCACCAGTGCTAAATAGCAATGCCACCTCTCAGTGCCCACCCTTGCCACCTTATCGGTGCCCATCAGTGCAGTCTCATCAGTGTACATCAATGAAGAAGAAAAATTACCTTTTTTAAAAATATTAACCAGTTTCCTACCGCCCACCGTCAAATGACATCCTTGGCTTTGGGCGGTGACATCTGAATGATGCCTGCAGTTGCAGGCATCATTCAGATACCATTCTTTTCAGCCGGTGATTCTGTGCACAATAAAAACGATCATAGTGGCAGTTCCACCGCTTGATCGGTCTTATAGGCGGAGGGAGGGGACGTCCCCCCCCCTCTCTTGCCGCCATCCGGTGCTTCTCCAGGCTCTCCCGTGCCATCTGGGGCTCGGAGAACGATTTGGAGATGACTGGTGACCAGATGGTCATCAGTCATCTCTATGACCGTCGGAGGCACGGGCACGACGTTATGACATCATGCCGTGTTCCCGTATGTTAACCAAGCCGTGATCTTGGCTGTCAGCATGAGATTGGTGATTTTTTTGGAACAATATCATGCTTTCCAGCCTGGAGGAAAGATGCGGGGTCTTATTGACCCTGCATCTCTCTATAAAGAGGACCTGTCACACACATTCCTATTACAAGGGATGTTTACTTTCCTTGTAATAGGAATAAAAGAGATCCCAAAAAACTAAAAAAATTAAAAAAGAGTAAGAAATACAAAAAAGTCAAAAAACAAAAACAAAAAAACAAAATAAAAATAAGAAAAAACGCCCATGTCCCCGGTAGCTCGCGCTCAGAAGCGAACACACACGTAAGTCCCGCCCACATATGTAAACGCCGTTCAAACCACACATGTGAGTTATTGCTGCGTGCGTTAGAACGAGTGCAGCAATTCTAGCACTAGACCCCCTCTGTAATGCCAAAATGGTAACGTGTAAAAAAAATTTAAGCATCGCCTAGGGAGATTTTTAATTACTGAAGTTTGGTGCCATGCCATGTGTGTGCGCAATTTTAAAGCGTGACGTGTTATGTATCTATTTACTCAGCATAACAACATCTTTCACATTATACCAAAAAATTGGCCGTAACTTTACTGTTTTGTAATATTTTTAGAAACAAAAGGCGTTTGAAAATTTATTGCGCAAATACCGAGCGAGATAAAAATTTGCAATGACCGCCATCTTATTCCCTAGGGTGTCTGCTCCAAAAAAATATATAATGTTTGGTGTTTTGAAGTAATTTTATAGCCATAAATTTATGATTTTTACATGAAGGAGAGAAGTGCCAGAATAGGCCCAGTGCTGAAGTGGGTAAAATATCAATTTTTTTATTTTTTTAACTAGGTCTTCTGTATTTATAGAAAAAAAAATAAAATAAAACACAAAGGTGATCAAATAACACCAAAAGCAAGCTCAATTTGTGTGCCAACAAATACAACATTTTCATTGGGTTACAGTGTTGTATGAGCGCGCAATTGTCATTAAAAGTGCATCAGCGCTGAAATGTGAAACTTGGTCTGGGCAGTGCGCAAGTGGTTAATATAAGGCTACATGCACACGGACGTTTTTCCAACCGCTTGTTTGAGCTTTTTTTGCAGCTTAAAAACATCTCTCCATGTTAGCCTATGGCCTCATGGCCACCATGGCGTTTTGGAGCTGTAAATGGCATAGGCTTTTTTGGCCCCATGTAGACGGGACGCTGGTGCAAAGTGTTCTGAAGTAAGGTTGAAAGTGGCATTTAGAAAGGCGCGCTTTGTGGCGTTTGCATGCCGTGTTTTACCACATTTGCATGTATATGATAAGGAGCCGCCCTAAGCTCCAAAAACAGTATTATTTACGATTTTAGCTATTTAGTGAGACCAGAGTGATATGAGCAGCTGAGAGCAGCAGTGTAGTTGTATTTAGGCTGGGTTCACACTAGTGCGACACGACATCTGTCCTACTTTGGGTCCGACTTTGCCCTGCGACATGAAGCCGACATATGTCCGACTTTCAATGAACGGGGATCCGACTTGGATCCCCGCCAATAGCAGGCACTGTGTTTGGTATGAATCTTGAGGGGGAACTCCGGGCCAAATTTTAAATAAAAAAACGGCATGGGTTCCCCCTCCAGGAGCATACCAGGCCCTTGGGTCTGGTCTGGATTTGAAGAGGAACCCTAACGCCGAAAAAACGGCGTGGGGGTCCCCCCAAAATCCAAACCAGACCCTTATCTGAGCACACAACCTGGCAGGCCGCAGGGGAAGAGGGGGGGGCGAGAGAGCAGCCCCCCTCCCTCCTGAACCGTACCAGGCCGCATGCCCTCAACATGGGGGGTTTGGTGCTCTGGGGGGCGACCTGCGGCCCCCCCACCCCAGAGCACCCTGCCCCCATGTTGATGAGGACAAGGGCCTCTTCCCGACAACCCTGGCTGTTGGTTGTCGGGGTCTGCGGGCGGGGGGCTTATCGGAATCCGGGAGCCCCCTTTAATAAGGGGGCCCCCAGATACCGGCCCCCCCACCCTATGTGAATGAGTATGGGGTACATCGTACCCCTACCCATTCACCTGGTGGAAAATAAATGGAAATAAAAACACAACACAGTTTTTAAAAGTATTTTATTGCCCAGCTCCGGAGGTCTTCTTCCGACTTCGGGGGTCTCCGGTGTCGTCGCCGCGTTCTCCGGTTCTTTCTTCTGCCGGGCCTCCGCTAACTTCTTTTTAGCTCTTTTGCTAACGGAGGCCCGGTCTTCTCCGTCGCCTTCTCCCCTCTTCTTCTCTCCGGTTCTTCCTTTCTTCTGCTGGGCCTCCGCTAACTTCTTTTAGCTCTTTTGCTAGCGGATGCCTGGTCTTCTCCGTCGCCTTCTTCTTCTCCCGCTATCCGGTTCTTCTCCCGGTTCTTCTCCCGCTTCTTTCTTCTGCCGGCCCCTCCACTAACTTCTTTAGCTCTTTTGCTAGTGAAGGGGCCGGTCTTCTCCGTCGTCACCGTTGGCGTCTTCTTCTCTGTTCTCCTCCTCGATGTTGACTCGTCGCTTCCTCTCGCAGTAATGCTAAATTTTCGGTCCGCAGAGATTAATATAGGCTTCTCATGACGTCACAGTCACATGTTCCCATGACGTCACACTCACATGCTCCGGGGCCATGTGCCCCGGAACATGTGACTGTGACGTCATGAGAAGCCTATATTAATCTCTGCAGACCGAAAATTTAGCATTACTGCGAGAGGAAGCAACGAGTCAACATCGAGGAGGAGAAGAGAGAAGAAGACGCCGACGGAGACGACGGAGAAGACCGGCCCCTCCACTAGCAAAAGAGCTAAAGAAGTTAGTGGAGGGGCCGGCAGAAGAAAGAAGCGGGAGAAGAACCGGAAGAAGAACCGGATAGCGGGAGAAGAAGAAGGCGACGGAGAAGACCGGGCCTCCGGTAGCAAAAGAGCTAAAAGAAGTTAGCGGAGGTCCGGCAGAAGAAAGGAAGAACCGGAGAGGAGAAGAGGGGAGAAGGCGACGGAGAAGACCGGGCCTCCACTAGCAAAAGAGCTAAAGAAGTTAGCGGTGGCCCGGCAGAAGAAAACCGGAGAGCGACGACACCGGAGACCCCCAAAGTCGGAAGAAGACCCCCGGAGCTGTGCAATAAAATACTTTAAAAAGCTGTGTGTTTTTTTTATTGCAATTTTTTTCCACCAGGTGAATGGGTAGGGGTACGATGTACCCCATACTCATTCACATAGGGTGGGGGGCCAGCATCTGGGGGCCCCCTTTTTAAAGGGGGCGCCCTGATTCCGAAAAGCCCCCTGCCCGCATACCCCGACAACCAACGGCCAGGGTTGTCGGGAAGAGGCCCTTGTCCCCATCAACATGGGGGCAGGGTGCTTTGGGGTGGGGGGCCGCAGGTCACCCCCCTGCCCCAGAGCACCAAATCCCCCATGTTGAGGGCATGCGGCCTGGTAAGGTTCAGGAGGGAGGGGGGGCGCTCTCGTCCCCCCCTTTTCCCCTGCGGCCTGCCAGGTTGCGTGCTCGGATAAGGGTCTGGTTTGGATTTTGGGGGGACCCCCACGCCGTTTTTCGGCTTAGGGGGTTCACCTTAGAATCCAGACCGGACCTAAGGGCCTGGTTTGGATTTTGGGGGGACCCCCACGCCGTTTTTCGGCTTAGGGGGTTCACCTTAGAATCCAGACCAGACCTAAGGGCCTGGTATGCTCCTGAAGGGGAACCCATGCCGGTTTTTTCATTAAAATTTGGCCTGGAGTTCCCCTTCATGATTCATATCAAACATGGGACAGCGAGGCTGCCGAGGACCAGCGCGATGACATTCTCGGCCGGCTAGTCGCCTCTAGGACACGACTTGAGCGGCTGCTGCACGCTCAGGTCATGCCCAGATCGCCTCACAAAGTCGCGCTGTCCCTGTGTCAGCCGGCACACGAGTCGCCCGCAAGTCGGATCCGACTTCCCGGGCGACCTCTATTCAAATCAATGGGCTCCCATAGGGAACCATTAATTTTCAATAGAGCGCCGCTGACATTTCTATTTACTATAACAGTGCACCGCTGCTTCCTGCACCCAGTGAAGGAGTTATCCGGTGCACCATTTAAGGTTAGAACCAGCGCAGCGCACTGTTATTAGTAAATCAGCCCCATAGTCTAGTAAGATGAGACCAAAACTGAACTATTTGCATGCCATAATACATACAATGTTTGGAGGTCAAATGGCACTGCACATCACCCCAAAAACATTATACCAACACTGAAGTTTGTAGGTGGGAACATCATGGTGTGGGGCTGTTTTTCAGCATACCGTACTGGCAAAATTAATATCATTGAAGGAAGGATGAATGGAAAAATGTACCAAGACATTCTTGATAAAAATCTGCTGCCATCTACCAGGATGATGAAGATGAAACAAGGGTGGATATTTTAGCAAGACAATGATTACAAACACAAAGCCAAGGAAACTCTCAATTGGTTTCAAAGAAAGAAAATAAAGCTGCTAGAATTTCCCAGCCAATCACCTGACTTGAATCGAATAGAAAATCTATGGAAAGAACTAAAGAGTTCATAGAAGAGACCCACAGAACCTTTTGGATTTGAAGACTGTGGAAGAATGGGTCAAAATTACACCTGAGCAATGCATGTGACTAGTTTCTCCATACAGGAGGGATCTTGAAGCTATCATTACCAACAAAGGATTTTGTACGAAGTATTAAATAAATTTCAGATAGCGTGTTCAATCATTTCCCTATGTCATTCCATTTTATTACACACAACTTAATTTCTTAACTTATTTGTTTTGCTTTGTTTTGTTTTTTTGTATGTATGGATTGCATGAGTTGTTAAAAACATCCCGTGAAAATTTCATGTTAATAGCACCATTAGAAATATATTTACCTAGAAAAATGGTGATGTGTTCAATATATATATAACTAATTATACAAGGTGTATCACTACCCCCAAAGGAGACGCTTGGTAATTTTGGGTTTCTATTCCACGCCTCAACTCCAAGAACAATCTTAGCTCCTCTGACACACCTTCTGCAAGCACAAGTAACGCCACAATTGTAAAATACCCTTCATCTAGCTGTGAGGTATTGCCAGAAGAAAAAAGAACACACACCAGGTTAGGGATAACCTTGCTTAATTTATTAATGCAGATTAGCATAAATTGCAATTTCAACAGGATTAAACAACAGATCAGGCAAATTAAGACACAGGCTGCTAAACAGGGTAAAATAACTATACTCCAGTAGAAAATTGGAAAGGAGAAAAAAAAACACAAAAACACGGTACACTTTCATATCATTAGCTAAAAGCAATATATAATAACTCTAAATGTGTTCAGAGTGATAGCATCTCTATACTAGTTCTGAGGGCACTCATATGAATAGACAGGGGCAGATAGAGCTTCAAGGTAGTTACAACTAGGGGCATTTCTTTGTCTTATGTTTTGTTGGAGCTCGTTGGCGCGCTTTGCGGCTGTCAGTAAGGCCTGCAGGCCGTATTAGAGCTATGGGGTCACTGGTTAAGTAGGTCCTAGTGGCTTTATTCCGTAGCAGTGGTAGCAAGTAGTGGCCACGATTCCCAGTCACCCCTGATCAGGTATCCACTCGCTTAGGTTGCTTAGGGCGACTCTGGCAGGCAGCACGTTTTCCGGTCCCAGAACTTCTTTTCCCACACTGTATTAGCTTCTAATGGCATGGCCTCCCTCTGTCTTTGAACTCTGTAGATGACACCCCACACCTCGCCCTCTCACCACAATGGCTCTGATAACTCACTGCAGACAATTAGCTGGGGGTTTCTGTCGACTCAGGATCTCTCTTTTTCTGAATGACAATCTTTGTCACAGTTGTTCTCACCTCACTCTCTGCACTGTCCTGTCAGAGCCTCTCTTTCTCTGAAATCACCTCAGCTCCTCATCTCTTCCAGAAACTCCCCCTTTTCCCAATGTCCCCTCTGTCTTTCAGTATTCTGGAAGGACAAGTCTACATCTCCCTATCTCCATCTTGTGGCCAAAAGGCTTTCATTGCTTCGTGACAAAAATGCTTGTTACAAAGGGAATGTATTTTTCTAACTATAGCCATAAAATGTGTAATTTTGAGTTTTTGAGACTCCTTGAAAACAAATAAAAGATCTTGTAACATTGCTAAAGAAATATCAGACTGTGCAGAAATCTAGAGACGTGTCTAAGGTTACAGAGAACAGCTGGGTAATAGAGAAAACTGTCCAAGGTGCTGAAAACAAAGGCTGTATAAGAGATTGTCCAACGCATCAAATTAAATCTAGATTTTGTGTGACACTCTCCAGGGTACTGAAACATAATTGCTATAAGGGAAGCACTGTCCAAGGTACTGAAACACAGCTGGAAGGCTAGAGACACTGGCTAAGGTCCTGAAAAAATTCTGAGCTACAGCTATTGTGGTTCTTTGAAAGCAAAAAAAGGGGGGGAGGAAAGGGTCCCAACCAAATTAATGGGGGATCCGAGGACCAAAATGAGAGACTCCAAAGTCAGTAGGAAAGTACAAAAATAGGAAATTTATTGAATATTTGGAAATAATTTCCATAAAAACAATCCTCTGGAGGAGAACTGTGATGGCAAAAACAGACACAGTGCATGGAAAAGCAACTAGCTATCCAGGTTTAACCAAAAACAATAAAGAACATGAAACAGGACAGTGGCCACAATACATAAAACAGTGACAAAACGTCCGGACGCCTGATGTCTATGTGCGGGCAATATGCTGCAAAAAATGTTGCAAAAATATAAAACCAATATGGTATGAACTAAGCAGATAAATCCCACATAGATCCCTGGAAGGCTATAGCCCGTGCAATGGAGGGAAAGAGGGTGGGGAAGAAGGGGGGGGAAGGGAAACAAACAAACAACAAAGGAAAAGGGGAAAGGGAGCGGGACCTCAGGGGAACATGAAATAATGGAAGGTTTCCATTACGGTGGAAGTCCAATAAGGAACAGTAAAAATTAATTCATAGTGTCCACAAGGATGGTATGACAATTATGAGATACACTGGTGAAAATGTCACGTGAAGGACCTGATGGCAAAGATGGTGAAAGATGACAGACAAGCAGCAGTGATGCAGGACATCAGATGTAGATATAAACACTGCAGTATAATATAACAGCTTGACAGTGTGATCAGTTGATGTGGCTCACAGCCTGGCTATACTGAAGTAGCAAATAAAGGCATACGATACCCGGGTGAAGGGGAGCCTGATCATGGAAGTGATGCTGTTCAGTGTTTACCCATAACACCTTTGATGACCGCATGGAGCATATAACTCCTGTGTGATTCAGCTGGATGTCACCTCGTAACAAATGTAAAGTTCCTGAGGAGAGCCACCGCGTGTGGGGTGGTGTGCAGAGCAGCGGTGTGTCACCGCTGTGAGCCGAACGAATCCTTCCGCGTTCCCCTGCGTCCTCCACTGGTGGACTTCCGGGATGTCAGAAGCAGGCGTCACGTGACGTAGGTGTGTGACGTCAACGCGTTTCGCAAGGGGGGATTCCGCGTAGCTTCATCTGGACGTACGAGCGGTTCTCTGGTGGTTCCTTTTTATGGCACAGCGCCACCCAGAGTAACCGCACAGAAGGAGGTGTATAAAGGAAAAAAAACATGTGACACTGAGTCCTGTATTTGGTGATGATGGTTCCGTTCGTGCAGGGAAATATAAATTTCAATGGCGATTTGTGCAACTGCATAAGGAGTAAATAATGCACAGGGGTAGACATATAGGAAGAGTAAACAGATAGGAAAATAAGGGAAGGAAAAGTGCCAACAGCCACAAGGGATATAAAGCTATATACAACGTTATTAATTATATCATAGCAAAATAGATGGTAATAGTACAAAGACAGAAACAAACACAAACACATAGCCCTTGTCCCAAAACCATAATAGAGGTGAGGGAAGACATACATCTCGGAATTATAACGACCGTTAAATATTACTATCATTTGGTAAAAGGAAAAGTGTCCAAAAGGGGTAAAAGCCGATAAATTAAAGGCTAGGTTATGAATATAAACCAACCCAGAGTACGGCAAATGGTAGAAAAGTTGGTCGAAAAATATATAAAAATATATAAAAGAGTGGAAGGTATTAATGTAAACACCTCAAAATGGAAGGAGACAAGGGGTGTGTGAAGTATAAATAGCAAATACGTTGGAGTATAAAGGTCCCACTTCCCCACCAATCATTGATGATATGAAAGTGGTCAATCTGTCGGATTTCAGATTGACAGCTCAACATATCAAATTACTCAGTAGAGGGCTGTCCTTTTCCCCATCCGATGGGATGGATGAATTCACTGTTTTTAAGGATATTACCCTATTTCTTCGTAAAGTGTATTACCGCTCTTTGTACAATCACAGCGGCCATACACAAGACGATAACCCTCCCCTTGATGTCAACGACATTGAGGCCCTTGAAGCGTTAACTGCTCTTCTTGACGAAAATGACAGCCCTGGTGAGTCCGAAATAATTACTAGGAGAAATGCTAATCTGATTATTAAGTCCAAAAAAATGCCATCTCTCAATAAAAACAAGTATTTGAGCCTATTTCAGGAATTGGTCAAAAATGATCTCAACAACATGAATTGGACTAGAATTTATTCGGATAATCTTTCAAAATGTGATCGTTTAGCATTAAAAGAACTAAAGGAAGCAAAGAATCTGGTCATCAAAAAAAGCGATAAAGGCGGAAATGTAGTGTTGCTTAACTCTGAACAGTATGAAGGGGAAGTTAAACGGCTCCTTGGCGATAGGGAGACATACCAACTCTTGGAGTTTAACCCTTTTCCTACTTTGGTTAAGACACTAAATAATAAATATAGATTAGCCCTTGAGAGTGGCCTTCTTACAAAGAGGGAATTTGACTATCTTTGGGTGGATGAATTTAATGTACCCATCATGTACATTATACCCAAAATCCACAAGGACCTTCATAACCCTCCGGGTCGACCTATTGTGTCTGCCATCAAAGACCCTATGGATAGAATGGGGCATTATCTGGATGGCCTTCTTAAAGACATGGTCCAGGAGTTACCATCATATGTCCAGGATACTAGGGATGTCCTCATTAAGACTAAGGACCTTCATGTCCCCACTGGTGCGTGGTTGGTGGGAGTTGATGTAGAATCCCTCTATACCTCCTTACCACATAGGTGTGGTTTGCGCGCAGTTGAGGCCTTTTTACAGCAATGTTATCCAGACTGTTCTCACCAAAATGAATTCATTTTGGAACTCCTTGATTTTGCTCTGGACAATAATTGTTTTCAATTCCTGTCCAAGTATTATAGACAGATCAGGGGTACCTCCATGGGAGCTTCTTGGGCCCCTGCGTATGCCTGTTTACATCTGGGGCTATGGGAGGGTGAGATTGTCTTTAAGTCGCCAATGTACCTTGGCCACGTGTCCACGTGGCTAAGGTACATTGACGAAATTTTCCTCATTTGGACTGGCACACTTCTTGACCTTCATGAGTTTTTATGTTTTTTAAATGTCAATGATTTCAACATCCGCCTGACCTACACCTTTGACCAAAACAAAATTTCCTTTTTGGACTTATGGATTTCTATTTCTGGTCAATTCATCTCCACTTGTACATACAGAAAGGATACCTCGGCCAATACGCTGTTACAGGCTAATAGCCACCATCCCACCTGGCTCAAAAATAGCATACCCATTGGACAGTTTTTGCGCATTAAGCACAATTGCACTACTCCAACGGAATATAGAGAAGAGAGTAAAGAGTTGTATAAGAGATTTAGAGAGCATGGCTATACTTACAATCAACTTAAAAGAGCTAAGAAAAAAGTGGCATTACGCAGCCGTTCTGACCTTTTGGCCACATTTATGATCAGAGCCTCAGGGTCAGGAAATACCCTGGACACACAGGGTCCCATTAGGGTTATTACCCAATTTGGAGCGCAATGGGAGGCTGTTCGTAACGTCCTCCATAAGCACTGGAATATTTTAACCAGCACCCCAGGTCTGGCTGAATTAGTCGGACCGGTCCCCAGCATGGTAGCTAGACGGGCCAGAAATTTGGGTGATTTACTCACCCAATCCGAATACACCAGGGACAGCGACACCACGTGGCTACCTGACCACCCCAGAAGTAGAGGTATGTTCTCTTGTGGGCACTGTCAGATATGCCCATTTGTGGACAGATGTGCCACATTTTGGTATGCCACTGGTGATAGAGAATTTACCATCAGGGACTTGATCAATTGTGCCACTACTCGTGTCATTTATATGATCACCTGTCCCTGTAATAAAATCTATATTGGTAAGACTAAGCATTCACTTAGGGTCCGGATAGGGGAGCACTTTCGGGAGATCAAGGCCAAGGATCCTGAAAAACCATTGGCCAAACATTTCTCTCTAAAACACAATGGCAAACTGGACGGCTTGTCCGTCAAAGGGATTTATACTTTAAAGCTGCCACCTAGAAGGGGAGATTTTAATCGTATCCTCTTACAGAAGGAGAAATGGTGGATCTACCATTTGAGATCCCTCGTGGCGGTGGGCTTGAATACCGAGTTTAATCTACAGGTGTTTCTTGAAGCTTGATACGCTTTCCCTGGCAATGTATATATTTTCTACCATCTTTTTAGTGTAAATCCTTTGTACTTTCCAGTTACCCTGTTTCACCTAGGCCATGGCTCCTTACCATCATTTAGTTCCACTGAAGTGGGCTCCCCCTCCCCCGCTCTTCTACTATACCCCTTTATTCTCCAACGTATTTGCTATTTATACTTGACACACCCCTTGTCTCCTTCCATTTTGAGGTGTTTACATTAATACCTTCCACTCTTTTATATATTTTTATATATTTTTCGACCAACTTTTCTACCATTTGCCGTACTCTGGGTTGGTTTATATTCATAACCTAGCCTTTAATTTATCGGCTTTTACCCCTTTTGGACACTTTTCCTTTTACCAAATGATAGTAATATTTAACGGTCGTTATAATTCCGAGATGTATGTCTTCCCTCACCTCTATTATGGTTTTGGGACAAGGGCTATGTGTTTGTGTTTGTTTCTGTCTTTGTACTATTACCATCTATTTTGCTATGATATAATTAATAACGTTGTATATAGCTTTATATCCCTTGTGGCTGTTGGCACTTTTCCTTCCCTCATTTTCCTATCTGTTTACTCTTCCTATATGTCTACCCCTGTGCATTATTTACTCCTTGTGCAGTTGCACAAATCGCCATTGAAATTTATATTTCCCTGCACGAACGGAACCATCATCACCAAATACAGGACTCAGTGTCACATGTTTTTGTTCCTTTATACACCTCCTTCTGTGCGGTTACTCTGGGTGGTGCTGTGCCATAAAAAGGAACCACCAGAGAACCGCTCGTACGTCCAGATGAAGCTACGCGGAATCCCCCCTTGCGAAACGCGTTGACGTCACACACCTACGTCACGTGACGCCTGCTTCTGACATCCCGGAAGTCCGCCCGTGGAGGACGCAGGGGAACGCGGAAGGATTTGTTCGGCACACAGCGGTGACACACCGCTGCTCTGCACACCACCCCACACACGGTGGCTCTCCTCAGGAACTTTACATTTGTTACGAGGTGACATCCAGCTGAATCACACAGGAGTTATATGCTCCATGCGGTCATCGAAGGTGTTATGGGTAAACACTGAACAGCATCACTTCCATGATCAGGCTCCCCTTCACCCGGGTATCGTATGCCTTTATTTGCTACTTCAGCATAGCCAGGCTGTGAGCCACATCAACTGATCACACTGTCAAGCTGTTATATTATACTGCAGTGTTTATATCTACATCTGATGTCCTGCATCACTGCTGCTTGTCTGTCATCTTTCACCATCTTTGCCATCAGGTCCTTGACGTGACATTTTCACCAGTGTATCTCATAATTGTCATACCATCCTTGTGGACAATACGAATCGATTTTTCCTGTTCCTTATTGGACTTCCACCGTACTGGAAACCTTCCATTATTTCCTGTTCCCCTGAGGTCCCGCTCCCTTTCCCCTTTTCCTTTGTTGTTTGTTTGTTTCCCTTCCCCCCCCCTTCTTCCCCACCCTCTTTCCATCCATTGCACGGGCTATAGCCTTCCTGGGATCTATGTGGGATTTATCTGCTTAGTTCATACCATATTGGTTTTATATTTTTGCAATATTTTTTGCAGCAGATTGCCCGCACATAGACATCAGGCGTCCGGACGTTTTGTCACTGTTTTATGTATTGTGGCCACTGTCCTGTTTCATGTTCTTTATTGTTTTTGGTTAAACTTGGATAGCTAGTTGCTTTTCCATGCACTGTGTCTGTTTTTGCCATCACAGTTCTCCTCCAGAGGATTGTTTTTATGGAAATTATTTCCAAATATTCAATAAATTTCCTATTTTTGTACTTTCCTACTGACTTTGGAGTCTCTCATTTTGGTCCTCGGATCCCCCATTAATTTGGTTGGGACCCTTTCCTCCCCCCCCTTTTTTTGTTTTCATATGACTATTTGACTAGAGAGACTCCACCCACATTGGGTTGCAGTTTAGGTTAGGATTAATTATTTTCATTGTACTATTTGTACCATACGCCCTATGCCTCCCCTCCCTTTTTTGTATACTATTGTGGTTCTTTTGCCCTGTTTGGAAAAAAAACACTGTAGATGCTGACTTTTAATGAAAAGAGACTCACCTCTCCAGGGGCCCAGCGCTATCCTCACCTGAACCGATTCTTTTCCAGTCTTTGGGCCCTTAGCACCAGCATGTTTACTGAAAGCAGCCAGCTAGACTCCATGCGGCTTCACAGCCGGCTGCCCACTGCGCATGCGTAAGCACTCTGTGAATGGTCCCGTGGCCTTTTTGGGACAAGGAGAACTTCTGGTAGATCTGACGTGGTAGTCCAACTGGGAGTGGAACCGGGTACCTGTCAAAACCAGATACCTGAACCCCCCTCCCCTCTGAAAAAAGTGCCAAAAATAGAAGAGGAGGGGTGAGGAGGGCATAAAGCAGAACTTATGTTTTAGGATTATATTCCACTTTAAGTAGGCTTATGCAAAGCATATGCTATGACAAAGCACACATTTTCTATAAAAGCATTGGCTTGAGAAAAAAAAAATGTACTATAAGTTTTTGGGTTTGTGTAATGTAGGGATGAGCCCGATGTTCAAGTCAAGTAAGTCACGTAAGTTCGACTTGAACATCGGGTGTTCGCCCATTCGCCGAATTTAGAACATTATGTGGCATTCATGGGAATTTAGAGTGCACGCGGAACGCCCCACATTGCACTGTGAGACCGTCAATGCACTGCGATTGCACTCTGCTGTGAGAGCCATGATTGACCAAAGGCAGGGTGTCTTTGGCCAATCATGGCATAGTTGGCTAAGTCCATGCCCCATACTATGTAAGGCTGCTTAGATAGCGGCCGTACATAGTGTAATGAATGATAGCAGCAAAATTACATTTATAAAGGAAAGGAAAGGAAAGGAAAACTGATCGCGACTGTAATGTATTACCGGATCCCCACAATATACAAACAAATCATTGAAAAAAACTGCGTTAGTCCCCACCCCCTCAGTCCATTAACAGGCCCTTCAGGTCTTTATGGATATTAATAAGGGGAACTCTGCGCCAAAATAAAAAAAAATGGCTTTGGGGTCCCCCATAAAATCCATACCAGGCCCTTCAGGTCTGGTATGGATTTTAAGGGGAAACCCGTGCCAAAAAGAAATTGTGTGGGGTTCCCTCAAAATTCATACCAAACCCTTATCCGAGCACGCAACCTGGCAGGCTGCAGGAAAAGGGGGGATGAGAGAGAAGCCCACCCCTCTCCTGAACCGTACCAGGCCACGTGCCTTCAACATGGGGACGGTGCTTTGGGGTCCCCCCCAAAACATCTTGTCCCCATGTTGATGGGGACAAGGGCCTCTTCCCCAAAACTCTTGCCTGGTGATGTGGAGGTCTGCGAGCGGGGGGCTTATCGGTATATGGAAGCCCCCTGATCCCGGCCCCCATGTGAATGGGTATTGGGTACATTGTACACATTCACCAAAAAAAGTAAAAATAACAGGAGACAGTTTTGGACAATTCCTTTATTGAAAAAAAAAGTGTCCAGCGATGTCCATTCATCTTCAATCACAGCCCTGAAGACCCGAGAAAAAAAAAACAAAACGTGAAATTTTGTCATCGTGAAAAGGCAGAGTTTTTCCATTTTTTTTCTCTGGTTGACGGCGCTGTGATTGACGATAAATTGACATTGTGTTTTGTTTTTTTTAAATGAGTTTTCCAAAACTGTTTTACTTTTTTGACACTTTTTTGGGTGAATGTGTAGGGGTAAAATGTACCCGATACCCATTCACATAGGGGGGGCTGGAATCTGGAGGCCCACTTGTTAAAGGGGGCTTCCAGATTCCGATAAGCCCCCCGCCCGCAAACCCCCACAACCACCAGGCAAGGGTTGTGGGGAAGTGGTCCTTGTCCCCATCAACATGGGGACAAGGTGTTTTGGGGGGGACCCAAAGCACCCTCCCCATGTTAAAGGCATGTGGCCTGGAACGGTTTAGGAGGCGTGAGATGAGAGTGCGCCCCCATTTTCCTGCATCTTGCCAGGTTGCGTGCTCAGATAAGGGTCTGGTATAGATTTTAGGGGACCCCCACGCCTTTTTTTTTTTTTTTGCCACAGGTTACCCTAATATCCATACCAGACCCGAAGGGCCTGGTATGGATTTTGAGGGGACCCCCACCCCAATTTTTTTTTTACTTTGGCATGGGGTACCCCTTAATATTCATACCAGAACCAAAGGGCCTGGTAATGGACTGGGGGGGGCAACCCACGCCGTTCTTTTCAATGATTTTTATCTATATTGTCGGGATCCGACAATACATTACAGCAACAAGCAGTTTTAAATTAAATTTTTTCCTTTAGAAATGTAATTTTGCTGTGGTACTGTTATAAACATGGTTAAGATGCGCTACTTTACTAAGGAGACTAAGGAGACCCCCCAGGCATGATATTTAAAGGAATATTTCATTTTTATTGTTTCACTTTAAGCATTATCAAAATCACTGCTTCTGAAAAAACAGCCTTTTTAAAACTTTTTTTTTTGCATTAATACATGTCCCCTGGGGCAGGACCCAGGTCCCCAAATACTTTTTATGGCAATAACTTGCATATATGCCTTTAAAATTAGCACTTTTGATTTTTCACTTTAATGGTGTATTCACAAATTTTTTGCCTGTTCGCATGGGAACCTAACCCGGGGGGTGTTTGGCTCTTCCCTATTGGAATGGAATAAAGCTGGCTCCATGTATGATGCCCCGTACACACGATCGGAAATTCCGAAAAGAAGACCGTGGATTTTTTCTGACGGAATGTTGGCTCAAACTTGTGTTGCATACACACGGTTACACAAATCTTGTCTGAAATTCCGACCATCAAGAATGCGGTGACGTACAAGACGTACGACGAGCAGAGATCAATAGACAGTTCTGCTCTTCTGCTTGATTCTGAGCATGCGTGTTTTTTTTGCGCACAGACGAGCGGAATTTCCGACAAGAACTTTTTCCGTCGGAAAAATAGAGAACCTGCTCTTAATATTTTGCTGGCGGAAATTCTGACAGAAAATGTTGGAGCATACACACGGTCGGAATATCCGACCGAAAGCTCACATCCAACTTTTTTTGACGGAAAATCCTATTGTGTGTAAAGGGCATTAAACTAGCCACTAGTTTACACACCATAGTTTATGCAACAGTGTGTCAACCACACCCTTTTACTGAGTAAAGTATTTTGCATGTTACAACTATGAGAACCCACAAAAAGATTTTAATCACTAAAGGGTTGTATAGTGTTGTGTAGTTCTTTGCTGATCATCGTGAAAAGTCTTATGCGGCGTACACACGATCGTTTTTCATGCCATTTTTGAAACTAACGTTTTTCTCGTAGTTTTTTTTTTCATGTTTCCTCTCAACCCTTTCTTGCGTACACACGTTCATTTTAAAAAACGTTCAAGCAAAGCGCAGTGGCGTACAACACGTACGACGGCACTATAAAGGGGAAGTTCCATTCTGATGACGCCACCCTTCATGTTAGTAAAGTTTGTTGAGCGACGATTCGCGCTTTTCAGCCTCGTGCTTTTCAGTCCGTTACAGCGTGATGAATGTGCTATCTCCATTACGAACGCTAGTTTTACCAGAACGAGCGCTCCCGTCTCATACTTGATTCTGAGCATGTGCGTTTTTTTTCACCTCGTAAAAGCATACACACTATTGTGTTTCACGTCGTTAAAAAAAACAACATGAAAAACGACGTGAAAAAATAGAGCATGTTCGAAATTTTTAATGCCCGTTTTTCACGTAGTTAAAAATGCTCTGGAGCATACACACGATCGGTTTTAATGCCCATTTTTAAAAATGGCATTTTTAACGGCATGAAAAACGATCGTGTGTATGGGGCATAACACTGGGTGATTTTACGAAGTGTAGAATTTAGAATGCTGGAAAATTCCACTACAGTATCTTACATAAGCCAAGTAGGTGGCTGATAAAAACATATCCACTACTATACTGGTGTCATTTTAGTTTCTAAGTGTTATTGGCAGATAAATCGGCCTAAGCTGTAGGCTTAAACAAGTCTGCCCTATTTCATATCACCAAAATGTTGTTGAAATTCGCACAAATTTCACCAAATTTTTCAGTTTTTGCTAAATGCATTGAAATTAGTTTGGAAAGGAAAATTAGAGGTGTAAAGTGCTATAGGTTGTTATAAATTATGCTTTAAAGCATTTCAATTGGTTCCTGGACCTCCTTTGTTTATGTTTTGGGATTAGACAATTGATGTGAAAATTAAAATATAATTAGCACCTTGTATTTTACTGTTAAAGTGATTGTAAAGGAAACAATATTTTTGTTTTGCACAGAGCAGCCCCAATCCTTCTCTTTTTGGGTCCCCCGCTGGTGCTCCTGACCGACCTTCCACCCATGCCCCGCTGAGTGCCCCCATAGCAAGCCGCTTCTGGGGGCACTCATGTGGGCTCAATCCCAAGCCACGCTCTGTGTGTCCAATGACACACACAGTGCACCTCGGCCCCACCCCTGCACCCTCCTCACAGGCTGTAACTGGCAGCAGCAAGAGCCATTGGCTCCCACTGCTGTCTATGAGCCGCTGAGAAGAAAGATAGAGAGAGCAGTTATGCTGCTATTGATAACAGCGTGTCAGGGTTTAGCCCGTAGTTTCCTGCTTGGCTAAGACCTATGATTCCATCCACATGTGCTCTTGGTCTATAGCTTAACATATAGGAGTCATCTGCTCCACTGTGCATTTATATTCCTTCCCCTCCCATCACTTCCTGGCCTGCCTCTCAGTTTGCTTCCCTATATAAAACATGTTAATTGCAGCCCACGTTGCCTGAGCTACTTCCTAGTTCCTAGTTCTCTGAGCTCATGTTTGCCTTGTATTTCCTTTATTCTTTGTCTGACTTCCCATATACCGACCCTGGCTTTGTCTACTGTTGTTGCTTGCCTGCCACCTGCCCTGACCTCAGCTGCACAAAGAACGTTTTTTACCCCGATGCATAGAATGCATTAGGGTAAAATAAAACTTCAGCCTTTAGAAGCACTTTATTGTAGTTTAACACATTAGAACACCATACACTTGAAAAAATAAGGACAATGGCGTACTGTCTCCTCTATATTTTGTTGTTTTTGTTGACGTTTTTCAGACAATAGAAAATTAATCAGTGCCAGACAAGGTTTGTTTACTATACAGACCATTGATAGAGACATTAATTCAAAATATTTGTTATGAAATAATTCCTCTTTCAATGAGTTGTATAGAAAGCCCAGCCTAATGAATTGACACTGAGAAAATGATATGATGACTCACTATGCTATCATTCACCCTCAATCAGTACAATAATAGGCATTTATTTATATACAAAAAAAAAAACCTATACATGCTGGTAGGCAGCAACAAATCTTTCACACCTGAAATCTTTCTTTCAGGGCAGCGGGAGGACAATGACCATGTGAGCATCTCAAGGCCTTAACCAGTTCAGCCCCGGAAGATTTGGCTGCTCAACGACCAGGCCATTTTTTGTGATACGGCACTGCGTCGCTTTAGCTGACAATTGCGCAGTCGTGCGACACTGTACCCAAACTAAATTGATGTCCCTTTTTCCCCACAAATGGTGCTTTCTATTGGTAGTATATAATTACCTCAGCAGTTTTATTTTTTGCGCTTTAAACAAAAGAAGAGCGACAATTTTGAAAATAACACACTATCTTTTACTTTTTGCTATAATAAATATCCCAAATTTAAAAAAAAATCAAAAACAATTTTTTTCCTCAGTTTAGGCCGATATGTATTCTTCTACATATTTTTGGTTAAAAAAAATCGCAATAAGCGTATATTGATTGGTTTGCACAAAAGTTATAGCGTCTACAATATAGGGGATATATTTATGGCATTTTTATTATTATTATTTTTTTTACTAGTAATTGCAGTGATCTGCGAATTTTATTCAGACTGTGATATTGCGGTCGACAAATCAGACACTTTTGACACATTTTTGGGACCACTGACAATTATACAGCGATCAGTGCTATAAAAATGCACTGATTACTGTATAAATGTCACTGACAGGGAAGGGGTTAACACTAGGGGCGATCAAGGGGTTAACTGTGTTCCCTAGGTGTGTTCTAACTGTGGGGGGGGGGACTGACTAGGGAAGGAGAGAGATCGGTGTTCATACTTAGTATGAACTTACTATCTCTCTCCTCTCCCCTGAGAGAACCGGGATCTGTGTGATAAAATACCACCAAAAGAAAGCTCTATTTGTAGGAAAAAAGGACGTCAATTTTGTTTTGGTACCATGTCGCATGACCGCGCAATTTTCAGTTAAAGCGACGCAGTGCCGAATCGCAATCCGGGGCTGAAGTGGTTAAATTGAAGGACTTTTTAAATCCTTATTAGTTATTATATTATGTCACAGTTTATACAAAAGTCTGATCATTTTCATCTGAACATAATGCAAAATGATTTTTATCTTATCATAGGTTTGTAACTGAAGTGCCTTCTTTTGAAGTATATGTGTCAGCTGTACACTTGGGCCCTTGAAAACCCTTGGGCCTCGTACACACGACCGATTTTCTCGTCGTAAACAGTCAAGAAAAGTGCCGCGAGAGTTTTTTTGTCTAGAAAAACGTTCGTGTGTATGGTTTTACGACGAGAAACTTGACGAGAATCTCGACGAGAAAATAGAGAACCTGCTCTCTATTTTCTCGTCAGGAGTCCAGATTTCCTCGTCGTGTTTCTCGTCGGCCTGTTTTGTGACGAGAAAATGGTTCGTGTGTATGCTTTTACGACTCTTCCAAAAGTGCGCATGCTCACAAGCAACTATGAGACGGGAGCGCATCTTCTGGTAAAACAAGCCTTCATAATGGAGAGAGCACATTCGTCACGCTCATAAATATTTCATCGTTTAAATGTTCTGCATTGAATTCTTCGTTAGAATGTTACATTAATCAAAATGAGAGACCTTCTTTTGCTGCTGATATTCACACAGAGTTATGCCTTATTTTTAACCTTTTTCATGCTGCTCTTTATAAGATTTATGTGTATTATATCGTGCAAGTTTTTAGGAATAATTTAAATGGTTAGATTTTTCAAAATGATGTTAATTATAATTTCTCAATGTTTTGATAGCGATCTCCCATTTAATTTTCTAATCTATATTTTTAAAATTTCACACCATGTTTTTGAGCTAATCAGATTTAGTAATTATTTTGGGGGGGTGATATCTGTGCCTTTTATTGTCAGTCAAATGTATCTGCTTACTCCAAAGCTTGTTTTTTTTTATTTAAAAATACACATAGTCAAGTATGAACTTAAACAAAAAACACATTTATTCATGTTTATAAATTAAATAAAGAGAAGGCAGCGCTGGAGAAGCTGCTGCCATTTGTGCATCCCAGGGACCCCAGAGCACACAGCAACCCTGTGTGGACACTAAAATTGGGAGCTTGAGAAGGCCCACATTTCAGAACACAATCTGATGCTGGCCTCCCAGAGGTCAGGAACAGCAGCAGGTGAGATATATGTCCCAAGTGTGTGGTACTACAACAGGCTGCCTTCTGTCCGACCAGTGCGACCACAATGAAGCAAGGCCATCACTTCCTCTTCTTCCTGGCAACCTTCCCTGCAGCCTTTACTGAAGCCTTCCTTCTTCGTTTAGCTGGAGGCTGGCCCACTGGAGGGGTACTCCTGTCAGGAGGAGGAGGTGGAGGTGTAGCAGAAGGGGGTGGGGCAGAAGAAGAAGGTGGAGGTGTAGCAGAAGGGGGTGGGGCAGAAGGTGGAGGTGTAGCAGAAGGGGGTGGGGCAGAAGGTGGAGGTGTAGCAGAAGGGGGTGGGGCAGAAGAAGAAGGTGGAGGTGTAGCAGAAGGGGGTGGGGCAGAAGGTGGAGGGGTAGCAGAAGGGGGTGGGGCAGAAGAGGAAGGTGGAGGTGGAGGTTGAGGTTGGGTCAGTTGGGCCACCTCACATATGGCGGTATTGGGGGTAATTTGCTCCATCACCCCCTTGTTGAGCAAGGTGATGAGCAGGGGTTCGCATAGGAGGCGTTGCTCCATGCTCATCACCTTGAACTTAGCCTCCACTAGGCCGGCAATGGCCTCTTCAGGGGATGTGGGCTCCTTGAGGGTGGCATGGGCCTCTTTAATAAGGGCCATTGCTGCCTCACTGGTGGTCCTGTCCCTCCTGCCTCTTTTGTGAAGCCTGATGGGAGGCACCTGGGATCTGGTGCTTCTCCTTTGCCCTGCCACCTCCTGTCTGCCACTGGGCCCTGCCACCTCCTGTCTGCCACTGGGCCCTGCCACCTCCTGGCTGCCACTGGGCCCTGCCACCTCCTGGCTGCCACTGGGCCCTGCCACCTCCTGTCTGCCACTGGGCCCTGCCACCTCCTGTCTGCCACTGGGCCCTGCCACCTCCTGGCTGCCACTGGGCCCTGCCACCTCCTGTCTGCCACTGGGCCCTGCCACCTCCTGGCTGCCACTGGGCCCTGCCACCTCCTGGCTGCCACTGGGCCCTGCCACCTCCTGTCTGCCACTGGGCCCTGCCACCTCCTGGCTGCCACTGGGCCCTGCCACCTCCTGGCTGCCACTGGGCCCTGCCACCTCCTGGCTGCCACTGGGCCCTGCCACCTCCTGGCTGCCACTGGGCCCTTCCTCCTCCTGCCTGACAGTTTCCAGACCCTCCTCCTGGCTGATTTCATCCTGTGTATGAAAAAGAAACATAGTTTAATATGTTGGTTTAATCTTTGCATCAAACTTTGTAATCCTGATGGAAGCAATTAGAATGTAAATGCATAAATCCTTGCTTTAAATTTACCACTACATCAGCTTGACTATTTACCACACAATTAAGTGCAGAATAATGTCTACAGATCATGATTTCACTTGTTGAATACAAAATAATGTATGTTTCTCATCCTGACATATTTGGGAAACATTAATTTTATCCCACTACATTTTCAGTTAATACTATACCTGGCTCCAGATGGCCAAATCAGGATCATCCAGGATTGCTGCCTCCTATTGCTCCAGAGAAGGCTCAGGTTGGCTGCAGGGAAGTCTGGGGGGAAGAGTGGAGAGTGATGGCCTTGGCTCAATGTGGTCATCCAGGAAGGACATCCTGCTGTAGTACCACAAAACCGGGACATAAACATCATCTGCTGCTGCTCCTGACCTCTGAGAAGCCAGCACCTTAGAGCGTTCAGTCCTGTAGGTACCTCTCAAGCTCCCAATTTTAGTGTCCACTTGTTTTGCTGTGGCTGTGGGCACCTTGGTATGCACAAATGGGAGCAGCTTCTCCAGCGCTGCTTTTCTCACCCCTTTTTTTTTATGGATGGGGTTTTTGGTCTCCCACAGAGCCGGCAGCTCCCTTACCCGGTCAATAAATTCCGCCAGGAACTCTTTGTCGCTAATAAATACATTCATATTGTATCTGCAAGTAAAATAAATTATATTTAAATAATGTGAGGCAAACAGTCTAACCTCCTTCACATCCTAGTCACCATATATATCCTCCAACAATCTCAAGACAGTATAGGCCAACAATTTTAACAAGTCTCACAAAATCACATACCTTCGTTCGCACGTCCGTCACTTGAACTCCTCTCTCCGCACACCGAACGTACTATAGTCACATGTGTGTTTGCTATATACACACCACGCATGCGTCCAAATTCGAACACGTCGCTCCGCACACGTCGCCCGCCCATGACGTTCTAACTAACATCTTTTCCCCGCCCCTTCTCTTTCGGCGCGCAGACAGATATGGCGGAGTTACAGCAGGTGTCTGATAATTCCGCAACTAGCGAGGAGACAAGCCCGGAGACCGAGGACACGTCACGATCAAGGAGGAGATTCAAGGCATCGAATATGTCTTTGGCGGAGATGGCGGAGATGGTGGACATCTTGGTCAAGGCTGATTATGATGCCAAGCATGGGCCGTATAGCAAACCAAATAGAAGGAAGGCCAAAATCCTCACTAAAGTTGTGAAGAGTCTGAGGGCGAAGTTCGGGGTGAAACGCTCAAATGAGCAGCTCAGAAAGAGGTGGTCAGACCTCAAACTGAGGGAGCCAGACCAGTTGAGGAGCATAAAGAGGATGCTCGCTAAAAGTAAGTAAAATGACGACCTTTCTGCTATTAATCTTTTTAGAAACTGACTTTTTTTTTTTTTAAAGCATATTGGACTCCCTTCCAAAATGTATTATTTTGAACTAGGTTGGGCACAGTAATCGTTTGTTACGTTACCGACACTTCGTTCGGCCACTATCCGTGGTTTTGGCTTATTTAAGACCCCCAAAAGTAATTAGACATCTGCCATTTTTGATCAAGTATTGTGGATAATTTTTAAGTCTAGATGATGTGTTTGTAAGGAGAATGAAATGCAAACTTTAATCAGTGTAAAGGAGAGGACACTCAGCAGCTGCTTCCACATCTGTACTTTGGAGCACTATAGTGTGGGCCACCAGACCCGCCTTTTTTGGGTGTCCCACACAGGTGCATCAGAGTTTATTTGTGGTGCCTCCATGTCCAAAAAATTACATCCAAATGTGAATAATAAACATATTTGGGGTCATAAAGAATGCATTTTTCTTTAAATTCCGCACAAACACACACTTGTACCCCACTTCCAAACAATTTAGCCTGTTTTAAGTTTAAAAATGAGATTTTTACAGTGTGATAAATAGACCTTTGGTTTTATTCTCATAGGGGAGAGAAGACTGGGAGGAGGACACTCCAGGGAGCACGTGCACCCCACAACTTCCAAGCAACCCCAAACTCCCAAAGATCCACAACCGAAAGATGTGCAGGAAGTTGAGGTGGAGGAAGGAGAAGTGCAGGAAGGAGAGGTGGATGACGTTGTGGATCTGGTCACCACAACAGGTCAGTATCTGACACCACAGCTTAAGGTAAGCGAGGTAGGCCTGCAGAGTTTTATTAATTTTTTTTTATGGTTTTTAGGGGATGGAAATGTTGTGAAGGATAGCACACCGTTCTCTGCTGACAGTGCCCTCCGCCTCATCCAGCAAGTGATGGAATGTAGCACGGAACTGGACCTAATTAAACAAAGAATCCATGTGATGGAACAAACATTTAAAGACATTCTCGATGTTTTGGGGAGAATTCAATAAGCCATCCAAACACATTTGTTTTTACATGTTTGTTTTTATATTTTTACTAATTTTTTGAGTAACAAAGCAGCCAAAAATTGAATATGCACACAGTGTGTGAACATGTGCTATCTGCCATCAGGGGATATCCATGTACGTCTTTTGTGGGTGCAACCCCTTCCTCGTATCAAAAGTCGGTGAACTGAGGAAGGGGATGCACCCCCAAAACACATCCATTGATCACCCCTGATGGCAGATAGCACATGTTGACAATAGGGATCAGGATTGTAAACTTCCTATTTGCAAAAAAGTAAAAATGTGTGCATATTGAATTTTTGGCTGGGCAAGGGGTGGCAGGACCCCATATTAGGACGGGCACATAGAGACATAGTTTGTGTAACTGAATGTCTCAGATTGCTCAGAGGTATCCAATGTTGTCATTTTAGAAATGCAAGTGGTATTTTTGTATTTTCATAAGCCAAAATTTGACGGGTTGTGGTCAGGCCAACCCCAAAGTAAAACAAAAAAAAATGTGCAGAGAGTAAAATATTTGACCACAAACAACGTGTAGCTTCTTTTTATAATACACTCTAAGCTTATTTGGTTCTTTTGTAAGGTAACATAGTGAAATTGGTTGTTATTTACTAAAGTAAAATACACTTGCCACTACAAATGCACAAAGACAAACTAGGAGACAGGAAAGAACAAATAATTAAAGGTTTAAACAAGATTTTTATTGGGATACTTAGACATAGGCTGGCATAGGAATTGCCCCCCTACCCGTGAAATACTCCATGTATTTGTCCCGAACCACACGGGCATTTTGGGGGGGCAAGCCAAGACGGGCAGATTCCAGGCCCGGAAGGGGATTTGCAGGGGAAAGTCCAGCCTCTGGCAAAACTGAGGCCATATATGAATTCGCTTTGCGGCAAAGAAAATTGTGTAGCACACAGCAGCATAACACTACATAGTTTATTTTGTAGTCCGCCAAGTGGATGGAAGTCATAAAAAGGCGGAACCGGCTGGCCATTATGCCGAAGGCATTTTCAACGACTCTTCGGGCCCTGGCCAGCCGGTAATTGAACACACTCTTCTCTGGGGTCAGGGTCCTCTGTGGAAATGGCCTCATAAGATGCCGTCCGAGTCCGAAGGCTTCATCAGCCAAGAAAACAAAGGGGAGTCCTTCAATATTCCCTGCATCCGGTGGCAATGCAAGGTCGTCACTCTGGAGACGGAGGGCAAACTCCGTCTGGATGAAGGATCCCCCATCGGACATCCGGCCATTCTTCCCTACATCAACATAGAGGAATTCATACCGTGCTGACACCACCGCCATCAGCACAATGCTATGAAACCCCTTGTAGTTGTAGTAGTAGGATCCAGAACGGGGTGGCGGCACGATGCGGACGTGCTTCCCGTCTATGGCACCACCGCAGTTGGGGAAGTCCCACCGCGTGGCAAACTCCGATGCCACAGTCTGCCATTCCTGTGGCGTTGAAGGAAGCTGTGGAGTGAAACAAGATGAAATAATATTAGAAAAACAAAGGCATACATTACAAGCAAATTCAAGACCAAAAAATTAGAGACCAACATCAATCTAATTATACGTTTATTAAGGTGTGTAAAAAAAGTATAATGGAAGGCTCATTTATCATATTCATCACCCCCTCTGATGGGCCATTACTAAATTATTTTGGGGGGGGGAGATGTGTTTGGCCACAGGATAGCATTGCAGTGGCGGTGCGTCCAGAGTGGGCGCTGGAGCACTGTCCCCTCTCTCCTGTGCCCATCACTCAGAACAATACATAGGTTCATGCGTTGCATGAACCTATGTATTGTCTATGCCGCACACTATTCAGGTGGATGGCCTCTTGTAAAGCGACCGACATATGATTAATTGCGTCATTTAGGGGGTTAAAATTGCAGAGCAGAAACAGGTATTAAAAAAGTCTTGCAAATTACAACCTGAGGGATGTAATTGGCTTCCTCAAAGAAAAATCGGGGACGCAAGGAGGGGGCATTCCTTGTGTAAACACTGACAGGCAGCTCTGGCAATCATGTTCACCAAGTCTGTTTAATGGTAACATGATTGGCTGATGCAACATGAAGGGAAGGAGAAGACATCAAGGACAGAAGAAGGATGGCGCTGACCACAAGAAGGTAAGTGCAGGGCTGGGGGGAAACTGGCTGCAATAGAGGGGACTAAATGGCTGCATTGGAGGGGACAACTGGGGGCATTTATTAGGCAACAGAGCAAAAAAGGAGGAAGTTTATTTCCGAAATTGGGGTTGTAACCCCCCAACATTTGGAGCAACAGGCGCCCCTGCTGGAAAAGTTAGTGAGGGGAAATATTTAGGGAGGATAAAAAAGGGGCATTTAAAAACTTCCAGCATGCATGGGGACAAAGGGGACATTCTCAGCATATTACAATCATGGTAATTAGGAAAGGATGAAAGAAATACAATACATTAGCATACATGTAATACATAAAATGTGATGTAAAGGGAGAAAACTTACCCTAATATAGTCCTCCTGCAGGACTTGTATAATAGCAGAACAGGTGTCTGGGATTATGAGGCCCAGAGCCTGGGGGGAGATGCCTGTGGTGAACTTCAAGTCCTGAAGACTTCTCCCTGTCGCCAGGTAACGCAACGTGGCGATGAGCCTCTGCTCAGCACTGATGGCTTCCCGCATAACGGTGTCCTTCCTGGTAATATAGGGGGACACCAAAGCCAACAGTTCCTGAAAAACGGGGTCAGACATCCTCAGAAAATTCCTGTAGTCCTCAGGATTATTCTCGACGATCTCCCGCAGCAGAGGCATGTGGCAGAATTGGTCCCGCTGGAGCAACCAATTCTTGGTCCATGAACTCCTCCTCACACCATTCATGGACTGGTCTTGGTCCAAAACAAGCAGACCAACACCAAGCGCATGCACAGCACGAACTCGACGACGAGAACGTCCAGGCGACATGGCTAGGAAACGGTCGTCTAATCAGAACGTACAGAACAGAACGCACTTTAGAACAGCAAGGCCTATGAATAACGAACTGAAATTCAGAAACGAACAGGCAAGAACGCACTGTAAAACAGATACGACCTGCCTAGACGCCCTGAAAGTCAAGATACGAACCCACAAGCACAAACTGAACGGCAGAAAACGATCTGAAAAGTACGAAGACTGAAAAGCGCGAATCGTCTCTTCCCAAACTTTTACTTCACACGCGGTAACACGAGATCAGCAAAAGCAGCCCAAGGGGTGGCGCCAAGAAAAAAGATCTTCCCCTTTATAGTGCCATCGTACGTGCTGGACGTGAGCGCAGAGAACCACGAGGAAATTGGGAAATGACAGTGTGTACGCATAGAAAGCTTGACGAGAAAATCGACAAGCTTAACAAGAATCTCGTCGAAAAAAACGACGTGTTTTTTACGACGAGAAAATCGGTCGTGTGTACGAGGCCTTAGCTGTGATCCTGTCTCTGTTTGTAAAGATGTGCCCTTTTCTACCAGTTCTTTTATCATGCATTTTGCTCAGGGCATCACAGAGAGAGTCTATACGTTCTCTCCACAACACCACCACCATGTCTATAGGAGAGGATAACTGTAGAAAAATAGGAACAGCAGTAAAAACAAGGATTATCTGACAATAATTTACTCATGATCATCATTATTTCACAAGGATAAAATAATGAGTTACTATATAATAACGATAATTTATATATATATATATATATATATATATATATATATATATATATATATATATATATTATATTAAAGGGGTCATTAACCATTTCAGCCCCGGACCATTTCGCTGGCCAAATATTTTTTGCGATTCGGCACTTTGTCGCTTTAACTGACAATTGTGCGGTCGTGCGACGTTGCTCCCAAACAAAATTGATGCCTTTTTTTCCCACAAATAGAGCTTTATTTTGGTGGTATTTGATCACCACTGCGGTTTTTATTTTTTGCGCTATAATAAATATCCCCAAAAAATATATAAAAAAACAATTTTTTTTGCTCAGTTTAGGCCGATACGTATTCTTCTACATATTTTTGGTAAAAAAAATCGCAATAAGCGTTTTTGATTGGTTTGCGCAAAAGTTATAGCGTCTACAAAATAGGGGATAGTTTTATGGCATTTTTATTAATAATTTTTTTTTTACTAGTAATGGCGGCGATCAGCGATTTTTTTCATGACTGCAACATTATGTCGGACACATCAAACACTTTTGACACATTTTTGGGACCATTGTAATTTTTACAGCGATCAGTGCTATAAATATGCACTGATTACTGTGAAAAATTACACTGGCAGTGAAGGGGTTAACCACTAGGTGGCTCTGAAGGGGTTAAGTGTGCCCTAGGGAGTGATTCTTACTGTTAGGGAGCGTGGCTACATGTGACACGACCCAGCCATCCTGTTCACCTGCTGCAGCCCTGAGTCCAATCCCTGAGTCAGCTCCATGTTGGCACAGAGTAACGCATCCTGGCAGGAAGAACAGAAGGTCACATGCTCCCCTGCTCCCCTAGGCCTTAAATTACCATATATTACAGAGGGTTCCAACAGACAAGTGCCCCAACATAATTCCTACCAGCTCTTTGTATTCAAGCTTAGCTAAATTACAAGATGTGATTTTAAAATCAGAAACAAGAACAGCACAGAATGGGTTAATGCTTTTCCCTGCAGAAAATACAAGAACATATGGCTTTTAGCTTTACACAGTTAGAAAATGCTTTGCGCCTTAAAGGTAATCTTTCTATGGCTAATGTGATAATCTATGGATAAACTCTAACTAATTGACCTAGAAAGTGGTTTGTTTAAGTGTTTTCCAATATTGTATTCTGCTTTCTTAGGTGAGCATTGGTCTGAACTGATGACATACGGCTGTTAGGCCTCATTACCAGAGATGCATGCTGACAAATACAAGATGGACACAGGCCTTCACACCTCCTTAGAGGCCAAGAAAAATGGAAAGGCGCTTTGGGTAGGGTTTACTTAATCATGGGCAATGGTGTGCAAGCATGTCCATTTACTTACATCCTTAATGAGAGCCCAAATCTTTTAAAGCACAGAAAGATCAAAGACACAACAACAATGTAGAGACTCATTAGTTGCAAGATTTATTAGAATCGTTATCCTATGAGATAAAGTAATGTGCAAAGAGCCCAGATGTGCTTTATTTTATGCTCTATGGGATGGACTTGTTTATTTTATACAAGCCTGGAAACATAATTTCTTATTAAGTTATTTAAAGGCTAATTTAGTTATTTTCCAGGTTTAACTATACATTTTGTCATTTAAATTAATTTTAATTTTGAAGACTGATATCCATGTGAGGTAAGGTGGCTCTATACCTGCTAATAAATGCAGGGTGCAACTGATTAAGTAATTGCTTTTGATATTCAGGTCATGTAAGGGTTAATAACAAAGTGATAATGGAATAATTTATATTCAAAATTCTAACATGTCAGGAAATCTCTATGTGTGATGTAGGTAAGTGGACATTCAGAAGAACTCATTGGACACATATTTTATGGCAGGTTCTGTTGTCTTTATCATTATATGAGATAGATAGATACTGTAGATGGATAGATAGATAGATAGATAGATAGATAGATAGATAGATAGATAGATAGATAGATAGATAGATAGATAGATAGATAGATAGATAGATTGATAGATAGCATTGCTAGCACCCAGGCTTAGGTGGCATGACCTGGCTTTATACTACAGGGCACCTATCAATTATAGGTGGTAAAGCCCATATATGTGGATATTTGTGCCCACTCTAATACTTCCTTCATATCATCCAGTTCTTCAGTTCAGTGTAGTGCTTGCCCCATCTTCCTGCTCCTCCTCCTGTGTCTCAATGGTTTACTGCTCTCTGAAGCTGGTAGAAGACAAGCCACTGCAGTGAAGAGCATAGGAAGAGGTGATAGCCGGGTGTATTATGTCTTTGTATGCATTTGTGTGTTTGTGTAAGTCTGTGAATGTGTGTGATTGATCCAGATCATGATATATAATAAAATCAGCATACTATACAGTGCTACATATATTTTACAATACATTATTCTATTATATATAAGGGGTATTAAATCCCATTTACAATAGCAGAATAATAAATTAGTGAACACATCATAATAACAATTGAAGTGGTTCTAAAGGCTTAAGATTTTTTTACCTTAATGCATTCTCTACATTAAGATAAAAAAAAAAACTTTTGAGTGCAACTCGGGGGGAGTTGCACTCAAAAGTTTTTTTTTTTGTTATCTTAATGTAGAGAATGCATTAAGGTAAAAAATCTTAAGCCTTTAGAACCACTTTAATTGTTATTATGATGTGTTCATCAGCCCCCCTTATACTTTACCTGAGCCCAATCTTGATCCAACGATGTGCACAAGAGCAGTGGCTCTCTGAATCCTCCCACTCATTATGATGTGTTCACTAATTTATTATTCTGCAAAACCATTGCACAGAGTAGGTTAGTATAACATGTTTTTATTTAAAAAATATAAAAATGTAAAGATTGCAATCACTTTAACCACTTGCTGACCGCACTCTGTAGTTTTACTGCTACAGTGCGCGCCAGCTGAGCAGAATCATGTATATATACGTGATTGTCTACTTCATGGTAGGGGGCAAGTGCATGCATGCCCACCAATCCAGCTGGTTCCAGCACATGCCCATCAGTGGGTCCCGGCCAATGATTTACGGCTGGGGCCCATCAATCGGTGGAGCAGATGAGAGGAAAGAGATCTGTGTTGGTAAACAACACAGATCTCTCTACTAATAGCAGGAATGTGTCAGTTTTTGTCTCCCAGTTTTTTTAATCTTTTTTGTTTATAGTGCAAAAAAAAAAAAAAACAGTGGTGATCAAATACCACCAAAATAAATCTCTATTTGTGTAAAAAAATTATAGAAATTTAATTTGTGTACAGTGTTGCATTACCGCACAATTGCCAGTAAAAGTAGCGCAGTGCTGGAAAGCAAAAAATGGCCTGGTGATAAAGGGGGTGAAACCCTTCCGGAGGTCAAGCAGTTAATGTTATGTGAAATGTGGTGCATATGGCCTTATATGCAAAGTGTTCAGAAATAAAAACAGGGTTTCTTTTTTTTTTTCACAGAAATAAAAACAGGATTTCACTGGTCCATGAAGTCCAGAACACATGACTGTAAGAAAGCCCAGTAACAAGTATAAAGCATTGGTAATGAATTCAAAATCCAAGATTATAAACATCTAAAAGAATAATTTGAACCAAACCACAGAGTAACAAGATATATAGGGAAGATAGGATTCTCAGTACCCATAACAAGAAGGCTTAAAATATTCCTGTGGCTACTGTCCACCACCTAAGCTAGTAAAGTAAAAGAAATGCATGCATCTATATGTACACATTCTTTCTATGGCATGCCTGTATTTCATTTAAGTTACCAGCCAAGTTATTTACTGTTACTATGGGTTACTTTTTTAGGAATATAAGTTATTTCCCCCAAACATTTGGGTTAGGTTCGTTTTATTTTCTTAAGATTTTTTTTACTGAGGTATTCACCTCTGCTTATGCAATACTTTATTGTATGTTCAGCTTGAATTTCCTGGGTGTGAGGCAGATTTATAATGCAAGTAGTGGGGATATTGTAATGCTGGTTCTGGTTTTTTTTTTCCAATAATTTTTATTTGGTTATAAAAGGCATAACATTTGTAAATACAGGTACGGATGCAGCCGTATGCAGACATATATACTGTATATAACAAAACGTATTTGTATGAAAAAGGTTACATATGACAATATTTGTTATCTCCTGTCACTAGGTCACTGGTCACTTAGGTTGTTCAGTTGAAGTTTGTTTAGCTTCTAGTAATGTTAGGAGTAGCATATCTTTGGAGTGGTGTCGCTCATTAACTGCTAAGTCTCTATTTCTTCTATTCTTTCAGAGACCATTTGTTTATGTTGTGTTGTGTACGTTAACTGATATAAGTGCATATGTGTTAGGATCCGAGTACGTGTATGTGGTTATTAATGTGGAAATAGGGGTCACAGTGGGTGGTTAGAGGTGTTTTGGAGGACTGGGGGGATAAGGTTAGTGCTTCTATGTGTTGGGTAGTAGGAGGGGAGGGAGGGGGTCTCAGATTTCTACATTCCTTCCTCACTCACCCGCCGCAACATTGAGGTTACTGCAGGCCTTAAGTTGCTTATATTCGTCTGTCATGATAAAGTGTCGCCAACATGACCATACTTTTCCAAATTTGGAGGGGGTGTCTCTTGCTTGGTGTATAAGGTCCTCCATTTTCACGGTTTTCTGTATACGTGCAAACCATTTGGGTACAGATGGTGGCTCCGGAGAGCGCCAGTTGGCTGGGATGCACATTTTTGCTGCATTCACCATGTGCATGGCAAGTGAGCGAAAGTAGGCGTTTCTGGGCAATGAGGAATGGTGTCACAGAAACTGCGCTGGGGAAAAATCAAGAGTGAAAGTGGTAATTTGGTTTGTGAGTCGGTGTACTTCCTTCCAGAAGGGTTGTATCTTGGGACAGTTCCACCAGATGTGAAGAAGCGAACCCAGCTCCTCACATCTCCAGCATTGAGAATAAAGTGATGGAAATATTCCGTGTAACCTAGGGGGGGGGTCCTAAACCATCTTGAAAAAAAATTAAATGCATTCTCTTGTGCATAGACGTTTACTGTCCCCTTGTGAATTCATGTGTAGATATTTTCCCATTCTTGATCTGATAGCTCAATGGTGAGTCCTTGTTCCTACTGGCGGCTAACTAAGTTGGATTTGGGGCTGTGATCGGTAAATAGTAGGGTGTATGTGTAGGAGATTAGGTGAGTTTGGTGTTCCGATTTCAGGCATAGCGACTCAAAAGGGGTGGTTTGTCGGGACCAGTCAGGTCGGGGGTAGGGTTTTTCAAGGAAGTGTCGAATCTGTATGTATGTCCAAAATGGGAATGTGTGGTTAGTCATCCGGGTGGCTAGCTTGGAATGAGTGAGCAGGCGGCCTCTCTCATAAAATTGCTCTGCTCATATAGTGTTGTGTGGCCAGGAGTCTGAGAGGAAAGAGGTGGAAGTCCCTGGAGGGAAATCTGGATTGTGGCGAAGTGGGGTCATTGGGCCTAAAATCGAGGAGATATCGTGTTTCTCGGAAGGAGGTTAGAGTTGGAAGTATTAGCGGGTGATTTTTGCATGTCGGAGGGGTATGATTTGGGGCAATCCAAGGGATTTGGAATAGTGGGGAAGGGGACATGGCATGTTCTAACGGTACCCACTTTTTAACCTTAGAATGGATATTCCAATCTATGATCCTGGCCAGATGGCAAGCTTTATGATAATTCCTATGCCTCCTTTAAGTTTGGGGATTGTCAGTCTGGAATAGCTAAGTCTTGGATGTTTGGTGCCCTATATGAAGTCTGTGCAAGCCTTCTGGTATGTTGAGAAGAAGGTGGGAGGAAGTTTTATCATGATGGTTTGTAATAAGTACAATACTCTAGTTAGGATGTTCATTTTAATAATTGCAGCCCTGCCAAAACAATGAAAAGAGACCACAGGACCATGACTTCAAGTAGCCTTTTATGTTCTTCAGTATTGGTAGATAGTTCTTGGAGTACAGGTCTGTAAGGGATGAGGGTATTTGGATGCCTAGGTAAGTAATCATGTGGTTGTTCCATTTAAATGGAAAATTGGATTAGTATTGCTGGTATGTGTCTGAGGGAAGTGAGACATTCAGAGCGTTAGATTTAGAGAAGTTGATTTGTAAGTTACTTAGAGATTAGAAAGTGTTGAAGTCTTTGAGTAGGTTTGGGATTGTTATGTGCGGGTCTGTGAGAAAGAGGAGGATATCATCTCCAAATGCGACTAGCTTGTAGGTGTGGTCAGCTATTGTAATTCCTCTGATATCGGGGTTTGCTCTGACGCGTCGGAGTAGTGGTTCGAGGGTGAGGATGAATATCAGGGGGGAGAGAGGGCATCCTTGACGCGTTCCATTTGAGATCGAGAACGCATCTGATAGGTGGCCGTTTACGCAAACGCTTGCTGTGGGTGTGTCTGCTGGGTGAAGGTTATATAGTTTTGAGTAGTAATCGACAAATTGTTTAGCAATGTCAAGGTTAGATGTAAGTTTGCGGCCTGATTGGTCGGTTAGAGAGTGTATTGTTAAGGCTGCTTTCTTGGATTGTAGGGCCCTTGCTAGCATTTTTTCCAGCCTTGTTGCTGTGTTCATAGAAGTGTTTTTGGAAAAAAATGTATTTGCGTTTTTTTTTTTTTTTGCCTAGTGCCTCCAAAAGTTCAGTTCTAGCTTGTATAAGGGATTGGTATGTGTCAAGGGCTTGCGTCTGTTTGTGAGCACGCTCTAGCTTCTGAACTCAGGTGGTCAATTCTGTGAGTTGTCTCTGTCTTTCCCGTTTACGTTTGGCAGTGGCTGCAATGAGAACATCCCTAATCACACATTTATGAGCTTCCCATGTAATTGCCTGGGAAGTGTCTGTGGGTTTGTTGTCTGAGAAATATTGTTGTATGTGCGTCTTGACTTCTTCTGCGATAGAAGGGTCCGAGAGTGGGGAGGGGTCTAGTCTCCAAGTCGGTGGGTGGTTGTGTATCTCTGGGATCATTAAAGACATGGATATATGGTGATAGTCCGAGAGGAACATGGGATCTATGGACGTTTGATGGAGGAGGGGTAGATCCTTCTGAGAAATAAAGAGGTAATCAATCCGTGAGTATCGTTAGTGTGGGTGTGAGAAAAAGATGAAATCTCTACCATTGGGGCTCAAAGTGCGTAAGGAATCATGTAGTAGAAGGTCCTGCAGTTGTGACTTGATGGAGCATAAGGCTTTATATGGTAGCAAAGAGGCCCCATTTGAGGTGTCCTGGAGGGGGTTCAGGGGGACATTAAAATCTCCCCTGGTGGTTGTTCGGGGTGTAAATGTTCGCTAGGGTTATCAGTTTGCCATGGCATGTCCCTTTCAGAAAGAGGAATCAGCCTTCTTCATCAGTAAGTGTATCAGTGATTTTGAGAGGGCATCGTTTTTCTATGAGTGTGGAGACCCCTTTGGCTTTGGATGTGTGGTTTGTTGCATGGTAAACTGTGGGATTGTATTGATTCATTCGTTTTGGTATGGTGTTACTGCGGAAGTGAGTTTCCTGTAGAAATAATATGTCTGTCTTATTCTGTTGCATCGTAAGAAGGAGCTGGGAACGCCTCTCTGGAATATTGAGTCCTCTTGCATTAAGCGAGATGATCTTAATAAGAGGTTTGTTTTTGTTGGGAGGTAGAGAGGTCATGGGTTGATTTTTTGGCTCTTGTGCCACTGGGGACATTGCAATTAAGGCCTCAGTATTTTAGCTACGTGTCTTGTAAGGGTTGCGGCAGGTGAGTAGAAAAGATCTGAGCTCGGAGTTGGGTCTGGGTTGGTTTTGGGAAGGGGGTGGGGTGATAAAGAGAGGGTAGGGAGGGGGGTGGAAAATAAAAGGCCAGAGTTGGAGAGGGAGGGGGTAGATCTGCAGAGGAGAGAGGTCCGGCGGCAGGTGGGAGTTTTCTCAGATGCCCGGGTGTATAATATACCATAAATCCGGTACTAGAGGGAATTGGAGTCGTAGAGTGCTTGCTAAGTGGATTACCACTGTGTGGGAGTTGGTTTGTCGAGGGAGAAGGAGTATTCCAAATACCCCATCAGACAGAGTGCCATATTTGGGCTCAATTGCAAATGGGTCAGGAGGATGTGCTAAGGGGGTGCAAGTATGAAGTATAGCTGAAGTGGGATTGGGTCGCATGAGGGGTGTGTGGGTTTTGAGGGTGGGTAACTCCTAGAAAGAAGAGTGAGTTTGACTGCCGATAGTAACAGCAGTAGTACTATTTGACGTTTTTTAGATACTGTGTGTCAGTCTTATAGCGTATGTCTATGAGCCGGGCATAGCCTTTCACATTTGTTGCCTGGTAAATAAACTTATGTGGTTACAACCAATTGCAAGTGACCCGTGTGGAGAAAATGTGTGTTATAAAGCAGAACAATACAAAAGCGAACAGATCTAATAATAACAGTAACTAAAATTGGAGTTATAAAAAGTATCAAATGTAATTTTTATTTTTTTAAAAGGTAGAAAATGGTAGAGAATGCCCTGATGATGTCCATAGCCTTTAAACGTCGCATTATCAGAATCCTGCCAATACAAGATGTCGGTATTGTGGCTCCGGTTTTTATAAACCCAGTAGGTGGTTGATACTTAATCAGGGAATGGGTGAGGCAGTGGCGTATAGCTGCAAACTAGAAAGGAGGGCTCACCGAGTGTATAGTCAGGGTGAGGGTGTCAGTGCAAATATGACCGTTTACCCATTTAGGGGCGAGGTATTAGCACTTGTTTATGGTGTATGGGATTATCCCTTACCTTGGGCCTTCCGCCCGTAGTATAGCCTCTGTTCTGTAGTTTTTGCTGGCTCGTGATCTGATAATGCGATTCAATGTGGTGAGCTGTACTCAAGATTTCTGGAGGTTCGCTCAGTCCACTTGTCTATGGGAGAAAGGCTTATAATGTGTGTGTTAGATTAGCGTTAGCTGCTTAATGGATATTACAAGCATTAATGGTTAAATCATGGAATTCCTTATCAGGGTTACATTGCTCTTATAGGTAGGTTCTGTACCAAAGATATAATGCAGGTTATCAACTCTTGGAGGTATGGTACAATTAACATTTAGCAGCTCAGATGTTCGTTGTTCACAATTGGCTAGCAGTCGCCTTGTTGATATAAGGTGTTGTGGCTGTTAAGAGTAGTAGGGGTGCAGAACTCAATGTGGCAATGGGTGGCATCATCGGATGGCATCATCGGAACAATGTGCATATGAATTGGAGTGTGTGCTATTGTGACCAGCTATATTAGCCTAGCGGTGTGAGCATTGTTGAGGCTGTTGTAGCACAATTATAGAGCAGAACATCTGAGTGCTATTATCTGTTTTCACAATAGAGAAAGAGTAGTTTGGCAATTAAGAATCTGTGCTGTTTACATTCTTATCCATGGATCCAAGTGTGTAGGTATCAGGGTAGACTGTAGGTGGGGCCAGTTTTCTTACCGTGCTTTGTCTTAGCTTTAGGCTTCCAGGCTGACAGGCTGATCCGCAGGGCTTTGATACTGGGCTTAGGCATGTGTTTTGATTGGATAAGGTTGCAGTACTCTCATCTGGTTTGGTTATATTATAAGAATATTATCTGCGTGGGTTACAAGACAGGGAATGTGTTATGAGGGAGATGTGGGCTCTTCCTCCTGTGGGGGGAATTACCACTAGTACCCTATGTCAATTTGGGTAATTTGGGTAATGGGGCAGATAGGCCTGCGGTTCAGCCCGGCATCCTCCCACTCTGATGAGATTCCCATTGGCGATGCCGGTGTCATCGGCAATGCCAGAATTGTTGGAGGTATTATTGGTGTTGGATTGCATCGACATCCTGTGCAGATAGGGTTGCATGCTCTTGAAGTATAGTCTATGCATAGTGCCTGAAGGGAGTCTGGTTCAGTAAAGGTTGGTGGAATAAGGCTAGTTACAGAACCCCATTTCACAGGCTGTGGTGTGCAGTGACAGTTCCAGGAGAAGGGGGATTGGGTCAGGGGCAGTAATCAGATGTCTTCCTCTAGTGCCAGGTGGGAGAGTGCCGCATTCCGAGTGTCTGGAAGTCAGCATACCAATTTGGGCGTTGCCCAGAAGGCATCCAGCTCCTCTGGAACTCTCAGTAGAGCTGAGTGGCATTGGTGGGTGGCAGAGAGTCCGAATGGATTCCTCTGCCTTTTAGGACGTCTAGGAGGGGTCGGAGATCCATTTCGGTGCTTCAGGTGATTGCTAAAAGATCTTGATAGATGTGGATGTCATTCCCTTCATGTGATAGTTGTATCCTGTTACGGGCCTTCCTGAAGATCTCTTCTTTCAGCTTGAATTCGGTCAGACAGCAGACTATGTTGCGTTGTGGGTCTGTGTCTCTGCCTCATGGCCTGAGGGCTCTATGGATACGTTCCATGTTGATGGGGGTAGATGGAGGCCTATCCAGGAGGTGGTTGAACAGAGCAACCACAGTGGGGAGCATTTGCTCGGGATCAACTGTTTCGGGTAGGCCTCTCACCCTCAAGTTGTGGCGTCTCCCACGATTGTCTAAGTCCTCCACGTGTCTTTGGAGGTCTCATAATTGCAGGGTATGTGTGTTCACACCAGGTCGAACCTTCCACGTTTCCTTTTGTTGGTGAGCAGCTCCACTTCATGTACCCTGCCCGACAGCGTCCGGATATCGTGGTCAGTGACGGCCGCGAACAACATGTCCTTGATGTCCGCCGCTATGGTGCAGAGGTCGTTCAGACTCGGTTGCTGTAGTGATGACCAGGGATGAGCCGAACACCCCCCTGTTCGGTTCGCACCAGAACCTGCGAACAGACAAAATGTTTGTGTAAACTTTAGAACCCTATTAAATACAATGGACTCGAACGTTCGAAATCTAAAGTGTTAATTATAAAGGCTAATATGCAAGTTATTGTCCTAAAAAGTATTTGGGGACCTGGGTCCTGCCCCATGGGACATGTATCAATGCAAAAAGAAGTTTTAAAAACGGCCGTTTTTTCGGGAGCAGTGATTTTAATAATGCTTAAAATGAAAAAATAAAAGTGAAATATTCCTTTAAATTTCGTACCTGGGGGGTGTGTATGATATGCATGTGAAGTGGCGCATGTTTCCCGTGCTTAGAACTGTCCCTGCAAAAAATGTCATTTTTGAAAGAAAAAAATGCATTTAAAACTGACTCGTGGCTATTAATGAATTGTCAGCTCCCGGCAATACATACAAAAGTCATTGATAAAAAAAAAAAAAAAAGCGTGGGGGTTCCCCAGAATTCAATTACCAGGCCCTTCAGGTCTGGAATGGATATTAGCACTTTAGATTTCTCCCATAGATTTTTCGAATTTGCCGCGAACACCCCAATTTGTTCGCTGTTCGGCGAACGGGCGAACAGGCAATGTTCGAGTCGAACATGAGTTCGACTCGAACTCGAAGCTCATCCCTAGTGATGACATCTGTCCCTCCATGAGGGAGGGAGACGGGCTGGCAGGAGTCGGGTTGTTAGTGGGGAGGTTTGGCACGGACGTAGGTGCCGGTGAAGACGCCGCCATGCTGCTTGCCTGTGTCCGGAAGATCTCTGGGATATTCTGGCTGATATGCCTGCTGGTGTCTCGGGGCGAGTGGAATCTGGTGGCCGAGTTCCCACGGGATAAAGTGCCCATTCTAGAAGCCTGGGTCGCTGCGTGGATCCTCTGTATAAGCTTAGATATGGCTAATGTCTGACGAAACTCAAGGTCTAAGCAGCCATCTTCCTCAAAGGCAAACCACGGCCCAGTTCTGGGGTTTTAATACCTTTAAAACACAGCCATTTTGCTCATGACCACAATTTGTCAAGTCAAGCAAATTTGACTGCAACATAGTTTTCTGGAGGGGTTGGAGGGGGTCTTTAACAAACCTAGAAACAACTCTGCATAGAAATACACATACCATGGCCAATTAACTAATATATATATATATATATATATATATATATGCAAATTGCTGGAAGCAGACAATGTGAGATTTGCACATTTCTTAGTGTTCTGCCTCAGTTCGCTAATTATAGACATAACTTTTCATATAACGTATTAATGCTTAAAGCATGCTTAGCTTTAATTTTAACTGTTTTTATGCAAGAAGTGTATATCAGCCACGTCAAAGTGTCAGTGCAGCATGGAAACAAGACCCAAAATATATCACTGCACTGGTACATTTTCAGCTCAATAATTATTTTATAGAAGGCTCCAACATATGTGGCATTTTCTTTACATAACCTAACCCTTTTCTAATTAACATCAGATAACACCATAACAAAAACCCTTAACATTCAGACAGCTGAACAATCTTGGGATTTAATTATGTGTTTTATTGTCTACAGCTGTAGACATGGCAAGATGTAAAATGCTAACAGGAACATTAATGGTCCCGATTAATCAAAACTTTTTTTTAAATAAAGCAGCTGCCTATAGACATTAGAGGGTGGTCAGTGGTGTCGGCATGATTTGACCAGTTAAAAAAAAAAATCTTCAATGACATTTATATGTAAAGTAGGGGTAGGTAGTAAAGCCAAACACATGTGGCCTGATCATATCCCAAGAAGAAACAATTGAAACAAAAAATATCCAACACTAATGCCATTTTTTTCTGGTATTGTCTAGCGATAGCAATAGATGTGAAAATGGTTGGGCAAGTATAATATTACACCTATGAGTCTGTATTGACCCCCATTTTCTAATATGGGGCTTTTTTATCAGAGTGTTTGCCTGTTGTTCCATAACACCCATCACATTCAATGTATGATCTCCAACTATCATTTTCGAATAAAGCTTGAATTTTAATAAGTAGTATGGAGTAATGCATACGGTTCTTGTAAAAGTAAATATATGTGCAAAAACAAAAATTATATTTGAGTGGAAACAAGTGAAATTATTTCAGCAAAATAAATTATGACACAACAATTTTGATGATTAGATTTCTCAGAGTAGGAACATCTCAACTTTACTCACTGATCTGTCCAATTTTCATTTAGATAATATAATAAACCAAAATAATTTAAATTTGTATGCAATCAGACATGCTTTTGAACTCATAATTTAGTGTAAATCTAAAGGAAATTGAAGAACAATGTATAATATATGGCCAGCATAAATAAAGGGGAGTTGAATGTTATCAGTTATGTTTATGTGGCAATTAGGGATGAGCTCGGTGTTCGAGTCGAACATAAGTTCGACTCGAACATCGGCGAACAACGAACGATTTGGGCCGTTCGCGCCAAATTCGAGTGACGCGAACGGCCCACAATACACTGCGCCATTGCAGTGTAATCCCGGCGCTGTGATTGGCCAAGCATGCACTGTGACCCTGCATGCTTGGCCAATCACAGCGCCGGCAGCGAGGAAAGCAATGATTGGCCACAGGCAGGATGCCTGTGGCCAATTATAGCTGAGGGGTTTAGTACACGCCCCACACTATAAAAGGCCGTCAGCGCAGCGGCCTTGTGTAGTTTGTTCCGGAGCAGGGAAAGTGAAGGATAGGCAGGGACAGTGTCAAATCTATTCTTTGCTAAACCTTGTGTGTAGGGACAGAGAAGCATAGGCAGGGAGAGTGTCAGTGTCATATTCTTTGCTAAACCTTGTGTGTAGGGATAGAGAAGGATAGGCAGGGAGAGTGTCAGTGTCATATACTTTGATAAACCTTGTGTGCAGGGAGAGAGAAGGATAGGCAGGGGACAGTGTCAGTGTCATATTCTTTGCTAAACCTTGTGTGCAGGGAGAGAGAAGGATAGGCAGGGAGAGTGTCAGTGTCATACACTTTGATAAACCTTGTGTGCAGGGAGAGAGAAGGATAGGCAGGGGACAGTGTCAGTGTCATTGTTGCTAAGCCTCCTGCACATTATACACCTGAAGTTAGCCAGTATTGCTGCTTTTTCCTGGTGTGTTACACCAACAGGCATTTGCGGCACTTACAATGGGCGGAGTGTGCCTCCTGATCATATTACACCTGAAGTTAGCCCGTATTGCTGCTTTTTCTTGGTGTGTTACACCAACAGGCATTTGCGGCACTTACAGCGGGCGGAGTGTGCCTCCTGATCATATTACACCTGAAGTTAGCCCGTATTGCTGCTTTTTCCTGGTGTGTTACACCAACAGGCATTTGCGGCACTTACAGCGGGTGGAGTGTGCCTCCTGATCATATTACACCTGAAGTTAGCCTGTATTGCTGCTTTTTCCTGGTGTGTTACACCAACAGGCATTTGCGTCACTTACAGCGGGCGGAGTGTGCCTCCTGATCATATTACACCTGAAGTTAGCCTGTATTGCTGCTTTTTCCTGGTGTGTTACACCAACAGGCATTTGTGTCACTTACAGCGGGCGGAGTGTGCCTCCTGATCATATTACACCTGAAGTTAGCCTGTATTGCTGCTTTTTCCTGGTGTGTTACACCAACAGGCATTTGCGGCACTTACAGCGGGCGGAGTGTGCCTCCTGATCATATTACACCTGAAGTTAGCCTGTATTGCTGCTTTTTCCTGGTGTGTTACACCAACAGGCATTTGCGGCACTTACAGCGGGCGGAGTGTGCCTCCTGATCATATTACACCTGAAGTTAGCCTGTATTGCTGCTTTTTCCTGGTGTGTTACACCAACAGGCATTTGCGGCACTTACAGCGGGCGGAGTGTGCCTCCTGATCATATTACACCTGAAGTTAGCCTGTATTGCTGCTTTTTCCTGGTGTGTTACACCAACAGGCATTTGCGGCACTTACAGCGGGCGGAGTGTGCCTCCTGATCATATTACACCTGAAGTTAGCCTGTATTGCTGCTTTTTCCTGGTGTGTTACACCAACAGGCATTTGCGGCACTTACAGCGGGCGGAGTGTGTCTCCTGATCATATTACACCTGAAGTTAGCCTGTATTGCTGCTTTTTCCTGGTGTGTTACACCAACAGGCATTTGCGGCACTTGCAGCGGGCGGAGTGTGCCTCCTGATCATATTACACCTGAAGTTAGCCTGTATTGCTGCTTTTTCCTGGTGTGTTACACCAACAGGCATTTGCAGCACTTACAGCGGGCGGAGTGTGCCTCCTGATCATATTACACCTGAAGTTAGCCTGTATTGCTGCTTTTTCCTGGTGTGTTACACCAACAGGCATTTGCGGCACTTACAGCGGGCGGAGTGTGCCTCCTGATCATATTACACCTGAAGTTAGCCTGTATTGCTGCTTTTTCCTGGTGTGTTACACCAACAGGCATTTGCGGCACTTACAGCAGGTGGAGTGTGCCTCCTGATCATATTACACCTGAAGTTAGCCTGTATTGCTGCTTTTTCCTGGTGTGTTACACCAACAGGCATGTGTGGCACTTACAGCGGGCGGAGTGTGCCTCCTGATCATATTACACCTGAAGTTAGCCTGTATTGCTGCTTTTTCCTGGTGTGTTACACCAACAGGCATTTGCGGCACTTACAGCGGGCGGAGTGTGCCTCCTGATCATATTACACCTGAAGTTAGCCTGTATTGCTGCTTTTTCCTGGTGTGTTACACCAACAGGCATTTGCAGCACCTACAGCAGGCGTAGTGTGATTCCTGCAAAATATACTCCTGAAGCTAGGCCTTATTGCTGGTTTTCCCATTTCCCTGCAGGCCATTAGAATGTCTGGAAGGCAAACAAGGAGAGGCAGACAGTCAGGAGCCAATAAAAGAGGGCAAGCAGGCTCTGTGTCTAGAGACAACAGTGCTGGTCGTGGACGCGGTGCATCACCATCAGTACATGGCCATGGGACACGCTTGTCCTTCTTTTCGGCAACTGGACGTGTTGAGCCGCATCATGCAGAAGACTTGGTAGAGTGGATGACCAAGCCCTCCTCATCCTCCTCATCCTCTCTCACCCAGGCTCAGGGTACTGGCAAAGCAGCTGCCAAAGCGTCCTCTTCCCTGGTATCAATGTCATCATCAGTCACTCCTTCCCTAGACCAACCATGTCCTCCTGAGGAGTCCCCGGAACTGTTTGAGCACAGTGTTGGGTACATGCTCCAGGAGGATGCCCAGCGTTTCGAAGGGTCTGATGATGATACCCAGCTAGAGGAAGGCAGTAGCGTGAGAGCAGAGAGAGGGGATGCTCAAGAAGGACACCAATCTGGCAGTCATGTTCCAGCAGCTGCAGCATACTGCCAGAATGGCTCCAGTGATGAGGAGGGAGGGGATGATGAGGTCACTGACTCCACGTGGGTGCCTAATAGGAGAGAGGAGGAGGTGGAGGAGGAGGATGAGGAGGAGGCACATCTCCAATGAGGCAGGATGCCCTCGGGGGGCCAGCGTAAGGGCAGCACACCGACGGAATCACACCGCAGAGCTCCGCCTGTGCAGGGCGCTGCCTCTGCCCGTTGTTCAAAAAGTTCTTTGGTGTGGGCCTTTTTTGAGTCGAGTGCATCAGATCACACAGCTGCTGTTTGCAACATATGTCTCAAGCGTATATCGCGTGGCCAAAACATCACCCGCTTGGGCACCACATGCTTGACCAGACATATGTTGACCTGCCATGCAGCTCGTTGGCAAGCCTACCTTAAAGACCCACACCAAAGAACAAAGTGGACCTCTTCTTGCACCCCATCAGCTGGGATCTCCAACCCCACTATACCTTCAGTCCTCTCTGAAACCTGCACTGAGAGGAATGAAGGTATAGAATTAGGTGTGTCACAGCCAAGTACTTGCGGGCACTCTGCTAGCAGTACACCGACGTCCGATTCTAGCAGGCAAATTTCCCTGCCCCAGCTGCTGGACCATCAAAAGAAGTTCACTCCCAGCCATCCACATGCCCAGCGGTTGAATGCTAGCTTGGCTAAATTGCTAGCGCTTCAACTGCTGCCTTTTTAGTTGGTAGACTCGGCCCCCTTCCGTGAGTTTGTGCAATGTGCGGTTCCTCAGTGGCAGGTTCCCAAACGCCACTTTTTCTCACAGAAGGCGATTCCGGCTCTCTACCGGAATGTGGAAGGCAATGTCTTGGCCTCGCTGGACAGGGCGGTCAGCGGTAGGGTGCATATTACCGCTGACTTATGGTCCAGCAGGCATGGAGAGGGACGTTACCTTTCTTTCACGGCCCATTGGGTCACTCTTTTGGCAGCTGGGAAGGATGCAGGACAAGGTGCAGTACTGTTGGAGGTTGTTCCACCGCCACGCCTCCAAAATGCTACTACTGGTTGTGACACACCTCTGTCCTCCACCCCCTCCTCTTCTTCTTCCTCCATGGCCTCTTCCTGTGCTTTGTCCTCGGAACCAGCGGTGCTCCGTAGGCGTTCAAGGGGCTACGCAAGTACGCAGGCAAAAAGATGCCATGCCGTGCTTGCGCTGGTGTGTTTGGGGGACAGGAGCCACACTGGGGCAGAGGTTCTGTCTACTCTGCAGGGGCAGGCCGAGAGGTGGTTGACGCCACGCCAGCTTAAGCCAGGAATGGTAGTTTGCGACAATGGCACCAACCTCCTCTCCACTCTCCGACAGGGACAACTGACCCATGTGACCTGTGTGGCTCACGTCCTTAACCTGGTGGTGCAGCGGTTCTTGGGCAGGTACCCGGGCTTACAGGATGTCCTGAGGCAGGCCAGGAAAGTCTGTGTGCATTTCCACAGATCTTATAATGCCAGTGCTCGCCTGGCTGAGCTGCAAAAGGAGTTGAACCTGCCCAAGAACCGCCTTATATGTGACATGCCCACCAGGTGGAACTCAACGTTGGCCATGCTGCAGCGGCTGCACACGCAGCAGAGGGCCATCAATGAGTACCTGTGCGACTACGGCACCAGGACAGGGTCAGGGGTGCTCGTTTTTCTTTCACCACGCCAGTGGGGCATGATCAGGGATGCATGCACTGTCCTGGCACCATTTGAGGAGGCCACGAGGATGGTGAGCAGTGACAGTGCATGCATCAGTGACACTGTACCTCTTGTCCACCTGTTGGAACATACGCTGCGTGGAATAATGGACAGGGCACTTGAGGCAGAACAGAGGCAGGAAGAGGAGGACTTCCTTGCCTCTCAAGGCCCCCTTTACCCAGACAGTGTTCCTTCTGTCCCACCCATCGCACAGGAAGAAGAGGAGGAGGAGGAGGATTGTGTCAGCATGGAGGTGGAGCCTGGCACTCAGCATCATCAGCAGCAGTCTTTTAGGGATGATTTACAGTCCCAAGAAACCAGTGGACTTGTACGTGGCTGGGAGGAGGTGGCTGCGGATCAAGTCGTCCTTAGTGACCCAGAGGACTCCGGACCGAATGCCTCAGCTAACCTACGCTGCATGGCCTCCCTGATCCTGCAAAGTCTGCGGAAGGATCCTCGTATTCTTCGGATCAAGGAGAGGGACCATTACTGGCTGGCCACTCTCCTTGATCCACGGTACAAGGGTAAGGTTGCGGACCTTATCTTACCATCGCAGAGGAAGCAGAGGATGAGACAACTCCGGGAGGCCTTGCAGAAAGGTCTGTGCAACGCGTTCCCAGAGACTGGGAGGTTACAAACTCCTGGTCCTGGACAACGAGTTGCTGAGGCTTCGGTCAGTCAAAGAAGGAGCGGTGGGGAAGGTGGCCGTTTGACCGATGCGTTCAGACAATTCTTTAGTCCGCAGCCCCAAGGTATGATCGGTTCCAGCAACCATCGCCAGCGTCTGATATACATGGTGCAGGAATACCTAGGGGCAAGGTCAGACTTGGACACCTTCCCCACCGAAAATCCTCTGGCTTACTGGGTCTTGAGGATGGATCACTGGCCAGAGCTTGCACAGTATGCAATTGAGCTACTGGCCTGTCCTGCATCCAGCGTTCTTTCAGAACGCACATTCAGTGCTGCTGGAGGATTTGTCACGGATCACAGGGTGCGCCTGTCCACCGACTCTGTTGATCGACTGACCTTCATAAAGATGAACCAGTCTTGGATCACCACCAGCTACCAAACACCTGAAGCTGATATAACAGACTAATTTATTTTCAAATGTCACATCCCTTCAAGACTGATGCTGATGCTGAGAGACTGCCCTGTTATGTTGACTGACTATCCTCCCCCTCCTCAATGATCCGATTGATGATGATAGCTTGGAAGAACATTTTTGTTTCTGGGTGCCGCCACCAGTGGCTAAGGCCCAATTTTTCAGCCCCTGTTTAACAGGGGCATGTAATTAAAAAATTTTATGCAATGCTTTGCAGCAGGGCTCATTTCTGCACTCCAACTAGAGTATCTGGGAGAGGTTGCAGTGTCGTGGCACCAGCACTAGTGGCTAAGGCCCAATTTTTCAGCCCCTGTTTAACAGGGGCGTGTTATTACAATTTTTGATGCAATACTTTGCAACAGGCTCATTGCTGTGCTCCAAGTACAGTATCTGTGAGGGGTTGCAGTGTTGTGGCACCAGTGCCTAAGGCCCAATTTTTTGTTTAACAGGGGCATGCAATTACAATTCTTGATCTAATAATTCACAGCAGGGCCCATTCCTGCGCCCACCAAGAGTAACTGTGAGGCCTTACAGTGTTGTGTCAACACCACCACCACCAAAGGCCCAATTTTTTAGCCCCTGTTCAACAGGGGCATGCAATTACAATTCTTGATCTAATAATTCACAGCAGGGCCCATTCATGCGCCCACCAAGAGTAACTGTGAGGGCTCACAGTGTTGTGGCAACACCAACATGTAAGGGGCAAATTTCAGCTGAGTATATACGGCAGGCCCCTACTTTCAAACATCCAACTTACAAACGACTCCTCCTTGCAAACGGAAGGATACAACAGGAAGTGAGAGGAAATCTACCCCTAGGAAGGCAAATTCTCTCCTGTAAGAGTTAATATGGGAAAAAAAGTGTCTCCTCTCCACTGATGCTTTATCACCAATTCTTGTTTCAATAAAAACCCCAAATTTTCAAAAAACATTTGTCATTAGGACGGAAAGTGAGGTGAACTGTTCTGAACAGGTGCACACTGCACAGACAGCAAAACAAATGTTACAGGGGTGATAACCCTTCCCTATGTTTTCCAAAAAGCTTAAAAATAGATTTTTTGGCTGGAGCTACACTTAAACAATGTACCTGTTCAAAATTACAAACAGATTCTACATAAGAACAAACCTACAGTCCCTGTCTTGTATGCACCGCCTGTATACGGCTGTTCAGAGTATATAGGGCCTTTTTTATTTTGTGTGCGGGTTCCCCTTAATATCCATACAAGACCCAAAGGGGCTGGTAATGGGCTGGGGTAGGGGGGGGGGGGCTGTGATGGGGTAGCTATGCCATTTTTCTTAAAGATTTTCATCCATATTACCGGGACCAGACATTACATTAAAGCCGCAAGCAGTTTTAAATGGCTTTTTTTCCTTTAGAAATGTAATTTTGTGAAGGGACAGTTCTAAACACGGGAAACACGTGGCACTTCACAGGCATACTTTAGACACCCCCCAGGTACGATATTTAAAGGAATATTCACTTTTTTTTTTCACTTTATGCATCATTAAAATGACTGCTCCCGAAAAACGGCCGTTTTTAAAACTTTTTTTTGGATTGATACATGTCCCCTGGTGCAGAACCTAGGTTCCCAAACCCTTTTTAGGACAATAACATTCATAATAGTCGTTATAATTAGCACTTTAGATTTTGAACGTTCACATCCATTGTATTTAATAGGGTTCTAAAGTTCGTGCAAACTTTCGGTCCGTTCGCGGGTTCTGGTGCGAACCGAACCCGGGGGTGTTCGGCTCATCACTAGTGGCAATAGGTGAACTTGAATCACTCATATATAGTCCCTTCTCACACAGTATATGTATAAAACCTTATGAAGTCAGTTTTTTATTCTATATGTTTTTAGTAGAATGAATACTAACCTCATCTTCTTTTAAAACTCAGGACCTGTACATTTTCAGGCTCAGAAGTCCTTGCAGGCTTCACTTGAGTAATGCGATAATCATATGGACCCTAATAAGACAGAGAGGGCTTTACTGTGCAAGGAACCATACTCATCTTGAGATCTGACAAGGGTGGGGTTGGTGTGAGTTGCAATACTGCCATGCCAAAGTTACTTTGGAGCTGTGGGCAGTATGACCAATGGCTTTGCAGGGATCAGCACATGGTGGCTAGGCTGCCATTCCACAGTTCTCAGCAGTTGGCAGATTACCATTGGCTTCTCTGGATGTCCACCCAAACTGGTCTAATTATAATGGGCCCTAAATGGCCACCCAAATTATAATCCACCACTGAAGCCATCATTTCAGATAGCTGCAACTCTGTCCGCCCAAGTGTGTATTTCACATTCACCTCTTATGCCTTACTATCACACAAGAGAGTTAACCAAAAACTGAAGAATTAATTTTAGATCAAGAATACAAGTATTGCTTTTGCAGGTATTGCATCTAACCCCACATTTTACATTTAATTATGTATCTGTAACCAATTTGGAGAGAAAGCCAATTTAAAAGGCGTGTGATTAATAGCCCACACATTTTCACAGGCACCTAATTTAAATGTCTATATAATACATAAGCACAATTTGAAGTTCAGCTGGGTGTTTGCTTTTCCTGAGTGAAGTGCCGAATGCAGAGACTTTTAACTCTTTCTGTACCATAAATCTGCTGGCTGCCTATGTAGATTTTCTATCAGGCACAAAAAATATTCACAATTAAACAAAAATAAGAATTTGTCCACTCAAACAGGTATTTTTGGGACATACACACATGATGAGTCTCCAGCAAATACCTTTTAGATGTTCTGTTTGCATAACGGAAATTAAAAGAGCACTGTTGCCTACTTGAGTCAGGCCATAAAAAAAAAACATATCAGTTTAAAATGAAGGTTCACAGTGAAAAAGGTTAATGTATTTTTAGAGAATTAATTTGCATTAAAATATTTCAAGCAGTGAAAGTGTGAAGATGTTATCCTTAACTAATAATAGAGTTTTAGGTTGATTATAACAAGCTAATATAAATCAAAAAGGCTTTTGTCTTGGAGTTCATATTTGAGCTTAATGCCCTAATGCTCTACAGGCATGCTCCTTGTAGGTCTCATGCTATGGCTCTCCCACTGCTGTCAGCATATGTGCACGCCTGCTGCAGTAATGAATTTCAGGAGCTCTTATAATTGACTGTTTACCATTGAATAAAGCATGTGAAAATAATAACTTAAAGTAAATATTATTTCAACTTGATAGCTAAATATTTAGTAGTGGTTTAACCCCTATGGCTAGTAGACCATTGACTCTTAGAAAAGAAATAAAATACTTTCCAGTTGTGGAACACCTACAGAGATGATTTACACCAGATTTAACCTATTGGATTAACACATTGCTGCTGTCCCTGCAGGAGTTGGTCATTAGCATTCTCTGAAGTCTGACAAAATATGATTTTATAACATCTTAAAAGAAAAGATAAGAAATATGAATATTCCAAGTAATGATTGGAAAACATTAGATCTAATCTACTTACCCTATAATCCTTTTCCTGAGTATTAGAGACAAGGTGCAGTTAATTTAATGACTCTTAAATTGTTGGATAATAAAAAAGACAGTTAAAAGACCAACTCCTGCCAAACAATAAAATACATAGCTGATACGCATATACACCGTTCATTCATAACATTATGACCACTGACAACACTGATTATTTCATTACAATGGCACCTGAAAGTGGGTGGATTATATAAGGAAGCAAGTGAACATGTTGTTCCCGAAGTTGATGTGTTTAAAGCAAAATAAATAGGCAAGCATAAGGATTTGAGCGACTTTGACAGGGGTCAAATTGTATTGGCTAGATGACTGGGTCAGAGCAACTCCAAAACTGCGGCTCTTGTAGGATGTTCACAGTCTGCAGGGGTCAAGACTTACCAAAAGTGGTCCAAGGAAGGAAAACCGGTAAAGCAGCAACAGGGTCATGGGCGGCCAATAGGCTCATTGATGTACGTGAAGAGCGAAGGCTGGCCTGTGTAGCCTGATCCAATAGAAGAGCTACTGTAGCTCAAATTACTCAAAGTTAATGCATATATATATATATATATATATATATATATATATATATATATATATATATACATGCATTGCAGAAATGCAGCCCCAAACTTGCAAGAAACCTACACTATGCTTCACTGTTGCCTGATGATGATAATTATTGTATGCTGTCCAAAATTTGGTGAAGAAACTACCTCCTTCTACAGCCAAATATTAAAAATTTTGACTCACCAGTTCTGTGCTGATGGACATCTTCCGACGTGCAAGGAAATTAAGCATGATGTGGCTTTCATCTGCTGCATTAAGTTAACTTGGCTGACCACTATGTCTATGGCCCTTAATATTGCCCGATCAATGGTGTCCTCAATGCTGAGAAATACAGGCAGATACTTATCCATGATGCCATACCATTGGGGAGGTGTGTGATTGGCCCCAAATGTATTCTGCAGCAGGACAACAACCTCAAACATACAGCCAATGTCATTAAGAGCTATCTTCAGCATAAAGAGGAACAAGGTGTCCTGGAAGTGATAGTTTGGCCCCTACAGAGCTCTAATCTCAACATCATTGAGTTGTCTGGGATTACATGAAGAGACAGAAGGATTTGAGGTATCCTACATCCATAGATGATCCATAGTTAGTTTGCCGAGATGTTTGGAACAACCTACTTCCTTCAAAAACATAGTGCACGTGAAACTAGAAGATTTGATGTTGTTTTGAAGCCAAAGAGTAGTCACACCAAATATTGATTTGATTTAGATTTTTCCTCTGTTCGCTCACTTTTGCATTTTGTAAATTGATAAAAATAAACAATTCAAATATATATTCTTATAAGCATTCTTACTTTACAGCATTTCTTCACCTACCTAAAACTTTTGCACAGTACTGTTTCCATATATGTATATATTGGATACAATTTGTATTGAATACATCACCATTTTTCTAGGTAAATGCGTATATATACGCATTTACCATGAGTGAAAGAAATGTTTTTGTGTTATCATTCACATTCTCTGAAAAATGGCCAAGAAATCATACATTATATAAATATATATATATATATTGGATAAAATTTGTATTGAATACATTCTTTCACTCATGGGTAGTGTTTGACTGAAGCCATTTATTATCAATCAACAGTGTTTACTCTTTTTAAATCATAATGGCAACAGAAACTACCCAAATGCCCCTTGTCAAAAATGTACATAACCCGGTGATTTTGGCCTCATAACATGCACACCAGTTTACACAAAGAGTTTTGAATGGCTATTAAAAGTAACCATCCTCCCCTGTTAACAGTTTGCTTGTAATTAGTGTGTGTGTATAAAAGGTCAATGAGTTTCTAGACTCCTGACAGACCCTTGCGTCTTTCATGCAGTGCTGCACTGATGTTTCTGGATTCTGAGTCACAGGGAAAGCAAAAGAATTGTCAAAGGATCTGCGGGAAAAGGCAGTTGAACTGTATAAAACATTAAAGGGACATAAAAAGATATCCAAGGATTTGAGAATGCCAATCAGCAGTGTTCAAATTCTAATCAAGAAGTGGAAAATGAGGGATTCTGTTGAAACTAAACCAAAGTCAGGTAGACCAACTAAAATTTCAGCCACAACTGCCAGGAAAATTGTTCGGGATGCAAAGAAAAACCCACAAATAACATCAGGTGAAATACAGGACTCTGAAAACATGTGGTGTGGCTGTTTCAAGATGCACAATAAGGTGGCACTTGAAGAAAGATGGGCGGCATGGTCGAGTCGCCAGAAGAAAGCCATTACTACACAAATGCCACAAAGTATCCTGCTTACAATACAACAAACAGCACAGAGACAAGCCTCAAACCTTCTGGCACAAAGTAATTTGGAGTGATGAGAACAAAATTTTGCTTTTTGGCCACAACCATAAATGCTACATTTGGAGAGGAATCAACAAGGCCTATGATGAAAGGTACACCATTCCTACTGTGAAACACAGAGGTGGATCGCTGATGTTTTGGGGATGTGTGAGCTACAAAGGCACAGGAAGTTTGGTCAAAATTGATGGCAAGATGAATGCAGTACATTATCAAAAAATACTGGAGGAACATTTGCATTCATCAGCCAGGAAGCTGCACATGAGACGTACTTGGACATTCCAACATGACAATGATTCAAAACACAAGACCAAGTTGACCTGTCATTGGCTACAGCAGAATAAAGTGAAGGTTCTGAAATGGCCATCTCAGTCTCCTAACCTCAATATCATTGAGACACTCTGGGAAGATCTCAAACATGCAGTTCATGCAAGACAGCCCAAGAATTTACAGGAACTGGAGGCTTTTTGCCAAGAGGAATGGGCAGCTTTACCATCTGAGAAGATAAAGAGCCTCATCCACGAATACCACAAAAGACTTCAAGCTGTCATTGATGTTAAAGGGGTCAATATACTGTATTAGGAACTGGGGTATGTAAACTTTTAATCAGGGTCATTTGGGTAGTTTCTGTTGCCATTATGATTTAAAAAGAGTAAACACAAGTGAGTACATCCCTAAGTGAAAATGTCCAAATTGGGACCAAAGTGTCAATATTTTGTGTGGCCACCATTATTTTCCAGGACTGCCTTATCCCTCTTGGGCATGGAGTTCACCAGAGCTTTAGAGGTTGTCACTGGAGTCCTCTTCCACTCCTCCATGACGACATCACAGAGCTGGTGAATGTTAGAGACCTTGTGCTTCTCGACTTTCCGTTTTAGGATGCCCCACAGATTCTCAATAGGGTTTAGGTCTGGAGACATGCTTGGCCAGTCCATCACCTTTACCCTCAGCTTCTTTAGCAAGGCAGCGGTCATCTTGGAGGTGTGTTTGGGGTCGTTATGTTGGAATACTGCCCTGCGGTCCAGTCTCCGAAGGGAGGGGATCATGTTCTGCTTCAGTATGTCACAGTACATGTTGACATTCATGGTTTCTTCAATGAACTGTAGCTCTCCAGTGCCGGCAAGCTTGTTCTTTGGGAGGTCAAAAGCCATTGCCATGATCCTCACCCAACACATTGCGTCCTAACTGACATCACACCCCAGATGAGACGCATTGGAGTTCATCCGACTGAAGTGTGATCCTCCATCATCCATCCTTTGAGGTCTATCCTCCAAGTCCTCATTATGCCTGTTTGACCCATGCGCTGTATGGTACATGTGTCCAGTCCACCTAATCTAGTAAGCGTGCCAACCTTACTTCTTTTGACTGCACTTCATGATCAAGCACCTTTTTCAAGATGTATTATTATTATTATTTTTTCAAATGATTTACTTGTGTTGATGCATATTCACACCGTAATGGTATATTTGATCAAGATGGACTAATACTTTATGCCATGATCTATCTCAAATCTTTAAATTAATTGTCAGATTTGTTTTTCATCTCTTTAATTATTTTTATTTTTTGCACTTTGAGCGCTTGATGTACCCGATGCAATAATAAAGGGATTTTTATAACAGCTTACCTGTAAAATCCTTTTCTTGGAGTATATCACGGGACACAGAGCGACTTAGTCATTACTAATGGGTTATATAGTTTACCTTCAGGTGCTGGCACTGGCAACTTCCAAACCGGAAGTACCCTCCCCTATATAAGCCCCTCCCATCCGGGAGCACCTCAGTTTTGTAGCAAAGCAATAAGTGTCCCAAAAAGAGGGGTGGGAGCTCTGTGTCCCGTGATGTACTCCAAGAAAAGGATTTTACAGGTAAGCTGTTATAAAAATCCCTTTTTCTTTTTCGTACATCACGGGACACAGAGCGACTTAGTCATTACTAATGGGACATCCCAAAGCAATGCCAAATGAGGGGGGGATACATAAGCTGGGTGCCATCAGGCATGAGGATCTTTTGCGGCCTGCAACACACTGCGCCCAAAGGCGACATCCTCCTGACTTCTAACGTCTACCTGGTAGAATCTAGTAAACGTGTGTACTGAAGACCATGTTGCGGCCTTACAGACTTGAGCCAGGGAGGCCTGGTGATGCACTGCCCATGAAGTTCCAACTGCTCTTGTGGAGTGCGCCCTAACTTTGAACGGAGGCGGTCTCTTTCTCAAGCCATAGGCTTGTATTATGACCTGTCGAATCCACTTGGCTAAAGTAGATTTTGATGCTGCCTGACCCTTTCTAGGGCCTTCCGGCAGAATAAACAAAGTATCCGTTCTGCGAATCTGAGCAGTGGCTTTTAGATAAGCTTTAACTGCTCTTACTACATCCAAAGAATGCAATAACTTTTCCTCTACCGAGCTAGGTTTGGGGAAAAAAGAAGGAAGAACCACATCTTGGTTCAAATGAAACCTCGATACCACCTTAGGAAGAAAGGCTGGATGAGGACGTAATACTACTCTGTCCTTATGGACAACCAGATATGGCTCCTTACAGGAAAAGGCGGCAAATTCCGATACTCTTTTAGCCGAACAAATGGCTACTAAGAAAATCAATTTCCTGGTGAGAAGAACCAAGGAAATGTGTTGCAATGGTTCAAACGGTTGTTTCTGTAGAACCGACAGAACCAGGTTTAAGTCCCATGGACAGATGGGAATACTAACCGGAGGGCTAATACGCATCACTCCTTGTATGAAAGCTTTGACTAGTGAATGCGAAGCCAAGGGCCTTTGAAAAAATATTGACAAGGCCGAAATCTGACCCTTGATAGTACTCAAGGCCAGCTTCCTATCTACAGCCCACTGTAGGAAGTCCAAAATTCTACCTATCACGTACTTACGTGGATGCCATTTCCTGGCCTCACACCACGTAATGTACGCCTTCCAGACCCTATAATAGATCTGCCTGGATACCGGCTTCCTGGCATTGATCATGGTAGATACCACAGAATTAGAGAGCCCTCTCTTTTTCAGAATGTGGGCTTCAATAGCCAGGCCGTCAAACCTAGGGCTGGTAAGGAAGGGTGGTATATCGGTCCTTGCGACAGCAGGTCCGGACGATGTGGGAGGGTCCAAGGACTCCTCACTGACATTTTTACAATCTCCGCGTACCATGCCCTTCGGGGCCACGCTGGAGCCACCAGAATCACTGGTTTCTTTTCTACCCTGATTCTGCGGATTAATCGCGGTAACAATTGTGGCGGTGGGAATGCATATATCAGCTTGAACTGATCCCAAGGGAACACTAGGGCATCCGAGCCGCAAGCTAGGGGATCCCTTGTGCGAGACACAAATCTGTCCACCTTTGCGTTGAATCTGGATGCTAGCAGATCTACATCCGGTGTTCCCCACCACTGGCATATTGCCTGGAAAACCTCGGGGTGAAGAGACCATTCCCCCGGGCATAATTGTTGGCGACTTAAAAAGTCCGCTCTCCAATTTTCCACTCCTGGGATGAAAACCGCGGATATGGCTGGGACATATCTTTCTGCCCACTCCAGGATGCAATCTGCTTCCCTCTGGGCTGCACGACTCCTGGTGCCACCCTGGTGATTGATATATGCCACTGCTGTGGCATTGTCTGATTGAATTCTGACAGGGGACCCTTGGAGTTTGGATGTCCATGCTACTAGGGCATACCGGGCTGCTCGTATCTCTAAGAGATTGATGGGCAGGGCCTTTTCTGCTTCTGACCACTTGCCCTGGAGAGACCATTGCTCCAGTACTGCCCCCCAGCCTATGAGGCTGGCATCTGTAGTGACCACCTTCCAAGAAACCGGACTGAAGGGTTTCCCTTTTTCCAGATTCTGGGGCACCAACCACCAATGGAGGCTCTTGCGAACGGAAGGGGACAGGGACATTGGTAAGTCTAAAGCCTGAACTTTTTTGTTCCAGGCTGACAGTATGGCCCTTTGCAAATTCCTTGAATGGAATTGACCGTAGGGTACTGCTTCGAATGAAGCCACCATTTTTCCCAGCAGCCTCATGCACAGGCGTATGGATGGTTTTCTTTTTGTACCCACTAAGTGGGTCAAATCTTTTAAAGACGACACCTTCTCTGGAGGTAAGAAAATCTTTCTCTGATTTGAATCCAGCCTTAGCCCTAAGTATTCCAGACTTTTGACTGGTCTTAGAGCTGACTTGTCCCGGTTGATAATCCAACCGTGATATTCCAGATACTTGATTGTCTTGTGAATAGCTACTTCCAGCTTTTCCACTGAGTGGTCTATTAGTAGCAGGTCGTCTAGATATGCCATTATCGTTACACCTTGTGTTCTTAGATTGGCCAATAGTGGGGCCAGAACCTTTGTGAACACTCGTGGTGCTGTGGCCAGACCGAAAGGTAAGGCTCTGAACTGAAAATGGCGCCCTTCTACTGCAAAGCATAGAAATTTCTGGTGGGCCGGAAAGATGGGAATATGCAGATAAGCATCCCTTATGTCGATCGAGGCTAACCATTCCTGCCCTTGTAGGGCGGTGGCCACCGATCGGATCGACTCCATCCAAAAAGTCCTGATATTTAGGAACTTGTTTAGCCCTTTTAGATTTAATATGGGCCTCACATCCCCATTTGGTTTGGGGACTGTGAAAAGGTTCGAGTAAAACCCGAATCCGCTTTCTTCCAGGGGAACCTTCATGATTACACCTTGGAGCAATAGTTGTTCTAGTGCCAGAAGGAGGGATCCTCTCTTCTGGGGATCTCTTGGCACGTTTGACCTCATAAATTGGGCAGGAGGAGTGCCTTTTAACTCCAGCTTGTATCCCAGACTTACTGCGGAGAGCACCCATCTGTCTCTGATGGTGTCCCGCCAGGTCTCTGTGAACAACTGAAGCCTTCCCCCCACCCGATTGAGTGGGGGCAATGCTTCATGACTTGGGGGGAGGTTTTGTACCTCTCTTGATCCAGGGCTTCTTGTTACCCTGTGATTGTCCCTGATTTCTGCCCCCTGAATTTGACCGCGGAGGCCGTCGGAACTGTTTCACAGCCGATGTGCCCGGGACTGGAGAAGTAGGCCTCTTAAAAGAAGGACTTCTACTCTTGTTCTTAACCGGTAAGAGTGAACTTTTACCGGCAGAAATTTTCTGGATATATTTGTCCAGATCTTCTCCAAATAAGCGTTCTCCATGAAATGGGAAGCTAACCAGCAGTTTCTTACAGGGAGCTTCAGCAGACCAGTTTTTGAGCCACAGGAGCCTGCGCATATGTACTACAGACAGCGTAAAGCGGGAGGCCTGTTGGATTGTATCCTTTATGGCGTCCACCGCAAAACACAAGGCTCTAGGCAGGTCAGCTAGGGCAAGAGCCTGCTGATCTGGTAAGTCCCTCAAGACTTGTTTCAACTGATCTTTCACTGCTTGGCAGACTCCAATCGCTGCTACCGCAGGTTGTGTCACCATGCTTGCTGTAGAGAAAGCAGATTTTAGTAAAGACTCCAATTTTTTATCTATTGGGTCTTTGAACATTGGAACATTATCTACTGGACATGTCAGTGATTTGTTCACAGAAGAGATGGCTGCGTCCACTGTAGGGACCCTCCATTTTTTTATGAACTTATCCTCCATGGGATAGATCACCGGAAATCTCTTGGGGGGAGCAAATATTTTATCAGGATGCTCCCAATCCTGGTAAATAAGCCCTTCTAATAAAGGGTGGATTGGGAAGGAACAGACAGCCTGGGGAGCTTTTAGCGACCCCAGCGAGGAAACCGTAGTGGTTGATGGTTCCGCCAGAGGCATTTTAAATGCTGATCGGACCATGTTAGTCAGAGACTGAACCCATAATCTTTCAGCCTGAGATGCTGAGAAAGGTTCTTCCACTGTTGATTCCTCCATAACTGAATCAACCTCATCCTGATCCCCTTCAGGTAGGTCGATCTCTGTGTGGGGCTGTTCCTCCACTAACAGGCACTCTGAAGGAGGAGACGGAGATCGGACGCGCTTTCCCTGTGACAGGGAAGCAGCGATCAATGCTGTTAATCTCTCTTCCAATCCTCCCAGAGTTGAGGATAAAACCTCCTCTGTTATATATACAGGAGCAGGTGGACTGGGGACAGCTGCAGCACCAGGCACTCCTGCGGGGTTTCTACGGCTACTGACCTCTGAATTCTCAGGGGAGATTGGTGCAGTACAAGCATGCCCAATATCCTCAGAGCCCGATGGAGACCCCTTTGGCTTCCTGGAAGACTTATTTCCGGAGCGTCTGGACGACATATCCTTTAAGCACAAAGCTGAGGTATTCCTGTCGTCATACACCAATTTTGCTGGCAATAGTCTAACACAGGTGCTGCTATATACCAGCTGGTGTCCACTAAAGTGCCTTTCTATGGGGATGCCTGCATCAACCGCCTCTGTGTGCCACTGTTTGTTGCTAGCTCTGTTTGCATCCAGCTGACACTTGTACTGTGTCTTTATACAAGCTGGGACGCCTGCACATGCGCAGAAGCGCAGTGGCGCGCATCGAGCGTCATCCACCCGCCCCGCCCCTTTTTTTCATAGGAGGCGCGTGCACGCGCCCGCGCGCGCGCCCGTGCACCATTGGCGCCCTTTTCGAAAATCAAACAGGGACTAGGAGCCAGGGCCCTTTTTGCCGGAGGGCCTGTGCGGTGGATGAACGCAGCAACAGGGCAGAGGAAGTGGATTCCCACAGAGAAACTTACCAACTGCCTGGATCTTTTGACTTGAGAAAACCAAAGATCCACATGACAAGAAAAATGGACCACAGCGGCCTCTAGTGGTTTAACACAGGTACCGCGGTCCTCCTTTTTTTTTTTTTTTTTCTTGACTACTATTAAAATTTTACATTTTCAGTAGTTACAGGCATACACAGATATTAGCGGGAATACCGTTAGGTAACAGACAGAAAGACAAATTAGGCTTGAGGGTCTCCCAATAGAACCAAGTTCCTGGGGGCCCCCACTTACCTGTTCCCCGCCGCAGGACTCTGTTTGGTCCACAGAAGCCCAAACTTCACCTATCACGGCAGGCATTGTAATTAAACCTTCAGGGACCGGGTTCCCAAGGATTCCACTCCCCTGGACCTGTATAGCACCCTGCACAACAACATCTTGGTCGTGGGTATGACCAGAGCTCTGGATCCCAGGGTCCAGCCCTCCTAAGAGAGGCATTACAGGCAAAACCTTGCTCTTCTGCTGCAAGGCCCGGGTACCGACCGTTTAGCTATGAAGCTTTTTTGGTGGGATCTGGAACAGCTTACTAAGGCCCGTAAAAGAACCTGTACGCAAGCCCAGTGAAAACACATGTTACTCTTTGGCCAACACCTTAGACACTGGCAAAAAACTGAGGTGCTCCCGGATGGGAGGGGCTTATATAGGGGAGGGTACTTCCGGTTTGGAAGTTGCCAGTGCCAGCACCTGAAGGTAAACTATATAACCCATTAGTAATGACTAAGTCGCTCTGTGTCCCGTGATGTACGAAAAAGAAATACACTCTATTGTAACCTATATAGCTATTGCATATATGTATTATAATTAACTACCGTAATATACCAGAATATGCTAAGCCTAATGATATAATGTTAGCTATGAAGACAGACACATTTGCTTAGTAAACAAGTTACATTTATTTCCTTTAAAAGTAGGAATGTCATATACTAACAACAGATATCTATAAAGTCTATAACAATAATATTAATAATGAAAGATACTTATCCCCTCCTCTAGGTAAATCCTGCTGGCTGAGCTCCAGATGGAAAAAGAGCTAGGCCTCTGTGGGCCACATGGCTAGGCCCAAAATTGCAGTCAGAGCAAAGTCCCAGCAAGATAGATATACAGCCTCATGGCAGGCTTTTCGGCTTTGTCATCAATCTATTTGAAGCTTCTAGCACACCAGGTGGGCTGGAGACAAGCCCTGTTGCTATGCAGATTGTGATGTGTTCCAAAGCTTTGAATGTCTTTACAACTTGGGGTCATCTGGCTGTATGAATTAGGAAGTGAAATTCCAGATTAACTCATGTTGCCTTCAAACAGCGCTACACTATTGTTTTATATTTGGTTACTCACTTTGTGTCTACTGGAGTGTTGGCTGCTCACCTATTTCCCTATGCGCAATTTTTCTTTGATATATCCATTTTCATCAGACCACAGGACATGATTCCAGTAATCCATGTCCTTAGTCTGCTTGCCTTCAGCAAACTTTTTGTGGGCTTTCTTGTGCAACATCTTTAGAAGAGGCTTCCTTCTGGGACGACAGCCATGCAGACCAATTTGATGCAGTGTGCAGCGTATGGTCTGAGCACTGACAGGCTGACCCCCCACCCATTCAACCTCTGCAGCAATGCTGGCAGCACTCATACGTCTATTTCCCAAAGACAACCTGTGGATAAGATGTTGAGCACATGCACTCAACTTCTTTGGTCGACCATAGTAAAGCCTGTTCTGAGTGGAACCTGTCCTTTTAAACCGCTGTATTCTCTTGGCCACCATGCTGCAGCTCAGCTTCAGGGTCTTGGCAATCTTCTTATAGCCTAGTCCATCTTTATGTAGAGCAAAAATTCTTTTTTTCAGATCCTCAGAGAGTTCTTTGCCATGATGTGCCATGTTTAACTTCCAGTGATCAGTATGAAAGAGTGAGAGCGATAACACCAAATTTAACACACCTGCTCCCCATTCACACCTGAGACCTTGTAACACTAACGAGTCACATGACACCGGGGAGGGAAAATGGCTAATTGGGCCCAATTTGGACATTTTCACTTAGGGATGTACTCACTTATGTTTCCAGCGGCTTAGACATTAATGGCTGTGTTTTGAGTTATTTTGAGGAGAGAGCAATTTTACACTGTTATACAAGCTTTACACTCACTACTTTACATTGTAGCAAAGTGTCACATGAAGAGATATAATAAAATATTTACAAAACTGTGAGGGGTGTACTCACATTTGTGAGTTACTGTATATATATATATATATATATATATATATATGTGTGTAGCGGGGTGTTCCCCTTTAACGCAGAGAGACTACATTACCCAGAACCCCGTTCGGCAGTGTTTCCGCCGCAGAGACTCATGGGAGGGGTTATAAGAGGAGGAGGCAAGGCTGGGCTCGGCCTCTTTGGGACACGAGACTTCAGAGACTGATCCTCCTGTGCAGATGTGTCGGAGTGCAGGGCCTGAAGCCTGAGGCCTTGCGCAGCACCAAAGAGCCTTCCACCCCTCTGCGAGCCTGGGTGGCATCTGACTTCGCTCGACTACAGCCTTGTTGGATCGGGGACCCGATCGCTGAAGAGGCTGAGTGTGTGTGGGACACAGTTGGTGGAAGTTCCTGGACTGGAACCGTAGTCCGGGCGGGTGAGAGGGCATATGCCCAACTGATATACTGTTACTGCATATAGGCCTATAGACTGCCGTGGCCTACGAGTTATTCTTGGTATTCTTATTGAAGGCCCTTGTCGGAGCTGAACCTACTGTTCGTATAGCCGAGTTTCTACCCCATCTTTATCTACCCCATTGGATTACAAAGTTTGTACTCTGTTAATGTGCACCACCGTTAAAGATCTGCCGGTGAAGATAAAGGACTAAGTTGTAGATATCAGAACCAGGCCTGGTGGGGTTTCTAAGGTGTTTGGATTACTGCGCCACAGGGCACTTAGCTAACGGTCGCCCGCGTGGCGCACTTGTTATGTGTTAACCCTATAGTGTGTTAGTGTGGCTGGGCTCTGCATTACTAATGATTATTCTGTAAACTGTTATTGATGTTACCCTTTTCCTTACCAAGAGCTTAAGTAAAATCTTACACTTATTTCAATTTAGTATTGTCTCAATGCTCAGTTATTCATACAGTATAAGATATACAATTTACTGTCAGTACTAGCTGTGCCAGTAGGGGGTAGAGCATATTGCCGGGGGTTGGCGGAGCTGTCTTCAGGGCCCAAACTAAATCTGCGGCCTTCTTAGTTGGAGGTATCGCTACATATATATATATATATATATATATATATATATATATATATATATATAGCAGCTCCAGCACCAACTCAGCGTCATACTGCACAGTCTTCCCGGACTTCTCCGCCCAGGTGCAGAAGAAGAGGGCGCTATTTACTGAGGCCAAGCGCCAGCTCCGCATCCACCATCTCACCTACGCAATGCTGTTCCCGGCGAGGCTCCGCGTGGTCTGCGATGGAAAGGCCCAATTTTTTGAAGACCCCGCTGCTGTCCTAACATGGCTGGAACACTGCGAGGCAGCGGGCCCTTCACACTCCTAAGCCTCCGTGCACTGCTTCTCCCTCTTTCCTGCTGCTCAGGACCCCCTGGTTGTGGCATAACTGTTCTGGACCTGGGCTGCTCATTCCCCCCACGAACCGTGAGTTTTTTTTTCATTGCCTGTTGTTTCCCCCCTCTTGTCCCCCCATCGATCCCCCGTGGATGGCCCGGGTCCCACATGCAGTTCCCGTTCCAATGTTGCTGCACGGGGCGCCTATTTTCTCCCCCTTCATTCCCCGCTTCTTAGATCCTGTTTACTCTCAGACACTCCATCTGTGCTCACTTTAACTGGTTGCACACTCTTCACCCCACACAGTTGTGTGCTCTACAGTTACTAGTCGCCCCCCCAACCTGCCCTGATCGCACTTGGACATATTTACCCCCCCCCCCTTTGTTTTTTTTTCTGGCGGACCCAATTATTTTTTCAAGTTTTGTTTCCCTGGCCAGCCGCCATCCCCACGGCCATGGAGGGTGGCTGTTTGTATATAATGCCGCGCTGGTGCAGAGCCGGCAAGGTTCATAGGTTATATCTGAAATGTTATTTGCATTTGACTTACCTCGTGCTTCAACTTCATTGTACTCATTATGTCTCGTCTGTTTTTCAATACTGAGAGTGGCACTCTGTGCAACCAGTAATGCTAGTTCTCTGGCCCTTGTCGCCTGCTTGCACAGATCTGCCGCACTCCCATGTGTGATGCCTCTCACCCTGTACTGTACCCTGCACTACACTGCATGTACTATGTTTGCTTCTCCTAATGGGTGCTATCCCCTGTGGATCCGACTGCATGCCAAACTTCCCCAGGACCTATCATGGCTTTGTTTAAATTGGTTACATGGAATGTGTGTGGGCTCTGTGCTAAATAGACATGTGCACAACATAAAAAAAAAAATTTAGTTTGGTTTTGTTTCTGTTAGTTTCCGTTGATTCGTAACGATTCGTAATTTCGTAAAACGTGAGTTATCGTATTCTGACTTTTTCGGATTTTCGTAAGGGTCATTTTTCCGTTGATTCGTTTTTCCGTTAGTCTAATTTTCGTTGATTCGAAATTTGTATTTTTCGTTATATTTTATATTAAGAACTATATTTTCGTTGATTTGCAATGATTCGTATTTCCGTGTCTAATTTCCGTTGATTGTAAAATCATACTTTTGTAGATTTAATTACATTCGTACTTTCGTTAGAATTAATTTTCCGTGTATTCGAAACACTACTTGTCGTAATTTTGTAATTCATACTTTCGTGAGATTGACCGGCTCATTTATTCGTACTTTCGTATCATTGTTTTCGTAGATTCGTAATCGGGGCATAATTCGTAATATAGAAACTAGATTCTAGACAGAGCATGCTTAAGAAACAAAGAATTTCTCTCTCACAAGTCACAACTTAACTCACAAATCCTCCAAAACTGTGCCACCTACCCAACCACACCCTATCTGGACTGTGGATGGAATGCACTGCAGTCTAACACAGAAAAACACACAAGGGAATAAGAAACAAGCTCATTGGGGGAAGGGACAACCTCTCCAGGGGAAGGGACAAGCTTATTGGCCAACGTCCAGAAATATTTCAGAACTAACAAATTCGTTGTTTTGATTTCCGTTTTCCGAATATTCATAATTTAGTTGTTTTGTTTTTTTCGTTCATTTTGATTTTCGTTATTTTGAATCTTTGTTCGGTATTTTCGTTGTTTCTATATTTTCGTTTTTTCACTCTTTCGTATTTCTGCTGTTTCTAATTTAATAATTTCATATTTTCGTTGTTTTCCATATTCGTTCTTTTCGATAATTTGTTTTTTGTTTGTAATTTTAATAAACCATTCATCATTCGTATGTTTACGAATTAACTAATATAACGTATTTTGACGAATAACAAATTCGTAACTAAACAAATTGCACATGTCTAGTGCTAAACCCAAATGTGTAGCTGTCCTCGCCCACCTGAAAGCTCTACGTGCGCACGTGTCTGTCTTGGTCGAAACCCACATAATGGGCCAGACTCAAATGGCACTTAAAAAACCCTGGGTGGGCTGGCTTTATCATGCCCCCCACACCTCCAATTCCCACGGGATAGCTATCCTAATTGCTAAAACAGTGCAATTCCAACTTCACAATCTGCAGTCGGATCCTGTTCCTCCATGCTGCCATCAGTGGCTTGGAGGTGCTTCTCATGGCATTTTATATCCCGCCACCATTCCAGTTCGCTGCCCTACAGGAGGGTATTGCTTTCATGGCCAGACATCCCACAGTACCTGTAATCTGGTTGGGCGACTTCAATATGACGATCAATCCCAGCTTAGACAAACTCAGCACAAACGCCCAGATGGTACCTCCTCCTTCTCTCACTAGATTTGGCAGGTTTCTTTCAGAGTTCGCTATGACTGACACCTGGAGGCATAAGCACTCAACCAAGATAGCTTACTCCTGTTTCACCCCCACACAACCAGCTATGTCCCGTATCTATCCGGTACTGATCTCTGCTGCCTGACCTCCTGGACGTGGGGTTTGGTGTCAGAGTGCTCTCAGACCACTCTCCGTACTGGGTGATGATACTCCTCCCTGCGGCTCCCCCTGCCCACATATGGCGGCTGAACCCTTTTTTATTCACCGTCCTGCCGGACTTGGATGCTGTCCAGAGGGAATGGTCACACTTTTCCGGCACCAATTTGGGCTCTGCGCCCGCCGGGTCGGTGTGGGAGGCTTTCAAGCTTCATGCCCGCATGGTTTTGTCTGTGCGCATCAACAGGCACAAGGTCTAATCCAAGCTCGCACTACAACAGTCTGAAGAGCGGCTTGGCTCCCTCGAACAGGTGTTCCTCACGGATCCCTCGGCATCCAATGCTTCCCTCGTTCATTTGCAATCTAGACTCACTGACCAATTACATTTTGAAAAGGCGAAGCAGTGTATCTTTTTTAGTAAACAGCGCATTTTTGAGCATGGTGAACGTGCAGGTAAACTGCTCGCCTTTATGGCCCACCTTGACCACAGACCCCCAGTTGTGGTCCAGCTCCAGACAGTCTCCGGGGCAGTAATTTCGGACCCTGGTTTGGTGGAAGAGGAGTTCAGACGGTTTTATTCTGATCTCTATACATCCACAGCGCACCATACTCAAGCCGAACTATCTCAGTTCCTCCAGGACATTGATTTCCCCACCCTTACCCATTGCCAAATGTCCCAACTAGATGCGCCTATCCCCACTGGTTGTATTACCGAGGCGCTGGCGCGCCTCCCACCCTCTAAGGCACCTGGTTCTGATGGCCTCCCCCTAGAATTCTATACACAGTTTCAGGAAGTCCTCACCCCCAAACTGCAGGCTCTATACACCCACATTTTTGACTCTGCGACCCTCCCGTCATCCATGGGAGAAGCTCTCATTGTTCTTATTCCCAAACGCCGCAAGGACCCCCTCCTTCCAGAGTCTTACCGCCCCATCTAACTCCTACATTTAGATGTTAAAATCCTAGCCAAAATTCTCGCCCTGCGACTCAACAAAGTAATACTCAGTCTGATCCATCCTGACCAAACCGGGTTCATGCCTAATAAGAACACCACATTTAACCTTCGTAGGCTCTTCATGAACCTACAGGCCACCCATGACACCACGGGTTCCAGGGTAGTGGTGAGCCTGGACGCCGCCAAGGCGTTTGATTCTGTGGAATGGAACTACCTTTGGGAATGCCTCTGCAGGTTTGGCTTCGGCCCTAAATTCATTAAATGGCTTCAGCTTTTCTATCAGGCCCCCACTGCCCGGATCCAAGTCAACGGCAGGATCTCTGACTCCTTCGCGGTATCCAGAGGCACTCGCCAAGGATGCCCCATATCTCCACCTCTGTATGCCCTGGCCGTGGAGCCTCTGGCCATTGCTATTAGGGCCCACCCCCTATCAAAGGCCTCCGCATGGGTTTGACGAACAAGGTCCTCAGTCTTTATGCGGACGACATGCTCCTCTATTTGGAAGACTCTGGCCCTTCTCTAGCGGCAGCTCTGCAGCTAATAAAGCAGTTCGGAGAATATTCCGGCCTGCAAATCAACTGGTCCAAATCTCAAATCCTCCCACTGGATGTGGATGTCCCAACAGAGGCTCAGGCTGCACTTCCACTGGTCAGAGCAAGCCAAATCAAGTACCTAGGGGTGCAATGCTCGAGAACCCCACTGACTATATATGCCTGAACCTGGAACCACTTTTTGCCCTCCTCAAAACAAAGACCCATGTCTGGTCCCGACTCCCACTTGGAGTCATGGGACATATAAATCTAGTTAAAATGATTCTCCTCCCTAAGCTGCTTTACTTGTTCTGGCATGCCCCCATCTACATCCCTCCTGAATCTTCAAGTCTATGGAAGCTATCCATAACACATTTGTATGGGGCTCCTCCCGACACAAACTCTCCTGGCAAACTCTGAAATGTCCTGTCTATTTAGGTGGTACTGCCCTCCCTGACCTTGCTCTCTACTATATTGCCTCTCAACTGTCCCACTTCTACTATAACCAAATTGACAGAGACCGGTACTCTACCCTGGTGTGCTCTCCCTGCACCGACTTGGTGGCCCACCCATTTCAGGTCCTCCTGCGTGGCACCCATGGGCCCTCGGGCACCAGAAGAACTATGTTGTTCCATCACTGTAAGGTTTGGCAACTAGCCACGACCATTATCAAGGCCCCTACATTTCACACCCACACGCCCCTGTGGGGCAACTCCCTACTACCCGAATTGCTTACAGTCCCTGACCAAAACCTCTGGACGGCCAAAGGCATACTGTTTCTTTCACATGTTCTGGATAACTGTGCGGTTAGGTCCATCCAGGCCATCAAAGACGAATTCGGCCTATCCAACCGAATGCTCTTCCGCTACCTCCAGCTTCGACATGCCCCCAACTCCCAGTTTGGGAACTCCATCCCCAGGCTTGAGTCACTGTTCCTGGTAGATGTGGTTCGCGGTCAGGACCCCAAGGGGCTGATCTCCTCCTTTTACAATCACCTCATGCTGCCTGCAGCCACTTCACAGGCGTACTGGATGAAGTCCAAATGGGAGGCGGACCTGGGGGCTGTGGAGGATGGAGATTGGGAGGATGCACTGACTGCCTCTAAAACAGTATCCCCCAAACTGTTTGACCGCCTCACACATCTCTACATCCTGCATAGGTCCTACCTCACCCCGACTCGTCTCTCTCGGTTCAGACCCGACTACAGTCCGGCCTGCCCCAAGTGCGGGGATCCCAGGGGCACATTTTACCACCTGCTATGGGCATGCCCGTGACTCCATGACTTCTGGTCACAGGTGGTTAAGTTTCTCCATGACCGTATGGGCTCTCCCCTATCTCTGTGCCCCGTCAGTGTTTACTTGGCATCCTCTCTGTCCCCGAAGAGGAGAAGTACCTTAACATATTCCTACAAGAATCTCTGTTCCTTGACAGAATGCAAATAGCTCGCTCCTGGATCAAAGTTACCCCCCCCCCCCCCCACTATTCAGCAATGGATCGGGACGGTGAACGCTACCCTCCCTTATAAAAAGGTGCTGTACTTGCATAGAGGTTGCCCAATGAAGTACAACAAAATCTGGGACAGGTGGCTGGAGGACTCTTTCACATGCTCGGCTGAGCGATAATCCCCTGTTGAAGCACGGCCCCCAGTGTGGCTCATGTTTTATTCAATGTGACCTGACATATGCATCGTTTCTATGTAGGTTATGTCAAATATGTGGTATCATTTTGTTTAGTGCCTGTTGCACTTGGTACTTGTGTATGTATCCTTTTTTTCTATGTTCAATAAACTTCCTTTTGATAAAAAAAAAAAAAGATAGCCCAAGGAACCCTAGACCCAAAGGATCTTATTGTGACGATGCAGCCAGCACATGGTAGATCACCATTACACAGTACTGTCGCCAACCCAGACTCCAATTGCAGAGTGAATGTTGTTGAAGACAACAACTACAGTGAATATGCAGTGAGAGGAAGCATCCAAAGTGACCAGAGATTATGCATAATAAATCAAAGAAGCTTCTGGGTGCTGACAAAGCTTGGGGAATAAGCCATTTCAACAGCGGATGAATAGCGTTGTCGGCCTAGTACTGAGGATCCAGTTATACTCAGAGAAATGACAGGGTCACCAGATAATTTCTTTACATTAATTTAGGAAAATAAAATGGAGCATGTTGGGAAAGTGTACATATTGGTAACCTTTCAGAAGACTGTTCATCATATTCGCCTAGAGAGACTCTTTAAAATGGTTATATGAACATTTACATCAAGTTGATCTTTTTTTACATGTTTAAAAATCATTTAAATAATGTACTGTATACTGTGGCAGGTCAGCTCTATTGCGCGAATCGCCGGAAGTGTGCGTCGCTTCGTGCAATAGATACAGTAGGCGCAAGCATGGCGCTGGAGCCGATGCGTATGGCCGGTGGGCGCGATGTCCACCGGCCACCCGCGATCACTCTACAGAGAGCCAGAATGGGGATCTGTCAATGTAAACAAATAGATCCCCATTCTATCAGGGGAGTACAGACTGATCGTCTGTTCCTAGTGATCAGGAACAACGATCTCTTTCTACTCCCAGTCAGTACCCTCCCCCCCACAGTTAGAAACACCTCCCAGGGAACACATTTAACCCCTTGATCACCGCCTAGTGTTAACCTCTTCCCTGACAGTGTCATGTATACAGTAATCAGTGCATTTTTATAGAACTGATAGCTTTATATATGTCACTGGTCGCAAAAAAGTGTCAAAAGTGTCCAATCTGTCTGCCGCAATGTCGCAGTCCTGCTAAAAATCGCTGATCATCACCATTACTAGTAAAAAAATTATAATAATAAAAATGCCATAAATCTATCCCCTATTTTGTAGATGCTATAACTTTTGTGCAAACCAATCAATATACGTTTATTGCGATTTCTTTACCAAAAATATGTAGAAGAATACATATTGCCCTAAACTGATGAAGAAATTAGCTTTTTTTTAATTAATTTTTTGGGATATTTATTATAGCAAAAAGTAAAAAATATATAATCTTTTCAAAATTGTCGGCCTTTTTTTGTTTATAGCGCAAAAAATAATAATCACAGAGGTGATCAAATACCACCAAAGGAAAGCTCTATTTGTGGGAAAAAAGGGACATAAATTTTGTTTGGGAGCCACGTTGCACGACCACGCAATTGTCAGTTAAAGTGATGCAAAAAATGGCCTGGTCATTAAGGGGTAAATCCTTCTGGGGCTGAAGGGGTTAAGCCTTTGGATCAACAAAAACGCATTAAAAAAAAAAAAAACGTTTAGCATGAGCAGCACCTGTATTTTTTTCATTATAAGTGGCCTTTAAAATAAACCCCATAAGTACATAACACATATAATGTTGATAGTCATCCCCTTTAAATATCGGGGTTTTATTGAGAGGGCTGCCCTCTCGATCAACTTGATTAATTTATAGAGTTCCAGAGTAATAAAAATGAGCTGCCAATATTTAATAAACCACAAGCCTATGAAATGTAAGATTTTAACATATTCATAAACACTTATAGTTTTAAATGGATGAAAAAAAAACTCACACTTGCTCATCACTCCTAAATGTCATCTCCCCTTCTGCATAAAACGAGTAGCTTTATTGACGAGTTTAATACTTAATACTCATTCAAAAGATGAAATGCATTCATACTGTACTCACAGACTTTGTCAATCCTACTGTACAGTGCATGATATACGATCTCATGACAGAGAGAAATAGTGCCATTTGATAACTAGCCTTTCTTTGTCTGGCCAGCTTTCCATCTCGCATTTCTATAGCGCTATGATGACTAATGGGGCTGATATATGCACAGAGAGGCGAGACGCACAACCAGGTAATGGGAAGGTGGGGATTGTTGAGATATGAATGGTAAATCCATTAATCTTTCGAAATCCAATTCAAGCAACTGAGGACAGAGTAAAAACAGAGGCAAAACAGCCGACACATCATTTGTTATCGGCTGGAGTGTGCAAGTCAACTGTTTAATTATCTCACCAAATTCCACACCCCATTCATCAAGATGCCAACAGCCTGTTACAGCGATTGCCACCCACATAAAGACTACATAGAGGTAAAACTCTAACTGGACAGAGATAAAATCTCCTCCTGGAAAAGTAGAGCACGTTCTGTGCCAATGATAAAGATTATGGTCCCTAAGTCACCCAAATCCCTAAGTGATACTTTTTCCAATGAAATACACAGAAAAAAGATACATGTGAATATACACAGATGTTTGTAAGTAAATATACCAGAACAACAATTCATTAATATTGTTGATCTAATACATAGTCATCAATAATATAACAGGGAATTTGTTAACCTAAGAGTGTGATTATTATTATTATTAATATTATTTAACAGTGCACCTAAGTGTTAAAGTATATGAATAGCCAAAACACTTTTTTGGATACAGTTGTTGTTCAGTTGTTTAGTTGTGTCTGACTCTTTGTGACATCATGGACCACACACTGCCTCTGGAGCTAGCTTAACTTTAAGATCATTGTTTTGATGATGCTATCTATCCATCTTGTTTTCTGTCTTCCTCTTCTCCTTTTTCCTTCCATTTTACCAGCATTAGAATCTTTTCCAATGAATCCTCTTTCTTTTTCGTACATCACGGGACACAGAGCGACTTAGTCATTACTAATGGGTTATATAGATTACCTTCAGGTGTTGGCACTGGCCAATTCCAAACCGGAAGTACCCTCCCCTATATAAGCCCCTCCCATCCGGGAGCACCTCAGTTTTTTGCCAGTGTCTAAGGTGTTGGCCAAAGAGTAACATGTGTTTTCACTGGGCTTGCGTACAGGTTCTTTTGGGCCTTAGTAAGCTGTTCCGGATCCCACCAAAAAAGCTTCATAGCTAAACGGTCGGTACCCGGGCCTTGCAGCAGAAGAGCAAGGTTTTGCCTGTAATGCCTCTCTTAGGAGGGCTGGACCCTGGGATCCAGAGCTCTGGTCATACCCACGACCAAGATGTTGTCTGTGCAGGGTGCTATACAGGTCCAGGGGAGTGGAATCCTTGGGAACCCGGTCCCTGAAGGTTTAATTACAATGCCTGCCGTGATAGGTGAAGTTTGGACTTCTGTGGACCAAACAAAGTCCTGCGGCGGGGATCAGGTAAGTGGGGGCCCCCAGGAACTTGGTTCTATTGGGGGACCCCCAAGCCTAATTTGTCTTTCTGTCTGTTACCTAACGGTATTCCTGCTAATATCTGTGTTTGCCTGTAACTACTGAAAATGTAAAATTTTAATAGTAGTCAAGAAAAAAAAAAAAAAAGGGACCGCGGTACCTGTGTTAAACCACTAGAGGCCGCTGTAGTCCATTTTTCTTGTCATGTGGATCTTTGGTTTTCTCAAGTCAAAAGATCCAGGCAGTTGGTAAGTTTCTCTGTGGGAATCCACTTCCTCTGCCCTGTTGCTGCGCTCATCCACCGCACAGGCCCTCCGGCAAAAAGGGCCCTGGCTCCTAGTCCCTGTTTGATTTTGAAAAGGGCGCCAATGGCGCACGGGCGCGCGCGCGGGCGCGTGCACGCGCCTCCTATGAAAAAAAAAGGGGCGGGGCGGGTGGATGACGCTCGATGCGCGCCGCGGCGCTTCTGCGCATGTGCAGGCGTCCCAGCATGGTTAAAAGACACAGTACAAGTGTCAGCTGGATGCAAACAGAGCTAGCAACAAACAGTGGCACACAGAGGCGGTTGATGCAGGCATCCCCATAGAAAGGCACTTTAGTGGACACCAGCTGGTATATAGCAGCAACTGTGTTAGACTATTACCAGCAAAAATTGGTGTATGACGACGGGAATACCTCAGCTTTGTGCTTAAAGGATATGTCGTCCAGACGCTCCGGAAATAGGTCTTCCAGGAAGCCAAAGGGGTCTCCATCGGGCTCTGAGGATATTGGGCATGCTTGTACTGCACCAATCTCCCCTGAGAATTCAGAGGTCAGTAGCCGTAGAAACCCCGCAGGAGTGCCTGGTGCTGCGGCTGTCCCCAGTCCACCTGCTCCTGTATATATAACAGAGGAGGTTTTATCCTCAACTCTGGGAGGATTGGAAGAGAGATTAACAGCATTGATCGCTGCTTCCCTGTCACAGGAAAAGCGTGTCCGATCTCCGTCTCCTCCTTCAGAGTGCCTGTTAGTGGAGGAACAGCCCCACACAGAGATCGACCTACCTGAAGGGGATCAGGATGAGGTTGATTCAGTTATGGAGGAATCAACAGTGGAAAAACCTTTCTCAGCATCTCAGGCTGAAAGATTATGGGTTCAGTCTCTGACTAACATGATCCGATCAGCATTTAAAATGCCTCTGGCGGAACCACCATCCACTACGGTTTCCTTGCTGGGGTCGCTAAAAGCTCCCCAGGCTGTCTGTTCCTTCCCAATCCACCCTTTATTAGAAGGGCTTATTTACCAGGATTGGGAGCATCCTGATAAAATATTTGCTCCCCCCAAGAGATTTCCGGTGATCTATCCCATGGAGGATAAGTTAATAAAAAAAATGGAGGGTCCCTACAGTGGACGCAGCCATCTCTTCTGTTAACAAATCACTGACATGTCCAGTAGATAATGTTCCAATGTTCAAAGACCCAATAGATAAAAAATTGGAGTCTTTACTAAAATCTGCTTTCTCTACAGCAAGCATGGTGACACAACCTGCGGTAGCAGCGATTGGAGTCTGCCAAGCAGTGAAAGATCAGTTGAAACAAGTCTTAAGGGACTTACCAGATCAGCAGGCTCTTGCCCTAGCTGACCCGCCTAGAGCCTTGTGTTTTGCGGTGGACGCCATAAAGGATACAATCCAACAGGCCTCCCGCTTTACGCTGTCTATAATACATATGCGTAAGCTTCTGTGGCTCAAAAACTGGTCTGCTGAAGCTCCCTGTAAAAAACTGCTGGTTAGCTTCCCATTTCATGGAGAACGCTTATTTGGAGAAGATCTGGACAAATATATCCAGAAAATTTCTGCCGGTAAAAGTTCACTCTTACCGGTTAAGAACAAGGGTAGAAGTCCTTCTTTTAAGAGGCCTACTTCTCCAGTCCCTGGCACATCGGCTGTGAAACAGTTCCGACGGCCTCCGCGGTCAAATCCAGGGGGCAGAAATCAGGGACAATCACAGGGTAACAAGAAACCCTGGGTCAAGAGAGGTACAAAACCTCCCCCTAAGTCATGAAGGGTTGCCCCCACTCAGTCGGGTGAGGGGAAGACTTCAGTTGTTCACAGAGACCTGGCGGGACACCATCAGAGATGGGTGATCTCCGCAGTAAGTCTGGGATACAGGCTGGAGTTAAAAGACATTCCTCCTGCCCATTTTATAAGGTCAAACGTGCCAAGCGATCCCCAGAAGAGTGGATCCCTCCTTCTGGCACTAGAGCAACTATTGCCCCAAGGGTAATCATGAAGGTTCCCTTGGAAGAAAACGGGTTCGGGTTTTACTCGAACCTTGTCACAGTCCCCAAACCAAATGGGGACATGAGGCCCATATTAAATATAAAAGGGCTAAACAAGTTCCTACATATCAGGACTTTTTCGGATGGAGTCGATCCGATCGTTGGCCACCGCCCTACAAGGGCAGGAATGGTTAGCCTCGATCGACATAAGGGATGCTTATTTGCATATTCCCATCTGTCCGGCCCACCAGAAATTTCTACGCCTTGCAGTAGAAGGGCGCCATTTTCAGTTCAGAGCCTTACCTTTCGGTCTGGCCACGGCACCATGAGTGTTCACAAAAATTCTGGCCCTACGATTGGCCAAACTAGGAACACAAGGTGTAACAATAATGATGTATCTGGACGACTTGTTGCTGATAGACCACTCAGTGAAAAAAACTAGAAGTGGTCGTTCACAAGATAATCAAGTATCTGGAATCTCACGGTTGCATTATCAACCGAAACAAGTGAGCCCTAAAACCAGTCAAAAGCCTGGAATACTTGGGGGCTAAGACTGGATTCAAATCAGAGAAAGATTTTCTTACCTCCAGAGAAGGTGTCGTCTTTGAAAGATTTGACCCACTTAGTGGGTACAAAAAAGAAAAACCATCCATACGCCTGTGTATAAGGCTGCTAGGAAAAATGGTGGCTTCATTCAAAGCGGTACCCTACGGTCAATTCCATTCAAGGAACTTGCAGAGGGCCATACTGTCAGCCTGGAACAAAAAAGTTCAGGCTTTAGACTTACCAATGTCCCTGTCCCCTTCCGTTCGCAAGAGCCTCCATTGGTGGTTGGTGCCCCAGAATCTGGAAAAAGGGAAACCCTTCAGTCCGGTTTCTTGGAAGGTGGTCACTACAGTTGCCAGCCTCATAGGCTGGGGGGCAGTACTGGAGCAATGGTCTCTCCAGGGCAAGTGGTCAGAAGCAGAGAAGGCCCTGCCCACCAATCTCTTAGAGATACGAGCAGCCCGGTATGCCCTAGTAGCATGGGCATCCAAACTCCAAGGGTCACCTGTCAGAATTCAATCAGACAATGCCACAGCAGTGGCATATATCAATCACCAGGGTGGCACCAGGAGTCGTGCAGCCCAGAGGGAAGCGAATTGCATCCTGGAATGGGCAGAAAGGTATGTCACAGCCATATCCGCGGTTTTCATCCCAGGAGTGGAAAATTGGAGAGCGGACTTTTTAAGTCGCCAGCAATTATGCCCGGGGAATGGTCTCTTCACCCCGAGGTTTTCCAGGCAATATGCCAGCGGTGGGGAACACCGGATGTAGATCTGCTAGCATCCAGATTCAACGCAAAGGTGGACAGATTTGTGTCTCGCACAAAGGATCCCCTAGCTTGCGGTTCGGATGCCCTAGTGTTCCCTTGGGATCAGTTCAAGCTGATATATGCATTCCCACCGCGATTAATCCGCAGAATCAGGGTAGAAAAGAAACCAGTGATTCTGGTGGCTCCAGCGTGGCCCCGAAGGGCATGGTACGCGGAGATTGTAAAAATGTCAGTGGGAAGTCCTTGGACCCTCCCACATCATCCGGACCTGCTTTCGCAAGGACCGATATACTACCCTTCCTTACCAGCCCTAGGTTTGACGGCCTGGCTATTGAAGCCCACATTCTAAAAAAGAGAGGGCTCTCTAATCCTGTGGTATCTACCATGATCAATGCCAGGAAGCCGGTATCCAGGCAGATCTATTATAGGATCTAGAATGCGTACATCACGTGGTGTGAGGCCAGGAAATGGCATCCACGTAAGTACGTAATAGGTAGGATTCTGGACTTCCTACAGTGGGCTGTACATAGGAAGCTTGCCTTGAGTACTATCAAGGGTCAGACGGCCTTGTCAATATTTTCTTCAAAGGCCCTTGGCTTTGCATTCATTAGTCAAAGCTTTCATACAAGGAGTGATGCGTATTAGCCCTCCGGTTAGTATTCCCATATGTCCATGGGACTTAAACCTGGTTCTGTCGGTTCTACAGAAACAACCATTTGAACCATTGCGGCACATTTCCTTGGTTCTTTTCACCAGGAAATTGATTTTCTTAGTAGCCATTTGTTCGGCTAAAAGAGTATCGGAATTAGCCGCCTTGTCCTGTAAGGAGCCATATCTGGTTATCCATAAGGACAGAGTAGTATTACGTCCTCATCCAGCCTTCTTCCTAAGGTGGTATTGAGGTTCCATTTGAACCAAGATGTGGTTCTTCCTTCCTTTTTCCCCAAACCTAGTTCGGTAGAGGAAAAGTTATTGCATTCTTTGGATGTAGTAAAAGCAGTTAAAGCTTATCTTAAAGCCACTGCTCAGATTCGTAGAACGGATACTTTGTTTGTTCTGCCGGAAGGCCCCAGAAAGGGTCGGGCAGCATCAAAAATCTACTTTAGCCAAGTGGATTCGACAGGTCATAATACAAGCCTATGGCTTGAAAAGGAGACCGCCTCCATTCAAAGTTAGGGCGCACTCCACAAGAGCAGTTGGAACTTCATGGGCAGTGCATCACCAAGCCTCCCTGGCTCAAGTCTGTAAGGCCACAACATGGTCCTTAGTACACACGTTTACTAGATTCTACCAGGTAGACGTCAGAAGTCAGGAGGATGTCGCCTTTGGGCGCAGTGTGTTGCAGGCCGCAAAAGAGCCTCATGCCTGATGGCGCCCAGCTTATGTATCCCTCCCCTCATTTGGCATTGCTTTGGGACGTCCCATTAGTAATGACTAAGTCGCTCTGTGTCCCGTGATGTACGAAAAAGAAAAAGGGATTTTTATAACAGCTTACCTGTAAAATCCTTTTCTTGGAGTACATCACGGGACACAGAGCTCCCACCCCTCTTTTTGGGACACTTATTGCTTGGCTACAAAACTGAGGTGCTCCCGGATGGGAGGGGCTTATATAGGGGAGGGTACTTCCGGTTTGGAATTGGCCAGTGCCAACACCTGAAGGTAATCTATATAACCCATTAGTAATGACTAAGTCGCTCTGTGTCACGTGATGTACTCCAAGAAAAGGATTTTACAGGTAAGCTGTTATAAAAATCCCTTTTTTTGCATTAGGTAGCCAAAGACTTTGAATTTTAGCTTCAGGATCTGTCCTTTCAGTGAATATTCAGTTGATTTCTTTCAGGATTGACTGGTCATCCAAGGGACTTTCAAGAGTCTTCTCCAACATCATATTTCAAAAGCATCAATTTTTAGGCGTTCAGCCTTCCTTATGGTCCAACTTTCACAGCCATAGGATACTACTGGGAATACCATAGCTTTGACTATACAACCCTTTGTCGGTAGGGATACAGTAGGGAATAGTTAAAACTCCTATTGGATTTTTTTTGCTGACTGAATCCTGCTGGAATGTTTTACATCCCACCTACCAACACAAAAGGAAACGAAATCTCTCCAAAGTGACAGGAGTTCCCACCTTAGGCTTATCACTAGGGATGAGTGAAAGTGGGAGTCTAGGCTATTCCTAACTGAGCCTAAACCTGCTTCACCCCATTATCATGATTATTCTTACTACCCTGTGAATGAAAGATGTGTATACTTACCTAATGTGAGGCTGCTCAGGTTCAGTCATGTGATCATCTCCCAGCAGCAGCTTTAGAGGAGAAGAAGGACAGCCAACAATGGATGTCCCATAGCAAGCCTATGGGTGACCTCACTGCACAGGCATTTCATACCAAATAGTTAAGTATACGCATCTTCCTTTCACAGAGAAGTTAGAATATGAGTTAGAATGGGGGGAGCAAGTTTAAGCATAGTTAGGAAAAGCCTGGACTTCCACTTTAAGGTTGCACACCTAAACAATTACCCATTCGACAGGACTTGAACATTATGTATAATACCAATATTACTTTAGCTATTATGGATGAAAGTCTCCCATTGTCAATGGTTTTTAAGGGCATAGGCGGTTGCAGGCACCACTGAGTCCTTACCAACTATTGATGTTGCATTTACAATCACTGACCAAGTAAGCAAAGAAGCCTTGAGGTTGGGTATGAATTTCAGGGAACCTATGCAAAAATTGAAATAAAAAATTACATAAGGCGTGTCCAAGATGGCGACCAGTGTCGAGGTTTAGTGTGAGAGCTCCGCTATCCTGCCTGCTATAATCCTGACTCCCTGTGGACACTTATCCTACCGAAGCCACCCAATTATCTCCTGAGACTCCCTGGAGTGGTATGCCCCCTAAGCGCAGGTCGGCGACACATCCGAAAGCCTCTGGACTGAACGCTTCATCGCGTGGCAAGAAGACTGGGACCTGCACGCGGCCCAATATGGCGTCGCAGACGGAGGGTGTGGATCCTGCGACTCAGAGCCAAGATAACTTTTATGCCCTGATGCAAGCAATCACCACCTGCCAAACGACCCTGACGGGAAAAATAGACGCCATGCAGATGGAGATGGGACTGATCCGCAAAGACATGGACAAATTCCGGGCCCGTCTAACGGAAGCTGAACAGCGGGTAGGTGACGCTGAGGATGTGCTCCGAGACCACTCCACCGCTCTCCGCACCCTCACCACTAAGGTCCGGGCTCTTGAATATTGAACCGAGGACGCGGAGAACCGCAACAGGAGGAATAACCTCCGAGTAGGGATGAGCTCGGTGTTCGAGTCGAACATACGTTCGACTCGAACATCGGCTGTTCGATCGTTCGCCGAACAACGAACGATTTGGGCCGTTCGCGCCTAATTCGCGGCCCACAATGCACTACGCCATCGCAGTGTCATCCAGGCGCTGTGATTGGCCAAGCATGCACTGTGACCCCGCATGCTTGGCCAATCACAGCGCCGGCAGCGAGGAGAGCAATGATTGGCTACAGGCAGGATGCCTGTGGCCAATTATTGCTGAGGGTGTTTAGTACACCTCCCACACTATAAAAGGCCGCCAGCACGGTGGCCTAGTGTAGTGTGTTCCGGAGCAGGGAAAGAGAAGCATAGGCAGGGACAGTGACATTTTTTTTCTTGCTTAACCTGGATTCCTTTAGTTTAGGGAAAGAGAAGGATAGGTAGGGAGAGTGTCAGTGTGTTTTACTGTGCTAATCCTTGTTTGTAGGGACAGGGAAGGACAGTGAGGGAAATTCTCATTGTGCTATACTGTGCTAAAGCATTCATCATCAACCATCTTTAAAAAAACATTTTTTATAGGGACAGAAAACTATAGGTAGGGAGAGTGTCAGTGTGTTTTACTGTGCTAATCCTTGTTTGTAGGGACAGGGAAGGACAGTGAGGGAAATTCTCATTGTGCTATACTGTGCTAAAGCATTCATCATCAACCATCTTTAAAAAAACATTTTTTATAGGGACAGAAAACTATAGGTAGGGAGAGTGTCAGTGTGTTTTACTGTGCTAATCCTTGTTTGTAGGGACAGGGAAGGACAGTGAGGGAAATTCTCATTGTGCTATACTGTGCTAAAGCATTCATCATCAACCATCTTTAAAAAAACATTTTTTATAGGGACAGAAAACTATAGGTAGGGAGAGTGTCAGTGTGTTTTACTGTGCTAATCCTTGTTTGTAGGGACAGGGAAGGACAGTGAGGGAAATTCTCATTGTGCTATACTGTGCTAAAGCATTCATCATCAACCATCTTTAAAAAAACATTTTTTATAGGGACAGAAAACTATAGGTAGGGAGAGTGTCAGTGTGTTTTACTGTGCTAATCCTTGTTTGTAGGGACAGGGAAGGACAGTGAGGGAAATTCTCATTGTGCTATACTGTGCTAAAGCATTCATCATCAACCATCTTTAAAAAAACATTTTTTATAGGGACAGAAAACTATAGGTAGGGAGAGTGTCAGTGTGTTTTACTGTGCTAATCCTTGTTTGTAGGGACAGGGAAGGACAGTGAGGGAAATTCTCATTGTGCTATACTGTGCTAAAGCATTCATCATCAACCATCTTTAAAAAAAACATTTTTTATAGGGACAGAAAACTATAGGTAGGGAGAGTGTCAGTGTGTTTTACTGTGCTAATCCTTGTTTGTAGGGACAGGGAAGGACAGTGAGGGAAATTCTCATTGTGCTATACTGTGCTAAAGCATTCATCATCAACCATCTTTAAAAAAACATTTTTTATAGGGACAGAAAACTATAGGTAGGGAGAGTGTCAGTGTGTTTTACTGTGCTAATCCTTGTTTGTAGGGACAGGGAAGGACAGTGAGGGAAATTCTCATTGTGCTATACTGTGCTAAAGCATTCATCATCAACCATCTTTAAAAAAACATTTTTTATAGGGACAGAAAACTATAGGTAGGGAGAGTGTCAGTGTGTTTTACTGTGCTAATCCTTGTTTGTAGGGACAGGGAAGGACAGTGAGGGAAATTCTCATTGTGCTATACTGTGCTAAAGCATTCCTCATCAACCATCTTTGAAATCCTTGTTTTTTGGACAGTCAGGGAAATTGTCATTGTGCTATTCTGTGCGAAAGCAATCATCCTCAACCATATTTAGAAATCCTTAAGTAAAGGGACAGAGAAGGACACCTGAAGGTAGCCCTTATTGCTTTTTTCCCATCTCCCTGCAGGCCATCCATTAGAATGTCTGGAAGGCAAACAAGGAGAGGCAGACAGTCAGGAGGCAATAAAAGAGGGCAAGCAGGCTCTGTGTCTGGGGGCAACAGTGCTGCTCGTGGACGCGGTGCATTGTCATCAGCACATGGCCATGGAACACGCTTGTCCTTCTTTTCGGCAGCTGGACATGTTGAGCCACATCATGCCGAAGACTTGGTAGAGTGGATGACCAAGCCCTCCTCCTCCTCCTCATCCTCTCTCACCCAGGCTCAGGGTACTGGCAAAGCAGCTGCCAAAGCGTCCTCTTCCCTGGTATCAATGTCAGACTCATCATCAGTCACTCCTTCCCTAGACCCACCATGTCCTCCTCCTGAGGAGTCCCCCGAACTGTTTGAGCACAGTGTTGGGTACATGCTCCAGGAGGATGCCCAGCGTTTCGAAGGGTCTGATGATGAAACCCAGCTAGAGGAAGGCAGTAGCGTGAGAGCAGACAGAGGGGATGCTCAAGAAGGACACCAATCTGGCAGTCATGTTCCAGCAGCTGCAGCATACTGCCAGATTGGCTCCAGTGATGAGGAGGGAGGGCATGATGAGGTCACTGACTCCACGTGGGTGCCTAATAGGAGAGAGGAGGAGGAGGAGGATGAGGAGGAGGCACATCTCCAACGAGGCAGGATGCCCTTTGGTGGCCAGCGTAAGGGCAGTACACCGACGGAATCACACCGCAGAGCTCCGCCTGTGCAGGGCGCTGCCTATGCCCGTCATTCAAAAAGTTCTTTGGTGTGGGCCTTTTTTGAGGCTAGTGCATCAGATCGCACAGCTGCTGTTTGCAACATATGTCTCAAGCGTATATCGCGTGGCCAAAACATCAGCCGCTTGGGTACCACATGCCTGACCAGACATATGTTGACCTGCCATGCAGCTCGTTGGCAAGCCTACCTCAAAGACTCACACCAAAGAACAAAGCGGACCTCTCCTTGCACCGCATCAGCTGGGATCTCCAACCCCACTATAACTTCAGTCCTCTCTGAAACATGCACTGAGAGGAATGAAGGTGTAGAATTAGGTGTGTCACAGCCAAGTACTTGCGGCCACTCTGCTAGCAGTACACCAACGTCCGATTCTAGCAGGCAAATTTCCCTGCCCCTGCTGCTGGACCGTCGAAAGAAGTTCACTCCCAGCCATCCACATGCCCAGCGGTTGAATGCTAGCTTGGCTAAATTGCTAGCGCTTCAACTGCTGCCTTTTCAGTTGGTAGACTCGGCCCCCTTCCGTGAGTTTGTGCAATGTGCGGTTCCTCAGTGGCAGGTTCCCAAACGCCACTTTTTCTCACGGAAGGCTATTCCGGCTCTCTACCGGCATGTGGAAGGCAATGTCTTGGCCTCGCTGGACAGGGCGGTCATCGGTAAGGTGCATATTACCGCTGACTCATGGTCCAGCAGGCATGGACAGGGACGTTACCTTTCTTTCACGGCCCATTGGGTCACTCTTTTGGCAGCTGGGAAGGATGCAGGACAAGGTGCAGTAGTGCTGGAGGTTGTTCCACCGCCACGCCTCCAAAATGCTACTACTGGTTGTGACACACCTCTCTCCTCCATCCCCTCCTCTTCTTCTTCCTCCATGGCCTCTTCCTGTGCTTTGTCCTCTGAACCAGCGGTGCTCCGTAGCCGTTCAAGGGGCTACGCAAGTACGCAGGCAAAAAGATGCCATGCCGTGCTTGCGCTGGTGTGTTTGGGGGACAGAAGCCACACTGGGGCAGAGGTCCTGTCTGCTCTGCAGGGGCAGGCCGAGAGGTGGTTGACGCCACGCCAGCTTAAGCCAGGAATGGTGGTTTGCGACAATGGTACCAACCTCCTCTCCGCCCTCCGACAGGGACAACTGACCCATGTGCCCTGTGTGGCTCACGTCCTTAACCTGGTGGTGCAGCGGTTCTTGGGCAGGTACCCGGGCTTACAGGATGTCCTGAAGCAGGCCAGGAAAGTCTGTGTGCATTTCCGCAGATCTTATAATGCCAGTGCTCGCCTGGCTGAGCTGCAAAAGGAGTTGAACCTGCCCAAGAACCGCCTTATATGTGACATGCCCACCAGGTGGAACTCAACGTTGGCCATGCTGCAGTGGCTGCACACGCAGCAGAGGGCCATCAATGAGTACCTGTGCGACTACGGCACCAGGACAGGGTCAGGGGAGCTTGTTTTTTTTTCTCCACGCCAGTGGGGCATGATCAGGGATGCATGCACTGTCCTGGCACCATTTGAGGAGGCCACGAGGATGGTGAGCAGTGACAGTGCATGCATCAGTGACACTGTACCTCTTGTCCACCTGTTGGAGCACACGCTGCGTGGAATAATGGACAGGGCACTTGAGGCAGAACAGAGGCAGGAAGAGGAGGACTTCCTTGCCTCTCAAGGCCCCCTTTACCCAGACAGTGTTCCTTCTGTCCCACCCATCGCACAGGAAGAGGAGGAGGAGGAGGAGGAGGAGGATTGTGTCAGCATGGAGGTGGAGGCTGGCACTCAGCATCATCAGCAGCAGTCTCCTCAGCTAACCTACGCTGCATGGCCTCCCTGATTCTGCAAAGTCTGCGGAAGGATCCTCGTATTCTTCGGATCAAGGAGAGGGACCATTACTGGCTGGCCACTCTCCTTGATCCACGGTACAAGGGTAAGGTTGCGGACCTTATGTTACCGTCGCAGAGGGAGCAGAGGATGAGACAACTCCGGGAGGCCTTGCAGAAAGGTCTGTGCAACGCGTTCCCAGAGACTGGGAGGTTACAAACTCCTGGTCCTGGACAACGAGTTGCTGAGGCTTCGGCCAGTCAAAGAAGGAGCGGTGGGGAAGGTGGCCGTCTGACCGATGCGTTCAGACAATTCTTTAGTCCGCAGCCCCAAAGTATGATCGGTTCCAGCAACCATCGCCAGCGTCTGATAAACATGGTGCAGGAATATCTAGGGGCAAGGTCAGACTTGGACACCTTCCCCACCGAAAATCCTCTGGCTTACTGGGTCTTGAGGATGGATCACTGGCCAGAGCTTGCACAGTATGCAATTGAGCTACTGGCCTGTCCTGCATCCAGCGTTCTTTCGGAACGCACATTCAGTGCTGCTGGAGGATTTGTCACGGATCACAGGGTGCGCCTGTCCACCGACTCGGTTGATCGACTGACTTTCATCAAGATGAACCAGTCTTGGATCACCACCAGCTACCACACACCTGATGCTGATATAACAGATTAATTGATTTTAACATGTCACATCCCTTCAAGACTGATGCTGATGCTGAGTGCCTGTGCTGGTATGTTGACTGGCTATCCTCCTCCTCCGAGTCCTCAATGATACGATTGATGATGATAGCTTGGAAGATCATTTTTGTTTATGGGTGCCGCCACCAGTGGCTAAGGCCCAATTTTTCAGCCCCTGTTTAACAGGGGCGTGTAATTACAATTTTTTAAGCAATACTTTGCAACAGGGCTCATTGCTGTGCTCCAAGTACAGTATCTGTGAGGGGTTGCAGTGTTGTGCCACCAGTGCCTAAGGCCCAATTTTTAAGCCCCTGTTCAACAGGGGCATGTAATTACAATTCTTGATCTAATAATTCACAGCAGGGCCCATTGCTGCACCCACCAAGAGTAACTCTGAGGGCTTACAGTGTTGTGGCAACGCCACCACCACCACCACCACGAAAGGCCCAATTTTTCAGCCCCTGTTCAAAAGGGGCATGTAATTACAATTCTTGATCTAATAATTCACAGCAGGGCCCATTCCTGCACCCACCAAGAGTAACTCTGAGGGCTTACAGTGTTGTGGCAACACCACCACCACCACCACGAAAGGCCCAATTTTTCAGCCCCTGTTCAACAGGGGCATGCAATTACAATTCTTGATCTAATAATTCACAGCAGGGCCCATTGCTGCACCCACCAAGAGTAACTGTCAGGGCTTACAGTGTTGTGGCACCAGCACCACCATCAAAGGCCCAATTTTTACTACCACTGTTCAACAATTATATGTAATTACAATTCCTGATATAATAGTTGACAGCAGGGCATTCCAGCACCAACCAAGAGTAACTGTGAGTGCTTACAGTGTTGTGCCAACACCAACAACTAAGGGGCCTATTTCTGCAGAGTATATACGGCAGGTCCCTACTTTCAAACATCCAACTTACAAACGACTCCTACTTGCAAACGCAAGAAGACAACAGGAAGTGAGAGTAAATCTACCCCTAGGAAGGAAAATTCTCTCCTGTAAGAATTAATATGGGAGAAAGGTGTCTCCTCTGTACTGATGCTTTATCACCAATCCTTGTTTCAAGAAAAACACCACATTTCAAAAACAGTTGTCATTGGGACGGAAAGTGAGGTGAAATGTTCTGAACAGGGGCACAGACAGCAAAACAAATGTTACAGGGGTGATAACCCTTACCCATGTTTTCCAAAAAGTTTAAAAATAGATTTTTGGGCTGGAGCTACACTTAAACAATGTACCTGTTCAAAATTACAAACACATTCTACATAAGAACAAACCTACAGTCCCTGTCTTGTATGCACCGCCTGTATACGGCTGTTCAGAGTATATAGGGCCTTTTTTATTTTGTGTGCGGTGTTCCCCTTAATATCCATACAAGACCCAAAGGGGCTGGTAATGGGCTGGGGTAGGGGGGGGGGGGGGGGGGTCATGGGGTAGCTATGCCATTTTTCTTAAAGATTTTCATCCATATTACCGGGACCAGACATTACATTAAAGCCGCAAGCAGTTTTAAATGGCTTTTTTTTCCTTTAGAAGTGTCATTTTGTGCAGGGACAGTTCTAAACACGGGAAACACGTGGCACTTCACAGGCATACTTTAGACACCCCCCAGGTACGATATTTAAAGGAATATTTGACTTTTTTTTTTTCACTTTATGCATCATTAAAATGACTGCTCCCGAAAAACGACCGTTTTTAAAACTTCTTTTTGCATTGATACATGTCCCCTGGTGCAGAACCCGGGTTCCCAAACCCTTTTTAGGACAATAACATGCATAATAGTCGTTATAATTAGCACTTTAGAATTCGAACGTTCGCATCCATTGTATTTAATAGGGTTCTAATGTTCGTACGAACTTTCGGTCCGTTCGCGGGTTCTGGTGCGAACCGAACCCGGGGGTGTTCGGCTCATCACTACCTCCGAGTCATCGGGCTGCCGGAGGGCTCGAAGGCCCCGGATCCGGTTGTGTTCGTGGAGAGGCTTCTCCAGCAATTGCTTCCACAAGCGACATTCTCACCGTTCTTCACAGTCGAACGGGCCCACAGGATGCCGGCTGCCCGCGGCCCTCCTGGTAGCCCCCCGCGAACACTTATCCTTTGTCTCCTGAATTATAGGGACAGAGACACGGTACTGAGGGAAAGCAGGAAGCTTGAAGACCTACGATTTGAGGGAACACGTCTCATGATATTCCCTGACTTCTCGGTCGAAACTCAAAAGATGAGGAAATCATTCGACCAGGTGAAACTTGCCCTCCGGCAGAAAGGCTTGAAGTATAGCATGCTCTTCCCAGCCCGCCTTAGAGTGCAAGATGGAGAAGCACTGAAATTCTTTACCTCGCCCGAGGAGGCCTCCAACTGGCTGGAATCCCTCCCGCGCAGATGAACCCCGTGGCAGGACCCCTCTCTCCGCATCTACCAGCTCGGATGGGTGAGCCAACCTTTTTGCCTTTAACCGTCTACCATAGCACTGACTGTTGTGGATGTTCCCGGCCGGCCTCTTTCTCCTTAAACTGAACTCCCTATACCCCTAACTATCTCCCACATTTTTTCTGGCCATGCGCCCCTGATCCATGTTTAGCCCATTATCCCATGTTTGCTTCGGGATCAACATGGCATGTATTGCCGCTGGACCTATTCACACAGACACTATATCCCGCACATGCCGTATTGCTGGAAGAGAAGAGGGACTGTTACATTACTAGCTGAGTTGCTCTGATACCACCTATGGGTGCTTCAAATGCAAGTTCAAGAACTGTGCCCCCGGGGGGGGGGGTTCTTCCCCCTATTTTCCCCTTTTTTTTTTTTTTTTATCTCCGTTCCTCCCCCTCGGGTGAATACCTCTCCGCAGGGAGGACCAATTTATCTATTTCTTTTTCTTTTGGTTTTTCTTTTTCTCTTTTATCCGTTTGAACTTCCTTTACGTTGCAGGCACTTGCTACCATGGCGGCTGCTGACTAACCTACAGGTGCCTCAACGCTTTGCCCCCTAGGGGCCTTTCTTGGTACATTGCCTCACTAAGACCCATGGTCTTGTTTTGTTTTGGGGGTTTTAAAATGCGCCTGAGTTCGGGAGGTAGCGTGGGGAGGGGGGAGGGGGGTGGGAAAGGATGTTGGTTTGGGTTTTATGAGTTCTACTATCACTGATTGTTTTTGGGTCATGTCATTACTATCTCTTTATTTTAAGGCGCGTAGGACATTACACAGGTTATTCTCATCCCTTGCACTGCTGCTGAGTCAGGGCAGATGGGGAGGGTGGTTGATGTTTATTTTACCAACTCTAATATGGCTCCTTTGAGGGTGATTTCGTGGAACGTGCGGGGGTTGAACTCTAAGATCAAGCGCTCCTTAGTGTTTGGGTATCTAAAGAGGCATCTCCCGCACATATGTATCCTCCAGGAGACGCACCTCATGGGATCCAAGTTATTGTCACTGAAGAGGGCATGGGTGGGATCCTACTACCATTCCACTTTCTCCTCACACTCCCGAGGGGTAAGTGTACTGGTACATAAGACGCTCCCATTTACACTGCTGGATCTCCATTTAGACCCAGAAGGTCGATATGTGATCATGCATGCAATGTGTGATCGGATAGAAATGGTGGTTGTGGGCCTATATATACCCCCTCCGGCAAATATGAATGTTTTATATAAGATCCTTACTGTACTAGCTAAATATCCCACGACGAATGTTATTCTGGCAGGGGATTTCAATATGACCCCTGATCCTGAGGCAGACCGTCTCAGTCAGAGTCACAGGAGCCACACGACTGACCCGGGCCTAATTAGATGGGCGGAGACGTTTGGTTTACATGATGTGTGGAGATGGAAACATCCCAACGCCAGACACTATACGTGCCATTCGGCTACATATGCCACCATGTCACGTATAGACCTAATATATGTCAGCGACTCCCTGTTAAACAAGGTCGCGGCGGTTTCCATCCTCCCACGAGGTATCTCTGACCACGCCCCTATGATGATGACACTGACAATGGACACGGTAGCGGGGGAGGGGTTGTGGAGACTATCCAGATACTGGGTTACAGATGAGAAGCTGGAGCCGCTGATGTTGTCAGAACTAGGGGAATACTGGACCCATAATGTACATAGTGCGTCCCAGGCTTCGATCTGGGATGCATTTAAAGCCTATGCTAGAGGCAGGTACCAATACAATATTTCAAAAGTGAGGAAAGAAACGAAACTTGAGCTGTCAGTGGCTGAGCATAGGGCTCTGCGACTTGAAGATAGATACACCAGCTCCCCAGACCCTGGAACGCACACTGATATGCTCACTGCTTACCGAGAGCTAGCTCTGATACGTATTGACTCATGCTGTCGTTTCCTCCTGTCCCAAACTCACCGTATATTTGAACAAGGGGAACGTCCTGGCAGACTTCTAGCCTGGCTGGCGAAGGAAAGGACGGGAAGCCCGTGCATAGCGAACGTACAGGCAGAGGATGGTACCCTTCTCTCAGACCCGCTAGACATTAATGCCAGATTCGAACGATACTACTCTCACCTCTATGCCTCCAGGGTTACTTATACCCCCGAGGAGCTGATCACATTTCTTGACACCGTTGATTTCCCGACCCTGTCTGCTGATGCGGCCCAGGGTCTGGAATCTCCCATTACACTACTAGAAATCCAAAAAGCCATTAAATCCATGCAAACAGGGAAGTCACCGGGACCGGACGGACTCCCCTCGGAGTTCTATAGGACTAATCTAGAGGTGGTGGGCCCTCATCTTCACTCGACGCTCAACGGGACGCTAGCGACAAACAGCCTTCTGGCCTCCATGTCTGAGGCCATGATAGTTGTTATACCTAAGCCGGGGAAGGACCCCACATTGTGTTCATCCTATAGGCCCATATCTTTGCTGAACGTCGACGCAAAGATATTAACTAAGGTCCTGGCCTGTAGACTGAACGCAGTGATCCTTTCTCTAATACACGGGGACCAGACGGGCTTCATGCCTGGTAAGGGCACAGATGTTAATATTCGCAGGCTCCACACGAATATAGCGTACTTTAAGGACAGCATCCAGGGGGGCGCAGTGGCCTCCCTGGATGCAGAAAAGGCCTTTGATTCCGTGGAATGGATCTTTTTGTGGCAAGTCCTAGCTAAATTTGGCTTCGGCCCCAGGTTCATAGACTGGATTCGACAGTTGTACTCTTCCCCAACGGCGCGTGTGCGTACTGGCGGTACCCTCTCCTCCCCCTTCCACTTTGTAGGGGCACGAGGCAGGGATGCCCCCTTTCTCCAGGGCTGTTTGCCCTGGCCATTGAGCCCATGGCGATACTCCTCCGCTCAACAAGCGAAGTTAGAGGACTACAGCTGGGCTTTCTGGTGGAGAGGGTGTCGCTGTATGCGGACGACACGTTGCTATACCTAGGTGATACTGCAGATTCCCTTACAGGAGCCCTGACGATTATTGATAGATTTGGTGGTTTTTCAGGTGTTCGGATCAATTGGGAGAAATCTAACCTGTTTCTGCTATCTGACTCGAACACCCTCCAAACGCCACTTGCCACATGTCCTCTGCAGTTAGTCTCCCATTTTAAATACCTGGGCATAGAGATCACTAGAGACCTCTCGCAATATTTAACGGACAACCTCTACCCAATCCTAACGTCCCTAATAGCTAAGTGCAATACCTGGAAGACCCTTCCATTGACTCCGGTTGGCAGAGTGAACCTCATAAAAATGACATTTCTCCCCAAATTTTTGTATATTTTTAGGAACACCCCAAGCCTGATTCCTATGACCTTCTTTCACAAACTGGATGGAGTAGTCTCATCCTTTATCTGGGGGGGAAGCCCCCGAGAATATCCAAAACCAAATTGCAACTCCCCCTATCTTTGGGGGGTCTGTCATTACCGTGCTTTTTGAAATACTATTGGGCAGCAGTTTTGGTCACGGCCCGTTGGTGGTTTGCCCAAACCCGATCCAATCCTGCAGTTAACCTTGAGGCAGCCATAATGGGGTCCTACTCTGCCCTTACAAATCTGGTATATAGGGGGGTGCGGACTTCCCCTCAGAGTACTACTCCGATGAGGACTACGGTGCAGGTATGGGACAAAGTCACAGCGACAATTAGGAAAGCAAACTCCATTTCCCCTCATACTCCGCTCTGGGGTAACCCAAAGCTCCCTCACTTTCGCACCATACCGGACCCCAACTTGTGGGCCAGGTATGGAGTGATCAAGATCCAACACATTATGCCATCCGGGGTTCTCCTCCCCTTTTCAGTACTAAAGGATATCTACCAGCTCCCCTCATGGATGCTCTTTCGGTATCTTCAACTGAAGCATGCCACTCAATCACAATTTCCAGCTACTGTCTCGGTTGAACCACATCGGATAGAGAGATTCCTTATCTCTCGGGGAGCGGACAGAATCCTTTCTTCTTTATACCTTAGATTGACATCTGGAGATCCTGAGGGCCCATCACCCCTGTGTCAAACATGGCAGGGAGACATTCCCTCTTTGTCGGAGGAGGAATGGGATCTGGCCTTACAAAACTATCTCCCCACAGTGATCTCTGCAAGAGATAGATTTATCCAACTCAAATTTATCCATAGGGCTTACTACACCCCTCAACGCTTAGCAAAAATCTACCCCACACAATCTGAGAGGTGCCCCAAATGCTTACAAGAGGTGGGAACATACTACCACGTGGTTTGGGACTGCCCGGCCATACAAAATTATTGGGGACAGGTACTGGTGGAAATTAATACAGTGGCTGGTGTCTCGGCGTCAATGGATCCCAAGCTATTGTTATTGGGACTCACGGACTCCCTGACACACTCCACCCATAAGGGTCTCCTTATCTTCTACCTGGCGTTCTACGCCAGGAAAGTACTGTTACAAAACTGGAAGCTACCCTCCCCACCAACGACTGTTCAATGGCGCACACTTGTAGACTCGGTCCTTCCGATATACAAGCTGACATATAAAGGACGGAAATGCCCGCAAAAGTTTCATAAAATCTGGGATCCATGGATAGAAACCCGGGCACTTAATATTTAAAGACCTGACGGGGAATTGAGGGCGGGTAGGTTATAAGTTGCCTATCTGGTTGTGCAACGGCCCCCTCACTTAAGGGATTTTAGGTTCTCCACCCACTTGGGTAGTACTGGTACTTGATTGGCTATACTTGTGTGGAAACACAATGCATTAGTGAGCTTCCCTAAACCCGACTGAATCATGTCCTGTCTCTCTATTCTTAGCAATTCTATGAAGAAACCATGTGTAATGTTATTTTGCTTGACCATGTGCCTTACCAATAGATGAACCTGATGTAATGACATTGTCTGTACTATTTTTAATTTCTAATAAAAATGTTTCTGTTAAAAAAAAAAAAAAAAATTACATAAGCCCCCCCACCCCCACAATTCTATACCATAAAAAATCCAACATTAAAAAATCAAGAAAAAAAGTGTGGAGTCTCCACAACATATCCATGGCAGACCTATATTTGAGCATTCAGCCTGGCTGGCCAGGAAGGGGGGTGGGACATGTGCCCCCCCCCACTCCTGAGCCATACCAGGCCACATGTTATCAACAAAGGTGGAGAAAGGCAAAGCACTTGGGCCCATGTTGATGAGGGCAATAGCTTCTTGCCCACAACCTTGGTCTGGTGGTTGTAGGGACCTGCATACAGAGGGTTGAAAATATGGAAGCCCCATTTAACAATAAGGGGGCCCACCAGCTTTTTTTGTGAGAATGAGTAAGGGGTACCTAATGCCTGGGATACCAGTATTCTCATTGTCCAAATATAAATAAAACCCCACCCTTTATTTATATCAGTGGTCATCTGCCACTGTCGTCAGATGCAGGCAAGCAGTCATTGGTGTAAAAACGAGTTGTGATTTTTTTTTCTGCTTTGAGCGACTCAGGTGGGCATGTGGATCTACATCGCTTGACAATGTGAATAATGATGAATGTACATCATGGGACTTTTTTTTTTTATATATATTAAAGAACTTCTCAAAAACTAAATGCCATGGGCCTGCAAATGGAATGCGGCCTGGTATGGTTCAGGAGGGGGAAGAGTGCACACACATTTTCCACCCCCTTTTTCCTGACCAGCCAGGCTATAAGCTGGGATTTTTGCTTTGGGCCCCCTCTTAAAGGGTTCCCATGCCATTTGTTTGACAATCCCTTGCCCATTAGCCTAGAAAATATCCAGAACTGATTTTTTACCATTCAGTTTCCCTTAACCTTAATGGGGTTCAGATTTTACACCTGAACTTTACTCATGGTTCATCACCACTTGTTAACAGAACATTTGTTTCTATTGAAAGAGTCCCCTGATCTGTTGATGTTATTACAATTGTTTTCACAAAGACTTTCTGTCTTGGTGATATTGGCCACAAAGATAAATAGGTGGGGGCAAATCTTCTCAAAAGAGACAGAGACCACAATAAAAACTTTGCAGAGGGTCAAACCCCTCACCACTCTATCCAAAAAGAAAAGAAAAAACGTTTTGCCTTTCCAAACACTTTAAAAAAGTTACATTGAGATATAGGAATGTCAATGTTCTAATTTCTCCCCTGTTTAGTAATACTAACGAAAAGCCACTACACTTTATCAATTGTCTTTATTATCAAGTAGAGAACAAGCAGCAGAGCAGTGTTTTCCTATTGTTTGTAAGTGCTAACTAAATGTTACCTTGGGCCAGAAGGCATGCTAAACCCTACTTTTCTGACTGGTCAAAGACAACTATCAATTGATGGAAATCACTATACTAGCAAACTCCTGTGACCTGTGGCCCATGAAGTCTAAAGAGGGTGAGCATTGTGCAAGTCATGTTCAAAAAAAGAAAAAAGAGCGCAAAAGTCCAATCACAAGTATTGCGTATTGACTCCCTATATCTCTGTGTGATGATGGACACCTTGGTAGAAGAACTGGGCTTTATTTGTGTCAGAGCTGTCCACGGATGACTTGATCTAATGACTGGTGGGGGAATTATCAAAAATCAGCAGAAGAGCTACAGAAACTACAGATTTGCAAAATGAATGAAGAAGAAGCACAGAGATACAGTACTTTGACTGTAGGTCTTTTGTATAATCAGTATTTATTTTCAAAATAACATATAACAGGACATGCTCAACGATTTATAAAGGCATAAGACCACGACCGTGCAGGGTCGTATAAGTGACAGTTATTCAGTGATCATGTTGAGTAGAGACACACACAAAAAGAAAAAAAACGGAAAGAACACAAAAAAGTAAAAGGACAAGAGCAGTGTTAGTAGTTGCTCAGTCGAAAAAGTTCAGCATATCTGGGTATGGAGAAAAAACATAGTGAGCCCTAGAGGACAGGCAACAGTATAATACTAAGAAGGTCATGGGGATGAGGGGGGCACAATGAGTGTGGAGTCTAGCCCAGGGGCTGCCCCGGCCCCAGAGATAAACCAGGGGTGGGCTGCCAGCAGAAGTGTGCAGGGAATATGGCTGCCTACTAAGTGCAGTATGTAAAACTCAGTTTTAATGGTACATAAAAATCAGCCAAATGGCTACTCACAAGTAGTTAAAAACATTGCATGAAAGTGGTGATGGTGGTTTGCAGGGGATATCTCCTTGGTCTGTGGAGGTCCCGTGGCACGGTGTAGCTCTGGTAATCGGTCCTGGTATTGTTGATCCGGAGGGAGCAGGTGTAGGTGTCCGGCAGTCAGGAAATCACTGCGCCGCAGCATGCGGGTCAAGCCGGAGCGCAAACAGCTACGGCGTCAGGAAGTGACGTCAGTTTTAATGGTGGATTAACGTACCCCGATGCCCACAGCCTCTCCAGCACAGCTCGGATGCAGAGGGGTAAATACGAGCCAAATCTGCTGGCACCCGGTACCATCAGGACAGTACCTTAAAGTTTGTCTCCTGAGTTTTGGAGTCTATAGAGGACGGGTGGGTGAGGTGATATAGGTGGGATGAATGTGCGTCTGTAAGAGTTAGCCCTAGGTCCATTTCCCTTCGCCAGATATAAGCGAGTGTAGCCTGGGGGGAAGCCGAACCCAGGAGCTGATATGGTTCTGATATCAGGTGAGGTGCCGGTTCGTCCGCAATGAAAAGGCGCTCAAATGGGGTGAGGGAGGAGGAATCCCTAATCGAGTGGCCATGTACCTGAAAGAAGAGGTGTAGTTGCCTGTACTTCCAAAAGTTCATTCGTGGGCCCTGTCTTCCTGTAGGTAAGGCTTCATAGCTCAAGAGTCTGCCATCTTTCATGAGTTTGCCACAGTTGGCGTTTCCATCATCTACCCAGGGCCCGAAAAAGGCCAGGGAACCACAGGAAACCACCCAGTGGAGCCAATGGGGACATAGGGGGGGCCAACTTCAGTAGCGGATTGATCCGATCCCAGACCGACAGCACCTGGGCCGTCAGGGGGGAGGTCGTTTCAGATAATTCCCTATTTTCCCGGGGCAGCCAAGGCGCGTAGGACAAGTTCCTTCCCGCTAGACACTTCTCTAGGGAAACCCATAGCTTTGAGTAAGTATGGAAACTGCAGTTTAGTATCCTCTGGAGGGCTATGGATCGGTAGTATTGTCTGATGTCTGGGACCCCCAGGCCTCCACCCCGCTTCGGACGTCGCAGTACCCGCAGAGCTATCCTGGGTTTACGTGCATTCCAGATAAAGTTGGACAGCAGGCCGGACAGTCGGTCAAAAAAGAGTTTGGGTAAGGGGTTCGGTAACATCTGTAGATAAAAAAGTATGCAGGGCAGGACATTTATCTTTATAATGTTCACCCTACCCAGCCACGTAAAGGCCATCTGTGTCCAGTGTGAGAGGTCCCTTTTACCCGCCACAAGCAATGGGGGATAGTTAGCGGCGTATAAGGTGTCAACGCGATCCGTAAGTTGTACTCCCAAGTACCGCAGGGACGATGTAGTCCAGACAAAGGGGAAAGCTGCTTTAAGAGTCGTGGCCAAGTGGGGTGCTAGGCAGATGGGAAGAATTTCGGACTTGGAGATATTTATTTTGAAGTTGGAAAGAGACCCAAAGAGCTTCAGTTCCTTCATCAGGTTGGGCAAGGAGAGCAGGGGGTCCGAGAGATGGAACAGGACATCATCAGCATACGCCGAGAGTTTATGCTCTGTATTACCAACCCGGAGGCCTTTATTGTCAGAGCTAGCTCGCACTGTGCGGAGAAAAGGTTCCAGCACTAGGGTGAACAAGAGGGGCGAGAGAGGACACCCCTGCCTTGTGCCGTTTCTGACGGGGAATCGAGCCAAGAGGGTCCCATTCACCTTGACCTGGGCGCTGGGTGTGGAATACAAAGCCATAATTGATGCCATCATTCGTGGGCCTAACCGTAATGACCGGAGCACCTCTGTCAGATACGACCAGTCCACGCAGTCAAAGGCTTTTTCCGCGTCTATTGATAAAATAATATAGGGTTGTGGATCCAGGCAGGTATGGGCCCAATGCATGAGGTGTACCGCTCTAAGCGAATTGTCCCTAGCCTCTCTACCCGCTATGAAGCCCGTTTGGTCTGGGTGGACAATGTCAGGGATAAGGTGTTTAAGCCTATTTGCCAATATTTTCGCTAAAATTGTTATATCCAAATTAAGTAGGGAGATGGGGCAATAGCTCAGAGGAACTGTGGGGTCCTTGCCCTCCTTCGGGATCACAGTAATGTGGGCCAAAAAAGGCCTTGGGGGGGACGTCCCCACCTCCTGCTATAGAGTTAAAGTAGTTGCACATGGGAGTCGCTAGGTGAGGAAGGAAGGCCTTATAATATGCCTTAGTGAACCCATCATGGCCAGGACTCTTCCCATTGGGCAAGGACTCCACCATGGCCCCAAGCTCGGCTGTGGTGATGGGGAGTTCTAGGGCCGAGGACTGGTCGTCCGTGAGCGCCGGGAGACCAGCTGCAGTCAAGTAGTCTTGGATCGTGCGCTGTCTGGCCTCTCGTGAGGTTGAAGGGAGGTCAGAGTCCAAGTTATAAAGTGAGGCATAGTAATCTCGGAACCCCGTGGTGATTTTGGAGGATTGTACGACCGGGACCCCGGAAGCGACATGCAACTTGTGTATGTACGTCTGTGCATGCCGCTTCCCGAGAGCGCGAGCCAACATCTGCCCACATTTGTTCCCGTGCTCATAATATTTATGAGCCATAAAGCGAAACTGTTTGCGAGTTTGACAATCAAGCAGACGCAGGAACAACGTTTAGCTCGTTTAGCTCGCCGACAGGATTTTCCCTAAAGTAGTGGGTTAGGGAGTCAGCGACCTCCTTCACCATAACCACGTCATCCAGTAAGTTGTCGTTAAGTCGCCACGTCCAGGCCCTCTGCATGCCCAGAGGCAGGGCAAGGGCCACCGTCACCGGTGCGTGGTCTGAAATGGAGATAGTACCAATGGACGCAGATTGGAGGAGCTCCAGAACATTGTGGTCCACATAGATGTGATCAATGTGTGTGTATACGTTGTGTACTTTAGAATAGTAGCTGAAGTCACGGTCTGAGGGGTGGAGTGTCCGCCAGTTGTCGACCAGGAGGTGGGATTGAATGGTCTTGCGGAAGTGCTTAAGGAACGCATAGGAATGTGGGGCTCTCGCGTGGGACGTATCTAGCAAGGGGTCAGGGCTTACGTTGAAGTCGCCACCCAAGATCAAGAAGCCTTCTTTAAAGTCCGTTAGGCGGTCCAAGGTGTTGTCAATAAAAGTAAGTTGGTCCGCATTAGGAGCATAAATTGACGCAAACGTGTATGTCTGGCCAGCAATACTACCCTTCAAGAAGACGTATCTGCCCAGGGGATCTACTTTATGATCGGAGGGTTAAAGGGGCATCTTTTGTGAATAGCAATGGCTGTCTCCCTAGATTTAGATGTCGGTGAGGTGCTAATGAACCATTGGTTGAAAAAGTGGGTGGACAGTTTAGGAAGGGACTTCTGCGTGAAGTGTGTCTCCTGGAGAAAGATCACCTGAGTTTTCAGCAGTTTCAGTTCCCCCCACAACTTGTTACGTTTGTGTGGAGAGCAGACCTCTGACGTTATAAGTGCTCACCTGCAATGTAGCCATAGGGTGGTATGAGGACGGTCAAGGCTTGCAAACTGGTGGTTTCGCTCGGTGCAGATGACGAGATGGTAAGGTAGACCTGGGAAAGGAGAGGCTGGAAAGAAGAGAACAGGGAAGAGAAGGAGTGGAGAGACAAAACATGCATGAGACAAATATAAAAAATATAACCATCAAAGCAGAGAGGCCTAAGCCATCAGAGCTCGTGAAAAAACTAAGGGCCATGCTCAGGGCCCCGTCCCCCAAAAGGGGAGGGGGTCCAGACCACGACCTGAGATCCCAATAGGGATCAATACCCAAAAAAGGGTGGCCTACGGGGGGAACGTGGACCAACATGGGGAGAAGGTGAAAAAGGGCCTCCATCTCTGTCCACCGCATCTAATGTGGTGCAGTGGGAGAGGGAGAAAAGTGGAGTAGATGTAAAGGGCAAGGGGACGTCCAGGCCTAAAAGAAGCGTTCAGGCTATCACTTGAAGGAAGTCCTAATTGTAGTACTCAGAGGTACACAGATCACGAGAGCAGCTTGCCGTCAAGGAAGAGGAGGACCATCAGTCTCTTGAGGTGGCCGGGCCTGCTGAGGAGTCAGAGGGGTACCACCTGCGGTTTCGTCTGCAGTTCTGGTGTTTGGCGGATTGCCATGGCTGTGGCGTGGGTAGTCTAGCAGCTACAAAGTCCGAGGAGCCCCTCCAGTCAGGAAAGTCCACCGGCTCCAGGTCCAAAGCAGTCAGGAAATGCGGGAGGTCATCCTTAGTGCGAAGAGACACCGATCTGCCATCTTTGGTGACTTGGAGACAAAAGAGGAAGCCCCAGCGATATGACAGGCCAGCGTCCTGGATGGCTGCCAGGAGGGAGCGAAGTGCCCTGCGTTTCATGAGGGTGCGTCTGGAAATGTCCTGATAAAAGGCTAAGTTAGCACCATCAAAGTCAAAATAGGGTTTGCCCCTCATTTTCTGCATGATGTGGTCTTTGAACGTATGCAGTTTGCAGATGATGTCTCTTAGGTTGTTCACATCCTGAGAAGGGGGTTTCAAGGCCCGGTGTGCACGATCAATTTCAATAGTGGCAGTAGCAGGCAGCCCCAGTATTTCTTTAAAGATGCCTTCCAGGGTGGGAATAATGTATTTAGTGCCAGTGGCTTCAGGGAGGCCTCGGATCCTGATGTTGGCCCTGCAGCTGTGGTTCTCTGTGTCGTCTTACTGACATAGCAGGGCCTCAATCTGGTGGCCCTGTGTGGCACAGATTTCCTGTAGTGTAGAGATGGCAGGGAGAGCTTCTTCAAACTTTTGTTCCAGGGATTAAAGCCTGCCCCCCAGGTGTGTTGTGTCAGCTTTGAGCTGAGAAATATCTGACTGTAGGTCTTTTGGATACAGCTTACCCTCAAGTAAGGAAAACAGTGAGCAGCACAATAATGACATCATCAAATCTCACCCCAAATTTCCTAAAACTAGCAGTCAGAGACAGCAGTGCATTAGATGATTTACACTGCAGATATACAGGCTGAAGGCACCTGAATAACAACAACAAATGAAAATTCCCAGCTCAACCTACCAGTCAGCCTGCAACAAACTGAATTGTCCAGTCTAACAGTTCATGTTGAAAGCAGTTCCCTCCCTCCTTCCTCTACTGTCAGGCCAGTAGGAGAGCGCAGCCATGCTTTGCGCATGCACAGTGGGGATCCAGCTGTGAACCCGAAAGGCTTCATCCCTTACCGGAAATGGCGGTGGCAACACCCGACAGCTGATGGAGACATCAGCTGTGGTGACGACATCGCTGGACTCCAGGACAGGTAAGTGTCCTAATATTAAAATAAAATTTTTTGAGGGGAAGGTGGAACTCCGCTTTAAGGTGCATGAATGTCTAGGAAGTGTCACAGGAAGTGCACTATTTTTTTCTGGGGGACTTCAGGATGAAATGCATTTTTCAGGGTATTACTTAAAACAGTTATCAATTCTAAATGTTTCCAAATCTATTTTTATAGTTCATGCTGAAGCCTGGAGAACAATGTTACTGGATTTATGACCCTTTCCCTGCCCCATTTTGTTGACAATAGGTTGATAGGTATAGATACGGCCCAAGGAAAAAGGGAAGAAACAATACTGAGGGCATAATTGGAAGGTGGAGAGTACATGAGAGGAACAAGTAGTAAAGAGAGTCATATGGTTCACAGTATGGGCCACAGCTGAAAAGACTGCAAGTAGTGGAGAAATGGGTACATGGAAAGGAGATATTTTATTCTGGATTTTTTTTAAGTTGAGAAGGCCTAAAACCCATATAAGGTTATATTTTGCTGTCTGTGTCCTGCTGGGGAGATTTCCCTTCAATTGCTGCTTGTGGCATGGGCACAGTACCAGACCATAAGATAGCATTCTTATCAAATCTTATCTTATTACCTTATCTATTTTTTACTTTTATGGCTGCCCGCAATTCACCCTTTCTTTGCTATCATTCCCATTTAAAGTGAGACTAACTGTGTGCTACCTACAGTTACCAGTGTTAGTCTTCAAAGGGATCTGTATATCCCCATGGTGCTTTCTTGGATCCTATGCACAAGCTGTACATGAGGCCTACACTTCTGACCAAGTCAAGATTAAGCACCACCTATCTGGCTATGAAATCATCCAGATTTTGAATGCCAGAGACTCTACTGATCAATGGCGTTCTGGAATTTGTCAACTGATTGATAGGGGCGAGGCTTAATGTCACTACGGGTGGGACCTAATGTTAGCTTGGACTGAAGTTGAGGCCTTGCATACATTCTGGTGCTAGGATCAAGGAAGACTTTACAGAGACACAAAAAACAACATGAAGTCTAATATAAGTGTAGCAGGGTCTCCGTTGAGGCCCCATGGACTACGTTACCCAGAACCCCGTTTGGCACCAGGGGTGCATTGTGCCGCCACAGAGACTCATGGGTGGGTATAAAAGGGGAGGGCGACGCTAGGCCCGGTCTCTTTGGACACCGTGCGGTGAACAAGAGGACTTCCTGTGCGGACCTGCTGCGAGTGCAAGGCCCGAGGCCTGGGCCTTGCGCACTTCCAGAGAGCCTTCCACCTCGCTGCGGAGCCTGTGCGGCATCTGACATCTACCTGCTTCGCGGACGTCAGTTGGACCAGAGATCCGGCTGTGGCAGATCCTGTGTGTGGAGACACAGCGGTGGGAGTCCCGGACTAGGATCGAGTCCGGAGGGGTGAGAGAGCACCTGCTCACAACTATAACCGAGTACTTTTGTTAGGCCTATTGACTGCCTTGGCCCATCATGTTATACTTGCTATCCTGACAGGAGACTAGTTGCAGAACTGAGTTATATAGTCTCCGGGGAGTTGCTTCTATTGTCATAAACCATTACTGGATTACAAATTATTGTTCCTGTATGTGCACCACCGATCATCTTGCATGCGAAGATTCCTCACTTAAAGACTGAGCTTTAACTGAGTCAGGCCTGACTGGGAGTTTATAGCTTTATTGAGCGCCATATTGCTCACGGGGAGAATAGTTATATGTTAGTGTGTGATATAGATATATATAAACTATATTTGACCAGTGTTATTATTACTGCAGGGCTCTGCATGTATGTGTTTTATGGTATTGATCGTTGACCTGTATATCCAAGTAAATCTATTATAGTTAATCATTCTGGTATTAGCGTCCATTACTATATTTCACAACTGTTTGGATCATTGTGGGATTGTTCAGGAACAGGTATAGAGCCATACATATATACCACCCCTAGACTAGCTGTGCCAGAGAAGGGTCGAGTAGATTGCCGGGGGTTGGCTGTGCTGTGTACAGGGCCCAAAACAAAACCAGCGGCTCTCTTAGTTTGGGGGTATCGCTACATAAGCACATGGTGCATGCACTTCAACACTGTTGTTACCTTTTAAACAATTTAGGTTAGCTGACCTAAAGTTCACTTTAATACACTTCTGGCAATGTCTCAGCTTCCTCTGATAACTTTTAATAAAATGTTTATATAAAGCTATTTGCATTTTCCTGTGCACTTCTATTTTCCTTTAAGTAATTTTCAGTTACTGCAGCACATTGAGGAAATTCTGCTGATGGGCAAATCACTTGGATGTGCACATCATTAAATAAAAGTAAATAGAATCTCATATTGTAATAGCTTTTTATCGTATAGATCGACATTATGAAATCTTTTCTAATGAACATTGCAGCTGCTGTCCAAGTGCTGAAATTATTTGGCACATTGACTCATGAATAGAAGTTGTTCATTCACATGACACTCCAGTAAATTTCAGTCCTAATTTTAGACTTCTCAGCAACACACATTGTAAAATTCAGTAGGTTTATAAACTCATACAGGAGTAACAACCTCAATCCCAGAAGTTTCACTTAAAATTAAATTTACATCAAAATAGAGTTGCTTTGAATAGCAAAACCATACTTTTTCAGTGCTATAATTGTGGATATTTATTTCATATTTTAAAGAATGTCTGCCAAGCTTCGGCTTTAGAATAAATCCAGAGTACAACATACAAGTTTAAGCATTAAAGAAGAACTGATGAAAATAGTGCTTTAAAAAATACAACAGTGTAAATGCTTTAGCTGCTTTCCTAAAATTGATTGGGAAAAACCTTCTGTATCAAACTTCCTATACCTGGCAGACAAATCAGAAAAAAAACATACTTTTTTTCCCCACAGAAAAGGTTACAGATTTTCAAATTATAACACTTATATTATATTATGTTACAGAAGGGCTTTGTGAAGTTTGTTTTATTGACTTTTTAAGTGTAGGGATGGACGAATGGTTTGGCCCGAGCGTGAGTTTGGGCCGAACATTGGCTGTTCGCCAGTTCGACAAATACCCGAATTATCGTGATGGTCGACCGTTTGTTCGGTCCGCTGAAATACCACATTCCATGTTACCGCTGCACAGTGCATTGGAATCACTGTGTCATGGATATGCAGTAGTGTTTGTCTGTCAGCTTACCTTCCTTCCCATGTGTTCATCTTAGAGGCCTGAGCCCTTTCACCTGGCTTCCTTTATAATCTCCTCCCAGCCAGACTCCACCCCAGGCCCTATCACAGAACACTATATTAACCTGTGCACTGCAAGCCTGCTTGGCTGATCAACGTGTTTGTTAGGCATTGTGTGTTTGGGTTCCTGCCTGCCGTGTGCTACGTCTGTCTCTCTGTTACGTTATTGGCTTGTCCCCGACTATCCCTGTCTGCTCGTGACCCTTGACCTTCGGCTCGTTCTTCGTTATCCTTGTCTGCTTGTGGCCCCTGACCTTCAGCTTGTTATTCGGTTCTCTCTATCGTGTGCTGCTGCTTCCCCTCTTTTCCCCTTATCCTACGGGGCGTGAGCTAGGAAACTCCAGGGGCCGCGACCTGGTCCCAGCCTGCAGCGTAACATCCTCACCACTAGAGGCCCTGGAGAAGACCAGCTGGGTCTTAGACTCCGCGCCCTGGGGAATCTTGGCTCTCGCTTCCGTTAGGATCCCGGTTGTGCTCCTCTGGTCCCGCTTTCCACAACCACCCAGTTTCCTATCCGCAGAAGCCAGCCATAGGGTTCACTACCTCGCGGTGCACTCCTGTCCCCCTACGGTGTGCATCTGTCACCTGGCCACAGGTGACCCTGACACACTGATTGGTTAAAGCAATGAAAGGTTTGCCCAATCAGGGCACAGAGAACTGTCAGAGCCATGATTGGATGCTGTCATGATGACTCTATCCAATCATGGCTCATTGCGCTTAGTCCCGCCCCACACTATAATTGTATTCTTTTTAATAGTGGGCATTTTTTATGTGATATCGGCGTGGAGTATATTTCTGTGTGGTTAAGTGCACGTTTAACGCAGTATATTTCAGTGCGTTACTACAAGTTTAATGCAGTATATTACAGTGTGTTACGTGCCATTTAACACAGTATATTTCATTGCATTAGTGCATGTTTAACACAGTATAGTTAAGTCCGTTACTGCAAGTTTAACACCATATTATTATATTATTCAGCGCGTTACATGCATTGAGTTAAAGTGCACCAAACACCACTTTCCATGGATTAAAGGGCATCTACGTACACATCTCCACATCTTTAGTACATTTTGTTAATAATCACCCCCTCTCACCCATCATCTCTGGGAGAACAACAAGGAGAGGCAGATGTTCCCATGGCACTGTGAGGGGGCCAGCAGCATATGTGTCCACAGGCAAAGGTGGACGTGGTCAGTAGTCAGGCAGGGCATCATTTCCTCTGTTTAGTGATGTTGCCCGTGCTATCCAGCCACAGCATGCAGAGGAGGTGGTGGACTGACTTACTAAGCCATCCTCATCCTCCTCATCCTCTGTCACTCAAGCAGAGACTAGTGTGCAGTCCATTGCAGCTACCAGAGTGGCTAACCTGCCTCCTTGTCCATAGCTATTCCTGCCATAGCCCCAGCATCAGGCATGGAGGAGTCAGCTGGGTTATTTGAACACAGCGTCAGCCACTTGCTCCTTGACGATGCATAGCCATTACTTGATTCAGATGTTGGTTCTGAGGTTGAGGAAGGCAGGAACACAAGCCTACAGAGAGGGGAGAACCCTGGTACACAAATTTGCAGTCATGTTCCCCCAGTCACAGCGTATTGCCAAGTTGACTCCAGTGGTAATGAGGATCAAGGAGATGATGATGTTGAGGTCACTGATGTGACTTAGGTGCCGGATAGAGCAGGGGAGGAAAGGGAGGGTGAGGCACAACCCCAATAAGGCAGCCATCATGGAAGAGTAGAGAGCAGCCACCCTATTCCATAACATTGTGGAGCTGTTATCTCCTGGCCCACTTCCCCCAGCTCGGCTGTCTAGGCCTTTTTTAGCACATGCGCTGCCGATTGCACTCTTGTAATTTGCAAACTTTGTCTCAAGCACATCAAGCGTGGTAAAAACACCAGCCATTTGGGTACCACATGCTTGACAAGGCATTTGACCTCCCATCACTCAGCCCGTTGGCAAGAGCACCTGAAAGCCACACAAAAGGGGCGCAATTCTGTTCCTCCTTTTTCACCTGAGTCTGCCCCAGCTATAACTCATGACCTCTCAGCAGCCTCCACTGACAGGGATGATGGTATTGCACAGGGTGTCTCAGGTCCTTGCAGCACATCTGCCAGTAGCACACCACCAGCTGTAGACTAGATCTGGCAAATTTTTCTGCCCCATTTGCTGCTGCAAGAAAAAAATACAGTCACTGCCACCCACATGCCCAGCGTCTAAATGCAAGATTGTCACAGCTGCTTGCTCTACAACTTCTGCCTTTCTGTCTTGTGAATTCTGCCCCCTTCTGCAAATTTGCAGAATGTGCTGTACCACAATGGCATGTTCCCAGTCACTAATTCTTTTTCATCACATACCATCATGTGGAAGGCAATGTTGTGGCATCGTTGAGCAAGGCAGTCAGCCGCAAAGTCCACATTACTGCTGACACGTGGTCCAGCATGCATGGTCAGAGACAATATATTTTGTTCACAGCACACTGGGTAACTCTGCTTGCAACTCGGAAGGATGCAGGACAGGGCTCAGTACTGCAACTTGTTATGCCCCCATGTCTCCATACAGCTAGTGGTGATGATGCAAAAAATTTCAGCTCCACACTCTCTTCCTCCTCCTCCTTCTCCTCCTCCTTCTCCATGCCCTCCTCTGTTGAATTGTCCTATGAACCACATGTACCCTCTAAGCATTCAAGGGGCTATTCAATGAGTCAGACTAAAAAGTGCCATGCAGTGCTTCAGCTGGTGTGTCTAGGGGACAGGAGCCACACCAGAGCAGAGATTCTTGCAGCTCTGCAGGGGCAGACCCAGAGGTGGTTCACGCCATGCCAGCTGGAGCCAGGAATGGTGGTGTACGATAATGGCACAAACCTTCTGTCCGCCCTTAGACAGGGAAAGTTGACACATGTGCCATGTCTAACACATGTCCCCAATTTGGTTGTGCAGCGTTTCCTAAATAGGTACCATGGGTTGGAGGATCTGCTAAAGCAGACGAGAAGAGTCTGTAGCCATTTCAGGCGGTCATACACAGCTAGTGCTCGGTTGGCTGAAATTCAGTGGGAATTTCACCTTCCCCCGTAAACTGCCTGATTTGTGACATGCCCACCAGGTGGAACTCGACTTTGGCAATGCTGCAGCGGCTGCACATGCAGCAGAATGCCATCAACGAGTACCTGTGTGAGTATGGCACAACGACAGGCTCAGGTCGGCTCTGCTTTTTTTCCCCAAGCCAATGGCTGCTCATAAAGGATGCATGCACTGTACTGTCACCATTTGAGGAGTCCACAAGCATGGTGAGCTGTGACAATGCATGCATCAGAGACACAATCCCAGTTGGGTTCTTGGTGGAGCAGACTCTGCGTGGCATAATGGACAGGGCACTCGAGGCAGAGCAGCCAGAGGAAGTGGAGGACGTCCTTTCCTCTCAAGGCCCACTTTATGCAGACACCATTGTTCCTACACCACAGAACACACAAGAGGAGAGGGAGGAGGAGGAGGATGAGAATTCTGTCAGTTTTGGAGGCATTGAAGTAGAAGCAGGCATACGTCAAACAGTTATGCCGTGTACACACGATCGGTTTTACAGATGAAAACAGTCCGATGGACTTTTTTCATCGGACAAACCGATCGTGTATAGGCCCCATCTGTCTTTTTTCCACCGGTGAGAAAAAATAGAACACGTTTTAAATTTATCCGATGGGAAAAAAAACGATAGCAAATTCCGATCGTCTGTGCGGAACTCCATAGGACAAAAAACCCACGCATGCTCAGAATCAAGTCGACGCATGCTTAGAAGCATTGAACTTAATTTTTCTCGGCTTGTCGGAGTGTTTTACGTGACGGCGTTTGGGACGGTCGGATTTTTGACTGATGGTGTGTAGGCAAGACTGATGGAAGTCAGCTTCATCGGATTTCCGATGGAAAAATCCATCGGATTAGAATCCATAGGAAATCCGATCATGTGTACAGGGCTTAAGAGATGTTTTTCATTACCAGAACCCTTGGGAGCAGTGGCAGCTGGTGCTCAAAATTTTTGGCGGGGCGCAAACAAACGAAAAAAAAAAACCATCAATTGCAGCCTCACTGTGCCCATCACACGCAGCCACTGTGCCCATCAATTGTCGCCACTGTGCCATCAATTGTCGCCACTGTGCCATCAATTGTCGCCACTGTGCCATCAAACGCAGCCACTGTGCCATCAATTGTCACTACTGTGCCATGCCATCAATTGTCGCCACTGTGCCATGCCATCAATTGTCGCCACTGTGTCATACCATCAATTGTCACCACTGTGCCATGCCATCAATTGTCACCACTGTGCCATGCCATCAATTTTCGCCACTGTGCCATGCCATCAATTGTGGCCACTGTACCATGCCATCAATTGTCGCCACTGTGCCATGCCATCAATTGTCGCCACTGTGCCCATCAATTGACGCCAGTTTGCCCCCACAAAAACCGCCAGTTTGCCCCCACAAAAACCGACAGTTTGCCCCCCCCACCCAGCACTTACCTTTCTCATGTCAGCCATCCTCCTCCAGACCTCCACGCTCCCACGATGTCTTCTCCCGCCCTCGATGTTGCTTCAGCCAATCAGGTTACCGGTAACCAGACCCGGTGAACCTGATTGGCTGAGAGGCGTGTGGCTGTGCTACCTATGGGTAACTATTTGGAAGCCGATTACAGCCCGCTGGCTCTGATAGGCACTTCCAAAACACACCCACTGCCAGCCACCGATGTAATTCAGATGGCCGGCGCTCGCCAGGGGGCCGGCCATCTGAATAGTGGGCGGCAGCGGTAATGGCGACAATACATACATTCATGCAATGCATGAATGTATGTATTGATTGATGGGTGCAGGAGAGAGAGGGGGCGGTGCTCCTGCGCCCACTATGGACGCACCGCCACTGCTTGGGAGTAGTACTTGGCTGGGAGGAGACAGTTCCAGATACTATAATCCTAAGTGACCCAGAGGAGTCTGCTTCTCATGCCTCCGTCTGCTTCTCATGCTGTGCATGGGCTCCCTCATGATTTAAAGCCTGCAAAAGGATCCAAGAATGCGTGGTGTAAAGTAGAAGGATCACTATTGGTTGGCAACCCTCCTTGACCACCGTTTCAAGGGGAATGTCTCAAAACTCATCCCGTCCCCAAAGAGAAGATGAAATCTTTTGAGGAAACCTTAAAGAGGAGTTTACCTAATGCTTTTCCTGACTCTGGTAAGTTATAGTGTAATGGAAAACATTGTTTTGAGACTTCTGTTGGTCAAGAGAGGAGCAGTGGAGAGGGTGGCCGCCTAAGTGTTGCATTTCACAATTTTTTTAGTCCTTGTCGCCCAAGGCTATGAGCTTCCACATTCCATCGGCAGCGTCTGCATCACATGCTGGACGATTATCTAGGGGTGAAAACAGAGATGGAGAGCTTTCCAGTTGATGATCCACTGGCTTACTGGGTTATGAAAATAGACCACAGTCCATAACTTGCCCAGTATGCAATTGAGCTGCTGGGCTGGGCTGCCTTGCATCCAGTGTTCTTTTTGAACGGACATTCAGTGCTGCTGGAGGTTTTGTTCAAAATTAATCAGTCCTGGATTACCAACAGCTCTGAAGCCCCTGATGCTGATGTTGCTGATTAAAGCCCTGTACACACGATCGGTTTTACTGTTGAAAACCGTCCGATGGAATTTTTTTCATCGGACAAACCGATCGTGTATGGGCCCCATCGGTCTTTTTTCCATCGGTTTTAAAAAATAGAACATGTTTTAAATTTTTCCGATGGATCCAAAACCGATAGCTAATTCCGATTGTCTATGGGCAAGTCCATCGGATAAAAAACCCACGCATGCTCAGAATCAAGTCGAAGGCATGCTCAGAAGCATTAAACTTCATTTTTCTCGGCTCATCGGAGTGTTTTACGTCACCGCGTTTGGAACGGTCGGTTTTTTGACTGATGGTGTGTGGGCAAGACTGATGGAAAACAGTTTCATCGGATATCCGATGGACAAATCCATCGGGCTAGAATCCATAGGAAATCCGATCGTGTGTACAGGGCTTTAGTGTTTTAGGGATGTGGAATCTATGCAGGACTTCTAGGCTGCCTAGCATTGTGGGTATTGATTCCATCTGGAAGATTTTTTTTGGTGTAGGTTTCATGGGCACAATTAACACCCAAAGACCAATTTTTCTGCACCTGTTTGACAGGTGCATATCATTTAAATTTTTGACAGCGAGGCCAATTCTTGCTTTCATCAATAGTACCTCTATAGGGTTACAGTGTGAAGGCACCACCAACACCCAAAGACCAATTTTTCCACACCTGTTTGACACGTGCATATCATTGCAATTTTTGACAGCAAGCCCAATTCTTGCTTTCATCAAGAGTACCTCAAGATTGTTATGGTGTGAAAGCGCCACAGACACATCCAAAGACCAATTTTTCTGCACCTGTTACTTCTATCCAAGTCTGTGGAAGAGACACCAGAATTTATCCAAAAATACTCTAATCCTATTCCACATGCACTATATTGTGGCCTTATCATACAGACTGGCTTTGCAACCCGTTGCTTACAAAATAAAGAAAGCTTGCAGGAAAAATATAATTTGTTTGACTTTATAAATGCAATTATTGCTGCAGCAGCTTCTATACACTACAGATATGCCACTTTACAGGTAGACTAAAGCCCTGTACACACGATCGGATTTCCTATGGATTCTAATCCGATGGATTTTTCCATCGGAAATCCGATGAAGCTGACTTCCATCAGTCTTGCCTACACACCATCAGTCTAAAATCCGACCGTCCCAAATGCCGTGACGTAAAACACTCAGACAAGCCGGGAAAAATTAAGTTCAATGCTTCTGAGCATGCGTCGACTTGATTCTGAGCATGCGTGGGTTTTTTGTCCAATGGAAGTCCACACAGACGATTGGAATTTGCTATCGTTTTTTTTCCCATCGGATAAATTTAAAACATGTTCCATTTTTTCTCACCGATGGAAAAAAGACCGATGGGGCCCATACACGATCGGTTTGTCCGATGAGAAAAGTCCATCGGACTGTTTTCATTGGTAAAATCGATTGTGTGTACACGGCATAGGGGACCCCCCAGGCACTATATCAAAAGGAATTTTTAAATGTTATTATTTTACTTTAAGCATTAATAAATCACTGCTCATTTAACGTTTTTTTCATTGATACATGTCCCCCAGGGTGGTACCCGGACCCCCATAAACATTGTATGTCCAATTACTTGCATATAAGCTTTCAAAATGGGCACTTTTGATTTTCCCAGTTTGGGTCCCATAGACTTCAATGGGGTTTGTTATTTGGTTCCGAACTTTGGCAATGTTCAAAGGTTCTGGTGCAACCCAACAGGGGGTCGTTCGGTTCATATCTATTTAAGTGTTGAATGTTCAGGTTTGGGGGGAGGGGGGCGTTGTTAAAGAGGGCTTTTTTTCAGAGGATAAATTGTATCTAAAACACTGGACAACTAAATTATGCACACCAGTTCTCAGCACCAAGGGGCTCAGACCAAAGACTTCATGTGCTTCCTGGGAAACATGTAATACAAGTCATGTGTAGAAATGCACAAGCCTAATGGTGCTGAACCAGATATAATCCCATGGGGGTGTACTTAGTGACTGCAATGAATGGCACCTTGCAAAAACAATCCAATATAATAAGAAAGTTAGTCACCGGAACTCCAAAGATTCACTGAGTCCCCTTGAGGAAGGGGGCACTGCAAAGTGTTGGTAGTTTGACCTATGTAACATTATTGAGCTGATTTATACAAAATATCTCTGCATTCATACAGCCAATGAAAATAATCCCTGTAATGTGTCTAATATGTGTAAAATTAAATTTTCCATTTATTTCCTATGATTGTCAGCTTCATCTAGTGGTCATAATAAAGTATTTTTGTGATTGCAGAATTTGCAGTATTTCAGCAAAATACAGCATTATGGCTACTAGATGGATATGAAAATCATAGGAAATAAATAGAAATTTCACGCCTAATACACACATAGAAGAGATTATTTGAGACAGCTGTGGAAATATTTCAACATCTGTTATACATAGACTCCTATGTGTTCAAAAGACATCTTTGAAAGGCATCTTTGGAATTCTGGTGATTTCTTTTCTCATTTCCTGGGAAAAGGGTCATCAACTGTTCTAATCAAGTAGACTCCTAGATGCCTGAGTCATCTAGTCAAGAATAAGTGAAATGTCTGCATTATGACATTTATTTTTGGGGTGAAAATCTAACGGCTCTCATAATAATAAATGTTTCCTTACTAGATTTGGTCTCTTTCATGTATTTGATTTTGACTAATCTCCATGCAGTAAAATACCTGTTAATTATATATAAACTAGCAGCCAAAATTTCTTTGAACTGAAATACAGCTGAATAGCCGAATATGTTTTATGTGTTAAGGTTTAGCCTGGTCACTAAAGGATATTCTTCAGGCCTATAAAAATTTCTACTTTATTATCATAATCCCCATCCTGCAATGCAGTACGTTTGTTTCAAGGTATTATTTCGGTGATAAATGTCATGGGTGATTTAAATACATTTTTAAAACGCCATATAACAATTTTATTCTCCTAAGAAAATCATAGAGGTTTTGGAACCGCCAAGTAGTAATGCTTATCTTAAGTAGCCTGAGATATGTTAATTTAAGAGCATTATTTTCAATATTCCTTAAACTTTAATTATCATTAGGCTTATTGGGCACTTCTCTGTGCAATGTGTTGGCAAGCTGGCAATAAACTGAGCACATGATGTATCATATTAACCTATACTTAAAAGTCACACACACAAAAGATTTCCTAAGGTGAAGATGGCATTATATTTATTTATTTCAACATCTAGACATGTCAGTTTATTAACCACTTAAGGACCGCCGCACGACGATGTACGTCGACAGAATGACACGGACAGGCACAAGGGCGTACAGGTACGTCCCCTTTAAGAACCTGTCCGTGGGTCGCGCTCGTGACCCGGGCCGAACTCCATGACCGTGCCCGCGGGACCCGTGGACCCGATCGCCGCCTGTGTCCCACGATCAGGTCACAGAGCTGAAGAACGGGAAGAGGTAAGTGTAAACCAACCTTTCCCCGTTCTTCCTAGTGGCAGTGTCACTGATCGTCTGTTCCCTGTCATAGGGAACGACGATTAGTGACGTCACACGCCAAGCCACGCCCCCCTTCAGTTAGAATCACTCATTAGGTCACACTTAACCCCTACAGCGCCACCTGGAGGTTAAACCCTTCACTGCAAGTGTCATTTTCATAGTAATCAGTGCATTTTTATAGCACTGATCGCTGTAAAAATGACAATGGTCCCAAAAATGTGTCAAAAGTGTCCAATGTGTCCGCCATATTGTCGCAGTCATGATAAAAATCACCGATCGCTGCCATTAATAGTGAAAAAAATTATTAATAAAAATGCCATAAAACTATCCCCTATTTTGTAGATACTATAACTTTTTTTACCAATAATATGTAGAAGAATATGTATTGGCCTAAACTGAGGGAAAAAAATTAGGATATTTATTATAGCAAAAAGTAAAAAATATGTCATTTTTTTCTAAATTGTCGCTCTATTTTTGTTTATAGCGCAAAAAATAAAAACCGCAGAGGTGATCAAATACCACCAAAAGAACGCTCTATTTGTTGGAAAAAAAGGACGTCAATTTTGTTTGGGAGCCATGTCGCACGACCGCAAAATTGTCAGGTAAAGCGACGCAGTGCTGAATCGCAAAAAGGGGCCTGGTCTTTAACCAGCCAAAATGGTCCGGGGCTGAAGTGGTTAAACCCATAACTAAAAAGAAGCTCTAACTAGAGAATTAAAAGTATTTTGAACATTTTATAATGGATATGTATATGCTATGTATTGGTGTCCACTTTTGGAGATGAATAAACCTTGCTAAAACGTCACAAACTTTGCAGTGAACCTCATTGAAGTCTATAGGGGGTGATTCTTGAAATTCAATTTGGGCCATTTATAGAGATAATAAGCAAGTTATTGACAAATTAAAGACATATCACCGCCAAGGGGAACAAATACCAATTCCAAAATAAAAAAAATACAAAAATTACTGCTGTGAACCCACTCTTTTTAAAGTGAAGAGGTGGGTTATCCGTTTCGTAAAATTATTGATTCTTATGACTAAGCAAGGCAGGGACAAAGACTAGGCACTACCTTATAGCTTTCTTGTTATTTATGGTGGTGATTTGGTGAACCAAAAATTTACAATTTACAAGCTTTGAAAATCCTAGGGACTCCCCACCTATTTAATCCATGATCCCCAAACCCTATACACCATGCAGTGTAATTATCCCAAGGCCTGAAGATAATGGGCTTGATATACTATAGCAGACCATGCTCACTTGGTGTTTGTTCGCTTAGCTAAGGAAAGAAGGCAATACTATGTTTACTTTATTTATAGAATTGTGAAAAAGCAAAAATCCTGTTTTTTCTTTTATTGATTTTCTTGCACATAATTGAAAGTGAATACCATTTTTTTATATTAATTAGGCTATTGAAATTTAGACCAAAGGGCAACTCCACTTTTAGAAAATACAATTGCGATACAAACTTTAGTGTAATATATTATTATAAAAAATTATCTTTTTATTTCAATCTGCAGATTCTGTAATGTTGTGTAAAATGCAATGCAATATGGCAACCTGGAGGCATTCTGTACAGAGTTGGTGTACAGAACACCCCACCAGAAATGTCATTTCCTGCTTGAATGGCAAACTTTGCGCTAAGACACAAGTCAAATTTTAGTTTTTCTCTGCAAGAAAAATAAACATTTTGGTGAGATATTCGCCAAAAGTTAATCACTGCTAAAAGGATGCAAACACTGCAACTTTTCTCTTTAGAACATAAAAAGTACACCAGCTGATTAAAATTAATTAGTCAAGTTATGGGGAAAAAAATGCCTCTTCTTCATGTAGGAAATAGGTAGGAATGTGCAACAAAGTGTGTTAAAATCCTTCCATTGTACCTGTACGCTGATTACGTTGAGTACAGGAAGTTACTCTATACGTATACCCAAATCGTGGAAAAGTACTTCTTCTGTGCAGAGCCACATATTGGAGGAGAGGGTACAGGAAAAACTCAATTGAGTATGGCAGGAACAGTTAATCCAATAAAGTGAATATTTCATCTACTGCATATCTAGCCCATGAATACTCATATATTAAGCTTCTATTCATGTACAGTACTGTGCAAAAGTTTTAGGCAGGTGTGAAGAAATGCTGTAAAGTAAGAATGCTTTCAAAAATATACAATTTAATTGTTTATTTTTAGCAATTTCCAAAATGCAAAGTGAGTGAACAGAAGAAAATCTAAATCAAATTAAATCATAATTTGATACCTTTTGGCTTCAACCTGCATAAATTGTTACACTTGCACACTTTGTAAACCTGCACAAAGTCAGGGATTTTGTAGGATTAATGTCAGATGTCTGATTAAAAGAGAGGTAAAGGATTTTTTTTTGTCCTGATTTATACTTACCTAGGTGGATGCAGCATCGGTCTGGTGCTGCATCTGTCCACCGGGTGCCTCTACACTGAGAACCGAGTGATCGAACAATGCTGATCGCTCGGTTTTCAGAGCTCCGTGAGCAGAGAGCTGCTGACTGTCAGTTACAGCTCTCTGCTTTTCTCCCTCCTCACTCACTAGAGTGCTGGAGCCTCTCAGGCTCTCTGCGGCTCACTAAGAGGCTGAGCGGGGTGTTAGTCCAAACTCTGTGGCACCTGGCAGATCCAGACTCCGTGGTCGCAATGACGCAGTGGCTGGACTGAAATCGGTGATGTCAGCAGAGAGCAGACTCTGCTGAAAATGGGTCACAGGAGTGCAAAACGAATTTCACTCAAACAAGCTTTGGCTATACTTATCCTTTAATCATTTATACCAAGCAAGCAGGTGCTAATGATCATCAATTTCATATGTAGATTGAAACACAGTCATTAACTGAAACAGAAAGAGCTGTGTAGGAGGCTTAAAACTGGATGGGGAACAGCCAAACTCTGCTACAAAGGTGAGGTTGTGGAAGACAGTTTATCTCAAAGATCATACACCATGGCAAGACTGAGCACAGCAACAAGACACATGCTAGTTATACTGCATCAGCAAGGTATTTCTCAGGCAAAGATTTCATAGCAGATTGGGGTTTCAAGTTGTGCTGATCAAGCTCTTTTAATGAAGCACAAAGAAACAGAAAACATTGAGAACCATAGATGCAGTGGTCAGCCAAGGTGACTTAAAGTGATACTAAAGGTTATTTTTATTTTTTTTAAATAACAAACACGTCATACTTACCTCCACTGTGCAGCTCGTTTTGCACAGAGTGGCCCCGAACATCCTCTTCTGGGGTCCCCCAGCGGCTCTCGCGGCTCCTCCTCGCATTAGATAACTCCCTAGGAGAAGCGCTCTCCCGAGTTACCTTGCGGACGCGCTCCTCAGTCATTCATTCAGCGCCCATAGACGCCAAGTGTATGACTCGGCCCCGCCCCCTGGTGCCTGCGTCATTGGATTTGATTGACAGCAGCGGGAGCCAATGGCTGTGCTGCTATCAATCTATCCAATCAAAGCCAGGACTCTGTGGAGAAAAGGATGGCGGGGAGATGAAGGGACTCAGGTAAGTAAAATGGGGGGCTGGGGGGCCGGTGACTGCCATGTGTTTTTTCACCTTAATGCATAGGATGCATTAGGGAAGCGGTCTCCAACCCCCAGGCCGTTGCCCACTACCGGGCCACAGCCTGTTTACCGGCGGGCCGCGAAGTCTGCGCTATCTGAGGTGCGGCGGCGGCGGGGCGAGAAGAGAAATCGCCGCCCACACAGCCCCGCCACACTTCTGCCCACAGAGCCCTACCGCACTTCCGCCCACGAAGCCCTGCCGCACTTCCGCCCACACAGCCCCACCGCTACACTGTTAAGCCCTGTACACACGGGCAGGAATCCCGTCTATTTGATAACCGTCGGTTTTCCTGGCGGGATTCCTGGCAAGCTTGCCTTGCCAAGCCCTGTGTACAGACGGCAACTCAAAAGAACCGCCGTTCTTTTGAATGGCAAGAACGCGGTGACGTCATCGACTACGACAAGCTGGCACTCATCACATTCAATGCTGTCGCCGCCATCTTGCTACACCCCACACTAACCTTGTATGCTACCGCGCATGCGTCAAAGTCTTATCGAGCATGCGTGGCTTTACCTCTGACAGGTAAGCATACAGACGACCGGTTTTCTCGGCAGGAAACACTCTGCTGGGAATCCCGACGGGAAAATAGAGAGCAGGTTCTATATTTTTCCCAGGCAGTTTTCCCTGTCGGGAAAACTGCTAGGGAGCATACACACGTCCGGGATTCCCGGCCAAAATCTCTCCTGGCAGTTTTCCTGCCGGGAAAACCGGTCGTGTGTACGAGGCTTCAGGGGTGAAGCAGGCAAGCAGAGAGATGACAGCATCTCCCACCGCCCGCCCGCATCATCGCTGTTCTCTCTCACGCGGAACTCACTGTGCTTAGTGACAATTTGCATGTGGCAATCTGCATCTGGTGGCATGGAAAATCTGCATCTGGTGGCATGGGCAATCTGCATCTGGTGGCATGTGGCAATCTGCATCTGGTGGCATATGGCAATCTGCATCTGGTGGCATGTGGCAAGTGACTGTGGCAATCTACATCTGATGGCATGTGGCAAGTGACTGTGGCAATCTGCATATGGTGGCATGTTGCAAGTAACTGTGGCAATCTGCATCTGGTGGCATGTGGCAAGTGACTGTGGCAATCTACATCTGGTGGCAATCTGCATCTGGTGGCATGTGGCAATCTGCATCTGGTGGCATGTGACTGTGGCAATCTGCACCTGGTGGCATGGGGCAATCTGCATCTGGTGGCATGTGGAAAGTGACTGTGGCAATCTGCATCTGGTGGCAATCTGCATCTGGTGGCATGTGGCAATCTGCATCTGGTGGCATGTGACTGTGGCATGTAACAATCTGCATCTGGTGGCATGTGGCAATCTGTATCTGGTGGCAGGCGATGTGGCAAGTGGAAATCTGGTGACAGGCACCGTGGCAAGCTGCATCTGGTGGCAAGTGACAAGCTGCATCTGGTGGCATTATGGTGAGTTTAACTATTTAATTTTATATTACAACATAATAATACAAATAATGCGCTTCAATCATCCTGACACCATATTAACCATGGTGTTGTGATGATTGAAGTGCTAGCACCAGCCATTTCCTGACAAATTGGCCGCGAAAAAACGCATCGTCACCCTTTTTTTTTTTTTCATTGCACACGATTGGGTATTATTTGCAAAGTGAGTCTTTACCTCACTAAGTTCTAGAGCAGCTGCTCTTGCAGCGTGCAACTGCACTTTGCAAAGTGCACAGTCTATTTGCCTTTAGTAAATCAACCCCATTATGCTTACTTCCCTTTGACATCGGAAGATGTCAAGCAGTGCCATTAAACTGACAGAACTGGCAGAAACCAGTGCGACCCAGGTACACCAATATACTGCCTAGAAAAGTCTGGCTAAAAGTGGTCAGACTGGAAGATGGAAGAATTGCATCCAAAAGCCATACCTGTGGCATGGAAAACAAGAATAAGCAACTCAACTATGCAGGAAAACATAGGAACTGGGGTGCAGAAAAATGGCAACAGGTGCTCTGGACTGAAGAGTCAAAGTTTGAAATATGTGGCTGTAGCAGTAGGCAGTTTGTTCACAAAGAGCTGGAGAGCGGTATAATAATGAGTGTCTGTAGGCAACAGTGAAGCATGGCGGAGATTCCTTGAAAGTTTGGGGTTGCATTTCTACAAATGGATTTGGAAATTCGGTAAGGAGTAGACATGGGCCGAACACCCCACTGTTTGGTTCGCAGCAGAATTCCTGAACAGGGGAAATGTTCTAACCCGAATGATGAACCTTGTTGAAGTCTATGGGAGCCGTACAGGAAAAATTGCCCTTTTTGAAGGCTTATATGCAAGTAATTGCCCATAAAAAGGGCCCTGGGGGACATGTGTCAATACATTTTTTTTTAAACAATCGTTTCTTTAGTGATTTTAATTATGCTTAAAGTCCAACAATAAAAATTCAAATTATTTTAACTACAGTGCCTGGGGGTCCCCTTAGTGTGCCTGTAAAGTGGCGCATCTGTAGCGTGCATAAAACATGCTGCAGCAAAAATTACATTTCTTAAAAAAAAAAACGAGTCAAATCCAATTTAAAATGACTTGTGGTTACAATTGCCAGCACCCGGGTCTGGTATGGATTTAGAGGGAAACTAGAGGGAAACCCCACACCAAAATCCTGAACCATACCAGGCTACATACCCTCAACATGGGGGGGGTGGGTGCTCTGCCCCCACACCCCAATGCACCTTGTCCCCATGTTGATGGGGACAAGGGCCTCATTCCCACAACTGTGGCCAGTGGTTGTGGAGGGTCTGCAGACAAGGAGCTTATCAAAATCTGGAAGCCCCCTTTAACAAGGGGGCCCTCAGATCCCAGCCCCACTTATGTGAATGATTATCAAGTACATAGTACCCCTACCCATTCAACAAAAAAGTGTACAATAAGTAATAAAAACAAGATACAAGTTTTTGACAAATTCTTTATTAAAAAATAAAAAAATAGTGTCCCTCGAAAGTAAATCTATCGCCAATCACGATGCCCGCCGACCCAAAAAAACTAAAACAAATGCTCTTCCTCCTGAGATGGCCTCCTGCTGAGTGCCTCCTCTGTACTTTGAAATTTCTTAGCCAGGTGGCCCCCGCCCCTTAGCTATATATGTCACCCGTGGCCGCACCTCCTTCTGACATCACGGACTGGTGCATGCTGGGCCTGTGATGTCCGAAGTGTCATTGCCACTGGGTGATGTTGCTAGGTGGCCATCCCCCTTACCTATACAAGATCTGTCAAAGCGCAGAGGAGGCATTCGGCAGGATGTTGTCCCAGGAGGCGGGTCAGTGGGCGATGGATTGACAATGGATTTATTTTGAGGGACACTATTTTTTTTTAATAAAGGATTTTATCAGAGGTACTCACCAAGGCCGAGATGCTGAGAGCAGCTCCCCTTGCAGCTAAGCGTGCTCCACCCCTGGAGATAATACAGAGGGTGAAGGGCACAAAGAGGCACAAGTCACCACCAGGCTAGGTGGGTCTTGAGTGACGATCACTGGGGTCTTGACACCAGTCTGGGGTCAGAGGCCCCGTTGGGGTTCACACTCAGCAGGTCTGGAATAAGAAGTCCTTAGGCAAGCCGGGGGTCAAACACAGGAGGCAGGCAGAGTAGAGAAGTCCTTAGGCAAGCCGGGGGTCAAACACAGGAGAGAATCAGAGCAGGTCAGGGTCAATCCGGGTCACAACAGGTAATCACAGGGTAGCAGAGTACTGAGGCAGGAAACACAGGGAGCTGAGAGACAAACCAAAAACTAAACATGGAACTGAGCAGCCTTTTATAGGCCAGCAAGAAAATTCACATTATGCACGCTCCATTGCGCACGCGCCGTTCCGCTGTACTGCGCACCCGCATGCGCCGAAACGCTATTATACCGTGCATGCGAACGGGAAAGTGCCAATATTGGCAAGTCCGGTTTCTGTTAACTCTCTGACAGATTTGTCAAAAAGGTTTCTCTTGTTTTTATTACTTTTTGTACACTTTTTTGTGAATGGGTAGGATTACTATGCACCCAATACTCATTCCCATGGGGTGGCCGGAATCTGGGGGTCGATAAGCGACCCCACCCACAGACCCCCACAACCACTGTCTATGGTTGTGGGGGTGAGGCCATTGTTCCAATGTTGAGGGCATGTGGCCTGGTATGGTTCTGGAGGGAGGGGGCGTTCGCTCGCCCCCCCTCCTTTGCTGACCTGACAGGCTGCATGCCAGAATAAGTGAATTGAAATGCCTGTCCTGAAATATGGATAGATGGATTGATGGCTTTATGAGTATGGGAAGGACATAATTGTGCATACTGGAGATTGTTACTCCCAGGGGGAAATGCATTACTGGTTGGTTTATAACATTACTAGCATATACCTCTGATGAGTTTATTCAATTCAGTTAGTGTCACCCACGCCTGTGTTGTTCCGTATGGTTGCCAATAAAGGTTCTAGTGACAAAACATATAGGTGGGGTGACAGTGGGCATCTTGTCTAGTTCCATTGAACATTTTGAAGGATGGCGACATACTTCCGTTGACCTTTACCAACGCAGTGGGATGATTGTATATGTTTTTTTATCCCTTTGGCCATTTTGGGTCCTATTCCCAGGTTTTCTATTGTATCCATCATAAAGCATAAATGGGATTAGTTGTTCTTTAAATATTTTATATTATCTGATTGTAAATCTGTCGGGTCCAGGACTCTATCCTGTTGCTGTACTATTTATTGCTTTTCTTTTTAAAATTAAAATTTTTATTTATTGAGAAAATAAAAGTTACATACAGGTACAGTTGCAATAAATTTCCATTAATGTAGGTACGTACAACTTCATTTAATGCATAGAAGAGAACCAAACACAAATCTACATAGTGCATCTCCGTCCTTCCTGGAACTCTATTTTGACTAAGGAGCGTTGACTCCATTGTACCAGTCCTGGACCTTTAAGTAAATGTAAAATTGGGTTGGAGAGCCTGTCACCCCTTCCGGGATCATGCTGTGAGCAGGCTGACTATATTGAGGTCCAGGTACAGAGAGCACAGCCCAGAGTGTGGCCGTTCCGAATTGAACATGGGGTTATATTATATCTATAATTCTGGAACAGAGTAGCAAGATAACTAAGATTATAATCATAGTATAAACCTTAACCACTTACCGCCCACCCTATAGCGGATTGACGGCAGCAAAGTGGTTTCAAAATCCTGACTGGATGTCATATGACATCCTCAGGATTTTGATCCACTGCGCACCACCGGGGACGCGCATCGCGGCGATCGTTGTTGCAGGGTGTCAGTCTGACACCCCGCAACACCGATCTAGGTAAAGAGTCTCCGTCAGAGACTCTTTACCATGTGATCAGCCATGTCCAATCACGGCTGATCACAATGTAAACAGGAAAAGCTGGTCATCTACTTTTCCTCACTCGCGTCTGTCAGACGCGAGTAGAGGAGAGCCGATCGGCTGCTCCTCTGACAGGGGGGGTTTGTGCTGATCGATTATCAGCGCAGCCCCCCCGAGGATGCCCACACTGGACCACCAGGGATGCCACTCGACCACCAGGGATGCCACCAGACCACCAGGGATACCCACCACCAGGTATGCCTCCCTAGACCACCAGGGATGCCAATCAGTGCCCCTAATGGATGCCAATCAGTGCCCACAATGGATGCCAATCAGTGCCCACAATGGGCATCACTGATTGGCAGGCATTATTGTTTGGCACTGATTGGCATCCATTAGTAACACATTACAGTACAGTGCCACCTATCAGTGCCCATCCATGCCACCTATCAGTGCCCATCCATGCCCATCCGTGCCACCTATCAGTGCCCATCCATGCCGTCTATCAGTGCCCATCAGTTCTGCCTATCTGTGCCCATCCGTGCCGCCTATCTGTGCCCATCCGTGCTGCCTATCTGCGCCCATCTGTGCCCATCCGTGCCGCCTATCTGTGCCCATCCGTGCCGCCTACCGGTTCCTATCCGTGCCGCATATCTGTGCCCATCCGTGCTGCCTATCGGTGCCCATCAGTGTTGCCTATCGGTGCCCATCTGTGCTGCCTATCGGTGCCCATCTGTGCTGCCTATCGGTGCCCATCCATGCTGCCTATCGGTGCCCATCCATGCCGCCTCATCGGTGCCCATCAGTGCCGCCTTATCAGTGCCCGTCAGTGCAGCCCCATCAGTGCCCATCAGTGAAGGAGAAAACGTACTTATTTACAAAGTTTTGTAACTGAAACAAAAAAAATATGTTTAGCACAACCGCGCAATTGTCATTCAAAGTGCAACAGCGCAGAAAGCTGAAAATTGGTCTGGGCAGGAAGCTGTATAAGTGCCCAGTATGGAAGTGGTTAAGGAGTAGGACAAAACATTTAGAAGTGTTAATTTTATAATACGTTATTTTCCCAAAGTCATGCATAATTTCCGTGGCTTTACGTAGGGAAGTCATTGGATTGGTCAGGGTAAGAATCACATCATCTGCGAACAATCCTAATTTATGTTCTATGTTTCCTATTTGGAGGCCTGTAATATCTTTGGTGGACCTAATGAGTTCAGCTAGGGGTTCTATTGCTAGTGAAAAGACAATTGGGGACAGCGGGCAACCCTGTCTCGTTCCATTAGTAAGATTGAAGGGATCAGAGAGCATTCCTGATGTGAACACTCTGGCCGATGGATTAGTGTATAGGGACATGACCGCTGAATGCAAGAATCCGTTTATTCCAAATGTATGCAGTGTGTGTGACAGGTATGACCAGTGGACTCTATCCGCATCTAAGGCTACAAAGACGGTAGGTGTATGCGTAAGTTCCGCGTTTCTAAGTAGGTTTATCATTTTTCTAGTGCCATCTGGGGCCTGTCTGCCCTTAACAAAGCCTACTTGATCTAGTCCTATGAGTGTAGGGGTTATATGTAGTAATCTGTTTGCTAAGATCTTTGCATAGATTTTAAGGTCTGAGTTCAAAAATGAAATGGGCCTGTAGTTCTGGGGGTAGGCAGGATCTTTTCCGGGTTTTGGTATAGTCACTATAATTGCTTGGAGCATTTCTTTGGGGAATGTACTTGTGCTTGCAGCTGTATTGTATAGTACTGCTAAACGGGGGGGCGAGTAACGATGAGAATGTTTGGTAGTATTCGGCTGAAAACCCGTCAGCTCCCGGGGATTTATGTTTGGGGAGTTTCTTAATTACTTCCTTGATTTCTTCCTCTGTAAAGGGTTCATTAAGTTTGCATAATGTTTCCTGATCTATGGACGGGAGTTCAATACGTCTGAGAAAGTCAGTGATTTCAGTTTCTGTGGGTTGGTGGGTAGACTTGTCCTGGCCAAGGTTATATAGGGTTTCGTAAAAGTCTTTAAATGTGTTCGCTATGTCTTTGGGGTTCTGATATGAACTGTTGTTAGTGGGATGTTTAATCATAGATATTTTCGCTTGCGTTTGCTTTTTCTTTAATTGAGATGCTAGTAATTTTCCTGCTCTGTTGTTCTGGGAGTAGTATGATAGTCTGAGTCTCTTATAGTAAAGGTCATAGTCTGATTTCAATATCAATCGTAGCTCTTCCCTACTAGAGTTCAGTTGTTGTAATAAGGAGTGGTCCCCACTTTTTTTATGCTTACTTTCTAAGTCAGCTATGCGGTCAAGTTGCGTGATAAGATTGTTTTTTTTCCTCTTTTCTCTGGCTGCTATTTGGATCAAGGTGCCTCTCGAGAAGGCTTTATGAGCGCACCAGACTGTGGAAGGGAAAGTACTAGGGGTTTCATTAAACTCAAAGAATTCTAGTAGTTTCTTGTGAATTTCCTCTTTAATAAGGGGCTGGGAGAGTAGGTAGGTGTTGTTACGCCATAGGGGCGAGGCATTAGTTTTGTTGGTGGTAGTTATATCAATGGTGTATTTATTGCTTTTCTGATCTCTTCTTGTGTTATTGGGTCTTCAAACTCCTGTAGTTTGTCTACCTAAATTCTAGGCAATTTTGCTTCTTTTAAGTATTCCTGTATTTGTTGTTTCTTTTTTTCCTCCGCTGCTCTTATCTCCTTCCCCTTTACTGAGTATATGGTGCTATAATAACTTTGGAAGACGTTTGCTATTTCTGATGTTTCATACACCATCTCTCCTTTCATGTTTTTCATCTTTTCTTTATAAGTTATCAACTTTTAATTTTTTTAGGTTATTGCAAAGTATTTTCCTAGTTTGATCCCCCATTTGTATCTATCTTTAGCCTCCTTTTTTACTCCTTCCACTCCCCCATGCATGATACGTATTCAAGCTTTGATTATATCCTGGTGGAAGATAGGCTTCTGGAAACAGTTGAAAAATCATTGAAATATCATCTCTCTCAGACCACACCCCAGTAATAGTAAAGTTGAGACTTATGGGAACACAGAACAGGACAAATACATGGAGGCTAAATGAAGATCTAATACAAGACAAAGAAACAGGAGATAAAATAAAAAAATTGATATTCAACAAGAATATTGTTCTGAGTCCCCTGAGGTGTCAAAAGCCATAATATGGGAGGCACATAAAGCCTATATCAGAGGCATGTTGATATCTATAGGTGCAAGAAAGAAGAGGTAAAAGGCAATAGGATTGGAAAGGGTAATAAAATAAATATATGAGTTGGAACAGATACATAAAAAGAAAGCTGATATTAAAGTACAACAGACATTAATAATAAAAAGAGACCAACTTTAAGACTTAATGGAACAAGAAACAAGAAAAGGCTTTAATAATGTAAGTACATTTTTAATCAAGAAATTCTCTGAGGTTTTCACTATGTGGAGCATTTCTTCATTACATGTATCCTATTTCACACTTTGATCCCATTGGTTTGCGTTGGGTTACATACAGAGGAGGTTGTGGTTGACCATTTGATACATTTTGCATGGCTTTTCCATGAGGATTCCCCCTTTTGCCATAATGTCGGCTTCAGTGCATTATTGGGCGTTTATTGACCACTCTTATTAGGGGGTCACAAACATTCTGGTAAGCCTTGCATGAGAGTGGAAGGTGTCACCTTGGCTATTTATTAAGTTTTAATTTCCATCACAGTATGTGGTACTGATAGCTTCACTACTTATACCAGTTATTCTTTTTTGGAGACTTTATGATCACTTTTTTCTTTTGCGTTTAAAGTCACATGTTTTAATATGGTTTATAATATCACCTTTTCAGAATTTTTTTTTACTTCTATCTCATTATAAGCGCTGTACCGTTGGTTTATACTTTATCTTACATATCTGGTATCAGGGTATAGTGCCAGTTGCTGTTTGTTGTTAACCACTTTACCTCAAGTGCAGACTTTTATTAAGTTTGTTATTGTGTGGAAATATGTTTGCTCGCAAACAATATCGAAACAAAGAAGATGTACTACTTTGAGTAATATTGCTGAACGCAAAAAAACTTTCTTGAATTAGGCGCAAATACAGACACATTGTTTAATCCATGCAAATCTTTGTACTTTGTACTTTGCTGTTGAGTGAATCAGGCCAAATGTTCTTTTCCTTTATGGAAACTTCTGTTCATTTTGATGACACCAAATGTAGCTTTGATTAAAGGCTAAAACAGAGCACCCGTGTGTAATAACCCTTAGGAGTTTTGCTCTGTGTCATGTATTAGTCAGTCAACAGAGTTTCCTATCAAGGCAGACATCAGAAGTTAATTTCTGCCAACAACAAAGGGAAGAATTTAAGGACATAAATGCTGTTTTCTCTTTCTATCATTTATGTCTGAGTGATTGCTGGTGGTAGAAAGCAACAATCATGCAGAGAGAGTTCTGATTGCTTGTCTGGCTCATTTACAACACTTGTTCTTAGCTAGGAGATTTGACTAAAATAATGCAATGGAGTCACAGAACGCAATTTGTAAAAAAATCTAGAAAATTATAAATAAATCTGGAGGAATTATTTCCCATCATTTATTCTATAATGGAAATGCCGGCAAGTTTAACTGATACACATTCAAAACTTTATTTCATAAGCCTTTTATCAATGTCAAACCACTATAGATTAGCAGAACAGGCTTTTGTTTGCACATAAGGATTGCATTGTGCTGGTAAGACTAGGATAAAATTGAGTCTGACTGCCCCTCGCCATTAAAAAAAAAAACAATAATAATAATAATAATAATAATTAATAATAAATAAAAATGTATAGCAAAAGTAACATATAGGAAAATATAGGATTTACTTTTTCCTGCAAGCTTCCTTTATTTTTTTAAAAATTCAATGGGGGTCCCCTGATGTACATATCAGACCCTCGTTCTCCTTAATAAGTGTCTGGTATGTGTATTGCATTGCATTATTTATAAAATAAAGAAGTTTGGAGGGAAATTTGAATTTAAAGCATTTTAAACTGCCTGTTTTCCCTTCTAAATGTTTTTTTTTTTTTTTGCTATACTACTTTGTTTACATGGTGGTGTGCTACTTCACAGACAGGTTTAGCTGACCACCCAGAGCAGTTTTTTTTAAAGGAACAGTTGATTTTTGTTATTAAAATCACTGATCCTTGCAACACAGTATTTTTATTTTTGTATGTCTCCTGGGGCAGTGCTCAGCCCCCCATACACTTTGTTTCACCACTACCTTACTAATAGCCTTAAAATTTTTGAACATTGATTTGACAGATTTGGCTCCTATTGACTTCAGTGGGATTCAGATTTGGCATCCAAACCTTTGAAATGTTCTGCCGAACCTCCACGAACTAAACCCTGGAGTGTTTGGCTAATCCCTAATTGGTGACCAAAACTGAACTGCATACGCACGATCAGGCGTAACCAGCGTTTTGTAAAGGGGTAAATTTGTGGTCAATAGATCAGGTTTTTCAGCCCCCTTATTAATTTTGCTATTCTTCACTTTATTCTTTCTAGTTCTAGAACATTCTTTCTGTTAAATGGTGACTATAATTGAGCTGCATACCTAAGATGAGTCCAAAACGAGTTTTGGAAAGGAGTCAGTGAATTGATTTATCCCTTGAATAAACACAATTTTTAATCTAAGACAGTATTCTGCTTGCTTTGAAAGCAGCCTGATATTGCTTGCTATTACCAAGTATGTATTCTACTAGGACCCTCAAATCTTTTCCCATCACTGTTTTGCTGAGTGTAACCCATCCTAATGATTATCATGCCTGAAAGGGTTTAGGAACCAAATGCATAACTTTTCAGTTTTCAACACAGAACCTCATCTGCCTATTCCCCTATTTTACTAAGGTCCTCCTGTATTGTTGCTATTTCGTTTCCAAATTCTTCAAGAATTTCCTCAAACACCTTACATACAATTGATCTTAGGCTGACTGGTCTGTGGTTACCTGAAACACATCTAGGCCCTTTTTTTGAATTTTGGACCCACATTTGCAGCAAGCCAATCATTCAGTACCATTTCTGTCATCAGGAGTCTTAAAAAAACAGGACAAGTGGCTGGTCTATCACTGAGATAATCTCTCTGACCACTTGCAGGTGTAAGCCATCAGGCCTTGGTGATTTGTTTATAATTAGCTTTTCAAGTCTTCTTCAGACCTTATTTTATGACAATCACAAGGGTATTTCCTTCACATTAGTAGAAATATTACTATTCCTTCTAATAAATCCTTATTTCCTGTAAACTAAAGAAAAATAATTATTTCCATGTTAGTCATATTCATGACATTTGTGACCAAATCCCTGATTTATCCTTCATGGGGCCTACATGTTCTGTCCTTACCTTTTTATTGTTGATATATTTATAGAACTTTTTAGTGTTTTTGTTTTTTTTTCTGTATCAATATTCTCACAATATATTTAATTTCCTCTGATTGCACTCTTGCATTCCTTATTACATTCCTTGTAATCATAAAATGAGGAAGCTGCGCCCTCAGTTTTGTATTTTTTGAAAGCCAGTTTTTTTTCTTTGGGTTGTAAGACTAGAATTGAGCCACATACGTCGGTGAATAATATTGTTTAACATACCCTTAAAACACTTCTCCACTGTTTTCTTTGTTAAGGACGTTGGTCCTAATCACTTAACAAGGAACACAAATTGTTGAAGTTGGCTTTTTTGAAATTTAGAGTTGTAATGGTACTCACAAGTCTTTCTTTCCTGTAAATCATGTCAAACATAATTACACTAAGGTAACTTTTGTCTAAATTTTCCCTAACATGCTTGATTGACATGATCTCTGTATTATTATAAATGATCAGATCTACCAGAGCATTTTGGTTGGTGCTTTTAGTATTTGACCTATAAAAATATCCCTCATAGTGTTTATGAAACGGGTAGACTTATTTAAGTGTTCAGTGCCTTATGTCTAATCAATGTCTAAAGAATTGAAGTCTCCAGTAATAACCTTGTTTCCCAGATGATTCTGTCTGTGAAAGGAGATTTATCTCCACATCCTTAATGTTAGGTGGCCTGTAACATATTCCCATAATTACCTTACTACTTGTAGGGCTCATATGCAGCTCCAGCCATAAAGACTCTGTTCCATCATCACACTCATTGCTGCTGCCCTCTTTCACACTCACTTTCAGATTGCTCTTGATATATAGGCACACCCTTCTAGCCCTTATATTAACTCTGTCTCTGCTAAAGAGAGTGTATCCTTGGATATTTGCAGTCCAGTCCTGTGTGCAGTCCATCCAGATTTCTGATATTCCCATGAAGTCATAACCCCACTAGCTCATGCTCTTTAATTTTGTTTTAGCACCTAGCTTTTTTATGTGTTTTTTTCAGTGATATTACAATTTCTTCCTCGCTGTTTAGTTTATTCCCTCCCTGTCTCCAATTCTAGCCACCACTATATCCTGCATTGGTCTCGGCCTATAATATGTTAAATTCTCCCTCTTTCCAGATTCCCCTCAAGCCATTTTCCCCCCAACACAGGTGCACTCTCCCCAATTTGCTGTAAGTCATCTTTGCCGTAGTTAGTAGCCAACCAAAAAGCCAACTCAGTTCTTTATGAACTAAAACCCCTAATTCTTACACCAGTTTCACAATTGTTCAACTCCTTAAACTCCCACAGCCTCTCTGGTTTGGCTCATGGCAGAAAATACTACCCTGGATGCCCTTTTCCTAAGTATAATATTCAAGTCCTTAAAGGAGAAGTACAGCCAAAGCTCGTTTGACTGTACTTTTCCTGTGGATCACAGGAGTGCAGTACATTTTTCACTGCTGTGACCTGTTTTTAGCTGACAGCGGGTTGATATCCTCTTTTGGCTGATATTACAGAGCCTATCCAGACTGGGGAAAGATTGTGACCATATGGTCGGGATCCACCCAGGAACCTGTGCCGTCACCTGGCTCAGCCTCTCAGTGAGCCACTGAGAGCCCGCACCCCCCTCCACAGCCTAGTGCTCCAGTGAGCGCAGGGGGCAGAGAACTGAGTGATCAACAGTGTTTGATCACTCCATTCTCACCCTTAGAGGTTGCAGGGGACAAATACAGCATCCACCTAGGTGAATATGATTTTTTTTTTTAAACCCAATCCCATACTTCTCTTTTAAATTGTTTTTTTAGGATGCTCCATGCCTCTTTCATTTTGTCACTTGTACCAATATGCACCATGACATCTGGGTCCTCCCCAACCCCACCCAACAATCTATTAACCTGATCTGCAATGTGTAAAACCCATGCGCCCAGTATACAGCAGACTGCTCAGAGATCATGGTCTTTTTGAAAGATCACCCTGTCTTTCCCCCTAATAAATTAGTCCCCTAACACCAATATCTGTCTTTTCTGAAACTTTATACCTGCCTGTCAAGTCTCTGATGTGAGGCCGAGTGGCAGAGAGGGCGCCCTTTGCAGCTGAGTGCAGCGCTCCCCTGGGAGTGATACAGGGGATACGGTTCCCAAAGGTGCACCGGTTGCCAGTAATGCTGAAACAGGCTGGTAAGCAGAACGTGGCTGGGGTGCGCTGGGTAGCAATGTCAGTAGCCGTGCAAGAAGAAGTCCTGAGTAGGCGGTTGCAGGATAAACCAGGAGCAGGGTTCGCAGCCAGGCCAGAGGTCATATACCAGTCCAAGAGCAAACAGGAGCAAGCCGGGTGATAAAAAGTGGGCATTGGATCGAAGAATAGTCAGCCAAGCCAAGGTCAGAGCGAGGAGATAATCAGGATCACAGGTCAAGCCAGAAGCAGAGGTCAAGCCAGGAGTTTTAAGGTAAACAGACACAGGAGCACAGGAAGCTGACGACAATCCAGCAATTTGAGTCAGACAGTGGCAGCCTTTTATAGGCCAGCAGGGGGATCCACCTGTCACATGATGTGCCTATGGCAGCCATTTCTTCTACTGCAAGATTGCCAGTACTTCCACGGCCATTTCCCTGACACTGCCATTTACCTTACTGAAGCAATCTTTCCCCTGGCAGTTAGAGGTGACATTTTGATCCAGAATAATACTCCTGAACTGAATACTTCTGTTTTATCCAGTTCTTAAAGCTCCATAAGCAAAGAGCTGGAGAGTGTCAGTCACCGGCTCTCTGCTCTGACCCTCCCCACCACACTTACTGGAGTGCTGGGCTGTGGAGGAGACAGGAGCAGCTGGCTCAGGCTCTCAGCAGCTCACCAAGAGGCTGAGCCGGGTGCCGGTCCAGGCATGTGGGCAGATCCCGACTATATGGTCACGATCTTTCCCAAGCCTGGACCAGCTCTGTGATGTCAGCCAACAGATAAAGCCCGCTGTCTGCTGAAAACGGGTCCCAGGACTGCAGAACGATCTGCACTCCTGTGATCCACATATTAGAAGTACAGCCAAACAAGCTTCTCCTTTAAGTATTTTAGGTGTATAATTTACAAGCAGAAAATGAGCTTTAAACAAGTATTTCTTGACTATTATGGCTTCAGATACTGTGATCAAATTCATGCTATAAGTTCACAGGAGAAGCAGGAAGGTTTCCCCGCATCCAATTCGCATAGCAGGAGAATGTGACTTGCTCTCTATGGAGCCGGTTCACATATCCCTGCAGCAGGTCCGGTGCGAATTGCTAAAAAAACGTGTGCCTTTTTTAGTCCGTTTCAGGTCCGAATTCAGCCCAAAATTTGGGCTGAAATCGGACCTGAAACGATGAACCAGTACGCACCGGACCCCTGCTGTGCGACAGATGCGGCTATAGTGTGAACCGAGCCTTAATGTTTGTGTGAGGGCCACTTTAATGATGAATTTTAAAAATGCAATACTGTTAATATTTAAATGTGATATGGATCAAGTGGAGAAATGTGCCAAATTCACAGTGTACAATAAGCTGCCTCTATTTATATACCTGAAGACCAGCAACATCTCCATGAAAACTGTATTCAAATGGAACCTATGTATAATTTTTCCTGTTTAGTATGTAAGCAGGAAATTTATAGTATTTCTCCTGCGGTGACATTTCCTGCACAGAAACACATTGGCACATGTCATTCAGATTGTGAGGGTGGTGATCACAGACAATCTGTCACTGTGTAGTCATCAGGGGTTTTATTTTTATTTTTTTATTTTTTTGTTTTGCTAAATAATAGTTAAAGAAAGAAATAGTGAAAGAAAATAATAATTTTCATGTTGTAATTAGTTTTTGTTCTAATTTAAGTAGCCTTTTTAATTAAAATGAAATCCATGCACAACTAGTTGAAACAAAACCAATGAGTATTAATCCAGGGTAAAATATGACAGTGCCATTCCACATAATGGAAGGGAATGTGATATTTCTAAATTAAAATGTTAAAGCTGAAAACTTGCAATTAATATTACAGTCCATTAAATATTACAGAGAGCCAATGCTACTTCATACTAGTATGCTAGTTTTCACATATTGGGAAGGGAAGTATGAAAGGGTTTTACACAATATAGTATCATAACCAGGTTTCTGTGAATATCTGGAGTCCGATTTATAGTGATATAGCAGGTACTTAATTACATTGTTTAAATGCTGTACATACAGGATATGAGCTACTTTACCTGCCAAATGATTTGTCATTTTGTTCATCTATTCAAGAGAGCAGTCCTGCCTGACAGTACAGCCACGTGCAGCAGGTGAACCTTTCTACTGCAGTTAAACAATATAGCTTGGTCATCTTTCTGCCACCAGTCTGTAATTAACCACTTGAGTACCGAGCCTCTTTTTGACACTTGTTGTTTACAAGTTAAAAAAAAAAATTGCTAGAGAAATACTTAGAACCCCCAAACATTATAATTTTTTTTCAGACACTCTAAAGAATAAAATGGCAGTCGTATTTGCACAGTGCTCTTACAGGTGCAAATATTTTGGAAACAGTACACTTAATATAAAATAAGACAACAGTAAAGTTAGATCAATTTTTTTTTATATTGTGAAAGATAATGTTACACTGAGTAAATTGACACCCAACATGTCATGCTTTAAATTTGCGCCCGCCCGTGGAATGGCAATAAACTCTGACTCCTTAAAAATCTCCATAGGCAAAGCTTACAAATTTCTACAGGTTACCACTTTTGAGTTACAGAGGAGGTCTTTTTTCTAGAATTTTTGCTTCCACTCTAACGATCGTGGCGATACCTCACATGTGTGGTTTGAACACCGTTTTCATGTGCGGGTGCGACATGCGCCCAAGCTTGGCAGGACGGGGCGCTTTAAAAAAAATATCTTATTTATTTTACTTTTTATTTTTCATTTTTACACTTTCCTTTAAAAAAAAAAAAAAATGGGTCACATTTATTCCTATTGCAAGGAATGTAAACATCCCCTGTAATAGAAAGAAAAGCATGACAGGACCCCCCTAAATGTGAGATCTGAGGTCAAAAAGACTCCAGATCTTGCATTTACACTTAAATGCAATAAAAATGTTTTTACATTTTTTTGTAAAAAAAAAAAAAAAAAAAAAAAATTTCCCCTTCAAGACCATTGGGCAGAAGTGACGTTTGATGTCACTTTCGCCATCTAATGTTATGGAGCCGAGTGGGGGACATCTTTCCCTCACTCGGCTGCAGGCCTGTCAGGGGAGAGGACGCAATTGCCACAAAGACCACTGGAGAGCTGCGGGAGGAAGGGGGCCCATCTCCCGCCCCGATAAAAGAGACCACTTTTATCCTAAAGAGAACCGTCCTCTGTTTCTGAAAATTCCAGTGTTATGGCAGCTAGCTGCTGTCATAACAACGGTATTTAGCGTCAAAGTTTGCGGTAAGTGGTTAAACAATGAGGAAACAGCAGCAAAGTGGTAAAGTCATCTCTCTCATTTGGTAACATGACTGGCTCAGAGCACTGACCCTCCCTCTTCCAGTCTAAGTTATACTGTACAGGGAATTTCAGAAGGTAGATTTCCTGTTATCTTTGACACCCCCTTTCCCTTTTCTTGCTTGGGACCATATGTGTGCGCTCCTTCTCCCAGTGGGTCCCTGTCACCACAGTTCCCGTGACAGACACTACAGGCAGCCTCCAGGTTCTAAGACTTCGCTCATATGTAAGTATATGAAGGGATAGGTGACTCCTTTCCCCCACACATAATTGTTCCAATATATGGGTATTTATTATACCATATTGGTTTACCTATATCTTTTTGCAGATGTGGATGCACTCGCCCCTGAAGAAGTGGTTTTACCATGAAACACGTCAGACCTATTTTGATGAATCCTGTTCCTTATAGACGATCCAAAAATCATTTTACTCTACTATTCAGTTACTCCTGCACATGGAGGATGGTGTTTTATATCATACAATGCTGTACAGAGAAATTCAGAAGGCAGATTTCCTGTTATCTTTTTATCTCACCTTTTCAGCATACAATCTGCCTCTTGCTATTAATTTTAGATTATACCAACTGTTATATACACGTGTAGCGGGGTGTTCCCCTTTAATGCAGAGAGACTACATTACCCAGAACCCTGTTCGGCAATGTTTCCACCGCAGAGACTCATGGGAGGGGTTATAAAGGGAGGAGGAGAGGCTGGGCTCGGCCTCTTTGGGACATGAGACTTCAGAGACGGATCCTCCTGTGCGGATGTGTCGGAGTGCAAGGCCTGAAGCCTGAGGCCTTGCACAGCACCAAAGAGCCTTCCACCCCTCTGCGAGCCTGGGTGGCATCTGACTTCGCTCGACTACAGCCTTGTTGGATCGGGGACCCGATCGCTGAAGAGACTGAGCGTGTGTTGAACACAGTTGGTGGAAGTTCCCGGACTGGAACCGTAGTCCGGGCGGGTGAGAGGGCATATGCCCAACCGATATACTGTTACTGCATATAGGCCTATAGACTGTCGTGGCCTACGAGTTATTCTTGGTATTCTTATTGAAGGCCCTTGTCGGAGCTGAACCTACTGTTCATATAACCAAGTTTCTACCCCATCTTTACCTACCCCATTGGATTACAAAGTTTGTACTCTGTTAATGTGCACCACCGTTCTGCCGGTGAAGAAAAAGGACTAAGTTGTAGACATCAGAACCAGGCCTGGTGGGGTTTCTAAGGTGTTTTGGTTACTGCGCCACAGGGCACTTAGTTAACGGTCGCCCGCGTGGCGCACTTGTTGTGTGTTAACCCTATAGTGTGTTAGTGTGGCTGGGCTCTGCATTACTAATGATTATTCTGTAAACTGTTATTGATGTTACCCCTTTTCTTACCAAGAGCTTAAGTAAAATCTTATACTTATTTCAATTTAGTATTGTGTCAATGCTCAGTTATTCATACAGTATAAGATATACAATTTACTGTCAGTACTAGCTGTGCCAGTAGGGGGTAGAGCATATTGCCGGGGGTTGGCGGAGCTGTCTTCAGGGCCCAAACTAAATCTGCGGCCTTCTTAGTTGGAGGTATCGCTACATGTGGGGGTTCTCGTCCGGGATCCTGATGCAGCAAGTGAACGCCAGAGGTGGCGGCATGGACCCCATGGATGCAAGAGCGGTAGAAGAGTGGTGCAAAGCCGCTAACACAGACCCAAAGCAGTCGATAGCCATTAGCCTCCCTGGGGAGAAATGGTCGAGTGAGACGGTAGAGGAATTAATGAAATCAGTGACTCCAGATCACACACCCTGGGTGATGGACATAAAGACAGACCTAGACATCTCATATCAATATGCATTAGTGGAGTACTGGGGCGTGATGCCAGAGGCCTGTAGGCGCAAGTGTGTGCGGACGCCAGACAACAGAACATATAGGTTGGCGCACGCAGTAACTGTAGAGAAGGAACCATCCCCTACGGGATCACCGCAGGCTGCGGCCCGTACCCCACCGGAAAGAGAAGACAGGGCGACACCCCCGGTGGCGCCTGCACCTGTCACTGCTATATCACCAGAACTGATAAATGCAATAGGGGATCTGCTGACCAAATGTCAGAAGACGAATATGGTGCATGTAGAAACCAGCTACCGGAGACTAAAGACTTTCTCAGGGAAGCTCCCTGTCCCCGCAGGGGAAGAAGACTTTGACACCCGGGTGGAGCAGGCATTGCAGGCAGTAGAGGCATGGGAGGTGCCTGAAGCGCAGAAGAGGCAACGGGTGATAGAAAGCCTTAAAGGCGCAGCAGCAGAAGCAGTGAAAAGTTTTCGGTTTGGGAATGCAGATTGCACGGCTCAAGACTGTCTAGCCATGCTGCAGGAAGAGTTTGGTCAATTAGAAAAGGTGACAGAAATGGTCTACCAATTTGAACACACTTTCCAAAAACCAGAGGAGAAACTTTCCGAGTATGTTAGGAGACTGAACAGGTTGCTGTGCAAGATTGTGTTGAAGAAGGGGATGAGGCCCCAAGATACAGATGCGGCAAGAATGAAGCAAGTCTTAAAGGGAGCGCTGCGCTCGGATCCAGTCTGGCTGCACCTGAAAACCTCAGGAGGAGGAACGTTGCTGACTTATGCTGACTTGATAAAAATCATCAGAGATGAGGAGGCACTAAAACAGGACCAGCAGATGATTAAGGAAAATGTTGTACCCGCACAGGTGCTAGTCAATCCAGTAATGACCCCTGAAAGAGATTCGGAGATAGACACTAGTGATGAGCCGAACACCCCCGGGTTCGGTTCGCACCAGAACCCGCGAACGGACCGAAAGTTCGCACGAACATTAGAACCCTATTAAATACAATGGATGCGAACGTTCGGATTCTAAAGTGCTAATTATAACGACTATTATCCATGTTATTGTCCGAAACAGAGTTTGGGAACCCGGCTTCTGCACCAGGGGACATGTATCAATGCAAAAAGAAGTTTTAAAAACTGACGTTTTCCGGGAGCAGTCATTTTAATGATGCATAAAGTGAAAAAAAAAAAAGTCAAATATTCCTTTAAATATTGTACCTGGGGGGTGTCTAAAGTATGCCTGTGAAGTGCCACGTGTTTCCCGTGTTTAGAACTGTCCCTGCACAAAATAACATTTCTAAAGGGAAAAAAGCCATTTAAAACTGCTTGCAGCTTTAATGCAATGTCTGGTCCTGGTAATATGGATGAAAATCTTTAGGAAAAATGGCATAGCTACCCCATCAACCCCCCCCCCCCTACCCCAGCCCATTACCAGCCCCTTTGGGTCTTGTATGGATATTAAGGGGAACCCCGCACACAAAATAAAAAAGGACCTATATACTCTGAACAGCCGTATACAGGCGGTGCATACAAGACAGGGACTGTAGGTTTGTTCTTATGTATAATCTGTTTGTAATTTTGAACAGCTGCATTGTTTAAGTGGAGCTCCATGCCAAATTCCTTTTTTTTTAGCTTTTTGTAAAACATAGGGAACGGTTATCACCCCTGTCACATTTTTTTTGCTGTCTGTGCCCCTGTTCAGAACATTTCACCTCACTTTGCGTCCCAATGACAACTGTTTTTGAAATGTGGTGTTTTTATTGAAACAAGGATTGGTGATAAAGCATCAGTAGAGAGGAGACACCTTTCTCCCATATTAATTCTTACAGGAGAGAATTTTCCTTCCAAGGGGTAGATTTCCTCTCACTTCCTGTTGTCTTCTTCCGTTTGCAAGTAGTAGTAGTTTGTAAGTTGGATGTTTGAAAGTAGGGACCTTCCGTATATACTCTGCAGAAATTGGCCCCTTAGGTGTTGGTGTTGGCACAACACTGAAAGCACTCACAGTTATTCTTGGTGGGTGCTGGAACGCCCTGCTGTCAACTATAATATCAGGAATTGTAATAACATATAATTGTTGATCAGTGGTAGTAAAAATTGGGCCTTTGATGGTGGTGCTGGTGCCACAACACTGTAAGGCCTGACAGTTACTCTTGGTGGGCGCAGCAATGCTCCCTGCTGTGAATTATTAGATCAATAATTATAATTGCATGCCCCTGTTGAACAGGGGCTGAAAAATTGGGCCTTTGGTGGTGGTGGTGGTGGTGATGGTGGTGCTGGTGCCACAACACTGTAAGGCCTGACAGTTACTCTTGGTGGGTGCAGCAATGGGCCCTGCTGTGAATTATTAGATCAATAATTATAATTGCATGCCCCTGTTGAACAGGGGCTGAAAAATTGGGCCTTAGGCACTGGTGGCACAACACTGCAACCCCTCACAGATACTGTACTTGGAGCACAGCAATGAGGCCTGTTGCAAATTATTGCATCAAAAATTTTAATTACACGCCCCTGTTAAACAGGGGCTGAAAAATTGGGCCTTAGCCACTGGTGGCGTCACCCATAAACCAAAATGATCTTCCAAGCTATCATCGTTAATCGTATCATTGAGGAGGAGGAGGAGGTTAGCCAGTCAACATAACAGCACAGGCACTCAGCATCAGCATCAGTCTTGAAGGGATGTGACATTTTAAAATCAATTAGTCTGTTATATCAGCATCTGGTGTGTGGTAGCTGGTGGTGATCCAAGACTGGTTCATCTTGATGAAAGTCAGTCGATCAACCGAGTCGGTGGACAGGCGCACCCTGTGATCCGTGACAAATCCTCCAGCAGCACTGAATCAGCGTTCTGAAAGAACGCTGGATGCAGGACAGGCCAGTAGCTCAATTGCATACTGTGCAAGCTCTGGCCAGTGATCCATCCTCAAGACCCAGTAAGCCAGAGGATTTTCGGTGGGGAAGGTGTCCAAGTCTGACCTTGCCCCTAGGTATTCCTGGACCATGTATATCAGACGCTGGCGATGGTTGCTGGAACCGATCATACTTTGGGGCTGCGGACTAAAGAATTGTCTGAACGCATCGGTCAGACGGCCACCTTCCCCACCGCTCCTTCTTTGACTGCCTGAAGCCTCAGCAACTCGTTGTCCAGGACCAGGAGTTTGTAACCTCCCAGTCTCTGGGAACGCGTTGCACAGACATTTCTGCAAGGCCTCCCGGAGTTGTCTCATCCTCTGCTCCCTCTGCGACGGTACGATAAGGTCCGCAACCTTACCCTTGTACCGTGGATCAAGGAGAGTGGCCAGCCAGTAATGGTCCCTCTCCTTGATCCGAAGAATACGAGGATCCTTCCGCAGACTTTGCAGGATCAGGGAGGCCATGCAGCGTAGGTTAGCTGAGGCATTCGGTCCGGAGTCCTCTGGGTCACTAAGGACGACATGATCCGCAGCCACCTCCTCCCAGCCACGTACAAGTCCACTGGTTTCTTGGGACTGTAAATCATCCCTAAAAGACTGCTGCTGATGATGCTGAGTGCCAGCCTCCACCTCCATGCTGACACAATCCTCCTCCTCCTCCTCCTCCTCCTCTTCCTGTGCGATGGGTGGGACAGAAGGAACACTGTCTGGGTAAAGGGGGCCTTGAGAGGCAAGGAAGTCCTCCTCTTCCTGCCTCTGTTCTGCCTCAAGTGCCCTGTCCATTATTCCACGCAGCGTGTGCTCCAACAGGTGGACAAGAGGTACAGTGTCACTGATGCATGCACTGTCACTGCTCACCATCCTCGTGGCCTCCTCAAATGGTGCCAGGACAGTGCATGCATCCCTGATCATGCCCCACTGGCGTGGTGAAAAAAACCCGAGCTCCCCTGACCCTGTCCTGGTGCCGTAGTCGCACAGGTACTCATTGATGGCCCTCTGCTGCGTGTGCAGCCGCTGCAGCATGGCCAATGTTGAGTTCCACCTGGTGGGCATGTCACATATAAGGCGGTTCTTGGGCAGGTTCAACTCCTTTTGAAGCTCAGCCAGGCGAGCACTGGCATTATAAGATCTGCGGAAATGCACACAGACTTTCCTGGCCTGCCTCAGGACATCCTGTAAGCCTGGGTACCTGCCCAAGAACCGCTGCACCACCAGGTTAAGGACGTGAGCCATACAGGGCACATGGGTCAGTTGTCCCTGTCGGAGGGCGGAGAGGAGGTTGGTGCCATTGTCGCAAACCACCATTCCTGGCTTAAGCTGGTGTGGCGTCAACCACCTCTCGGCCTGCCCCTGCAGAGCAGACAGGACCTCTGCCCCAGTGTGGCTCCTGTCCCCCAAACACACCAGCGCAAGCACGGCATGGCATCTTTTTGCCTGCGTACTTGCGTAGCCCCTTGAACGCCTACGGAGCACCGCTGGTTCCGAGGACAAACCACAGGAAGAGGCCATGGAGGAAGAAGAAGAGGAGGGGGTGGAGGAGAGAGGTGTGTCACAACCAGTAGTAGCATTTTGGAGGCGTGGCGGTGGAACAACCTCCAACACTACTGCACCTTGTCCTGCATCCTTCCCAGCTGCCAAAAGAGTGACCCAATGGGCCGTGAAAGAAAGGTAACGTCCCTGTCCATGCCTGCTGGACCATGAGTCAGCGGTAATATGCACCTTACCGCTGACCGCCCTGTCCAGCGAGGCCAAGACATTGCCTTCCACATGCCTGTAGAGAGCCGGAATAGCCTTCCGTGCGAAAAAGTGGCGTTTGGGAACCTGCCACTGAGGAACCGCACATTGCACAAACTCACGGAAGGGGGCCGAGACTACCAACTGAAAAGGCAGCAGTTGAAGCCTTAGCAATTTAGCCAAGCTAGCATTCAACCGCTGGGCATGTGGATGGCTGGGAGTGAACTTATTTTGACGGTCCAGCAGCTGGGGCAGGGAAATTTGCCTGCTAGAATCGGACGTTGGTGTACTGCTAGCAGATTGCCCGCAAGTACTTGCCTGTGACACACCTAATTCTACACCTTCATTCCTCTCAGAGCAGGTTTCAGAGATCCCAGCTGATGCGGTGCAAGAAGAGGTCAGCTTTGTTCTTTGGTGTGGGTCTTTAAGGTAGGCTTGCCAACGAGCTGCATGGCAGGTCAACATATGTCTGATCAAGCATGTGGTGCCCAAGCGGCTGATGTTTTGCCCACGCGATATACACTTGAGACATATGTTGCAAACAGCAGCTGTGCGATCTGATGCACTAGCCTCAAAAAAGGCCCACACCAAAGAACTTTTTGAATGACGGGCAGAGGCAGCGCCCTGCACAGGCGGAGCTCTGCGGTGTGATTCCGTCGGTGTGCTGCCCATACGCTGGCCACTCAAGGGCATCCTGCCTTGTTGGAGATGTGCCTCCTCCTCATCCTCCTCCTCCTCCTCTCTTCTATTAGGCACCCACGTGGAGTCAGTGACCTCATCATCCCCTCCCTCCTCATCACTGGAGCCAATCTGGCAGTATGCTGCAGCTGCTGGAGCATGACTGCCAGATTGGTGTCCTTCTTGAGCATCCCCTCTCTCTGCTCTCACGCTGCTGCCTTCCTCTATCTGGGTATCATCATCAGATCCTTCCAAACGCTGGGCATCCTCCTGGAGCATGTACCCAACACTGTGCTCAAACAGTTCGGGGGACTCCTCAGGAGGAGGACATGGTGGGTCTAGGGAAGGAGTGACTAATGAAGATAATGATACCAGAGAAGAGGACGCTTTGGCAGCTGCTTTGCCAGTACCCTGAGCCTGGGTGAGAGAGGATGAGGAGGATGAGGTGGGCTTGGTCATCCACTCTACCAAGTCTTCGGCATGATGTGGCTCAACATGTCCAGCTGCCGAAAAGAAGGACAAGCGTGTCCCATGGCCATGTGCTGATGACAATGCACCGCGTCCACGACCAGCACTGTTGCCCCCAGACACAGAGCCTGCTTGCCCTCTTTTTTTGCCTCCTGACTGTCTGCCTCTCCTTGGTTGCCTTCCAGACATTTTAATGGATGGCCTGCAGGGAGATGGGAAAAAGAGCAATAAGGGCTACCTTCAGGTGTATACTGTGCAGGAGGCTTAGCAACAATGACACTGACACTGTCCCCTGCCTATCCTTCTCTGTCCCTAAACTCAAGGATTGAAAATATGGTTCAGCAAAATAGTTTTAGAACAGAATAGCACACTGTCAGTTTCACTCACTGTACCTCTCTGTCCCTAAACTCAAGGATTGAAAATATGGTTCAGAAAAATAGTTTTAGAACAGAATAGCACACTGACACTTTCCCTCACTGTCCTACTCTGTCCCTCCCTACAAACAAGATTTAGCACAGAATAGCACACTGATAATTTCTACGAGTGTCCTTCTCTGTCCCTAAACTCAAGGATTGAAAATATGGAACAGCAAAATTGGTTTAGAACAGAATAGCACACTGTCAGTTTCACTCACTGTACCTCTCTGTCCCTAAACTCAAGGATTGAAAATATGGTTCAGCAAAATAGTTTTAGAACAGAATAGCACACTGACACTTTCCCTCACTGTCCTACTCTGTCCCTCCCTACAAACAAGATTTAGCACAGAATAGCACACTGATAATTTCTACGAGTGTCCTTCTCTGTCCCTAAACTCAAGGATTGAAAATATGGAACAGCAAAATTGGTTTAGAACAGAATAGCACACTGTCAGTTTCACTCACTGTACCTCTCTGTCCCTAAACTCAAGGATTGAAAATATGGTTCAGCAAAATAGTTTTAGAACAGAATAGCACACTGACACTTTCCCTCACTGTACCTCTCTGTCCCTAAACTCAAGGACTGAAAATATGGAACAGCAAAATTGGTTTAGAACAGAATAGCACACTGTCAGTTTCACTCACTCTACCTCTCTGTCCCTAAACTCAAGGATTGAAAATATGGTTCAGCAAAATAGTTTTAGAACAGAATAGCACACTGACACTTTCCCTCACTGTCCTACTCTGTCCCTCCCTACAAACAAGATTTAGCACAGAATAGCACACTGATAATTTCTACGAGTGTCCTTCTCTGTCCCTAAACTCAAGGATTGAAAATATGGAACAGAAAAATTGGTTTAGAACAGAATAGCACACTGTCAGTTTCACTCACTGTACCTCTCTGTCCCTAAACTCATGGATTGAAAATATGGTTCAGCAAAATAGTTTTAGAACAGAATAGCACACTGACACTTTCCCTCACTGTACCTCTCTGTCCCTAAACTCAAGGATTGAAAATATGGAACAGAAAAATTGGTTTAGAACAGAATAGCACACTGTCAGTTTCACTCACTGTACCTCTCTGTCCCTAAACTCAAGGATTGAAAATATGGTTCAGCAAAATAGTTTTAGAACAGAATAGCACACTGACACTTCCCCTCACTGTCCTACTCTGTCCCTCCCTACAAACAAGATTTAGCACAGAATAGCACACTGATAATTTCTACGAGTGTCCTTCTCTGTCCCTAAACTCAAGGATTGAAAATATGGAACAGCAAAATTGGTTTAGAACAAAATAGCACACTGTCAGTTTCACTCACTGTACCTCTCTGTCCCTAAACTCAAGGATTGAAAATATGGTTCAGCAAAATAGTTTTAGAACAGAATAGCACACTGACACTTTCCCTCACTGTACCTCTCTGTCCCTAAACTCAAGGACTGAAAATATGGAACAGCAAAATTGGTTTAGAACAGAATAGCACACTGTCAGTTTCACTCACTGTACCTCTCTGTCCCTAAACTCAAGGATTGAAAATATGGTTCAGCAAAATAGTTTTAGAACAGAATAGCACACTGACACTTTCCCTCACTGTCCTACTCTGTCCCTCCCTACAAACAAGATTTAGCACAGAATAGCACACTGATAATTTCTACGAGTGTCCTTCTCTGTCCCTAAACTCAAGGATTGAAAATATGGAACAGCAAAATTGGTTTAGAACAGAATAGCACACTGTCAGTTTCACTCACTGTACCTCTCTGTCCCTAAACTCAAGGATTGAAAATATGGTTCAGCAAAATAGTTTTAGAACAGAATAGCACACTGACACTTTCCCTCACTGTACCTCTCTGTCCCTAAACTCAAGGATTGAAAATATGGAACAGCAAAATTGGTTTAGAACAGAATAGCACACTGTCAGTTTCACTCACTGTACCTCTCTGTCCCTGAACTCAAGGATTGAAAATATGGTTCAGCAAAATAGTTTTAGAACAGAATAGCACACTGACACTTTCCCTCACTGTCCTACTCTGTCCCTCCCTACAAACAAGATTTAGCACAGAATAGCACACTGATAATTTCTACGAGTGTCCTTCTCTGTCCCTAAACTCAAGGATTGAAAATATGGAACAGCAAAATTGGTTTAGAACAGAATAGCACACTGTCAGTTTCACTCACTGTACCTCTCTGTCCCTAAACTCAAGGATTGAAAATATGGTTCAGCAAAATAGTTTTAGAACAGAATAGCACACTGACACTTTCCCTCACTGTACCTCTCTGTCCCTAAACTCAAGGATTGAAAATATGGAACAGCAAAATTGGTTTAGAACAGAATAGCACACTGTCAGTTTCACTCACTGTACCTCTCTGTCCCTAAACTCAAGGATTGAAAATATGGTTCAGCAAAATAGTTTTAGAACAGAATAGCACACTGACACTTTCCCTCACTGTACCTCTCTGTCCCTAAACTCAAGGATTGAAAATATGGAACAGCAAAATTGGTTTAGAACAGAATAGCACACTGTCAGTTTCACTCACTGTACCTCTCTGTCCCTAAACTCAAGGATTGAAAATATGGTTCAGCAAAATAGTTTTAGAACAGAATAGCACACTGACACTTTCCCTCACTGTCCTACTCTGTCCCTCCCTACAAACAAGATTTAGCACAGAATAGCACACTGATAATTTCTACGAGTGTTCTTCTCTGTCCCTAAACTCAAGGATTGAAAATATGGAACAGCAAAATTGGTTTAGAACAGAATAGCACACTGTCAGTTTCACTCACTGTACCTCTCTGTCCCTAAACTCAAGGATTGAAAATATGGTTCAGCAAAATAGTTTTAGAACAGAATAGCACACTGACACTTTCCCTCACTGTAACTCTCTGTCCCTAAACTCAATGATTGAAAATATGGAACAGCAAAATTGGTTTAGAACAGAATAGCACACTGTCAGTTTCACTCACTGTACCTCTCTGTCCCTAAACTCAAGGATTGAAAATATGGTTCAGCAAAATAGTTTTAGAACAGAATAGCACACTGACACTTTCCCTCACTGTCCTACTCTGTCCCTCCCTACAAACAAGATTTAGCACAGAATAGCACACTGATAATTTCTACGAGTGTCCTTCTCTGTCCCTAAACTCAAGGATTGAAAATATGGAACAGCAAAATTGGTTTAGAACAGAATAGCACACTGTCAGTTTCACTCACTGTACCTCTCTGTCCCTAAACTCAAGGATTGAAAATATGGTTCAGCAAAATAGTTTTAGAACAGAATAGCACACTGACACTTTCCCTCACTGTACCTCTCTGTCCCTAAACTCAAGGATTGAAAATATGGAACAGCAAAATTGGTTTAGAACAGAATAGCACACTGTCAGTTTCACTCACTGTACCTCTCTGTCCCTAAACTCAAGGATTGAAAATATGGTTCAGCAAAATAGTTTTAGAACAGAATAGCACACTGACACTTTCCCTCACTGTCCTACTCTGTCCCTCCCTACAAACAAGATTTAGCACAGAATAGCACACTGATAATTTCTACGAGTGTCCTTCTCTGTCCATAAACTCAAGGATTGAAAATATGGAACAGCAAAATTGGTTTAGAACAGAATAGCACACTGTCAGTTTCACTCACTGTACCTCTCTGTCCCTAAACTCAAGGATTGAAAATATGGTTCAGCAAAATAGTTTTAGAACAGAATAGCACACTGACACTTCCCCTCACTGTCCTACTCTGTCCCTCCCTACAAACAAGATTTAGCACAGAATAGCACACTGATAATTTCTACGAGTGTCCTTCTCTGTCCCTAAACTCAAGGATTGAAAATATGGAACAGCAAAATTGGTTTAGAACAGAATAGCACACTGTCAGTTTCACTCACTGTACCTCTCTGTCCCTAAACTCAAGGATTGAAAATATGGTTCAGCAAAATAGTTTTAGAACAGAATAGCACACTGACACTTTCCCTCACTGTACCTCTCTGTCCCTAAACTCAAGGACTGAAAATATGGAACAGCAAAATTGGTTTAGAACAGAATAGCACACTGTCAGTTTCACTCACTGTACCTCTCTGTCCCTAAACTCAAGGATTGAAAATATGGTTCAGCAAAATAGTTTTAGAACAGAATAGCACACTGACACTTTCCCTCACTGTCCTACTCTGTCCCTCCCTACAAACAAGATTTAGCACAGAATAGCACACTGATAATTTCTACGAGTGTCCTTCTCTGTCCCTAAACTCAAGGATTGAAAATATGGAACAGCAAAATTGGTTTAGAACAGAATAGCACACTGTCAGTTTCACTCACTGTACCTCTCTGTCCCTAAACTCAAGGATTGAAAATATGGTTCAGCAAAATAGTTTTAGAACAGAATAGCACACTGACACTTTCCCTCACTGTACCTCTCTGTCCCTAAACTCAAGGATTGAAAATATGGAACAGCAAAATTGGTTTAGAACAGAATAGCACACTGTCAGTTTCACTCACTGTACCTCTCTGTCCCTGAACTCAAGGATTGAAAATATGGTTCAGCAAAATAGTTTTAGAACAGAATAGCACACTGACACTTTCCCTCACTGTCCTACTCTGTCCCTCCCTACAAACAAGATTTAGCACAGAATAGCACACTGATAATTTCTACGAGTGTCCTTCTCTGTCCCTAAACTCAAGGATTGAAAATATGGAACAGCAAAATTGGTTTAGAACAGAATAGCACACTGTCAGTTTCACTCACTGTACCTCTCTGTCCCTAAACTCAAGGATTGAAAATATGGTTCAGCAAAATAGTTTTAGAACAGAATAGCACACTGACACTTTCCCTCACTGTACCTCTCTGTCCCTAAACTCAAGGATTGAAAATATGGAACAGCAAAATTGGTTTAGAACAGAATAGCACACTGTCAGTTTCACTCACTGTACCTCTCTGTCCCTAAACTCAAGGATTGAAAATATGGTTCAGCAAAATAGTTTTAGAACAGAATAGCACACTGACACTTTCCCTCACTGTACCTCTCTGTCCCTAAACTCAAGGATTGAAAATATGGAACAGCAAAATTGGTTTAGAACAGAATAGCACACTGTCAGTTTCACTCACTGTACCTCTCTGTCCCTAAACTCAAGGATTGAAAATATGGTTCAGCAAAATAGTTTTAGAACAGAATAGCACACTGACACTTTCCCTCACTGTCCTACTCTGTCCCTCCCTACAAACAAGATTTAGCACAGAATAGCACACTGATAATTTCTACGAGTGTCCTTCTCTGTCCATAAACTCAAGGATTGAAAATATGGAACAGCAAAATTGGTTTAGAACAGAATAGCACACTGTCAGTTTCACTCACTGTACCTCTCTGTCCCTAAACTCAAGGATTGAAAATATGGTTCAGCAAAATAGTTTTAGAACAGAATAGCACACTGACACTTTCCCTCACTGTACCTCTCTGTCCCTAAACTCAAGGATTGAAAATATGGAACAGCAAAATTGGTTTAGAACAGAATAGCACACTGTCAGTTTCACTCACTGTACCTCTCTGTCCCTAAACTCAAGGATTGAAAATATGGTTCAGCAAAATAGTTTTAGAACAGAATAGCACACTGACACTTTCCCTCACTGTCCTACTCTGTCCCTCCCTACAAACAAGATTTAGCACAGAATAGCACACTGATAATTTCTACGAGTGTCCTTCTCTGTCCATAAACTCAAGGATTGAAAATATGGAACAGCAAAATTGGTTTAGAACAGAATAGCACACTGTCAGTTTCACTCACTGTACCTCTCTGTCCCTAAACTCAAGGATTGAAAATATGGTTCAGCAAAATAGTTTTAGAACAGAATAGCACACTGACACTTTCCCTCACTGTCCTACTCTGTCCCTCCCTACAAACAAGATTTAGCACAGAATAGCACACTGATAATTTCTACGAGTGTTCTTCTCTGTCCCTAAACTCAAGGATTGAAAATATGGAACAGCAAAATTGGTTTAGAACAGAATAGCACACTGTCAGTTTCACTCACTGTACCTCTCTGTCCCTAAACTCAAGGATTGAAAATATGGTTCAGCAAAATAGTTTTAGAACAGAATAGCACACTGACACTTTCCCTCACTGTAACTCTCTGTCCCTAAACTCAATGATTGAAAATATGGAACAGCAAAATTGGTTTAGAACAGAATAGCACACTGTCAGTTTCACTCACTGTACCTCTCTGTCCCTAAACTCAAGGATTGAAAATATGGTTCAGCAAAATAGTTTTAGAACAGAATAGCACACTGACACTTTCCCTCACTGTCCTACTCTGTCCCTCCCTACAAACAAGATTTAGCACAGAATAGCACACTGATAATTTCTACGAGTGTCCTTCTCTGTCCCTAAACTCAAGGATTGAAAATATGGAACAGCAAAATTGGTTTAGAACAGAATAGCACACTGTCAGTTTCACTCACTGTACCTCTCTGTCCCTAAACTCAAGGATTGAAAATATGGTTCAGCAAAATAGTTTTAGAACAGAATAGCACACTGACACTTTCCCTCACTGTACCTCTCTGTCCCTAAACTCAAGGATTGAAAATATGGAACAGCAAAATTGGTTTAGAACAGAATAGCACACTGTCAGTTTCACTCACTGTACCTCTCTGTCCCTAAACTCAAGGATTGAAAATATGGTTCAGCAAAATAGTTTTAGAACAGAATAGCACACTGACACTTTCCCTCACTGTCCTACTCTGTCCCTCCCTACAAACAAGATTTAGCACAGAATAGCACACTGATAATTTCTACGAGTGTCCTTCTCTGTCCATAAACTCAAGGATTGAAAATATGGAACAGCAAAATTGGTTTAGAACAGAATAGCACACTGTCAGTTTCACTCACTGTACCTCTCTGTCCCTAAACTCAAGGATTGAAAATATGGTTCAGCAAAATAGTTTTAGAACAGAATAGCACACTGACACTTTCCCTCACTGTCCTACTCTGTCCCTCCCTACAAACAAGATTTAGCACAGAATAGCACACTGATAATTTCTACGAGTGTTCTTCTCTGTCCCTAAACTCAAGGATTGAAAATATGGAACAGCTAAATTGGTTTAGAACAGAATAGCACACTGTCAGTTTCACTCACTGTACCTCTCTGTCCCTAAACTCAAGGATTGAAAATATGGTTCAGCAAAATAGTTTTAGAACAGAATAGCACACTGACACTTTCCCTCACTGTACCTCTCTGTCCCTAAACTCAAGGATTGAAAATATGGAACAGCAAAATTGGTTTAGAACAGAATAGCACACTGTCAGTTTCACTCACTGTACCTCTCTGTCCCTAAACTCAAGGATTGAAAATATGGTTCAGCAAAATAGTTTTAGAACAGAATAGCACACTGACACTTTCCCTCACTGTCCTACTCTGTCCCTCCCTACAAACAAGATTTAGCACAGAATAGCACACTGATAATTTCTACGAGTGTCCTTCTCTGTCCCTAAACTCAAGGATTGAAAATATGGAACAGCAAAATTGGTTTAGAACAGAATAGCACACTGTCAGTTTCACTCACTGTACCTCTCTGTCCCTAAACTCAAGGATTGAAAATATGGTTCAGCAAAATAGTTTTAGAACAGAATAGCACACTGACACTTTCCCTCACTGTCCTACTCTGTCCCTCCCTACAAACAAGATTTAGCACAGAATAGCACACTGATAATTTCTACGAGTGTCCTTCTCTGTCCCTAAACTCAAGGATTGAAAATATGGAACAGCAAAATTGGTTTAGAACAGAATAGCACACTGTCAGTTTCACTCACTGTACCTCTCTGTCCCTAAACTCAAGGATTGAAAATATGGTTCAGCAAAATAGTTTTAGAACAGAATAGCACACTGACACTTTCCCTCACTGTCCTACTCTGTCCCTCCCTACAAACAAGATTTAGCACAGAATAGCACACTGATAATTTCTACGAGTGTCCTTCTCTGTCCCTAAACTCAAGGATTGAAAATATGGAACAGCAAAATTGGTTTAGAACAGAATAGCACACTGTCAGTTTCACTCACTGTACCTCTCTGTCCCTAAACTCAAGGATTGAAAATATGGTTCAGCAAAATAGTTTTAGAACAGAATAGCACACTGACACTTTCCCTCACTGTACCTCTCTGTCCCTAAACTCAAGGATTGAAAATATGGAACAGCAAAATTGGTTTAGAACAGAATAGCACACTGTCAGTTTCACTCACTCTACCTCTCTGTCCCTAAACTCAAGGATTGAAAATATGGTTCAGCAAAATAGTTTTAGAACAGAATAGCACACTGACACTTTCCCTCACTGTCCTACTCTGTCCATCCCTACAAACAAGATTTAGCACAGAATAGCACACTGATAATTTCTACGAGTGTCCTTCTCTGTCCCTAAACTCAAGGATTGAAAATATGGAACAGCAAAATTGGTTTAGAACAGAATAGCACACTGTCAGTTTCACTCACTGTACCTCTCTGTCCCTAAACTCAAGGATTGAAAATATGGTTCAGCAAAATAGTTTTAGAACAGAATAGCACACTGACACTTTCCCTCACTGTCCTACTCTGTCCCTCCCTACAAACAAGATTTAGCACAGAATAGCACACTGATAATTTCTACGAGTGTCCTTCTCTGTCCCTAAACTCAAGGATTGAAAATATGGAACAGCAAAATTGGTTTAAAACAGAATAGCACACTGTCAGTTTCACTCACTGTACCTCTCTGTCCCTAAACTCAAGGATTGAAAATATGGTTCAGCAAAATAGTTTTAGAACAGAATAGCACACTGACACTTTCCCTCACTGTACCTCTCTGTCCCTACAAACAAAGATTAGCACAGAATAGCACACTGTCACTGACACTCTCCCTACCTATCCTTATTTGTCCCTAAACAGAAGGAATCCAGGATTAGTAAAGGAAAAATAATGACACTGTTCCTGCCTATGCTTCTCTTTCCCTGCTCCGGAACACACTACACAAGGCCGCCGCGCTGGCGGCCTTTTATAGTGTGGGGCGTGTACTAAACCCCCTCAGCAATAATTGGCCACAGGCATGGGGGGTCACAGTGCATGCTTGGCCAATCACAGCGCCTGGATGACACTGCGATGGCGTAGTGCATTGTGGGCCGTTCGCGTCACTCGAATTTGGCGCGAACGGCCCAAATCGTTCGATCTTCGTCGAACGATCGAACAGCCGATGTTCGAGTCGAACGTATGTTCGACTCGAACACGAAGCTCATCCCTAATAGACACACTGAAAGCTCAAATGTCCAAGGTGTTAGAGATGTTGACCTCTCTGATGGAAAAAGACACAGAGGGTCCCAAGAGAGAAGTACCAAGGAAGGAATTATTCCCAATTGCCTCAGCACCCGCATCTTTACAAGAATGGGGAGATATAGTCTGCTTTAACTGTGGAGGAATTGGACATATTGCGGCTACATGCTCCAGTCCCAAGAAGAAGAAAATAGACAACCGCAAGCCGGCGGGAAACTTCAGAGGGCCCCGGTGAAGGAGTCAACCGGGTGCCCATCACCTTCAGTGAGCTCCAAGCTGAAAGCAAAGCAGAAAACAACAGGAGATAAAACGCCTCGGGGGAAACACAACACTCCTCAACAGAGATACACCCCAGAGAAAGGGGGTAAGACCCCTCAGAAGAGGCACAGCACTCCCCAGAGGGGGTGCACATCTAAGAAAAACAATAGTATCCCTCAGTGGGTCCCTACACCCAGTAAAGGGAGGGAAGTCAATGCATGCCAGACTCAAGAAAGACTGAAGTCCAAAGGGGATTGGACGAGAGGAGGTTCAAAGAGAAAAAGTCTGAAGAAAGCGACCCCTGCTGGGCCATATCCAGAGAAGCTGGTAGGCCCATCTCCTATAGTGTCCATTCAAGTGGAGGGAGTCTACACCAGAGCAATCTTGGATACTGGGGCGCAAGTAACCCTGCTATACAGAGACTTTTATGATAAGCACTTGAGTCACCTACCCATCCGGAAAATAGAGGGACTATAGATATGTGGGATTGGAACCCAGAACTTCCCCTACGATGGCTATCTGCCTGTCAGGATGACCTTTGACCCATCTGTGGCTGGAAAAGCCGAAGTGTTTGACACCCTGGCAGTTGTGTGCCCTCAGCCACCAGGAGCCAACAAGAGTTCCCTGATAATAGGGACAAACACGGACCTGGTCCGAAGACTTCTGACCCCTCTAGTGAAAGAGAAAGGGGCAGCGGTCACCAAGATCCACCCCATGCTGAAGACAGCTTACCAAAGGCTGGTCTTAGAGCAGAAGACCCCAGGAGAGGGGATAGGGAAGGTGTGGAGACTTGGAAGAGGAGGGATAGTGCTGCAGCCCAGCGAAGTAACCTGTCTCAGAGGCACTGTGAAGCTTACTTGGGAGCAGCCTGGACCCTTTGTCATGTTGGAATCTGATCCAAGGGAAGGGTCCCACGGTCTGTAAGTGATACCAGAAGTGATTCCGCTGAAGGCCCTAAAGAAGGCCCATTGTAGAGTCCCAGTGAGTGTTAGGAACAATACGGATGGCCCCATGGAGGTCCCAGCCAGGATGCTGCTAGGCCAGGTGAGCCCTGCTGCCCCTGTCAACCTGTCAGAGGTGGGCGAAGGAGGAGATGCTTGGGAGAAGATATCCATGGAAAACCCGAATCTGCCCAGGGCTTGGAAAGAGAGAGCCAAGGCCCAGCTGAACAGATGGGAGAAGATCTTCTCTAAAGATGAGTTCGATGTGGGGTGTGCAAGGAGTGCCACCCATCGGATCCGCCTCCAGGAAGATAAGCCCTTCAGAGAGAGAGTCAGGCGGGTCCCCCTAGCAGATCTGGAGGATCTAAGGGAACAACTCTCAGAACTCAAGAGGACTGGAGTGATACGGGAATCTAGAAGCCCCTATGCATCCCCGATAGTGGTGGTCAGGAAGAAGAATGGGTCATTGAGGCTCTGTATCGACTACAGGACTCTCAACAGGAGAACCATACCCGACCAGTATACCACTCCAAGGATAGAGGATGCCCTACAGAGCTTGTCTGGAGCCAAGTGGTTCAGTGTTATGGATCTCAAAAGCGGGTACTATCAGATCCCTATGCACCCAGAAGACAAGGAGAAGACAGCTTTCATAACCCCAGTGGGGTTCTTTGAATTCGACCGGATGCCCCAAGGTCTGTCTGGAGCCCCAGCTACTTTCCAGCGTCTCATGGAGAAGACTGTAGGAGACATGAACCTTATTGAAGTCCTTGTATACCTGGACAATGTCATAGTCTTTGGAAGAACCCTGGAGGAACATGAGGAGAGGCTGGAAAAAGTCTTGAGGAGACTCAGTGAGGAGGGACTCAAACTTTCGCCTGAAAAGTGTCGGTTCTACCAGTCTTCTGTGAACTATCTGGGGCACATAGTGTCCAAAGAAGGGGTGGCCACAGACCCCGAGAAATTGGAGGCAGTTACCTCCTGGCCACGTCCCACCACAGTAACAGAACTCAGATCCTTCTTGGGTTTCTGCTCATACTATAGGAGGTTTGTGGAGGGATTCGCCCGAATTGCTAGACCATTGAATGAACTGCTCAAGACTGAGGGAGAAGAGGATGACTCAGGGCCCAGGAAGCCGGGAGAGTCCATCAGAGATCAGTGGAATCAGAAGTGTGAAGAGGCCTTCCAGGCCTTGAAGAAGAGCCTGACCACTGCTCCAGTCCTGGCCTACGCAGACCCAACCAAACCCTATGAACTACACGTAGATGCTAGTCATGACGGTCTGGGAGGAGTACTTTATTAAGAACACGAAGGGCAACAACGGCCTGTTGCCTATGTGAGCAGGAGCCTGACCCCCTCTGAGAAGAACTACCCCACTCACAAGCTGGAGTTCCTGGCCCTTAAGTGGGCGGTAGTAGACAAGCTCAAAGACTACCTGTATGGGGCGGAGTTCACTGTGAAGACCGACAACAACCCCCTTACCTACCTTTTCACCATGGCCAAGCTGGACGCCACTGGACACAGGTGGCTGGCCGCACTGTCTGGATTCAACTTCAGCCTAAAGTATAGGCCAGGGGCTGGGAATATAGGCGCAGACGCTCTGTCCAGGAGATCTCATGCCCCCACCAGTGATGTAGAGGATTGGACCCAAGTGGCACCGGACGGGGTGCGGGCCCTTTGTCAAGGAGCTGAATTCTAGGCCAGAGGAGGCTCCAGAGCAGAAGAAATAGGAGTTACCATGGTGGGAGTCCCAAAACACTACTGTGGAGTGACTCAATTGGACGAAGAGAACCTGCCGAGATTGTCCAAGAAGGAGTTGAGGTGTGACCAATTGGAAGACCCCATGGGGAGATTGGTCCTGGAGGCCCTGGAAAATCAGGATCCAAACAAACTCCTGCGTCATCCCTCAAAGGAAGCTCGCCTGTTGAGGAAAGAATGGGACAGGTTGCAGGTACATCAGGGAGTGGTCTACCGAAGGGGCCCCTCTGATGACTCAGAAGATAAGTGGCAACTGTTCCTCCCAGAGAAACATCGAGAGACTGTTCTGATTGCCCTGCATGACAATCATGGCCATCTAGGGGCTGAAAGTACCTTTCAACTTGTCAGAAGTCGGTTCTATTGGCCCTGCATGAGGGCAGAGGTAGAAGAGTACTGCCACTCATGTGCACAATGCATCCAGAGGAAGACTTTACCCCATCAAGCTGCCCCAATGGGCCATCTACAAAGTCAAGGCCCAATGGATCTGGTATGCATTGACTTTCTCTGCCTTGAACCCGACCTGAGTGGACTAGGAAATGTTCTGGTGATAACCGACCATTTCACCCGGTATGCCCAAGCTTTCCCAACCAAAGATCAGAAGGCCTCCACCGTAGCCAAGGTACTTATGGAGAAGTACTTTGTCCATTATGGGCTGCCACAGCGACTTCATTCAGATCAAGGAAGGGACTTTGAGAGTAAACTGATCCGGAAACTCCTGGATTCGTTGGAAATCAAGAAGACTCGAACTACACCTTACCACCCACAAGGAGATGCTCAGCCGGAAAGGTTTAACCGAACCTTGCTCAACATGTTGGGGACTCTGGAAAGTGAGAAAAAGCAACATTGGAGCAAACACATAGCAGCCCTAGTACATGCTTACAACTGCACCATCAGTGATGCTACAGGCTACTCCCCATATTGACTCATGTTTGGGAGAGAAGCGAGACTACCTGTGGACTTGGCCTTTGGCACCTCTCTGGACCATTCCTCAGCCACATCCCACAAAGGATATGTGGACAGGCTCAGACACAGCCTGAAAGTAGCCTATGAACAAGCTCAAGCGGCCTCAGATCAAAGGTGAGCTCGAAACAAAAGAAACTTTGACTTAAAGGTCCGGGTAAAAGACCTACAGCCCGGGGATCGAGTACTGTTACGCAATCTGGGGGTCCCTGGGAAGCACAAACTTGCAGATAGATGGAGATCTGAACCTTATGTCATCTGTAGGAAGTTGCCGGGCCTGCCTGTCTACAAGTTGAAGCCGGAAGGAAAGGTGGGCCCCCTGAAGACGTGGCATCGAAACCACCTGCCACCCCTTGCTGAGGCAGTTAGAATACCTCCCGTGGGAGACTCCCCTGTACCGGCCTCTATCCTGGATACTCCTAGGCCGAACACTCGGTCGCAGGCCTCCCGAGCTGAAGACGGAGAGGCCTCTCAACTTAGTGGAAATGAGGAGGGAGAACTTAATTGGCTGTGGCCTTCCCCAACTCCAGGAACTTCTACCATAGACCTTCCAACCACTGAAAACACCACAGATGAAACACTGAACCCAGAAGCCACAGAGTTCATCCCCTCTAGTCCTTCAGCAGATTACTGGGAAGATGCCCATGATGGTTGCTCAGAGGAAGAGGAGCCTGTGGCACCAGAGCCAGAAATCCCAAGAGAGCAAAGGGCTCGAAGAGTCATCCGGCCTCCTAGGAAGCTGACCTACCCACAAATGGGGAATAGCTCAGAGGACTCTGTAGTTACCGCTAGGAGGAATGCTGAAAAACCGGATCCCTCCACTGTCCATTCAGTGGAGGGCAACCCCAGCTCACTCTCTGGCACAGCTAGGCAGGCCACCCATGATAATGTGACCTGTGGGCAAGGGAATTCTACCCCTCAGTTTTGGTGGGAATTCCCTATGCCAACATCGTTTGTAGAATTGTCTAGAGTTGTACATAGTCTTTGTTAAGGTTTATCTTTGGGGACCAAAGAGTTCAAGTGGGGGGAGTGTGTAGCAGGGTGTTCTCCTTTAATGCAGAGAGACTACATTACCCAGAACCCTGTTCGGCAATGTTTCCACCGCAGAGACTCATGGGAGGGGTTATAAAGGGAGGAGGAGAGGCTGGGCTCGGCCTCTTTGGGACACAAGACTTCAGAGACTGATCCTCCTGTGCGGATGTGTCGGAGTGCAAGGCCTGAAGCCTGAGGCCTTGCGCAGCACCAAAGAGCCTTCCACCACTCTGCGAGCCTGGGTGGCATCTGACTTCGCTCGACTACAGCCTTGTTGGATCGGGGACCCGATCGCTGAAGAGACTGAGCGTGTGTGGGACACAGTTGGTGGAAGTTCCCGGACTGGAACCGTAGTCCGGGCGGGTGAGAGGGCATATGCCCAACCAATATACTGTTACTGCATATAGGCCTATAGACTGCCGCGGCCTACGAGTTATTCTTGGTATTCTTATTGAAGGCCCTTGTCGGAGCTGAACCTACTGTTCGTATAACCAAGTTTCTACCCCATCTTTACCTACCCCATTGGATTACAAAGTTTGTACTCTGTTAATGTGCACCACCGTTAAAGATCTGCCGGTGAAGAAAAAGGACTAAGTTGTAGACATCAGAACCAGGCCTGGCGGGGTTTCTAAGGTGTTTTGGTTACTGCGCCACAGGGCACTTAGTTAACGGTCGCCCGCGTGGCGCACTTGTTGTGTGTTAACCCAATAGTGTGTTAGTGTGGCTGGGCTCTGCATTACTAATGATTATTCTGTAAACTGTTATTGATGTTACCCCTTTTCTTACCAAGAGCTTAAGTAAAATCTTATACTTATTTCAATTTAGTATTGTGTCAATGCTCAGTTATTCATACAGTATAAGATATACAATTTACTGTCAGTACTAGCTGTGCCAGTAGAGGGTAGAGCATATTGTCGGGGGTTGGCGGAGCTGTCTTCAGGGCCCAAACTAAATCTGCTGCCTTCTTAGTTGGAGCGTGGCGCACTTGTTGTGTGTTAACCCAATAGTGTGTTAGTGTGGCTGGGCTCTGCATTACTAATGATTATTCTGTAAACTGTTATTGATGTTACCCCTTTTCTTACCAAGAGCTTAAGTAAAATCTTATACTTATTTCAATTTAGTATTGTGTCAATGCTCAGTTATTCATACAGTATAAGATATACAATTTACTGTCAGTACTAGCTGTGCCAGTAGAGGGTAGAGCATATTGCCGGGGGTTGGCGGAGCTGTCTTCAGGGCCCAAACTAAATCTGCGGCCTTCTTAGTTGGAGGTATCGCTACACACGTATCAAATGAATATATTCACAATTGTTTATGATAAGAAAATCAATCAAATTAAATCACATTCTTAACAGTGTGCAAATCATTTTTCTAACATATACTTGTAATTAGTACTATAGTAATACTTCTGTGTGAAAACTATGAGATAACAGGGGGTCATTACTGCAAAGGGCCAAGTGACCAATTTTCACTAGTTCTAGAACTTTAAAATACCTAAATGTTGAAATGCGGAATCACCACTTAAGAATGGTGAATGTGCTAAGTAAAGGTTTTGTGTACCTACATAGTGAATGTGAATGTCACATGCAGTAGATTAAAGTAGAGTGAATATTACCATAAGCCAAAGTCATTGAGTTACTGAAATACATTTGATGCATGTAATGTGCAGGTGAATCTCAGTGGTGAATGTGCTTTATAAATGCGGTCAATGTTCAATCAATGTGCAACTAAGGCCATTTTACCTTTATAAAAACTTTCTTTGGTGGGTACATGTATAGGTGCTAATTGACAGATAATGAACCTATTTTTAGTGTCGGTAAATGTGGTGTACTTCTTTATTGAAGAGTAACAAAACTCTTGCTGTACTGAGTGCAAACATCAGGTTATGCGGCATCTGCCATTTAATATTTTTTTTTTTTAAACTATGATGTTGATATTGTGTATTCATTGCAGGAACTAGAGCCAGAATGTGTTATGGGCAGCATATATATATAATCAACACTAAACAGAAATAGGTTATACGAACACTGAAAGTAATGCAAGAAAAAAATGTATGTTTTGGGTTAATGCAGCTGGGTCCATTCACTTCTTGTCCTCAGATATCTCCCTAGCAGTGAGAACTTATCATAAGATTCCAGCTCTGTCCCGGGGTGCAGCCGTTACACAGCCAAGCAGGAAACTCTCTCTCCTACTGCTATATTCTCTGTAAAAACATGTATACTCATAAGAATAAAAGCTCCTAAAAAGGCCACAGCAGGTGACAGTAACTCAAATACAGATATCTTAGTGCTGCAGAACTACAGTATAAAAAACATAGGTGATTTGTTCTACAGGTATCCACTTATAACTGAACTTAAAGCGGTTCTTTGTCTGTATTAAAAAATAAAATAAAAAAGTCAGCAGCTACAAATACTGTCCAGGAGTCCAGCGCCATGCTCACTTAAACCAATTCTTCACCAGTATTCAGTTTCCGGGAGTAGGTATGTTTACTGTGGGCAGCCAGCTGTGATTCCTTGATGCTTCATAGTCAGCTTCCCACTGCACTTGCGCAAGCAGCTCTGAGCTTTGTGAATGGTCCTACAGCCTTCTGGGACCTGTGACCTGCCCCAGAAGGGTGGGGGAGGGGGGATTTTCAGTGGATCACATGGTGATCCAAAGGGAAGTAGGAGTGGGTACCTGTCAATAAAAAAGTATCTGCTACCCCCCTCACTTTTGTTGCCAGCAGTTTAGACATTATTGACTGTTGCCCTGTACACACAATCGGTTTTCCTGTCCGATGAGAGCTTTTGGTCGGGAATCCCGACCGCGTGTATGCTCCAGCTTACTTTTTCCAACAGGAAAACGGCCAAAAACGGCCAGCAAAAGATAGAGAGCTGGTTCTCTTTTTTCCTGTCGGGATTCCCGACCATGTGTACTGGGCATTATTGTTGATTCATTTTGAGGGGACAGCAAATTTACACTGTTATACAAGCTGTACAATCACTATTTTACATTGTAGCAAAGTGTAATTTCTTCCGTGTTGTCACATGAAAAGATATAATAAAAAATTTACAAAAATGTGAGGTTTGTACCCACGTTTGGGAAATACTGTATAATTCCTAGCAGTCCATATATAAGAAGACCACAATTTTCTTCTGTACCACTGGAGGCATTGCTAAAAGTTGTGTTGTCGGAAATAGTGCTAAAAATTGTCCCACCTAAACCAATACTAAAAATAGTTTTACTGGTCTACCTGTGAGCATGATCAATAATACCACCTTTACCACTGAAGAAACCTCTGTGGTTTACTTGGCAGCAGTAGGAAGCAGAAGCAATTTTATAATGCTGGTTTTAGAGAGAGAGAGAGAGAGGCAAAGTTCACAGATTGCCTCATGGGAAGACCTAACTTTTCCATTTTTGTCCTTCACTCTTGCCCTTTCCTTTTCCTTTAAATAAACTAACTATTTGAACATCAGAAGTATTTCTATTGCTCTTAAAGGGATTGTAAAGTATTTTTTTTTTTAAATAACAAACATGTTATACTTACCTCCACTGTGCAGCTCGTTTTTCACAGAGTGGCCCCGATCCACTACTTCTGGGGTCCCTTGGCGGCTGTCTCGGCTCCTCCCCGCAATCACTCGCCACCTATATGCGAGCGAGCTTGCATGGTTGTGAGTGATTGCGGGCGCTATTGCCGCTCACTGTATCACTCGGCCCCGCCCCCGGCGCGCCGCGTCATTGGATGTGATTGACAGCAGCGCCAGCCAATGGCTGCGCTGCTTTCAATCCTTCCACTGTAGCCAATCAACGGCCAGGCTGAACGGCGAGGAGGATGACGGGGGGCGAGCGAGGGACATTCGAGGGGTCAGGTAAGTAAAACGGGGGCTCGGGGGGCTCGGGGGCGGCAATGTTTTTTCACCTTAATGCATAGGATGCATTGAGGTGAAAAAACATTTACCTTTACAACCCCTTTAAAGGACAGGAAGTATACTTTTAGCAATCTTTATTTTTTTTACTTCTATGCAAAAATGTGCAAAAAAAAAGAAATAGGAACCATCATAGGTTCCAAGCACCAAAGTTTCCAAGTGTTATGTTGACATGCTTTTTTTCTTATGCTATTGCTCTGGCCACCACAAGAGGGAAGTACTAAGAGACTGACCGCTCATTTAACCTTAAACACAGATTGTCTGCCTCGAGTCCCAGCAGCTCACTTTGAGGTTGGTTCAGCTTCTGTACAAAGAGAACAGCGTGTGAGAACAGCCCCAGGAAGATCAAATCTTTAGCATTTAAAATTTGTGGTTATAGCAACAGTAGCTCCCTTGAAATACTGAGAATTTTATTTAGGTCGCAGAAGCTAATCAAAATAAAAATGTGTGCTGAAAATGCACTTAGGCTTCAATTTAGGTCAATTGACCCTTTAAATGTCTGGGAAGTTTCTAAAAGAAAAAAATATAGTATAAAGTAAAAGCAATGCCGTTACCCATGTTATCTTACTTTTTTGGTCAACTTTCTAACTACAGCTAGAAGCAAATATGTGAATTAGTTAATCTTGGTATAATTTTTTATGTATTATAAGGCTTTTATTTGGTACACTGTATTAAAAAATACACTGCTCATGTTTTAATTTAAGCTGAAATGGACAAGATTAATTGGGCATTTTTTATTATTAAAAAAAAAAAAAATATATATATATATTTTTAAAATCTTTATTTATAAGATTCTGCAAAGCAATTCCAACCAGTATAGATCATTACATTTTAGATGGTATGAGTAAATACTAAACAGGTATCCATCAGTTATTTTGTAACATAACCATATCAACATACTGTATTGAAAGTCAGCAGGGCAGCCATCAGGAATTTTGGGGCCCCTTACACAGCTTCAGGCATGGGCCCCCTGGAGCAGAGGAGAACACAAAAAAAACAGAAGAACAAAAAAACAAAAAAAAGGGGGGTTGCCATCCAGGGCCCTGGGGTCCTCCGGGCCTCTGGGGACCTCTGGGCCCCATACAAAAAATAATAATAATAATAATAATAATTTTTATAAAAAATAAAAAAAAAGAAGGGAGGTTTCCATCCGGGGCCCTGGGGACCTCTGGGTCCCTTACAAAAAATAAAATAAAAATGATAATAAAAAAAATTATAAAAAATAAATAAAAAAAGGGAGGTTTCCATCCAGGGCCCTGGGGACCTCCGGGCCTCGGGGGACCTCTGGGCCCCTTACAAAAAAAGAAAAGAAAAAGAGGGGCCATCCGGGCCCCTTACGGGTGTACTGCCTGTACCCCCCTGATGGCGGCCCTGAAAGTCAGTCACACTCACATGTTATGCGAATTGGATGCTGTTAAAAGTGCATCCAATTCTCATATACAGGTATGTGAACCCAGCCTAACTGAACCGTATCATAATATGCATAGAACAAAGCAGTCAAAGTAAACACACTTCACACAGAGCGAGCATTTACAGTTTTCCAAATTTTTGTTTTTCGTTAGAGGAAAAGAGAAGGCATTTGTAAAGGGAACTAATGTGGTTGTTGTGAACTAATAAAAAAAAAGGGGGGGGGGGATATCGCTGGTCCCCAATCCCTCTCAGCTGAAGGTTGCAGAGAATGTGGAAAATAGTTAGTCTACTGTTTTTAAAATGGAACATGGAATAACATTCACTCAGCATAGGGCACCATCCTTGACAATTGGCTGACACAGGGGAGCAGATCTTTCTTACACAGGTTAGTAAGCATAGGTGTTAAGAGGGGTGAGGGGACACTGTTAAGAGTAGTTAAGGTTATCTCTGAATTCAACTTTAAGTTTAAATATTAGAATATGGGTTAAAATTGATAAGTTTGTTTTAGGAATATGGTTAGGGTTAGTCAGAAGTTTTGTTTATCTTAATGCATTCTATACATTAAGATAAAAAAACCTTCTGTGTGCAGGACCCCCCTCAGCCCCCCTAATACTTACCTGAGGTCAATCTAGATCCAGCGATGTTGCACGAGAGACTCGGCTGTCCAGGACTCCCCTCCCCTTATTGGTTAAGACATCAGCGTGGCGCCACTGTCTCCCACTGCTGTCAATTAAAGTCAGTGAGCCAATGAGGAAAGAAAGGGGGCAGGGCCGGGCCATGGCTCCATGTCTGAATAGACACACAGAGCTCTGGCTCAGCTCGGGTGCCCCCATAGCAAGCTGCGTGCTGTGGAAGAACTCAACAGGAGGGAAGGACCAGGAGTACCAAAGAGGGACCTGAGAAGAGGAGGATCTTTGCTGCTATGTGCAAAACCACTGCACAGGGCAGGTAAGAAAAAAGACTTTAGTATCACTTTAATATTAGGGGGAGGTTAATAATTAATAATTATATTAAAGAGCATCTTTAGACAAGTGAAATCAATCAGTGCATTACTCGTGCTATACTATTTCTGAACTAATGCAAGGAAATTCACAAATTTCATTTTAATCTATAATACATTTTCAGCCACATTTTCACAGCCTTCAAACAGAGTCATTAGGAGGACAATAGGCATTTGCTCCATGAAGCCTTTGTCATGTAACTACCTGTCTGTCTGCTGCCTGCATAACAAATTGGGTAAGTGACTCTAGAAGTATTTCATATAGACCAGTATTACAGATAGCCAACTAGCAGTTTCAGAAAGAGAGGTCAGTGGTGGTAGCATCCTTATTTATATTCATTGCTTGGTTTTCTGTAAAAAAAACCAAAAAAAAAAACGATTTGATTATTCATGTATCATATATCTGGTATTCTGCCGATATCTTGTAGAAAGCCTATTACCATGTTGTACAGGAATCCTATCTGATTAAATCTCCCAGCCCTAAGCAGATCTTGCAACATATAAAAGGCGTGGCCTCTTGTGGCTGTGTATTTTAAAGCAATTACCACTACACCAAACAATTTTGATTTACTGTTTAACAGATGTGAAATGTTATTAATTGGATGCTACAAGTTACTGCCAAATCAGGCCCATCCAACTTTACACTTTGCATAATGAATTTTCCTTCATATTCCCCATCTTGTACATGATCAAAATAAGAGCTGAAAGGAAAGATATTATGTGGGCACTGGGCAGGACTGGAGCAGTAGTCAGCTCTGAGGGGTTCATGCTGGGACCTGTAGTTCCTCACTTTTGGGGGGGTCACATGATTTCCAGTCCCAGCATGAACCCTCCCTGCCCTGCTAGGATGTGTTTGTGTGTCCTCTCCTGCCAGGATAAACTGTATTGCTATGCTGTGGTTCCTGTAGGCTTTGCGGGGGGGGGCCTCCAAGTCCATTTTGCTTGGGGCCCCCAAATTCCTTCAAACGGCCCTGCCGATGGTGTGTCCCTTGTACATAGGGATAACCATCGGTCACCTCCCCCAGTCAGTCCCCTCCCCCCACAGTTAGAACACATCTAGGAAACACATTTAACCCCTTCCTCGCCCCCTAGTGTTAACCCCTTCCCTGCCAGTCACATTTATACAGTAATCAATTTTTATAGCAGGGATCGCTGTATAAATGTGAATGGTCCCAAAAATGTGTCAACAGTGTCCGACGTGTCCGACGAAATATCGCAGTCACAATAAAAATCGCAGATCGCCGCCATTACTAGTAAAAAAAAAAATGCTATAAATCTATCCCCTATTTTGTAGACGCTATAACTTTTGCGCAAACCAATCAATATACGCTTATTGCGATTTTTTCTTACCAAAAATATGTAGAAGAATACGTATCGGCCTAATTTGAGGAAATTTTTTTATTTTTTTTTATGGATATTTATTATAGCAAAAAGTAAAAAATATTGTGTTTTTTTCAAACTTGACGCTCTTCTTTTGTTTATAGCGCAAAAAATTAAAACCGCAGAGGTGATCAAATACCCCCAAAAGAAAGCTCTATTTGTGGGTAAAAAAGGACGCAAATTTTGTTTGGGAGCCACGTGCCCGGTAGGCAGGTGGTTAAAGAGAAACAGCCAAGGCTGAAAAAAAAAAAAACATAATGGTGCTTAAGGCAAGTTTTTGATCCACACGATGCTATAAAAAAGTCCGACAGGCCTCGGTCCCTCAGAACCTGACTTGCAACAGCCAAGCCGTTAAGCCAGCGACTGCAAAGCCAGATGAAGTATAGGACCCAAGGGGCATCCGCCACCAGGCGCACTAGGTCGGCGTACCTGGGATGCCGAGGCCAATCTGGTGCAATTAGAGTCACCGAAATCCCCTCAGTCCCCACTCTACGGAGCAGACGAATCAGAAGATACAGTGGGGGAAAGGTATAACTTAACCAATACTGACCCTACGGGACCACCCACGCGTCCGTTGCGTCCGCCCAGGGATCCTTGGCCCTGGCCACAAAGTTCAATACCTTCCGATTGAATCGAGAAGTGAGGAGATCCGTGGCTGGCGTGCCCCTCTCAGGCAAAAGAGTCGAAACACATCCGGGTGTAGCGACCATTCTCCTTGGTCCAGCATGTGGCGACTTAGGTAGTCAGCTTGCCAGTTTTCAACCCCCAGAATTAAACCCGGCCGATAGAGCCGGCACGCTCCGTTTTGCCCACTGCAGGATGTGAGCGACCTCCAATGCTGCAGCCGAGCTGCTTGGTCCTCCTTGACGGTAGACATATGCCAACGTCATGGCGTTGTCTGAGTACCGTCCAGTGAAAAGGAAGGAATGACTTTCCGGACTGAAGGGCCGGAGATTTCAGCCACCAGACCAGGGGAGATCTGACTAGGTGGCTAGGTGACTAGGTGGCTCACCCAGGATTGACAAACCAGGGACAACGGAGACTTGTCCCATTTTTGATAGGATCTCCCTTAGCAAGTTTCGAGTATAGAATTTGAGCATACGGTACTCTGTCTCAAAGGAGGCTACCATAAGACCCAGGGCTCACATGCAAAAGCGCAGCGACGACCACCAGCGGGATGCCACAGCTTCACCGCCATCTGAAGAGCCTGCAATTTTTCAATGTGAGACAAAAACCTTGCCTCTGAAGATACCCGTATCAAGCCCAGGTAATCCAGGCGCCGAGTCGGCACCAACACAGACTTCAGGAGGTTCAGCACTCAACAAAATATTTGAAGGGTCCAACTGTCAATTGCCACATCCTCCTCTAATTCTGAGTATGCAGTAGCCCTCAGAAGGAGGTCGTCCAGGTAGCCCTAAATAGCAATTCCTCGCTGTCTCAGCAAGGCCAGGATCATGGTGAACACCTTGGAGAAACCCTCAGTGCCGATGCCAGGTCAAAAGGGGAAGCCCCAAACTGGTAGTGAGCGACCCTGACTGCGAAACGCAGAAATTTGATGCCCGACATATACGGGGACCTGTAAATATGCGTCCTTGGTTTCCAAGGATGCCAGAAAAATCCCCAGAACGGAGATCAGCGAACTGATTCCATCCTGAACCTTCGTACTTGTACAAAGAAGTTGAGGGCCTTGAGGTCCAGGATTGGACGAACCCCGTCCTATTGTGGGACTACAAACATATTGGAATAGAATCCCTGAAAACCATTTTGGCAGCGGTACAGAAGCTATCACCTCGCGCTCCAGCAGGTCCTGCGTTGCCCCAAACAGGGCGTACCGATGAGCCGGAGGAAGATGAAGGATGGAGGGGAAAAAAATCTGTTGTTTTGTGGACAAGACAGAAAATCTATCTATTACCCTGATGAAACCATTTCGCAACCCACTGGTTGGAAAGCAGGGCAGTCCACCGAGCCGCAAACTCGCGATAGCGACCCCCCACCCGAGAGTCGGGCAGGGGCAGCCCGTCATGCAGTCGCAGATTTGTTCGCAGGCCGTCTGGCTTGCGAACCCAGAGACACTTTTGCCCCTCAGCTGGCCCTTTGTCGGCCTGGGAACGCTCACCTGCGGGCCCGGCGGAAAGAAAACACTGCTTGTGAGCGGGAAAAAAGGGGGGCCCCTGGCCTACGGCGTGGCTCCTTACCCTTTCTGGATTGTGGGACCGCCGTGCTCCCACCCCAAACGACATTTTTAATAATGTCATCCAGTGAGGCCCCAAAAGGCCCCCAACCCTGGACAAGCAAATCCGCCAGAGTCTTCTTGGACATCTGGTCTGCAGACCAGCATTTCAGTCAAATCATGTGGCATAGCCCCACCGCAGATACTGAAAGTTCTGGACAGCCAGGGAGCTGTATCTAAGGCCGCATTGCAGACATACTTGAGGCCAAGTACCAACTGGTCCGCTATCATGCAGCCCCGGGAAGCCTGTTGCTATTCAACCACAGTGCAGCAATCTTCGCCCATTTAAGGAAGCACCAGTGACACCTGGGTTGTGGCCAACAGTGGCCGCAATGCTGACCCCAATACCATGAACAAGGACCGGACCACCGCCTCGGTCCTCCTGTCTGCAGGGTACTTAAAGACAGGGGCCCCTAACACCGGACCGTGGTAATTCCCTGGATGCCGGGGGGCCCCATCGGGGGGAGATGTCCCTTTTCAGGAAACACTCCCCAAAAGGATAACGGACAGCCATGCAATTTTTTTTGGAATGCTGCGGCCGTTCTATTTTAAAAAAATGTATCAAAATAACTAGGTAGGGAAACCTAGCGGTGTGGGCCAGCTAGTGGGACCCAGAAGGGACCGACAGCTTAATAGATGCCCTCGCCGCAACCTCCATTTTATTGGGGATCCCGCATGCAGTGATAAGTGCTCCAACAAGCACCTGTCTGCGCTGACCCAGACACGGAAGCAAGCAAGGACGCAGTTCCGCACTATCCGAAGGGTCCTGGTTTGCATCTTCTAACAAGTCAGAGCAGGGAACATCTGCCACAGCAAGGCCCGAGTCTAAATCATAACTGTTTTCCCGAAGATGGTGGGGGGAGGGGGCGTTTTCCCCCCCTTACGTCCGCACACTGCTTACACCCTGGTAATAAGGCACTCCAGGACCACCAGCAAGGCGTCCATAAGCACCCCAGGTATAGGGCACCGGTTGTCACCACAGGGAAAGAAAAAACTCCAGCTTCTGACGCCATGCAAACCCACACTTGCCTGACACCCATAGGGACCAAGGCAAGACAGCAAAACAATCCACCCCCCTAGCTGCTCAGAGTGAGGGACCCCAGGGAACTCACCGCTCTAAACCAGGTGCTGCCAGCGCCGCCGTCCACTCTCCCCATATGCCTCCTAACAGGCATGGCTGCGGTGTCTTCCAGTGCCCGATGTAGTCTGCGCTGTTCGCGCCATCCAGAAGAGATGTCTTCACCGCTAGAGGCAAAAACCGAGTTGGGGCTACAAGAAAATAGCCACCAGCCGCCCCTGTATAAAGCACGCGGACTACAAGAAAATGGCGCCGGGTGCCACCAAAATAGCCGCCGGGCGCTGCTAAGGGAAAAATTAAACACGCTAGGCCTCAGCACGGAGACCCCCCCATGGCACCAAACAACACCCCCCATGGAGAGCGGACCCTGGGCCCCCCGCACAGCCCCCAGTCAGGACATGGAGCCCCCCCCGGAGGACCCCAGGTAAGTACAGCAGGCCCAGCCCCACAGATCATGGGAAGGAGGGAAAGGACAGGGAGAGAGGAAAGGGAGGGTGGGAACCCCCTAATCGACCTTCCCTGAAATTGCCAACCGTGCCACCCTGCCGAAGCAGGGGGACAGCTACTTACCCGTCCTGTGTGGACTCGCTGAAGGCATTCCTGACAGACCCAACGTCCGCGTGGTTACGGCATGGCTGTCGGCCCGGCACACTGTGACAAGGAAATATAACCCGGTCATATGTGTGCCCTGGAGCATATAGCTCACCTGCCACCCCTGGAGCAACGGGGCATATCGTGGACGACCCAGCGCGTATCTAAAGGTCGGCACACGCTTGATGGCCGAAACTGGGGGGACTTCAAGGATCGGGGATCCAGCCTGTCACCCAGTCGGCAGTTGATAGTAGATCTCAGGATCAAAAAAGAGAGAAAAATAGAAAAAATCCACAGGACCAATAGGCCCCAGGGAGCCATGTCCTTCTCCTCTGCTAAGCAGAAAAAAACGGAACTGCTCACTGCAGTGAGAGGGGTTATGACCAGAGGGACCGCCCCCTGGGCGTGGGCTGTTCAGCTTTGCTAAAGATTACATGTTTAACCATTTACATGTCTGCCTAGTTCCTCTCCTAATAGAGGGAACATAACCCACAAGTCAAGATTATAAGGAAGCTGTGTCCGTCCATGGATGAAAGAGAAATGTCAAATTGCTCTCGGCTGTAATGTATTGTTGGATCCCGGAAATATAGATAAAAATACCAAAAAAAAATAAAAAATGGTGTGGATGTACCCTCCAAAATCCATACCAGGCCCTTCAGGTCTGGTATGGATATTAAGGGGAACCCCGCACCCATTTTTTTTTTAAATGGCGTGAGGGTCCCCCAGGCCCCCAGGCACTATATACTCTGAACAGCAGTATATATACTATATGGCCTGCCCTATATACTCTGCAGACAAATTTGGCCTTAGGTGTTGGTGGTACCAGAACACTGTAAGCCCTCACAGTTGCTCTTGTTGGGCGCACAGATCCTGGTTCTCTTAGGGGAGAAATGACTGATCGTCTGTTCATACTTTGTATGAACAGTGATCTGTCATTTCCCCTAGTAAGTCCCATCCCCCCTTCAGTTAGAACATGCAGAGGGAACACAATTAAACCCTTGATCGCCCCCTAGTGTTAACCCCTTCCCTGCCAGTGATATTTTTACAGTAATCAGTGCATTTTTATAGCACTAATCGCTGTAAAATTGTTAATGGTCCCAAAAATGTATCAAAAGTGTCCGATGTGTCCGCCATATTATCGCAGTCGCGATAAAAATCGCTGATCGCCGCCATTACTAGTAAAAAAATAATTAATAATAAAAATGCCATAATTCTATCCCCTATTTTGTAGACGCTATAACTTTTGCACAAACCAATCAATATACGCTTATTACGATTTTTTTTACCAAAAATGTGGAAGAAAACATATCGGCCTAAACTGAGGAAAAAATTAGTTTTTTTGAAAAAAAATGTGGGATATTTATTATAGCAAAAAGTAAAAAATATTGTGTTTTTTTTTTTTTAAATTGTCGCTGTTCTTTTGTTTATAGTGCAAAAAATAAAATACGCAGAGGTGATCAAATACCACAAAAAGAAAGCTCCAGTTGTGGGCAAATGTGGTAAATTTTGTTTGGGTACAGAGTCGCAGGACCGCGCAATTAAGTTAAAGTGACGCAGTGCCAAATTGTAAAAAGTGGGGTAAAATCTTATCGGGGCTGAAGCGGTTAAGACATGTGTATGTTGGTATTTTGTACTAATACATTTTAACTTTTTATTTTATTTTGTGGGTGTATTTTAATCTACTATGACAATTTAGGGATGGCAGCACCAGGAAAGGATATAACTGTTTGTTCTTATCCTCATATTATGAAAGGTAGCTTCTATATTGTTTAATTAATTAATGCATGCTGAGCCTGATAAATTTGGTCTGGACATCTTGGTTTTAAGAACCTCCAGTCATAAAAGGGTACTGAATATGCACGATGCTGGAGTGTATATCAGTGAGTAAAAGCATCATGCTGTAAAGTATATGAAATTATGTGATTGTGAAAGTATTAAAATATTAATTATACAACTAGGGATGAGCTTCGTGTTCGAGTCGAACATACGTTCGACTCGAACATCGGCTGTTCGATCGTTCGACGAAGATCGAACGATTTGGGCCGTTCGCGCCAAATTCGAGTGACGCGAACGGCCCACAATGCACTACGCCATCGCAGTGTCATCCAGGCGCTGTGATTGGCCAAGCATGCACTGTGACCCCGCATGCTTGGCCAATCACAGCGCCGGCAGCGAGGAGAGCAATGATTGGCCACAGGCAGGATGCCTGTGGCCAATTATTGCTGAGGGTGTTTAGTACACGCCCCACACTATAAAAGGCCGCCAGCACGGCGGCCTAGTGTAGTGTGTTCCGGAGCAGGGATAGAGCAGCATAGGCAGGGACAGTGACTTTTATTTCTTTCTTGCTTAACCTGGATTCCTTTAGTTTAGGGAAAGAGAAGGATAGGTAGGGAGAGTGTCAGTGTGTTTTGTGCTTGTGCTATATTGTGCTTAAAAAAAACATTTTTTCTAGGGACAGAAAACTGTAGGTAGGGAGAGTGTGTCAGTTTCTTTCACTGTCAAAGTCCTTGTTTCCAGGGACCTGGAAGGACAGTGAGTGAATTCTCCTTGTGCTAAATTGTGCTTAAAAAAAAACATTTTTTCTAGGGACAGAAAACTGTAGGTAGGGAGAGTGTGTCAGTTTCTTTCACTGTCAAAGTCCTTGTTTCCAGGGACCTGGAAGGACAGTGAGTGAATTCTCCTTGTGCTAAATTGTGCTTAAAAAAAACATTTTTTCTAGGGACAGAAAACTGTAGGTAGGGAGAGTGTGTCAGTTTCTTTCACTGTCAAAGTCCTTGTTTCCAGGGACCTGGAAGGACAGTGAGTGAATTCTCCTTGTGCTAAATTGTGCTTAAAAAAAACATTTTTTCTAGGGACAGAAAACTGTAGGTAGGGAGAGTGTGTCAGTTTCTTTCACTGTCAAAGTCCTTGTTTCCAGGGACCTGGAAGGACAGTGAGTGAATTCTCCTTGTGCTAAATTGTGCTTAAAAAAAACATTTTTTCTAGGGACAGAAAACTGTAGGTAGGGAGAGTGTGTCAGTTTCTTTCACTGTCAAAGTCCTTGTTTCCAGGGACCTGGAAGGACAGTGAGTGAATTCTCCTTGTGCTAAATTGTGCTTAAAAAAAACATTTTTTCTAGGGACAGAAAACTGTAGGTAGGGAGAGTGTGTCAGTTTCTTTCACTGTCAAAGTCCTTGTTTCCAGGGACCTGGAAGGACAGTGAGTGAATTCTCCTTGTGCTAAATTGTGCTTAAAAAAAACATTTTTTCTAGGGACAGAAAACTGTAGGTAGGGAGAGTGTGTCAGTTTCTTTCACTGTCAAAGTCCTTGTTTCCAGGGACCTGGAAGGACAGTGAGTGAATTCTCCTTGTGCTAAATTGTGCTTAAAAAAAACATTTTTTCTAGGGACAGAAAACTGTAGGTAGGGAGAGTGTGTCAGTTTCTTTCACTGTCAAAGTCCTTGTTTCCAGGGACCTGGAAGGACAGTGAGTGAATTCTCCTTGTGCTAAATTGTGCTTAAAAAAAACATTTTTTCTAGGGACAGAAAACTGTAGGTAAGGAGAGTGTGTCAGTTTCTTTCACTGTCAAAGTCCTTGTTTCCAGGGACCTGGAAGGACAGTGAGTGAATTCTCCTTGTGCTAAATTGTGCTTAAAAAAAACATTTTTTCTAGGGACAGAAAACTGTAGGTAGGGAGAGTGTGTCAGTTTCTTTCACTGTCAAAGTCCTTGTTTCCAGGGACCTGGAAGGACAGTGAGTGAATTCTCCTTGTGCTAAATTGTGCTTAAAAAAAACATTTTTTCTAGGGACAGAAAACTGTAGGTAGGGAGAGTGTGTCAGTTTCTTTCACTGTCAAAGTCCTTGTTTCCAGGGACCTGGAAGGACAGTGAGTGAATTCTCCTTGTGCTAAATTGTGCTTAAAAAAAACATTTTTTCTAGGGACAGAAAACTGTAGGTAGGGAGAGTGTGTCAGTTTCTTTCACTGTCAAAGTCCTTGTTTCCAGGGACCTGGAAGGACAGTGAGTGAATTCTCCTTGTGCTAAATTGTGCTTAAAAAAAACATTTTTTCTAGGGACAGAAAACTGTAGGTAGGGAGAGTGTGTCAGTTTCTTTCACTGTCAAAGTCCTTGTTTCCAGGGACCTGGAAGGACAGTGAGTGAATTCTCCTTGTGCTAAATTGTGCTTAAAAAAAACATTTTTTCTAGGGACAGAAAACTGTAGGTAGGGAGAGTGTGTCAGTTTCTTTCACTGTCAAAGTCCTTGTTTCCAGGGACCTGGAAGGACAGTGAGTGAATTCTCCTTGTGCTAAATTGTGCTTAAAAAAAAACATTTTTTCTAGGGACAGAAAACTGTAGGTAGGGAGAGTGTGTCAGTTTCTTTCACTGTCAAAGTCCTTGTTTCCAGGGACCTGGAAGGACAGTGAGTGAATTCTCCTTGTGCTAAATTGTGCTTAAAAAAAACATTTTTTCTAGGGACAGAAAACTGTAGGTAGGGAGAGTGTGTCAGTTTCTTTCACTGTCAAAGTCCTTGTTTCCAGGGACCTGGAAGGACAGTGAGTGAATTCTCCTTGTGCTAATTTGTGCTTAAAAAAAACATTTTTTCTAGGGACAGAAAACTGTAGGTAGGGAGAGTGTGTCAGTTTCTTTCACTGTCAAAGTCCTTGTTTCAAGGGACAGAGAAGGACACCTGAAGGTAGCCCTTATTGCTTTTTTCCCATCTCCCTGCAGGCCATCTATTAGAATGTCTGGAAGGCAAACAAGGAGAGGCAGACAGTCAGGAGGCAATAAAAGAGGGCAAGCAGGCTCTGTGTCTGGGGGCAACAGTGCTGGTCGTGGACGCGGTGCATTGTCATCAGCACATGGCCATGGGACACGCTTGTCCTTCTTTTCGGCAGCTGGACATGTTGAGCCACATCATGCCGAAGACTTGGTAGAGTGGATGACCAAGCCCTCCTCATCCTCTCTCACCCAGGCTCAGGGTACTGGAAAAGCAGCTGCCAAAGCGTCCTCTTCCCTGGTATCAATGTCAGACTCATCATCAGTCACTCCTTCCCTAGACCCAACATGTCCTCCTCCTGAGGAGTCCCCCGAACTGTTTCAGCACAGTGTTGGGTACATGCTCCAGGAGGATGCCCAGCGTTTCGAAGGGTCTGATGATGAAACCCAGCTAGAGGAAGGCAGTAGCGTGAGAGCAGACAGAGGGGATGCTCAAGAAGGACACCAATCTGGCAGTCATGTTCCAGCAGCTGCAGCATACTGCCAGATTGGCTCCAGTGATGAGGAGGGAGGTGATGATGAGGTCACTGACTCCACGTGGGTGCCTAATAGGAGAGAGGAGGAGGAGGAGGATGAGGAGGAGGCACATCTCCAACGAGGCAGGATGCCCTTTGGTGGCCAGCGTAAGGGCAGTACACCGACGGAATCACACCGCAGAGCTCCGCCTGTGCAGGGCGCTGCCTCTGCCCGTCATTCAAAAAGTTCTTTGGTGTGGGCCTTTTTTGAGGCTAGTGCATCAGATCACACAGCTGCTGTTTGCAACATATGTCTCAAGCGTATATCGCGTGGCCAAAACATCAGCCGCTTGGGTACCACATGCCTGACCAGACATATGTTGACCTGCCATGCAGCTCGTTGGCAAGCCTACCTCAAAGACCCACACCAAAGAACAAAGCGGACCTCTCCTTGCACCGCATCAGCTGGGATCTCCAACCCCACTATAACTTCAGTCCTCTCTGAAACATGCACTGAGAGGAATGAAGGTGTAGAATTAGGTGTGTCACAGCCAAGTACTTGCGGCCACTCTGCTAGCAGTACACCGACGTCCGATTCTAGCAGGCAAATTTCCCTGCCCCAGCTGCTGGACCGTCGAAAGAAGTTCACTCCCAGCCATCCACATGCCCAGCGGTTGAATGCTAGCTTGGCTAAATTGCTAGTGCTTCAACTGCTGCCTTTTCAGTTGGTAGACTCGGCCCCCTTCCGTGAGTTTGTGCAATGTGCGGTTCCTCAGTGGCAGGTTCCCAAACGCCACTTTTTCTCACGGAAGGCTATTCCGGCTCTCTACCGGCATGTGGAAGGCAATGTCTTGGCCTCGCTGGACAGGGCGGTCAGCGGTAAGGTGCATATTACCGCTGACTCATGGTCCAGCAGGCATGGACAGGGACGTTACCTTTCTTTCACGGCCCATTGGGTCACTCTTTTGGCAGCTGGGAAGGATGCAGGACAAGGTGCAGTAGTGTTGGAGGTTGTCCCACCGCCACGCCTCCAAAATGCTACTACTGGTTGTGACACACCTCTCTCCTCCACCCCCTCCTCTTCTTCTTCCTCCATGGCCTCTTCCTGTGGTTTGTCCTATGAACCAGCGGTGCTCCGTAGCCGTTCACGGGGCTACGCAAGTACGCAGGCAAAAAGATGCCATGCCATGCTTGCGCTGGTGTGTTTGGGGGACAGAAGCCACACTGGGGCAGAGGTCCTGTCTGCTCTGCAGGGCCAGGCCGAGAGGTGGTTGACGCCACGCCAGCTTAAGCCAGGAATGGTGGTTTGCGACAATGGCACCAACCTCCTCTCCGCCCTCCGACAGGGACAACTGACCCATGTGCCCTGTGTGGCTCACGTCCTTAACCTGGTGGTGCAGCGGTTCTTGGGCAGGTACCCGGGCTTACAGGATGTCCTGAGGCAGGCCAGGAAAGTCTGTGTGCATTTCCGCAGATCTTATAATGCCAGTGCTCGCCTGGCTGAGCTGCAAAAGGAGTTGAACCTGCCCAAGAACCGCCTTATATGTGACATGCCCACCAGGTGGAACTCAACGTTGGCCATGCTGCAGCGGCTGCACACGCAGCAGAGGGCCATCAATGAGTACCTGTGCGACTACGGCACCAGGACAGGGTCAGGGGAGCTTGGTTTTTTTTCTCCACGCCAGTGGGGCATGATCAGGGATGCATGCACTGTCCTGGCACCATTTGAGGAGGCCACGAGGATGGTGAGCAGTGACAGTGCATGCATCAGTGACACTGTACCTCTTGTCCACCTGTTGGAGCACACGCTGCGTGGAATAATGGACAGGGCACTTGAGGCAGAACAGAGGCAGGAAGAGGAGGACTTCCTTGCCTCTCAAGGCCCCCTTTACCCAGACAGTGTTCCTTCTGTCCCACCCATCGCACAGGAAGAGGAGGAGGAGGAGGAGGAGGAGGAGGAGGAGGATTGTGTCAGCATGGAGGTGGAGGCTGGCACTCAGCATCATCAGCAGCAGTCTTTTAGGGATGATTTACAGTCCCAAGAAACCAGTGGACTTGTACGTGGCTGGGAGGAGGTGGCTGCGGATCATGTCGTCCTTAGTGACCCAGAGGACTCCGGAGCGAATGCCTCAGCAAACCTACGCTGCATGGCCTCCCTGATCCTGCAAAGTCTGCGGAAGGATCCTCGTATTCTTCGGATCAAGGAGAGGGACCATTACTGGCTGGCCACTCTCCTTGATCCACGGTACAAGGGTAAGGTTGCGGACCTTATGTTACCGTCGCAGAGGGAGCAGAGGATGAGACAACTCCGGGAGGCCTTGCAGAAAGGTCTGTGCAACGCGTTCCCAGAGACTGGGAGGTTACAAACTCCTGGTCCTGGACAACGAGTTGCTGAGGCTTCGGCCAGTCAAAGAAGGAGCGGTGGGGAAGGTGGCCGTCTGACCGATGCGTTCAGACAATTCTTTAGTCCGCAGCCCCAAAGTATGATCGGTTCCAGCAACCATCGCCAGCGTCTGATAAACATGGTGCAGGAATATCTAGGGGCAAGGTCAGACTTGGACACCTTCCCCACCGAAAATCCTCTGGCTTACTGGGTCTTGAGGATGGATCACTGGCCAGAGCTTGCACAGTATGCAATTGAGCTACTGGCCTGTCCTGCATCCAGCGTTCTTTCGGAACGCACATTCAGTGCTGCTGGAGGATTTGTCACGGATCACAGGGTGCGCCTGTCCACCGACTCGGTTGATCGACTGACTTTCATCAAGATGAACCAGTCTTGGATCACCACCAGCTACCACACACCTGATGCTGATATAACAGACTAATTGATTTTAACATGTCACATCCCTTCAAGACTGATGCTGATGCTGAGTGCCTGTGCTGTTATGTTGACTGGCTATCCTCCTCCTCCGAGTCCTCAATGATACGATTGATGATGATAGCTTGGAAGATCATTTTTGTTTATGGGTGCCGCCACCAGTGGCTAAGGCCCAATTTTTCAGCCCCTGTTTTACAGGGGCGTGTAATTACAATTTTTTTAGCAATAATTTGCCATAGGGCTCATTGCTGTGCTCCAAGTACAGTATCTGTGAGGGGTTGGAGTGTTGTGGCACCAGTGCCTAAGGCCCAATTTTTCAGCCCCTGTTTAACAGGGGCGTGTCATTACAATTTTTGAAGCAATACTTTGCAACAGGGCTCATTGCTGTGCTCCAAGTACAGTATCTGTGAGGGGTTGTAGTGTTGTGCCACCAGTGCCTAAGGCCCAATTTTTCAGCCCCTGTTCAACAGGGGCATGCAATTACAATTCTTGATCTAATAATTCACAGCAGGGTCCATTGCTGCACCCACCAAGAGTAACTCTGAGGGCTTACAGTCTTGTGGCAACGCCACCACCACCACCACCACGAAAGGCCCAATTTTTCAGCCACTGTTCAAAAGGGGCATGTAATTACAATTCTTGATCTAATAATTCACAGCAGGGCCCATTGCTGCACCCACCAAGAGTAACTGTCAGGGCTTACAGTGTTGTGGCACCAGCACCACCATCAAAGCCCCAATTTTTACTACCACTGTTCAACAATTATATGTAATTAAAATTCCTGATATAATAGTTGACAGCAGGGCGTTCCAGCACCAACCAAGAGTAACTGAGTGCTTACAGTGTTGTGCCAACACCAACAACTAAGGGGCCTATTTCTGCAGAGTATATACGGCAGGTCCCTACTTTCAAACATCCAACTTACAAACGACTCCTACTTGCAAACGAAAGAAGACAACAGGAAGTGAGAGGAAATCTACCCCTAGAAAGGAAAATTCTCTCCTGTAAGAATAAATATGGGAGAAAGGGGTCTCATCTGTACTGATGCTTTATCAGCAATCCTTGTTTCAAGAAAAACACCACATTTCAAAAACAGTTGTCATTGGGACGGAAAGTGAGGTGAAATGTTCTGAACAGGGGCACAGACAGCAAAACAAATGTTACAGGGGTGATAACCCTTACCTATGTTTTCCAAAAAGTTTAAAAATAGATTTTTGGGCTGGAGCTACACTTAAACAATGTACCTGTTCAAAATTACAAACACATTCTACATAAGAACAAACATACAGTCCCTGTCTTGTATGCACCGCCTGTATACGGCTGTTCAGAGTATATAGGGCCTTTTTTATTTTATGTGCGGGGTTCCCCTTAATATCCATACAAGACCCAAAGGGGCTGGTAATGGGCTGGGGTAGGGGGGGGGGGGTCATGGGGTAGCTATGCCATTTTTCTTAAAGAATTTCATCCATATTACCGGGACCAGACATTACATTAAAGCCGCAAGCAGTTTTAAATGGCTTTTTTTTCCTTTAGAAGTGTCATTTTGTGCAGGGACAGTTCTAAACACGGGAAACACGTGGCACTTCACAGGCATACTTTAGACACCCCCCAGGTACGATATTTAAAGGAATATTTGACTTTTTTTTTTTCACTTTATGCATCATTAAAATGACTGCTCCCGAAAAACGACCGTTTTTAAAACTTCTTTTTGCATTGATACATGTCCCCTGGTGCAGAACCCGGGTTCCCAAACCCTATTTATGACAATAACATGCATAATAGTTGTTATAATTAGCACTTTAGAATTCGAACGTTCGCATCCATTGTATTTAATAGGGTTCTAATGTTCGTTCGAACTTTCGGTCCGTTCGCGGGTTCTGGTGCGAACCGAACCCGGGGGTGTTCGGCTCATCACTATATACAACGTATGAGTATGTGAAAGTATTAAAATATTAATTATACAATGTATTCTAGTTATGCTAATTACCCCCAACCAATCCTAATTTTTCCCGCACTTGCTTCATACAAAGTCCCGCCCTTTTTTTGTTTTCTTCTTTATTATACAATCAACAGGGATGGAGGTAATTGACCCATTACCTCATATAAAGTCCCAAACAACCCTCACCCCTTTTCTCAAACATTACTATAACATGTTTCACCTCTATTGACCTGTTTACTATGGGTATATAAGTGTAGTAAATCATGTTTGTTTTGTTCAAGGTCCCTATGAAATCATCCAATGTTCTGCTTGTCTGGTGTATTTTTTTGTTGATAAAAAGATACCAGGTTGGCACACCGGCAAACAGTATTCTGACTGGAAGATTGTAAATATAAGTCTGCACAAAAATGCCCTTGGTGTATGCATGATTAGATAGAAAGGAGCAACCAGGTTTCTTCAACATCACCAGTGCCTAATGAAGTAATGAGGGTTGGGCTTATGTTTAGCATTCATTCATTTTGCTTAACACCTGAATAACAAATCTATCAAATCAATGATTCACATATTAGTGAACATGCAAGTTAATTTACATTCATTTGGTTTTTCCATCAGTGCTAATTACAGATTACATGTATTTTGTTGTTTGCTTAAGCTAATTGTCAATTTATAGCTATAAAACCAAGTGTTGATTGCATATAATTGAAAATGTAGAAGTTTATTCCCCTTACAATCCCCTTACAACCATTCAGTTTTCATATAATGTGTAGCGATTTTGAATTAGAGTAGTAGGTGAGGTATAGAACATGTACAATGTATCCTTGAAGCAGGAACTGCGAAAAATGATGGTACTAAGTAGTAGAGAGAGATGTGTTCTCTTCAGAAAACAATGACTTCTGAGCTGTGCAATGATTTATGGGTGTATAACAGTTGTGTCTGAAAATACAACCCCTCCTGATAGGCTTTGGGAAAGGCAGACAACCAAAAAGCAAGGTAGAAGGGTATAAAAGGAACATCAGAAGGAACTAAATATTTGACGCAATCATCAAAAAAGTTCATGGAGATCCCCACAGAGCAAAAAGTGTAATCTTAGAAATGTAAAAAAGGCAAATCCATTTACATACAGTATGTCAGCAATAAAGCTTTATCCAGACATCACATTTCTATTTTAGCATTCTTCAATAAAATGAAGAGGTAATTATTCTTATTATTTTTCAATAAAATGTTCTGATATTTACAATCCTATATGAGATTGCAGAATTTCTTGGTCATCATATATATAAATTAAGCCATCAATGATCCTTCTGCCCTTACTATACAATAGTCACTTCATAAAAGACCTTTAGCAGAATAAGTCGCCACAAATCTTGGAACCAGGATGCAGTGGAAAAAGTCACAATGAAACTATATCTGTGCATGTTATGTCTAGAGTTTGAATCCTTATCTTCAACCTTCCATGTAGACATGTTTGTGATAAGTATATGTTCATACTAAGCATACTCCTTCACATATACGCTCAAATGCCAGAAATGACAAGCGATGATGGCTAACTCACACTATCTGTCATTATCCTTTTCATCCAACACCAATTTGCCTGGTTCTTGAAAAAGCAATAACAAGCTCTACTAGAAGACCTCTTGTTATGGGAAGTTTCATTAACATCTCAAACAAGGGCCACAAGTGAGTGGTGTATTCTTGGGATTTCAGTGTCCTGTCAGACAGCAGATAATTAGGGAATGGTGGCAGGTATGATTAATCAGGAACGGTTAGGGAATGAAAAGAACTCCTCCCTTCATACTGTTTAGCTGTGCATGACACAGGCAGATATTATAGCAACCATTAGAGGGATACAGCAGAAAGGGTGAAAAAAATGGATCGACATTTGAAAGGAGAGAGACTTAACTGAAGTTTAATGAGCACAGAAAGACTGGGAAATACTCACACTAACTTCTCTGTAGGCGTCTTGAAAAGGAGCTGTATCTAATTTTAGGTGTAGTACAAATCTAAAGGTTTTAGCCTTAATGGTGCATGCCATCACCCTTAATTCCCATATAGGGTATAATTGACATGTCCAACTGTTATAGAGATATAATTGTCAGTATCCCTATCTTTACACCAATCCTAATGGGAAGGTTTTTTCTATTATCCTAAATCATAATACCAACATTTATGATTGAAAAAGTGTTTTTAATACAGTAATAAAACAAGCCTAAAGCACATTTAAATATGCCATGGATATTTTAATTTAGACTCTTAGAAGGGTATTCCTCCCATAAATCAAGATAAAACTGTAATGTAAATGTAAGGCTGAGTTGTTTTTTCTTTTGTGGCTGATAACCCAATTATTTTAGAAAGTGAAGGGTAAATACAGATACTGGTTCTCTTAAGATTAATCTTTGACAGCTATTTTGACTGACAAAAGAGATTTAGGCATACAATTCATGGCAAGGCAATGCAGCATGGTATAAAATCAAATGCCAAGGCATGTTAGTGCCCATTGGATATTAAAGTGGAGTTCCACCCTGAAAAAGAAAAATTTGACCAAAGATCCTAAAAAAAAAATGAAAAACAAATAGAAAAAAAAATGTACTTACCAGAAATAGCGGTTGCTATGCGGAAGTCCCTAATCTGCCTCTTCATCGTCCGCGGCTGGTCTTCTTCCTCCGTCCTACTCGCGGTGTTTTCTGGTGAATGGGGCGCGCTGCCTTCTGGGAACTGTGTGTATCCCAGAGAGCAGCCGGCCCATTCACAAAGCGGATCGCACATGCGCAGTAGGAAACTGGCAGTGAAGCCACATGGCTTCACTGCCTGTTTCCCTTACTGAGGATGGCAGCGCCGGGAGCTGCCAGGATCAAGGGATCGGCCTCGGGGGGCTGTCATCGCGGGCGAGTAGGACAGGTAAGTATCCTTATTAAAAGTCAGCAGCTACAGTGTTTGTAGCTGCTGACTTTTAAAAAAATAAAAAATTGAGGGTGGAATCCCCCTTTAATACATTTTTTTTAAGTTTTATGACCTGCAGAAGCTGTAGGTAACTGTAGCGGTGCACTCTGGGCACAAGTTCAAAAGATCCACAAATCATCCTGCTGTCCATTCTCCTTATCCATCCATAAGACACAATGAAGAGTCACTTGCTTTACCTTGTGGTATTTTAATTATAAAAGTTTCTTGGGTAGAGTTGGGTAAGGGTGCAGTGACATGGGATGCCCATAGATATTAGCACTTTAGTTCTGAGAATAAGGTACAGCAAAGATTGTAGTTTAGTGAGCTGCGTCACTGCAGACTATTGCTCCCTTTATGCTGCACTGTTTAGGACAAGTCACTCTGAATGACTTTTTGTGGTAATAATCAGTTATCCAGATGCCGGCCCTGTGTCCAGAAGGTATCCTCATACCCCACAGTCCCTCTACTGCAAATGGTAACTGATGGACTACTAGGCCATAATAGTCCAGTGATGGAAAGGCTGAGTTCCCCGGCCACAGCCTTCCATATTGAGATGAGATAAGGTTAGAGTCTCTCCTTGTAACATCCTGCTGTGTAGGACTGACCATGCAACATCCCGTCTAAGATACCCCTTTGTGGATTTCAGTTACTAGGGGCAACAGCAGATATTCCCAAGTCTCCTCAATAGACTCCTCTGGTCTCATCACTTGCTGTCATGTACCCACTGACCTGTTCCATGATCCCCGGTCCATGGAAGAGACATGGTTCAACCGCACAGTCCAGCAGTTCCAGGTTCCTTTCTCTTAATGTTGAATTCCTCCTTTGCGGTGTTAAAGAAAAAGTGGTCCCCCATCAGGACTTTCTCCTCAGCACCTGGTAGGCCCTCAGGCCTGGGGCCTTCACACAGACACTACTGCCCCATCTTATTTCCTCTCATGACTCTTCCCAGTGGCATGTTACCTCAGCTTATATAGCAGGCCCGCCCCCTGCAAACCCTAGTTGCGGATTGGTCAGAGCTGCCACACAAGCTGCCTGTCACTCAGAGCTTCCAGCTCCGCCCCTTCCAGAACATTCTCCTGAAAGCAGGGGAGGAGTTCCAGAGCCTGAGCACAGGTGGCCACACCCACTGCTACTCTGACACTCCCAGTCCCAGATCAAAACAACCAGGCCTAGCATAAGGCAAAGGCCTGACTAGACTTTGCCTGCACTGACAGTTTAAAAAAAAATTAAGCACATACCAAAAGGAAGTGGGCGCTACACTACTTTAACCACTTTTGTACATTTTTGAATGGCAAAGAGATGGACATTTATTTCTGGAGTGCCTGTAGGCAGGTTGAGTTTTATGCTTTCCCAGTTGGGATGATTAGTGTTAACATGTTTCCTGGTCTTTTCTTGGCAGGCTTTCTTGGATCTGACCCACTGATCCTGTGCAATATAAAAATAAAGGAGGAGGGAGGGATAGGAGAGAGAAGATGCACATTATACAAGACATGTTGCCTTTACCGGAGTCCGTCCTTACAGCCTTCTGCCGAAGCCAGAGCACTTATAGAGAAAAAACCTTCTACAGAGTACAAGACTACTGAGATCCCAGTATGGGTCAGATCTGGATCTCTGCCATAATGTATTTTATCCTGTGCTGGTATGCTGGGGTAGCCACCAAGCCCGAGTTAGGGTTTTTACAAAGGTTAGAAAGAGACTAAGAACCATGTTATGTATGCTTCAGGTTTCCAGTAAAGTTTTTGAAACTCTCTCCATGCCTGGTCTGAAGTTGCTCAAGGGGTGTAATGCAAGTAACCGGAAAACTTAGTCTACAGCTCGGGTCAGTTTAACACACTGGCGTATGAAGATCTACAGCACAAGTTATTACAGTGTGAAGATACAATTAGATCAGCATCGAAGAGGTCCACAGCCTGTGCACAGGTACAGAAGAGCAAGAGTTAAGTGAGTGTACGCATGGAGCCCATGATAGGTGCATGGCGGGGTCCCATTCCGTCACTGGAAGTGAGGTAGTGGATATACGCTGGACAGGTGGAGAGGGCATTGGCTCAGCGTGTCCCTCCTAAATGCAACAGTGACCATGTGGTGTATATTACCATCAAGTGAGTTCACTAAAGTTCAGTCAGCCATTCAAGTAAATACCCCATGTATCCAAGATGCCTAGCATAGCCCAGGAGAACCTGCCCCGGGGTAGGCCTTCTATGTGACCCACACTTGGCGCCCAATAAGGAGGGGTACATGGAGGAAATGTTACCAACCTACCTCATACATGCCGTTTATAAGTGTCACTGCAGAATAAGCCATTAGGCAAACAGTGGTAATGTCTGTGTATCTAGCCATCATCAGTGTAAAGAGCTGATCTGAGCAACTCTGTACTGAGTAATCAGTTTGATTGTCGATCAGAGCAATCAGGAATGTAAACATAAACTGCTGTTTATATTGTTTATCCCTCCCCTTTAAATGGGGGAAGGGGAGGAAATCCTAGCAATTTATGAATGGGGAATAAATGGATCATCAGCAGCTGCTGATCCATTCATACATTTTCACTGACAGTGGGATCGCTTTTTGACCCTTTCACCCCTTTTCTCTCCTACACATCTGATATCCAGCCTGTTTCTGTTATCCTGCACATTAACTATTTGTTTCTATCCTGCCACCATATGTGATCTGCACAATTACCCCTTCACCTCCTCCTCCCTCAATGTATGTAACACACCATTATGTTTAAACCACCTCAATACCAGCATGTTTCTTCATTTCCAAAAAATTGTGATAAAAAAAAGATCAACCTTGAACTGTCTAATTTCCAAAAAAGGGGTAATTTTGTTGGTTTTTGCACTGCTCTGGCATTTTTTTTGTAAATGTTTTATAAAAGACAGGGAAAATGTTTACTTTTTCAAAATTATTGATCTTTTTCCTATTTATAGTAAATTTGCTAATTAAATACTACCAAAAGTAGGTTCTGTCTGTCTCAAAAAAGATATACATTTTATTTGGGTACAGTGTTGCAAGACTGAGTAAATGTCAGTCAAACTATCACAGCACTGATAACTAAAAAATGTTGTGTAATGAAGGCAGTGGCGAAGCTAGACATTCTTTCACCCTGGGCAAAGACTCAGCTTGGTGCCCCAAGGAGAGTAGTAATATGGCGTGCAATGCTCGTCGTGGAGAACAGTGTGTGTGGCCATATTGCTTTAACAGTGGGATGCCCTTAAAGGGGCATGGTTAAATAAGACAAATACTTTCTTAACCCAAAACATATGCTTAGATAAAAAAAATTAAAAAATGTCACTGCAAAAGTATAACTACTATAAAACGTATCCTACCTTAAAAGTGGGCAGTGGAGGGTGTCAGTAGGGCAGTGGAGGGTGTCAGTAGGGCAGTGCATGGTGTCAGTAGGGCAGTGGAGGGTGTCAGTAGGGCAGTGGAGGGTGTCAGTAGGGCAGTGAATGGTGTCAGTAGGGCAGTGGAGGGTTTCAGTAGGGCAGTGGATGGTGTCAGTAGAGCGGTGGAGGGTGTCAGTAGGGCAGTGGGTGGTGTCAGTAGGGCAGTGTGTGGTGTCAGTAGAGCAGTGGACTGTGTCAGTAGGGCAGTGGACGGTGTCAGTAGGGCAGTGAACGGTGTCAGTAGAGCAGTGGACGGTGTCCATAGGGCAGTGGATGGTGTCAGTAGGGCAGTGAATGGTGTCAGTAGGAGAGTGGACGGTCAGTATTAGAAGACTGAGGAGGTTGCTAAGTCTTTAATAACAGTGGAGCCATGTCCTTCTTCCACAGGCATCCAGTGCAGGTTGGTGAACACACAATGCACTTAAACATGAAAGTGTGACAAGATAAATAACTGGTAAGATTTTAGTGTGCAGGACTCACGCTTGCCCTCTGCCTCCTCTGTTGGTTCAGCCTCCAGCAACACGGCCTCTCTCCTCCTCTGCACTACCCCCATCCTCTAGTTCTGTGCTCCTCCTATGTGGGGCTCCGGTCCTCACGCAGCCAGGATGGCGGCTCTCTTCGTGTGCAGGCAGCAGATCAGCTCCAGACCTTTCCAACTGGCCAGCCGCCGCCATAGCCATATACCTGCTCATGTAAGCTAGCAGCTTACTCCCTGGGTGGGCGGTGCCCTTCTGAAGTTGGCTCCCAGGGGACGTGTCCCCCCTGCCCCCCCCCTCCCCAGTTTTGGCCCTGAATGAAGGGGTATCACATACTGGTACTCACTATGACAGTTGTGTAACTGGCATTTTTAGAAAAAAAAATCTGCAGTCACAGGCTTCATACTAAATGTATTTTATTTTTAACTATAGTGTAACTAAAACAAAAGATTATGTAGTATCATACTGCAGATGTACACATACAGCTGTTTCTTTTAACCACTTCGCGCCCGGGCTATAAGAAAAAGACGTCCGCAAAGCGGTCGTCAATTGCTGATAGGACGTCTATGGACGTCCTCTCATTTACTTCCGCGATGCGCGCCACCGCGGGCGCGCATTGGGGAAAAGCTGTGCCCGCCGTGTCAGGCGAGTGCCGATGCGCATGCCTGGCGGCCGCGATGTCTGCCAGGTACGAGCGATCGGCTGTCACAGAGCCAGGGACGTGGATCTCTGTGTGTAAACACAGAGATCCACGTCCTGTGAGGGAGAGGAGACGGATGGTGTGTCCCTTGTACATAGGGACAACCATCAGTCACCTCCCCCAGTCAGTCCCCTCCCCCCACAGTAAGAACATCTAGCAGGGAACATATTAACCCCTTGATCGCCCCCTAGTGGTTAACCCCTTCCCTGCCAGTCACATTTATACAGTAATCAGTGCATATTTTTAGCACTGTTCGCTGTATAAATGTGAATGGTCCCAAAAATGTGTCAAAAGTGTCCGATGTGTCCGCCATAATGTCACAGTCACAAAAAAAAATCGCAGATCGACGCCATTACTAGTAAAAAAATAAATAAAAAAATTATAAAAAAAAAATCATAATTCTATTCCCTATTTTGTAGGCGCTATAACTTTTGCGCAAACCAATCACTATACGCTTATTGCGATTTTTTTTTAACCTAAAATATGTAGAATACGTATCGGCCTAAACTGAGGAAAAAAATAGTTTTTTTAAAAAAAAAATGGGATATTAATTATAGCAAAAATTAAAAAATATTGTGTTTTTTTCAAAATTGTCGCTCTATTTTTGTTTATAGCGCAAAAAATAAAAACCGCAGAAATGATCAAAGACCACCAAAAGAAAGCTCTATTTGTGGTAAAAAAAGGACGTCAATTTTGTTTGGGAGCCACGTCTCACGACCGCGCAATTTTCATTCAAAGCGTGATGGCGCTGAAACCTGAAATTTCGCCTGGGCAGGAAGGGGGTTATGTGCCCAGTTGTCAAGTGGTTAATAAATATAGGGGGAGATTTACTAAAACTGGTCCACACAAAATCTGGTACAGTCGTGCATAGTAACCAATCAGCTTCTAACTTCAGCTTGTTCAGTTAAAACCTAGAAACTGATTGGTCACTATGCACAGATGCATCAGTTTTAATAAAGCTCCCGCATAGTGTCGTCATGTTTAAGGGCTGCTAATGCCATTTGTAAAGTGTACTATGTCATGAAAGTTGTTCTGGTAATTTGTGGTATATATTAAAATTCTTTTCACATCCTCAAAGGCATGTGGGCTTTTAAATATTTATTATTCATTTAAGGTACAATCATTAGTGCTCACTTCTATGACAAATGCTGTATGTATAGTTCATTAACACAACTTCAAAATATAATTTTTCATACTGAAATTTGTTTCCATTATAATTAAAGGAAAACTTTGTAAACTCTTACTTGTGGTGAAGTTACACTTACATTTTATCTATGACAAAACCTTTTATTATATAAGGATGTGGCTAGACTCCTGTGTTCTGTTTTTTTCTGTGTTTGTTCTCTAGTCTCTATACCAGCTGTGCTTAAAGTAACTGTAAACCTAACTTACCTTTTATAATAACAAACATGTTATACTTATCTGCTCTGTACAATGGTTTTGCACGGAGCAGCCCCGATCTTCTTCTTCTCCCCCCGCCGGAGCTCCACCTCTTCTAGGTGTGCCCCCATAAGAGCAACCTCCTTTTGTGGCACACCTGCGGGCTTGCTCCTAAGCCATGCTGTCTGCATCTATTGACACAGACAGAGCACCTTGGCCATGCCCCCTTCTCCCTTGTCCCAGGGTTTGGTTGACAGCAGTGGGAGCCAATGCTGCACCTCTGCCCTGTGCTCTTGGGCAGAGTGCTAGATTGACATCAGGCCTGGGTAAGTTTAAGGGGGGGCTGGGGGCGGATGCAGACAGAAGGTTTTTTACCTTAATGTATAGAATGCATTAAGGTAAAAAGAACCGTCTTCTTTTAAAACCACTTTAACTTACTTGCTCATTGTCCCCTAACAATATTTTCATGTTCTCCCAATGGTGAGGGTCTTAGTACTGTTCTAATTTCCAGGTTATTGAGCTCCTATCTGGTAAAGGAGAGAACATGTACTGTAAAGCCCCGTACACACGATCGGTTTGACTGATGAAAACCGTCCGATGGATGGTTTTCATCAGACCAACCGATCGTGTATGGTACCCATCAGTCTTTTTTCCATCGGTTGTAAAAAATAGAACTTGTTTTAAAATTTTCCGATGGATAAAAAACCGATGGGAATTTCCGATCGTCTATGGGCAAGTCCATCGGTTAAAAAACCCACGCATGCTCAGAATCAAGTCGACGCATGCTCAGAAGCATTAAACTTCATTTTTCTCGGCTCATCAGAGTGTTTTACGTCACCGCGTTTGGAACGGTCGGTTTTTTGACTGATGGTGTGTGGCCAAGACTGATGAAAAACAGTTTCATCGGATTTCCGATGGACTAATCCATCGGACGAAAATCCATAGGTTATCCGATCGTGTGTACGGGGCTTTAGTGTTGACAGGCAGTTTATTGTTTTATAGTTCAGTGTTGTTGGTTCTAAAAAGGAATATGGATTTAATGATCAGAGCTAAATCCCTAACCTATGATCTTTCCCAAAAACTTAAAGACCATCTCCAGACAAAGCTTCCCCATTACATCCCTCCTGACCCCCCCCCAATAGGATATACCTTCTGAAGCCTGTGTTATACCCACCCCATTGCACTGTCCTTGTAACTCACTGAGTACTGGTGGATCCAGTGTGTCTCTGCTTGCGCCAACCGGTAGCCTCTTTTTTACATCACAGCGCTGCAAGTCTACCTCATGTGAAAAAGAAGCCTCTATCTTTGCAGAGAAAAAAAAAAAGAAGACTTGTGACCCGTAGCATTACATGGCCATTAATTTAGGTATGCATATGCATTTAAATTAGCTTTTTTTTATTTAAAAAAAGTTGCGTCGGGGGGAGAGAGGGTGGTAAGCAGTGGAGGGAGACAAACTACCTCAATATCTTCTTAAAAGAAAAGCTGGCACAAGAAAATAATGGAGGCATTCATTACTGACCTCCCCTTTTTAAGAATGCAAGTTCTATAAAAAATTTATTAAAAAATACTAATACATCTACAAGATGGAAGAGACGCTGACACAGACCACTGATGAGGTGGGAAAATTTCATGAGACATGGCAGCCCTGGCTGCTCTTTAAATACTCAGCTGAATACACTGATATTATACCGCCCCCTCCAAACTGAGACTGTTTGCATAGGGTACACAGACCAAATTTGTCCTTCCACTTCTGCTATACATACTTTTCCTCTTGATTTCTTCTTTCTTTTCTCTTTCTCTTTGCTATTGACTGCTTATAATTTTTTTCTTTTTTAGGCGCTAGTTGGTAATAGTGAGTACCGACTTGAAACATGCTTGCATAAAGCACCAGTGATGTACAAGTTTGTATTAACATATTATGTTCTAACAGGTCTTATTACCTAAACTAATTGGAATGTTGCATTAAGAGTAGTTGCGCCTACTCCTGTTTCTCTTTGTAACACTTTTTATTTGCTCAATAAACTTGTAATGTTTAAAAAATACTAATAATTAAAAGATTGTTATAGGGGGAGAAGGAGAAAAAAAAAGGGAGTAGAAAAATAATTACCTAATACTACTTACAAATATGCCTATTGCCCTGTACGCACGATAGGATTTTCCATCCAAAAAAGTTGGATGTGAGATTTTGGTCGGATATTCCGACCGTATGTATGCTCCATCCAACATTTTCTGTCAGAATTTCTACCAGAAAAAGATTGAGATCATGTTCTATATTTTTCTGACGGAAAGAGTTCTTGTGGGAAATTCCAATCGTCTGTATGCAATTCCGACGCGCAAAAAAACACGCATGCTCAGAATCAAGCAGATGAGCCGAACTGCCTATTGAACCTCATTGATCTCAGCTCGTCGTACGTCTTGTACGTCACCGTGTTCTTGACGGTCAGAATTTTAGACAAGATTTGTGTGACCGTGTGTATGCAACACAAGTTTGAGCCAACATTCCGTCGGAAAAAAATCCACGGTTTTCTTGTCGGAATTTCCGATCGTGTGTACGGGGCATTAGAGTCTGGGCGCAAGCATGAAGGGCTGAATTCCGGCGGAAAAGGTCATCAGCCCCGGGAGCTGAAGTGGGATCACCCCAAAGCACAAGAATGGAAACCAGTAGAAGATAACAGTCCCCGGAAATTAACCCTCATGGATATAAAAGAAAGGTAAAAACCATGTCAACATAGCCATCTATAAAAAGGGTACAATAGAGTATCAACTGAAGCATGCAGCCAGACACATTCTTGCTGTGTTATCTCCCTGGCTGCATGCTTTATATCAAGTCCCAACCCTTCCTCTCATTGCTCAGTAACCAGGGTTTAACATGCCTTGTGCTTCATATAAAGTCCCAAATTTATTTATTTTTCTTCATTATTCTATCCTTTATCTTACCTTAACCATTAAAATGAACATGTCTGTACACAAAAATAGAGACACACATTTTCTGTGTCCAAGGTCTCTCATCCATACCTGTACAGATTTAAAGTGTAACTAAAGGCAAATCCCTCCCCTTATACTTTGGATAAAGTAACGGAGGGTTATAACCACCATCAGTTTTTTTTTGCCATCTGTGTCCCACTGGGGACATTTCTCTTCACTTCCTATTCCATTGTCAAAGCAGGAAGTGCGAGTAAATCCCTCAAAAGTGGGGGGTCCCCACTGTGTCACTAGAATCCCCAGACTTATGGGTCCCTATAGGAAGATTTCCCCTCTAATAGTGTTCTAGTGTCAACCCAAAATTTGGGATTTTCTTTTACTTGGTGAAATACCCTAACGGGGGCACAGACAGCAATATAAACTGACAGGTGTTCTAATCAGTCAACACTCTTTACAAAACTAAAAGTTTTGCCTTTAGTTACACTTTAAATGCTCAAATGTGTGGTTATGTAGATACTGCTATGGCGTCTGTCATTTTTTCAGTGATTTGTACAGGCTGCTGGTCATAGCTGTGGGCAAATGCCTGTGACTCCCAGGCAAAGAAATAAACTCTTTTTTGATGGTGTACAGCCCTCTGTGGCCATGTCAATGAGGCCTAATGTTGAGCATATACTCTGGAGGAGTTGAACCACTGAGAGTTTGTGAAATATAAGCAGGATCTTGTCGAATTAGAGACCCACAAAATGTATTTCCACTCAATAAAACATTGTATATTTATACCACGGATGATTTAGTTCACTGACCTATCATTAGTGACTTTAGTATGACACATAGTTGTGCATTTAGACAGTGACGACCCTCTTTATCTTCAGGACATGCCAAGCCACCTAGCTGGACCTTGGCCCTGATACGATTTAAGTTGACCGCGACTGTCTTTTATTAGTATACCCAATTAAACTATTCATCTTCTTTTATGTATTCCTTACGATTAGATATTGATAAATCTAATTACAAATGGTATAAGATAAGCTTTCTTATTACATATTACTCTTTTCCCTCCTCCCTTTTTCTTTTTTTCTCTCTTCCCTCTTTTATTATACTGTTTCATTTAATGATTGTTATTACTTATGCATTTATTTTCAATAATACATTCTCTTTACTCCATATTTATATGCAAAATTGTAGAGAAGATAAAAATTCCATCTACACTTATGTACTTAATTTTAAAATCTTGTATAACATATATGAACTGTATTGTGTAATCTTTAATAAAATATTTGAAAAAGGAAATATAAGGAGGATTTGCTCCACAGTGCCTGCTACTATAGAGGTCAGCAAGGGCATCTTTTAAAGTTAATTTACTGCTTGTTAAAAATATGTAAAATTTTGAAAGTCCAATGCATGATCACAGGTCCAATTTAAGGCCTATTTAAAGACTATGCAAGTATTTTTAGGCAGTGTTGAGCATAAAATAGAAGTTAAAAACTCTAACATCAATTGGTAAATCCCATGTCGCAGGGAGATTTCTGCTCAAAGTCGCAAGCATTGCTGCAAATTATGACTACGTTATTAGCGATCTCCTTTGCTGTGAACTGTTGTTCATTCATATTGAGAGGAGTGACTGTCATGTAGTGATTTGCCCAGGCTGCTGTTCTGCTAATTATTTATTATAGCGACATCCAGTTGATTGTAAAAAGCATGGGACAAAATCTAATGATTGAATTTACAATTTGTATATAAAATATAGATGCAGGATGCATGATGATTGCTCTGGACTAATTTTGTATCTATTTGGGGTTTCTCAAACTAGCTGGGATTTATATAACCCGTAGGGAGATTATTAGGTGTTTTTGTTTTTTGGATATTAAGGCATTCTCTTTGAAAGTTTGATGTGATCATCTAATGTCTCACCGAAAGGATCCACGACTGTACAGTTAGTGGTGTAATTATCCTAATTTAATGCATAGTGAGTGCTGTTGTTTTTAAGTGCTTTTAATCTTCACAATACTCAATAACTTCATGTATCTAAGTGGTATGCAGTTTCCCTTTATGTTCACAATGGATTACATTGGGATCCTTGGACTGGTAACTGTCCTATTGTTAAAAGTCAGCAGGTACAGTGTTTATACTGTAGCTGCTGACTTTTATTTTTGTTTTTATTTTTTACAGTCACTATTTAGTCCGTTTTTTTTTCAAAGTATTGTATATGCACTGATGGCAGCCATGTTTGCTTTTTACAAAAGCATGGTGTATTGTCAAACATTGCATTTAAAACTCAGTGATCTTTTTGAAGATTGGTGCATTGTCAGCACCAATAGTTTCAATGGACTGCTTTAACCACTTAAGCCCCGGACCAATACGGACCATAATGACCAGAGGTGATTTCACAATTTGGCACTGCGCTGCTTTAACTGGAAATTGTGCGGACATGCAATGTTGTACCCAAACGAAATTTGCGTCCTTTTCTTCCCACAAATAGAGCTTTCTTTTAATGGTATTTGATTGCCTCTGCGATTTTATTTTTTTGCGTAATAAACGGAAAAAGACCGAAAAAAACTAAATTTTAGTCATACATTTAGGCCAAAATTTATTCAGCCACATGTCTTTAGTAAAAAAAAAATGTCAATAAGCGTATATTTATTGGTTTGTGCAAAAGTTATAGCGTCTACAAACTACGGTACATTTTCTGGAATTTACACAGCTTTTAATTTATGACTGCCTATCTAATTTCTTGAGGTGCTAAAATGGCAGGGCAGTACAACCCCCCCCCCCAAATGACCCAATTTTGGAAAGTAGACACCCCAAGGAAATTGCTGAGAGGCATGTTGAGCCCATTGAATATTTTTTTTTGTCCCAAGTGATTGAATAATGACAAAAAAAAATACAAAAAGTTGTCACTAAATGATATATTGCTCACACATGCCATGGTTATATGTGGAATTGCACCCCAAAATACATTTTGCTGCTTCTCCTGAGTACGGAGATACCACATGTGTGGGACTTTTTAGGAGCCTAGCCGCGTACGGGACCCCGAAAACCAAGCACCGCCTTAAGGATTTCTAAGGGCACAAATTTTTGATTTTACTCCTCGCTACCTATCACAGTTTCGAAGGACATAAAATGCCAAAATAGCACAAACCCCCCCAAATGACCCCATTTTGGAAAGTAGACACCCCAAGCTATTTGCTGAGAGGCATGGTGAGCATTTTACAGCTCTCATGTGTTTTTGAAAAGGAAGAAATAAAAGAATTGTTTTTTTTTTTTTTAATTTTCAAAACTTTGGGGGTAATTTACTATAGCGCCGCGGCGCTAATTAGCGCAAATTGCCGCAAATTCGCGCTTATTATCGCAAATTGCCGCGAATTCGCGCTAATTAGCGCAAATCGCGGCAATTTGCGCTAATTAGCGCTAAAACGGTATTCACTATAGCGCTGGAGAAAAAATACTTACCAAAATCGAATTTACTATAGCTCCCAGAATCCAAATAGCGCCCAAATCCTTACTCTACTAAAAGCTGGAGTTGTGCACATGGAAATAATGTTTAGAGAATGATATAATTGCCTAAATGGTACTGAAATATGCGGTATATTATTTAAAGATAATCTGCTTTTAAACTGTGTGAAAAAGTGATTTCTACACTGAAATATCTTTAAAAGTCTGAGAAGTAAAAAAATGCCCGTTTTTGGACAACTATTTGCAAGCTAAACTGAGCATGCCCAGAGCTAAAATAACTCAAATTTTAACTCAAGTGACTTTTTTCACAAGAGTTATAGTAAATACCGAAATGAGAGCTAATTAAAGAGCATGTTTTGGAAGTGAAAATCTGAGCTATTTTAGTCCAATGCAAGTTTTAGCCATTGATTCTAATGATACAATTGTAACTTTCACAAATAAATCCTTTTAGGCTGGGTTCACACTATACGACACGACTTTCATCCTACTTTGCTCTGCGACATCTGTCCGACATTGGTCCGACATTGGTCCGACATTGGTCCGACATTGGTCCGACATCCATCCGACATTCATGAACAGGATACTACTTTGATCCGACATTGTGCTAGTCTGACTTGTCCTTTGACCAATCAAAACAATCCCAGGGTGAGATAAATTCCTTTTACTGCTGCTGTAATCACAATGTCGGATGCCAAAGTCGTATGGTTAGGACAAGGATCCGACTTTGATCCGACTTCAATGATAGTCAATGGGCTGAAGTCGGATCAAAGTCGGACAGAAGTAGTACAGGGAGAATTTTTAATGTCGGACCGACATGTGTCGGACCAGTTAAGACGGCTCCCATAGGGAAACATTGATTTTCACACGTCATGCGACATGAGCTCCTAATGTCGGAGCGTTTGTCGCCCCAGTGTGAACCAGCACTTAATGTTGAGATGAAATGTATCTTTCTCTGAAATAAATTTTCCTTTGCAACAATGTTGCTTCTAATTAAAATATTTTGTTTTTAAAGAAAGCTAGAATGTGGAATGTTTTGATAAAATATATTTTTCTCTGTCACTTTCACTTGTAATTTACTCTCCATCTCACACCAATTTTTACCCAACTGACACAGGTGTCTTTACAAAGCACAATCAATACTATTGCTGATGCAAATTTAAAATTAGTCACATTTTTTTGTGCTTTTTATTATTTCTAAATAATCATAATTTGAGCCCCAAAAATCTGATATGTGTTCCAACATCAGAAATAAAAATGTAATTCCCCAAAATTTGAGGGTAATATCACTATTCTAAACTCACCCCCAAAAAAACACCAAATATCACAGAATAAATCAAGAAGAATAACTCTTGAGTAATGTAATTCCATCACCTGTATGTCCAAAGAAATGCAGTATTTATGTGTATTTACGTGTAGGAGGATTCCACATGTGGCAGCTCCATGGCTTAGAGGTTAGAACCTTTGCTTAGCATCCCTGAGTGTCTGGGTTCAAATCCCAAACATGCTGTTTCATGTAGAGAAGTTGTCTCATATCCCAGGTCCTAAAACTATGTCTAAATCTTGTATTTATGTGTAGGAGGGTTCCACCACCACTGTAAATCTTGCCAGATACACAATTTAGCCCAAAGTATTGGGACGCCTGCCTTTACACACATGAACTTTAATGGCAGCCCAGTCTTAGTCCGTAGGGTTAAAATTTGATTTGGCCCACCCTTTGCAACTAGAACAGCTTCTGGGAAGGCTGGGAAGGCTGTCCACAAGGTTTAGTGTGTCTATGGGAATGTTTGATCATTCTTCCAGAAGTGCATTTGTGAGGCCAGGCACTGATGTTGGATGAGAAGGCCTGGCTCGCAGTCTCTGCTCTAATTCATCCCAAAGGGAGTTCTATCGGGTTGAGGTCAGGACTCTGTGCAGGCCAGTCAAGTTTCTCCACCCCAAACTCACTCATCCATGTCTTTATGGACCTTGCTTCGTGCACTGGTGTGCAGTCATGTTGAAACAGGAAGGGGCCACCCCCAAACTGTTCCCACAAAGTTGGGAGCATGAAATTGTCCAAAATGTCTCAGTATGTTGATGCCTTAAGAGTTCCCTTCACTGGAACTAAGGGGCCAAGCCCAACCCCTGAAAAACAACCCCACACCATAATCCCCCCTCCACCAAATGATTTGGACCAGTGCACAAAGCAAGGTCCATAAAGACATAGATGAGTGAGTTCGGGTTGGAGGAACTTGACTGGCCTGGACAGAGTCCTGACCTCAACCCGATAGAACACCTTGGGGATGAATTAGAGCGGAGACTGCAGGCCAGGCCTTCTTGTCCAACATCAGTGCCTGACCTCACAAATGCACTTGGAAGAATGGTCAAACATTCCCATAGACACACTCCTAAACCTTGTGGACAGCCTTCCCAGAAGCCTTCCCAGAAGAGTTGAAGCTGTTATAGCTGCAAAGGGTGGGCCAACTCAATATTGAACCCTACGGACTAAGACTGGGGTGCGATTACAGTTCATGTGCGTTTAAAGGCAGGCGTCCCAATACTTAGGCCAATATATTGTATATTGCTTGGAGACACGGAACTTGGCTATGGACTTAGGGCTGGTTCACACTACAGAGATGCAGAGAACATGTGTGAGGCTGCCTGGTGGCTAAGTGGGCAGCAATTCTGTCTAGCAACACTGGGGTTGCTGGTTCAATTCCCCAACATACTAATGCTTATGTTGAAGACATGCTGGTATTTTATTTGTCTCCTGTCAAAATGTAAGAAAGTTTATTTTGGACTTTAGATTGGAAGCTCATTGGAGCCAGGGCCCGATGTTAATGTTTGTTAGCACTAATCATGCCCAGGGACTTGGACATTTAAAATTGTATGGTTTACACTGCACAGGTACATATGCTTAGAAAACTGTTGCTTTGTTTATGTGCATGCAAATGGACTTGGATCTTTGGCCTGTAGTTGGAGATTTGATGCACATAGCCAAGGGCTAACACAGTTGCAAATAGTATTATTTGTTCCTGCCCATCAGGTGAAATAACTTTAGACATACATGAAGAGACAGATTGAAAGATACTGGTGGGTGTGTACTTCTATTGGGCGTGTACTTCTATTGGGCGTGTGTCAGTTTGCTAACAATACAACCTCTCTTATATAAAGGCCTGCAGTATGGGGGATCGTTTGATCTGAGAAGGCCAGGTTTTTTGCTGTGATTTGTGGGGGGAGAAGGACCGATATTGTGCAGATTGACAAACCCCCCCCCCCCCCCAACTAGTGTTATTTGCTGAAATTCTTGTGCATTTTTTCAATCAAAAATTGTGTGTGTATTGTTCCTGTCTGACCATGCAAAATCCTTTGGAAGCATCTGCTGACCTTCTACTCTTGGATCTAATTGCTTAATCATGTACACAGAAATGCAGCTTCCAGCAGAACATGGTCACCAATGTATGTATATGTGGATTGTGGGGTGGGGGTGGGTGTTTTGAACATGTGTCTTTTTTATTATTATGTTGGAATGCTTTGTAAGAATAATGACTTGAGTATGTTTCTATAATCTTGCAGATAAAAATGTGATGTGTTGCCCATTATACACTAAAAGTAAAGCTGTGTGCACTCTAAGGTTTTGACAAATTTTAGATTGTAAGCTCCTATGAGCAGGGCCCTTAAAATCCAATTGCTAAATGTAGCACCATGTATCCTGTCCAAATTTTTTTGAAGCTAGTAAATTAATGTGCCTAATTTTGTTTCTGCTAGCAAAATAAAAGTACGTTATTGAGCTTTGGTGTGTGTGTGTTTTTTTTTTTTATGGCAAAGTGCAAAATCCTTAATATTTTATTTCTATATGAATTTGTGCATCAAAAAAATGAATCTCTTCACCCTTGTTCACATTGATGCTACTTTGAAATCGCGCTACTTCACTTAAGCTAGCGCGATTTTAGGTACTACTTGATAGACATCTGTGTGGCTTCATACACATGTCTATTGAAGTCGCACCTGAAATTGGCAAAAGTAGTGCAGGAACTACTTTTGGAAATCGGTGCGGCGCCACAAAATTGGGGTTGCATCGATTGGAACAGTGCCATTGCCACCAATAGTCATGCGATTTGATTTCTGAAAGTGCATGACAAATCTCCCCAATGTAAACCTAGGCTTCAGCACACCTGCAAGTTAGGCCCCTTTCACACGGAGGTCCGTTCAGGTCCGCCTGTCAGTTTTTTAGGCGGACCTGAAACGGATCCTCCATGTACCCCTATGGAGCCACGGATGTCAGCGAAGACATGTCCGCTGACGTCCGCTCCGCTCCGCTCCGCCAAAGTGTGACGGAGGAAAACCCTATTTTTCCTTCCGTCGGCGAAGCGGATCGGATGACAACGGACTCTACGGTCCGTCGTCATCCGATTCCCCATAGGGGAGAGCGGCGCTCTGACAGGGCGGTCTCTGCACAGTGTGCGGGGACCGCCCAGTCATCCGTCGGCTCAGCGGGGATCAACGGAGCGATCCCCGCTGAGCAAGCGGAGCTTCACGGGGCGGATCTGCACGGATCCGCCCCGTGTGAAAGGACCCTAAATGATAAAGGTGGAATCTTTAACAGCTGTGGAGAATTGCAGGTAATGAATTCAGCTGGAGGATAGACAGTGTTGTATGTGTCAGCTCTGGTTCACATTGGTGCGATTTGACATGTCAGATCGGTGGCAATTGCGCTGTTCTAATTGGTGTGATTTGTATTGATATAAGTGCAGAAGCCCGCACAGATGTCTCTGATGTCCCCCGCTCCTGCAGTCGGGACTGACATGCGGGAATGAAAATCGTATGAGTTCAGCTGAATGATTTCCTCCCGCTGTCAGTGTGAAGCAGGGCTCAAACCGGGCCTTTTGCCTTTGTAATTCACCTGCTGCTATGGCAGAGACACCATTCCTTTTCAAACTCCCTTATGTTTACCTTCAAATATCATATGTAGAAATACAGATTTGCATATCTGCAAATAATCAAAAATAATAAATTCTAAGTGTGATTGAGATCAAATTTTCGCAGCTGCAATCAACAGAGCGTGGTTTCACCTCCTGACCCGGAAATGAGTCATTGTAATCACCCGGAAGTTCCTGTGCTGGTCAGGATCTCCATCTAGCTGGACATGGCGAGCTCCCTCTTTTTAGCATAGAGGAAGTGCTGCTGATTTGCCGGGTAAGTGTAGGATATGTACTTGTGCTTACTCAAGGTGGGGGTGGATTTGGCGTGGGTGGGCTTCATTGATTTGTTTGGTATCACTACACATTTGCTTCTGGCCCATGTGCACACTTCACTACTTCCTGCATTTGTTCTGCTGATGTAAATCAGTAAGGACTATGCAAGTATAAATGAGAGCTCCTTTCTATTAAAATATATAAGACTTGAGTCACAGTTGGGCTACTTTTCATGATTCTCAATGATAACCATTATTATCTGTGCTACTTTAAGTCAGACCAACTTCAAAGTAGTCCTTGTACTACTTTGGTGTGACTTTCAGGCTCGGTTTCCACTAGTGCGACTTGTCATGCAACTTGGGACTGCAAAGTCGCATGACATGTCATACCCCATGATTTCCAATGAGTATGGTTCATATCTGTGCGACATCAAGTCGCAGCGACTTCAAAGTAGTCCCTGCACTACTTTGGACCCACTTTGATACAACTTGAGGTCCATAGACCTCAAGATAAGAATATACAGGCATTGCTCCAAGTCGCATCAAAATCGCGGCAAAAAATTGCGGCAAAATCATGCGAATTTAGGGTTGCAATAGTGGAAACAGAGCCTCATGTGACTTGAGGTACATAGGGCGCAATATTACACAGGCATTCCCAGAAGTTGGGGCCAAGTTGCAGCGACAAAGTGGCAGCAAATTAGGGTGACTTTCAGGTCGCAGCAGTGTGAAAGAGATTCAAAATTCATCCCTGCACTACCTTGGTTTGACTTTGATGCGATTTGAGGTCCATACACCACAAGATAACACAGACATTGCTTCAAGTCATGGCAAAGCTGTGCAATTTTAAGGTCGCACAAGTGCAAATGGGGCTTTATTCAAAGGTGTTATCATTTAATCTCATTAGGTTACTTTCACACTTATGTGACTTTTCATGCAGCTTTGGACAGAGTCGCATTAAAAGTTTCCCCCCTCCCCCCCATGAGTTCCATTCATATCTATGCAACTTCACCCATGTTCACATAGCTCTGAATTGACATGCCAAATTACAGGCCAAATCGGCGCCTATTGACGGCAATAGAACTGTCCGAATTGGTGCGACGCCACACAGATTCCCAAAAGTATTTCCTACACTACTTTGGGCGACTTCAGGAGGCGATTTCTTACCTCCCAACTTTTTGAGATGGGTATAAGGGACAACTATTAGCAAAAGTATGTAGGCATAGTACACACCTCCTAAAACACCTTCTTAAAGGAGAATTATTAAAAAATATATATATATTAGTTAAACCCCCAAGTGCTTTTTTTTAACAATAATATCCCTTTAGATTGGCTTTGAGAATTTACAAACAAAGCAATTTAGAAATTAGATGAAAGGTTTAGCGCTGGGAAACACTTTTTGAAAGATAAAAATTGCATTTTATATCAAACTATACAGATCAGAACAAAATGAGGGACAAATGAGGAGGAAAGAGGGACAGAGGGACTTTGGTCCAAATCAGGGACAGTTGAGACCTATGTGATTTCACTAGACATCTGTGCAGGAAAGTGCACTGATGTCTCTGAAATCGCTCACAAAGTCGGGCTGAGGCCCCTTTCACACTTGAGCGACTTTTCCTGAGACTTTGGTCATCAGAGTTGCATGACAAGTCATACCCCATGATTTTCAATGTGTACCATTTATATCTGTGCAACTTCAAGTCACACTGACTTCAAAGTAGTCCCTGTACTACTTTGGTCCGACTTTGATACGAGTTGACAGGCATTCCCTGGGATCGCAGAAAAAATGCAGACGGAAGTTTGCGCGCCTTTCCCTGCGACTCCTGCATCCATAGACCTCAAGATTACACAGGCATTGCTTAATGTCGCATCAAAATCACACAAATTTCAGGTCGCACAAGTGTGAAAGGGGCCTAAGTCACTGTGCTGAGTACTATTATACCTAGAATATAAAGTAGTCCCACCATTAAAGTGGTTGTAAACCCTTTTTTTTTTTTTTGACTAACCTGCAAGACAAAGCTATAATGAGCTAGTATGACTAGCATACTAGCTCATTATGTACCACTTACCTTCTATCGGGGCCCCCGAAGTCGTCCGTGTCCCTCCTCTAGCCGCATCCATCGCTGCGGCGATAGCCGGAATGTTACTTCCGGGTATCGCCGCTGCAGCCAATCACAGCGCCGCTCCGGCGCTGTGATTGGCCGGAGCGGAGAAGACGTGACTCCGCGCATGCGCGCGTGAGCTGTCGAATTCGGCTACGTCGTCGAATGTTGCGACCTAGCCGAATTTGTGAATGGGGTGACGTCAGCGTCACCGCATTTACATACAAATATCTCCTTAACCGTGTAGGTTAAGGAGATATTTCTTGCACCTACAGGTAAGCCTTAATCTAGGCTTACCTGTAGGGCTTTGTTTAAAAAGTGGGTTTACAACCACTTTAAACACTCAGCAACATATGCTGAAAAGAGGTGAATGCCTATTAGCCAATGCCACATCAGCATGAGCATGGTTGTTACAATAATATTAAAGTGGTTGTAAACCCACTTAGGCAACTTGCATCTACAGGTAAGCCTAGATTAAGGCTTACCTGTAGGTGCAAGAAATATCTCCTTAACCTACACACACTAGTAGATGTTTGTGCTACGCTCAATAGGCTAGTGGTCAGCACTTCTACCTTGAAAAACTCAGGCTTTGAAGCACTCATGGGTTCAAATCCCACAGAGAGATACTAAAAGATTGTATTGGTGAAAAAAGGCAAATGCCTATTAGCCAAAGCAGCATATGCTGAAAATAGGTGAATGCCAATTAACCAATGCACTTTTATTCAATAATATTATGGTGTGGACTTCCAAACATCACACACTAGCTAACGGGCAGTTTACATTTCTTTGTTTGTTTATTTTAATTTGCTTGTGCAAATAATAAACATAGCTGTTGGATGGTAGGTTGGCTGGTATTTGAACTTGTAACATGAGAGCTGTATAGACATGGGAGCAGACCACTAAGCCATTGTGCTAAGTACAAGACCTGCATAATAGTGTAGTATGATTAAAGAATGGACATAAATAATTACCGCTTTATAGCCACCTAAATGAAAAAATAAAAACATGAAAAAAACAACATACAACAAATAGGTAACCTAAATGTTTAATACATGTAATTTTACATAATAGCAAACATTACTATGTAATAATCCTTCATAACTGCATTTGTTAGCAAAAGAAGGAAAAAAACTAGGAATACTAATTGCAATATACATCAATAGATAGAGCACATCTCATATAAAAAAAATTCTTTCACATACATGGATCATGGTTACAGTGCAGTGCTATATAAAAACTTAGTGGAAATTGGCATTTGCGCGTACGCGGATTCGCTAATTAGCGCTGATTTCACATTTACTAACACTTGTTTGCTGCTCATAGCGCTCTTTTTCATTCGCAAATTCACGCATGGAATTTTTAATTGTCAAAAATTGGAGCTATTTTTTGCGATGTGCTCAGTACTTCCTGGAGTTATAGTAAATCAGCCCCTATGTGACAAAAAGCGAGATCTGCAAAATACTCACCATACCTCTCAGCAAATAGCTTGGGGTGAAAAGAATGATACCAAGATGATACATAAACCCGCAGGCATCAATCTGGTATAACCATTCAAAGTCCAGCAACATACCAGTATGTTGCTGGTCCTTGTTGGACATGTATTGTAATCTTTTTTTTCATGCAGCCTGTTGGCTGAACGAAAAAAAGAGATTGATCGGTGGGTATGCCCACCATTAGAATACCTCCCTTCGTTCACCCACTTCTAATGATGGGCATACATGCACCATTTATATATGCCGAAGCATGGGGGCATCCTCCCGCAAAAGATATGCCGCACACACATGGTCTGACTTTTCCACAGGCAAGCCTACGTCGGAATTTTGACCGTATGTACGCGGCATTAGGAGCAAAATCGCTCCTCCGCCCCTGCTGCCCCCATGCTTCGGCATATATGCTCTTTTTTTTTTAACTGTGGTGGTGAAATCACCTCCTACAGCACTGGAGTCGCAGGGATCAGGCCTGTCTCTGCAAACGCTGCAGTTATGTGTGTTGTGTTTTGTAAGTGACAGTGATCTATCGATACTGCACTTGGGTGGCCTGGGCTGGACGGAGGGGCAAAACGCAGGTGCTAGCAGGTATCTGGGCTGATCCCGCTAACACTGTGTTTTTGGGAACCCTAAACTGCTGGGGACGCTAGTATAGATCTGATCAGATCAGATATTGATCTGTTCAGATACTATACCACTAAGGGAGGTGTATGCTTCACGCGTGGGTGTTAGCGTTACTGGCACTAACCTGACGCTGCCTGGGGCGATGCAGACCCTCTCTGACAATAAAACCTAATTGATATCACCCGCCGGGCGATCAGGGGGTTAAAACTTTATTGGGTTATATATGGCGGGTGCCCTGACACTATAAAAAGCAAACTAACTAACCAGCGTCACCCGTAACACTTATATGGTGATCACTGGTGAAAGGGTTAACTAGGGGCAATCAGGGGGTTAAACCTTTATTAGGTAATATATGGGGGTACCTGACGCTATATAAAAACCTGACGGGGAACCTAAATAACAAAATAACTAACTGGCTAACCAGTGTCACCAGTAACACTTATACAGTGATCACTGGTGAAAGGGTTAACTAGGGGCAATTAGATAATACCTTTATTAGATAATATATGGGGGGTACCTGACGCTATAAAAACCTGCGGCGAACCTAAAAAAAATAACTGGCTACCTATCGGCATCACCGACACTGAAGCCCCGTACACACGATCGGTTTGACTGATGAAAACTAGGGATGAGCTTCGTGTTCGAGTCGAACATACGTTCGGCTCGAACATCGGCTGTTCGATCGTTCGACGAAGATCGAACGATTTGGGCCGTTCGCGCCAAATTCGAGTGACGCGAACGGCCCACAATGCACTACGCCATCGCAGTGTCATCCAGGCGCTGTGATTGGCCAAGCATGCACTGTGACCCCGCATGCTTGGCCAATCACAGCGCCGGCAGCGAGGAGAGCAATGATTGGCCACAGGCAGGATGCCTGTGGCCAATTATTGCTGAGGGTGTTTAGTACACGCCCCACACTATAAAAGGCCGCCAGCACGGCGGCCTAGTGTAGTGTGTTCCGGAGCAGGGAAAGAGAAGCATAGGCAGGGACAGTGACATTTATTTTTTTCTTGCTTAACCTGGATTCCTTTAGTTTAGGGAAAGAGAAGGATAGGTAGGGAGAGTGTCAGTGTGTTTTACTGTGCGAATCCTTGTTTCTAGGGACAGGGAAGGACAGTGAGGGAATTCTCCTTGTGCTATAGTGTGCTTTAAAAAAACATTTTTTCTAGGGACAGAAAACTATAGGTAGGGAGAGTGTCAGTGTGTTTTACTGTGCGAATCCTTGTTTCTAGGGACAGGGAAGGACAGTGAGGGAATTCTCCTTGTGCTATAGTGTGCTTTAAAAAAACATTTTTTCTAGGGACAGAAAACTATAGGTAGGGAGAGTGTCAGTGTGTTTTACTGTGCGAATCCTTGTTTCTAGGGACAGGGAAGGACAGTGAGGGAATTCTCCTTGTGCTATAGTGTGCTTTAAAAAAACATTTTTTCTAGGGACAGAAAACTATAGGTAGGAAGAGTGTCAGTTTCTTTCACTGTGATAATCCTTGTTTCTAGGGACAGGGAAGGACAGTGAGGAAAATTCTCCTTGTGCTATAGTGTGCTTTAAAAAAACATTTTTTCTAGGGACAGAAAACTATAGGTAGGGAGAGTGTCAGTGTGTTTTACTGTGCGAATCCTTGTTTCTAGGGACAGGGAAGGACAGTGAGGGAATTCTCCTTGTGCTATAGTGTGCTTTAAAAAAACATTTTTTCTAGGGACAGAAAACTATAGGTAGGAAGAGTGTCAGTTTCTTTCACTGTGATAATCCTTGTTTCTAGGGACAGGGAAGGACAGTGAGGAAAATTCTCCTTGTGCTATAGTGTGCTTTAAAAAAACATTTTTTCTAGGGACAGAAAACTATAGGTAGGGAGAGTGTCAGTGTGTTTTACTGTGCGAATCCTTGTTTCTAGGGACAGGGAAGGACAGTGAGGGAATTCTCCTTGTGCTATAGTGTGCTTTAAAAAAACATTTTTTCTAGGGACAGAAAACTATAGGTAGTAAGAGTGTCAGTTTCTTTCACTGTGATAATCCTTGTTTCTAGGGACAGGGAAGGACAGTGAGGAAAATTCTCCTTGTGCTATAGTGTGCTTTAAAAAAACATTTTTTCTAGGGACAGAAAACTATAGGTAGGAAGAGTGTCAGTTTCTTTCACTGTGATAATCCTTGTTTCTAGGGACAGGGAAGGACAGTGAGGAAAATTCTCCTTGTGCTATAGTGTGCTTTAAAAAAACATTTTTTCTAGGGACAGAAAACTATAGGTAGGGAGAGTGTCAGTGTGTTTTACTGTGCGAATCCTTGTTTCTAGGGACAGGGAAGGACAGTGAGGGAATTCTCCTTGTGCTATAGTGTGCTTTAAAAAAACATTTTTTCTAGGGACAGAAAACTATAGGTAGGAAGAGTGTCAGTTTCTTTCACTGTGATAATCCTTGTTTCTAGGGACAGGGAAGGACAGTGAGGAAAATTCTCCTTGTGCTATAGTGTGCTTTAAAAAAACATTTTTTCTAGGGACAGAAAATTATAGGTAGGGAGAGTGTCAGTGTGTTTTACTGTGCGAATCCTTGTTTCTAGGGACAGGGAAGGACAGTGAGGGAATTCTCCTTGTGCTATAGTGTGCTTTAAAAAAACATTTTTTCTAGGGACAGAAAACTATAGGTAGGGAGAGTGTCAGTGTGTTTTACTGTGCGAATCCTTGTTTCTAGGGACAGGGGAGGACAGTGAGGGAATTCTCCTTGTGCTATAGTGTGCTTTAAAAAAACATTTTTTCTAGGGACAGAAAACTATAGGTAGGGAGAGTGTCAGTGTGTTTTACTGTGCGAATCCTTGTTTCTAGGGACAGGGAAGGACAGTGAGGGAATTCTCCTTGTGCTATAGTGTGCTTTAAAAAAACATTTTTTCTAGGGACAGAAAACTATAGGAAGGAAGAGTGTCAGTTTCTTTCACTGTGATAATCCTTGTTTCTAGGGACAGGGAAGGACAGTGAGGAAAATTCTCCTTGTGCTATAGTGTGCTTTAAAAAAACATTTTTTCTAGGGACAGAAAACTATAGGTAGGAAGAGTGTCAGTTTATTTCACTGTGATAATCCTTGTTTCTAGGGACAGGGAAGGACAGTGAGGGAATTCTCCTTGTGCTATAGTGTGCTTTAAAAAAACATTTTTTCTAGGGACAGAAAACTATAGGTAGGGAGAGTGTCAGTGTGTTTTACTGTGCGAATCCTTGTTTCTAGGGACAGGGAAGGACAGTGAGGGAATTCTCCTTGTGCTATAGTGTGCTTTAAAAAAACATTTTTTCTAGGGACAGAAAACTATAGGTAGGGAGAGTGTCAGTGTGTTTTACTGTGCGAATCCTTGTTTCTAGGGACAGGAAAGGACAGTGAGGGAATTCTCCTTGTGCTATAGTGTGCTTTAAAAAAACATTTTTTCTAGGGACAGAAAACTATAGGTAGGAAGAGTGTCAGTTTCTTTCACTGTGATAATCCTTGTTTCTAGGGACAAAGAAGGAAAGTGAGGGAAATTCTCCTTGTGCTATAGTGTGCTTTAAAAAAACATTTTTTCTAGGGACAGAAAACTATAGGTAGGAAGAGTGTCAGTTTCTTTCACTGTGATAATCCTTGTTTCTAGGGACAGGGAAGGAAAGTGAGGGAAATTCTCCTTGTGCTATAGTGTGCTTTAAAAAAACATTTTTTCTAGGGACAGAAAACCATAGGTAGGAAGAGTGTCAGTTTCTTTCACTGTGATAATCCTTGTTTCTAGGGACAGGGAAGGACAGTGAGGGAAATTCTCCTTGTGCTATAGTGTGCTAAAGCATTCCTCATCAACCATCTTTGAAATCCTTGTTTTTTTGGACAGTCAGGGAAATTGTCGTTGTGCTATTCTGTGCAAAAGCAATCATCCTCAACCATATTTAGAAATCCTTAAGTAAAGGGACAGAGAAGGACACCTGAAGGTAGCCCTTATTGCTTTTTTCCCATCTCCCTGCAGGCCATCTATTAGAATGTCTGGAAGGCAAACAAGGAGAGGCAGACAGTCAGGAGGCAATAAAAGAGGGCAAGCAGGCTCTGTGTCTGGGGGCAACAGTGCTGGTCGTGGACGCGGTGCATTGTCATCAGCACATGGCCATGGGACACGCTTGTCCTTCTTTTCGGCAGCTGGACATGTTGAGCCACATCATGCCGAAGACTTGGTAGAGTGGATGACCAAGCCCTCCTCCTCCTCCTCATCCTCTCTCACCCAGGCTCAGGGTACTGGAAAAGCAGCTGCCAAAGCGTCCTCTTCCCTGGTATCAATGTCAGACTCATCATCAGTCACTCCTTCCCTAGACCCACCATGTCCTCCTCCTGAGGAGTCCCCCGAACTGTTTGAGCACAGTGTTGGGTACATGCTCCAGGAGGATGCCCAGCGTTTCGAAGGGTCTGATGATGAAACCCAGCTACAGGAAGGCAGTAGCGTGAGAGCAGACAGAGGGGATGCTCAAGAAGGACACCAATCTGGCAGTCATGTTCCAGCAGCTGCAGCATACTGCCAGATTGGCTCCAGTGATGAGGAGGGAGGGGATGATGAGGTCACTGACTCCACGTGGGTGCCTAATAGGAGAGAGGAGGAGGAGGAGGATGAGGAGGAGGCACATCTCCAACGAGGCAGGATGCCCTTTGGTGGCCAGCGTAAGGGCAGTACACCGACGGAATCACACCGCAGAGCTCCGCCTGTGCAGGGCGCTGCCTCTGCCCGTCATTCAAAAAGTTCTTTGGTGTGGGCCTTTTTTGAGGCTAGTGCATCAGATCGCACAGCTGCTGTTTGCAACATATGTCTCAAGCGTATATCGCGTGGCCAAAACATCAGCCGCTTGGGTACCACATGCCTGACCAGACATATGTTGACCTGCCATGCAGCTCGTTGGCAAGCCTACCTCAAAGACCCACACCAAAGAACAAAGCGGACCTCTCCTTGCACCGCATCAGCTGGGATCTCCAACCCCACTATAACTTCAGTCCTCTCTGAAACATGCACTGAGAGGAATGAAGGTGTAGAATTAGGTGTGTCACAGCCAAGTACTTGCGGCCACTCTGCTAGCAGTACACCGACGTCCGATTCTAGCAGGCAAATTTCCCTGCCCCAGCTGCTGGACCGTCGAAAGAAGTTCACTCCCAGCCATCCACATGCCCAGCGGTTGAATGCTAGCTTGGCTAAATTGCTAGCGCTTCAACTGCTGCCTTTTCAGTTGGTAGACTCGGCCCCCTTCCGTGAGTTTGTGCAATGTGCGGTTCCTCAGTGGCAGGTTCCCAAACGCCACTTTTTCTCACGGAAGGCTATTCCGGCTCTCTACCGGCATGTGGAAGGCAATGTCTTGGCCTCGCTGGACAGGGCGGTCAGCGGTAAGGTGCATATTACCGCTGACTCATGGTCCAGCAGGCATGGACAGGGACGTTACCTTTCTTTCACGGCCCATTGGGTCACTCTTTTGGCAGCTGGGAAGGATGCAGGACAAGGTGCAGTAGTGTTGGAGGTTGTTCCATCGCCACGCCTCCAAAATGCTACTACTGGTTGTGACACACCTCTCTCCTCCACCCCCTCCTCTTCTTCTTTCTCCATGGCCTCTTCCTGTGGTTTGTCCTCGGAACCAGCGGTGCTCCGTAGGCGTTCAAGGGGCTACGCAAGTACGCAGGCAAAAAGATGCCATGCCGTGCTTGCGCTGGTGTGTTTGGGGGACAGAAGCCACACTGGGGCAGAGGTCCTGTCTGCTCTGCAGGGCCAGGCCGAGAGGTGGTTGACGCCACGCCAGCTTAAGCCAGGAATGGTGGTTTGCGACAATGGCACCAACCTCCTCTCCGCCCTCCGACAGGGACAACTGACCCATGTGCCCTGTGTGGCTCACGTCCTTAACCTGGTGGTGCAGCGGTTCTTGGGCAGGTACCCGGGCTTACAGGATGTCCTGAGGCAGGCCAGGAAAGTCTGTGTGCATTTCCGCAGATCTTATAATGCCAGTGCTCGGCTGGCTGAGCTGCAAAAGGAGTTGAACCTGCCCAAGAACCGCCTTATATGTGACATGCCCACCAGGTGGAACTCAACGTTGGCCATGCTGCAGCGGCTGCACACGCAGCAGAGGGCCATCAATGAGTACCTGTGCGACTACGGCACCAGGACAGGGTCAGGGGAGCTTGGTTTTTTTTCTCCACGCCAGTGGGGCATGATCAGGGATGCATGCACTGTCCTGGCACCATTTGAGGAGGCCACGAGGATGGTGAGCAGTGACAGTGCATGCATCAGTGACACTGTACCTCTTGTCCACCTGTTGGAGCACACGCTGCGTGGAATAATGGACAGGGCACTTGAGGCAGAACAGAGGCAGGAAGAGGAGGACTTCCTTGCCTCTCAAGGCCCCCTTTACCCAGACAGTGTTCCTTCTGTCCCACCCATCGCACAGGAAGAGGAGGAGGAGGAGGAGGAGGAGGAGGAGGATTGTGTCAGCATGGAGGTGGAGGCTGGCACTCAGCATCATCAGCAGCAGTCTTTTAGGGATGATTTACAGTCCCAAGAAACCAGTGGACTTGTACGTGGCTGGGAGGAGGTGGCTGCGGATCATGTCGTCCTTAGTGACCCAGAGGACTCCGGACCGAATGCCTCAGCAAACCTACGCTGCATGGCCTCCCTGATCCTGCAAAGTCTGCGGAAGGATCTTCGTATTCTTCGGATCAAGGAGAGGGACCATTACTGGCTGGCCACTCTCCTTGATCCACGGTACAAGGGTAAGGTTGCGGACCTTATGTTACTGTCGCAGAGGGAGCAGAGGATGAGACAACTCCGGGAGGCCTTGCAGAAAGGTCTGTGCAACGCGTTCCCAGAGACTGGGAGGTTATAAACTCCTGGTCCTGGACAACGAGTTGCTGAGGCTTCGGCCAGTCAAAGAAGGAGCGGTGGGGAAGGTGGCCGTCTGACCGATGTGTTCAGACAATTCTTTAGTCCACAGCCCCAAAGTATGATCGGTTCCAGCAACCATCGCCAGCGTCTGATAAACATGGTGCAGGAATATCTAGGGGCAAGGTCAGACTTGGACACCTTCCCCACCGAAAATCCTCTGGCTTACTGGGTCTTGAGGATGGATCACTGGCCAGAGCTTGCACAGTATGCAATTGAGCTACTGGCCTGTCCTGCATCCAGCGTTCTTTCGGAACGCACATTCAGTGCTGCTGGAGGATTTGTCACGGATCACAGGGTGCGCCTGTCCACCGACTCGGTTGATCGACTGACTTTCATCAAGATGAACCAGTCTTGGATCACCACCAGCTACCACACACCTGATGCTGATATAACAGACTACTTGATTTTAACATGTCACATCCCTTCAAGACTGATGCTGATGCTGAGTGCCTGTGCTGTTATGTTGACTGGCTATCCTCCTCCTCCGAGTCCTCAATGATACGATTGATGATGATAGCTTGGAAGATCATTTTTGTTTATGGGTGCCGCCACCAGTGGCTAAGGCCCAATTTTTCAGCCCCTGTTTTACAGGGGCGTGTAATTACAATTTTTTTAGCAATAATTTGCCATAGGGCTCATTGCTGTGCTCCAAGTACAGTATCTGTGAGGGGTTGGAGTGTTGTGGCACCAGTGCCTAAGGCCCAATTTTTCAGCCCCTGTTTAACAGGGGCGTGTCATTACAATTTTTGAAGCAATACTTTGCAACAGGGCTCATTGCTGTGCTCCAAGTACAGTATCTGTGAGGGGTTGTAGTGTTGTGCCACCAGTGCCTAAGGCCCAATTTTTCAGCCCCTGTTCAACAGGGGCATGTAATTACAATTCTTGATCTAATAATTCACAGCAGGGCCCATTGCTGCACCCACCAAGAGTAACTCTGAGGGCTTACAGTGTTGTGGCAACGCCACCACCACCACCACCACGAAAGGCCCAATTTTTCAGCCCCTGTTCAAAAGGGGCATGTAATTACAATTCTTGATCTAATAATTCACAGCAGGGCCCATTGCTGCACCCACCAAGAGTAACTCTGAGGGCTTACAGTGTTGTGGCAACACCACCACCACCACCACCACCACGAAAGGCCCAATTTTTCAGCCCCTGTTCAACAGGGGCATGCAATTACAATTCTTGATCTAATAATTCACAGCAGGGCCCATTGCTGCACCCACCAAGAGTAACTCTGAGGGCTTACAGTGTTGTGGCAACGCCACCACCACCACCACGAAAGGCCCAATTTTTCAGCCCCTGTTCAAAAGGGGCATGTAATTACAATTCTTGATCTAATAATTCACAGCAGGGCCCATGCCTGCACCCACCAAGAGTAACTCTGAGGGCTTACAGTGTTGTGGCAACACCACCACCACCACCACCACCACGAAAGGCCCAATTTTTCAGCCCCTGTTCAACAGGGGCATGCAATTACAATTCTTGATCTAATAATTCACAGCAGGGCCCATTGCTGCACCCACCAAGAGTAACTGTCAGGGCTTACAGTGTTGTGGCACCAGCACCACCATCAAAGGCCCAATTTTTACTACCACTGTTCAACAATTATATGTAATTAAAATTCCTGATATAATAGTTGACAGCAGGGCGTTCCAGCACCAACCAAGAGTAACTGTGAGTGCTTACAGTGTTGTGCCAACACCAACAACTAAGGGGCCTATTTCTGCAGAGTATATACGGCAGGTCCCTACTTTCAAACATCCAACTTACAAACGACTCCTACTTGCAAACGCAAGAAGACAACAGGAAGTGAGAGGAAATCTACCACTAGGAAGGAAAATTCTCTCCTGTAAGAATAAATATGGGAGAAAGGTGTCTCCTCTGTACTGATGCTTTATCAGCAATCCTTGTTTCAAGAAAAACACCACATTTCAAAAACAGTTGTCATTGGGACGGAAAGTGAGGTGAAATGTTCTGAACAGGGGCACAGACAGCAAAACAAATGTTACAGGGGTGATAACCCTTACCTATGTTTTCCAAAAAGTTTAAAAATAGATTTTTGGGCTGGAGCTACACTTCAACAATGTACCTGTTCAAAATTACAAACAGATTCTACATAAGAACAAACCTACAGTCCCTGTCTTGTATGCACCGCCTGTATACGGCTGTTCAGAGTATATAGGGCCTTTTTTATTTTATGTGCGGGGTTCCCCTAATATCCATACAAGACCCAAAGGGGCTGGTAATGGGCTGGGGTAGGGGGGGGGGGGTCATGGGGTAGCTATGCCATTTTTCTTAAAGATTTTCATCCATATTACCGGGACCAGACATTACATTAAAGCCGCAAGCAGTTTTAAATGGCTTTTTTTTCTTTTAGAAGTGTCATTTTGTGCAGGGACAGTTCTAAACACGGGAAACACGTGGCACTTCACAGGCATACTTTAGACACCCCCCAGGTACGATATTTAAAGGAATATTTGACTTTTTTTTTTCACTTTATGCATCATTAAAATGACTGCTCCCGAAAAACGACCGTTTTTAAAACTTCTTTTTGCATTGATACATGTCCCCTGGTGCACAACCCGGGTTCCCAACCCCTTTTTAGGACAATAACATGCATAATAGTTGTTATAATTAGCACTTTAGAATTCGAACGTTCGCATCCATTGTATTTAATAGGGTTCTAATGTTCGTACGAACTTTCGGTCCGTTCGCGGGTTCTGGTGCGAACCGAACCCGGGGGTGTTCGGCTCATCACTAATGAAAACCGTCCGATGGATGGTTTTCATCAGACCAACCGATCGTGTATGGTACCCATCGGTCTTTTTTCCATCGGTTGTAAAAAATAGAACTTGTTTTAAAATTTTCCGATGGATAAAAAAACGATCGAAAACTCCGATCGTCTATGGGCAAGTCCATCGGATCAAAAACCCACGCATGCTCAGAATCAAGTCGACGCATGCTCAGAAGCATTAAACTTCATTTTTCTCGGCTCATCGGAGTGTTTTACGTCACCGCGTTTGGAACGGTCGGTTTTTTGACTGATGGTGTGTGGGCAAGACTGATGGAAAACAGTTTCATCGGATTTCCGATGGACAAATCCATCGGACGAAAATCCATAGGTTATCCGATCGTGTGTACGGGGCTTAAGACAGCGATCAGAAAAACGATTGCTTAGTGACACTGGCAAAAGGGGGAGAAATGGTTAGCTGGGGGGGGGGGGGCGAACAAGGGGTTAAACCTTTATTAGGTAATATATGGGGGTACCTGACGCTATAAAACCTGTGGCGAACCTAAAAAAAATAACTGGCTACCTATTGGCATCACCGACACTAAGACAGCGATCAGAAAATTTATCGCTTAGTGACACTGGCAAAAGGGGGTGAAAGGGTTACCTGGGGGGGCGATCAATGGGTTAAACCTTTTATTAGGTAATATATGGGGGTACCCGACGCTATAAAAACCTGCGGTGAACCTAAAAAAAATAACTGGCTACCTATCGGCATCACCGACACTAAGACAGCGATCAGAAAAACTATCGCTTAGTGACAGCGGTGAAAGGGTTACCTGGGGGGCGATCAAGGGGTTAAACCTTTATTAGGGGGGTTAGGGGGCTACACTGGACCTAAAACACTCTGCCCTGACACTTTTACAGTCACAAATGTCACTGATTGCAGTGATCAATAAATAAATGGTCACTGCAATCAGTGACACTGTGACTGGGGGGTGCTCTGGGGGGTGATCTGGGGGTGTCTGGGGGGCCCTGGGGGGGCGATCGTGTGCCTATGTGTGTGGTGTCAGTGTGCTGTTATGTGCACTAACCTCTGTGTCTTCTCTCATGTGGCGCTCGGTATATGTGAGCGCCGCATGAGAGATGACATCACTTCCTCATGCCTGTGTAAACACTACACAGGCAGAGGAAGCTTTTCATTCGCCGGGAGCGATCGCGAGGGGGTGGCCAGAATCGAATGGCGGCCCCCTCATCACGGATCGCTCCCGGCCGCTCACTGTACCGGAGGAGGGCCCGATTGGACCCCCCACCCATACGAAGGCAGGCACGTACAGGTACGTGATTGTGCCTGCCCGTGCCATTCTGCCAACGTATATATACAGTGAGCGGTCGTTAAGTGGTTAACGCAAGACACGTTAGCGATAAACACAATGCAGACGTGTAAATGGGTCTTTAAAAAACATAAGAAGTATATACAGTTGTGTGAAAAAGTATTTGCCCCCTTTCTGATTTTTCTTTTTTTTGCATATTTGTCACACTTAAATGACTCAGATCATCCAAAAATTTTATCATTACAGAAAGATAAACCGAGTAAATACAAAATGCAGTTTTTAAATTATGGTTTCATTTATTAAGGCAAAAAGCTGTCCAAAGCTGCCTGGCTTTATGTGAAAAAGTAATTGCACCCTAAACCTAATAACTGGTTGTGCCACCCTTGGCGGCAACAACTGTAATCAAGCGTTTTTGATAACTGGCAATGAGTCTTTCACATTGCTGTGTAGCAATTTTGGCCCAATCTTCTTTGCAGAATTGTTTTACTGTATATACTCGAGTATAAGCCAACCCGAGTATAAGCCGAGGCCCTAATTTTACCACAAAAAAACTGGGAATACTTATTGACTCGAGTATAAGCCTAGGGTGAGAATGCAGGAAAAGAGGGTAAACGATGCCCATTTTCAGCTTCACTGTGCCCATTTGCACGCCTCACTGTGCCCATTTGCAACCTCACTGTGCCCATTGCAACCTCACTGTGCCCATTGCAGCCTTACTGCAGCCTCACTGTGCCCATTCTCACTGTGCCCATTGTAGCCTTACTGTGCCCATTGCAGCCTTACTGTGCCCATTCGCACTGTGCCCATTGCAGCCTTACTGTTCCCATTGCAGCCTTACTGTGCCCATTCTCACTGTGCCCATTGTAGCCTTACTGTGCCCATTCTCACTGTGACCATTGCAGCATTACTGTGCACATTCTCACTGTGCCCATTGTAGCCTTACTGTGCCCATTCTCACTGTGCCCATTGTAGCCTTACTGTGCCCATTTCAGCCTTACTGTGCCCATTCTGACTGTGCCCATTGTAGCCTTACTGTGCCCATTGCAGCCTTACTGTGCCCATTCGCACTGTGCCCATTGTAGCCTTACTGTGCCCATTCTCACTGTGCCCATTGCAGCATTACTGTGCCCATTCTCACTGTGCCCATTGTAGCCTTACTGTGCCCATTCTCACTGTGCCCATTGTAGCCTTACTGTGCCCATTCTCACTGTGCCCATTGCAGCCTCAGTTTACCTGTATTCTTGACCGGCTACGGGCATCCATTTTTCAAAAGTCGCGGCTTCCTCCTGGTCCCGTTTCATTCCGTGATAGTCAGTGTACTTGTCGGGTCGCAGGCGTCCATTTTTCAAAAGTTGCGGCTTCCTCCTGGTCCGTGATAGGCGTTTGACACTGTGTTCCACTACTGCCTATCACGGAGATCATCTCATCCTCGGACTCAGTTTCCCAGCAGACACTGTGTTCAGTGTTCCACCATTCACGGACCTTCTTTCATCCTTGGACAAGAGGACCTCCATGATAGGCGGAACACTGAACACAGTGTCTGCTGGGAAAATCCGAAGATGAGAGGTCCTCCGTGATAGGCAGTAGCGGAACACAGTGTCAAATGCCTATCACGGACCCAGGAGGAAGCCGTGACTTTTGAAGAATGGATGCCCGCGGCCCGACAGGTACACTGACTCGAGTATAAGCCTAAAAAAGGCTGAAAACGCGGCTTATACTCGAGTATATATGGTAATTCAGCCACATTGGAGGGTTTTCCAGCATGGTCATGATACAGCATTTCAATTTGATTTAAGTCCAGGCTTTGATTAGGCCACTTCAAACCCTACATTTTGCTTTGTTTGAACCATTTGGAGGTGGACTTGCTGTTGTGTTTCAGATCATTGTCCTGCTGCATAACCCAAGAGCACTTGAGCTCACAAACTGATGGCCGGACATTCTTCTTTAGGACTTTCTGGTAGACTTTAGAATTCATTGTTCCATCAATTATGGTAAGTCGTCCAGGTCCTGAAGCTGCAAAGCAGCCCCAGACCATCACGCTACCACCACAATGTCTGACTGTTAGTGTGATGTTATTGTTATAAAATGCTGTATAAGTTTTATGCCAGATGTAATGGGACTCACATCTTCCAAAAAGTAAAATTTTTGTCTCATCAGTCCACAGAATATTTGCCTAAAAGTTTTGGAGATAATCAAGATATTTTGCCCAGTCTCTTTCTTCTTGTTGAATCATGAACAATGATCTTACCTGAGGCAAGTGAAGCCTGCAGTTCTTTAGATGTTGTTCTGGGTTCTTTTATGACCTCTTGGATCAGTCATCGTCATGCTCTTGGAGTAATTTTTGTAGGCCGGACACTCCTGAAAAGGTTCACCACTGTTCCAAGTTATCTCCATTTGTGGATAATGGCTCTCTCTGTGGTTCACTGGAGTTCAAAAAGCCTTAGAAATGGCTTTAAAACCCTTCCTAGATCTATACATGTACATTACTTTGTTTCTAATCTAATCTTGATTTTTTTTAGATTGTGGCATGACGTGTGGCTTTTTGTGATCTGTTAGCGTGCTTCACTTTGTCAGACAACTTCTATTTATGTGATTTCTTGATTCAACAGGTCTGGTAGTAATCAGGCCTGGGCGCGGCAAGTGAAATTTAACTCAGCTTTCCAAAAAATTGTGGTTAATAACAGTTCATTCATGATTCAGCATGGGAGGGGGCAATTACTTTTTTACATAGGGCCAGGCAGGTTTGAGCAGCTTTTTTCCCTTAATAAATGAAATAATTGTGTGGAGGGAGGTGTTGTTGTGTCGAGGGGCGGTGTTGTTGTTTGGAGGGGGTAAGCTCACTTGCTGGTTGCTGCCTGGCTTACCAGTGCCCATCAATGCTGGCCACTAAACTCACCTACCTGACACACACTGACCTACCTGACCCACACTTACTATTACACTGACCTACCTGACCCACACTGTCCATTACAGTGGCCTACCTGACCCACACTGACCAATACACTGACCTACCTGACACACACTGACCTACTTGACCCACACTTACTATTACACTGACCTACCTGACCCACACTGTCCATTACAGTGGCCTACCTGACCCACACTGACCAATACACTGACCTACCTGACACACACTGACCTACCTGACATGCACTGACCTACCTGACATACACTGACCTACCTAACATACACTGACCCACACTGACACGCACCTACCTACCTGACCAGACTTCAGAGGACCTCCTCCTTCAGCTCAGACATTGTGTGTGGAGCGCCCATCACAGTAGACAGCAGGCAGCCAGAGCCAGGACAGGAGAGGAGAGCTGCCCGCCCGAGCGCCCAGTGGGGATCTTCTCATAGTGACGCGGCCGCATTGTAATTTCCACCTTCTGGAGCCATCAGCGCCTATGATGGACATCACACATCCCGCAGTTCTGGCATTGGACCAGTGGGATGTCCATCATAGGCGCTGCAGGCTCCAGAAGGTGGGACCTGCTATGTCACTCGGCCGCGCTCTGAGTCAGATTGTTCCCTGCTCAGGCTCGGGGCAAATAATAGAGTTGTAAATGCCCAAGACCCAGGGCATTTTGAGGACCCACTGGGGCTCCAGCCCCCCTCAGCCCCCCTCCCGATGCCACTGATCAAAATTTATAAATTTCATAGTGTATTGCAAAGCATTGCATTTAAAATTCAGGGATTTGGAAGATTGGTGCATTGTCAGCACCAATTGTTGCAATTTGCTGCTTTTTAACGCAATTCATGGTAATGCTAAACACAATGGGGCTGATTTACAAAACGTTTGCGCCATGAGTATCGGCGCATCTGCACGCGCAATGGCTGTTTTGGTATTTACAAAACATTAGCGCCTGTAGCGCAGCCCTATTTGCCATTTACTATAGTGTTGTCGGCAGACGGGAGGAGGCGCTCAGTGCGCCACTATGGACCTGGCGCACGGCATGTTAAACTCTATATATAAAGAAGCTGGAAGTGAGAATATAATGGGGGTGATGTGGGGTGATGTGAGGAAGTGTAGTGACACCTGCCCAAATAATTAATATGCCCAAAATAGAGTGAGAAAGTAACTTTTTCAAAACCAGCCCGCTGCGCCGGCAAGTACGATTCGAGCTGCGGGAGGTTTTTTTGAGTTGAGCGCGGGAATTTTCCTTGTTTTCTTGCGCCAAGACACTGCGCCGGCAAAATCTTAGTAAATGTCAAGTCACCTAACTCAATTTGCATAAGTTGAACAGGCGCAGCTCTGAACTTCCCAGTGCGCCAGCAAAATGACATTTCTAAAGAAAAAAAAAGCATTTAAAAGCACCCGCGGCTATTAATGAATTGTCGGCTCCCGGCAATATAGAGAAAATCATAGAAAGTCATTGATAACCAAAAACAAAAAGCGCGGGGGTCCCCCCAAATTCCATTACCAGGCCCTTCAGGTCTGGCATAGATATTAAGGGGAACCCCGCCGCAAATTTAAAAAAAACGCGTGGGGTTCCCCCTAAATATCCATACCAGACCCTTCAGATCTGGCATGGATTTTAAGGGGAACTCCACCCCAAATTTTTAAAAAAATGGCGTGGAGTCCCCCCAAAAATCCACACCAGACCCTTATCCGAGCACGCAACCTGGCCGGCCGCAGAGGAAGAGGGGGGGACGAGAGAGCGCCCCCCTCCCTCCTGGACTGTACCAGGCCACATGCTCTCAACATGGGGAGGATGTCCCCATGTTGATGGGGACAAGGGCCTCATCCCCACAACCCTTGCCCAGTGGTTGTGGGGGTCTGCGGGTGGGGGGCTTGTCAGAATCTGGAAGACCCCTTTAACAAAGGGGACCCCCAGATCCCGCCCCCCCTATGTGAATTGGTAAGGGGTACATTGTACCCCTACCATTTCACGAAGAAAGTGTCAAAATGTAAAAAATGACAAGAGCCGGTTTTAGACAATTCCTTTATTAATGTCTTCTCTTCCATCTTCTTCCTTCTTCTTCTTCCATCTTCTTCTTTTCTCCATTCGGGTTTCTTCCTCCATCTTCCTCTTCATCTTCATCTTAATCTTCATCTTCATCTTCCTTCGGTCTTCTCGTCCGGCATCTTGCTCCGGCTTCTTCTTTCTTCTTCGGCCGCTCTTTTTGAATTGGAGGTTCCCGCTGTGCGACGCTTCAGTTCTCCTCTTGGTCCGCCCCCCTCTGACACCACGGGGAAAGTCCCCCTGAAATCCATGTGTGTCAGAGGGGGGCGGGGTCACCGGGTGGCAGCGGACCCAGAGGAGAACTGAAGAACTGAAGCGTCGCACAGCGGGAACCTCCAATTCAAACGGAGCGGCCGAAGAAAGGAGATGGGAAGACGCCGGAGCAAGATGCGGACGAGAAGACCGAAGGAAGAAGGAAGATGAAGATGAAGATAAAGATAAAGATGACGATGAAGATGAAGAACAAGATGGAGGAAGAAACCCGAATGGAGAAAAGAAGAAGATGGAAGAACAAAATGGAGGAAGAAACCCGAATGGAGAACAGAATTAGATGGAAGAAGAAGATGGAAGAAGAAGAAGATGGAAGAAAGGAGAAGATGGAAGAAGAAGATGGAAGAAAGGAAAAGACATTAATAAAGGAATTGTCAAAAACCGACTCTTGTAATTTTTTACATTTTTGTCACTTTCTTTGTGAAATGGTAGGGGTACATTTGTACCCCATTACCATTTCACACAGGGGGGGGCGAGATCTGGGGGTCCCCTTTGTTAAAGGGGTATTCCGGATTCCGATAAGCCCCCCGCCCGCAGACCCCCACAACCACCGGGCAAGGGTTGTGGGGATGAGGCCCTTGTCCCTATCAACATGGGGACATCCTCCCCATGTTGAGGGCATGTGGCCTGGTACGGTTCAGGAGGGAGGGGGGGCGCTCTCTCGTCACCCCCTCTTTTCCTGCGGCCTGCCAGGTTGCGTGCTCGGATAAGGGTCTGGTGTGGATTTTTGGGGGTACTCCACGCCATTTAAAAAAAAAATTGGGGTGGAGTTCCCCTTAAAATCCATACCAGATCTGAAGGGCCTGGTATGGATATTTGGGGGAACCCCACACATTTTTTTTTTAATTTGTGGCAGAGTTCCCCTTAATATCCATTCCAGACCTGAAAGGCCTGGTAATTGAATTTGGGGGACCCCCACGCTTTTTTTTTGTGTTATCAAAGACTTACAATGACTTTTATCTGTATTGACGGGAACCAGCAATTCATTACAGCCACGAGGACTTTTAAATGACTATTATTTTACTTTAGAAATGTCATTTTGCTCTTGAACTGTTATAAACATGGAAAACATGCACAACTTTACAGGCATACTATAGACACCCCCCAGGTATGATATTTAGGGCAAGTTCACACCGGATGCAGTGCAGTGCGTTTTTTTGATGCATGAAAAACGCAAAGAAAGTTGATCACATTAATGCCAATGGCATAGGTGACACCACTGCAGTCCGTTCCAGTGCGTTTCATAAAGGAAAAAAAAAATTGGTCATGCTGCACTTTTTAGGTACAGAACTGTACTGGACCGCAGTAAAACACATCAAAAACGCAACGGAACGTACCAAAAATGCACTGGAATGCACCGGACCGCACCTAAATGCACCAAAGACGCACTGCAACACACTTGTCCTAAGTGAAAAGAGGGGGAAAAAAACACTGGACTGCATCAAAATTGCATTAAAAATGCACTGGAACACACTTGTCCTTCTCTTTGGTTAATAAAAAAGAGGGGTGAAAAAAAAGCACTGGACTGCATCAAAAACGTAACAAAAATGCACTGAAACGTGTCAAAAACGCGCATGCAGAAAAGCACCTGGAACGCATCCAGACTGCGTTTCTATGGTGTGAACTAGGGCCAGGTCACACCATAGAAACGCAATCCGGATGTGTTCCAGGTGCTTTTCTGCATGCACGTTTTTGATGCTTTCCAGTGCATTTTTGTTACGTTTTTGATGCAGTCCAGTGCTTTTTTTTCACCCCTCTTTTTTATTAACCAAAGAGAAGGACAAGTGTGTTCCAGTGCGTTTTTGGTGCATTTAGGTGTGTTCCTGTGCGTTTATGATGCGTTTTGCTGCGTTCCAGTACAGTCCAGTGCAGGTAAAATGCAGCATGTTCTACTTTTTGTGGGGAACTGGAACGCACTAGAACAAACACTGCCATTTAGAACCATATAACCAACTTTCCATGCATTTTTGATGCATAAAAACGCAATGGATTGCATGTGGTGTGAAATGGCCCTTAAGCAATTTGGCATATTTAAAGGCACTTCTCTTTGTTTTGTTTTTGGTGTTGTCCAAATTGGTGACATTGATATATGTCCCTTAGGGTGGGACCTGGGCCCCCATTTTAAGGCCAATAACTAGAAGAAAAGCCAGCCAAGTGGGGACTAGCAAAATTAACAAGTCAGTTCCCATAGACTGCAATGGTATTTGTTGGTAAGTGGGGGGGGGGGGGGTGATTGTCCCATCTCTAATTTTGTAGCATGCTGGATGATGTGCTTAATTTTGGATGGGGGGGGTATTTTCTGCTAGCTGCATTTGAGTTCTTCTGAGCATGCCCAGCCTGTTAGATTTTTTTTGGTGCTTTTTGTGTGTGAACAGCACCTGGATATTTCGGGGCATGTTCAGAGATTGTTTTTATGGGTTAGTAATTGTAGGACATCCTTAACAGGTGTAGCCACTTTGAAGTTCAGTCTCTACATTGGGTGAACTTACATTTTGGGTGTTTCATGGACTGTGCATGTGTTTTCAATTGCCTCATTAGCTCACAAATATAGGTTATATAAAGCTCACAGTTAAGATTCCCTCCCTTGCCCTGAGAAGAGGCAAGTGTGTGTGTGTGGGGGGCAAAATGTACATTTTGGTGTCCTTATCGAGTTTGTAACACATGCATTTTATTTGTTATGTCTTTGCAAAACAGGTGTTTGGTTTATTTTGTGGATTGTATTTTTTTGTGTGGGGGAAATGTTCCCCTGAAATAATTTTGATGTTGTTAATGTTTGTCGTTTGTTCACTTTGATTTAATTGTCTGTGCTGCACTATTTAGCCAAATCTTTATCAAGATGTTGTGAGTCTGTAACTGTTTCAAATTGACCCTGTTTTTTAATTTTTTATTTCTTATTTTTTATTATTCTTTGTTTTGTTGACCAATAAAATTTGATGCAAAGTTTTGAGGTTTGTTTTGCGTTTTCCTTGCAACAAATGTGACAGCTGATTGGCATGTCAAAACAACAGGTGTGATTTGTCTACCCTGGTGCCTTCATTCTAGCATATGCATGTATTGTGTGTTGCCATGGAAAATCACCAGGAAATGAAAAATACAGAGCGGTATGTATTCAATTTTCCTTTTTTACTGCAGTGGTTCTCAGCCTCAGTCCTCAAGTACCCCCAACAGGACATGTTTTGTGAATTTATCTCATGGAGAATTGCTGTCCAAAATACCAAACCATTGACTGTGATTTAAAGCACATGTGCAAGATGAAGGAAAACCTGCAAACATGGTCTGTTGGGGGTACTTGAGAAGCACTGATTTAGAGCACTGCACTTAAAAATAGCTCAAGGTAATACAATTCTAATTGTGGGCATTTTGAGGGAAACAAAGTAAGTGTTAGAACCGCTGCTTGTGTTTTTATTTGATTTTTTTTAAAGGTTGGGCTTTGTGTCCCCTTGTAGTAAAATTGGCTTCACTTCCTGCCTGTCACACAGCTAAACAGGAAGTGAAGGTAAAACCCTACCAATGTCTTTTCTTGGGGACACACAGATCAATCTAACTAGTGTCCCCATTAAGAAAATTGCACTACAGGACTTTGTTGTGTACACCCCAAATCATTGGGTAGTTTGGGGTTTAGTAAAGACAAATCCACTCTGCAGTAAAAGTGTAGCTGCTGACAATCTGAGGGATCACTGGTGATTGTAACATCCAATCATGTAAAAGCAAAGATGGTGTTTTTTTTGGTTTGCTTGCATTTCCCTTTCGGATATCCAGCAAGTGGACTTGTAGTGCAAAGTAGATTTGCCTTTATTAAATAAACCCCTAATAATTTGGGGTGTAACCTGCAAAATGCTGGAGTGCAATGTACATAATGGGGAAAGTATTTAGATTGACCTGTGTGTCCCCAAGGAAAGACATTGGTAGGGATTTCCCCTCACTTCCTGTGTGGCTATGTGACAGGAAGTGAATTATTTGGAAGGATAAAGTGGCCAAATTTGGGAGTTGTCTTCACCCTATCAGGGGTGCAGACATCCCCAAAAACTGTCTAGACTTGTAATCCCTCTGCACTCTATCCCCAAGCAAAAATAAGAAAGGATTTAATTTAGTTTAACTTTGCAAAGACACATTCCTAAGTTGAATTGTGATGCATGTCAATGGCCCATTTAGACCCTCTTTAATCACTTGAGATCAGAGCTATAACTGATCGCCAGCCACAGCACGGTCCTCAATTGCCGGGAGTCCGTCAATAAACGTCGTCCCCTTCGCGCACGCGCGCTGTGGTTACCGAGTCACTGAGACTCGGCTGATGACAGATCCAAGTAAGGGGCCGATCCCTTCCCTTTACCATGTGATCAGCTGTCAGCCAATGACAGCTGATCACGTGATGTAAACAAAAGCTGGGTAATGGTTTTTGTTTTCTCCTTGTGCTGACAGCGTGAGCATAAAAAAAGGCAATCACCGGCTTATGTGCAAGGGACATCGGGCTCGAAGAGGAAGAGGCAATTCTGCGTCATCTGTGACAATCAGTAGCCCCTGCCAGTGCCACCTATCAATGCCCACCACTGCTGCCAATCAGTGCCCATCACTGCCAACTATCATTGCCAACTAGCAATGCCACCTCTCAGTGCCCACCCTTGCCAACTTATCGGTGCCCATCAGTGCAGCCCATCAGTGCAGTTTCATCAGTGTACATCAATGAAGGAGTAAAATTACCTTTTGTCTAAATTTTCGAAATATTAACCACTTTCCTACCGCCCACCGTCAAATGACGTCCTTGGCTTTGTGCGGTGACATCTGAATGATGCCTGCAGTTGCAGGCATCATTCAGATATCATTCTTTTCAGCCGGCGATTCTGTGCACGATAAAAATTATCATAGCGGCAGTTCCACCGCTTGATCGTTCTTATAGGCGGCGGGAGGGGACGTCCCCCTCCCGCCGCCATCCGGTATTTCTCCGGGCTCTCCCGTGCCATCTGGGGCTCGGAGAACGATTTGGCCGGCGCCGGATGGGAAGCATAGCGATGAATGGGGACCAGATGGTCTATGACCGTCGGAGGCCAGGGCGCGACATTATGACATCACGCTGGGTTCCCGTATGTAATCCAAGCCGTGATCTCGGCTGTCAGCATGAGATTGGTGAATTTTTTTGACCGATCTCATGCTTTCGAGCCTGGAGGAGAGATGTGGGGTCTTATTGAACCTGCATCTCTCCATAAAGAGGACCTGTCACAATAGATTCATATTACAAGGGATGTTTACATTCCTTGTAATAGGAAAAAAAGTGATCCAAAAAACAAAAAAGGTAAAAAAAGAGTAAGAAATACAAAAAAGGAAAAAAAATAAATAATAATAATAAAAAAAAAGAAAAAACACCCATGTCCCCGGTAGATCACGCTCATAAGCGAACACACACGTAAGTCCCGCCCACATATGTAAACGCTGTTCAAACCACACATGTGAGGTATTGCTGGGTGCGTTAGAACGAGTGCAACAATTCTAGCACTAGACCTCCTCTGTAATGCCAAAATGGTAACGTGTAAAAAAAATTAAAGCATCGCCTAGGGAGATTTTTAAGTACTGAAGTTTGGTGTTATTCCATGAGTGTGCGCAATTTTAAAGCGTGACATGTTAGGTATCTATTTACTCAGCATAACAACAACTTTCACATTATCCCCAAAAATTGGGCTAACTTTACTGTTTTGTAATTTTTTTACATTCATGAAACCATTTATTTCCAAAAAAAAAGGCGTTTGAAAATTTATTGCGCAAATACCGAGCGAGATAAAAATTTGCAATGACCGCCATCTTATTCCCTATGGTGTCTGCTAAAAAACCCATATATAATGTTTGGGGTTTTGAAGTAATTTTATAGCCATAAATGTATGATTTTTACATGAAGGAGGGAAGTGCCAGAATAGGCCCAGTGCTGAAGTGGTTAAAATATAATTTTTTTTTTTTTTAACTCGGTCTTTTGTATTTATAGAAAAATAAAAAAAAAACGCAGAGGTGATCAAATAGCACCAAAATAAAGCTCTATTTGTGTGCCAAAAAATAATACATTTTCATTGGGTTACAGTGTTGTATGAGCGCGCAATTGTCATTCAAAGTGCATCAGCGCTGAAATGTGAAAATTGGTCTGGGCAGGAAGGGGGTTTAAGTGGCCAGTGCGCAAGTGCTTAATATAAGGCTACATGCACACGGACGTTTTTCAAGCCGCTTGTTTGAGCGTTTTTTGCAGCTTAAAAACGTCTCTCCATGTTAGCCAATGGCCTCATGGTCACCATGGCGTTTTTGAGCTGTAAATGGCATAGGTGTTTTTAGGCCCCATGTACACGGGACGCTGGTGCAAAATGTTCAGAACTAAGTTTGAAAGCGGCGTTTAGAAAGGCGCGCTTTGTGGCGTTTGCATGCCACGTTTTACCAGATTTGCGTCTATATGCGTTTAGTTAGGAAACATGATAAGGAGCCGCCCTAAGCTCCAAAAACAGTATTATTAACGATTTCAGCTATTTTTTGAGACCAGAGTGAGTATCAGCAGCTGAGAGAGCAGCAGTGTAGTTGTATTTAGCGTGTCACTTGCCACGTCACTTGCCCCAAGTTGTGGATAGTTCACTTGCCACGTCAGCTGCCCCAAGTTGTGGATTGTCCACTTGCCACGTCAGCTGCCCCAAGTTGTGGATTGTCCACTTGCCACGTCACCTGCCCCAAGTTGTGGATTGTCCACAATGCAATGGAAGCAATTGCATTATTTTTTGGATATACCGGTATATATATATTTTTAATGGTTTTTCCTCATTTGCCCTAATTTTTGAGTTTATAAATGTAAAAAAATAGGTCAACTTTAAAAACGCTTCTAAACTAAAATGCGTCTAAACGCCGGTACCGCGTCTGAAACGTGGAAATCTTTGGCGTCTGAAGGCATTTTTAGGCTTTGTGAAAAACGAGTTTAAATGCAACTGCAGATTTTTTTTTCAAGGCCAAAAACAGTGTTTTGGATGTAATAGAATTCAATGGACCCGCATCCAAAATGCAAGTACCGCGAATTTGCATCAATTTTTTTTTTACCCTGCTTATAGCTGGTTGTTAAAGGAAATGTAAAAAAAATAAACATTGCCGGCTCTAAAAAAAAAAAAAAACAGCGTGGGGTCCATACCAGGCCCTTGGGTCTAGTATGGATTCAAAGGGGAACCCCCCCCCCCCCCCCCACCAAACTGAAAAAAAAATTGTGTGGGGGTCCCCCAAAATCCATACCAGGCCCTTCAGGCTGGTATGGATTTTAAGGAGAACCCCCGCCAAACTTAAAAAAAAAATAGTGTGGGGGTCCCCCTATAAATCCATACCAGGCCCTTCAGGTCTTGTATGGATTTTAAGGGGAACCCCGCCAAACTTAAAAAAATAGTCCCCCTATAAATCCACACCAGACCCTTTATCCGAGCACGCAACCTGGCAGGCCGCAGGGGAAGAGTTGGGGACGAGAGAGCGCCCCCTCCCTCCTGAATCGTACCAGGCCACATGCCCTCAACATGGGGAGGATGTCCCCATGTTGATGGGGACAAGGGCCTCTTCCCGACAACCCTGGCCGTTGGTTGTCGGGGTCTGCGGGCGGGGGGCTTATCGGAATCTGGGAGCCCCCTTTAATAAGGGGGCCCCCAGATCCCGGCCCCCCACCCTATGTGAATAAGTATGGGGTACATCGTACCCCTACCCATTCACCTGGTGGCAAAAAAAGTTTATAAAAAACACAACACAGGTTTTTAAAGTAATTTATTAGGCAGCTCCGGGGGTCTTCCTGCCGGGCGCCCCGCCATCTTCTTCCAGCTCATTTGCTAGCGGGGTCCCGGGCTTCCTCGTCGTCTTCGGGGGTCTTTCTGCCGGTTGCCCCGCTATCTTCTTCCAGCTCTTTTGCTAGCGGGTCCCGGGCTTCCTCGTCGCCTTCTTCCGACTTCGGGGGTCTCTTGTGCTGCTCTCCGGCGTCGTCTCCGTGCTCTCCGGTTCTTCTCCCGCTCTCCGGTGCCTTCTCCACGATCTCCGGTTCTTCTCCCGCTCTCCGGTGCCTTCTCCACGATCTCCGGTTCTTTCTGCCTTCTGCCGGGCGCCCAGCTATCTTCTTCCAGCTCTTTTGCTAGCGGGGGCCGGTCTTCATCGTTGTCTTCTTCCCTCTTCTCTTTGCCCGATGTTGCCTCGTCGCTGTCCGCCGTTACAATGCTCTGGCCGCGGAGCGCGCCCACTTATAATGGTATGGGCGTGGTCACCGGGTGATGCGACCCCGCCCCCATAGCACGTCACAGTCCCATCATTCCTCGGGACTGTGACATCATACGGGGGCGGGGTCAGCGGTGGCATCACCCAGTGACCACGCCCCATGCCAATATAAGTGGGCGCGCTCCGCAGCCAGAGCATTGTAACGGCGGACAGCGACGAGGCAGCATCGGGCGAAGAGAAGAGAGAAGAAGGCGACGATGAAGACCGGCCCCCGCTAGCAAAAGAGCTGGAAGAAGATAGCGGGGTGCCCGGCAGAAGGCAGAAAGAACCGGAGATCGTGGAGAAGGCACCGGAGAGCGGGAGAAGAACCGGAGATCGTGGAGAAGGCACCGGAGAGCGGGAGAAGAACCGGAGAGCGCAGAGACGATGCCGGAGAACAGAACAAGAGACCCCCGAAGTCGGAAGAAGGTGACAAGGAAGCCCGGGACCCCGCTAGCAAAAGAGCTGGAAGAAGATAGCGGGGCGCCCGGCAGAAAGACCCCCGAAGACGACGAGGAAGCCCGGGACCCTGCTAGCAAAATAGCTGGAAGAAGATAGCGGGGCGCCCGGCAGGAAGACCCCCGGAGCAGTGTAATAAATTACTTTAAAAACCTGTGTTGTGTTTTTTATTGACTTTTTTCCACCAGGTGAATGGGTAGGGGTACGATGTACCCCACACTCATTCACATAGGGTGGGGGGGCCGGTATCTGGGGGCCCCCTTATTAAAGGGGGCTCCCGGATTCTGAAAAGCCCGCCGCCCGCATACCCCGACAACCAACGGCCAGGGTTGTCGGGAAGAGGCCCTTGTCCCCATCAACATGGGGGCAGGGTGCTTTCGGGTGGGGGGGCCGCAGGTCGCCCCCCTGCCCCAAAGCACCCAACCCCCCCATGTTGAGGGCATGTGGCCTGGTACGGTTCAGGAGGGAGGGGGGCCGCTCTCTTCTTCCCCCCCTCTTCCCCTGCGGCCTGCCAGGTTGCGTGCTCGGATAAGGGTCTGGTATGGATTTTGGGGGGGACCCCCACGCCGTTTTTTTGGCTCAGGGGTTTCCCTTTAAATCCATACCAGACCTAAGGGCCTGGTATGGATCCTGGGGGAACCCCCATGCCATTTTTTTGGCTTAGGGGGTTCCCCTTAAAATCCATACCAGACCTAAGGGCCTGGTATGCTCCTGAAGGGGAACCTATGCCGTTTTTTTCATTAAAATTCGGCGTGGAGTTCCCCTTCATGATTCATACCAAACACGGGACAGCGAGGCTGCCGAGAACCAGCGCGATGCCATCGCGCTGGAGATATTCTCGGCCAGCTAGTCGCCTCTAGGACACGACCTGAGCAACTGCTTCACGCTCAGGTCGTGTCCAAGTTGCCTTGCAAAGTTGCGCTCCCTGTGTCAGCCGGCACACGAGTCGCCCCGCGAGTCGGATCCGCTTCATCCGACTTCCCGGGCGACCTCTATTCAAATCAATGGGCTCCCATAGGGAACCATTCATTTTCAATAGGGCACCGCTGACATTTGTATTTACTATAACAGTGCGCCACTGTGCGCCGCTGGTTCCTGCGCCAAGTGAAGGAGTTATCCGGCGCACCAATTAAGGTTAGAACCAGCGCAGCGCACTGTTATTAGTAAATCAGCCCCAATGTGCACATGTACAGTAAATGGGTCCTTAAAAAACATAATAAGTATATAAATACATTAAAATTAGATTTTCTTAAACATCATAAGATATAGTATTAAAGAGATGCTCCACTAATGCATCATATTTTGAATTTAAATGCAATAATGAGACCACCTGTCTGCTGATTGGTTCTAATATTTGTCCTGGGACTCAGTGCCTGTGTCCACTATGAGTTAAATTCCTAAAGTTGCTGAAATACTCACCATCAGAGCAGTCTGATTTCTGTGTAGAAATGCATTCACTACTTCATTGGTTCAAGCAGCACACTAACCCTACTGCAGTCCTGCTCTAAAAAAGTAGAAATATGTTGCCAAATATTGTATGATAGGAACAGAACTGCAACCTCACCCAGAAGCATAAATAAAGTCAAACAAATTTGACTGTGTTGTATTATATAAAATTAGATCAAAGGTACCTCGAGTTGACTTCCTGACTTTAGCACAGCTTCGGTAATTTCCAGATGGCATTAGCATTTCACTGACTGATTCACTGCTACCTGAAGTTGTTCCTAAAGGAATGCAAAGAACAAATAATACACTTCATAAAATCATGCTGGAAGGAAGGAAGGAAGTTCTTACATCTTAGCAGTAAAGGTTCAAAAATGAAAGTTGCTAAGTATTAAAGAAGGCCAATGCAAGACACATTTTTAATGTACTTTATCATTGTCAATTTAACAATTTTACTTTTATATTATTTTTAAACATCACACAATGTTGCTGGTGTGTGGATTTTGATACTTTTTCTTTCTTCTTCAGGTCTGTGGTTGTTTTGAACACCTATGAGTTCCTTGTCACCCAAGTACAATAAAACTCTGGAATGGTAAGTGACAATAATAGGTTAATAAAACTATAAATTTGATTGGTTGCCACTTGACAATACACACAGTTCTTACTTATGACACTTATGTAACAGTCCAGAGGCAGTTATATCTTGTACGATTTCTGGCTGGATTAACAGCATATTTTTTTTTTTTGCACTTCTCAAACAGATGTAATAAAATGATTTCAATTGTATATTTTACAGATTAAAGGGTACAAAAGGGAGAACTACATTATTAGAGTTTACATTTTCCTTACGTACCCCCCTTCCCCACCCCGGCACTGTTGTGTAGGCATGCAACAGTGTTCCTGATCACTGCCACAAAAGTCCCAGTGTCACCAAACCAGTGTATGTTAGCATCAGTGTACCTGATCACCACCAAACCAGTCCCAGCGTCACCAGCCCAGTGTAAGCCAGCAACAGTGTTGCTGCTCACAGCCACACCAGTACCAGGGTCACCACAGACAGTGAAACCAGCAGCAGTGTCCATGATCACTCAAACAAATAGAAAAAAAAACGCGCTGACCCTGAAAAAATGACAATCATAAAAAGCTAAAACAAAGGCAGCAGCTTGGGTGGGATAAGCACAAATAGCAAATAGGAAAAAATGAAACTGCGCCAATAATAAGTCCACAAAGGTCCTCAGATGACAAGAGGGTTAAATATGTGATGGATGTCCTCCAGGCATATACCAATCAGGGTAAATCTGCTCAACAACAGTCTATATGTAGAACATAGTTCCATAAGCATTGATTGAATCAACACCGCAGTGAATCCACAGATAAGTGAGAAGCCCACCACCGTATATAAAAGCCGCTTACCAGAGGGCAAGCACGAATGAGCATTTGACTATAACCCAGCTGCGGTCTTTAACATCAGAGGGATGATGACACAGAGGTAAACTCACACAAGATGGATGTTCAGGGTGCTAGGCTCCTTACACCCTCTCCAATGTGCAAGTGTCCATGATCACTGCCACACCACTCCCAGTTTCACCAGACCAGTGTACGCTGTCAACAGTGTTCCTGATTACTTCCACACATGTCCCAGTTTCACCAGACCAGTGTAAGCCAGCAATAGTCTTCCTGATTGCTGCCACACTAGTCCTAGTGTCTCCAGACAAGTCTTCTTCTTCTAAGTCTAAGATAGCAACTGTGTTCCTGTTTGCTGCCACACCGGTCTCAGTGTCAGCAGACCAGTGTAGCCATCAACAGTGTTCCTGATTGCCCGTACACCAGTCTCAGCTTCATGATACCAGTGTAAGCCAGCAATAGTGTTCCTGATTGCTGCCACACCAGTCTCAGTGTCACCAGACCAGTGTAAGCCATCAACTGTGTTCCTGATCACTGCGACCCCACTGACAATGTCACCAGACCAGGACAACTGTCAACCGAGACTCAGATCAAGGTGTGATGTCGACCATGCCCCAGGATGACGTCATCTTGTGAAGAAACGCGTCATAGGGAGGGACTTTCTGAAGTCAGCGCGTTGCTACGGTTCCAGGAGGACGGGTGGTCTTTGTAAGATGGCCAGCTTTTTATCCTTTGCTTTTAATCTTGCGCCTTACTGAAAGTGCAATACGATTTTTTAGGATTAAAGGTGTACTTGCTTTTACACTATAGCGAGATTTTCTTTTTGGGTAGCCTGGCATATTGTCCACTGAATGCTGAGTTGACTCCTTGGTTCCTGTGAGAGTATAAGATAAGATGTATGGTTGGCTTCTTCCTGCATGGAGGGAGATCGGTCCATGAGCTGACATCAGAGTTCCCCTCAGTATAAAGGCCTTGGCTGGGCAATAGCCGCAAGCTTTTTAAGTTTGCCGTCTGGTAAGTGTGTCTTCTATGTGGTGAAGGTGCACTTTTTTGTCGTGGTGTGGCCTCTGACTCTAAATGTCTTATCGGTTATTATACCGCAAGATGTATGGTAGTTCCGGGCACAATCTATAAAGCTAACATTTTTTTCCCTATGTGATCGTTTTTAGATCCATTAGGTACATCCAGATATCTGGCTGATGGATACAACCGTCTTTAACCCGTGATGTTCTGGATGATTTAATTTTTTTTGATATACACTCTCTATCAACCGGACCTGTATCAAGGGGAAAGTACTATTCTACCTCTCCTCTATATATTGAAGAGTGCTGTCTCTCTAAGGTTTATTTATTGGAAGTTTTCATCAGAATTTATTGGCTGTTCCATATTTTCCATAGAGTTATACCATTAAGTTACACAACAAAACCATTCCACATTATACAGACCTCTGGCTGATGTCATTCACATTTTCTGTTGCTTGTGCGCTGCTCTGACGGACATAGCTTTGTTTTTATTCTTGAGTTATGTTCTTCATCTTTATGGGTGGAGCATCAGCATTTGGGGTCAGCATGCTCAGCAATGCTACAATAAGCTATAATCCCTGGCCCTTTTTACAAAGGCAACCATTGCAGCACACTGTTTTTTATACAATTCATTGATTCTTGTGATACACAGGATACAATATTCAGTATATAATCAGTCTAAAACATTGGAAAGGTCTCACACATGTGGTATCTTAATACTTGGGAGGAGTAGTAGAATGTGTTTTCGGGTGAAATTCTAAGTATAGTGCATGTTAGGGATTACTAATTGACAACATACATTGTAAACAGTGTAAAAAAATAAATAAAACATTCTTCAAAACCATGTGGTAATAAATTAAAATGTCAAAAGACTCATTATGCCTCTTAACCACATAAGGACCAGTGCACGACTGTCAGGAAAGGTTCCATCCGCTGGTGGCATTTATTATTTATCTTGCAGTACTGTGGTCCACCAGCAGGTGTCTCCTGGCAGTTTGTAACTGTCAGGAGAATCTTTCCCTGCTGGTGTTGTATTATCTTTTGGACGCAGTACTGGTTTCCACCAGCGGATGGATCCTGGCAGTGTGGAGCAGACTGCCCTCCCTCCGATCAGGTGTGACCTGAAGCTAATCAGGCATTCCTATAAATACCCGGCAGGTGTACACACACACTGCCCTGGTATCGTCCTCGTGCCCTGACCTGTAGCCTGTCTGCTTGAACCTTGATCCATGTATCCTGATCCCTGTAACCTGAACCTATAACCTGATCCTGAACCTGTTGTGTCCGTCCTAATCCCTGATCCCTGCTCTGCAGCCTGGTTGCCCCCTGCTTGATCCTGTCTCCCTGTCCTGATCCATCCTTACCCCATCTGCTGATCCCCCTGTGTATGACCTCGGCCTGGCCCTGTTTATGATTCTGGTTTTCCCCATTACTTGTACATATTTGTCTGTTACTGTTATTAATTGTGGGTTCTGTTTGGTATTGGTTGTTGTGCACTGTGTGGTATTGGAGGTGGTTATATATATATTATTTCACTTATCTTTAATAAATCTTTATATTTCACTTATACGTGTTTGGTGTTCCTCTGTTGCTAGCTGCACAGTTCTGGTCACACTTGGTACGTGACAGTATACCAGGGCCATTAATGATCAGAAGTAGCTGCACAGAGGACCCATTTTGGTTCTGTTACTCTGCTAAAATGAACTCTGATATGATTCCTTATTATACTCTGCTGGCGTCAGAGAGTGGTGAATATCTCCGTCAGACACTGAAAGAGTGGACCAGTGATCAGCTGCTAGAGATTATTTGTTTAGCTCACTCCTGGGTTGATCAGGGCTGTATGATGTTTGGGGATGTTCAACCTTTAATTAAAATCTGCACAGAGCTGGCTTTGCCTTGTATCCCAGAGGGCCATGATGATTTTTCCTCCCCCCTTTAATGTTAATCAGGTCGTATCTTTGGTTTGGCTTCTGGAGGATGACTCCCCATACTTTTTTGAACATTACACCGCTTGTTCCCAACAGAAAATAATAGAGTGTGTTGATTGTGTACAATCCCTTGTCAGACAGGCAGGATGTAAACTGCAGTTTGTGCAGCCACTACTCTCAGCATGGTCTGATATTTTGCAATCGGCCCCAGCCAGCCCACAAAAAAAAACATCTCCGCTGCCAGACACCTGCCTGCCCAAGAGTCTATTTCTCCATCACCCATGGCAACCCCAGTCGCAGTTCAGTACACACTACTTCCCACCAGGTATCAATATCCAGTCTCTGCTCCCTGCACCTATCCTGCATTCAACCCACCTGCCTCTTCTCAGCTGCCTGCAAGCCCACAAGAACCTCCTCCAGCCACTGTCCCCGTATCCCTGCCATATTCTTCCATTTGCTCGATTCCATCTTTTCCATATACTCCCCCCGTTATGTGCAAACCTGCAGTAACCAAATCTAAAAAGAAGCAGAAGTATTTCCCTACCCACACAATCCAACCAGTAGGGATGAGCTCGGTGTTCGAGTCGAACATACGTTCGACTCGAACATCGGCTGTTCGATCGTTCGACGAAGATCGAACGATTTGGGCCGTTCGCGCCTAATTCCAGTGACGCGAACGGCCCACAATGCACTACGCCATCGCAGTGTCATCCAGGCGCTGTGATTGGCCAAGCATGCACTGTGACCCCGCATGCTTGGCCAATCACAGCGCCGGCAGCGAGGAGAGCAATGATTGGCCACAGGCAGGATGCCTGTGGCCAATTATTGCTGAGGGTGTTTAGTACACGCCCCACACTATAAAAAGCCGCCAGCACGGCGGCCTAGTGTAGTGTGTTCCGGAGCAGGGAAAGAGAAGCATAGGCAGGGACAGTGACATTTTTTTTTTCTTGCTTAACCTGGATTCCTTTAGTTTAGGGAAAGAGAAGGATAGGTAGGGAGAGTGTCAGTGTGTTTTACTGTGCGAATCCTTGTTTCTAGGGACAGGGAAGGACAGTGAGGGAAATTCTCCTTGTGCTATAGTGTGCTAAAGCATTGATCATCAACCATCTTTAAAAAATCATTTTTTCTAGGGACAGAAAACTATAGGTAGGGAGAGTGTCAGTGTGTTTTACTGTGATAATCCTTGTTTCTAGGGACAGGGAAGGACAGTGAGGGAAATTCTCCTTGTGCTATAGTGTGCTAAAGCATTGATCATCAACCATCTTTAAAAAAACTTTTTTTCTAGGGACAGAAAACTATAGGTAGGAAGAGTGTCAGTTTCTTTCACTGTGATAATCCTTGTTTCTAGGGACAGGGAAGGACAGTGAGGGAAATTCTCCTTGTGCTATAGTGTGCTAAAGCATTGATCATCAACCATCTTTAAAAAAACATTTTTTCTAGGGACAGAAAACTATAGGTAGGAAGAGTGTCAGTTTCTTTCACTGTGATAATCCTTGTTTCTAGGGACAGGGAAGGACAGTGAGGGAAATTCTACTTGTGCTATAGTGTGCTAAAGCATTGATCATCAATCAGCTTCAAAAAAAACATTTTTTCTAGGGACAGAAAACTATAGGTAGGAAGAGTGTCAGTTTCTTTCACTGTGATAATCCTTGTTTCTAGGGACAGGGAAGGGCAGTGAGGGAAATTCTCCTTGTGCTATAGTGTGCTAAAGCATTGATCATCAACCGTCTTTAAAAAAACATTTTTTCTAGGGACAGAAAACTATAGGTAGGAAGAGTGTCAGTTTCTTTCACTGTGATAATCCTTGTTTCTAGGGACAGGGAAGGACAGTGAGGGAAATTCTACTTGTGCTATAGTGTGCTAAAGCATTGATCATCAATCAGCTTTAAAAAAACATTTTTTCTAGGGACAGAAAACTATAGGTAGGAAGAGTGTCAGTTTCTTTCACTGTGATAATCCTTGTTTCTAGGGACAGGGAAGGACAGTGAGGGAAATTCTCCTTGTGCTATAGTGTGCTAAAGCATTGATCATCAACCGTCTTTAAAAAAACATTTTTTCTAGGGACAGAAAACTATAGGTAGGAAGAGTGTCAGTTTCTTTCACTGTGATAATCCTTGTTTCTAGGGACAGGGAAGGACAGTGAGGGAAATTCTCCTTGTGCTATAGTGTGCTAAAGCATTGATCATCAACCATCTTTAAAAAAACATTTTTTCTAGGGACAGAAAACTATAGGTAGGAAGAGTGTCAGTTTCTTTCACTGTGATAATCCTTGTTTCTAGGGACAGGGAAGGACAGTGAGGGAAATTCTCCTTGTGCTATAGTGTGCTAAAGCATTGATCATCAACCATCTTTAAAAAAAACATTTTTTCTAGGGACAGAAAACTATAGGTAGGAAGAGTGTCAGTTTCTTTCACTGTGATAATCCTTGTTTCTAGGGACAGGGAAGGACAGTGAGGGAAATTCTCCTTGTCCTATAGTGTGCTAAAGCATTGATCATCAACCATCTTTAAAAAAACATTTTTTCTAGGGACAGAAAACTATAGGTAGGAAGAGTGTCAGTTTCTTTCACTGTGATAATCCTTGTTTCTAGGGACAGGGAAGGACAGTGAGGGAAATTCCCCTTGTGCTATAGTGTGCTAAAGCATTGATCATCAACCGTCTTTAAAAAAACATTTTTTCTAGGGACAGAAAACTATAGGTAGGAAGAGTGTCAGTTTCTTTCACTGTGATAATCCTTGTTTCTAGGGACAGGGAAGGACAGTGAGGGAAATTCTCCTTGTGCTATAGTGTGCTAAAGCATTGATCATCAACCGTCTTTAAAAAAACATTTTTTCTAGGGACAGAAAACTATAGGTAGGAAGAGTGTCAGTTTCTTTCACTGTGATAATCCTTGTTTCTAGGGACAGGGAAGGACAGTGAGGGAAATTCTCCTTGTGCTATAGTGTGCTAAAGTATTGATCATCAACCATCTTTAAAAAAACATTTTTTCTAGGGACAGAAAACTATAGGTAGGAAGAGTGTCAGTTTCTTTCACTGTGATAATCCTTGTTTCTAGGGACAGGGAAGGACAGTGAGGGAAATTCTCCTTGTGCTATAGTGTGCTAAAGCATTGATCATCAACCGACTTTAAAAAAACATTTTTTCTAGGGACAGAAAACTATAGGTAGGAAGAGTGTCAGTTTCTTTCACTGTGATAATCCTTGTTTCTAGGGACAGGGAAGGACAGTGAGGGAAATTCTACTTGTGCTATAGTGTGCTAAAGCATTGATCATCAATTAGCTTTAAAAAAACATTTTTTCTAGGGACAGAAAACTATAGGTAGGAAGAGTGTTAGTTTCTTTCACTGTGATAATCCTTGTTTCTAGGGACAGGGAAGGACAGTGAGGGAAAAATGTTTTTTTAAAGCTGATTGATGATCAATGCTTTAGCACACTATAGCACAAGTAGAATTTCCCTCACTGTCCTTCCCTGTCCCTAGAAACAAGGATTATCACAGTGAAAGAAACTGACACTCTTCCTACCTATAGTTTTCTGTCCCTAGAAAAAATGTTTTTTTTAAAGACGGTTGATGATCAATGCTTTAGCACACTATAGCACAAGGAGAATTTCCCTCACTGTCCTTCCCTGTCCCTAGAAACAAGGATTATCACAGTGAAAGAAACTGACACTCTTCCTACCTATAGTTTTCTGTCCCTAGAAAAAATGTTTTTTTAAAGCTGATTGATGATCAATGCTTTAGCACACTATAGCACAAGTAGAATTTCCCTCACTGTCCTTCCCTGTCCCTAGAAACAAGGATTATCACAGTGAAAGAAACCGACACTCTTCCTACCTATAGTTTTCTGTCCCTAGAAAAAATGTTTTTTTTAAAGCCGGTTGATGATCAATGCTTTAGCACACTATAGCACAAGGAGAATTTTCTAGGGACAGAAAACTATAGGTAGGAAGAGTGTCAGTTTCTTTCACTGTGATAATCCTTGTTTCTAGGGACAGGGAAGGACAGTGAGGGAAATTCTCCTTGTGCTATAGTGTGCTAAAGCATTGATCATCAACCGTCTTTAAAAAAAAATATTTTTTCTAGGGACAGAAAACTATAGGTAGGAAGAGTGTCAGTTTCTTTCACTGTGATAATCCTTGTTTCTAGGGACAGGGAAGGACAGTGAGGGAAATTCTCCTTGTGCTATACTGTGCTAAAGCATTCCTCATCAACCATCTTTGAAATCCTTGTTTTTTGGACAGTCAGGGAAATTGTCGTTGTGCTATTCTGTGCGAAAGCAATCATCCTCAACCATATTTAGAAATCCTTAAGTAAAGGGACAGAGAAGGACACCTGAAGGTAGCCCTTATTGCTTTTTTCCCATCTCCCTGCAGGCCATCTATTAGAATGTCTGGAAGGCAAACAAGGAGAGGCAGACAGTCAGGAGGCAATAAAAGAGGGCAAGCAGGCTCTGTGTCTGGGGGCAACAGTGCTGGTCGTGGACGCGGTGCATTGTCATCAGCACATGGCCATGGGACACGCTTGTCCTTCTTTTCGGCAGCTGGACATGTTGAGCCACATCATGCCGAAGACTTGGTAGAGTGGATGACCAAGCCCTCCTCCTCCTCCTCATCCTCTCTCACCCAGGCTCAGGGTACTGGCAAAGCAGCTGCCAAAGCGTCCTCTTCCCTGGTATCAATGTCAGACTCATCATCAGTCACTCCTTCCCTAGACCCACCATGTCCTCCTCCTGAGGAGTCCCCCGAACTGTTTGAGCACAGTGTTGGGTACATGCTCCAGGAGGATGCCCAGCGTTTCGAAGGGTCTGATGATGAAACCCAGCTACAGGAAGGCAGTAGCGTGAGAGCAGACAGAGGGGATGCTCAAGAAGGACACCAATCTGGCAGTCATGTTCCAGCAGCTGCAGCATACTGCCAGATTGGCTCCAGTGATGAGGAGGGAGGGGATGATGAGGTCACTGACTCCACGTGGGTGCCTAATAGGAGAGAGGAGGAGGAGGAGGATGAGGAGGAGGCACATCTCCAACGAGGCAGGATGCCCTTTGGTGGCCAGCGTAAGGGCAGTACACCGACGGAATCACACCGCAGAGCTCCGCCTGTGCAGGGCGCTGCCTCTGCCCGTCATTCAAAAAGTTCTTTGGTGTGGGCCTTTTTTGAGGCTAGTGCATCAGATCGCACAGCTGCTGTTTGCAACATATGTCTCAAGCGTATATCGCGTGGCCAAAACATCGCCTGCTTGGGTACCACATGCCTGACCAGACATATGTTGACCTGCCATGCAGCTCGTTGGCAAGCCTACCTCAAAGACCCACACCAAAGAACAAAGCGGACCTCTCCTTGCACCGCATCAGCTGGGATCTCCAACCCCACTATAACTTCAGTCCTGTCTGAAACATGCACTGAGAGGAATGAAGGTGTAGAATTAGGTGTGTCACAGCCAAGTAGTTGCGGCCACTCTGCTAGCAGTACACCGACGTCCGATTCTAGCAGGCAAATTTCCCTGCCCCAGCTGCTGGACCGTCGAAAGAAGTTCACTCCCAGCCATCCACATGCCCAGCGGTTGAATGCTAGCTTGGCTAAATTGCTAGTGCTTCAACTGCTGCCTTTTCAGTTGGTAGACTCGGCCCCCTTCCGTGAGTTTGTGCAATGTGCGGTTCCTCAGTGGCAGGTTCCCAAACGCCACTTTTTCTCACGGAAGGCTATTCCGGCTCTCTACCGGCATGTGGAAGGCAATGTCTTGGCCTCGCTGGACAGGGCGGTCAGCGGTAAGGTGCATATTACCGCTGACTCATGGTCCAGCAGGCATGGACAGGGACGTTACCTTTCTTTCACGGCCCATTGGGTCACTCTTTTGGCAGCTGGGAAGGATGCAGGACAAGGTGCAGTAGTGTTGGAGGTTGTTCCACCGCCACGCCTCCAAAATGCTACTACTGGTTGTGACACACCTCTCTCCTCCACCCCCTCCTCTTCTTCTTCCTCCATGGCCTCTTCCTGTGGTTTGTCCTCTGAACCAGCGGTGCTCCGTAGCCGTTCAAGGAGCTACACAAGTACGCAGGCAAAAAGATGCCATGCCGTGCTTGCGCTGGTGTGTTTGGGGGACAGAAGCCACACTGGGGCAGAGGTCCTGTCTGCTCTGCAGGGCCAGGCCGAGAGGTGGTTGACACCACGCCAGCTTAAGCCAGGAATGGTGGTTTGCGACAATGGCACCAACCTCCTCTCCGCCCTCCGACAGGGACAACTGACCCATGTGCCCTGTGTGGCTCACGTCCTTAACCTGGTGGTGCAGCGGTTCTTGGGCAGGTACCCGGGCTTACAGGATGTCCTGAGGCAGGCCAGGAAAGTCTGTGTGCATTTCCGCAGATCTTATAATGCCAGTGCTCGCCTGGCTGAGCTGCAAAAGGAGTTGAACCTGCCCAAGAACCGCCTTATATGTGATATGCCCACCAGGTGGAACTCAACGTTGGCCATGCTGCAGCGGCTGCACACGCAGCAGAGGGCCATCAATGAGTACCTGTGCGACTACGGCACCAGGACAGGGTCAGGGGAGCTTGGTTTTTTTTCTCCACGCCAGTGGGGCATGATCAGGGATGCATGCACTGTCCTGGCACCATTTGAGGAGGCCACGAGGATGGTGAGCAGTGACAGTGCATGCATCAGTGACACTGTACCTCTTGTCCACCTGTTGGAGCACACGCTGCGTGGAATAATGGACAGGGCACTTGAGGCAGAACAGAGGCAGGAAGAGGAGGACTTCCTTGCCTCTCAAGGCCCCCTTTACCCAGACAGTGTTCCTTCTGTCCCACCCATCGCACAGGAAGAGGAGGAGGAGGAGGAGGAGGAGGAGGATTGTGTCAGCATGGAGGTGGAGGCTGGCACTCAGCATCATCAGCAGCAGTCTTTTAGGGATGATTTACAGTCCCAAGAAACCAGTGGACTTGTACGTGGCTGGGAGGAGGTGGCTGCGGATCATGTCGTCCTTAGTGACCCAGAGGACTCCGGACCGAATGCCTCAGCAAACCTACGCTGCATGGCCTCCCTGATCCTGCAAAGTCTGCGGAAGGATCCTCGTATTCTTCGGATCAAGGAGAGGGACCATTACTGGCTGGCCACTCTCCTTGATCCACGGTACAAGGGTAAGATTGCGGACCTTATGTTACCGTCGCAGAGGGAGCAGAGGATGAGACAACTCCGGGAGGCCTTGCAGAAAGGTCTGTGCAACGCGTTCCCAGAGACTGGGAGGTACAAACTCCTGGTCCTGGACAACGAGTTGCTGAGGCTTCGGCCAGTCAAAGAAGGAGCGGTGGGGAAGGTGGCCGTCTGACCGATGCGTTCAGACAATTCTTTAGTCCGCAGCCCCAAAGTATGATCGGTTCCAGCAACCATCGCCAGCGTCTGATAAACATGGTGCAGGAATATCTAGGGGCAAGGTCAGACTTGGACACCTTCCCCACCGAAAATCCTCTGGCTTACTGGGTCTTGAGGATGGATCACTGGCCAGAGCTTGCACAGTATACAATTGAGCTACTGGCCTGTCCTGCATCCAGCGTTCTTTCGGAACGCACATTCAGTGCTGCTGGAGGATTTGTCACAGATCACAGGGTGCGCCTGTCCACCGACTCGGTTGATCGACTGACTTTCATCAAGATGAACCAGTCTTGGATCACCACCACCTACCACACACCTGATGCTGATATAACAGACTAATTGATTTTAACATGTCACATCCCTTCAAGACTGATGCTGATGCTGAGTGCCTGTGCTGTTATGTTGACTGGCTATCCTCCTCCTCCGAGTCCTCAATGATACGATTGATGATGATAGCTTGGAAGATCATTTTTGTTTATGGGTGCCGCCACCAGTGGCTAAGGCCCAATTTTTCAGCCCCTGTTTTACAGGGGCGTGTAATTACAATTTTTTTTAGCAATAATTTGCCATAGGGCTCATTGCTGTGCTCCAAGTACAGTATCTGTGAGGGGTTGGAGTGTTGTGCCACCAGTGCCTAAGGCCCAATTTTTCAGCCCCTGTTTAACAGGGGCGTGTCATTACAATTTTTGAAGCAATACTTTGCAACAGGGCTCATTGCTGTGCTCCAAGTACAGTATCTGTGAGGGGTTGTAGTGTTGTGCCACCAGTGCCTAAGGCCCAATTTTTCAGCCCCTGTTCAACAGGGGCATGTAATTACAATTCTTGATCTAATAATTCACAGCAGGGCCCATTGCTGCACCCACCAAGAGTAACTCTGAGGGCTTACAGTGTTGTGGCAACGCCACCACCACCACCACCACGAAAGGCCCAATTTTTCAGCCCCTGTTCAAAAGGGGCATGTAATTACAATTCTTGATCTAATAATTCACAGCAGGGCCCATTCCTGCACCCACCAAGAGTAACTCTGAGGGCTTACAGTGTTGTGGCAACACCACCACCACCACCACCACCACGAAAGGCCCAATTTTTCAGCCCCTGTTCAACAGGGGCATGCAATTACAATTCTTGATCTAATAATTCACAGCAGGGCCCATTGCTGCACCCACCAAGAGTAACTGTCAGGGCTTACAGTGTTGTGGCACCAGCACCACCATCAAAGGCCCAATTTTTACTACCACTGTTCAACAATTATATGTAATTAAAATTCCTGATATAATAGTTGACAGCAGGGCGTTCCAGCACCAACCAAGAGTAACTGTGAGTGCTTACAGTGTTGTGCCAACACCAACAACTAAGGGGCCTATTTCTGCAGAGTATATACGGCAGGTCCCTACTTTCAAACATCCAACTTACAAACGACTCCTACTTGCAAACGCAAGAAGACAACAGGAAGTGAGAGGAAATCTACCCCTTGGAAGGAAAATTCTCTCCTGTAAGAATTAATATGGGAGAAAGGTGTCTCCTCTGTACTGATGCTTTATCAGCAATCCTTGTTTCAAGAGAAACACCACATTTCAAAAACAGTTGTCATTGGGACGGAAAGTGAGGTGAAATGTTCTGAACAGGGGCACAGACAGCAAAACAAATGTTACAGGGGTGATAACCCTTACCTATGTTTTCCAAAAAGTTTAAAAATAGATTTTTGGGCTGGAGCTACACTTAAACAATGTACCTGTTCAAAATTACAAACAGATTCTACATAAGAACAAACCTACAGTCCCTGTCTTGTATGCACCGCCTGTATACGGCTGTTCAGAGTATATAGGGCCTTTTTTATTTTATGTGCGGGGTTCCCCTTAATATCCATACAAGACCCAAAGGGGCTGGTAATGGGCTGGGGTAGGGGGGGGGTCATGGGGTAGCTATGCCATTTTTCTTAAAGATTTTCATCCATATTACCGGGACCAGACATTACATTAAAGCCGCAAGCAGTTTTAAATGGCTTTTTTTTCCTTTAGAAGTGTCATTTTGTGCAGGGACAGTTCTAAACACGGGAAACACGTGGCACTTCACAGGCATACTTTAGACACCCCCCAGGTACGATATTTAAAGGAATATTTGACTTTTTTTTTTCACTTTATGCATCATTAAAATGACTGCTCCCGAAAAACGACCGTTTTTAAAACTTCTTTTTGCATTGATACATGTCCCCTGGTGCAGAACCCGGGTTCCCAAACCCTTTTTAGGACAATAACATGCATAATAGTCGTTATAATTAGCACTTTAGAATTCGAACGTTCGCATCCATTGTATTTAATAGGGTTCTAATGTTCGTACGAACTTTCGGTCCGTTCGCGGGTTCTGGTGCGAACCGAACCCGGGGGTGTTCGGCTCATCACTACCAACCAGTAATCCCACCTTCCTCCACACCCACCAACCTGCTCCAGCCTGTAGTTCCAGAACCAGCCTTCGAGCCAGCTTCCCAGCCTGCAGTTCCAGAGCCAGCCTTCCAGCTTGCAGTTCCAGAACCAGCCTTCCAGCTTGCAGTTCCAGAACCAGCCTTCCAGCTTGCAGTTCCAGAACCAGCCTTTCTGCTTGCAGTTCCAGAACCAGCCTTCCTGCTTGCAGTTCCAGAACCAGCCTTCCAGCTTGCAGTTCCAGAACCAGCCTTCCAGCTTGCAGTTCCCGAGCCAGCCTTCCAGCTTGCAGTTCTCGAGCCAGCCTTCCAGTCTGCAGTTCTCGAGCCAGCCTTCCAGCCTACAGTCCCAGAGCCAGTCCTTGAGCCAGCCTTCCAGCCTGCGGTCCTTGAGCCAGCCTTCCAGCCTGCGGTCCTTGAGCCAGCCTTCCAGCCTGCGGTCCTTGAGCCAGCCTTCCAGCCTGCGGTCCTTGAGCCAGCCTTCCAGCCTGCGGTTTTCGAGCCAGCCTTCCAGCCTGCGATTTTCGAGCCAGCCTTCCAGTCTGCGGTTCTCGAGCTAGCCTGCCAGCCTGAAGACCCTGTACCAGCCTGCCAGCCTGAAGACCCTGTACCAGCCTGCCAGCCTGAAGACCCTGTACCAGCCTGCCAGCCTGAAGACCCTGTACCAGCCTGCCAGCCTGAAGACCCTGTACCAGCCTGCCAGCCTGAAGACCCTGTACCAGCCTGAAGACCCTGTACCAGCCTGCCAGCCTGAAGACCCTGTACCAGCCTGCCAGCCTGAAGACCCTGTACCAGCCTGCCAGCCTGAAGACCCTGTACCAGCCTGCCAGCCTGAAGACCCTGTACCAGCCTGCCAGCCTGAAGACCCTGTGCCAGCCTGCCAACATGGAGTTCCCGTGCCAGCCTTCCAAACTGAAGCCCTGATGACAGTGTCCCAGTCGGAAGATCCGGTGCCCGTTTCCCGGCCTGTGGTTGTGGTGCCCGTTTCCCGGCCTGTGGTTGTGGTGCCCGTTTCCCGGCCTGTGGTTGTGGTGCCCGTTTCCCGGCCCGTGGTTGTGGTGCCCGTTTCCCGGCCTGAGGTTGTGGTGCCCGCTGCGGTGCCCGTTCCCTGGCTTGAGGTTGTGGTGCCCGTTTCCTGGCTTAAGGTTGTGGTGCCCGTTTCCCGGCTTGAGGTTGTGGTGCCCGTTTCCCGGCCCGAGGTTGTGGAGCCCTTTTTCTGGCTCGAGGGTATGTCGTCTGCTGCCCAGCCTGAGATGATCCCGTCTGCTGCCCAGCCTGAGATGATCCCGTCTGCTGCCCAGCCTGAGATGATCCCGTCTGCTGCCCAGCCTGAGATGATCCCGTCTGCTGCCCAGCCTGAGATGATCCCGTCTGCTGCCCAGCTCGATGACCCGGAGCCAGCTGCCCAGCCCGAAGTGTTCCTGTCTGCTGCCCAGCTTGATGATCCGGAGCCTGCTGCCCAGCCCGAAGTGTCCCTGCCTGCTGCCCAGCTCGATGACCCGGAGCCTGCTGCCCAGCTCGATGACCCGGAGCCTGCTGCCCAGCCCGAAGTGTTCCTATCTGCTGCCCAGCCCGAAGTGTTCCTGTCTGCTGCCCAGCTCGATGACCCGGAGCCTGCTGCCCAGCCCGAGGTGTTCCTGCCTGCTGCCCAGCTTGATGTGATTGTCTGCCCGGATGTGACTTTGCCTACTACCCAGCTGATTGCCATGAACTTTCTCCGGCAACAGCTAGTTGGAGCATCCGGAGGCCGCTCCTTTGAGGGGGGGTACTGTCAGGAAAGGTTCCATCCGCTGGTGGCATTTATTATTTATCTTGCAGTACTGTGGTCCACCAGCAGGTGTCTCCTGGCAGTTTGTAACTGTCAGGAGAATCTTTCCCTGCTGGTGTTGTATTATCTTTTGGACGCAGTACTGGTTTCCACCAGCGGATGGATCCTGGCAGTGTGGAGCAGACTGCCCTCCCTCCGATCAGGTGTGACCTGAAGCTAATCAGGCATTCCTATAAATACCCGGCAGGTGTATACACACACTGCCCTGGTATCGTCCTCGTGCCCTGACCTGTAGCCTGTCTGCTTGAACCTTGATCCATGTATCCTGATCCCTGTAACCTGATCCTGAACCTATTGTGTCCGTCCTAATCCCTGCTCTGCAGCCTGGTTGCCCCCTGCTTGATCCTGTCTCCCTGTCCTGATCCATCCTTACCCCATCTGCTGATCCCCCTGTGTATGACCTCGGCCTGGCCCTGTTTATGATTCTGGTTTCCCCTTTACTTTTACATATTTGTCTGTTACTGTTATTAATTGTGGGTTCTGTTTGGTATTGGTTGTTGTGCACTGTGTGGTATTGGAGGTGGTTATATATATATTATTTCACTTATCTTTAATAAATCTTTATATTTCACTTATACGTGTTTGGTGTTCCTCTGTTGCTAGCTGCACAGTTCTGGTCACACTTGGTACGTGACAACGACGATATAGGTCGACACAATGGCTCCTGTGGGCAGATGGGCGTACAGGTACGTCCACTTTAAGAAGCAGCATTGTGGGCGGTGCCCGCCGTGAGCTCTGTGAGTCCGACCGAGGGGCCCGCGGACTCGATGTCCGTGGGGATACCCACGATCGTCTCACAGAGAGGAAGAACAGGGAAATGCTAATGTAAACAAGCATTTCCCCATTCTTTCTAGTGACAGGACACTGATCACAGCTCCCTGTAATCGGGAGCGGTGATCAGTGTCCTGTCACACACAGCCCACCCCCCCTACAGTTAGAAGCACTCCCTAGGACACACTTAACCCCTTCAGTGCCCCCTACAGGTTAACCCCTTCACTGCCAGTGTCATTTTTACAGTAATCAGTGCATTTTTATAGCACTGATCGCTGTAAAAATTACAATGGTCCCAAAATGGTGTCAAAAGTGTCCGATGTGACCGCCATAATGTCACAGTCATGATAAAAATTGCTGATCGCCGCCATTACTAGTAAAAAAAAAATATTAATAAAAATGCCATAAACGATCCCCTATTTTGTAGATGCTATAACTTTTGCGCAAACCAATCAATAAACGCTTATTGCAATTTTTTTAACCAAAAATGTGTAGAAGAATACGTATCGCTAAAAACTGAGGAAAAAATTAGTTTTTTTATATATTTTTGGGGGATATTTATTATAGCAAAAAGTAAAAAATATTGCATTTTTTTCAAAATTGTCGCTCTATTTTTTCTTATAGCGCAAAAAACAAAAACCGCAGAGGTGATCAAATACCACCAAAAGAAAGCTCTATTTGTGGGGGGAAAAAAACGTAAATTTTGTTTGGGAGCCACGTTGCACGACCGCGCAATTGTCAGTTAAAGCGACGCAGTGCCGAATCGCAAAAAATAGGATTTTTATAACAGCTTACCTGTAAAATCCTTTTCTTGGAGTACATCACGGGACACAGAGCGACATAGTCATTACTAATGGGTTATATAGTTACCGTCAGGTGCTGGCACTGGCAACTTCCAAAACCGGAAGTACCCTCCCCTATATAAGCCCCTCCCATCCGGGAGCACCTCAGTTTTGTAGCAAAGCAATAAGTGTCCCCAAAGAGGGGCGGGAGCTCTGTGTCCCGTGATGTACTCCAAGAAAAGGATTTTACAGGTAAGCTGTTATAAAAATCCTATTTTCTTTCTCGTACATCACGGGACACAGAGCGACATAGTCATTACTAATGGGATGTCCTAAAGCAATGCCAAATGAGGGGGGGGATACACCATATATAAGCTGAGCGCTATCAGACATGAGGATCTTTTGCGGCCTGCAACACACTGCGCCCAAAGGCGACATCCTCCTGACTACTAACGTCCACCTGGTAGAACCTAGTAAACGTGTGTACTGAAGACCATGTTGCGGCCTTACAGACTTGAGCCAGGGAGGCCTGGTGATGCACTGCCCATGAAGTTCCAACTGCTCTCGTGGAGTGCGCCCTAACTTTGAACGGAGGCGGTCTACTTCTCAAGCTATAGGCTTGTATTATGACCTGTCGAATCCACTTGGCTAAAGTAGATTTTGACGCTGCCTGACCCTTTCTGGGGCCTTCCGGCAGAATAAACAAAGTATCCGTTCTGCGAATCTGAGCAGTGGCTTTTAGATAAGCTTTAACTGCTCTTACTACATCCAAAGAATGCAATAACTTTTCCTCTACCGAAGTAGGCTTGGGGAAAAAAGAAGGAAGAACCACATCTTGGTTCAAATGAAAACTCGATACCACCTTAGGAAGAAAGGCTGGATGAGGACGTAACACTACTCTGTCCTTATGGATAACCAGATATGGCTCCTTACAGGACATAGCTGCTAATTCCGATACTCTTTTAGCCGAACAAATGGCTACTAGAAAAATCAATTTCCTGGTGAGAAGCACTAAGGAAATATGCTGTAATGGTTCAAATGGTTGTTTCTGTAGAACCGACAGAACCAAGTTTAGATCCCATGGACATATGGGAATATTAACCGGAGGACTAATACGCATCACTCCTTGTATAAAGGCTTTGACTAGTGAATGCGAAGCCAAGGGCCTTTGAAAAAATATTGACAAGGCCGAAATCTGACCTTTGATAGTACTCAAGGCAAGCTTCCTATCTACAGCCCATTGTAGGAAGTCCAGAATTCTACCTATTACATATTTACGTGGATGCCATTTCCTGGCCTCACACCAGGCGATGTACGCCTTCCAGATTCTATAGTAGATCTGCCTGGATACCGGTTTCCTGGCATTGATCATGGTAGACACCACAGCATTAGAGAGCCCTCTCCTTTTTAGAATGTGGGCTTCAATAGCCAGGCCGTCAAACCTAGGGCTGGTAAGGAAGGGTGGTATATCGGTCCCTGCGAAAGCAGGTCCGGACGATGTGGGAGGGTCCAAGGACTCCCCACAGACATTTTTACAATCTCCGCGTACCATGCTCTTCGGGGCCACGCTGGAGCCACCAGAATCACTGGTTTCTTTTCTACCCTGATTCTGCGGAGTAATCGAGGTAACAATTGTGGCGGTGGGAATGCATATATCAGCTTGAACTGATCCCAAGGGAACACTAGGGCATCCGAGCCGCACGCTAGGGGATCCCTTGTCCAAGAGACAAACCTGTCCACTTTCGTGTTGAACCTGGATGCTAGCAGATCTACATCCGGTGTTCCCCACCGCTGACATATTGTCCGGAAAACCTCGGGATGAAGGGACCATTCCCCTGGGCATAATTGTTGGCGACTTAGAAAGTCCGCCTTCCAATTCTCCACCCCTGGAATGAATACCGCAGATATGGCTGGGACATATCTTTCTGCCCATCTCAGGATGTAATTTACTTCCCTTTGGGCTGCACGACTCCTGGTGCCCCCCTGACGATTGATATATGCCACTGCTGTGGCATTGTCTGACTTAACTCTGACAGGGGACCCTTGGAGTTTGGATGTCCATGCTACTAGGGCATACCGGGCTGCTCGTATCTCTAAGAGATTGATGGGCAGGGCCTTTTCCGCATCCGACCATCTGCCCTGGAGAGACCATTGCTCCAGTACTGCTCCCCAGCCTAAAAGGCTGGCATCTGTAGTGACCACCTTCCAAGAAATCGGACTGAAGGATTTCCCTCTTTCCAGATTCCGGGGAACCAACCACCAACGGAGGCTTCTGCGAACGGAAGGGGACAAGGACATTGGTACGTCCAGAGCCTGAACTTTTTTGTTCCAGGCTGACAGTATGGCCCTTTGCAACTTCCTTGAATGGAATTGACCGTAGGGTACTGCTTCGAATGATGCCACCATTTTTCCCAGCAGCCTCATGCACAGGCGTATGGATGGCTGTCTTTTTGAACCCACTAAGTGGATCAAATCTCTCAAAGACGACCCCTTTTCTCGAGGCAAGAAAATTTTTCTCTGGTCTGAATCCAGCCTTAGCCCCAAGTATTCCAGACTTTTGACTGGTTTTTGGGGCTGACTTGTCTCGGTTGATAATCCAACCGTGATATTCCAGATACTTGATTGTCTCGTGAACAACCACTTCTAGTTTTTCCACTGAGTGGTCTATCAGCAACAAGTCGTCTAGATATGCCATTATCGTTACACCTCGTGTTCTTAGATTGGCCAATAATGGGGCCAGAATTTTTGTGAACACTCTTGGTGCTGTGGCCAGACCGAAGGGTAAGGCTCTGAACTGAAAATGGCGCCCTTCTATCGCAAAGCGTAGAAATTTTTGGTGGGCTGGAAAGATGGGGATGTGCAAATAAGCATCTTTGATGTCGATCGAGGCTAACCATTCCTCCCCTTGTAGGGCAGTGGCCACCGATCGGATCGACTCCATCCGGAAAGTCCTGATATGTAGGAATTTGTTTAGCCCTTTTAGATTTAATATGGGCCTCACGTCCCCGTTTGGCTTCGGAACTGTAAAGAGGTTTGAGTAAAACCCGAACCCCCATTCTTCCAGGGGGACCTCTATAATTACTGCTTGAAGCAATAATTGTTCCAGTGCCAACAGGAGGGATCCTCTCTTCTGGGGATCCCTTGGCACGTTCGACCTTATAAAGCGGGAAGGAGGGGAGTTTTTTAACTCCAATTTGTATCCCAGATTTACTGCGGAGAGCACCCATCTGTCTCGGATCGTGTCCCGCCAGGTTTCTGTGAACAACTGAAGTCTTCCCCCCACCCGATTGGGTGGGGGCAACCCTTCATGCATTTGACTTTGGGGGAGGTTTTGTACCTCTCCTGCTCCAGGGCTTCTTGTTACCCTGCAACTGTCCCTGATTTTTACCTCCGGGATTTGACCGGGGAGGCCGTCGGAACTGTTTCACAGCCGATGTCCTAGGGACTGGAGAAGCCGGCCTCTTAAAAGAGGGACCTCTAACTCTATTTTTGACCGGCAAGAGTGTACTTTTACCGCTGGAAATTCTCTGGATATACTTGTCCAGGTCTTCCCCGAATAAGCGCTCCCCATGGAATGGGAAGCTGACCAGCAATTTTTTACAGGGAGCTTCAGCAGACCAGTTTTTGAGCCATAGAAGCCTGCGCATATGTACTACAGACAGCGTAAGGCGGGAGGCCTGATGGATTGAATCCTTTATAGCGTCCACCGCAAAGCATAAGGCTCTAGGTAGATCAGCTAGAGCAAGAGCCTGCTGATCTGGCACGTCCCTTAAGACCTGTTTCAACTGATCCTTCACTGCTTGGCAGACCCCTATAGCTGCCACTGCTGGTTGTGTCACCAATCCTGCTGTAGAAAAAGCAGATTTCAATAAGGACTCCAATTTTTTATCTATTGGGTCCTTGAACATTTGGACATTTTCCACCGGACATGTCAGTGATTTATTCACACAAGAGATGGCTGCGTCCACTGTAGGGACCTTCCATTTTCTGACGAACTTATCCTCCATAGGATAGACCACCGGAAATCTCTTGGGGGGAGTAAATATTTTGTCAGGATGCTCCCAATCCTGGTAAATGAGCCCCTCCAGTAAAGGATGGATCGGAAAAGAACAAACAGTCTGGGGAGCTTTTAGCGACCCCAACGAGGAGACAGAAGAGGAGGATGGCTCCGCAAGTGGCATTTTAAATGCTGATCGGACCATATTAGTCAGGGACTGCACCCATAACCTCTCAGCATGTGATGCTGAGAACGGCTCCTCCACTGTTGATTCCTCTACAACTGAATCAACCTCATCCTGATCCCCCTCAGGTAGGTCGTTCTCTGTATGGGACTGTTGCTCTGTTAACAGGCACTCTGAGGGAGGAGACGGAGATCGAGCGCTTTTCTCCTGTGACAGGGAAGCAGCAATTAGTGCTGACAATCTCTCTTCCAGCCCTCCCAGAGCTGAGGAAAAAACCTCCTCTGTTACATACACAGGAGCAGGTGAACTGGGGACAGCCACAGTACCAGGTACTCCTGGGGGTGCCCTACGGTCACTAACCTCTGATTCTTCAGGGGAGACTGGTGCAGCCAAAGCATGCCCAAGATCCTCAGAGCCCGATGGAGACCCCCTATTCCTCCTGGAATTTCTAGTCCCGGAGTTTTTAGACGGCATATTCCTAAGCCACAAAGCTGAGGTATTCCAGCCGAAAATACACCAGTTACTGATAATAGTCTAGCATAAATGCTGCTATAATAAACAGTTGGTGTCTACTAATGTGCCTTTCTAGGGGATGCCTGTATCAACCGCTTGCTGTATGCCTTTAAATGTTGCCAGCTCTGTCTCTGTACTTCATAGCCAGCTTACTGCAATAATGTGGCTTTTTAAAAACCTGCTGGGACGCCCGCACATGCGCAGAAGCGCTGCGGCGCGCACAGAGCGTCATCCCCCAGGCCCCGCCCCTTTTTCCGGCCACCTCTATATATAGAGGCGCGTGCACGCGCACGCGCGCGGCCACGTGCGCCTCGGCGCTAATTTTCAAACATGGAAACCAGGGACAGGAGCCAGGGCCCCCTTTGCCGCAGGCCGGGGGATAGACGAACACTGCAACATGGCAGAGGAAACAGTTTCCTGTAGGAGAACTCACCAGCTGCCTGGACTTTGCTCTCTGAGAAGAAACTAGTCCATATGACAAGAAAAACATTCCACAGCGGCCTCTAGTGGACAAACACAGGTACCGCAGTTTAATATACTAAACATATATAAAAAAACATTCTTTTTTTTTTTTTTTTTTCTTGACCACCATTAAAAATTATTACATTTTTTTAGTAGTTACAGGCATGCACAGATATTAGCGGGAATACCGTTAGGTAACAGACAGAAAGACAAATTAGGCTTGGGGGTCCCCCAATAGAACCAAGTTCCTGGGGGCCCCCACTTACCTGTTCCCCGCCGCAGGACTTTGTTTGGTCCACAAAAGCCCAAACTTCACCTATCACGGCAGGCATTGTAATCAAACCTTCAGGGACCGGGTTCCCAAGGATTCCACTCCCCTGGACCTGTATAGCACCCTGCACAGAAAACATCTTGGTCGTGGGTATGACCAGAGCTCTGGATCCCAGGGTCCAGCTCTCCTAAGAGAAGCATTACAGGCAGAACCTTGCTCTTCTCTGCAAGGCCCGGGTACCGACCGTTTAGCTATGAAGCTTTTTTGGTCGGATCCGGAATAGCTTACTGAGGCCCAAAAGAACCTGTACGCAAGCTCAGTGAAAAACACATGTTTCTTCTTGGCCAACACCTTAGACACTGGCAAAAAAACTGAGGTGCTCCCGGATGGGAGGGGCTTATATAGGGGAGGGTACTTCCGGTTTTGGAAGTTGCCAGTGCCAGCACCTGACGGTAACTATATAACCCATTAGTAATGACTATGTCGCTCTGTGTCCCGTGATGTACGAGAAAGAAAGTGGCCTGGTCTTTGGCCAGCCAAATGGTCCGCGGCTTAAGTGGTTAAAAATACTTTTGGGTGTTTGCTTTCCAAAATCTGGTAATTTTGTGGTGTTTCTACTGGGTTGGCGCTCCACTGCCTCAAAATGTGATTGGTACAACTTTGTGTAAAAAAATATATATATTTTCTTTCCGCACTTTCCAAAAGCTTGTGGAAGAAAAATGAAATTTTCATAAGACTTACCATGCCTTTTGCAAAATACCTTGGGGTATTTACTTTCCAAACGTGGCTATTTTGTGGATGTTTCTATTGTCTTGACACTCCAGGGCCTCCAAACATGTCATAGATAGTGAGGAAATTAGATGCTTAATTTATGCCCCTTGAAAGCTTGAAGGTGCTCCTTGGATTTTAGGCCCCATTATTCAGCTAGGCTGCAAAAGCGTCTCACATACCCATATTCAGGAGGAATAACAGAATGTGTTTTGGGGTGTCATTTTATTTATCGCAGGTACTTATATAGCATATTCAATTCACGCAGCACTTTACATATGCATTGTACATTTACATCAGTCCCTACACTCAAGGAGCTTACAATCGAAGGTCCGTAACTCACATTCATACATACACATACTAGGGGAAATTTAGACAGGATCCAATTAACCTATCAGCATGTCTTTGGAGTGTGGGAGGAAACCAGAGTACCTGGAGGAAACCCATGCAGGCACAGGGAGAACATGCAAACTCCAGGCAGGTAGTGTCGTGGGTGGTATTTGAACTAACAGCTCTTTTGCTGCTAGGTAAAAGTGCTAACCTCTAAACCACTATGCTGCCAAATTTTAAGTATGCACATGCTATGTGTGAGATATATGGTAGGTAGGCAGGAACTCTGATGCAATTTTTATGCCCCTTGAAATCCTTCAGGTGCTCCTTGAATTTTGGGCCCCTCTAAACATCTCAGCAGTGAAAATATCTCACACACGTGGTATCTCCATACCTAAGAGGAGTAGCAGAATGTTTTTTGGGGTGTAAAGCCGTGTACACACGATCGGTTTTACTGATGAAAACAGTCTGATGGACTGTTTTCATCGGACGAACCGATCGTGTATGGGCCCCATCTGTCTTTTTTCCATCGGTGTGAAAAAAATAGAACATGTTTTAAATTTATCCGATGGGGGAAAAAAAAACGATAGCAAAATCCCATCGTCTGTGTGGAAATCCATCGGATAAAAAACCCACGCATGCTCAGAATCAAGTCGACGCATGCTCAGAAGCATTGAACTTAATTTTTCTCGGCTCATCGGAGTGTTTTACGTCACCGCGTTTGAAACGGTCGGTTTTTTGACTGATGGTGTGTGGGCAAGACTGATGGAAGACAGTTTCATCGGATTTCCGATGGAAAAAAAACATCGGATTAGAATCCATAGGATATCCGATCGTGTGTACACGGCTTAATTGTTAATATGCCAATGCTGTGTGTGAGATTTAACGTGTTAATGACAACTTCGTAAAAAAAAAAAAAAAAAATTACTTTCATAATTTTGGCAAAAAGATTATAACTTCAAATAACTAACCATGCCCCTGATGATGTCAGATGTGACGAAACGGCGTAGGGCGACACGCACATGCACTGCGCACGCGCGAATGGTCTTTGACAGAAACTCGGAGCAATTTACTTCCTTGCAAGGATTTTCTCTTTTATTATTTTATGCATATAGGAGAACTGTACTTTCTCTTGTACATTTTTTTTAATCGAATTAAAACTTCCTTGATGAACTCTTCACTATGCAAAGTTCTTTTTTCTTTTTTGGATTTCGTTTCATCTGCTGAGGATTATTCACTCTGATTCATCAAGAGTGTTTCCCATTTCTGGATTGGATCAGCTGTGCAGACACGTCTCTGGAGACTCACCTACTGTGAATGGAGTGTTCCCACTGCAGTCTTCCTGCCTCCCATGGAGTGAACATCACTCTGCTAAGCTTGTTTTGACCCCCCTGAGAAGGGCGGTCACAGGCTGTTTGGTAAGCCTTCATTTCTCACTTTGGTGGCGGGATCTTCACTTATTGTTGGAATAATATCTACCAGTTTTATTGGATATTTTCTCTGTGGAACTTTCATCATCCAATTAGAGGGAAGACCCACTACACATTCAATTATTCGCTCTCCACGTGCATTTATGAACTTTATTTGTTTATTTGTGCTGTTTACTTGTGTTTTTGATACTTTTTTCACTTATTTAATTCACTGTATAGACATACACAGTTTTTTTTTCCAGCGCTACACTATTTTGTATACCCATTTTTGTTTGTACCTTATATCAAGTTTTTTTTTGGTGTTAGCAGCAGGTTTCCTTAAGGGACTTATTCATTTATTTATTACTTCACATTATTTTGCACCTAGCGCAAATTTTTCTTTTTAAAATAACTAACCATGCCTCTTACTAAATACAACGTACAGTCTACATTTTAAAAATGGGTAATTTGGGGGTTTATTTACTCTGACCTGGCATGTTAGGGCCTCAAGAAATGAGATAGGCAATCAGAACATCAGGATTGATCAATTTTCAAAAATACAGTACATACCATAGTTTGTAGACTCCTAACTTTCACAAAGCCTAAATAATATACACCTATTTGTTTTGTTTTTTCAACAAATACATCTTGGTCTAAATTTATGAAGACAGATTATTTATTTGCAAAGTTTTATAACATAAACAAAGAAAACAATATTTTTGTCTTTTTTCTTCTTTAGCAAAAAATAAAAAAGCCCAGTGGTGATTAAATATCACCAAAAGAAAGCTCTATGTGTCTCCAAAAAAAAATGAAAACAAATTAATTTGGGTATAGTGTTGCATAAGTAATTGTCATTCAAAATGTAACAGCACCGAAAACTGAAAAATGGCCTGGACTGGAAGGGGTTTAACATGCTGGTTGTTAGTGCCTGTATCCTGCTGGGGAAATTCCTCTTTTAGGAATTACAGCAAAAATTGGGAAGAAATCTCAAAGGGAGAGTAAATGTCCCTATTTATAGATTTCCCTTCATTCCCAGTTTTGGCTTTAAATATCCTTTAATTATGTTACTTTATTCCTTTTATTCTTAGTTGTTTCATATCTTTTACAAAAAATAAAAAATAAGTTAAACTGTCTTAAATTGCCAATAAATGTAGTGCAATTTGTTGGGTACTGTTCCATATAAATTCACATAAAACAGATTTGGCGTAATTATGAATAATCTAACACCTACAGTCTAAATTCCCTTTAAAAAATATCATTAGTGTTTTTTGTTTGTCTAGAAGAAAATTGTGGTCTTTTCTTGTAATGGTCATTAGATGGTCTTTTGTACTCAGACAGAAGTTTGTAACAAGACTTACAGCTCAGTTAATGACAAAATCTGTGTTAAGATCCTAGCATGCTAGAAACAAAATAAAAAATAAATCAGAATATTATTGAGTTTCATGGGCAGCTGGGCATACTCTACGCTCGCCTGTTAATATAGTAGCCTCAGTAACTGTAGACCAGACCTGGGCAAATAGCGGCCAGTTTGCCACATCCGGCCCTTTGCCTCTCCCTGTGTGGACTGCAATGCCTCTAGTGTCTGTATTCCTCTCTGCACCCATCTGTTTGGAAGCTGAGGGCTTAGAGAGGCATTCTGACAGATGTCAGTGGTCATACTGTGTAGTATAGGCAGAACTGCAGGAAGAGAGCCGGAGATGCTGATTGGCAGAGCAGGGAAGCAATGAGAAAGTCTTCCACTGATGCGTTTCATCTAGGTTATCCTCCTTCCCTTAACAGCAGGTATCCAACACAGTCTGTTTGCAGCTGCACATCAAGGCTGGCCATTGATTTATTTTACTTTTGTTTTTTTGTTTGACATATTGACTTCTGTACAACCAACCTGCCCATACATGGATTGAAAGTCGACTGGTCCCTGCTGAATCAGCCAAATTTCATCCATGTATGGCCAGCTTAAAGCACTTGTAAATCCTTACATATACCCAGTGAAGTGACTGGCCACAGGTGATACACAGAGATGAAACAAATCTTCATACATACGTTGTACCTGATTATCTGTAGTCTTCTCTTCTCTACATCCGTCCAAAGGACAACATTTATAAAGCTTGCCTGAACTGTGACAAAAAAGGGCATGGAGAGCTGAAATGACACACTGCAAAGCTCAGTAAGGAGAGTTTTGACAGCTGATTGGAGGGGAGGAACATGTCCCTCCTTCACACAGCACACAGGAACAGAGTTGAGGATGTCAATCAGCTGAAGCTCCCTCCCCGTCACCTTTTTTTCTCTTGGTGTCAGGTAAACTTGTCAGAAATGATTTATGCTGACAGGAGAGGAATGAAGCAGCAGACAGAAATGACACTTAGGGGTTTATTTACTAAAGGCAAATCCACTTTGCACTACAACTGCACTTGGAAGTGCAGTCGCTGTAGATCTGAGGAGGACAAGCAAGGAAAATAAAAAAAAGCATTTTTGCTTGTACATGAGTGGATGATAAAATCAGCAGAGCTTGCCCTCATTACAGATCTTCCCCTCAGATCTACCACAACTGAACTTCAATGTGCACTTCCAAGTGCATTTGCAGTGCACTTGTAGTGCAAAGTGAATTTGCCTTTAGTAAATCAACCCCTTAGTGCTCTTAATTGAGGCAAGTACATCTATAGAGGAATATGTTCATATTTCATGTTGAGGTTTACAACGACTATAAGGCTCAAGGCAGAATTAAGTTCAACCTATACTCACTCAACCTTCCACAAGAGACCCAACGTCTCGTGGTCCCTTGGGAAAATTTATTGCCCACCCCTGTTGTAGAGAGTGTCACCTTTGTATAGGAATGACTCACAGTGGTGATCTTTACTGCCACACATCCTGTCTTTACAGTATTCACAAAAATGACTGAGCAATGCATAGGCTGATAACAAATACAAAGAGAATTCCAGCCTTCCCTTCAGTCTTGCACAGTTGTACAGGCTCTTCTGCTCTACTGAAATAGCTTACTCTGAGTTCACTGTACACTGTGAGCTTCTCACAATGTGTATTAAAAGCTGCAGCAAGTCAGTACCTGCCTCATTTCCAGGCTAGAGAACATTCAGCATCATCCAACCTGACTGGCCCTGACCCACCCCTTTCATTAACTGGATTTCAGTTCTTTTTAATTACATGTGGCCAATGACATGCACATGCAACTTACCAAGGAACGTACACTTCTCCAGACCAGGCTTACATTCACCCATCAAGGCATTTGGATATTTGCATAACTCCTCCGAAGAGCCAGCCCAATGCTTGCATCAGGGCTGAAGGCTCTTAGGAGGAATACTATGGCAGGGTCCTGTGAAGTTTACAGGAAGCTATGTACCACTCCCTGCCATCTCAGCCAATCAGGAGTGAGAGACCCGGGAGAGCCTTGAGTCTTGTGCACATCGCTGGTTCGAGATTGGGCTTAGGTAAGTATTAGGGGGCTAAGGGGGGATCTGCACACTGAAGGTTTTTAACCTTCTTGCATTGAATGCATGAAGGTAAAAAAAACTTCAGTCTTTACAACCACTTTAAAGCACATTTCAACCCTCTTATTGTATTACTGCATATTTTTTGCTTACTTTAAGCAGCTTCTTTTAAAAAATCCTGTGCTGCCACAGACCCTGGACCATGACACTGAGGGCTAGTTCACTCGGGTGTACTACAGCAGACAGAGTGCGTTTGGGGCTATGCAACTGTAGCGCCCTGCTCCTATTGAGTAGGAGCTATGTTTAAATTTAAGTTATCTGAGCTGTAGTTTGGCTCAGAATGATTGTGTTAAATTTCTGGTTTCTGTTCCAGTCCAGCTGTGTTGCGCATTTTCCACTTGACTGTAGGTGTCCCGGTCACCACAGGTCAAGGTTGTAAATGCAGCAGGCTGGGTGTATTGAGTATTCTTTACCCAGAAGTAGCCCAGTGGCCCGAGGCTTCGTTATTGATAGTAGGCCCAGGAGTTTCTGGGGCCTACTGGTCCGGGGGTGGTCCTGTGCTGTCTTGCCTGCGGGAAGAATCTCAGCAATTGGAGAAACCAGGGGAGGACTTTTCTCAGAGAGGATTGAGTGAAAGAGCTGGTATCTCAGGAAGAGCCTGGAGACTCAATTGGAGGACGCATCCCGGCTAGGGTGACCACATTTCCAAACTACCATTCAGGGACACCCCCTCTTCCCAAAAATCAGCTTGTGCTGTAACGGATCACAGCACAGTGATTGGACACAAGAGGCAGGATTTATGATTTCTCCAATCACAAGCAGGGGGCAGGGATTGTGCTCCTCCAGGCATTCCCGGCCAGGGCAAGTACTGTAAGTGAGTAAAGCAGTGATGTGGCGGCCTTTTTTGGGGACATCAGATTGGCCCGGGGGGTAGCTGTGTCAGTTTCATTCCGGGACACTGTATTATCCTGGAATGAAGATGCCCGGGACAGACCCGCAAAATGCGGGACTGTCACAGGCAATCCGGGACACGTGGTCACCCTAATCCCGGCCCATCTACCTCACAGTGTTGCCGGCTTGGCTGAAAGAAACTGGTACTGTGTGACTGTACTTAGACTTTGCAAAAGTTCTGGATCATACAATCCTGTGGCAGAGGATTGCGCATAGACTATGTGTATTCTTCAAGTCTGTGGCAGAGACTTTTGACTGAGCACCGCACCGGCTGCTAGGTCAGTGAGAGAGGCCTATCGGGTGGTTGCTAGATCCTGGGTGGAAACTGTTTGTCCTCTGGATCAAGAGAAGTACCCGTGATCCGCAAGTACAAGGTACCTGAATCTCCCCTAACCCTCCATCCCTCTAACTGACTTTGTTGAATAAAACCATTGGAAAAGAGACTGTGTGTAGGTGCTGACATCTGTGAACAACTCTTCAATGGGACCCCTATGACGGACAAGGTGGAACAGTAAGGTAATAGCAAAGACCCAAAATTAAACCAGCATCTCTTGTGGGGGTAGTGCTACACACCTGTCCGTGCAGCCCCTGCATCCCAATTGACATGAATGGGTCTGCCCCAATGCAAGGAACACCTGTAGCACGCCTGTGTGAATGAGGCCTTAGACAAATGGCTTTTCGAACACTGCTCTATCAACATTGCTCTTGTTCCTTGAGCAGAACTGTTGATAATAGCAGAGTTCATGGAAGGTAGCCTGTCGCAGAGCTGGGTTGCTGCTTGTGTGTGTAAATAGTATGAGTCTGTAGTGCTGCCAGTAAAGTTTTTTTTTTAAACCATTGCTGGAGCACTGAGCAGAGAAAAAAGGGAAAAGGGGGATTTTCAGTTACTATAGATGCAGCATTACCTGATACATTAAGAGAGTAAATATATCTAAGCACAAGAACACAAATGGAATGTATATGGCATCTTACCAGTCCCTATATGTGGTGGTTGCATTGGTTTTCTTTTTACAGGCTTTTCGGCATTAATTTCACCTAGTGATCCTGGCAACAACACACTTACTAAACTAAAGAATTTATACTCACCTTCCCAGCGGTCCCACACCAGCGGTCTTCGGACACTTTCATTGACTGGTGTGGCATGATGTCACTACTGCACATAGGGTGACCACATTTTTAAACTACTATTCAGGGACACCCCCCCTTCCCAAAAATCAGCTTGTGCTATAACGAATCACAGCACAGTGATTGGACACAAGAGGTGGGATTTATGATTTTTCCAATCACAAGCAAGGGGCGGGGATTGTGCTCCTCCAGGCATTCCCGGCCAGGACAAGTACTGTCAGTGAGTAAAGCAGTGATTTGGCAGCCTTTTTGGGGGCACTCCGGGACACGTGGTCACCCTAACTGCACATGCGCATGAGATTGCCATGGATTACTGGCACTTTAAAATGGAATCTGGAATGGAGGTAATGTGCATACTCTAAAAGGGGAAGAGTATGCACTGCCTACTGTTCTACTATATATGCCTGCATAACATGAGGAGTATGAAAGCACTGCAGGCTCCATATCACTGACCTGTCTACTGCCTACTTGTTGAAGTATTAGGAAATTTCATCAATCCATAATATTTTATCTCTCACTGAAAAATCACACTACACGCCACCTCTTTCTGTGGCTTGAAAGATTACCACTAGGAAAAAAAATACAGTAAAACCTTGGTTTGAGAGTAACTTGATTTGAGAGCGTTTTGCAAGACAAGCAACATGTTTTAATGAATTTTGACTTGATACACAAGCGATGTCTTGATATACAAGTAGCGTCACATCACAAAAGAGTAGTGATGAGCCGAACACCCCCGGGTTCGGTTCGCACCAGAACCCGCGAACGGACCGAAAGTTCGTACGAACATTAGAACCCTATTAAATACAATGGATGCGAACGTTCGAATTCTAAAGTGCTAATTATAACAACTATTATGCATGTTATTGTCCTAAAAAGGGTTTGGGAACCCGGGTTCTGCACCAGGGGACATGTATCAATGCAAAAAGAAGTTTTAAAAACGGTCGTTTTTCGGGAGCAGTCATTTTAATGATGCATAAAGTGAAAAAAAAAAAGTCAAATATTCCTTTAAATATCGTACCTGGGGGGTGTCTAAAGTATGCCTGTGAAGTGCCACGTGTTTCCCGTGTTTAGAACTGTCCCTGCACAAAATGACACTTCTAAAGGAAAAAAAAGCCATTTAAAACTGCTTGCGGCTTTAATGTAATGTCTGGTCCCGGTAATATGGATGAAAATCTTTAAGAAAAATGGCATAGCTACCCCATGACCCCCCCCCCCCCACCCCAGCCCATTACCAGCCCCTTTGGGTCTTGTATGGATATTAAGGGGAGCCCCGCACATAAAATAAAAAAGGCCCTATATACTCTGAACAGCCGTATACAGGCGGTGCATACAAGACAGGGACTGTAGGTTTGTTCTTATGTAGAATCTGTTTGTAATTTTGAACAGGTACATTGTTTAAGTGTAGCTCCAGCCCAAAAATCTATTTTTAAACTTTTTGGAAAACATAGGTAAGGGTTATCACCCCTGTAACATTTGTTTTGCTGTCTGTGCCCCTGTTCAGAACATTTCACCTCACTTTCCGTCCCAATGACAACTGTTTTTGAAATGTGGTGTTTTTCTTGAAACAAGGATTGCTGATAAAGCATCAGTACAGAGGAGACACCTTTCTCCCATATTAATTCTTACAGGAGAGAATTTTCCTTCCTAGGGGTAGATTTCCTCTCACTTCCTGTTGTCTTCTTGCGTTTGCAAGTAGGAGTCGTTTGTAAGTTGGATGTTTGAAAGTAGGGACCTGCCGTAGATACTCTGCAGAAATAGGCCCCTTAGTTGTTGGTGTTGGCACAACACTGTAAGCACTCACAGTTACTCTTGGTTGGTGCTGGAACGCCCTGCTGTCAACTATTATATCAGGAATTGTAATTACATATAATTGTTGAACAGTGGTAGTAAAAATTGGGCCTTTGATGGTGGTGCTGGTGCCACAACACTGTAAGCCCTGACAGTTACTCTTGGTGGGTGCAGCAATGGGCCCTGCTGTGAATTATTAGATCAAGAATTGTAATTGCATGCCCCTGTTGAACAGGGGCTGAAAAATTGGGCCTTTGGTGGTGGTGGTGGTGTTGACACAACACTGTAAGCCCTCAGAGTTACTCTTGGTGGGTGCAGGAATGGGCCCTGCTGTGAATTATTAGATCAAGAATTGTAATTACATGCCCCTGTTGAACAGGGGCTGAAAAATTGGGCCTTAGGCACTGGTGGGACAACACTACAACCCCTCACAGATACTGTACTTGGAGCACAGCAATGAGCCCTGTTGCAAAGTATTGCTTCAAAAATTGTAATGACACGCCCCTGTTAAACAGGGGCTGAAAAATTGGGCCTTAGGCACTGGTGCCACAACACTCCAACCCCTCACAGATACTGTACTTGGAGCACAGCAATGAGCCCTATGGCAAATTATTGCTAAAAAAATTGTAATTACACGCCCCTGTAAAACAGGGGCTGAAAAATTGGGCCTTAGCCACTGGTGGCGGCACCCATAAACAAAAATGATCTTCCAAGCTATCATCATCAATCGTATCATTGAGGACTCGGAGGAGGAGGATAGCCAGTCAACATAACAGCACAGACACTCAGCATCAGCATCAGTCTTGAAGGGATGTGACATGTTAAAATCAATTAGTCTGTTATATCAGCATCAGGTGTGTGGTAGCTGGTGGTGATCCAAGACTGGTTCATCTTGATGAAAGTCAGTCGATCAACCGAGTCGGTGGACAGGCGCACCCTGTGATCCGTGACAAATCCTCCAGCAGCACTGAATGTGCGTTCCGAAAGAACGCTGGATGCAGGACAGGCCAGTAGCTCAATTGCATACTGTGCAAGCTCTGGCCAGTGATCCATCCTCAAGACCCAGTAAGCCAGAGGATTTTCGGTGGGGAAGGTGTCCAAGTCTGACCTTGCCCCTAGATATTCCTGCACCATGTTTATCAGACGCTGGCGATGGTTGCTGGAACCAATCATACTTTGGGGCTGCGGACTAAAGAATTGTCTGAACGCATCGGTCAGACGGCCACCTTCCCCACCGCTCCTTCTTTGACTGGCCGAAGCCTCAGCAACTCGTTGTCCTGGACCAGGAGTTTATAACCTCCCAGTCTCTGAGAACGCGTTGCACAGACCTTTCTGCAAGGCCTCCCGGAGTTGTCTCATCCTCTGCTCCCTCTGCGACGGTAACATAAGGTCCGCAACCTTACCCTTGTACCATGGATCAAGGAGAGTGGCCAGCCAGTAATGGTCCCTCTCCTTGATCCGAAGAATACGAGGATCCTTCCGCAGACTTTGCAGGATCAGGGAGGCCATGCAGCGTAGGTTTGCTGAGGCATTCGCTCCGGAGTCCTCTGGGTCACTAAGGACGACATGATCCGCAGTCACCTCCTCCCAGCCACGTACAAGTCCACTGGTTTCTTGGGACTGTAAATCATCCCTAAAAGACTGCTGCTGATGATGCTGAGTGCCAGCCTCCACCTCCATGCTGACACAATCCTCCTCCTCCTCCTCCTCCTCCTCCTCTTCCTCTTCCTGTGCGATGGGTGGGACAGAAGGAACACTGTCTGGGTAAAGGGGGCCTTGAGAGGCAAGGAAGTCCTCCTCTTCCTGCCTCTGTTCTGCCTCAAGTGCCCTGTCCATTATTCCACGCAGCGTGTGCTCCAACAGGTGGACAAGAGGTACAGTGTCACTGATGCATGCACTGTCACTGCTCACCATCCTCGTGGCCTCCTCAAATGGTGCCAGGACAGTGCATGCATCCCTGATCATGCCCCACTGGCGTGGAGAAAAAAAAACAAGCTCCCCTGACCCTGTCCTGGTGCCGTAGTCGCACAGGTACTCATTGATGGCCCTCTGCTGCGTGTGCAGCCGCTGCAGCATGGCCAACGTTGAGTTCCACCTGGTGGGCATGTCACATATAAGGCGGTTCTTGGGCAGGTTCAACTCCTTTTGCAGCTCAGCCAGGCGAGCACTGGCATTATAAGATCTGCGGAAATGCACACAGACTTTCCTGGCCTGCCTCAGGACATCCTGTAAGCCCGGGTACCTGCCCAAGAACCGCTGCACCACCAGGTTAAGGACGTGAGCCACACAGGGCACATGGGTCAGTTGTCCCTGTCGGAGGGCGGAGAGGAGGTTGGTGCCATTGTCGCAAACCACCATTCCTGGCTTAAGCTGGCGTGGCGTCAACCACCTCTCGGCCTGGCCCTGCAGAGCAGACAGGACCTCTGCCCCAGTGTGGCTTCTGTCCCCCAAACACACCAGCGCAAGCACGGCATGGCATCTTTTTGCCTGCGTACTTGCGTAGCCCCGTGAACGGCTACGGAGCACCGCTGGTTCATAGGACAAACCACAGGAAGAGGCCATGGAGGAAGAAGAAGAGGAGGGGGTGGAGGAGAGAGGTGTGTCACAACCAGTAGTAGCATTTTGGAGGCGTGGCGGTGGGACAACCTCCAACACTACTGCACCTTGTCCTGCATCCTTCCCAGCTGCCAAAAGAGTGACCCAATGGGCCGTGAAAGAAAGGTAACGTCCCTGTCCATGCCTGCTGGACCATGAGTCAGCGGTAATATGCACCTTACCGCTGACCGCCCTGTCCAGCGAGGCCAAGACATTGCCTTCCACATGCCGGTAGAGAGCCGGAATAGCCTTCCGTGAGAAAAAGTGGCGTTTGGGAACCTGCCACTGAGGAACCGCACATTGCACAAACTCACGGAAGGGGGCCGAGTCTACCAACTGAAAAGGCAGCAGTTGAAGCGCTAGCAATTTAGCCAAGCTAGCATTCAACCGCTGGGCATGTGGATGGCTGGGAGTGAACTTCTTTCGACGGTCCAGCAGCTGGGGCAGGGAAATTTGCCTGCTAGAATCGGACGTCGGTGTACTGCTAGCAGAGTGGCCGCAAGTACTTGGCTGTGACACACCTAATTCTACACCTTCATTCCTCTCAGTGCATGTTTCAGAGAGGACTGAAGTTATAGTGGGGTTGGAAATCCCAGCTGATGCGGTGCAAGGAGAGGTCCGCTTTGTTCTTTGGTGTGGGTCTTTGAGGTAGGCTTGCCAACGAGCTGCATGGCAGGTCAACATATGTCTGGTCAGGCATGTGGTACCCAAGCGGCTGATGTTTTGGCCACGCGATATACGCTTGAGACATATGTTGCAAACAGCAGCTGTGCGATCTGATGCACTAGCCTCAAAAAAGGCCCACACCAAGGAACTTTTTGAATGACGGGCAGAGGCAGCGCCCTGCACAGGTGGAGCTCTGCGGTGTGATTCCGTCGGTGTACTGCCCTTACGCTGGCCACCAAAGGGCATCCTGTCTCGTTGGAGATGTGCCTCCTCCTCATCCTCCTCCTCCTCTCTCCTATTAGGCACCCACGTGGAGTCAGTGACCTCATCATCCCCTCCCTCCTCATCACTGGAGCCAATCTGGCAGTATGCTGCAGCTGCTGGAACATGACTGCCAGATTGGTGTCCTTCTTGAGCATCCCCTCTGTCTGCTCTCACCCTACTGCCTTCCTGTAGCTGGGTTTCATCATCAGACCCTTCGAAACGCTGGGCATCCTCCTGGAGCATGTACCCAACACTGTGCTCAAACAGTTCGGGGGACTCCTCAGGAGGAGGACATGGTGGGTCTAGGGAAGGAGTGACTGATGATGAGTCTGACATTGATACCAGGGAAGAGGACGCTTTGGCAGCTGCTTTGCCAGTACCCTGAGCCTGGGTGAGAGAGGATGAGGAGGAGGAGGAGGGCTTGGTCATCCACTCTACCAAGTCTTCGGCATGATGTGGCTCAACATGTCCAGCTGCCGAAAAGAAGGACAAGTGTGTCCCATGGCCATGTGCTGATAACAATGCACCGCGTCCACGACCAGCACTGTTGCCCCCAGACACAGAGCCTGCTTGCCCTCTTTTATTGCCTCCTGACTGTCTGCCTCTCCTTGTTTGCCTTCCAGACATTCTAATAGATGGCCTGCAGGGAGATGGGAAAAAAGCAATAAGGGCTACCTTCAGGTGTCCTTCTCTGTCCCTTGAAACAAGGACTTGCACAGTGAAAGAAACTGACACTCTCCCTACCTACAGTTTTCTGTCCCTAGAAAAAATGTTTTTTTTAAGCACAATATAGCACAAGGAGAATTCACTCACTGTCCTTCCAGGTCCCTAGAAACAAGGACTTACACAGTGAAAGAAACTGACACTCTCCCTACCTACAGTTTTCTGTCCCTAGAAAAAATGTTTTTTTTAAGCACAATATAGCACAAGGAGAATTCACTCACTGTCCTTCCAGGTCCCTAGAAACAAGGACTTGCACAGTGAAAGAAACTGACACTCTCCCTACCTACAGTTTTCTGTCCCTAGAAAAAATGTTTTTTTTAAGCACAATATAGCACAAGGAGAATTCACTCACTGTCCTTCCAGGTCCCTGGAAACAAGGACTTGCACAGTGAAAGAAACTGACACTCTCCCTACCTACAGTTTTCTGTCCCTAGAAAAAATGTTTTTTTTAAGCACAATATAGCACAAGGAGAATTCACTCACTGTCCTTCCAGGTCCCTAGAAACAAGGACTTACACAGTGAAAGAAACTGACACTCTCCCTACCTACAGTTTTCTGTCCCTAGAAAAAATGTTTTTTTTAAGCACAATATAGCACAAGGAGAATTCACTCACTGTCCTTCCAGGTCCCTAGAAACAAGGACTTGCACAGTGAAAGAAACTGACACTCTCCCTACCTACAGTTTTCTGTCCCTAGAAAAAATGTTTTTTTTAAGCACAATATAGCACAAGGAGAATTCACTCACTGTCCTTCCAGGTCCCTAGAAACAAGGACTTGCACAGTGAAAGAAACTGACACTCTCCCTACCTACAGTTTTCTGTCCCTAGAAAAAATGTTTTTTTTAAGCACATTATAGCACAAGGAGAATTCACTCACTGTCCTTCCAGGTCCCTAGAAACAAGGACTTGCACAGTGAAAGAAACTGACACTCTCCCTACCTACAGTTTTCTGTCCCTAGAAAAAATGTTTTTTTTAAGCACAATACAGCACAAGGAGAATTCACTCACTGTCCTTCCAGGTCCCTAGAAACAAGGACTTGCACAGTGAAAGAAACTGACACTCTCCCTACCTACAGTTTTCTGTCCCTAGAAAAAATGTTTTTTTTAAGCACAATATAGCACAAGGAGAATTCACTCACTGTCCTTCCAGGTCCCTAGAAACAAGGACTTGCACAGTGAAAGAAACTGACACTCTCCCTACCTACAGTTTTCTGTCCCTAGAAAAAATGTTTTTTTTAAGCACAATATAGCACAAGGAGAATTCACTCACTGTCCTTCCAGGTCCCTAGAAACAAGGACTTGCACAGTGAAAGAAACTGACACTCTCCCTACCTACAGTTTTCTGTCCCTAGAAAAAATGTTTTTTTTAAGCACAATATAGCACAAGGAGAATTCACTCACTGTCCTTCCAGGTCCCTAGAAACAAGGACTTGCACAGTGAAAGAAACTGACACTCTCCCTACCTACAGTTTTCTGTCCCTAGAAAAAATGTTTTTTTTAAGCACACTATAGCACAAGGAGAATTCACTCACTGTCCTTCCCAGTCCCTAGAAACAAGGACTTGCACAGTGAAAGAAACTGACACTCTCCCTACCTACAGTTTTCTGTCCCTAGAAAAAATGTTTTTTTTAAGCACAATATAGCACAAGGAGAATTCACTCACTGTCCTTCCAGGTCCCTAGAAACAAGGACTTGCACAGTGAAAGAAACTGACACTCTCCCTACCTACAGTTTTCTGTCCCTAGAAAAAATGTTTTTTTTAAGCACAATATAGCACAAGGAGAATTCACTCACTGTCCTTCCAGGTCCCTAGAAACAAGGACTTGCACAGTGAAAGAAACTGACACTCTCCCTACCTACAGTTTTCTGTCCCTAGAAAAAATGTTTTTTTTAAGCACACTATAGCACAAGGAGAATTCACTCACTGTCCTTCCCAGTCCCTAGAAACAAGGACTTGCACAGTGAAAGAAACTGACACTCTCCCTACCTACAGTTTTCTGTCCCTAGAAAAAATGTTTTTTTTAAGCACAATATAGCACAAGGAGAATTCACTCACTGTCCTTCCAGGTCCCTGGAAACAAGGACTTGCACAGTGAAAGAAACTGACACTCTCCCTACCTACAGTTTTCTGTCCCTAGAAAAAATGTTTTTTTTAAGCACAATATAGCACAAGGAGAATTCACTCACTGTCCTTCCAGGTCCCTAGAAACAAGGACTTACACAGTGAAAGAAACTGACACTCTCCCTACCTACAGTTTTCTGTCCCTAGAAAAAATGTTTTTTTTAAGCACAATATAGCACAAGGAGAATTCACTCACTGTCCTTCCAGGTCCCTAGAAACAAGGACTTGCACAGTGAAAGAAACTGACACTCTCCCTACCTACAGTTTTCTGTCCCTAGAAAAAATGTTTTTTTTAAGCACAATATAGCACAAGGAGAATTCACTCACTGTCCTTCCAGGTCCCTAGAAACAAGGACTTACACAGTGAAAGAAACTGACACTCTCCCTACCTACAGTTTTCTGTCCCTAGAAAAAATGTTTTTTTTAAGCACAATATAGCACAAGGAGAATTCACTCACTGTCCTTCCAGGTCCCTAGAAACAAGGACTTGCACAGTGAAAGAAACTGACACTCTCCCTACCTACAGTTTTCTGTCCCTAGAAAAAATGTTTTTTTTAAGCACAATATAGCACAAGGAGAATTCACTCACTGTCCTTCCAGGTCCCTAGAAACAAGGACTTGCACAGTGAAAGAAACTGACACTCTCCCTACCTACAGTTTTCTGTCCCTAGAAAAAATGTTTTTTTTAAGCACAATATAGCACAAGGAGAATTCACTCACTGTCCTTCCAGGTCCCTGGAAACAAGGACTTGCACAGTGAAAGAAACTGACACTCTCCCTACCTACAGTTTTCTGTCCCTAGAAAAAATGTTTTTTTTAAGCACAATATAGCACAAGGAGAATTCACTCACTGTCCTTCCAGGTCCCTAGAAACAAGGACTTACACAGTGAAAGAAACTGACACTCTCCCTACCTACAGTTTTCTGTCCCTAGAAAAAATGTTTTTTTTAAGCACAATATAGCACAAGGAGAATTCACTCACTGTCCTTCCAGGTCCCTAGAAACAAGGACTTGCACAGTGAAAGAAACTGACACTCTCCCTACCTACAGTTTTCTGTCCCTAGAAAAAATGTTTTTTTTAAGCACAATATAGCACAAGGAGAATTCACTCACTGTCCTTCCAGGTCCCTAGAAACAAGGACTTGCACAGTGAAAGAAACTGACACTCTCCCTACCTACAGTTTTCTGTCCCTAGAAAAAATGTTTTTTTTAAGCACAATATAGCACAAGGAGAATTCACTCACTGTCCTTCCAGGTCCCTAGAAACAAGGACTTGCACAGTGAAAGAAACTGACACTCTCCCTACCTACAGTTTTCTGTCCCTAGAAAAAATGTTTTTTTTAAGCACACTATAGCACAAGGAGAATTCACTCACTGTCCTTCCCAGTCCCTAGAAACAAGGACTTGCACAGTGAAAGAAACTGACACTCTCCCTACCTACAGTTTTCTGTCCCTAGAAAAAATGTTTTTTTTAAGCACAATATAGCACAAGGAGAATTCACTCACTGTCCTTCCAGGTCCCTAGAAACAAGGACTTGCACAGTGAAAGAAACTGACACTCTCCCTACCTACAGTTTTCTGTCCCTAGAAAAAATGTTTTTTTTAAGCACAATATAGCACAAGGAGAATTCACTCACTGTCCTTCCAGGTCCCTGGAAACAAGGACTTGCACAGTGAAAGAAACTGACACTCTCCCTACCTACAGTTTTCTGTCCCTAGAAAAAATGTTTTTTTTAAGCACAATATAGCACAAGGAGAATTCACTCACTGTCCTTCCAGGTCCCTAGAAACAAGGACTTACACAGTGAAAGAAACTGACACTCTCCCTACCTACAGTTTTCTGTCCCTAGAAAAAATGTTTTTTTTAAGCACACTATAGCACAAGCACAAAACACACTGACACTCTCCCTACCTATCCTTCTCTTTCCCTAAACTAAAGGAATCCAGGTTAAGCAAGAAAGAAATAAAAGTCACTGTCCCTGCCTATGCTGCTCTATCCCTGCTCCGGAACACACTACACTAGGCCGCCGTGCTGGCGGCCTTTTATAGTGTGGGGCGTGTTCTAAACACCCTCAGCAATAATTGGCCACAGGCATCCTGCCTGTGGCCAATCATTGCTCTCCTCGCTGCCGGCGCTGTGATTGGCCAAGCATGCGGGGTCACAGTGCATGCTTGGCCAATCACAGCGCCTGGATGACACTGCGATGGCGTAGTGCATTGTGGGCCGTTCGCGTCACTCGAATTTGGCGCGAACGGCCCAAATCGTTCGATCTTCGTCGAACAATCGAACAGCCGATGTTCGAGTCGAACGTATGTTCGATTCGAACACGAAGCTCATCCCTACAAAAGAGTATAAAAGAGAAGAGAGGTGCCTCTAAGTGTAGCAATATAGTTACATTTAATGAAGGTACAACATTTAGAAACATATTGCTACACATTGAGGCGCCTCTCTTCTCTTTTATATCTTTTATATCTTGCTTCTAATCTCCTTGTGGAGGCTTCCATTTGTGGATGGACATTTTAGGTTTACATAACCTGGTCACATTGCTATAATCTTTTTATATGGACTATAAACTAAAGGACCTATGAATAAATGGTTGTGGAATGAATCATTTTAGTTTCCATTATTTCTTTTGGGGAAATTTGCCTTGATATACAAGTGCTTTGGATTACAAGCATATTTCTGGAACGAATTATGCTCACAATCCAAGGTTTTACTGTAGGTACCACCTTCCAGTGTACCTCCAGCATGGAGCATCAGTCAGGAGAGATTGGGTCTTTTGCCCTTGCTGCTCTCTTTTTTTCTCATAGGGTCCAAGCACCTGTGCAGCCTGCTGCCAATATAATACTCTTCCCTTTTTAGAGTATTATATTTGGGAAACAGTTAAATAAATGGGTTTACTTCTGCTTTAAATGAATTCTATACCAAAAATTATGGAGTTTTACATTGCTGACCTCCTTCTAAAAATGCTAGTTGCCTGGCTGTCTCTAGCTAATACATTATATAATTCTTCCAAGCAAGTGACTTAAAAGGTGCTGAGGCTACTAGATCATAAAAACAGCCAGGGAACTAATATTTTCAAAAGAAGGAGGTCTGAGATGGTAATCTCTATACCAACACACCACTAAGATTTATTTTAATTAGGCTGTTAAAGGACAATACTAAAATTAATTGGGGACCTTTTTTTTTTTTTTTTTTTTGAGTCCTGCTTGCTCAGTGCATGTGTGTGCCACTTACAATAAAGTCAAAATCCTAAAAATCTGAGGAAAACGCTTGGACAGCCGCACTCCAAAAAAGGTTCTTTTATTTAAAACAAAAGCACAAACAACATGCCACAGCAAAAAAAAACAGCAAGTATGAGCTGACGTTTCGCACTGCGATTCAGTGCTTAATCATAGCTTGAAAAAGTCAAAATCCTGTTTAAAGAAAAATCAGTGACCAGACAAAGTTAAAGTAAAAAAAAAAACAGCTTACTTTTAAAACCACATACTAAGCTTCAATTCACATTTTTCCCACTCAGTACTTATTTCCTGCCTCAAGATGTCACCAATCTTCAGAGTTGAGTGACTGCCAGAGTCATTCAACCCACTTCCTGTGAACTCACAGTGTCAAAGCCCTACCCTCTGGGGTACCTAGTTCAGCCATCCTGGGATAACAGAAGAATGCTGCAGAGAGCAGTGGTACAACATTACTTGGTATCATTCTCTGCAGCATTCAGGACCCTCCCATCAATGTAGGAAAATAAGAGGAAGAGAATCTGTGACATCATGTGACTTTAAAAAAACACTTGGAAAAAAAGTATATATTTGGCTTAAAACAAATAAAAGTGTAGAGGGTGCTCCAAAGCAGGTTGGAGCCAGATGGCGAGGGGAGGCAAAGCACTGGAGTTGGGATTTAATGACATATAGCAGCACTGATACCTTTGCCAGAATCTTCTAGAGCAAATTTTATGTGATTAAAAATGATAGAGAAATTATGTCAACAATTAACTAGAATAATATTCCATAAAAACTCACAATTATTTTTAAAGACAGATACCTGTCCAAATTAACCAAATATAATTTCTATCTTTTATTAATCATCCAAATGTTACCTTATATATGTATCTATACATTTTTGTGTGATAGAAATATGCAGTTTGTCAAAAACTACACCATACCGTCTACCCTCCTGCCAGCATGTGCACAATTTGTCTCAGCCTGGCAGCTGACATGACATTCTGAAGCCCAATTATTTAATGAATTCAGTCATGATAGTTGATGTATCACCAGTCCTTTCCCTCTAGGGCTTCTCAGCGTGAGGAGTGTTCCTCCGTTATCAATACTCTATTTTCTGATCTGAAACAACAAGTATTGCAGGCTACAGCAACGCTAAGGGCTAGGCATCCAGATGGGCAGCTTGGCAAGGACCTTGGGATGTAATTGTAACTTAATAACGCTGTGGCCTAGTTCCTTCAAATATGTTCCCTGGTACGTTGATTTGATTACTAATGGAGGGCAGGTCGCTGTGAGGCATGCCTGGGTCGTGAATAATCTGGATGAGTAATGCATCCATGGCACAAGAGGAAAAATGGCACCTTGTATAAAATGGCACCTTCCGAAGCTTTATTAGCAGCTTTCACAACACACAGCAATCACTCTCAGGTGAGGAGGACACAATGAAAAATGTGCTCATTCTGTTCCATAAGATGCAATGACGAACCCTAAGGGTTTCAGCTCTTGCAGGCTTTGGCTTAAGTTTCCTTAATGAGGTTTGCCTTCTATTACTGTCAGTGAGCATTTTTCATCACTGAAGTCGATGTTAGTGCAACGCTTTAAAAATGAACTTCCGTTTCAAAGCTGACAATTCAGCTGTTACTGTCGATTTTTTTTTTTATAAAAAGCTATGCATACATCCACATACACTTCTCCATGTAATAGACTGTCTTATCCTACAATTAGCTTTCCAAATGGACCAATTTACACAGGAAAACTTGTGTTTCTACAGGCGGTAGAAAAACTCATTACTTAAGCACTAAGCTTGACGAGTAGGCAGCAGGTAGAGTGAAGTATCTATGATTTGCACAGGGGCTGATGGGAACTGCTAATGGTGTCAGCCCACGGCTGAACGCGTGAATCCATAATTATTCAAAAAAATAAAAAATATATATTTTTTCCCTGTAAAAAAGAGCCAAGGAGCAAGATTCATCGTAATGACAAAGATTCCATAGTTCTCGTGCTAGGTGCATTTATTCCCTTGGGCACAAATTTTGTAAGCCTTACTTTAAAATGATAATTATATTTTATGTGCCATACAAGGTAATATGTCTCTGTTTCAGGGGCCGTAAAAAAATGTACTTATTTCCATTTTTTCCAGCAAAACAGATTTTCACTTCATCTCTTTTCTTGCCGACAGTGGAATATGAAATGTGTTAAGTTGTTGTGTGAGTCCTCTTGAACAAGATGCAAAATTTGTTTACCTTAAAGGGGTTTTCTTCAATTTGGTAATTTGCAAAATGTGTATTTGGTTTTATTTCCTGTCTTCCTTTAAGAGGCTGAGTTTTTATTTGTTAATATTACAGTTAATTTTGTTTACCTGACATTCTCTCTTAGGAAACAGTCTGTGTGGTCGCAAGGCAAAATAAAGGATTAATAGTTAGCAGTAAGAAATAATCATTTTATGGTTGCTAAATACTCAAGTGTTACCTTAAAGAGTTTTCAAATTATTTTGAACGCTGACTATGGGGGGATATTTACTAAAACTGGAGCAGACAGAAACTAAAGCAGCTGTGTATAGTAACCAATCAGCTTCTAACTTAAAGGGGTTGCAAAGGTTTGTTTTTTATTTTCTAAATAGGTTCCTTTAAGCTAGTGCATTGTTGGTTCACTTACCTTTTTCTTCGATTTCCCTTCTAAATGTTTTTTTTCTTTGTCTGAATTTCGCACTTCCTGTTTCTCCTCAGTAAACTTCACACCATCATCCGAGTGGTGTTTAGTCAGCCAGAACAGCTTACTGAGGAGGAACAGGAAGTGAGAAATTCACACAATGAAAACAAAGAAAAAGTAAGTGAACCAACAATGCACTAGCAACCCCTTTAAGCTTGTTCTGTTAAATGTTGAAAATGAAAGCTAGAAGCTGATTATTTGCCATGCACGGCTTCTCCAATCTTAGTAAATTCCCCATATGCTTACAATACTCATTACCAGCAGTAACTCACTAGCCTAGCTTAATTTCACACTCAGAATTATTTCAATCAATAACAGAGCTCAGAGTAGTGATATTCATTGTACAAATGGGAGGGTGTGTTTCACCTAAGCTGCTACCTGTTAGTGATGGGTGAATCTGCCTGGGCTTTTTTCACCAAGGGTTCAACAAATCTTGTTCAAAATTTGTCAAACTAGAACTTAGAGGTAAATCCCACTGAAGTTTATGGGGTCTGAATTTTGTTGTTAAATTTAGGCCATTTTTAGATCTATAAATTGTGGCAGACAAGTCTGAGGAGCCTACAAGGTCACAGAATAAGCCAGCCAGCAACATGAAGGCAGTAAAGTGCAGAATCAGCAAGAAGAAATGTACAGTATCTCACAAAAGTGAGTACACCCCTTACATTTTTGTAAATATTTTATTATACCTTTTCATGTGACAACACTGAAGAAATGGCACTTTGCTACAATGTAAAGTAGCGAGTGTATAGCTTGTATAACAGTGTACATTTGCTGTCCCCTCAAAATAACTCAGCACACAGCCACTAATGTCTAAACCGCTGGCAACAAAGGTGAGTACACCCTTAAGTGAAAATGTCCAAATTGGGCCCAAAGTGTCAATATTATGTGTGGCCACCAATATTTTCCAGGACTGCCTTAACGCTCTTGGGCATGGAGTTAGCCAGAGCTTCACAGGTTGCCACCATGATGACATTACAGAGCTGGTGAATGTTAGAGACCTTGCACTCCTCCACCTTCCATTTGAGGATGCTCCACAGATGCTCAATAGGGTTTAGGTGTGGAGACATGCTTGGCCAGTCCATCACCTTAACCCTAAGCTTCTTTAGCAAGGCAGTGGTTGTCTTAGGGGTGTGTTTGGGGTAATTATCATGTTGGAATACTGTCCTGCAGCCCAGTCTCCAAAGGGAGGGGATCATGCTCTGCTTCAGTATGTCACAGTACATGTTGGCATTCAGGGTTCCCTTAATGAACTATAGCTCCCCAGTGCCAGCAGCACTCATGCAGCCCCAGACCATGACACTCCCACCACCATGTTTGACTGTAGGCAAGACACACTTGTCTTTGTACTCCTCACCTGGTTGCCGCCACACACACTTGACACCATCTGAACCAAATAAGTTTATCTTGGTCTCATCAGACTACAGGACATGGTTCCAGTAATTCATGTCCTTAGTCTGTTTGTCTTCAGCAAACTGTTTCCAGGCTTTCTTGTGCATCATCTTTAGAAGAGGCTTATTTCTGGGATGATAGCCATGCAGACCAATTTGATGCAGTGTACGGCGTATGGTCTGAGCACTGACAGGCTGACCCCCCACCCCTTCAACCTCTGCAGCAATGTTGGCAGCACTGATATGTCTATTTCCAAAAGACAACCTCTTGATATGACACTGAGCACGCGCACTCAACTTCTTTGGTAGACAATGGCGAGGCCTGTTCTGAGTGGAACCTGTCCTGTTAAACCACCATATGGTCTTGGCCACCGTGCTCCAGCTCAGTTTCAGGGTGTTGGCAATCTTCTTATAGACTAGGCCATCTTTATGTAGAGCCACAATTCTTTTTTTCAGATCCTCAGAGAGTTCTTTGCCATGTGGTGCCATGTTGAACTTCCAGTGACCAGTATGAGAGAGTGAGAGCGATAACACCAAGTTTAACACACCTGCTCCCCATTCACACCTGAGACCTTGTAACACTAATGAGTCACATGACATCGGGGAGGGAAAATGGCTAATTGGGCCCAATTTGGACATTTCCACTTAGGGGTGTGCTCACTTTTGTTGCCAGCGGTATAGACATTAATGGTTGTTTGTTGAGTTTTTTTGAGGGGACAGCAAATTTACACTGTTATACAAGCTGTACACTCACTACTTTACATTGTAGCAAAGTGTAATTTCTTCAGTGTTGTCACATGAAAAGATATAATAAAATATTTACAAAAATGTGAGGGGTGTACTCACTTTTGTGAGATACTGTAGGTGGAAAGACAGGCTGTAATAGTAATACAGGAATTGAAGGTAAGGAAGGCCATAGGTGAAACATCAAAAGCAAGTGAGAGAACAATATCATGGGTTGGTAATGGAGCACAGAAAGACAAAGCAGCTGGTTAGGTCATAGAATGAAGCTGAAAACCACACCATACTAATCACAATACTAAGCTTTATTTATCCTATTTGGTGGCAAAACACTGAGATGTGTCTATGTGAAAGACCATGCACTGGGACACCATTGCTTGCATGTGTCCTGCCAAGCAGGAGCTTACTCATGGTAGTTATTTAATTGCTGACTATTGGAGAGAGCCTTATAGTAAATGAAACAGGGTCCTGAAACAGAATCTTCCCAATCTGAAAAATGCCAGTGGTTCAGGTAATATTGAGGATTACAGCTACCCAATCCAGTCCTTTGCTAAATAAATCAGAGGATTTAAGATACACATTGGAAATCTTAGTGCCATTGATACTAATTAGAAGTCTGTCCCCCACCCGAGAGACAGATTTATGTAACTGTCATGAATCTGCAACATTAATCTGTCGCAGAATTACCTCATCATTTGCACATGTGACCCAATTTACTCCAATTTATTTCCCTCTTCTTCTTTTTTTCATGTCACTGGTATGGCGGTATTTCTTAATGAATTTGTAAAGGGGAGGTAGGATGATAGAGTGGTTGTCATGTCCCCCATGTTTCTATCCTCTATGGGCACAAAGCAAGGGTCACATGAGAGGCCTACCCCAGGGGTGCGTTCTTCTGGGCTTATCTAGGTGCCTAACAAGCCTTTACTTGGAGCAGATGACTTGATTCTAATAAACTCTTTCAATGCAATAAATGTCACCACGGTCACTTGTGCATTCAGGATTGACACATGGAGCACTTTCCCGCTCCACTTGTCCACCATATCACTGCTACCTTACTCCCAATATTGGTATAGAGCCCCACATTGCACTTAGCACTGACTCCATGTGTGTACTTCACTTAACTCTTCCTCTTCTGTACCTGTCACATCTATGCAATGTGTACAACCTACTACTCCAAAACTGACATTTTCAAAGAAAAAGGTGTGTTTAGGCCTCAGGCATTTTAAATGCCACTTTTAGAGACATCTTTAAATTTTTCTGTCTCTAAACATCCCTCAATATTAGCCTATGTGTCAGAAAAAACACACTGCAAGCACATTCACGAACAGCAGCACTTTGAGACCAAAAAATTGCCAGATTCACTTAAATGCATCCTAATAATAGGGCTGCCAGCAGGTTAATGCCTCACACAAACTTTTCTGGCTAAAGATGGAGTGGGGTATAGAGAGCAGCTCTAGCCAAGACTGGCTCCTGTCTCCCAGGCATACAAGCTATAACACAGCATTGCAGCATATAAAATTAAATATGGTCTGGGCACTTAGAAGGGACATCTGGTTCTGAGTAGTTGAAGGATGGTGCTAGTGAAAAGGAGGGGTACAGGTGACTGGCACCAGCATCCCTAGTTGTATGCGCCATCTTGCATCTTTCCCAGACACCAGAATATCGACCCAGTGTGCCATGACAGATACAGTAGGTAGAGTCCCTATCCATGCTTACTGAACCTTGTGCCTGTGGTCATGTGTACCCTGACACTAACAGCATGATTCAGTGACACAGGCACATGACATTTTTACATGGTGATAGAGGGCAAGGAGGACCTCCTGGACAAAAAATAGTGAAAAGCAATATTAATTATGTCCCCAGAAGGGGATATACTTCAAACCCAGCACAAAAGGAGCAAGACCAGTATACAACCCTCAGACATAAAAGGATAAGGGGTGATAAGTGGTAAATCTCAAGGCAATGTTCATGAAAAAAAGTCCATATAATAAAATTAATCAAATAGAAAGAATACACTGTTATAGTGTCAGCAGTCTCTCCTTTAATGGTGTTGTAAACCCTCAGGGTTTTTCACCTTAATGCATTATATGCATTAAGGTGAAAAACCTCCTGTACTGCAACTGCCCCCCAGAGCCCCCCTTTTATTTACCTGAACCCAGTCTTTCCAGCGACGGGGAAAAGAGAACACCAGCTCCAGCCGGTGTCTTGGGTCCTGATTGGATAGATTGATAGTAGCGCAACAATTGGTTCCCGCTGCTGTCAATCAACTCCAATGACGCGGAAGCCGGAGGGCAGGGCCAAGTCCTGCTCTCTGTGTCAATAGACACAGCAGCAGGACATGGGAGCACACCCCCACATGAGTGCCCCGAGGGAGAGGGCCTCTCCAACGGGGCACTCGAGAAGAGGAGGAGCCAGGAGCGCCGCTGAGGGCCCTTAGAAGAGGAGGATCGGGGCCACTCTGTGTAAACCCTTGCACAAAGGGGGTTAGCATGACATTTTTTTTCCTTTTTTTTTTAAACAAAGATTTAGTTACCCTTTAAGTGCATTCTGGGGTTTTCCAGTCAATTGTCATATAAAAACAGGGAACACGGAGAGGGGAGAGAGAGTGCCACTGTCTATGCGTAATAGTATTAGGAAAATCAATAGAAAAATGGAAAATAAGTATTGCACTCGTATATACATGGATAAAACACACCATATCAATATGTCTAGTGGAGACATCTATGGATGGCAGCTTATTATGAATACTCCAATGGATATAAAAGGTTAAGAAAGAGGAGAGAGGGGAAGTGCACCGCTCTCAGGGTAGTATTAGTAAAAGGAAATATCCAAAAATTAAGATTATGCTGTGTCCAACAGGTGGCATCCTTCTGATGGTCCCCAATGGAGGGTGGATAGTGAGCTTCTCCTTATCCACCCTCCATACATCTCCATTGTCTCTACTGGACATATTGATATGCTTGTTTTATCTATGTATATGTGAGAGCAATACGTATCATCCATTTTTTTATAGATTTTCCTACTACTACTATGCTTAGACAGTGGCACTCTCTCTCCCCCTCCCTGTTTTCTGTTTTTACAAAAAAACAATGGCTGGGTTCCTGCTACTGTGGTGTAACCCAGGCCATTCCCCCGGTGACCAGCTGCCTTGGGAGAATGGTAAGTCCGGAGCAAAGCAGTGCGGAAATGTTCAGGGCCAAAGCAATAGTCGCAAGGTTTCTCAGATGAGAATGGATCTGAGCAGCAAGAATTCTTTCACCCAAAGGTGAAGTGAGACTAATGTGAATAGTGGCTAGAATGCGTTTGGGAGGTATCACAGGAGTAGGAACCGACTTCATCTCAGAGGAGGAGGGAAACTATTGTGACAATGCATCAGCCCTTACATTCTTAGTACCGGGTAAGAATGAGACTATGTAATTGAAGCTTGACAGAAAAACAGCCCATCGTGCCCTTCTGGGAGATAATGTGAGATTTTTATGCTCAGTCAAAATGGGGACCAGCACAGTGGTAATCTCGAAGAGATACCTCCATTCCTTAAGAGCTAAAATGATAGCTAACAATTCTCTGTCCCCAATCTCCTAATTGCATTCTTCAGGAGACAATTTTTTAGAAAAGTAGCCAAAAGGATGCATATCGCGCTCAGAGGTAGGACGTTGAGAGAGAAGGGTGCCTACTCTAGTCTCAGATGCATCAACCTCAAAAATGAAGGGTAACGTAGGATCAGGATGTACCAACATCGGAGCTGAAACAAAGGCAGCCTTGAGAGACTCAAAGGCTTTAAGGGAATCCAGAGACCAATTCTGTGGGTTACCGTCCTTCCTGTTCATATCAGTCAGGGGTTTGACCAAAGAAGAGAAATTCCGAATACATTTCTGATAATAATTGGCAAACCAAGAAAACTTTATATGGGTCGAGGCCACTGTAGAACTGCAGATAGTTTCTCTGGGTTCATCGAAAAACCGGCAGTAGAAATTAGATAACCCAGAAATGTAAACTGTTCACAATGGAACTCGCACTTCTCCAACTTACAATACAGGTTATTATCTCTCAACCTCTGTAGCACACGGGAGGCATCTGTGTGGTGGCTCTCTAGGGATTTTGAATATATGAGAATATCATCAAGATAAACCACCACACATTGCTGCAAGACATCTCAGAGGACCTCGCTGATACATTCCTGAAAAACTGCAGGAGCGTTGCAGAGACCAAACGGCATTATGAGGTATGCGTAATGTCCGGTCCTGGTATTAAATGCAGTTTTCCTTTCGTCGCCCTCCTTAATCCTCACACGATTGTATGCCCCTCTCAAATTGAGCTTAGTGAAAACCGTTGCTCCCTTGAGGCGGTCAAATAGATCCGTAATCAATGGAATCGCATAAGCGTTCTTAATCGTGCTGCGATTGAGTCCCCTATAATTCATACAAGGTCTCAGTTCACCACTCTTATTTTTCACAAAGAAGAAGCCAGCACCGGCAGGAGATGAGGATTTGCAGATGAACCCTCGAGAAAGTGAATTGGCAACAAAGTCCTCCATATCTTTATCCTCTGAGACAGACAAAGGGTAGACTAGGCCACGAGGGGGCATGGCACCAGGTTGAACGTCAATTTCGCAATCATACGACCAGTGTGGAGGCAAAATACTGGCTTGACCTTTGTAAAAGACATTGGTTAATTTGCGGTACTCCTCTGGCATGAAGGAGAGTGAAGAGGTGCTTAAGACCTTAACCACTTTCTGAAAACATGTTTTACTGCACTGTGGCGACCAGGAAAGAACCTCGGCACAATGCCAATCAAAAGAGGTATGGTTGTGCCTCTGTACCAAGGATAACCAATGACCACTGGTTAATGAGTAGGGATGAGCTTTGAGTTCGAGTCGAACTCATGTTTCGACTCGAACATTGCCTGTTCGCCCGTTCGCCGAACAGCGAACAAATTGGAGTGTTCGCGGCAAATTCGAAAAGTCTATGGGAGAAATCTAAAGTGCTAATTATAAAGGCTTATATGCAAGTTATTGTCATAAAAAGTGTTTGGGGACCCGGGACCTGCCCCAGGGGACATGTATCAATGCAAAAAAAAGTTTTAAAAACTGCAGTTTTTTCGGGAGCAGTGATTTTAATAATGCTTAAAGTGAAACAATAAAAGTGAAATATTCCTTTAAATTTCGTACCTAGGGGGTGTGTATGATATGCATGTAAAGTGGCGCATGTTTCCCGTGCTTAGAACTGTCCCTGCATAAAATGTCATTTTTGAAGGAAAAAAAGTCATTTAAAACTCACTCACGGCTATTAATGAATTGACGGGTCCCGGCAATACATAGAAAAGTCATTGATAAAAAAAAAAAAAAAGCGTGGGGGTCCTCCAGAATTCAATTACCAGGACCTTTAGGTCTGGTATAGATATTAAGGGGAACCCTGCCGCAAATTAAAAAAAAAAATGTGTGCGGTTCCCCCAAATATCCATACCAGGCCCTTCAGATCTGGCATGGATTTTAAGGGGAACTCCACCCCAAATAAAAAAAAAATGGCGTGGAGTCCCCCCAAAAATCCATACCAGACCCTTATCCGAGCACGCAACCTGGCAGGCCGCAGGAAAAGAGGGGGGGACGAGAGAGCGCCCCCCCTCCTGAACCGTACCAGGCCACATGCCCTCAACATGGGGAGGATGTCCCCATGTTGATGGGGACAAGGGCCTCATCCCCACAACCCTTGCCCCGTGGTTGTGGGGGTCTGCGGGCGGGGGGCTTATCGGAATCTGGAAGACCCCTTTAACAAAGGGGACCCCCAGATCCCGGCCCCCCCATGTGAATTGGTAAGGGGTACATTGTACCCCTACCATTTCACGAAGAAAGTGTCAAAAAACAAACAAACACACCAACACCTTGGAAAAGTCCTTTATTAAAAAAATTGAATTTAATTTAAAAAAAACATTCCAGCGGTGAAATCCAGTGTCCCGCGGTGATCCGATGTCCAGCGCTGTCCGTCATTGGCTGAGCCTGACCGAACCTGATGGGGAACTTCCTCGGCAGTCTATTACATGTATAGACCCGCCCCTTCTAAAGTTCCCCATCAGGTCCGCTCAGCCAATGACTAGGTGTAAGGCTGAGGACGAATAGAAATGCCCCCTCTGTCTGTCGAATGTACACAGGAGCAGGAGGAAGTGATGTCATCTCCTGTGCGGCGCTCACATATACCGAGCGCCGTACAAGAGAAGACATCAAGGTTAGTGCACAAACACTACACTAACACCAGCACACATAGGCACATAAATCGCCCCCCCAGGCCCCCCCAGATCATCCCCCAGCCCCCAGTCACAGTGTCACTGATTGCAGTGACCATTTATTTACTGATCACTGCAATCAGTGACATTTGTGACTGTAAAAGTGTCACTACATTTAGTTTTAGGTCCAGTGTAGCCCCCTAACCCCCCCTAATAAAGGTTTAACCCCTTGATCACCCCCCAGATAACCCTTTCACCCCCTAGCACCGCCGTCGCTAAGCGATCATTTTTCTGATCGATGTCTTAGCGTCAGTGATGCAGATCGGTAGCCAGTAATTTTTTTTAGGTTCGCCGCAGGTTTTTATAGCGTCAGGTACCCCCATAAATGATCTAATAAAGGTTTAACCCCCTTGATCGCCCCCCAGGTAACCCTTTCACCCCCTATCACCACTGTCGCTAAGCGATCATTTTTCTGATCGATGTCTTAGCGTCGGTGATGCAGATCGGTAGCCAGTATTTTTTTTTAGGTTCGCCGCAGGTTTTTATAGCGTCAGGTACCCCCATAAATTATCTAATAAAGGTTTAACCCCCTTGATCGCCCCCCAGGTAACCCTTTCACCCCCTATCACCACTGTCGCTAAGCGATAATTTTTCTGATCGCTGTCTTAGCGTCGGTGATGCAGATCGGTAGCCAGTAGTTTTTTTTAGGTTCGCCGCAGGTTTTTATAGCATCAGGTACCCCCATAAATTATCTAATAAAGGTTTAACCCCCTTGATCGCCCCCCAGGTAACCCTTTCACCCCCTATCACCACTGTCACTAAGCGATCATTTTTCTGATCGCTGTCTTAGCGTCGGTGATGCAGATCGGTAGCCAGTAATTTTTTTTAGGTTCGCCGCAGGTTTTTATAGCGTCAGGTACCCCCATAAATTATCTAATAAAGGTTTTAACCCCCTAATTGCCCCTAGTTAACCCTTTCACCAGTGATCATCATATAAGTGTTACGGGTGACGCTGGTTAGTTAGTTTGCTTTTTATAGTGTCAGGGCACCCGCCGTATATAACCCAATAAAGGTTTAACCCCCTGATTGCCCGGCGGGTGATATCAATTAGGTTTTAGCATCAGAGAGGGTCTGCGTCACACCCCAGGCAGCGTCAGGTTAGTGCCAGTAACGCTAACACCCACGCGTGAAGCATACACCTCCCTTAGTGGTATAGTATCTGAACAGATCAATATCTGATCTGATCAGATCTATACTAGCGTCCCCAGCAGTTTAGGGTTCCCAAAAACGCAGTGTTAGCGGGATCAGCCCAGATACCTGCTAGCACCTGCGTTTTGCCCCTCCGTCCAGCCCAGGCCACCCAAGTGCAGTATCGATCGATCACTGTCACTTACAAAACACAACAAACATAACTGCAGCGTTCGCAGAGACAGGCCTGATCCCTGCGACTCCAGTGCTGTAGGAGGTGATTTCACCACCACAGTTAAAAAAAAAAAGCAAATATGCCGAAGCATTGGGGCAGCAGGGGCGGAGGAGTGATTTTGCTCCTAATGCCGCGTACATACGATCGAAATTCCGACGGAGGCTTGCCCGTGGAAAAGTCCGACCATGTGTGTGCGGCATAACTTTTTTGCGGGAGGATGCCCCCATGCTTTGGCATATATAAATGGTGCATGTATGCCCATCATTAGAAGTGGGTGGATGAAGGGCGGTATTCTAATGGTGGGCATACCCACCGATCAATCTCTTTTTTCGTTCAGCCACCTGGCTGCATGAAAAAAAAAGATTACAATACATGTCCAACAAGGACCAGCAACGTACTGGTATGTTGCTGGAATTTGATTGGTTATACCAGATTGATGCCTGCGGGTTTAGGTATCATCTTGGTATCATTCTTTTCAGCCAGCGGCCGGCTTTCATGTAAAAGCAATCCTAGTGGCTAATTAGCCTCTGGACTGCTTTTACAAGCAGTGGGAGGGAATGTCCCCCCCCGGATATAAAAAGCGCCATTGGGAAATTGGGAAAGCATTTTATCACACCGATCTTGGTGTGGTCAGATGCTTTGAGGGCAGAGGAAAGATCTAGGGTCTAGACCCCAGTTTTTTCAAAAAAAGACTACCTGTCACTACCTATTGCTATCATAGGGGATATTTACATTCCCTGAGATAACAATAAAAATGATTAAAAAAAAAATATGGAAGGAACAATTTAAAAATAAAATAAAAAAGCAAAATTAATAATAAAAAAAAAAAAAAAAAAAAAAAAAGCACCCCTGTCCTGCCCTGCTCTTGCCCAATGGCGAACGCAAGCGTCGGTCTGGCGTCATATGTAAACAGCAATTGCACCATGCATGTGAGGTATCACCACGAAGGTCAGATCGAGGGCAGTAATTTTAGCAGTAGACCTCCTCTGTAAATCTAACGGGGTAACCTGTAAAGGCTTTTAAAGGCTTTTAAAAATGTATGTAGTTTGTCGCCAATGCGCGTTTGTGCGAAATTTTAAAGCATGCCGTGTTTGGTATCTATGTACTCGGCCTAAGATCATCTTTTTTATTTCATCAAATATTTGGGCAATATAGTGTGTTTTACTGCATTAAAATTAAAAAAAGTGTATTTTTTCCCCAAAAAATGCGTTTGAAAAATCGCTGCGCAAATACTGTGTAGAAAAAAAAAATTCAACACCCACCATTTTATTCTGTAGGGTCTTTGCTTTAAAAATATATATAATGTTTGGGGGTTCAACATAATTTTCTTGCAAAAAAAATATGTTTTCATGTAAACAAAAAGTGTCAAAAAGGGCTTTGTCTTCAAGTGGTTAGAAGAGTGGATGTAAGCTTCCTAATGTTGTGTATAAAATGCCAGAACAGTTCAAACCCCCCCCCCCAAATAACCCCATTTTGGAAAGTAGACACCCCAAGCTATATACTGAGAGGCATGTCGAGTTCATGGAATATTTTATATGTTGACACAAGTTGCGGAAAAAAGACAATTTTTTTTTTTTTTTTTTGCACAAAGTTGTCACTAAATGATATATTGCTCAAACATGCCATGGGCATATGTGGAATTACACCCCAAAATACATTCTGTTGCTTCTCCTGAGTACGGAGATACCACATGTGTGAGACTTTTTGGGAGCCTAGCCGTGTACGGGACCCCAAAAACCAAGCACCGCCTTCAGGCTTTCTAAGGGTGTAAATTTTTGATTTCACTTCTCACTGCCTATCACAGTTTCGGAGGCCATGGAATGCCCAGATGGCACAAACCCCCCCAACTGACCCCATTTTGGAAAGTAGACACCCCAAGCTATTTGCTGAGAGGTATTGTGAGTATTTTGCAGATCTCGCTTTTTGTCACAAAGTTTTGAAATTTAAAAAAAAAAAAAAAAATGTTCTTTCTTCATTTTCAAAAACAAATGAGAGCTGTAAAATACTCACCATGCCTCTCAGCAAACAGCTTGGGGTGTCTACTTTCCAAAATGGGGTCATTTGGGGGGGTTTTGTGCTATTTTGGCATTTTATGGCCTTCGAAACTGTGATAGGTAGTGAGGAGTCAAATCAAAAATTTGTGCCTAGAAATCCTGAAGGCGGTGATTGGTTTTCGGGGTCCCGTACGCGGCTAGGCTCCGAAAAAGTCCCACATATGTGGTATCCCCGTACTCAGGAGAAGCAGCAAAATTTATTTTGGGGTGCAATTCCACATATAACCATGGCATGTGTGAGCAATATATCATTTAGTGACAACTTTTTGTAATTTTTATATTTTTTTGTCATTATTCAATCACTTGGGACAAAAAAAAAATATTCAATGGGCTCAACAGGCCTCTCAGCAATTTCCTTGGGGTGTCTACTTTCTAAAATAGGGTCATTTGGGGGGGTTTTGTGCTATTTTGGCATTTTATGGCCTTCAAAACTGTGATAGGTAGTGAGGAGTGAAATCAAAAATTTGTGCCCTTAGAAATCCTGAAGGCGGTGCTTGGTTTCCGGGGTCCCGTATGTGGCTAGGCTCCTAAAAAGTCCCACACATGTGGTATCCCCGTACTCAGGAGAAGCAGCAGAATGTATTTTGGGGTGCAATTCCACATATAACCATGGCATGTGTGAGCAATATATCATTTAGTGACAACTTTTTGTAATTTTTTTTATTTTTATTTTTTTTGTCATTATTCAATCACTTGGGACAAAAAAAAAATATTCAATGGGCTCAACATGCCTCTCAGCAATTTCCTTGGGGTGTCTACTTTCTAAAATGGGGTCATTTGGGGGCGTTTTGTACTGCCCTGCCATTTTAGCACCTCAAGAAATGAGATAGGCAGTCATAAATTTAAAGCTGTGTAAATTCCAGAAAATGTACCCTAGTTTGTAAACGCTATAACTTTTGCGCAAACCAATAAATATACGCTTATTGACATTCTTTTTACTAAAGACATGTGGCTGAATACATTTTGGCCTAAATGTATGACTAAAATTGAGTTTATTCAATTTTTCTTATAACAAAAAGTAGAAAATATCATTTTTTTTCAAAATTTTCGGTCTTTTTCCGTTTATATCGCAAAAAATAAAAATCGCAGAGGCAATCAAATACCATTAAAAGAAAGCTCTATTTGTGGGAAGAAAAGGACGCAAATTTCGTTTGGGTACAACATTGCATGTCCGCACAATTTACAGTTAAAGCAGCGCAGTGCAAAATTCTGAATTCACCTCTGGTCCTTTAGCTACCAAATGGTCCGGGGCTTAAGTGGTTAATGGCAAGTGGAGTGGCACAAAGCTGCAGTGGAATTGAGTGCTTACACACAAAGGCACTATCTATGAATAGGCCTGCAGCCCTAGTGTCGATTAGATCCTGTGTATCGATAGACGACTCAGATCAAGAAATGGTAATTCGGAACTAGTAGATTATTAATTAGGATAACTGGGTACGCAACAACATCACCTAAGGTCTGTCCCCTACAGGACCTCAGGGTGTGGGCGTTTCCTGGATGGGTAGGACAAGACTTCAAAAAGTGACCTGCCTGGCCACAATAAAGGCACAATCTCTCCCTCCTCCTAAAGGCCCTCTCCTCCATAGAGAAACGTGTGAAGCCCAACTGCATGGGTTCTACTTCACTGGCAGACTTGTTACCAGGATGCATGGGAGGTGAGGGAACAGGTGTACATCATGTTCCCCACTCAGTGGCTTGGCCTCCATAATGGAATCTGCTGTGGTACAGGACCTGCTTAAGGACCTAACCTGGAGTAGTATGCAAGGCTTTGCTAAAGTGAAGTATGGTGGCTTCCCTGGGTGCCCAAGGGTGTAACCTGTATAAAAGACCTAGCTGCTGTCAGAAAATAAAAAAAAGGATGTGATTCTTCATTAGTGTGTGGGGCTACAGTGGAGAAGTGGCTTCTGGCCTGTAAATTGTTAATGCCCACACAAAGTACTCGTCTGTATATATATATATATATATATATATATATATGGGCGTGGCTTGGCGCGCAACGGGTATGAACGCACACTAGGAGAGCTCCGGCACACACACAGCCTGCACTTGCCTGATTACCCGACCCAAAGCTCTCAGATGCCAGGCAAACGGCTTTACAGTACCCTGCACTCATGCCCGAAGAGAGGATCATCTGCTACCCCAGCACGGAACATCTCAGACCTGTTCAAGCCAAAGACAGGGGCCCGCAGCAGCGTAGGAAAGGCCAAGATTGTGCCGGAACAACAACACAAGGAGGATTACAGCGAGGACTCCCAATCTACGCCTGACGACTCAGGTAGGGGGAAAGCCCGCTCGAATCATCCCCTCACCCTAGCCGACATGTCAGTGCTAGCTGCTGACATTAAATCCTCGTTCTCGGCCGCCATCACGGACATAAATTCCAACCTACTGGCTCTTAATGAGAGGATGGCGGTGGCTGAGGCGGCGAGGAGACACAGAGACAAGGCGATTCACAGGCTTGAGAACCACTTTATTGAGATAAATAGACATTTGGAAAATTTGGACAACAGAGGAAGGAGAAATATATATGTTAATTGGTCATAGAGTTATTGCTAAATTAACCGAACATTAATCTTGACCTGAGCATCAATGTCGTCTGTTCACAAAAGGGTAAAGTAATGAGGGAAAGATGCAGAAGATGGAAAGGGTGGTCAAGCTCACTTAGAAGAAAGATTGAGCATGTATATTCACCTGCTAATGCCCATGGGTCTACAAATTGTTTTGGCTTTTTGTTTTTCATCAAATATTTTCTCTGTTTGTATGATTATCAGCATATGCTCAGTTTGAATTGCACAGACTTGAGGTAGGTTTACTTTAATGCTCTAAATTAAAATGTGCATACCATTAAACAAACAAAAAAAAAAAAACTCACAAAGTAAATGTTTCAGAAAACAAGAATGGAAAGTTAGTAAACATAATGCAATCTTATATAAGAGTTCTAATTGAATAGAAGTAAAGGGTGTGCTAATTGACCTCTACAACACTAGTAGAAAAATACATTTACTGATGCATGACAATGCTAATTAACCTTTGCGCTTCTAATGAGCTCTAGTAAAAACACATAGTAAGCATAAAGTTGCGCATTCAATGTAATCATTTATTTTTTCTTTTGACTGATACACTGTTTCTGAACACACTGTAATTGTTAACTCTATTTTAATACATGTTAACCACTTCAGCCCCAGACCATTTGGTTGCCCAAAGACCAGAGCACTTTTTGCGATTCGGCACTGCGTCGCTTTAACTGACAAATGCACGGTCGTGCGACGTGGCTCCCAAACAAAATTGACGTCCTTTTTTCCCACAAATAGAGCTTTCTTTTGGTGGTATTTGATCACCTCTGCGGTTTTAATTTTTTGCGCTATAAACAGAAATAGAGCGGCAATTTTGAAAAAAATGCTATATTTTTAACTTTTTGCTATAATAAATATCCCCCAAAAATATATATATATAAAAAAAAAAAAAATTCCTCAGTTTAGGCCAATACGTATTCTACATATTTGGTAAAAAAATGTAATAAACGCATATTGATTGGTTTGCGCAAAAGTTACAGTGTCTACAAAATAGGGGATAGTTTTATGGCATTTTTATTAATATTTTTTTTTTGCTAGTAATGGCGGCGATCAGCGATTTTTATTGTGACTGCGACATTATGGCAGACACATCGGACACTTTTGACACTATTTTGGGACCAATCACATTTATATGTGACTGGCAGTGAAGGGGTTAACCACTAGGGGGCTAGGAAGGGGTTAAGTGTGTCCTAGGTAGTGATTCTAACTGTTAGGGGGTGTGGCTTACTGTGACACGACACTGATCGCTCCTCCCTATGAGAGGGAGCAGACGATCAGTGTCCTGTCACTAGGCAGAACAAAGAGATGCCTTGTTTACAAAGGCATCCCCTGTTCTGCAGCTCCGGTACACACGATCGCGAGACACCGGCGAACATCGAGTCCGCGGGTCCCACGGGCACGATCACGGTCAGGGGCGCCTGTGTGCCGGCGGCGGCGCATGTGTGCCCACATGGCGGGAAATTTAATGTGACGTATATTTACGTTGATTTGCCTGTCCGTGCCATTCTGCCGACATAAAAGTGCGTGACTCGGTCCTTAAGTGGTTAAATAGCTGCCTAGTTAAACCCTGTGTAATTTAAACAGACTGCATAGTTACCACATGGGAGTTTGACATGGATGTAGGGGGGACAGATGTGGGGCTTGGTGTGTGTGAATCAAATGTGAAATTAAACAATAGTTCTTTGATCTAGGCCTAGATTATATTGGAAATAATTCATCCCATTAAGTTTAGATTTTACAAAGGACAGGCTGATTTGTATCTTTGCAAACCTAGAAAGAATGCATTTGAATGCAGTTCCTTGTTAGCAAGAGTTACAAACAACAGAATCTCCACTGAAAAAAGACCTTGGCACTCCAGCTGTAGCAAAAACTACAAATGTCATGAGGCATTGAAAGACTCAGACAGTTACAGGCATGGCTCCAAGATGCAGAGGCATGATGGGACTCATATTTTGCATGTTTTCTTCAGAGTGTGTCAGCTGGCCAGTGTTTGCATTTACTGGAAACTCACTGGAAGTCCACATGACATCTGCAGTCTTTTCTGAAGTACCTGACGTTGCCTCCAGTACTTATTTCATAGCTCCTACTACTACTGTTGTAAAAATTCTGTGCTCCCTAGAGCCACAAATGTCAGCTTGGACATTTAATTGGGAACAGCTAAGATTGAGGATTGAAGGTTTTGTTATGCCATTCCTATCTTTTGCAATTTAAAAGGTATTTTTTAAAGTGGAACTGAAGTTTCCATAAAAATTGAATAGCCAGGAAGGTTTGAATGTAAAGCTGAACTCTGGGCAGATATAAAAGGCATGAATTAATGCAACTCTGTAATCACTAATACATCATTAACTATATTTCCTTATCCTTCAATAGATCATTAATAAAGATGGCATGCATAGGTACAAAAAATGTCATGTGGCATCAAATTTGCAGAAGTACAAAATGAGAAGTTTACAGTACATGTACTAAAACAAGCAAATGCATTCCACTTTCAGCAATGCCACACACTGCATTCTAATATAGCGTTAGTACAATGTTGAGCATCATTGCAACACCAGCTGTTCGTGCCTTTCAAATATCAATGGAAGCTAGGCAATACTGGGTAATATTTTAGTATCCACAGTAACAAGAGTAAAGTGAAAAGGTAAAAAAGAAGAAACAAAAGTCATAACAAACCAAGAAGGGAAAAACTGTCATGCAACCTCTTGCAGGGGAAATGCCTTATCTGAATTTATTATTGATAATACAATTTGCATTGTTAAACCAGAGATAAAAAAGCTTTATAGAAATGTAACTTTAGTGGTACTACATAAAGCCATTATATATTTTTGATTCTATATAAAGAGATGTATCTAACTACTGTATGAACAATTGTATTGAACAAAATTATTATATAATAACACAGAGCAGTCCAATTCTTGCAACAGTCCAATGTTATAACAGCGCTAATATTGGATTATAATCTGTGTCCAACTCCACATTGAATCTATGATGATGTAGCAATTGAATCATAAATAATAATGAGTGATCATAGGTAGTAGTCAGCATGTGCACCCTACACAGACTCCCAGTCTTCACCACGTGAGGCACACTTCCCCCCAAGGGGTTACACTCACCAGAACATTGAGAGATATCAGCCTTAAATAATGATATCCTTTATCTAGATTCCCATCATCAACTCAAGAGGCAAATGTATTATGTACTCCAATCGGGATCATAAAATACAAGAAATGCCAACATAGCGTAATCCTGTTTATCAAAAAAATCCCCAAATACAAAAAGCCCTCCTTCCGATATACGTATAAAATAAAACTGTTAATGAAACATAGTAAAAAGACCGAGTGTAGTCACCGTTCCGCTGTCCCCGCGCATGCTCGTTTTGCATACACGGCGTTCGTTCGTATTCACTTCCTGGTCGGGATCAGCCGTCGGTGAGACGCACTCGTCACTTCCGGGTATCTCAGGATACCATTAACAATTCAGGGAAGTTGAGAACATTTTTATGACTCATTGGCACGTATTACTCTTGGACAAAGTGTTGAAATCAGCACTTCCAGCTAAGCCTAAATTTATTTATAGGAAGGCTCCAAATTAGGGAGATAAAATTGTTAAAAAAGTTATTGATCCACCCACCAAACCTCCCTCTTTCTGGGATAGGGATGGCTTTTGTGTATGCAGGAAATGTAGAGCGTGCAGGGAAGTTGTGACGAACCCTGTGTCCTCAAACAGATCTAGGTCCACCGTCAATGCTTCCCCTGTTAAGAACCAGCACTTATCCCAGACTCTCCAGCCATCCCAGTCATCAGACAACACCTCAGTGTAGGGTAAAAACCAACAGACTCTTTATTCAAGCACATGTTAACAGATATCTCTCACTTCAAAACACTCCCCCCACCCTTGGGAAACAGGGTGGGTTAAACTTTCCAATGACAATGGTGATATAGGTCAGGTGTGTTCCAACTTTTCATCAGTAAATAGTCTTAGCAGGGGGGCTACTGGAGGAATCCCCCCCACTTTCCTTACAGCAAGACACTTGCACATCCCATAATAGTTAAGGCAGCCACAATAGACAATAGAATAGTCACACCCCACCCCATCACAGCAAATAGTCCACAACAGCCAACACACAATATATACAATGTATACAGCATTGAGTCTGACTAGCACAGATCAGATTGGGGTTCTCATTCACCCTGTGCCCCTATTAGAGACACAGGGTGATCTACATATAAGAGGCGTCGGGGAAGCAGGACAAGGAGCCTCCAGAACTCTCCAGGGCAAGCTGAGCCGCACAAACCCCGACCCAAAGTCACTCCTGTCACACATCTCCCCTTTTGACAGGAGACTAACGCAGGAGGAGACCCCAGACGGGTTGACTCCGAAGTTAGTCAGTAGTTCCAGTCCCCCAATGCTGGTACCCACACAGTACCCCAAATAAATCATCCCAAACAGAGCATTACTTACCCAGCCAACCTCTGCCTCTCTCAGAGAACATACTCGCCGCTGGGGAGAGGCCTGGCCTGGCCCTTCTCCCTGGAGTCCTTTCAGCCGCTGGAGAGAAGACAGGATGACGGGGCTCACTCAATCATGCTGTTGGGGATCTGGGCCGACTGCCCAGCATCCCTGGGGTATACAGGTGGAGACTGAAGTCCCATCCACTTTTACAGGAAATCCATCATTTGTTAGTGGAGGGCAGAGGCCATCAGCGCTCTGTCCCGTTGCCATCAGTTCAGCTGGGCGTAGGGGCTGCCCTACATCATCTGCTCCAGCTAACTGTTGGGGAGAGAGGCAGACTGCCCCAGCTCCCTGGAACTCCACAGTTGTTGCCGGTGCTGGGCAGAGTTTGGTATCACTCTGCCCTGTTGCCAGCACTTCTGCTGGTTTTCTGTTAGTGGAGACCACAGTCCCATCCTGAGATATCAGCTCAAGCTGCAGTTGTGTGTAGGGGCCAGTAGCATTCTGCCCTGTTAGTACTTCAGCTGAGGACCCCACATAATCCACTCCGGCTAACTGTTGGGGAGGGAGGCCGACTGCCCCGGCTCCCTGGAAGTCTGTAGTTGTTGCCGGTGCTGGGCACAGGTTGGTAGCACTCTGCCCTGTTGCCAGCACTTCTGCTAGGGTTTTGCTAGGTGGTTCCTCCTCTACAGAAACGTCTATTAAATCCCCAGTCTCTGGAATTGCTAAAAGTGTGGAAAAGAGGTCTTGGACCCTGTGTTTGGTTGCCAGCGCTTCAGCTGGTGAAGATTCTGGTAACTCTGCTGATGCTGCTGGCAGAAAATCCCAGGTCTCTGGGAGTATTGTGGGAGAAGGGCCGACTACCTCTTCTCTCAGGGAGGCTGAAGCTGCTGTTGGGCAGAGGTTAGCAGAGCTCTGCCCTGTTGTCAGCACTTCAGCTTTGGAGACCGCAATCTCCGGAGTTTACACTGCCGATTCTCTGGCATGCTGCTAAACGCATTCTAGCAGTTTCCTGTATGCCCTTTCCAGATGCTGTTCCTTCCTTAACAAATAGTCTAGATCAGGTTTAAGCTCTGAGACCCCTGCAAAACCAAGCATAGCCTCTCTGTGTTCTCGCAGGTCCTCAAGGGTAGGTTCCCCTTCATCGCCAAACACAAAACAATCTGTAAGGCTCTCCCACAGCAATCCAGGGCCACCAAAGTCATATCCCTCTGGAGAGCATCCTGTTGTCTCTCCTAAATATTCCTCCTCGGCGTGCCATTGCAGTGCCCGATACCGATTGTCCAGCTCTATCTCCTGCTGGACCAGCCTGTCCAACTCAGTCACCCATTGCTCCTGAGGGCCGCTCTCCCAGGAATTGCATCCGTAACTCCCTTTGTTCACTGGCCTGCTGCTCTGGGGTTGGAAAGCACTTGCCTTGTTGCATACCAGCAACTTGGAGGCATCTAATCCAGTGCCTTACTTAATTTTATATCACCTTCAGATCTGTGGGGTTAAATTTTACATATATTTTGTGTAATCTTGGAAAATGGTTATGAGGTATCATACCAACCGTATCGAATAGCAATAATGCTATGTTTTATCTTAGCTATATTTCGTTTTTTGCCTATTTTATAATATTATCCTATGGTGCCTACATGTGTATATATTTATGGTGCATGGTATCTCGGTCCTAATTGCTGTTTAAGATTGCATGTGCTCTGAATAGACTAATGTACTATTATATGTGATGCTGAAAGGCCGCTATGGATTTTGTGGCATGTTATCATGTATTGTAAATGCAGGATTATGGGGCGTGGCTAGCCGCGGACCGAGATGGCGGCGTGAGAGCTGAGCTCTGTGAACCAGGGACACATCGCGGCTAAAAGCAACTTACTGAGGGACACTAATCTACCAGAAAGAGAGCGTTCTGTACTCGCACAACCTGTGGACCATGACCAGAAAAAGAAAGGAGCTAAGGAGACCGCAGAAACTGACGGACTTTTATGCATGGGGGATGCACTCGCCCTTGTTTACACTTGAGCAGCTATAGCTGCACCCGAGAGTAAACTCTCACTAGTTTTTCTCAGTTCCTGAGAACAATGTTTATACCCTTTAAGTCAAGTGACCTTAAGCTGCAGAATATGCAGTGGTCGTTTCCTTCTGGTTGTATTTTTCTTTTTTGTCTATCGTTTTTCAGTTTTTTTTTTGTAATGCAGCAGCTAGCACCGAAGCATGCACATGGTCTAACAGGAAGATCTGGGGAGATGAAGCCGATTCTCCAAAGGAAGCTATACCTCAGAACCCAGCAACTATCCAAACTTCAACTAAGACACCGAATAGTGAGTACGTATATCAGGATCCATATAGAAATAACATATGTCCATTACACTACCACCTCTCGCCACAGGAGGGTGCCGTGGTCACTTGTATTACACAACTTTGATCTACACCTCTCTATTGGCAAAAACTCCTTACAACCATGGGGATAACATTTTTGTTCATAAATGCAAAGGGTCTTAATCACCCTGCTAAGAGGAGATCTATATGGAAGGAGGCCGTTCAGTTTAAGAGCGATGTACTTTGTGTCCAGGAAACGCACTTTGACGCCAAAAATCCTCCACAATGCTCCAATAAAAGTTTCCCATATATTTTCACTGCCAATGCAGAGGTTAAAAAAAAAGGAGTTCTGGTGGCAGTCAGGGACACTGTCTCCTTCACACTCCAAGAGGAGATAAAAGACCCACAAGGCCGCTACATCATAATCCTTTGCGAAATTAATTCCTCACAGTACACCATTGCCAATGTATACGCCCCCAACTCCAACCAAATTCGATTCTTTAACAAAGTTATCAACAAGATAAGGAAACATCAGAAGGGCTCATTGATTGTATGTGGAGACTTTAACCTCATACCCGATTCCACTCTGGACTCTACTTCTTCAGGCCCCAGGACTAGAACTAACAACTGCCTTCAACCTTCTATTCACCAGAATGACCTATTTGATGCTTGGCGATGCCTACATGCAGGTGAAAGGGATTTTACCTTTTTTTCCGCTTCACACAAGTCTTATTCTAGACTGGACCTCTTCTTAGTGGATCAAGGCGTGCTGGCTAGATCAACATCCACGGTCATTAATACCATAACATGGTCTGACCATGCGTCAGTGACTCTGACCATCTCCGATGCTTTCTCTTCTAATCCGACTCCAGTATGGAGAGCTAACCCCATTCTCTTGCAGTCTAAAGACACTAAAGAATTGCTAGAAAAACATCTGACTCAATATTTTATAAATAATGAACAGTCGGTCAATGATAACTTTGTGTTATGGAACGCCCATAAGGCTTATATGAGGGGTATTTTTATTCAGCTGGGGGCGAGGAGGAAGAGGCAGCAGCAAAAACAATTACAAGACCTAACACAGAAAATCCAAAGCCTAGAAACACAAAACAAAAACACCCCTACCCCTAAAATCTCAAAACAACTATTTCAACTCCGCTATGACTTACGCTTGCTCTTATTAGGCGAATTTGAGAGGTCCTCTAGAAGACTCAAAACTAATTATTATGCAAATGGGAACAGAGCAGGGAAACTATTGGCCCAACGCATGAGAGGTACCAGGTATAAGACCAAAATTCCTTTTATTGTCCACCCACTTACCAAAGAAAAACAATTCCACCCCAATGACATTGCAGAGGCCTTTAGTCACTACTATAGCTCTCTATACAATTTGTCGCATGACCCTACTATACCTCAACCTTCCACTGACCTTATCAAGGATTTCTTACAGAACATTTCTCTCCCACAGATCAGCCATGAACAGCTTACACAACTCAACTCTCCCTTCACGACCTCCGAGGTCATACAAGCTATTCATACACTTCCAGCAAATAAATCTCCAGGGCCAGATGGATTTGTAGGAGAATACTATAGGACCTTCCAGACTATCCTAGCACCATACTTATCGAAAGTTTACAATGCTGCGGTTGCCTCTTCGTCCTTTCCCCCTGAAATGTTGAAAGCGTTAATAATTACCCTGCCGAAGCCGGGGAAGGACCCATCCACTCCCCAAAATTTCAGGCCAATTTCCCTCCTCAACAATGATTTGAAGTTGTATGCCAAATTGATAGCAATGCGTCTGATGGACATTCTCCCCCAAATCGTACATCCCGACCAGTCGGGATTCACAAAAGGGCGACAGACGTCTGACGCCACAAGACGCTTAATTAACATAATCCATCAGGCAAACCTACGAGGAACGCCATCTCTGCTCCTAGCTCTGGACGCGGAGAAGGCGTTCGATAGAGTCCACTGGGGGTACTTGTCACGGGTGTTGCAGTCCTTCGGGTTTGAGGGACCAATATTCTCCGCTATAATGGCGCTGTACACTAAGCCATCTGCCCAGATATCTAATTCAGGGGTGCTGTCAAAACCATTTCAAATCACAAATGGGACCCGCCAGGGGTGCCCTTTATCTCCGCTGATCTTTAACATGGTCATGGAACCTCTGGCGAGCCACATTCGCAACCATTCTCACATAGAGGGAATCAAATTTAAAAACTCAACACACGTCATCAGCCTATTCGCAGATGACGTTATCCTAATGATTACTGATGTAAAAACTTCCCTGGCTTCGATACATGAGGTACTACAACGATTTAACAGTATCTCATACTACAAGGTTAATGAGGATAAATCGTATATAATGAGTATCAATGTGCCACAAGATACAATGAGAGAACTGTCTGGTAGATACCCATACAGATGGACCACTTCAGGGATGAAGTACCTTGGTATTCAACTAACCCCCTCTACAAAGGAGTTAGTCAAGGAAAACTACTCAAAATTTTTAGACAACCTACACAAGAAACTACAGAATATATCAAAGACAGAACTATCATGGTCAGGGAGACTGGCAGCTTTCAAAATGTTCGTACTTCCCCAATTCTTATATTTATTCAGGACTCTGCCCATCCCGGTTCCCAACAGTTTCTTCACTAGAGCCCAGGCTTTAATTAATAAATACCTTTGGATGGGCAAAAGGTCGAGATGTGCTTTTTCCAAGTTAACATCCACTAGGAAGGTGGGAGGGGTAGGTTTAACAGTACTAAAAGATTATTACTCAGCAGCCATACTAACTCAACTTAAACCATGGTTCACCCCACAGGTAACCAATAGATGGATAGAGATCGAGAAAACCCAAGTCCACAATGGTAACCTAGCCCATTTTCTTCTAGCCAGCCCACAAGCAACTGCTAAACCCGGGGTTTGGTCACCAACCATTAGAGCTTCTGTGTCAGCTTGGAAGGAACTGTTGTCCACTAACCTCCAAAAAGTCCATTGTACACCAGTCCAGATACCATTAGCGAGCATATCCAACGTTATTCCGAATATTGACGTCAGCGCTTGGGTCAAGAGGGGGATTACGCAAATAGACCATTTATTAATAGGCCCTGCTCCCAAAACTTTTCGCTCTCTCCAAATAGAATATGGTCTCCCAGATAAAGATCACTATACCTATCGGAGACTGTTAAACTATCTGAATACCTCACCCCCCGTCGCGATAAATCTCCCGTGGCAGGTAAATCAATACTTCAATTCACCAACCTCTAAGATCAAAGGTATATCCTTATTTTATAATATTTTAGGTGACAAGCACAACTTCAATAGAAATCGTAATATAATAGCCTGGGAAAGGGACCTTGGCAGTGAGTACACAGAGGAACAATGGAAATATGCCATGCAAGTTAACTATGCAGTGACTAGGGGTGCAAACTTGTGGGAATTAACTCAAAAAATTATACTAAGATGGTATCTGACGCCCTACAGGATTGCCAAATTCTCTCCTCGGACGCCTGATGGGTGTTGGAGGAAGTGTGGATCGACGGGATCACTGTATCACATCCTCTGGACTTGTCCAGGGATAGCGACTTATTGGAAAAAAGTGTTCCATTTGATTGGAAAGGTACTAAATACGCCAATACCTATTTCCCCGGGTCTTGCACTACTATCACTGACAATAGAATCCATACCTCACGAGAACAAAACTGTATTGGTCCATTTACTCCTTAGTGCCCGCTTAGTACTTATGAGACACTGGAAGGACCAACAGATCCCAAGCATAGATGAGGTCATTATGACTACTAACACACATTCTACATATGAAAGGTTGCATGCCAGGGCCCAAAATAATCACTTGAAAGTTGATGCTTTATGGAAAAAATGGATAGACTGGTATGATACAAACAAACTCCTTCTATAATTTCCAATTCATGACTTCCATGATTTTCAATTTATGCTCACAGTTTGATTCATAGTGTTGGAATATGGTCTAGCAATAATACTAAAAATTATTATTTGCTGCATTTATGTTTATGTTTATGTTTATGTTTCTGTTTGTTTTCATGTTTGATTTATTTACCTATGGTTTGGACGTCTGTTTAAATGTTCTAATGAAACCTACCTCTGCTGAAGATAGTTTGGTGGTCGAGACCCATCCACCTCTCATATTAACGTGTACACACGTGACTAGGCTCTGCCAATGTTAGAAATATGTTTGGGAATAGCCCCTTATTGCTCACGGGGTGGAGACTCGGTGTGGGTGGGGCGTCGCTCTCCGCCGGATGGCACAGCATGATCCCCAACGGGGTGCCGGGGGCGGGGGGGGATGGCTTGCCGGGGCCGGGTGCCACCAGTCAATGCAAGTTTCCAGCAGGGGACTACATGGGACAGCATAGAAACAGTCTCCATTTCTTATCCCAGAATGTTATGTAATCAATTACAGTGACCAAAGAAACTCTTTACAGCATTTTTTCTTTTGTTTTCTTATTATATCTTATTATATCTTATTACATGATATTATTCTGTATGTGAAAATACTTCAATAAAAATTATTGAAATTAAATGCAGGATTATTACAATGTGCAGTGCAGTTGACGGCTCCGCTCTCCTATTTCTGGAGGGCTGGCTATGTATAATGACGCTGCACTGGTGTGCACCTATCAAAGAAGACAGGTCATGCACGGCTAGCCAATGAGTTGGGAGGCGGTGCAATATAATCCCTGCCGTAATGCCGTGTAGTCACGCCGTCTGTTGAAGTCGGATATGACGAAACGCGTAAGTGCGTGACTACCACGGCTAACCGGAAGTGACAAGTGCGTCTCACTGACAGCTGATCCGACCAGGAAGTGAATACAAATGCCGTGTATGCAACACAAGCGTGCGCGGGGACAGCGGAATGGTGACTACACTCAGTCTTTTTACTATGTTTCATTAACAGTTTTATTTTGTACGTACATCGGAAGGAGGGCTTTTTGTATTTGGGGGATTTTTAAATAAACAGGATTACGCTATGTTGGCATTTCTTGTATTTTATGATCCCGATTGGAGTACATAATACATTTGCCTCTTGAGTTGATGATGGGAATCTAGATAAAGGATATCATTATTTAAGGCTGACAACATCTCTCAACATTCTGGTGAGTGTAACACCTTGGGGGGAAGTGTGCCTCACGTGGTGAAGACTGGGAGTCGGTGTAGGGTGTACATGCTGACAACTACTTATGATCACTCACTATTATTTATGATTCAATTGCTACATCATCATAGATTCAATGTGGAGTTGGACACAGATTATAATCCAATATTAGCGCTGTTATAACATTGGACTGTTTCAAGAATTGGACTGCTCTTTGTGTTATTATATAATAATTTTGTATCATTATAAATTTTAAACAGCTGCTGTCTTAGAAATTCGCTGATCCATTTAAAGGATTAAGGGATTGTATCTTTTCTGTAAAATCATTAAGGTGACCCAAGAAAGGTAAAACTATTTGGCGCTGAGTGGTGTACTTTAGGCCGGATTTGTACACTCTTTTCTTATAATTGTATTAAACAGTATAACATTTAATTACAGAATCATTAAAACATCATTAAAAAGCATTGGCATCTGCACATGCAGGCTCAGACTGGTCATAGGGCATACCACACATTTTTCCTAATGTGCATAGGGAATTTGTTCCTCTTGTGGGACTTTTAAGGGAAAAACTACTCTGTAGTAAAAGCGTATACGCTTTTACTACAGAGTCATTTTTCCCTTATAAGTCCCACAAGAGGAACACATTCCCTATGCACAAACTTTTTGGGATGTGGGTTAAGCTTACTCTCTAGACCAACCCAGCACCCTCTCTCTATTTACACATTTTCCTTTTGGGCCGGGGCCACCGGGCCACATGTCCTCGTGGGGCCCAAAGCTGAACTGCCACTTGAGCCTAGAATGACTAGACCTTATCACTGGTGTGTGGCCCCTCCACCTGGCTTCATCCTCCCCTCTATCTGGCTTTGTCTCCTTTCTTTTCTGTCCACCTGACTCCATCCTCCCTTCCACCTGTTTCTGTCTCCGATCTCTTTTGTGCATCTTGCTCCATCCTCCCCTCCGCCTGTCTCTGTCTCCCTTCTCTTCTGTCCACCCGGCTCCATCCTCCCCTCCACATGGCTGCCTCCCCTCCTCTCTTCTGTCCACCTGGCCCCGTCCTCCACTCCTCTCTTCTGTCCATCTGGCTCCATCCTCCCCTCCACCTGGCTCTGTCTCCCTTCTCTTCTGGTCACCTGGCTCTGCTCTCGCTTTTACCGGGCTGCATGCCCTTCTCGCTTCTGTCCACCTGGCTCCATCCTCCCCTTCTCTATTCTGTCCACATGGCTCTGTCCTCCCCTCCACCTAGCTGCACCCCCTCCTCTCTTCTGTCCCCCTGGCTTCGTCCTCCCCTCTACCTGGCTACATCCCGTCCTCTCTTCTGTCCTCCTGGCTCTGTCCTCCTCTCCCCTGTCTGCATCCCCTCCTCTCTTCTGTCCACCCGGCTCTGTCCTCCCCTTCACCTGGCTCTGTCTCCCTTCTCTTCTGTCCACCTGGTTTCATCCTCCCCTCCACTGGCCGCATTCCCCCTCTCTTCTTTCAACCCGGCTTCATCCTCCCCTCCACCTGTCTCTGTCTCCCTTCTCTTCTGTCCACCTGGATCCATCCTCGCCTCCACTGGCTGCATCCCACCTCTCTTCTGTCCACCTGGCTCCATGATCTTCTCCACCCCTCCCCTCCACCTTGCTCAGTCTCCCTTATCTGATATCCACCTGGCTCCTCCTATCCTCCACCTGGCTGTATCCCCCTCAGTCTCTGCTCAAATTCGTCCCAAATGTGTTCCAAAGGTGTTTTATCTGGTTGAGATCAGGACTCCGTGCAGGTCAGTCAAGTTCCTCCACCCTAAACTCACTTATCCATGTCTTTATGGACCTTGCTTTGTGCACTGGTCCAAATCATTTAGTGGAAGGGGGATTATGGTGTGGGGTTGTTTATTGAAAGTCAAAATAACAAGCATACATAGCATGAGGCAGAAATTGGGGAATACAGAGAAACAAGCATATCTTCTATATCCAAGGGGTTGTTTTTCAGAAGTTGGGCTTGGCCCCTTAGTTCGAGTGAAGGTAACTCTTAAGGCATCAGCATACCAAGACATTTTGGACAATTTGATGTTCCCAACTTTGTGGGAACAGTTTGGGGATGGCCCCTTTCTGTTCCAGCATGACTGTGCACAAGTGCACAAACACGGTCCAGGCATGGATGAGCGAGTTTGGGGTGGAGGCACTTGACTGATCTTAACCCAATAGAACACTTTTGGGATGAATTTGAGTGGATACTGCCAGCCAGGCCTTCTCGTCCAACATCAGTACCTGACCTCATAAATGCCTTTCTGGAAGAATGGTCAAACATTCCCATAGATACACTCCTAAACCTTGTGGACAGCCTTCTCAGAAGAGTTGAAGCTGTTATAGCTGCAAAGGGTGGGCCAACTCAATATTGAACCCTATGGACTAAGGCCGGCATCCCAAAACTTTTGGTAATATATAGTATATATAATAATACATGTATCTCTCCTGACTAAATTAATGTTAATCCAAGAAATGTGTAGAGAACACTGGCCATTTCCTCGCTTTTTGTATGACATTTAGTAGGACCTCTTCAGCATGAATTATTATATAGCTGTTAGCTATCAAAGCTAATATGGAAGGAAGACAATAGTAGATCGAGGCTGATGCCAATGTTTTGTAATAGTGTTGTAATGATTTTATAATAAAATGTTATCTTTTTTTTAAGTCTTTTCTTCTTAAAGTCTTTATTATCAGATGCAGGTACAGAGTTCTAGCTTCTTTGTCTAGGTTCCTCATACCTCCAATGTTACCTTTCTAAGATTTAACCAAAAAGATACTATGCACAGTAGAAATCCTCATATTTCCTGTTTTTTGCTACTATTCTCTCCAGAAAACATTGTTTGTTAAGATATCTCGCCACATCAAAAAGAAGAGGTGTAATATTAGCTTGCCAATAAAACATGGGAGATAATTGTGCAATAGGAGGGAGGGATCTCATGGAGACCTATGTGGCGAGAGCCGCAATGTCGATCTGTTGAGGCCACCAGAAGAAGTTTGTGAGCTTAGGTGGCTGGTACTTCATCCACAGCCTCTTGGACAAGATCTTGATGTAAAGCACTGAAGCTGGCTCTGCAAAAATGCTCAATGTCGCTGATGTAGTTGTGGGGCAGAACTCTCTCCTCATGTGACCATCTTGGCTGCGGTCCAGAAATGTCTCTACCCATTAAATTTATTTTTTGAATGCAAGCATTGTAAGTACCTGAACCTAACTTGGTACAGGGGTGGCCGGTCCATTAAAGTTGCACGGGCACCACCCAACCCCCCCCTGTCCATTGTGGCCTTGTCTATCCATATGTCTGGCCCTTTACAGAATACCGTCTCATGGATTCCAATCCAGAGGCTCTAATAGCCTTCAATATAGGGTGGGCTCGGCACTCCAAGGTCTGTTACAACAGCGAATCAATAATTTGCTGCTGTAACACTGATCCTCCTCCCGGCCAATCAGGTAGCGGGTTTTGACACAAGTTTGGCTGAAAGGACAGGCGATCCTATTGCACGCCTAGGAAAAGGAGGGAGGAGCCACACGGTGGAATCCGCCATGATGCAGAGAGGACTCAGGAGCCCGCCGCCCATAGCAGCCCGAAAATCCCCTGCCCGTAGGAGTCGGCAACTTGCCTATAGGAGCTTGCAAACCGGCCGCTGCCCGCCGCCCGTAGGAGCCTGCCCGCCTGCAACCGATGGGGTAATAAAAACACAACAGCCGCCACTGACTTGGTATCAGCCTATTCCAGTCTACTGTACAACAGGGAAAAAATAAGCAACACAAGGAGCCAGTCAGGTGTGTTGCAGTAAAATGAGCAATGCTGATAGGAGTGCAACAGGCATTTGTCATGGATATGCATTAATGTCTGTCTGCCATCTTACCTTTCCTCCTCATGTGTTCATCTTAGAGGCCAGAACCCTTTCACCTGGCTTCCTTTATAATCTCCTCCCAGCCTGACTCCACCCCAGGCCCTATCACAGAACACTATATTAACCTGTGCACTGCAAGCCTGCTTTGCTGATCAACGTGTTTGTTAGGCATTGTGTGTTTGGGTTCCTGCCTGCCGTGTGCTACGTCTGTCTCTCTGTTATACATTTGGCTTGTCCCCGACTATCCCTGTCTGCTCGTGACCCTTGACCTTCGGCTTGTCCTTCGTTATCCTTGTCTGCTTGTGGCCCTTGACCTTCAGCTTGTTATTCGTTACTCTTATATCTTTGTGCTGCTGCTTCTCCTCTTTTCCCCTTATCCTATGGGGCGTGAGCTAGGAGACTCTAGGGGCCACGACCTGGACCCAGCCTGCAGCATAACATCCTCACCACTAGAGGCTCTGGAGAAGACCTGCTAGGTCTTAGACTCCGCGCCCTGGGGAATCTTGGCTCTAGCTTCCTATAGGATCCTGGTTGTGCTCCTCTGGTCCCGCTTTCCACAACCACCCAGTTTCCTATCCGCAGCAGTCAGCCATAGGGTTCACTACCTTGCGGTGCACTCCTGTCCCCCTACGGTGTGCATCTGTCACCTGGCCATAGGTGACCTGACAGTTTGATCAGCCATGAACCCGGCTGACATGCCACTCCCCGCGGATGATCCATTGCAGGGCATAGTTCACAGACTTGAAACCCAGGAATCGAATCAGACTCAGGTGATGCGATTCCTCCAGGATCTGGCTTCTCGATTCGAGCAGCTTCAGGCCTCCTTGGGAACCCCGAATCCGCAACCTCAAGTACAACCAGCGGCTGTACCTATCGCACCAGTCGCAGCCACACACTCACTAACACTGCCAGCTTCGTTCCGTTTCTCTGGGGACTCCAAGGCCTGCAGGGGGTTTCTCAGCCAATGCACGATTCATTTTGAGCTTCTGCCTCAAAACTTCCTGTCTGACCGGGCTAAGGTAGCCTATATCATTTCCCTCCTCTCCGGTGAAGCTTTGGCTTGGGCTGACCCCCTGTGGGAGAGGAATGATCCGGTGGTTTCCAGCCTGTCCAACTTCTTGAAGCTCTTTCGTAATATCTTCAAAGAGCCGGCTCGGGCTTCTTCAGCGGCTAGTGCTGTCTTACGTCTTCGCCAAGAATCTAGTTCAGTGGGACAATAGTTCCGTATCCACACAGCTGAATTGAGCTGGAATAATGAGGCCCTGGTCGCTACCTTTTTACATGGCCTCTCTGACCGAGTGAAAGACGAATGGAAGACTGCATTCAACACTAGAGACGGGCATTACGAATACCTGGTGATGCCTTTTGGTCTGTGTAATGCTCCAGCCGTGTTTCAAAACTTTGTCAATGAAATCTTCAGAGATATGCTGTACCAGTTTGTTGTCATCTATCTGGATGACATTCTGATCTTTTCTGAAAATCTGCTCGTCCACAGAAACCATGTCCGCACTGTACTTCAGCGTCTTAGAGAGAACAATCTCTATGCCAAGCTGGAGAAATGTTCCTTTGAATGTTCTGAGGTCCTGTTTCTGGGGTGGTTTGTCTCATGTTCGGGTCTTCATATGGATCCTGGGAAGGTCTTGGTTATTACCAACTGGCCTCTTCCTGCTAGCCTCAAGGCCACGCAGCGCTTTCTTGGCTTCACTAATTATTATAGGCAGTTCATAAGGAATTACTCTTCCATTGCCGCGCCTATTATCGCTTTGATCAAGAAGGGTGTGAATGCCAAAGACTGGCCCCCCGAAGCTGTCTCTGCATTTCACAACCTGAAACAGGCCTTTGTTTCTGGCCCCCTCTTGAGGAGACCAAATCCTGGGAATGCATGTTTTATTGAAGTGGACGCTTCCTCAATGGGGGTGGGAGCCGTGCTTCTTCAAATCTTTGAGAAGAGACGTCAACCATGTGCGTTCTTCTCCAAAAAAAATTCTCAGGCAGAGAGGAATTATGCCATCGGTGATCGGGAACTTCTCGTAATTAAATTGGCGTTAGAGGAGTGGCATCATCTCTTGGAGGGTTCCCCTCACTCCATAACGATCTTTACAGATCACAAAAATTTACAGTATCTACAGAATGCTAAACGTCTGAATCCTAGACAGGCCAGGTGGAGTCTCTTCTTTGCCCGTTTTAATTTCACGATTACCTACAAACCTGGTTCCTGCAACGGTCGGGCTGATGCGCTCTCTAGGTCATTTGACACTTTGGACGAGGAGTCCGCCCCTGAACCTGAGCCGATCATTCCAACCTCATGCATTGTTGCCCACTCTACCACCCTGAAGTCAAAAATTCCGCCTGGTAAGACCTTTGTCCCCACTGAGCTAAGAGCTAAGATCCTTCGTTGGGGACATGATTCCAAGGTGGCAGGTCATTCTGGATTCCTCCGATCCTTCCTACTCATCAGTCGTCACTACTGGTGGCCTAATCTCCGCTCAGACGTCAAAGACTACGTTAAAGCTTGCCATGTCTGCGCTCAGTCCAAATCCTCCACACAAGCTCCTGCTGGTCTCCTCATGCCCTTGCCCATTCCTAAGGAGCCCTGGGCTCATATTGCCATGGATTTTATCACCGACCTCCCACTGTCTGAGAATAATACAGTCATTTGGGTGGTAATCGATCGGTTCTCCAAGATGGCTCATTTTGTTCCTCTTCCTGGTCTTCCTTCTGCCCCTGCCTTGGTTCCCATTTTCATTCGAGAAATTCTCCGCCTTCATGGGGTTCCTTCTCATATTGTTTCTGACAGGGGAGTCCAATTCACGTCTCGTTTTTGGAAAGCCTTTTGCAAATCCCTCAATATTGTCTTGGATTTTTCTTCTTCTTACCATCCCCAATCCAATGGAAAGACTGAGAGGGTTAATCAGGAGTTAGAGGTCTTTCTTCGCACCTTTGTGTCTTCTCACCATGACGATTGGTCCTCTCTACTCCCATGGGCAGAATTCTCCCATAACAATCATGTGAATACCAGTTCGCAGAAGACACCCTTTTTCACAGTTTATGGAAAACACCCTCAACTTCCTCTTCCCATGATCTGTTCTCCAGATATTCCAGCTTTGGCTTCAGTTCAGGAGTCTCTCAATTCCGTTTGGGGTGACGTTCATGATTCCCTCCGGGCAGCTGCTGAAAAATTCAAAGGCTTTGCCGACCGCCGCAGGCGTAAACCGCCTTCTCTTCAGCCAGGGGACAAAGTCTGGCTCTCTACCAGGAACATCAAGCTCCGAGTTCCTTCTCTGAAGTTTGCTCCACGATTCATTGGTCCATACACGGTAACTGCTAAACTGAATCCGGTTTGTTTCAAACTCCAGATTCCTAAAAGCCTTAAAATCACTAACTCCTTCCATGTTGCTCTTCTAAAGCCTTTAGTCCTCAATAAATTCTCTCGTCCTCTCCCTACCGTGGCACCTGTCTCTGAGGATAATCAGGAGTACGAGATCAGTCAAATTCTGGACTCCCGACTCTGTAAAGGCGTTCTTCAGTACCTCGTTCATTGGAAAGGGTTTGGTCCTTAGGAGAGGTCTTGGATCACTGCATCTGAGGTCTTTGCACCTCATCTGTTAAAGGAGTTTAATCTGAAGTTTCCCTCTAAACCTGGGCCCAGGCGGCAAAGGGGGAGGCCTCGTAAGAGGGAGGGTACTGTCATGGATATGCATTAATGTCTGTCTGCCATCTTACCTTTCCTCCTCATGTGTTCATCTTAGAGGCCAGAACCCTTTCACCTGGCTTCCTTTATAATCTCCTCCCAGCCTGACTCCACCCCAGGCCCTATCACAGAACACTCTATTAACCTGTGCACTGCAAGCCTGCTTTGCTGATCAACGTGTTTGTTAGGCATTGTGTGTTTGGGTTCCTGCCTGCCGTGTGCTACGTCTGTCTCTCTGTTATACATTTGGCTTGTCCCCGACTATCCCTGTCTGCTCGTGACCCTTGACCTTCGGCTTGTCCTTCGTTATCCTTGTCTGCTTGTGTCCCTTGACCTTCAGCTTGTTATTCGTTACTCTTATATCTTGTGCTGCTGCTTCTCCTCTTTTCCCCTTATCCTACGGGGCGTGAGCTAGGAGACTCTAGGGGCCGCGACCTGGACCCAGCCTGCAGCATAACATCCTCACCACTAGAGGCTCTGGAAAAGACCTGCTGGGTCTTAGACTCCGCGCCCTGGGGAATCTTGGCTCTAGCTTCCTATAGGATCCTGGTTGTGCTCCTCTGGTCCCGCTTTCCACAACCACCCAGTTTCCTATCTGCAGCAGTCAGCCATAGGGTTCACTACCTTGCGGTGCACTCCTGTCCCCCTATGGTGTGCATCTGTCACCTGGCCATAGGTGACCTGACAGCATTCTGTCTTTGGCCCATTCAGGACATGCATAGATTATAATGTAAGACTACTTGTTATGCAGTTTCTCCTTTTGGCCACAAGATGGAGATAGGGAGATGCTGACCGTTCCTTCCTGAACATGAGGAGACACTGAGGACACTGGGGTAAAAAGTGTCAGTAAGTGCTGTGAAGGCTGAGGTGATTTTGAAGAAAGAGAGAGAGAGAAAGGAGCCATTACTGCAAGGGAGAGAGACCGGAGCCCCACGCTGTGACCTGTGAGCCAGGGGAAAGAGAGGCTGCGAGTATACCGCACCTGCTGTGCAAATTGCGAGTGTCACCATGCGCAACTGAGAGTGAGAGGACATCTGTTCTGTGAACACACAGTCAGTCACATATTATTTCTAACACCTTAGAAACTGCTACAAAAAACGTCTTAGCCGGCAAAAGAGTCAGGACCAAGGAGTGCCCCCAACCCTTTCCCCTTTTTTCTTTGTTTTAAAGAAGTACCACACTTTGGTACCCCCCCCCTTTCCTTAGCGTGCACGCTAAGACAGTGTAGTTATTTATACATTGTACTGTTCATAATGGTTATTCAGATTACTTATTGCCATTTCACTCATTTACTCCATTTAAAGTCAAAGAACTGATTACTCTTTACTTGGGTGTAGTGAAATTCTATATAGCTGACTATGTTTAATTTACTTGGGTGAGCCTATGTTATCTCAGACTGTCTTTATTTTCAGTAGTTTTGTTCTGGACCAACTACAAACCTGCTTCACTGTAGGGCTTACAGGATCTGGTGTTTCTATTTATCCCATGCATCGATACAGGCAGTTTAACTCAATGAATAACTCACTGTAGGAAGACAGACGATGAGACCTTTTGAATGTTCCATTTAATGATGGATATTCATAGGTAGAAAGACGTTGCAGTTGTAAGCCACATGGAAAGATGTTTCAGCATGTAAGTATACAGGGCTAAGGAGAGAGAGACAGGAAGTGGTGGAGAACATACAGAGCTACGGTGGGAAAGACAGTTCATCTGGACATAAAGGGACAGAGCTTAAAGACACAGAGCAATAATAATTCACATAGTGTAACACAACACTCCCCGTCTGAAATCTTTAGATTTCATAACCATAAACTAATATATATATTCAATAAGTCCAATACTGATAAATGTCCGGGAACCTGTAATGAAAAACATGCAACAAACAAGCATAAACTTAAGTTTAACAGGATTGAAGAACATGAAGTCCAAGGTATGACGTCTTCAATGAATTAAAAAGTTTTGAGTAGAACCTGTAGATAGCAGAAATGTACTCCCCGCCGTGCCAACAGCATGGTTAGTCTTTGCACAAGTCACTCACCTGGCAAGAGGAGTACTAACTCTGTAATTGGTCAGCTAAAGGTTTGTGTCGATCCTCCCTTGGTTACCTTGACTTCTACCTTCCGGACCTTGTTATCATCACTGGGCATAACTTTAGTAATAAGACCCATAGGCCACTCATTCCGACAAACTTCCTTGTCTTTTAGAAGGATGAGGTCTCCAACCTTAAGATTCGGCTTAGATGTTTGCCATTTGTTACAACCTTAAAGGTGATGAAAATACTTCCTCCAGCGATGCCAAAACACATTGGCTAGATGCTGCACCTGCTTCCATTGATGCCTGTAACAATGTGACTGCAGTTTCTGTTTTGTACTTAAAGAAATGTGTGGAGTGAGGTGTTCACAGTTCTTATTTCCTTATCATCCTCAGGGCTTACTAGCCCACTTGGTAGAGAGAATCTCTTAATACGTTCAACCATGTTGCTGACATACACATAAAATTGTTATGTTTGGTTGTACAGTCATGCTCGAAATTGTTGGCACCCCAGAAATTTTTCCAGAAAATCAAGTATTTCTCACAGAAAAGTATTGCAGTAACACATATTTTGCTATACACATGTTTATTCCCTTTGTGTGTATTGGAACAAATCCAAAAAAGGGAGGAAAAAAATCAAATTGGACATAATGTCACACAAAACTTCAAAAATGGGCTGCTCAAAATTCTTGGCACCCTTTAAAAATTGTGGATAAATAAGATTGTTTCAAGCATGTGATGCTCCTTTAAACTCACCTGGGGCAAGTAACAGGTGTGGGCAATATAAAAAAAAACACCTGAAAGCAGATAAAAAGGAGAGAAGTTCACTTAGTCTTTGCATTGTGTGTCTGTGTGTGCCACACTAAGCATGGACAACAGAAAGAGAAAAAGAGAACTGTCTGAGGACTTGAGAACCAAAATTGTGAAAAAATATCAACAATCTCAAGGTTACAAGTCCATCTCCAGAGATCTAGATTTGCCTTTGTCCACAGTGCTCAACATTTTCAAGAAGTTTGCAACCCATGGCACTGTAGCTAATCTATCTGGGCGTGGACAGAAGAGAAAAAATTGATGAAAGGTTGCAATGCAGGACAGTCCGGATGGTGGATAAGCAGCCCCAAAAAAGTTCCAAAGAAGTTCAAGCTGTCCTGCAGGCTCAGGGAACATCAGTGTCGGCGCCAACTATCCGTCGACATTTAAATGAAATGAAAGGCTATGGCAGGATACCCAGGAGGACCCCACTACTGACACAGAGACATAAAAAAGCAAGACTACAGTTTGCCAAAATGTACTTGAGTAAGCCAAAATCCTTCTGGGAAAACGTCTTGTGGACAGATGAGACCAAGATAGAGCTTTTTGGTAAAGCACATCATTCTACTGTTTACCAAAAACGGAATGAGGCCTACAAAGAAAAGAACACAGTACCTACGGAGAAATATGGTGGAGGTTCATTGAAGTTTTGGGGTTGTTTTGCTGACTCTGGCACTGGGTGCCTTGAATGTGTGCAAGGCATCATGAAATCTGAGGATTAATAAAGGATTTTGGGTCAACTGTAGAGCCCAGTGTCAGAAAGCTGGGTTTGCGTCCGAGATCTTAGGTCTTCCAGCAGGAAAATGACCCCAAACATATGTCAAAAAGCACCCAGAAATGGATGGCAACAAAACGATGGAGAGCTCTAAAGTGGCCAGCAATGAGTCCAGATCTAAATCCCATTGAACACCTGTGGAGAGATCTTAAAATTGCTGTTGGGAAAAGGCGCCCTTCCAATAAGAGAGACCTGGAGCAGTTTGCAAAGGAAGAGTGGTCCAAAATTCTGGGTGAGAGGTGTAAGAAGCTTATTGATTGTTATAGGAAGCGACTGATTTCAGTTATTTTTTCCAAAGGGTGTGCAACCAAATATTAAGTTAAGGGTGCCAAGAATTTTGAGCAGCCCATTTTTGAAGTTTTGTGTGACATTATGTCCAATTTGATTTTTTTCCTCCCTTTTTTGGATTTGTTCCAATACACACAAAGGGAATAAACATGTGTATAGCAAAACATGTGTTACTGCAATACTTTTCTGTGAGAAATACTTGATTTTCTGGAAACATTTCTGGGGTGCCAACAATTTCGAGCATGACTGTATATGTAACCAAGTACTACCTTACTGTCTGTATAGAAGGTGAAATAATCACTTCTAGTGTCCATTTCACTCCGTATGACTTTGGCAATTTCTACTGCTAACTAGCGATGAGCCGAACACCCCACCCCCGGTTTGGCTCGCACCAGAACCTGCGAATGGACCGAAAGTTCGCGCAAACTTTAGAACCCTATTAAATACAATGGACGCGAACGTTCAAAATCAAAAGTGCTAATTATAATGGCTAATATGCAAGTTATTGTCATAAAAAGGGATTGGGGACCCGGGTCCTGCCCCAGGGGACATGTATCAATGCAAAAAGAAGTTTTAAAAACAGCCGTTTTTTCGGGAGCAGTGATTTTAATGATGCATAAAGTGAAAAAAAAAGTAAAATATTCCTTTAGATATCGTACCTGGGGGGTGTCTAAGGTATGCCTGCGAAGTGGCATGTGTTTATTGTGTTTAGAACTGTCCCTGCACAAAATGACATTTCTAAAAGGAAAAAAAGTCATTTAAAACTGCTTGCGGCTTTAATGTAATGTCTGGTCCCGGCAATATGGATGAAAATCATTGAGAAAAATGGCATGGGTACCCCCCCCCGCCAGCCCACTACCAGACACTTTGGGTCTTGTATGGATATTAAGGGGAACCCCGCACCCAAAGTAAAAAGAGGCCCTATATACTCTGAACAGCAGTATACAGGCGGTGCAAGCAAGACAGGGACTGTAGGTTTGTTCTTAAGTAGAATGTGTTTGTAATTTGGATCAGGTAAATTTTTTAAGTGTAGCTCCAGCCAAGCTTTTTGGAAAACATAGAGATGGGTTATCACCCCTGTAACATTTGTTTTGCTGTCTGTGCACCTGTTCAGAACATTTCTGTCCCAATGACAAATGTTTTTTGAATTTTTTTTTCACTTCCTGTTGTCTACTTCGGTTTGCAAGTAGGAGTCTTTGTAAGTTGGATTTTTGAAAGTAGGGGCCTGCCGTATATACTCTGTAGAATTTTGGCCCTTAGGTGTTGGTGTTGCCAAAACACTGGAACCCCTCACAGTTACTCTTGGTGGGCGCTGGAACGCCCTGCTGTCAACTATTATATCAAGAATTGTAATTACAGGGGGCGTGGCTTGGACTTCACCGTGATGGCGGTGTAACTCCGGAGCTCCGGCGAAAGGCGAGAGAAACAGCGGCTCACAGCTACACAGGGCACTGCACTTACAGCCCACTACGGAGGTTCATCTCCCCAGCACCTTGGCATCATGACCAGGAGATGCCAGGCGGAACATAGGCCCAAGAAACTGACGGCATACTTTACACAGCATATGCAGACTCGTGGACAAGATGGCGCCTTCTCCTTCTCCACCCCGAAGACGGCGCACTTACACACAAATATCCATGATGACCCAGCTTATCGCAACACTCGGAGCACAAGGGGATCCTCAGAGACTCCTTCACCTCTCATTAGGAGTCCGGCTAAAGCCAGAGCTAGGATGGAGGAGCAGGAGACGCAGCACTGTGAGGTAAGATCTAACGCTGACTCACAAGAAGACACGAGAGAACTCCCTGACTCCATAGTGGCATTCCCCACACAAAATCAACCAGTCCTAGACACTACACTAAAAGATATGCTTGTCTCCCTGAAAAGCTCTATTCATGCTGACATGATGACATGCATGAGGAAGTTTAGTTCAGAACTCAATGCGGCGGGGGACAGAGTGGATCATATCGAATCCAAAATGGAGGAATATGCTACGACCATTAATGACTTGGTAGATGCTCATGATAATGTTGAAGAGGATCACACATGGATAAAAGCCAAATTAGCAGATTTGGAAGACAGGTCCAGGAGGAATAATGTCAAGATTAGAGGCATTCCAGAATCTGTGCAACCCTCTGAATTACGTTCTTATGCTATGGCAATGCTATCAGCCCTAATGCCGGATCTTCCTCCTGTTGAACTGTCCATAGATAGAATTCATCATCTCCCAAAACCCTCATTTATTCAGGAGCACATCCCTAGGGATGTGTTGTTTCGCATGCATTTCTACCAAACCAAAGAGCGGCTGATGCAAATTACCCGTAAAGGGGAACACCGCACCACAGAATACTCAGACCTGCAATTTTATGCAGATCTGTCGCAACACACTTTGCAACTCCGCAAAAATCTCAATAATATTACTAAGGCATTGAGAAACCATGCTATCACATACAGATGGGGTTACCCGACCAAATTAATTATAACTAGAGAAGGATCTACACATGTAATTACTTCTCCTACTAAAGGTTTCCAACTTCTCCAGAAATGGAAGATTGTCCCGGAGGAACCTCCTTCAACATCTAATGACACAAGCCCCAAGAGGATTCCTCCAGAATGGACACAAGTTTCAAACTCCTGAGGCGTCAGTGATATCTGCAGGGCCCTGCTATTTTCATTTGTTGCCCTATTAATGGGCCTCGCCCTTTGGAGCTCTATCCTGTAACCTGTGCTCCCATTTACTTGAGCAGAATTTCTGCACCTGGGTGTAAAACCCTCCTTTTAAACTTTTTGTTGTTTGTTTTCCTTTTTCTATACCACATTTCTTTTCAGACACTGCTTATGCTACCAGAAACAAGACTCTGTTTTGATGAACCTAGGAATACATACATCCCTCGGACAGCCTCCTATGTGAGTACACACCATGTGTAAACTTCAGCATTCCACTTAAACTTTGTCATGCCAGTTAAAATTCTTTCCATAAATGCACATGGCCTAAACCATCCAGCCAAAAGGGCATCCCTCTGGAAAGAAGCAGACTCTTCTCATTGCGACATAATATGCGTTCAAGAAACACATTTTCACCACAGCGCACCGCCTAGATGCACCCATAAGGGCTTCCAACACTACTTCTTCTCAAACATGACAGCCAAACAACGGGGAGTCATGATTGCAATTAAAGACTCAATTTCTTTCCAATTACTTAAGGACATTTGTGACCCATCAGGTCGTTATGTCATTCTAGTGTGTGACATCAACGCTACACGATATACTCTGGTGAACATTTATGTTCCAAATAAACACCAAATTAAATTCCTGAATATCCTGATGAAAAAGATACGGAAAATACAACAAGGATCTCTTATACTATGTGGAGACTTCAATGTAACTCCTGACCCTCAAATAAACTCTCTATCTAAACCCTCTAAAAAGACACCGTCTTTGATGTCCTTTTTGCAAAGACAAGAGCTATATGAAGCGTGGCGTTGTACCCATGCCAACGAAAGAGACTTCACGTTTTTTTCCCACAGGCATTGCACGTATACGAGGATTGATCTGTTTCTGATGGACAAGTGGTTACTCCAGAAAGTATCTCAAATCAAACTGAATAGCATATCATGGTCAGACCATGCTCCTGTGTTACTAACACTGGGAGACACTTATCCTTCTAACAGTGCCTTTATTTGGCGCTCCAATTCCCACATCATCCAAAACAAGGAAACAAAAAAAATTCTGGAGGACCGCTTGCTTGATTATTTTCAGATCAACTCCCCATCCACAAATGATCCATTTGTACTTTGGAATGCCCACAAGGCATATATCAGGGGTATATTTATCCAACAGGGCACTAGAATCAAGAGGCAAAGGCAGCAGCGACTCAATACTCTACTCTCAGACATAGAATCATTAGAAGTCCAAAATAAAATTAATCCTACCCCTACATTGAGCGCACAACTTACCTCACTGAGGCACGACCTCAGACTCGCTTTACTCCAATCCTTTGAAAAAGTAGAAAAAAAATTGAAGATGTCCTTTTATTCTACAGGTAATAAAGCCGGGAAAAACCTAGCCCGTAGACTACAAGGCCAGCGCTTCAAAACTAAAATACCACATATTATTAGCCCTAAATCTTCTCAGAAGGTGTATGATCCCCAACAAATTGCAGACGCCTTTAGTGATTACTATGGGGCCTTATATAACCTGAACCAAGACAACCTAATGGCACAACCCTCCCTCTCAGACATAGAAACATTTCTACAAAACATTCATCTGCCCCATCTTTCCCCCTCACAGCTCCAGGAGACGCTCCCTTTTCTTTAGCAGAAATGCTCAAAACTATAGAGACTCTCCCGAGTAATAAATCTCCTGGACCGGATGGTCTCACAGGGGAGTACTATAAACAGTTTAAACCTATTCTTGGTCCATACCTCCTCAAAGAGTTTGATGCTGCTGCTGCCTCGGCTTCTTTTCCGCCAGAAATGTTAGAGGCCTTAATTGTAACATTACCTAAACCGGGCAAGGAACCAGATGCACCTAATCATTTTAGACCTATATCCTTGCTCAACAATGATGTCAAATTGTATGCTAAAATGATAGCATTAAGATTGGTGGATATCTTACCCACTCTCATTGACCCTGACCAATCTGGGTTCACTAAGGGTAGGCAGACGTCAGATGCTACCAGACGTTTAATAAATGTTATACATATCGCCAGGTGGGGGAAAACGCCTTCTCTGCTTCTGGCTTTAGATGTGGAGAAGGCGTTTGATAGGGTACACTGGTTGTATCTTACAAAAACTTTGGAAAAATTTGGTTTCTCAGGACACCTGCTCTCAGCAATCTTAGCTTTGTATACTTCTCCATCAGCTAGGGTGTACACATCTGGCATGCTGTCCAAACCTTTCAAAATCACTAACGGGACCCGTCAGGGATGTCCACTGTCTCCTCTTATTTTCAATATACTAATGGAACCATTAGTCGCCAGTGTTCGACAGTCCCCTGCCATTGAAGGTTTTACAATTAAATCCCGTAAACATGTCATTAGTCTTTTTGCGGATGATGTAATACTGATGCTCACTGACCCGCTGTGTTCTCTAGAACAGTGGTCATCAACCCTGTCCTCAGGGCCCACTAACAGGCCAGGTTTGCAAGATAACTGAAATACATCACAGGTGATATCATTTGCTGCTCAGTGATTGCAGTATTCTAGTCTGCATCTCCCCAAGGTAATACATAAAACCTGGCCTGTTAGTGGGCCCTGAGGACAGGGTTGATGACCACTGCTCTAGAACATGTATATCATACACTTCAGGAGTATGGAAAAGTGTCATACTATAAAGTGAATGACTCCAAGTCATTCATCCTTGATCTTGGAGTATCTCCAAAAGATAAGCTGATCATACAAGCCAAATTTCCCTATGTATGGTGTGCACATGAAATCACATACCTGGGCATTAAATTGACCTCCCAAACTAGACAATTGTTTCAGTCCAACTATCTCCCTCTTGAAAAGAAACTCACAGACAATCTAAAATCCCTAAGCAAACATGTTCTATCTTGGTCGGGTAGATTGGCAGCTTTCAAAATGCAAATATTGCCACAAATTCTCTACATTTATCGCACAGACCCATACCCATACCCCAACATTTCTTTAAAACCCTTCAGTCCCTTCTAGCTAAATATCTCTGGGAGGGTAAAAGGGCCAGAAGCGCCTTTTCCAAACTAAAAAAAACAAAACAGGCTGGTGGCCTGGGCGTACCGGTCTTTGCAGATTATCATGCCGCTGCGACTCTCGCACAGATTAAAGGCTGGTTCCCCAACCAACCCACACCACTTTGGGGAAACATTAAAGAAGCTTTAATACCTGGTGGAAATCTATTTAACTATCTCTTAGCGTACCCTCATATTAAATCCAAATCCAAATACCTCTCTCCTCCCATGATAGTATCCTTGAATTCCTGGAAAATATTAGTAACACACCAATCCCTATCTACCCCTACTTCTCCTCTACTAATACCTATTTCTACTCTAGACTTGATAATGCCTGACCTGACCTTGAACGGATGGCTACGACAAGGAATCGTACAGATTTCAGATCTATACAGAAACAACCTCCTTAAAACATTTGCTGAACTGCAAGCAGAATATGGACTACCAAATTCGGAGCAGTTTAGCTACCTCTGAGTGAAATCGTACCTTAAAAACAAAAATGTTAAGAAGTACAATTTATTTTGGAAAATTAATACCCATTTAGCATCTAAAGAAAACCGTAAAGGTGGTATTTCATTATTTTATAACTTCCTATATGACAAGTCCATATTCATGAAAACAAATTCTATGATAGCCTGGGAGGCAGATATCCAGGAATCGTTTTCAGAAGCACAATGGCATAAAGCATTACAGCAAATCTACGCAGCAACTAAATGTACAAACCTATGGGAAATATCCCACAAAGTAACACAGAGGTGGTACCTGACCCCGAACAGGGTAGCCAAATTCGATTCCTCCACATCTTCTGATTGTTGGAGGAAATGTGCACAATTGGGCACTATCTTTCATATTCTATGGGCTTGCAGCAAATTAGCGGGATTTTGGTCTGGCATTTTCAAGATCCACTATCAAGTCACGGGTTTATCTTTGCCATATTCGCCTTCCCTAGCTCTTTTAAACTTGGGGATCGAAAACATACCACCGATACACAGGAAATTCACCACACATCTATTTTTAGCGGCCAAACTAGTTATACTTAGAGCATGGAAATCTCCAGAACCTCCAGATGTTCAGGATGCAATTCGCACGCTGTCCGTACATTTCACCTATGAACGAATGTTAGCCACCATAGGAGGGAGGTCTATGCAGTTTCTTTCTAGTTGGCAACCATGGGAAGACTGGTATAAGGAACACAAATCATAATTAAACCTGATCAGCAGTCACATACATCACATACACATCTCAATCCTTTTAAAACTGAAATTTAAACCTCTACAGGCAGGTCCGAGGGATGGTGGGGATGGTGGGGATGGTGATTGTAATAGTAATGGTAACAGTAATAGTAAAGGTAATAAAACCTAGGTTGTTGTTCTTCTTTTCTTTTCTTCTGGTTACTTTGAAAGTTCACTCTTTGTTCTTATATTAATTTATTTTATGTTAAGACCTATATTCTCGGTGAATATAATTTCCAATAAGATAGAAATGCTTGATCTCATACCTTCTTTAAATGGTCTGGTAATATGCAATTGAGGGGTGGGGGTGTTGCCTCTCTCTCCGGATCACAGATAGTTCCCATGGGGGTGTCTGGGGAGAGGTGGGGATACCCTTAGCCTTGTGTACACTGTATGTGTTTATACCAAGACAAGACATTTTATCTGACTCTTATCTGTGTATTCAAATGTATCAATATGTCTTCGTCCCACATATGGAATGTATTGTTCACCTTTTGTATACCTTTAAAATTCAATAAAAATCTATTGATAAAAAAAAAAAAAAAGAATTGTAATTACATGCCATTGTTGAACAGTGGTAGGAAAAACTGGGCTTTTGGTGGTGGTGGTGGTGCTGGTGCAACAACACTTGTAAGTCCTCAGTTACTCTTGGTGGGTGCAGGAATGGGCCCAGCTGTGAAATATTAGATCAAGAATTGAAATCACATGCCCCTGTTGAACAGGGGCAGAAAAATTGGGCCTTTGGTGGTGGTGGTGGTGGTGGTGTTGCCACAACACTGTAAGCCCTCACAGTTACTCTTGGTGGGCACAGGAATGGGCCCTGCTGTGAATTATTAGATCAAGAATTGTAATTACATGCCCCTGTGAACAGGGGCAGAAAAATTGGGCCTTTGTTGGTGGTGGTGGTGTTGCCACAACACTGTAAGCCCTCACAGTTACTCTTGGTGGGCCCTGCTGTGAATTATTAGATCAAGAATTGTAATTACATGCCCCTGTTGAACAGGGGCATAACAATTGTGCCTTAGGCACTGGTGCCACAACACTGCAACCCCTCACATATACTGTACTTGGAGCGCAGCAATGAGCCCTGTTGCTAAGTATTGCATCAAAAATTGTAATTACACGCCCCTGTTAAACAGGGGCAGAAAAATTGGGCCTTAGGCACTGGTGCTGGTGCCACAACACTGCAACCCCTCACAGATACTGTACTTGGAGCGCAGCAATGAGCCCTGCTGCAAAGTATTGCATCAAAAATTGTATTTACACGCCCCTGTTAAACGGGCTGAAAAATTGGGCCTTAGGCACCAGGGATGAGCTTCGAGTTCGAGTCGAACTCATGTTCGAGTCGAACATTGCCTGTTCGCCCGTTCGCCGAACAGCGAACAATTTGGGGTGTTTGCGGCAAATTCGAAAAGTCTATGGGAGAAATCTAAAGTGCTAATTTTAAAGGCTTATATGCAAGTTATTGTCCTAAAAAGTGTTTGGGGACCCGGGTTCTGCCCCAGGGGACATGTATCAATGCAAAAAAAGTTTTAAAAACAGCCGTTTTTTCGGGAGCAGTGATTTCAATAATGCTTAAAGTGAAACAATAAAAGTGAAATATTCCTTTAAATTTCGTACCTAGGGTGTGTGTATAGTATGCATGTAAAGTCGCGCTTGTTTCCCGTGCTTAGAACTGTCCCTGCACAAAGTGTCATTTCTGAAGGAAAAAAAGTCATTTAAAACTCCCTTGCGGCTATTAATGAATTGTCGGCTCCCGGCAATACATAGAAAAGTAATTGATAAAAATAAAAATAAAAAAGCGTGGGGGTCCCTCCAAATTCAATTACCAGGCCCTTCAGGTCTGTTATGGATATTAAGGGGAACCCTGCCGCAAATTTTAAAAAAAAATGCGTGGAGTTCCCCCAAATATCAATTCCAGGCCCTTCAGGTCTGGTGTGGATTTTAAGGCGTGGAGTTCCCCCCAAAATCCATACCAGACCCTTTATCCAAGCACGCAACCTGGCAGGCCGCAGGAAAAGAGTGGGGGACGAGAGAGCGGCCCCCCCTCCTGAACCGTACCAGGCCACATGCCCTCAACATGGGGAGGATGTCCCCATGTTGATGGGGACAAGGGCCTCATCCCCACAACCCTTGCCCGGTGGTTATGGGGGTCTGCGGGCATATTGGAATCTGTAAGACCCCTTTGACAAAGGGGACCCCCAGATCCCGCCCCCCCTATGTGAATTGGTAAGGGGTACATTGTACTCCTACCATTTCACGGAGAAAGTGTAAAAAAAAAAATTAAAACACACACCGACACCTTGTAAAAGTTCTTTATTAAACATAAAAAATAAAATAAAAAACATTCCAGCGATGAAATCCAGTGTCCCACGGCGATCCGATGTCCAGCGCTGTCGGTCATTGGCTGAGCCTGAGCGGACCTGATGGGGAACTTCCTCCAGTATAATAAATGAATAGACCCTGCCCCTTCTAAAGTTCCCCATCAGGTCTGCTCAGCCAATGACGTAGGTGTAAGGCTGAGGACCTGATGCGGAATGTGAGAAGGGGCGGGTCTATTCATTTATTATACTGGAGGAAGTTCCCCATCAGGTCCGCTCAGCCAATGACATAGGCGGGGTCTGACATACGAGGGAGCGGACCTGATGGGGAACTTCCTCCACAGTTTAATACATGAATAGACCCGCCCCGTCTCACGTTCCACATCAGGTCCTCAGCCTTACACCTACGTCATTGGCTGAGCGGACCTGATGGGGAACTTTAGAAGGGGCGGGTCTATTCATTTAATACACTGCGGAGGAAGTTCCCCATCAGGTCCGCTCAGGCAATGACGTAGGGAGGGGCGGGTATATTCATTTAATACACTGCGGAGGAAGTTCCCGATCAGGTCCGCTCAGGCTCAGCCAATGAAGGACAGCGCTGGACATCGGATCGCCACGGGACACTGGATTTCATCACAGGAATGTTTTGTTTTGTTTTTTATTTTATTTTTTTAATAAAGGACTTTTCCAAGGTGTGTGTGTGTGTGTGTGTGTGTGTTTTATTACATTTTTTGACACTTTCTTCGTGAAATGTTAGTGGTACAATGTACCCCATTACCAATTCACATACGGGGGGGGGCGGGATCTGTGGGTCCCCTTTGTTAACCACTTAACGACCGCTCACTGTATATGTACGTCGGCAGAATGGCACCGACAGGCACAATCACGTACAGTGTACGTGATTGTCTTTGTACAGTTGGGGGGTCCGATCGGACCCCCCTCCTATACAGTGAGCGGTCGGTATTCGTTGGGGAGCGATCCGACATGAGGGGGCGGCCATTCGATTCCGGCCACCCCCCCGCGATCGCTCCCGGCGAATGGAAATGCTCCCTCTGCTGTGTAATGTTTACACAGGCAGAGGAAGCAGGAGGAAGTGATGTCATCTCTCATGCGGCGCTCACATATACCGAGCGCCGTACAAGAGAAGACACACAGGTCAGTACACTAACACTACACTGACACCAGGACACATAGGCACACAAATCGCCCCCCCAGCCAGATCACCCCCAGCCCCCAGTCACAGTGTCACTGATTGCAGTGACCATTTATTTACTGATCACTGCAATCAGTGACATTTGTGACTGTAAAAGTGTCACTACATTTAGTTTTAGGTCCAGTGTAGCCCCCTAACCCCCCCCTAATAAAGGTTTAACCCCCTGATCACCCCCAGATAACCCTTTCACCCCCTAGCACCGCCGTCGCTAAGCGATCATTTTTCTGATCGCTGTCTTAGCGTCGGTGATGCAGATCGGTAGCCAGTAATTTTTTTTAGGTTCGCCGCAGGTTTTTATAGCATCGGGTACCCCCATAAATTATCTAATAAAGGTTTAACCCCCTTGATCACCCCCCAGGTAACCCTTTCACCCCCTATCACCACTGTCGCAAAGCGATCATTTTTCTGATCGCTGTCTTAGCGTCGGTGATGCAGATCGGTAGCCAGTAATTTTTTTTAGGTTCGCCGCAGGTTTTTATAGCGTCAGGTACCCCCATAAATTATCTAATAAAGGTTTAACCCCCTTGATCGCCCCCCAGGTAACCCTTTCACCCCCTATCACCACTGTCGCTAAGCGATCATTTTTCTGATCGCTGTCTTAGCGTCGGTGATGCAGATCGGTAGCCAGTAATTTTTTTTAGGTTCGCCGCAGGTTTTTATAGCGTCAGGTACCCCCATATATTATCTAATAAAGTTTTTAACCCCCTAATTGCCCCTAGTTAACCCTTTCACCAGTGATCACCATATAAGTGTTACGGGTGACGCTGGTTAGTTAGTTTGCTTTTTATAGTGTCAGGGCACCCGCCGTATATATAACCCAATAAAGGTTTAACCCCCTGATCGCCCGGCAGGTGATATCAATTAGGTTTTAGCGTCAGAGAGGGTCTGCGTCACACCCCAGGCAGCGTCAGGTTAGTGCCAGTAACGCTAACACCCACGCGTGAAGCATACACCCCCCTTAGTGGTATAGTATCTGATCAGATCAATATCTGATCTGATCATATCTATACTAGCGTCCCCAGCAGTTTAGGGTTCCCAAAAACGCAGTGTTAGCGGGATCAGCCCAGATACCTGCTAGCACCTGCGTTTTGCCCCTCCGTCCAGCCCAGGCCTCCCAAGTGCAGTATCGATCGATCACTGTCACTTACAAAACACAACACACATAACTGCAGCGTTTGAAGAGACAGGCCTGATCCCTGTGACTCCAGTGCTGTAGGAGGTGATTTCACCACCACAGTTAAAAAAAAAAAGCATATATGCCGAAGCATTGGGGCAGCAGGGGTGGAGGAGCGGAGGAGCGATTTTGCTCCTAATGCCGCGTACATACGGTCGAAATTCCGACGGAGGCTTGCCCGTGGAAAAGTCCGACCATGTGTGTGCGGCATAACTTTTTTGCGGGAGGATGCCCCCATGCTTCGGCATATATAAATGGTGCATGTATGCCCATCATTAGAAGTGGGTGGATGAAGGGCGGTATTCTAATGGTGGGCATACCCACCGATCAATCTCTTTTTTCGTTCAGCCAACTGGCTGCATGAAAAAAAAAGATTACAATACATGTCCAACAAGGACCAGCAACATACTGGTATGTTGCTGGACTTTGAATGGTTATACCAGATTGATGCCTGTGGGTTTAGGTATCATCTTGGTATCATTCTTTTCAGCCAGCAGCCGGCTTTCATGTAAAAGCAATCCTAGTGGCTAATTAGCCTCTGGACTGCTTTTACAAGCAGTGGGAGGGAATGTCCCCCCCGGATATAAAAAGCGCCATTGGGAAAGCATTTTATCACACCGATCTTGGTGTGGTCAGATGCTTTGAGGGCAGAGGAAATATCTAGGGTCTAGAAGACCCCAGTTTTTTTCAAAAAAGAGTACCTGTCACTACCTATTGCTATCATAGGGGATATTTACATTCCCTGAGATAACAATAAAAATGATTAAAAAAAATAAATATGGAAGGAACAATTTAAAAATAAAATAAAAAAGCAAAATTAATAATAAAAAAAAAAGCACCCCTGTCCTGCCCTGCTCTTGCCCAATGGCGAACGCAAGCGTTGGTCTGGCGTCATATGTAAACAGCAATTGCACCAAGCATGTGAGGTATCACCGCGAAGGTCAGATCGATGGAAGTAATTTTAGCAGTAGACCTCCTCTGTAAATCTAACAGGGTAACCTGTAAAGGCTTTTAAAGGCTTTTAAAAATGTATGTAGTTTGACGCCAATGCGCGTTTGTGCGAAATTTTAAAGCATGTCGTGTTTGGTATCTATGTACTCGGCCTAAGATCATCTTTTTTATTTCATCAAACATTTGGGCAATATAGTGTGTTTTAGTGCATTAAATTTAAAAAAAGTGTATTTTTTCCCCAAAAAATGCGTTTGAAAAATCGCTGCACAAATACTGTGTAGAAAAAAAAAATGCAACACCCACCATTTTAATCTGTAGGGCCTTTGCTTTAAAAATATATATAATGTTTGGGGGTTCAACATAATTTTCTTGCAAAAAAAATATGTTTTCATGTAAACAAAAAGTGTCAAAAAGGGCTTTGTGGTTAGAAGAGTGGATGTAAGCTTCCTAATGTTGTGTATAAAATGCTAGAACAGTTCAAAACCCCCCCAAATGACCCCATTTTGGAAAGTAGACACCCCAAGCTATATACTGAGAGGCATGTCGAGTCCATGGAATATTTTATATGTTGACACAAGTTGCGGAAAAAAGACAATTTATTTTTATTTTTATTTTTTTTTGCACAAAGTTGTCACTAAATGATATATTGCTCAAACATGCCATGGGCATATGTGGAATTACACCCCAAAATACATTCTGCTGCTTCTCCTGAGTACGGGGATACCACATGTGTGAGACTTTTTGGGAGCCTAGCCGCGTACGGGACCCCAAAATCCAAGCACCGCCTTCAGGCTTTCTAAGGGTGTAAATTTTTGATTTCACTTCTCACTGCCTATCACAGTTTCGGAGGCCATGGAATGCCCAGATGGCACAAAACCCCCCCAAATGACCCCATTTTGGAAAGTAGACACCCCAAGCTATTTGCTGAGAGGTATTGTGAGTATTTTGCAGATCTCGCTTTTTGCCACAAAGTTTTGAAAATTAAAATATTTTCTTTCTTCATTTTCAAAAACAAATGAGAGCTGTAAAATACTCACCATGCCTCTCAGCAAATAGCTTGGGGTGTCTACTTTCCAAAATGGGGTCATTTGGGGGGGTTTTGTGCTATTTTGGCATTTTATGGCCTTCGAAACTGTGATAGGTAGTGAGGAGTGAAATCAAAAATTTGTGCCTAGAAATCCTGAAGGCGGTGCTTGGTTTTCGGGGTCCCGTACGCGGCTAGGCTCCTAAAAAGTCCCACACATGTGGTATTCCCGTACTCAGGAGAAGCAGCAAAATGTATTTTGGGGTATAAATCCACATATAACCATGGCATGTGTGAGCAATATATCATTTAGTGACAACTTTTTGTAATTTTTTATTTATTTTTTGTCATTATTCAATCACTTGGGACAAAAAAAAAATATTCAATGGGCTCAACAGGCCTCTCAGCAATTTCCTTGGGGTGTCTACTTTCTAAAATGGGGTAATTTGGGGGGGTTTTGTGCTATTTTGGCATTTTATGGCCATCAAAACTGTGATAGGTAGTGAGGAGTGAAATCAAAAATTTGCGCCATTAGAAACCCTGAAGGCGGTGCTTGGTTTCCGGGGGCCCGTACGCGGCTAGGCTCCCAAAAAGTCCCACACATGTGGTATCCCCGTACTCAGGAGAAGCAGCAAAATGTATTTTGGGGTGCAATTCCACATATAACCATGGCATGTGTGAGCAATATATCATTTAGTGACAACTTTTTGTAATTTTTTTTTTTTGTCATTATTCAATCACTTGAGACCAAAAAAAAAAATATTCAATGGGCTCAACGTGCCTCTCAGCAATTTCCTTGGGATGTCTACTTTCCAAAATGGGGTCATTTGGGGGGGTTTTGTACTGCCCTGCCATTTTAGCACCTCAAGAAATGAGATAGGCAGTCATAAACTAAAAGCTGTGTAAATTCCAGAAAATGTACCCTAGTTTGTAGATGCTATAACTTTTGCGCAAACCAATAAATATACGCTTATTGACATTTTTTTACTAAAGACATGTGACTGAATACATTTTGGCCTAAATGTATGACTAAAATTGAGTTTATTCGATTTTTCTTATAACAAAAAGTAGAAAATATCATTTTTTTTCAAAATTTTCGGTCTATTTCCGTTTATATCGCAAAAAATAAAAATCGCAGAGGCAATCAAATACCATTAAAAGAAAGCTCTATTTGTGGGAAGAAAAGGACGCAAATTTTGTTTGGGTACAACATTGCATGTCCGCACAATTTACAGTTAAAGCAGCGCAGTGCAAAATTCTGAAATCACCTCTGGTCCTTTAGCTACAAAATGGTCCGGGGCTTAAGTGTATTGTAATTGTACTGTTTGCCCCCCTCATGTTGTGAAGCGCTGCACAAACTGTTGCCACTATATAATCCTGTATAATAATAATGATGGGGCAGAGATAGGGGAGTCCAGTATTAGGCTTGTGCAATTCGTTTCGTAACGAATCGAAATTCGTCCGAATTTAGCAACTTTCGGACATTCGGAAGCATTCGAATTTCCGAACAGAGCAATTACGAATAAAACCGAATCCGAAATAAATTATACCGCAAAATAGCGAATGCCCAAAGGTCTTCGGCATAATTCGTTATGAAAAAAGTTACGAATGTACGAATCCATTCGAAGCACAATAACACTCACTCTGCTCTCTGCTTCTCCCTCACCATGCTGAACTCCCTCTCAAAATGGTGTACAGGGGGCGGAGGCTATAGCCGCATGAAAAAACGAAAGTAAAATACGAGATTTCGAATCCATTCGAAGCACAATAATACTCACTCTGCTCTGCTCTCTGCTTCTCCCTCACCGTGCTGAACCCTCTCAAAATGGTGTACAGGGGCGGAGCCTATAGCCGCATGTAAAAAACGAAAGTAAAATACGAGATTTCGAATCGTTACAAATAACCGCTATGTATTTAGAAAAGTACAAATCCATTCGAAGCACATTAGGCATAATAGGCAGCGTCGTTGTGAGAGAGACACGGAAAATTACGAATCAACAAACCCAAAAAAAGTTACGAAAGTAGGAGTTGTGTCCAGAATCAACGAAAAACAACGTACTCTACCGAAAGTACGAATTATAAAGCAACAAAAAATTCAACGAAAAATGTCGCTTGCAAAAATACGAATGAGTCCGAACACGAAAAATCCCGTCTAGCAAAATTACGAATGATTACGAATCAACAGGACCGGAAAGAAACGAACCGAAACGGAACGAATTTTTCTGTTGTGCACAAGTCTATCCAGTATGACACACAGGGATTGGGAGTGTGTACTGTGAGGAGTTTGTATCATACAGGGCACAGAAAAAAAGCAGCACAAGGGGCAGTACTTGCATATTCTACCCCCCTCCCCCAAAGTAACCATCTATTTGTCACCTCTGCACACCACTTTGCTTACCTCTGCACCCTCATCCACAGCTCACCTCTGTACCCCCCAATCCACAGCTCACCTCTGTTCCCCCCAATCCACAGCTCACCTCTGTATTCCTCGTCCACCTCAGTACCCCTCACCCACGGCTCACCTCTGTATCCTTCCGTCCACCTCTGTACCACCCCTTGCAATTTCACCTCTGTACCCCCCCATCCAATTTCACCTCTGTACCCTCCATCCACATTTACCTCTGTACCCCCTGTCCACCTCTGTATCCCCCTTGCAATTTCACCTCTGTACCCCCCATCCAATTTCAATTCTGTACCCCCCATCCACTTTCACCTCTGTACCCTCCATCCACGTCCACCTCTGTACCCCCCCAGTCCACCTATATATCCCCCATCCACAGTTACCTCTGTACCCCCATCCATGTTCACCTCTGTATCCCGGTTCACCTCTGTACCCCCCATCCATGTTTACCTCTGTCCCCCCTGTCCACCTCTGTACACTATCCACATTCACCTCTGTACCCCCCCATCCACATTCACCTCTGTACCCCATCCACCTCTGTACCCCCCATCCACGTTTACCTCTGTACCCCCCATCCACATTTACCTCTGTACTCCCTATCCACCTCTGTACCCCCATCCACGTTTACCTCTGTCCACCTCTGTACCCCCGGTCCACATTCACAGCTGTACCCCCCGTCCACCTCTGTACCCCCCATCCACGATCACCTCTGTACCCCCATCCATGGTCACCTCTGTACCCCCATCCACGTTTACCTCTGTACCCCCTGTCCACCTCTGTACCCCCTGTCCACCTCTGTACCCCCATCCACGTTTACCTCTGTACCCCCCATCCACATTCACTTCTGTACCCCCCATCCTCATTCACCTCTGTACCCCCCATCCATGTTTACCTCTGTACCCCCTGTCCACCTCTGTACCCCCTGTCCACCTCTGTACTCCCCCATCCACGTTCACATCTGTACCCCCTGTCCACCTCTGTACCCCCCTTGCCTTGGGTGCCCACGCTACGAAAATAATTTCACGATTAGGGGTTCCCACAACTTGGGAAATTTTATCAAGGGGGCATGGCACTAGAAGGGTTGAGAACCACTAGTTTAGATCAAAGCATATTCATGTGTTAGAATGGCCCAGTCAAAGTCCAGACCTAAATCCAACTGAGAATCTGTGGCAAGACTTGGAAATTACTGTTCACAGATGCTCTCCATCCAATCTGACAGAGCTTGAGCTATTTTGCAAAGAAGAATGGGCAAAAATTTAACTCTCTAGATGTGCAAAGCTGGTGGAGACATCCCCCAAAAAACTTGCAGCTGTAATTGCAGTGAAAGGATGGTTCTACAAAGTATTGACTAAGGGGGGCTGAATACAAATGCACGCCACACTTTTCACATATTTATTTGTAAAAAAAATTGAAGACCATTTATCATTTTTCTTCCACTTCACAATTATGTGCCACTTTGTGTTGGTCTACCACATACAATCCCAATAAAACATGTTTGTTTTTGGTTGTAACATGACAAAATGTGAAAAGAATTTCAAGGGGTGTTAATACTTTTTCAAGGCACTGTAAAAGCAATCAAAACTATAAAAAAAGTTTAAAAACACCCATTTTTATTTTTACAATGTCAAAATATCCTTAAAGCGGGGGTTACACCCATTTTTTCCGTTTATTAAAAATCAGCAGCTACAAAAAGTGTAGCTGCTGACTTTTAATAAACAGACACTTACCTGTCCCACAGTCCAGCGATGCGGGCACCCGGAGCCTTGCTCCTCTCCCCCTCCTCTCCGCGTCGCCGTCAAAGCAACTGTGGGCACCCGGCCGTGACAGCTTACGACTTCACGGCCGGGAGCGCACTGCGCATGCGCGAGTCGCACTGCGCTCTGCTATTGGCCAGGCAATCTTCTGGGACCTGTGACGTGTCCCAGAAGATCACTGGCAGGGAGGGGCCACCTAGGGTGAGAGAAGGAGTCGCCTAGGTGGCCAAGAAGAGGAAGGAGGAAGTGGGACAGGAAGTTCCACTAAAAAGAAGGTACACACTCCCCCCCAAAACAATGACATGCAAATTGTGGCATGTCAGGGGGCAAGGAGTGCTTAGAATGGAAGTTCAACTTTTGGGTGGAACTCCACTTTAAACACATCTGTAGCAGAATGTATTTTTTTATCACAACGCCTTTTTAAACATTTAATTTATATGTATTACAGTTTCCAGACAGAACAGTGAACAATTTCAGACAAGGTACATTAACAACTGGTGACCTGTATACTTTTAGACATAGATGTATGTATATATATATATATATATATATATATATATATATATATATATATTAATGTCTTACATTGTATTTTGCCTATTCATCTTGTATAAAATAATAAAATAAGATTAAAAACTATTAATAATGAATAAAGATTACTGTTAGAAACATTGGTATATATATATCACAAAAAGAGGGGGACATGGGTTGTTGGGACTTTAAATGAGGTACAGGGGCCGTTTAGATCCCCTCCTCCATCCCGGTTTAGTATTAAAAAGGAAATAGGACAAAAAGTGGGACTTTATATGAGGCACACGGACACAGAGAATAAATTTGATGGAGGACAGCTTTTAATTGATTCAAATAGCAATATAATTTCATATTTAAATTTCTATGCATTTTGCTATATAACAATACTCTTTACATTTCATCTGAATCAAATATTGCTTAATAAATAATCAATAAAATTCCAACAATAACATATCATATATTTACAGGTACATAAATGGATGATATATATTATACATGCATTGTAGTTGATATCTAGGCACACCGGTAATCCACTGATAGATACAAATGAAGATAGTTGTATATTGCAAGGAACGTTCATAAAAAATTGATTAATAAGTATATACACTTTTCGGTAGATGTTAGCTCTATGCATTTCAGGCCTTTAGGGACGCTCATCAGGAGCAAAACCGATGTGATAATCTAGGGATAGAAAGGACAAATAAGTTCCAGTAACCTATTAAATCTATGAAAAACAAATGGGCAGACATAGAGTGGGAGAGCTCCCCCACCCATATGTTTGACCCATAAAACTTACAAATGCGTCTGCACGGAGGCGGTGTGTCCATGCGAGTCCCAGACCAGCCAAGGAATGTCACACCCGGGAGCTGAGGGGGCGCAGCAGGGTGGGGAATAAAGCATTGCAAACACTATGCATACTATTCCACAATAAATATCAGATGAAAGGAGGAATACTTCTACAGTGGTGGAATGCCAATGTAACTTAAAGGATTTTTTCACCTTTTCAGAAAAAATGTAAATGCCGTACAACTTGTCCACAACCCAATCCCCAAATCCCCCCCCCCCCCCCCCCCGCCACCGCCCGCGCTGTATTTACCTCCATAGGTGAGAAGCTGTTAGTGCTCATGCAAGGTGAGAAGCTGTCAGTGCCGATGCAAATCCCTGCTGTTTTCTCACCTTTCTTTCTGCAGGACTTCCGGGACAGATCAGTGCAATGTTCTGTGCCGACACTGACCAATCACAATTGCTCTGGTCTGTTCCGAAAGCCCTAAAGAAAGAAGAGGGATTTCAAAGGGAAGGCCAGCAGAAAACGCAGGGATTTCAAATTCCTGGAATGCTGCACCGGCTACATGGGCAGTGACAGCTAATCACCTATGGAGGTAAGTGCAGTGGGGACTGGGCAGTGTGAACTTACATTTTAAATGGTATGCATAACCATTTTGTTCAAAGGTTGAGTAGAGGAGAGAGGGATTAATACCCCTGTCAGTTTATTTTTCCTGTTTGTGTCTTGAAGGACAGATTTAATTTCACTTCCTATCCCTGAGATGCAAAAGGAAGTGAAATTGACTTTTTTGCTCCTGTTCGGTGACAAATAAAACTTGTGGCAAAAATGTTCATATATTCTCTGTATATGAAATGTGTATCACGATTGGGTGTAGATCGTAAAGTCAATGTGAATTCATGGCTATGCTAATATAATAATGGGTATTAAGTCTTTACACTTTTTCTTCATTTTTTACATCATATAACTGCTGTCCCTTCTGTTAGTTCTACTCTGTCATCACTCATCACAGATTCACATCTGGTAATCTTTTTGAATCCTTCCTGCCATTTAATATGTCAGATTGTCAGTAAAATATACAGGACTCCTTATGCCTAGGAGAAAACCGTGCTGAAGTGTCATTGTTTCACAACCTCATTACACCTTATTTGTCTTATCGAAACCGGCTGTCACCCATTCATTTCTTGGTCCTTTGGCGTTTAGCAACAAAAGTTTAAAAATGCTCTAATTAGTAACAAATTATATTTTTATACCATAATTGTGTTGTTGTTCATACAGTACCATCAAAGTCCATAAAACCTTTAAAATAAAATTTCTGTCTTTGTATCTTTGTAACAATATTATGACGAAGGTACTTTTAAATATTCTGGCACATACTTATTTTTTTATATATATATGTAGCGGGTACTTACTTTCCCGGGTGCATTTTTTTAATCTGGCGGTGACATCAGTGCTATGTTCCCGGCGGTCCACCAGGTGGCGTTGTCACCGTGGGCGGAGGGACGAATATCACTGTGTGCCGAGCCTCCTTTTTGTCCTCTCTCAGCAGCGGTATGGTGGGGTGGGGAACCCGCCGTGCTTGCTGGGAGAGGGCATAAAGGGGCCGGCCATCTTGGTCATGGGGTCTTCGTCCCAAGCACCTTTAGCTTGCGGACGTGGGTTCGTGCTCGTCCTCTAGGCGGCCTCGGCCTAGAGGACTACCGGAGATCGTGTTCCACCTCAGGCACCTTTAGTCCTGGGGTGAGGTACTTGCAAGAAGGTCCGGAGCTCAGTGCCCAACACTGAGTTCCGCGAGGGAAGGGTCCTAAGGCGCTTCGGGGATGGAGGCCTGAATCTGAGTAAGACGCAATGGACCGGGGAGAGCTCCTCACTCGAAGACCCGGTGCAGCAGACTGCCGGTGATGGGTGAGTCTCTTGTCGGAGACCGTCCAGAAGGATCCCCTTTACCTCGTGCGGAGACCATAGCCCACTCTCCAGGAGGAGAGTGGAGGATCGAATTTGTGTCTGGGCCTATTCACACTCACACCTCCTTTTCTGCTCTATCTATCAAGGAAGTCCCTGTATGGTGTGTTTTAATAAAGGAGTGTTGGACTTTAATGGTGTGAGGCTCAATTACTGGCGGACGAAGTTCACGGTGACTCTTGGAGGGAGGATCCGGGTGCACAGCACAGACCCGAAGGTAAACAAGACATTGCTGATACCACAGGTATTCTACACGTGGTGGAGGCTAGGCGTAGCCCACCCGCGCTCTCTCTCTCCACCATCAAATACCCCTAGACAAGAGACAGTGCGAGCCGCACGGAGAGAGAAGAGGGGTAGGCGCTACACTTGGGGGCTCGGGTCCGGTATTGTGTTGTGCATCACAGTATGGAACAAGTCTGCTGGATGAGTTAACTGAATAGGCCAAAGTGCAGCCCTGCTCGAAGTCGTGGAATTGACCCCAGACAAGGGAAAGGCCCGCGCAGGAAGAGCGGTGAACGGGGGGAGGCCCAGCCGTGTGAGGTACTACACGTGGGGGCTTCTAATTGCACTGCGCCAACAGACACAAACCCCGCCGCTTAGGTCGTGGGCGTGGCTCAACCAAAGAAAGTGAAAAAGCCCGCGAACTGGAGCAAAGGGGAGGAGTCCAATACGTGAGAGGGATACACGTGGGACATTGGCGCGAAAACTCTGCAGTGTGCGATGGACCAGCAACAGGTCACCATGTTTGGACATACCTCATGGATTCCAGTTCACCCTGCTGCTACCACGATGACTGCCGCTGCTCCGATAACGGATACCGGGATCCGGCTGAAGCCAAGGGGTCGATTCGCCCTGTATTCGTGCATGGACGTAGAGGCCCTGGGTGTAATTTGTCCCGGGGGCTCGCAACTGGTGTGCCACCTGAAGCCCTTCGGACAATGTGAGGCCTGTGGGGAGTTCCTGTTCGAGGTGGATCCGGCAGTTGACAGGCCGAGAACCATCTACCCAGGCCGGGCTTCAGGCAACACTACTCGCAGAGGAGGAATTACTGCTGTAAAAGCCATCCCAGCGCACACTGCAGCGACCGCGAAGGAGGTCGTTAAAACTCAACGGGAGAAATCCGAGGATGCTGACTCGGTCACCACTGTCTCACAGCGTCCGCCACCGAAGAAGAGAACCAGCGTGGTGGCCCTGACCAGTGGTGGTGGCGGACCATCTCGCCAGCTTACGCCAGGCCCGGACGGATCCGTTGACGAGTGTTCCGGACGTCCCGCTTCAAGTAAAGGCCGAGGTGAGCCGGGCAAAGAGACTTGGTGCATGGGCGGAGGTGCCGGGAAGGCATGGCCCAGTAAGCCCGCGGGAGGTGGTAGCTCCGTCTCTACAACGGGCTACATACCCGCGGAGGAGTGTGATACCTCGGACCTGGAGTCGCTCTCTGATCTGGGAGATGACACCGCTATTGATGAACTGTTTGCAGAGAAGGGCTGGGACAAAGTACCGCTAGCTTCATTCCGAAGGTCCCGGGGTTCACCCATGTCCATGGGGGAGAGTACACCCCGGGTGGAGGCACCAGCGCCTGAACAAGGGTCCCGTCCCCAGCCCACATCTACATCTCCGGTGCCACCTGCATCAGGTACTGGGGAACAGAAGTTGATGCTACGGGCACCTATGCCCCAACCAGAAGTGGTCAATGCCCCTCGCCACCCGGACTCTATAGTTTTGCCCGGCGAAGGGGACAGAGCCACAATGCCTCCGCTGTCAAGGCTTCAGAGACTCTTCTGCCAGAAAGTTGCTGCTGACTACGGGTGGGAATATCCGTAACTCTCCAAGGAGTTACTTTACGAAGTGGAGGTGTGCCGAGAGCGCTGGTATAATGACTTCGTGTGGACCCACCTTAAGGTCCCACACGCCCGCAGGTATTTGACATGCTCTCCAAAGACATCTCAGCATTTCAAAGACTGCAAGGCAGAGTGGATGTTGGGAAGACACATCCATGCAGATAAAGTGTTGATCCGGCGCAAAGAAGGTGAAGATGTGGAGTACCATTTGGAGACCATGGACCGGCATTTAAAGCCTCTTGTTCTGCCGCATCCCCGCTTCTACCTCTGAGGAGGAAGAGACTCCATTTGTTTGCTTTTTAAAAGGACCTTGCACCCACTGAACTTTGCTGTTTGACTTTCTTTTTGGTGCTATCATCAATGTTTTGCCCAGCACGAGGGGTGTTTGTGTCATTCCAAGGAAGAACTGTTCCAGTTGTTGTTCTTTCCTCTCCGGTGAGAAGTTGCAGACTTTGGGGTAGATAGGGCCCGGAGTCAAGCAACAAGAAAAGAGAAGATGGTTCAACGGGTGCAGTTACCGCCAGGCTGTCACCAGGTGGCAGTCTTGTGCAACGTTACACATGTACACACTCACACTAGAGGAAAATATATTTCTCTTCGGAGGAGTTTCTTTTTCTCTCACACATACACATGTGTCAGGGTTTTATTGTTTCTTTTCTCTTCCCTCTGTAGGAGAGCGTCTTGTCAAGATTATGGAACCTGGGGTTGTTCTTAGTTAGAATGGGAGGGAAAAGTATAATGTTGGAATGTGATTTCATGTTTAAAATGTTGTCTTTCACTCCTCTTTTGTTGCAGGGGCTCAGACACAACTTCTCTGTTAGGATACTTTCCTAAAAATTTTTGTTTTTTCAAATTGTTAGTTGGTTTCTGGATTGGATTATGTCAGCCGTTGAGGGCGTGATTCACTCCAGACACTGGGGTCCAGTGTCAAAAGACAGGGGGGAGAGTGTAGCGGGTACTTACTTTCCCGGGTGCATTTTTTTAATCTGGCGGTGACATCAGTGCTATGTTCCCGGCGGTCCACCAGGTGGCGTTGTCACCGTGGGCGAAGGGACGAATATCACTGTGTGCCGAGCCTCCTTTTTGTCCTCTCTCAGCAGCGGTATGGTGGGGCGGGCAACGCCGTGCTTGCTGGGAGAGGGCATAAAGGGGCCGGCCATCTTGGTCACGGGGTCTTCGTCCCAAGCACCTTTAGCTTGCGGACGTGGGTTCGTGCTCGTCCTCTAGGCGGCCTCGGCCTAGAGGACCACCGGAGATCGTGTTCCACCTCAGGCACCTTTAGTCCTGGGGTGAAGTACTTGCAAGAAGGTCCGGAGCTCAGTGCCCAACACTGAGTTCTGCGAAGGAAGGGTCCTAAGGCGCTTCGGGGATGGAGGCCTGAATCTGAGTAAGACGCAATGGACCGGGGAGAGCTCCTCACTCGAAGACCCGGTGCAGCAGACTGCCGGTGACAGGTGAGTCTCTTGTCGGAGACCGTCCAGAAGGATCCCCTTTACCTCGTGCGGAGACCATAGCCCACTCTCCAGGAGGAGAGTGGAGGATCGAATTTGTGTCTGGGCCTATTCACACTCACACCTCCTTTTCTGCTCTATCTATCAAGGAAGTCCCTGTATGGTGTGTTCTAATAAAGGAGTGTTGGACTTTAATGGTGTGAGGCTCAATTCCTGGCGGACGAAGTTCACGGTGACTCTTGGAGGGAGGATCCGGGTGCACAGCACAGACCCGAAGGTAAACAAGACATTGCTGATACCACAGGTATTCTACACGTGGTGGAGGCTAGGCGTAGCCCACCCGCTCTCTCTCTCTCCACCATCAAATACCCCTAGACAAGAGACAGTGCGAGCCGCACGGAGAGAGAAGAGGGGTAGGCGCTACACTTGGGGGCTCGGGTCCGGTATTGTGTTGTGCATCACAGTATGGAACAAGTCTGCTGGATGAGTTAACTGAATAGGCCAAAGTGCAGCCCTGCTCGAAGTCGTGGAATTGACCCCAGACAAGGGAAAGGCCCGCGCAGGAAGAGCGGTGAACGGGGGGAGGCCCAGCCGTGTGAGGTACTACACGTGGGGGCTTCTAATTGCACTGCGCCAACAGACACAAACCCCGCCGCTTAGGTCGCCCGCTCTCTCTCTCTCCACCATCAAATACCCCTAGACAAGAGACAGTGCGAGCCGCACGGAGAGAGAAGAGGGGTAGGCGCTACATATATATATATATATATATATATATATATATATATATATATAATATTTTTATTTTATTTTTTCTGTAGCAATTGCTTGTGGTGTTGGTGGCCATGGGTCATACAGAATCAATATTTACTAATAGAGTCAATCAGTTGCAGAATTATAGTTTTCAAAAAGTGTCCCCAATTGCCAGGCTTGAAAGAATGTCTGCAGGGAAACAGCTCGGTGCACACCAGGTATCACATCACTAAATAGAATGTTTCAGCCCTCCTTATCTGTTCATTTTAATATGTTCTCCTAGTTGCCCATTCCATCTTCCCACTGGGAAAGCAATAGAAGTGCAGCTCGATTGAGCCTGAAACAGTACGGGTGCTGGATGGGCTTTCTTGTATAGCGGTACCCCCAGTTAAGAGGGCTGCTGGTATTGATTTCTTGGGCCCTGTAGTGCACCGCTGTCAACCCCTGGCAATCGGCTCTACCCTCCCGTGGCACAGCTAGTAAGGGGAGATAGGACTGCGTGACCGGCAACTCTGGGTGACACAGTCCTATGGCAAACACACACAGTAAAATGTTTAAACTTCTGTATAAAGTAAAAGAAACAGACACCAATGTACTTGACCCAGATATATTTACTGAGACTAATGGGCAAGTAATAAACAAGAGTATAATATTATTTGCAGCTCCCTGCAATAAACAGTATTCAAACAAACAGAATAGACAGGTATTGCTATGCAACTCTACCGATACCCTTTTTCAGCTACTTCCCCTCGTGGGAAGACTGACGCCCAGCAATGTCTACCTATGCAGTCAGGCCTGACTGAACTAAATGGAAGTTCTGTAAAGGAATCTTCGCTAGCAAAACTCGGTGGTGCACTTGATGAACAAAACTTTGTAATCCAACAGGGTAGTAGAAATACAGTATTTGTCTGTGAGCAAGTGCTCTCTCACCAACCGGACCAGTCCCAGTCTGTCTCCTCCGCCGATGCGTCTAGGCACAAGGATCCATCGACATCCGGGTCTTCGGTCCTCCTGGTACAGTACAGCAAGGATGAAAAGATGTCTCTCAGGTTCCGCTAGGCTGGCGGAGGGTTCTTTGGAAGAAAATGCCCAGGCTTCAGGCCTGGGTTTTCAGCAGTCTCAGACAGAGTTCTTGCTTGCTAGCCGGGAGGTGTCCAAAGAGCGAATAAACTCTGCCCCCCCTTTATAAAGTCCGCCCCAGCAGTTCTTGCTCCGGGGCAATGCACCCTGGGTGCTGTAAGATGCCTTGGGAAATGTAGTTTCTGGATATTAAAGGGGAATACCCCGCTACACACTCCCCCCACTTAGAATCTTTGGTCCCCAAAGACAGTATCAACAAAAGGCACATACTACATCATTCAAAGCTGTAAGAGATGTTGGCAGGGGAAGTTCCCACCAGAAACGAAGAAGGGAATTACCCTGCCCACAGGTCACTTCTGCAAGAGTGGCCTGCCTAACTGTGCCAGGGAGTGAGCTGGGGTTGCCTTCCACCAAATGTACAGTGGAGGGACCAGATGTTGGTATTGTCCTTCTTGCGGTCGTGACTGTGTCCTCAGAATTTTCTCCCATCTGGGCATAGGTTAATTTCCGGGGAGGACGAATGACTCTCTTCATTCCTTGCTCCCTGGGAGTCACAGTCTCAGCCACTCCAGGTTCTTTTTCTGGCACTGTGGTGAAAACTTATTCTGCTTCCTGGGCATCCAACTCAGATGCAGAGAGGTGTATGGAATCCCTTGGATCTTCAGCAGGCAAGTTATCTTGAACATCTTCCCATTCTTGGAACTGAAGACTGGACGGGACGAATTCAGTGGCTTCTACATTCAAAGTGATATCCCCAAGATCTTCAGAGGGTGGAAGGTCAATGGACGATGGTGCAGGGGCCTGAGACGGCCATAACCAGCTGAGTTCTTGTTCCTCCTCACTTTGGCCTGAAGCTTCCTCTTCCCTAGGTAAAGTTGCTTGTGACCTAGTGCTAGGTAGAGGAGTATGAGTGGTAGAAGGTAGCTCAGGAGTAGGGATGAGCTTCGTGTTTGAGTTGAACATACGTTCGACTCTAACATCAGCTGTTCGATCGTTCGATGAAGATCGAACGATTTGGGCCGTTCGCGCCAAATTCGAGTGACGCGAACGGCCCACAATGCACTACGCCATCGCAGTGTCATCCAGGCGCTGTGATTGGCCAAGCATGCACTGTGACCCCGCATGCTTGGCCAATCACAGCGCCGGCAGCGAGGAGAGCAATGATTGGCCACAGGCAGGATGCCTGTGGCCAATTATTGCCGAGGGGGTTTAGTACACGCCCCACACTATAAAAGGCCGCCAGCGCGGCGGCCTTGTGTAGTGTGTTCCGGAGCAGGGAAAGAGAAGCATAGGCAGGGACAGTGTCATTTTTTTCCTTTACTAATCCTGGATTCCTTGTGTTTAGGGACAGAGAAGGATAGGTAGGGAGAGTGTCAGTGTGTTATTCTGTGCTAAACCTTGTTTGTAGGGACAGAGAAGGACAGTGAGGGAAAGTGTCAGTGTGCTATTCTGTGCTAAACCTTGTTTGTAGGGACAGAGAAGGACAGTGAGGGAAAGTGTCAGTGTGCTATTCTGTGCTAAACCTTGTTTGTAGGGACAGAGAAGGACAGTGAGGGAAAGTGTCAGTGTGCTATTCTGTGCTAAACCAATCTTGCTGAACCGTATTTGAAATCCTTGAGTTTAGGGACAGAGAAGGACACTCGGGGAAACTGTCAGTGTGCTATTCTGTGCTAAACCTTGTTTGTAGGGACAGAGAAGGACAGTGAGGGAAAGTGTCAGTGTGCTATTCTGTGCTAAACCAATCTTGCTGAACCATATTTGAAATCCTTGAGTTTAGGGACAGAGAAGGACACTCGTGGAAACTATCAGTGTGCTATTCTGTGCTAAATCTTGTTTGTAGGGACAGAGAAGGACAGTGAGTGTCACGTACCAAGTGTGACCAGAACTGTGCAGCTAGCAACAGAGGAACACCAAACACGTATAAGTGAAATATAAAGATTTATTAAAGATAAGTGAAATAATAATATATATATATATATATATATATATATATATATATATATATATATATATATTGTGACAGCAGGAAGGTAAAGTCACCTGGTTGCATCCAGGGGGGTAGATATATTTCGCCCAGATTCAGGCTTTACGCCGACTTATACAACTAGGTGGAGAGTTGTATATGGCTAGTGGGCTCATGGATGACTCATACCTCTAGGGAGAGGGCTGGGCGTCGTGCAGACAGGGAGTTGATGAGACCAGCTGAAGCTTGTCAGCTCATTTAGGCCTCTATAAGAACTCCCAGCTTCATTAGATGTTAGCTCATGCCTGGAACCAGACCTGTGTGGACTGTCTAGGGAGAGTGAACCCCTGTGCGGTGAGACAAAGCCTGTGTGGCTATTTGCTTGGACATTTAAAACCAGGGACTTAGGGACTAGGACAGCACTAGGCTGATCCCAGTCGTTAGTTAGGAAACCTGTATGTTTAGTCAGAGGTCAACTTGACCAGGATTTATTTTGGTTATGTTTCTTTTGCTTTGCTGTGTTTTGTCACTGTAAATAGAAAATAAACGGCACCTTTTTGATTTTGAAAACCACAACCTCCGTTTGCTGGGCCTGTTTTGTGTGGGGAGCCCATCCCGGGGGTCACACACACCCGCTGCCGAGCTAACCCCCTCACAGTTGGTGGAGAACCAGTGGCAGTTTTTTTTTAAGCCAGCATGGAGGAGATACTGAAGCAGCTGGCTCTAGCAAATGCCAATCAACAGCAGACAAATGCAGGTTTGCAAAAGAGCCTTGCAGCTCATCAACAGAGCCTTGCAGCTCAACAACAGAACTTTGCAGCCCAGCAGCAAGCTCATCAACAGAGCCTTGCAGCCCAGCAGCAGACAAACGCAACTTTGCAACAGAGTCTGGAGGCTCAGCAACGAGCCCAGCAGCAATCTGAGGCCCGCTTCATAGACCTGTTGCAGAAGCAAGAGCAGAGACTACAACAACAGATGGAAGCAGTAATGCAGCAACGTCCGCAGACCAGTGAGGAAAGCCGTCCCACTAATACCGCGTCCTTTGAGGTGAGTCGTTTATTGACAAAAATGACTGGAGAGGATGATCCAGAGGTATTTTTGACCACATTTGAAATGACCGCTGAAAGAGAAAAGTGGCCTGAGGAGCAGTGGGCTGGACTGGTGGCTCCTCTGTTAACTGGTGAATCGCAGAAAGCTTACTATGACCTAGAGCCTAACCAAGCAAAAGACTATGTGATGCTAAAAGCTGAAATATTGGCAAGGCTGGGTGTCACCCAGGCTGTCCGGGCTCAGCGTGTGCATAACTGGACTTTCCAGCTTGGAAAACCCCCCAGGTCTCAAATGTATGATCTCATTCACCTGAGCAGAAAGTGGCTACAGCCAGAGACTTTGTCCGCACCAAAGATTGTGGAACGTGTTGTAATGGATCGGTTTTTGAGAGCTCTTCCTACTGCCATCCAAAAGTGGGTAAGCCATGGAGACCCAGAGACGGCCGATGGTCTTGTGGATCGTGTGGAGAAATACTTGGCTACAGAGAACCTGACGGCCTCTTCCAGAGACACTCGGACTTTCCACCCTAAGACCAGACCATCCCCAGGGGCGGATAAGAGGATTCCAAGGGGTGAGGGTGGAGAGAGTGAGAGGGTGGGAGCTCTACCCCAAGTTTGGCGAGAACAGCCTGGGAAATCAGCGGCTCAAGAGGCGGCAAGAAGGATCGTTTGCTACCGCTGCCGGCAAGCGGGACATATTGCAGCCAATTGCCCGGTTGTGGAGGAACCCATGCAGTGTGACTTTCTGACGGGCAGACGTCAGTCGCTGTGTGCGACAGTCGCATGCACTGCCATTCGAGGAACTGAGAAACATTTATGCAAAATGTGTGTTAATGGTAGAAATGTTGTGGTATTGCTGGATTCAGGTAGCCTTGTGACCCTGATAAAGGCTGAGTTAGTTAAAACAGAGGTCTCTGGGAATAGCAAGGTAGCTGTTATTTGTGTGCATGGGGACACCCGAGAGTATCCAGTGACTACAGTGTGTTTCGAGACCCCCAAAGGTACCCTCTCTCATCCAGTGGGCTTAGTATCTCAGTTACCGCATGACGCCATTGTGGGAAGGGATTTTCCGAAGTTCTGGGAACTGTGGGATGATCCTGAGCCCCTCACTGGTGCCCCTATGTACCAGGAATGTGATAGCCAGAACTCCCCTGAGAGTGGTGAGGACTCTCCGGAATTTCAGTTATCAGTATTGGCAGGGGAGACTCAAGAAACTGGAGAGGAGCCCACCTCCTCAGACGAAAACCTACCGTCTGTGGAGTTTTCTGATCTTGAGGTTCACAGGGAAAACTTTGCCACAGAACAGTTGAAAGACCCCGCCCTAATAAAGGCACGGGAAAACGTAGTGAAAATAGATGGCGAGTTAGTGAACCCAGATAATACCTGCACTTACCCATACTTCAGCGTAGAGAAGGACCTACTGTATCGGGTGGCAAAAAGGGCAGAAGAAACCGTTGAGCAGCTTGTGGTGCCCAAACCTTACAGGAAGTTGGTGTTGGAGTTGGCCCATGGGCACATTCTTGGAGGTCATCTGGGGACAGAGAAAACCCGAGAGAGGGTATTACAGAGATTCTATTGGCCGGGGGTGATGAAGGACGTAGAAAATTATTGTTCCTCCTGCCCTGTGTGTCAAAGGTTGGCCCCGATGCCACATTTCCGTAGCCCGCTGGTCCCTCTACCCATCATTGAGGTCCCGTTTGAGAGGATCGCCATGGATTTGGTAGGTCCTATAATCAAGTCCGCTAGGGGGCACCAGTACATATTAGTTATAATGGACTATGCCACCCGTTATCCAGAAGCGATCCCTCTCCGAAATACCTCGGCCAAAACCATAGCCAAAGAGCTATCTCTTGTTTTTAGCCGGGTGGGTATTTGTAAAGAACTGCTTACGGACCAAGGTACACCCTTTATGTCCCGGGTTATGAAAGAGCTGTGTAAATTGTTCAAAGTGACGCAATTGCGTACGTCTGTGTATCACCCCCAAACCGATGGGCTGGTTGAAAGATTCAACAAAACCCTAAAACAAATGTTGAAGAAAGTGGTGGATAGAGATGGAAAGGATTGGGACTGTTTACTTCCTTATTTGATGTTTGCTATTAGGGAGGTGCCCCAATCCTCTACGGGATTCTCCCCCTTTGAGTTACTGTATGGGAGACACCCAAGAGGGCTGTTGGATATTGCCAAGGAAACTTGGGAAAGTGAGAGTTCTCCCCACAGGAGTGTGATTGAGCATGTCGCCCTGATGCAAGATCGAATTGCACAGGTAATGCCCATCGTGAAGGAACATTTGGCCCAAGCGCAGTTGGCACAGCAGAGAGTGTACAACCGTGGAGCCAAGACCCGTACCTTTTCCCCGGGGGATAGGATATTGGTACTTGTCCCTACGGTTGAAAGTAAATTCCTTGCCAAATGGCAAGGCCCCTACGAGATAATGGAAAAAGTGAGCGAAGTGAATTACAAGGTCAGACAACCAGGAAGGCGAAAGCCCGAACAGATCTATCATGTTAATCTGTTGAAAGCCTGGAGGGATAGAGAGTCCCTAGTCGCAGACACTTGGTCACCAGCTCAAACTGGTTGCGTGATTCCTGAGGTTGGAATAGCAGCCACCTTGTCACAACCCCAACAACAGGAGGTTAAGGAGTTTGTGCTTCGCAACAAGGAGGTATTCTCTGAGCTGCCGGGACAAACATCTGGGGTAGAGCATGACATCATTACCCCGCCCGGTGAAAGGGTGAAGTTAAAACCCTATCGGATCCCAGAGGCTCGACGGGAGGCAATACGGGAGGAAGTACAGAAAATGCTGAACTTAGGGGTGATAGAGGAGTCCCAAAGTGATTGGTCTAGTCCCATCGTGTTGGTGCCTAAACCGGATGGGAGCTGGCGATTTTGTAACGATTTTCGTCAGTTGAACAAAGTTACAAAATTTTACACCTACCCCATGCCACGTATAGATGAGTTGATCGACCGGCTGGGAACAGCCCGATACATGACGACTCTTGACCTCACAAAAGGGTATTGGCAAATCCCCCTGGCCAAGTCGGCCAAAGAGAAAACCGCATTTGTAACCCCAGACGGGGCGTTCCAATATAAAAGAATGCCGTTCGGGTTACAGAATGCGCCGGCCACATTCCAGCGGAAAATGGACCAGATGCTGAGGCCCCATCGGAAGTATGCTGCGGCTTACCTGGATGACGTAATTGTCCATAGCACAGATTGGGCCTCACATCTGCCAAAAGTGCAAGCAGTCCTGGACTCTGTTCGGGAAGCGGGGTTTACGGCTAACCCCAAGAAGTGTACCATTGGGCAGGAGGAGGCCAAATATCTTGGGTACACCATTGGGAGGGGAGTAATAAAACCCCAACTGAACAAAGTCGAGGCCATCCAGAGTTGGCCACGTCCCAACAGCAAGAAGCAGGTACGAGCCTTTCTGGGAATCGCTGGGTATTATCGGCGATTCATTCCCCACTTTGCTTCTAAGGCTGTGCCCCTAACCAACCTGACGAAGGGGAAAGGGTCGGTCATGATTAAATGGACCCCCGAGGCTGAGGCAGCATTCCAATTCTTGAAACAAGCCTTATGTAGCCAGCCAGTGTTGTATTCACCCGACTTCTCTAAAGACTTTGTCGTACAAAGTGATGCGTCAGATGTGGGGTTAGGAGCAGTATTGTCCCAGGTCTGGAACGGGGAAGAGCACCCAGTCATTTACCTCAGCAGGAAGTTGAAGTCCCATGAGGTAAATTACGCCACCGTTGAAAAGGAGTGTTTAGCGGTGAAGTGGGCTCTAGATTCCCTTCGGTACTACCTGCTAGGTAGGCACTTTGACATGGTTACGGATCACGCTCCGTTAAAGTGGATGGCTCAAAACAAGGAAACAAATAGAAGAGTGAATAGGTGGTTCCTGGCCCTCCAGGAATTCAACTTCACAGTAAAGCATCGCCCTGGCGTTCAAATGGGGAATGTGGATGCTTTGTCTCGAGTACATGAATGCCTGATTGCTGGTGTTCCAACCCCGAGGTTAAAACAAGAGGGGGGGGTATGTGACAGCAGGAAGGTAAAGTCACCTGGTTGCATCCAGGGGGGTAGATATATTTCGCCCAGATTCAGGCTTTACGCCGACTTATACAACTAGGTGGAGAGTTGTATAAGGCTAGTGGGCTCATGGATGACTCATACCTCTAGGGAGAGGGCTGGGCGTCGTGCAGACAGGGAGTTGATGAGACCAGCTGAAGCTTGTCAGCTCATTTAGGCCTCTATAAGAACTCCCAGCTTCATTAGATGTTAGCTCATGCCTGGAACCAGACCTGTGTGGACTGTCTAGGGAGAGTGAACCCCTGTGCGGTGAGACAAAGCCTGTGTGGCTATTTGCTTGGACATTTAAAACCAGGGACTTAGGGACTAGGACAGCACTAGGCTGATCCCAGTCGTTAGTTAGGAAACCTGTATGTTTAGTCAGAGGTCAACTTGACCAGGATTTATTTTGGTTATGTTTCTTTTGCTTTGCTGTGTTTTGTCACTGTAAATAGAAAATAAACCGCACCTTTTTGATTTTGAAAACCACAACCTCCGTTTGCTGGGCCTGTTTTGTGTGGGGAGCCCATCCCGGGGGTCACACACACCCGCTGCCGAGCTAACCCCCTCACAATATATATATATATATATATATAACCACCTCCAATACCACACAGTGCACAACAACCAATAACAAACAGAACCCACAATTAATAACAGTAACAGACAAATATGTACAAGTAATGGGGAAACCAGAATCATAAACAGGGCCAGGCCGAGGTCATACACAGGGGGATCAGCAGATGGGGTAAGGATGGATCAGGACAGGGAGACAGGATCAAGCAGGGGGCAACCAGGCTGCAGAGCAGGGATCAGGGATTAGGACGGACACAACAGGTTCAGGATCAGGTTACAGGTTCAGGTTACAGGGATCAGGATACATGGATCAAGGTTCAAGCAGACAGGCTACAGGTCAGGGCACGAGGACGATACCAGGGCAGTGTGTATACACCTGCCGGGTATTTATAGGAATGCCTGATTAGCTTCAGGTCACACCTGATCGGAGGGAGGGCAGTCTGCTCCAAACTGCCAGGATCCATCCGCTGGTGGAAACCAGTACTGCGTCCAAAAGATAATACAACACCAGCAGGGAAAGATTCTCCTGACAGTTACAAACTGCCAGGAGACACCTGCTGGTGGACCACAGTACTGCAAGATAAATAATAAATGCCACCAGCGGATGGAACCTTTCCTGACAGTACCCCCCTTCAAAGGAGCGGCCTCCGGACGCTCCAACTAGCTGTTGCCGGAGAAAGTTCATGGCAATCAGCTGGGTAGTAGGCAAAGTCACATCCGGGCAGACAATCACATCAAGCTGGGCAGCAGGCAGGAACACCTCGGGCTGGGCAGCAGGCCCCGGGTCATCGACCTGGGCAGCAGGCAGGAACACCTCGGGCTGGGCAGCAGGCTCCGGGTCATCGAGCTGGGCAGCAGGCAGGAACACCTCGGGCTGGGCAGCAGGCTCCAGGTCATAGAGCTGGGCAGCAGGCAGGGACACTTCGGGCTGGGCAGCAGGCTCCGGGTCATCGAGCTGGGCAGCAGACGGGATCACCTCAGGCTGGGCAGCAGACGGGATCACCTCAGGCTGGGCAGCAGACGGGATCACCTCAGGCTGGGCAGCAGACGGGATCACCTCAGGCTGGGCAGCAGACGGGATCACCTCAGGCTGGGCAGCAGACGACATACCCTCGGGCTGGGAAACGGGCACCACAACCTCAAGCCGGGAAACGGGCACCACAACCTCAAGCCAGGGAACGGGCACCGCAGCGGGCACCACAACCTCGGGCCGGGAAACGGGCACCACAACCACAGGCCGGGAAACGGGCACCACAACCACAGGCCGGGAAACGGGCACCGGATCTTCCGACTGGGACACTGTCATCAGGGCTTCAGTTTGGAAGGCTGGCACGGGAACTCCATGTTGGCAGGCTGGCACAGGGTCTTCAGGCTGGCAGGCTGGCACAGGGTCTTCAGGCTGGCAGGCTGGCACAGGGTCTTCAGGCTGGCAGGCTGGCACAGGGTCTTCAGGCTGGCAGGCTGGCACAGGGTCTTCAGGCTGGCAGGCTGGCACAGGGTCTTCAGGCTGGCAGGCTGGTACAGGGTCTTCAGGCTGGCAGGCTGGTACAGGGTCTTCAGGCTGGCAGGCTAGCTCGAGAACCGCAGACTGGAAGGCTGGCTCGAAAACCGCAGGCTGGAAGGCTGGCTCGAAAACCGCAGGCTGGAAGGCTGGCTCGAAAACCGCAGGCTGGAAGGCTGGCTCGAAAACCGCAGGCTGGAAGGCTGGCTCAAGGACCGCAGGCTGGAAGGCTGGCTCAAGGACCGCAGGCTGGAAGGCTGGCTCAAGGAAAGCAGGCTGGAAGGCTGGCTCAAGAAAAGCAGGCTGGAAGGCTGGCTCAAGGACCGCAGGCTGGAAGGCTGGCTCAAGGACTGCAGGCTGGAAGGCTGGCTCAAGGACTGCAGGCTGGAAGGCTGGCTCAAGGACTGGCTCTGGGACTGTAGGCTGGAAGGCTGGCTCGAGAACTGCAGACTGGAAGGCTGGCTCAAGGACTGCAGGCTGGAAGGCTGGCTCAAGGACTGCAGGCTGGAAGGCTGGCTCAAGGACTGGCTCTGGGACTGTAGGCTGGAAGGCTGGCTCGAGAACTGCAGGCTGGCTCGAGAACTGCAAGCTGGAAGGCTGGCTCGGGAACTGCAAGCTGGAAGGCTGGCTCGGGAACTGCAAGCTGGAAGGCTGGTTCTGGAACTGCAAGCTGGAAGGCTGGTTCTGGAACTGCAAGCTGGAAGGCTGGCTCTGGAACTGCAGGCTGGGAAGCTGGCTTGAAGGCTGGTTCTGGAACTACAGGCTGGAGCAGGTTGGTGGGTGTGGAGGAAGGTGGGATTACTGGTTGGATTGTGTGGGTAGGGAAATACTTCCGCTTCTTTTTAGATTTGGTTACTGCAGGTTTCCATAACGGGGGGAGTATATGGAAAAGATGGAATCGAGCAAATGGAAGAATATGGCAGGGATACGGGGACAGTGGCTGGAGGAGGTTCTTGTGGGCTTGCAGGCAGCTGAGAAGAGGCAGGTGGGTTGAATGCAGGATAGGTGCAGGGAGCAGAGACTGGATATTGATACCTGGTGGGAAGTAGTGTGTACTGAACTGCGACTGGGGTTGCCATGGGTGATGGAGAAATAGACTCTTGGGCAGGCAGGTGTCTGGCAGCAGAGATGTTTTTTTGTGGGCTGGCTGGGGCCGATTGCAAAATATCAGACCATGCTGAGAGTAGTGGCTGCACAAACTGCAGTTTACATCCTGCCTGTCTGACAAGGGATTGTACACAATCAACACACTCTATTATTTTCTGTTGGGAACAAGCTGTGTAATGTTCAAAAAAGTATGGGGAGTCATCCTCCAGAAGTCAAACCAAAGTTACGACCTGATTAACATTAAAGGGGGGAGAAAAATCATGATGGCCCTCTGGGATACAAGGCAAAGCCAGCTCTGTGCAGATTTTAATTAAAGGTTGAACATCCCCAAACATCATACAGCCCTGATCAACCCAGGAGTGAGCTAAACGAATAATCTCTAGCAGCTGATCACTGGTCCACTCTTTCAGTGTCTGACGGAGATATTCACCACTCTCTGACGCCAGCAGAGTATAATAAGGAATCATATCAGAGTTCATTTTAGCAGAGTAACAGAACCAAAATGGGTCCTCTGTGCAGCTACTTCTGATCATTAATGGCCCTGGTATACTGTCACGTACCAAGTGTGACCAGAACTGTGCAGCTAGCAACAGAGGAACACCAAACACGTATAAGTGAAATATAAAGATTTATTAAAGATAAGTTAAATAATATATATATATATATAACCACCTCCAATACCACACAGTGCACAACAACCAATAACAAACAGAACCCACAATTAATAACAGTAACAGACAAATATGTACAAGTAATGGGGAAACCAGAATCATAAACAGGGCCAGGCCGAGGTCATACACAGGGGGATCAGCAGATGGGGTAAGGATGGATCAGGACAGGGAGACAGGATCAAGCAGGGGGCAACCAGGCTGCAGAGCAGGGATCAGGGATTAGGATGGACACAACAGGTTCAGGATCAGGTTACAGGGATCAGGATAAAGGGATCAGGATACAGGGATCAGGATACAGGGATCAAGCAGACAGGCTACAGGTCAGGGCACGAGGACGATACCAGGGCAGTGTGTGTATACACCTGCCGGTATTTATAGGAATGCCTGATTAGCTTCAGGTCACACCTGATCGGAGGGAGGGCAGTCTGCTCCACACTGCCAGGATCCATCCGCTGGTGGAAACCAGTACTGCATCCAAAAGATAATACAACACCAGCAGGGAAAGATTCTCCTGACAGTTACAAACTGCCAGGAGACACCTGCTGGTGGACCACAGTACTGCAAGATAAATAATAAATGCCACCAGCGGATGGAACCTTTCCTGACAGTGAGGGAAACTATCAGTGTGCTATTCTGTGCTAAACCTTGTTTGTAGGGACAGAGAAGGACAGTGAGGGAAAGTGTCAGTGTGCTATTCTGTGCTAAACCAATCTTGCTGAACCATATTTGAAATCCTTGAGTTTAGGGATAGAGAAGGACACTCGGGGAAACTGTCAGTGTGCTATTCTGTGCTAAACCAATCTTGCTGAACCGTATTTGAAATCCTTGAGTTTAGGGACAGAGAAGGACACTCGGGGAAACTATCAGTGTGCTATTCTGTGCTAAACCTTGTTTGTAGGGACAGAGAAGGACAGTGAGGGAAACTGTCAGTGTGCTATTCTGTGCTAAACCAATCTTGCTGAAGCATATTGCATATCCTTTTGTTTAGGGACAGAGAAGGATAGGCAGGGGACAGTGTCAGTGTCATTGTTGCTAAGCCTCCTGCACAGTATACACCTGAAGGTAGCCCTTATTGCTGTTTTTCCCATCTCCCTGCAGGCCATCCATTAAAATGTCTGGAAGGCAAACAAGGAGAGGCAGACAGTCAGGAGGCAAAAAAAGAGGGCAAGCAGGCTCTGTGTCTGGGGGCAACAGTGCTGGTCGTGGACGCGGTGCATTGTCATCAGCACATGGCCATGGGACACTCTTGTCCTTCTTTTCGGCAGCTGGACATGTTGAGCCACATCATGCCGAAGACTTGGTAGAGTGGATGACCAAGCCCACCTCATCCTCCTCATCCTCTCTCACCCAGGCTCAGGGTACTGGCAAAGCAGCTGCCAAAGCGTCCTCTTCTCTGGTATCAATGTCATCATTAGTCACTCCTTCCCTAGACCCACCATGTCCTCCTCCTGAGGAGTCCCCCGAACTGTTTGAGCACAGTGTTGGGTACATGCTCCAGGAGGATGCCCAGCGTTTCGAAGGATCTGATGATGATACCCAGCTAGAGGAAGGCAGTAGCGTGAGAGCAGAGAGAGGGGATGCTCAAGAAGGACACCAATCTGGCAGTCATGCTCCAGCAGCTGCAGCATACTGCCAGATTGGCTCCAGTGATGAGGAGGGAGGGGATGATGAGGTCACTGACTCCACGTGGGTGCCTAATAGGAGAGAGGAGGAGGAGGAGGATGAGGAGGAGGCACATCTCCAACGAGGCAGGATGCCCTTGGGTGGCCAGCGTATGGGCAGCACACCGACGGAATCACACCGCAGAGCTCCGCCTGTGCAGGGCGCTGCCTCTGCCCGTCATTCAAAAAGTTCTTTGGTGTGGGCCTTTTTTGAGGCGAGTGCATCAGATCGCACAGCTGCTGTTTGCAACATATGTCTCAAGCGTATATCGCGTGGCCAAAACATCAGCCGCTTGGGCACCACATGCTTGATCAGACATATGTTGACCTGCCATGCAGCTCGTTGGCAAGCCTACCTTAAAGACCCACACCAAAGAACAAAGCGGACCTCTCCTTGCACCGCATCAGCTGGGATCTCCAACCCCACTATACCTTCAGTCCTCTCTGAAACCTGCACTGATAGGAATGAAGGTGTAGAATTAGGTGTGTCACAGCCAAGTACTTGCGGCCACTCTGCTAGCAGTACACCGACGTCCGATTCTAGCAGGCAAATTTCCCTGCCCCAGCTGCTGGACCGTCGAAAGAAGTTCACTCCCAGCCATCCACATGCCCAGCGGTTGAATGCTAGCTTGGCTAAATTGCTAGCGCTTCAACTGCTGCCTTTTCAGTTGGTAGACTCGGCCCCCTTCCGTGAGTTTGTGCAATGTGCGGTTCCTCAGTGGCAGGTTCCCAAACGCCACTTTTTCTCACGGAAGGCGATTCCGGCTCTCTACAGGCATGTGGAAGGCAATGTCTTGGCCTCGCTGGACAGGGCAGTCAGTGGTAAGGTGCATATTACCTCTGACTCATGGTCCAGCAGGCATGGACAGGGACGTTACCTTTCTTTCACGGCCCATTGGGTCACTCTTTTGGCAGCTGGGAAGGATGCAGGACAAGGTGCAGTAGTGTTGGAGGTTGTTCCACCGCCACGCCTCCAAAATGCTACTACTGGTTGTGACACATCTCTCTCCTCCACCCCCTCCTCTTCTTCTTCCTCCATGGCCTCTTCCTGTGCTTTGTCCTCGGAACCAGCGGTGCTCCGTAGGCGTTCAAGGGGCTACGCAAGTACGCAGGCAAAAAGATGCCATGCCGTGCTTGCGCTGGTGTGTTTGGGGGACAGGAGCCACACTGGGGCAGAGGTCCTGTCTGCTCTGCAGGGGCAGGCCGAGAGGTGGTTGACGCCACGCCAGCTTAAACCAGGAATGGTGGTTTGCGACAATGGCACCAACCTCCTCTCCGCCCTCCGACAGGGACAACTGACCCATGTGCCCTGTGTGGCTCACGTCCTTAACCTGGTGGTGCAGCGGTTCTTGGGCAGGTACCCGGGCTTACAGGATGTCCTGAGGCAGGCCAGGAAAGTCTGTGTGCATTTCCGCAGATCTTATAATGCCAGTGCTCGCCTGGCTGAGCTGCAAAAGGAGTTGAACCTGCCCAAGAACCGCCTTATATGTGACATGCCCACCAGGTGGAACTCAACGTTGGCCATGCTGAAGCCGCTGCACACGCAGCAGAGGGCCATCAATGAGTACCTGTGCGACTACGGCACCAGGACAGGGTCAGGGGAGCTCGGGTTTTTTTCACCACGCCAGTGGGGCATGATCAGGAATGCATGCACTGTCCTGGCACCATTTGAGGAGGCCACGAGGATGGTGAGCAGTGACAGTGCATGCATCAGTGACACTGTACCTCTTGTCCACCTGTTGGAGCACACGCTGCGTGGAATAATGGACAGGGCACTTGAGGCAGAACAGAGGCAGGAAGAGGAGGACTTCCTTGCCTCTCAAGGCCCCCTTTACCCAGACAGTGTTCCTTCTGTCCCACCCATCGCACAGGAAGAGGAGGAGGAGGAGGATTGTGTCAGCATAGAGGTGGAGGCTGGCACTCAGCATCATCAGCAGCAGTCTTTTAGGGATGATTTACAGTCCCAAGAAACCAGTGGACTTGTACGTGGCTGGGAGGAGGTGGCTGCGGATCATGTCGTCCTTAGTGACCCAGAGGACTCCGGACTGAATGCCTCAGCTAACCTACGCTGCATGGCCTCCCTGATCCTGCAAAGTCTGCGGAAGGATCCTCGTATTCTTCGGATCAAGGAGAGGGACCATTACTGGCTGGCCACTCTCCTTGATCCACGGTACAAGGGTAAGGTTGCGGACCTTATGTTACCGTCGCAGAGGGAGCAGAGGATGAGACAACTCCGGGAGGCCTTGCAGAAAGGTCTGTGCAACGCGTTCCCAGAGACTGGGAGGTTACAAACTCCTGGTCCTGGACAACGAGTTGCTGAGGCTTCGGGCAGTCAAAGAAGGAGCGGTGGGGAAGGTGGCCGTCTGACCGATGCGTTCAGACAATTCTTTAGTCCGCAGCCCCAAAGTATGATCGGTTCCAGCAACCATCGCCAGCGTCTGATATACATGGTGCAGGAATAACTAGGGGCAAGGTCAGACTTGGACACCTTCCCCACCGAAAATCCTCTGGCTTACTGGGTCTTGAGGATGGATCACTGGCCAGAGCTTGCACAGTATGCAATTGAGCTACTGGCCTGTCCTGCATCCAGCATTCTTTCAGAACGCACATTCAGTGCTGCTGGAGGATTTGTCACGGATCACAGGGTGCGCCTGTCCACCGACTCGGTTGATCGACTGACTTTCATCAAGATGAACCAGTCTTGGATCACCACCAGCTACCACACACCTGATGCTGATATAACAGACTAATTGATTTTAAAATGTCACATCCCTTCAAGACTGATGCTGATGCTGAGTGTCTGTGCTGTTATGTTGACTGGCTATCCTCCTCCTCCTCCTCAATGATCCGATTAATGATGATAGCTTGGAAGATCATTTTGGTTTATGGGTGCCGCCACCAGTGGCTAAGGCCCAATTTTTCAGCCCCTGTTTAACAGGGGCGTGTAATTACAATTTTTGATGCAATACTTTGCAACAGGGCTCATTGCTGTGCTCCAAGTACAGTATCTGTGAGGGGTTGCAGTGTTGTGCCACCAGTGCCTAAGGCCCAATTTTTCAGCCCCTGTTTAACAGGGGCGTGTAATTACAATTTTTGATGCAATACTTTGCAACAGGGCTCATTGCTGTGCTCCAAGTACAGTATCTGTGAGGGGTTGCAGTGTTGTGCCACCAGTGCCTAAGGCCCAATTTTTCAGCCCCTGTTCAACAGGGGCATGCAATTATAATTATTGATCTAATAATTCACAGCAGGGCCCATTGCTGTGCCCACCAAGAGTAACTGTCAGGTCTTACAGTGCTGTGTCAACACCACCACCACCACCACCACCACCACCAAAGGCCCAATTTTTCAGCCCCTGTTCAACAGGGGCATGCAATTATAATTATTGATCTAATAATTCACAGCAGGGCCCATTGCTGCGCCCACCAAGAGTAACTGTCAGGCCTTACAGTGTTGTGTCAACACCACCACCACTACCACCACCACCACCACCAAAGGCCCAATTTTTCAGCCCCTGTTCAACAGGGGCATGCAATTATAATTATTGATCTAATAATTCACAGCAGGGCCCATTGCTGCGCCCACCAAGAGTAACTGGCAGGCCTTACAGTGTTGTGTCAACACCACCACCACCACCACCACCACCAAAGGCCCAATTTTTCAGCCCCTGTTCAACAGGGGCATGCAATTATAATTATTGATCTAATAATTCACAGCAGGGCCCATTGTTGCGCCCACCAAGAGTAACTGTCAGGCCTTACAGTGTTGTGTCAACACCACCACCACCACCAAAGGCCCAATTTTTCAGCCCCTGTTCAACAGGGGCATGCAATTATAATTATTGATCTAATAATTCACAGCAGGGCCCATTGCTGCGCCCACCAAGAGTAACTGTCAGGCCTTACAGTGTTGTGGCACCAGCACCACCATCAAAGGCCCAATTTTTACTACCACTGTTCAACAATTATATGTTATTACAATTCCTGATATAATAGTTGACAGCAGGGCGTTCCAGCACCCACCAAGAGTAACTGTGAGTGCTTACAGTGTTGTGCCAACACCAACACCTAAGGGGCCAATTTCTGCAGAGTATATACGGCAGGTCCCTACTTTCAAACATCCAACTTACAAACGACTCCTACTTGCAAACGGAAGAAGACAACAGGAAGTGAGAGGAAATCTACCCCATGGAAGGAAAATTCTCTCCTGTAAGAATTAATATGGGAGAAAGGTGTCTCCTCTCTACTGATGCTTTATCACCAATCCTTGTTTCAATAAAAACACCACATTTCAAAAACAGTTGTCATTGGGACGCAAAGTGAGGTGAAATGTTCTGAACAGGGGCACAGACAGCAAAACAAATGTTACAGGGGTGATAACCCTTCCCTATGTTTTCCAAAAAGCTTAAAAATAGATTTTTTGGCTGGAGCTACACTTAAACAATGTACGTGTTCAAAATTACAAACAGATTCTACTTAAGAACAAACCTACAGTCCCTGTCTTGTTTACACCGGTCTTGTTTACACCGCCTGTATACTGCTGCTCAGAGTATATAGGGCCTTTTTTATTTTGTGTTGCGGGGTTCCCCTTAATATCCAAACAAGACCCAAAGGGGCTGGTAATGGGCTGGGGTAGGGGGGGGGGTGATGGGGTAGCTATGCCATTTTTCTTAAAGATTTTCATCCATATTACCGGGACCAGACATTACATTAAAGCCGCAAGCAGTTTTAAATGGCTTTTTTTTCCTTTAGAAATGTAATTTTGTGCAGGGACAGTTCTAAACACGGGAAACACGTGGCACTTCGCAGGCATACTTTAGACGCTAATTATAACGACTATTATCCATGTTATTGTCCTAAACAGAGTTTGGGAACCCGGGTTCTGCACCAGGGGACATGTATCAATGCAAAAAGAAGTTTTAAAAACTGACGTTTTTCGGGAGCAGTCATTTTAATGATGCATAAAGTGAAAAAAAAAAAGTCAAATATTCCTTTAAATATCATACCTGGGGGGTGTACGGCTCATCACTACTCAGGAGAATCCAGAGTAGGTGGCATCCTAACGGCCTCAGACAGAGGTAACAGATGGTTACGGTGCCAGGTCTTCAGTGGCCCTATTTTCCCTTCTGGCTTCACTTGGTAGACTGGCAGATCCGGTAACTTCTTGCAGATCACATAGGGCTCTGATCTCCACCTGTCTGCCAGCTTATGTTTTCCGGGAACACCTAAATTTCTCAGTAACACTCGGTCTCCAGGCTGCAGATCTTGAATCCGAACCTTCAAGTCGAAATTCCGCTTGTTTCGGGCTCCTCTCTGGTCGGAGGTTAACTTTAAGCTTTTCCTCAGCCTGTCCACATACCCCTTATGTGAGGCAGCAGATGTATGGTCTATGGAAGTGCTGAAAGCCAAATCCACTGGCAGTCTTGCCTCTCTCCCGAACATGAGTCTATAGGGGGAATACCCTGTGACATCACTGATGGTGCTGTTGTAGGCATGCACTATTGCTGCTATGTGCTTGCCCCAGTGCTGCTTTTCCTCACTAGACAGGGTTCCCAACATGTTTAGCAAAGTCCTGTTGAACCTCTCTGGTTGGGCATCCCCCTGAGGGTGGTAGGGAGTAGTGTGAGTCTTCTTTATGCCTAAAGAATCCAGCAACTTCTTGATTAATCAAATCTCGAAATCCCTTCCTTGGTCTGAGTGGAGGCGTTGAGATAATCCTTAATGGACAAAGTACTTTTCCACCAAGATTTTAGCAAAGGTGGAGGCCTTCTGGTTGGAAAAGCCTGGGCGTAACGAGTGAAATGGTCAGTTACCACCAGAACATTTCCATGTCCACACAGGTCAGGTTCTAGACAAAGGAAGTCAATGCATACCAAGTCCAAGGGTCCCTGACTTTCTAGATGGCCCATTGGGGAAGCTTGACGTGGCAGTGTCTTCCTTTGTATGCAGCGAGCACATGAGTGACAGTACTCCTCCACTTCAGCCCGCATGCAGGGCCAATGGAACCTACTCCTGACTAGTTAAAAGTTTCGTTCAGCCCCTAAGTGGCCATGATTATCATGCAGAGCAGCTAAGACCGTTTTCCTGTGCTTTTCTGGCAAGAACAGCTGCCACTTATCTTCCAGGTCATCAGAGGGGCCACTTCGGTAGACCACCCCTTGATGCACCTGTAACTTGTCCCATTCTTTGTGGATGGATCGGGCCTCCTTTGAGGGGTAATGTAGGAGTCTATCCAGATCCTGATCCTCCAGAACTTCCAAAGCTAATCTTCCCCAGGGGTCTTCCAACTGATCCCTTCTGAGGGTTCTTCTTGGATAGCTTCAGCAAGTCACCTTCGCCAATCTGGGTCACATCACAATAGTACTTGTGTACTCCCACCACAGAGACTCCGACTTCTTCGGGCCTGGATCCGCACTAACTTGAAGCTGTGCCCCTTCACATAGGGCTATGAGTAAGCACTATTTAAAAGTGTGAAACGCGTCAGCTGTTGCTTTGCTTTGCTGTGACCTGTAGTGCCATTTGTTTGATGTCATTTTAAATAAAAGCCACCGAAAGGTTTTTGGAGTGCGGCAGTCCATTTTTTCATTATTTGATCCTTCACATAGGGCCTCACTCCATCCGGGGTCACTTGGGTCCAATCTTCAATGCGGCAAGTGGGAGCTCCAGGCCTATACTTCAGGCTGAAGTTGAAGCCGGAAGGAGCTGCCAACCAACGGTGGCCGGTGGCATCCAACTTGGTTGTGGTGAAGAGATAGGTAAGTGGGTTATTATCAGTCTTTACAGTGAATTCAGCCCCATACAGGTAGTCTCTGAGCTTATCCACAACTGCCCACTTTAGGGCCAGGAACTCTAACTTGTGGGTGGGGTAATTCTTCTCCGCTGGTGTTAGACTTCTGCTGACATAGGCGACTGGCCTTAGCTGTCCTTCATATTCCTGGTACAGCACACCTCCCAGGCCATCATGGCTGGCATCCACATGCAGTTCATACGGTTTCTTGGTGTCAGCATAGGCCAATTCCGGGGCAGTGGTCAGACTCTTCTTTAGCATTTTGAAGGCTTCTTCACATCTCGCTGTCCACTGGCCTTCCACGGACTCTCCCTCTGTCTTCAGCAACTCATTCAGAGGTTTGGCTATTTTTGCAAATCCTTCCACGAATCAATGGTAGTAGGAGCAAAACACGAGGAAGGATCTGAGTTCAGTCACGGTGGTTGGGCGAGGCCAGGAGGTAACGGCTTCAAGCTTGTCAGGATCGGTAGACACTCCCTCTTCAGACACTATGTGCCCTAGATAGTGTACTGAAGACTGGTAGAACTGACACTTTTCTCTGGAGAGTTTGAGTCCCTCTTCACTGAGTCTTTTCAAAACTTTCTCTTGCCTTTCTTCATGCTCCTCTAGAGTCCTTCCAAAGACAATGATGTCGTCTAAGTACACCAGGACTTCAATAAGGTGCATGTCTCCCACCGTCTTCTCCATCAGCCTCTGGAAAGTGGCAGGGGCCCCCGACAGGCCTTGGGGCATCCTGTTGAACTCATAGAACCCTATCGGGGTGATGAAAGCCGTTTTCTCCCTGGCTTCAGGATGCATTGGAATTTGGTAGTACCCACTCTTCAGGTCCATAACGCTGAACCACTTGGCTCCTGACAGACTCTGCAGGGCATCCTCAATCCTGGGAGTGGTGTAATGATCGGGTATGGTCCTCCTATTGAGAGTCTTGTAGTCTATGCACAGTCTTAATGATCCATTTTTCTTCCTCACTACTACAATAGGGGAGGCATACGGGCTCCTGGACTCTTTAATCACTCCAGTTCTCTTCAACTCGGCCAACTGCTCACGTAGGTCTTCCAGATCAGTGAGAGGAACTCACTGGACCCTTTCCCAAAAGGGTTTATCTTCCTGCAGACGGATCCTATGAGTGGCACTCCTTGCACACCCCACGTCAAACTCATTTTCTGAAAATATTTTTCTCCATTTTGTTAGTTGAGCCCTTGCTCTCTCCTTCCACACTGGTGGTAGGTTGGTGTTTTCCAGACAGAGCTCCTCCAAAGGGGATTCTCCTCCTCCTGGTCTCCTTAGATCGGACAGGCCCACTGGGGTGGCAGGGTTCACTTTCCCCATTACACAGTCATTGATGAGGAATTGCTGGATCAGAGGGGCTGGAGGCTGTCGGAACGTATGTCCAGATAAAGCTCTCCATCATGGACTCGGGGCAGGAAAAGGTCGGCGAGTGAACCACAGTGGAGTGCTGGGTGCGGAGGCATGCCAGGAAGTCTGGGAGGGAACTTCGTCCATACACGGTCATGGATGAAGTCCTCATCTTTACACAGTCATTGATGAGGAGTCCCGGAACAGAGGAGAGACTGTGGGGAAGTGTGTCAAATCGATGCCGCCTGAGGGCGCAGGATTTTCAAGTAGGGCTAGCTGGGATCAGTAGTCCATCAACCAGTACAAGCTGTTAACTTACTAGGCCTCCGGGGAGGGGTACTGCAGACCCCTGGCCTAGTAACTACACAGTCAACTACTCCCAAGTACAACTAATTACAGGCAGCAATCTGGGATTATTCAGAGTGGTCACTTTTGTTATAATGAAGATGATGGGAGGGGATCTAATAGTTTTACAGTGGAAGTTTTGAGCAGGAAAAGAGAAGTCCTGGGAGCAATAGTCTGCATGGTGCTGATGCAGATGAGGAGGAGCAATAGTCTGCATGGTGATTATGCAGGGGAAAAGACTGTAAAGCCCTGTACACACGATCGGTTTTACCGATGAAAACAGTCCGATGGACTTTTTTCACCGGACAAACCGATTGTGTATGGGACCCATCGGTCTTTTTTCCATCGGTTTTAAAAAATAGAACATGTTTTACATTTTTCCGATGGATCAAAAACCGATAGCAAATTCCGATCGTCTATGGGCAAGTCCATCGGATTAAAAACCCACGCATGCTCAGAATCAAGTCGACGCATGCTCAGAAGCATTGAACTTCATTTTTCTCGGCTCATCGGAGTGTTTTACGTCACATCGTTTGAAACGGTCGTTTTTTTTACTTATGGAAGTAAGTAAGACTGATGGAAGTCAGCTTCATCGGATTTCCGATGGACAAAACCATCGGATCAGAATCCATAGGATATCCGATCGTGTGTACGAGGCTTTAATGTTAGAAGTACATCAGTTCTTCAAGGCTAAACCAACTTATTTATGTTCACTAAATATGATGGAAAAGCAACATGTTCTATGGGCATCCCATATCCCCCTTACCCCAACCAAGTTATATCCCCCAATAAACAAAAACAAAACAATGCAAATTACTGTTCATTGTCTCTGAGGTGATAGATGAAGGTCTGGCAGCAGGGTGATATGGTGGATGTTAGTTACTAATAGCAACCAAGTGCTACATTACTATGAAAGCCATGATTGGACACTGTCATGATGACTCTATCCAATCATGGCCACACTATAAAAATATTCATCCTATTGCGGCCATTTGCAGTGTGATATTGGCGTGGAGAGAGAAATAGAACGTTCAGTGCTACTAGTGAGTTTGTGTGCTGTAGTGCACTATTGTGATTCTATTATGAGTGTAAATATAAATTTAGTGTAAATCCAGTGGTAGTGTAGTTTGTCAGGGCAGGTTTCATGCAGTATATTTCAGTGTGTTACTGCACGTGTACCGCAGTATATTTCAGTGCATTATTGCACGTTTACCGCAGTATATTGCAGTGCATTACAGCATGTTTAACGCAGTATATTTCATTGTATTATTGCAGGTTTACCGCAGTATATTGCAGTGCGTTAGTGCATATTTAACACAATATATTTTAGTGCGTTATTGCATTTACCACAGTGCATTACTGCACGTTTAATGCATTACTGTCCATTACTGCACATTTAGTTTCAATACTTTTTTTATTATTTTTTCAGAAAAAGCAAGGTACAAAGTATACCATAAATGTAGTGTAGCGCCCACCCCATTTAGGAGTGCTATATACCCAAATTTAGGGGCTGGTCTGAGATAGTAGTTAGGCTCAGACCATTCTCAATTTATAGGTTGTGCTGTTTTATTTCCAGGATGGTATACTGGTGTGCAGGTCCCTGTGGCCTATAGGTGGTGCTGCCATAATGGGTCAGGGTTAAACCGCTGGTATTAGTGCTGTGCCTTGGGTGTCCTCTCTCGGCAGCGGTACAGTGGGTGTGGTCGACCTGCTGTGCATGCTGGGAGAGGATACACAGGGGCAGACGCCGCCTGGGAGTGGTCTTCGTTCCAGAGTCGGAGTCCTGGTGCATGGCGCATGGCCCTCCAGGCCATGGGGCCACGTGTGCATCAGTCCCAGGCACCTTTAGTCCTGGGGCTGCATCTTCAACACTGGGCCCAGCACCTTTAGCTGGAGCCCGCTTCATGGAGGGGAAATCCCAGGGTGTCCCTCGCGAGGGAGCCCGCTTCTAAGAAGAGGAGGCTGGGGGAGGACCTTTCTGAGGAACCGGTGAGAGTTCACGGTGAAGGAAGGGGCCCGGCAACTCTCTGGAGGAATTCTTCTATCCACCAAGGGCCAAGTAATGTGCTGCTGCTGGCACCTGTCCTTAGGTATCCAGAAGCTGAGAGGTTTGGGGTCTGATAGATTCTGTGGCAGAGAGTCTCCCGATCGCATCTAGGAAAGAACTTGATCAAACGTCCGAGCATCACTTCGGCTGCTAGGATCCACTTTGTAGGAAACTATCCGGGTGAGCTAAACCTACTCAGGGATAGAGTAGTGACTGTGCTATCCATTGTGTCTGGACTAACCTCCAAAACCTTGCTGTCTTGTTTCTCTTCCACCCTTTCCTATCTATTCAACATTGAGAAAATAAACTCAACGTTGGAGTTTGAAGTGGTGTGGACATTGGAATGACTGGGGGGAATACAGAGACTTGTCCCTATATCCTAGGGGGTGAGAACCAACTGATGGAGGAACCTAGCTGTGGGACCCAAATACATAACACCGCTTAACCTCCTCATCTAGGAGGTTACGGCCATATAGTATGGTGTGCCTTTTTCCTGCAATTGAGCCAAAGCAAGGGAAAAGGGTCTGTGTGCTACATTAGTATAACACGAAAACAAGATAACAAGTAACAATATCTACTCTCTCATTCCAAGAGATGAATAGACACTTATTCAGTTACATACATTGATAAGTCTTCCCTCAAACTGTGATTAGACAATGTCCATTGGTTTCAATTGTAAGAGGGTGAACCCCCCCCCCCCAGAAACCCCAACTGGGTTCATACTGTGTCCTGGGCGGGGAGGTCCGGTGACCCCCTTTAGTACCAAGTCATTGGTATCAGGCATTTATTACTGTGCATTAGTTTTCCATTTCAATAGGGGACTAAATCACTGCTTTGAACCAAGGGAGTGAAGAGGTGTAGTAAAAAAAAAAAAAAGGCCAACGTGTTATAAACAGAAAGTAAGAGAAAAAGAAAATATTAACCTAAAATAAATAAAACTTACATTTACACAGATTTATGTATCATTTGAATGTGTGCAAGTCATAAGTAATATTCCGAATTTTTTCAGTTTATATCAATCAGTCCACGGTTTCCATTGCTTGTTTGCCAATTGAAATTTACCCTGTGAAGATGCAAACATTATCTTGTATGTGGCATGTGTGTTAGTCGTCATGATTATTTCAGTTGTCGTGGGTATGTCCGGATCCTTCCAATGTCGCGTGATCGCCAGTCTCATGCTCAATAAAATGTGGGTTACCCAAACATAGAATAGCCATTCCTGGGGTTTTAGGGATCTGTAGATCCAGTACTTGAGAAGACAGGTCAAATACCTTGTTCCAGAGTGGACGAATGTGTGGACATTCCCACATTATATGGTACAAGGTACCCACACAGCCACAACCCCTCCAACAAAGAGGAGAGGCGCGGGTGTTGAATTTGGATATTCTAAATGGGGTTAGATACCAGCGTAATAATAGTTTTTGAATAAATTCCCATAGATTAGTGGCGGAATATGTGGCGGAATATGTGGTTCGCAGTGCTTGTTGCCATTGTTCCGGGGAGTAGGATGCCCCCATTTCCCTTTCCCAGGCTTGGATGTTAGATAGTTTAGTAAATATTAATTTGTTATTTAGGATGTTGTAGAATAGGGATATGCCTTTGATATTGGTACAGTGTTTGGTGAGGTATAACGTTATTTTCCATGGTAGATGGATAGAGAGTGGGGGATTAGTTTGGAGGAAATGGCTAATTTGGAGATATCTGTAATAATCAGACTCCTCCAGATTAAATTCTATTCGTATAGCTCGAAACGTTTTCATGGTGGGCCCTATCATAAGGTCTGTAATGTTTGTGATACCTTTTTCTATCCAATGCGTTATGTGAAGGTCCGGTATGATTTCAGGAAGGCTGGTGATAGGAAGTGCTAGTGATGTTGTAGGGGAGTTTGTTTGTTGTATTTCTAACAGAATTTCCCATGCCTTATTGCCGCTGTTATCGGGGGAGCTAGGGTAGTAGTCTTTTTGGATCAAAATTTACTTGGTGATAAAAAGTCATAGAGGTTATTGTTTGGGGCTTGAATTTCCTCTAGTTCTTGCCATCTTGGTCTAGGGGAATTAGGGAACCATGTTCTCAATTGCGAAAGAATAAAGGCAACGTGGTAATCCCTAATCACTATGTTTCCCACTCCTCCCACCTTTCTTGATGCTATTGATTTTTTGAAGGCCCATCTCGCTTTTTTCCCCTTCCATAAAAACGTATTTACTTTAGATTGAGCTTTGAAGAAATAAGAGTTGGGGATTGGAATGGGAAGTGTCCTGAATAAGTATATTAGTTGTGGAAGTACTACCATCTTAAAGGCCGCTAAACGACCTGACCACAAGTGTTCCGTCTTAGCCAAGTCTTAAAGTCTTGAGGTCAGAGAAGTGAGAAATGGAGCGTAATTAACCGTAAAAAGATCCTCAGGTGAAGCAGTAGGGTGATTCCCAGGTATTTTATGCCTTCGTCATTCCAAGTGTATGGAAACCGTGATCTGAGTTTGTTTTTAGTTGTGTATTTATTCCTAGTCCCAATATAAAGGATTTGTTCTTATTCACTTTATAGTAAGAAATTTTATTGAACGTATGTAGCGCGGCATGTACCGAAGCCGGGGATATTTCGGGGTCTGAAAGCATCAGGATAATGTCATCAGCGAATAGGCTGAAAGTGTGATCAGATTTAGGCGTTGGGAAACCCTTGATGTTCTGATGTGATCTGATGTATGTAGCTAAAGGTTCCAATATTAAGTTACAAATTAAAGGGAAAAGCGGGCAACCTTGGCAGGTTCCATTGGTAATGCTAAAAGGTTTGGAAAGTACCCCTGATGTATAAACCCGGGCAGAGGGCTCCGAATATAGGGCCATTATTGCCTTAAAAATGGGTCCAGAGAACCTCAATTTTTTTTTTTTTTTTTAGGACCAGAGCTAGGTATCCCCAGTGGACCCGATCAAAGGCCTTCTCCCCGTCCAACGCAAGGAGCAGAGAAGGCCTTCGCCGGACTTTGGCTAGGTGGATAATGTTAACCAACCTCCTGGTAGCGCATTACTGCACATTTAACGCATTATATTTAAGAGCGTTATTGCAAGTTTACCGCAGTATATTTCAGTGCGTTAGTGCATGTTTAATGAAGTATATTTCAGTATGTTAATGCATGTTTGCCACAATATATTGCAGTGTGTTACTGCACCTTTAACGCAGTATAGTTCAGTGTGTTATACCAGATTTTGGAGCTGTTATCTCCCGGCCTACTTCCCACAGCTCAGCTGTTTGGGCCTTTTTTAGCACATGTGCAGCTGATCGCACTAATGCAATTTGCAAACTTTGCCTTAAGCAGATCAAGCATGGCAAAAACACCAGCCATTTGGCTACCACATGCTTGACAAGGCATGTAACCTCCCACCTGAAAGCCACACAAAAGGGATGCAATTCTGCTCCTCCTCCTTCCTCAGCTTTCTGGTCTACCCCTGTTATACCTCATGACCTCTTAGCAGCCTACACTGACAGGGATGATGGTATAGCTAAGGATCACAGATAGACATGTGTACTGCCGAAAAATTTGTTTGTTTTTGTTTTTGTTTTATTCATGTTTTTTTTTTGTTTTTTTTGTCATTCATTATGATTGAAATTTCACATTTTGAATAAATTAGTAACTTCAGAGAAATTCTAATTTGTTATGTTCCATTCCTTTAGATGCGGTATTCATAAATTCGTAAAATTCATAAATTCGAAAATCTGGAAATTCTAAAATCCGAAAATTCTAAAATCCGAAATAACTAACTAACTAATAATAACTAACTATTAAATTATAGGTATTGTAATTTTCTTTCTAATTTGTCTGGTTATGAATGTAATTAATACGAATTTATCCGAAGTTATGAATTATCCGAAAAAACACATTAAAATGAATGGAGAGTAACAAATTAATAATAATACAAAATTTTTATTATCATTATTATTTATTATTATTAATTTGTTGCGTTCCATTCGTTTAGATGCAGCATTCGTTATTTCAGATAATTCGTAACTTCGGATACATTCGTATTCGTTATGTTCACTAACAGGCAAATTTGAAAGGAGATTCCAATACCTATAATTTAATAGTTAGTAATAGTTAGTATTATTAGTTAGTTAGTTATTATTTCTGATTTTAGAATTTTCGGGTTTTCGGACTTTCGTTCTTAATTTCGAATTTTTGAATTGCTGGATTTTCAAATTTACGAATTTACTAATTTCCTCATTTACAAATTTTTGGGAATATTTGTTAAACGGGTTATCATCAATTCAAATATTTCGGAATTACCAATTGTGTCAAGTTATGTTGAAAAACAAATTTGGAACAAAACAAATTGCACAGGTCTAGTCACAGGTCCTTGCAGCACATCTGCCAGTAGCACACCATCAGCTGTAGACTATAGCAGACAAATTTCTCTGCCCTATCTGCTGCAGCAACAACAACAAAAAATACAGTTACTGCCATCCACATGCCTAGCGTCTAAATTCAAGCTTGCCAAAGCTGCTGGCTTGAAAACTCCTGCCATTCCGTCTGATGGATTCTGCCCCTTCCATGATTTTGGAGAACATGCTGTACCACAATGGCAGGTTCCCAGTTGCTATTTCTTTTCTCGTAAGCTCTGTACCATCACATGGAACGGCAATGTTGTGGCATCATTGGGCAGGGCAGTCAGCTGCAAGGTCCACGTTACTTGTGACACATGGTCCAGCAAGCATGGTCAGGGATATCATGGTCACTAATCGTTTAAAATTATGTTTTTTCCAAACTTTGTGTTCATTAATACATGTCCCCCATGGCAGTAGCTGGACCCCTATAACCTTTGTATGCCCAATTATGGCATATAAGCCTTCAAAATGGGCACTTTTGATTTTTTTCGAATTTGGGTCCCATAGACTTCAATGGGGTTCGTTATTCGGTTTCAAACTTTTTGCGATGTTCAAAACTTCTGCCACAAACCGAACCGGGGGGTCATTCGTCCCATGTCTATTCACATTAAAGGTTTATTGAAATGTGAAAAACAGTACATAACAGTGTACAATGTATATAATTAAAGTAGTATTAAACCCCTCAGTGATTTTTAGTTTAACACATTAAGGACAATAAAACAATTATTCAGCAGTAAACTATTTGTTAAGTTTTACTCCAGCACTTGCAGTTCTTAATTTTCATGGCTGTTTGCTCCTGCTCTCTCAGTGCTGCTTCCCTGAAATGTCAGTCTTCACAGGAAAATGTTAATAGTGAACATTGTAGTCTGCAGCCAGTCTATTAGCCTGGAGAAGGGAGGAAGAACGAGCAGGGGAATATCTTGCCACACTAGTCTACATGACGTGTTTCTATTGATGAACACAGTGTAGGGAGACAGAACTCTAGTCCCTGCATGCAAGGATGGCTCCACAGGATGCTGTAGTAGAAAGGAGCCACCCTGAAACAGGAAACTTGGTGTAGCCATCATGGCGCCAGCTTAAACTGGAACAGACAAGGAAAAAAGTTAAGGTGGTTCTAAAGCCTAAACATTTTTTACCTTAATGAATTATTTGCATTAAAGTAAAAAAATGTTTAGGCATCTGCATGCCCTCTCACCCCCCCCCCTTTTCCTCACCTGAGCCCTCATTCAGTCCACCATTGTGCACATCTGTAGCTCTTCTCTCCCCTCAATTCTGGGTCTTGCTGGCTTTGCTGGGGCACCGGGAACCATTGGCTCCCAGTGCTGTCAATCAAAGCAAGTGTCGAGGAAGCAGGGGTAGGGGCCAAGTCCTGCTGTCTGTGCAAATGTATGCAGCAGTGGGGCTAAGGATCCGCTGCCCATGGGGGCACTGGACAGAGAGGAGGGGCCATAAGTGCCGGCGGGGGACCCTAGAAGAGTAGGTTCGGACACTCTGTGCAATTCTATTGCACAGAGCAGGTAAGTATAGTCATGTTTGTTAATTATTTTATTTTTTTAACCTTTACAAATCGCTTTAAAGAAACTGCATACTCAGTAAGTGATTAAATCATCTGCTGAAAGTGCTTAAAAACTGAGCGTTTAATATCACATTAAAGTGCTGGCCTGGGTCTGAGCATAGGCAGTGCTATTTGCAGAGGTACTGCTCAGTCAGGTCAGGTATAGTTTGCTGGGCCAGTCTTTGGGACTAGTATAAATGTGCATGTGTGTTTGATACTTTTATTTCATGTTTACCTTTTTATCTACAGTATATACTGTGATTGCCCACACAGGGTTCTTCTCCAGCAAAAAAACCCCCGAAAAAATGCTAAGCCAACTGGCTCTCTATTCTCCCTCAGCCTCCGTCACAGTACCATGCTGCGCAGGCCCACTCTTGGCCTCTAAGAAGAGGTTCTCCTGACCCTCCAGGCTTTGTCACTCCTATGAGACTCACGGTTTCCTCTGGTCCCCAGGACTGTCTCTCCCAGTTGTCCCAACTATGATCTCCCAGACACTCTCAGCTGGCCCAACTGTCTAAGTCCACTGACCTGGAACCTCTCCCACATAAAGTGCCATCTCAAGGATATTGCCTTGGTTCCTAAACAGGAGCACACTGCTTAGATCTGCCTATGGCTGGGTTCACACCAGTCCGGTGCGAATTCCAGCTCCGTTTTCCCTGCGAAGAGAAAAAGCAGCTGTTCAGCGGGTCCTCTCCGTTGTAGCTGCGGATCAGCTGAGCAGGGAGAGGGGGAGGTGTAGTGAGGAGGGGGAGAGAATTCATGTTCACAATGGAATGCATCTGTGAATCAGATGCGTTCCCATAGAAGATAATGGGCCTGAATTCGCACCTGAGCCGGACCGCACTGCCTAGAAAATGCACACGTTTTTTGGGCAATGCGGAGTGCGAATGCACCACAGATATGTGAGCCAGCCTCATTCAAATGAATGTATTTTAAAATGTCCTGCGAATTGGATGCGGTGTAAGCCGCATCCAATTCGCATAGGTGTGAACCCAGCCTTTAATGAGTGTGTGCACCTGGACATACACACAACCTGCAGAGTTTCTGGAAAACCTGGACACAAGACGAAGAGATGACTCCATCCTACCCAATGCTCTTTGGAGTCTTCAGGTCTCCAGCCCCGATCCAGACTTACCAAATCCAGAGAAAACATAAAAAATAGTCACAAAACTTCCACTGGAGTTCTCAAACTGACTTTGAGAGTCCTGAGTTCATTTAAACTAATTTTCCTAGAGACAGGGACTCTCACTATCACAATGTAGACATATGTATAGCCAGCCTCTGTTCTGCCACGTCAAAGTGTGTGGCAGGTGGGAAGGAATTAACTTTACTATTGAATGCATTTTGCTATTTCTGTTTAATTAGTACAAAAAAAATACCTGTTGATCCTGATAGATTACCTCGAGTTCAGGTCCAGGTTCAGTCAGGATTCTTCACCCTGCAGCTGCATGTACACAGAGGGACATTGGTGCTTGTGACTTCATTGGCCAAATATGGCCATGTGGTCATATTCGGTCTATGATGTCACAAGCATCCCTGGCCCTTTTGTGTATGTGCAGTTGCTGGGCAAGGAATGTCCCAGCGGCAACTTATTGGCCCACAAATGACAGCTGCCTTACAGGTTTGTCTGAACTCAAGTTCGGACCAAACCTAACCTCATCACTAGTGCCAACATACTTCATGAAATAGGATGAGACCACTGGGGTTTACTACACCTGGTGAGTGCAAAATCTGGTCCAGCTCTTGCATAAAAACCAATCAGCGTCCAGGTTTTATTGTCAAAGCTTAATTGAAAAAGCCAAAGTTAGAAGCTGATTGGCTACCATGCACAGCTGAACCAGATTTTGCATGCTCCAGCTTTAGTAAATCTACCCCACTGTTCCTTTATAGATACACTACGGTGAATGAGCACTGCCACCTTTGGATAGGAAATGTATTACTGGAAGAATAACCAGATGAAAATAAAGAAAAAAAGCATGAAAAATAATAAACCAAATGCAGCCACCACATATAAGGACCAGTACGTTGCAATATATTACAGTTTTGTTCTTAAGTTTACCATAGATACATTTTGTGAAAGAGCACTTTGAAGCACAGTAGTAGAAGTCAGCTTACAAATAAGGAGACCAAAGGTAACTAGACCAAAGTCAAGGCATTATATTAACAGCCCGAATACATCTAAACCATTTCCTTTAAGCAATCTTTCACTTATAGAATTTTAGAAAGCAGCTGAACGTAACTCCAGTTGTCTCTCCTATTTTTAAATCCCAGCAATTGAAAAAAAAAAAGAGCTCAGGTAAATAAAAAAAATAAAAAAAAATAAAACTACCATGGCCTAGGGCTTGGTGTTTACTAGGAGTCAGGAAAACATCTAAAACCCTTCTATTTGCATAATTTGGTTTCCTGTTTATACGTAACTTTTGTGATACCTGAGCACAAAAATTGCAACATTCTGCTTTGAACATATCCGAAGCCATCCTAACCCCCTCTTACTTACACCAAATGCTGCATTTAATCTCAATATTGTTATTTTAATTAGTGTTTATAAAAATAATGCTTATCTGGCTGTAAGTACCTGAGGGGGAAAAGCGTGCAATCATGCTTAAAATACATGGGTTAGTTGATTTCTGCTTCACTAAAGAATATGCTAGCATCCAGTGAACAGCCTGAATACACTGCAATTTAATCATGTTTCCTGGATTCCTACCTAGATACCGCAGCTATCAAATAAGACAATTTAAATAAGTTCCCGAGGGACAAACTAATCTGATGGAATGACCCTGACATACTGGTTGCCTTACATGCTTTTCTAAACATGTACATCTATAGTATGTTTATATAAAATAGTCTCCAAGGCAAGGTTTCTAGATGTTATCTTGCCTATGTAGTTTGAAGGAGGCAGGTTGCTTCACCTGGGGCTCCAATGCTTTTCGAATGCTTGAGGACTATAATGTCTTCTGTAAGAAAGTCAATAGCAAGCCAATCTAATGCAACAGAGACTGTGAAAATATGTATGAGCTTGGATAATGCCAGTGTTTGACTGACTGAGAATGCTGGAATTATTGTAAGAAGTGCGTGTTGTGAGTCTTTAGAAGCTTTTATTATGTAAAATACTGTTGCAACAGAGATTATCGCATATTGAGGTACCGTGTGTTTGTTGTTTTGTTTTGCGGTTGGATTTGTTAGCATACATTGCTCCTTGACCGCATGCTTGTAATTTGCTGTAAACTGGATAATAAACATTGTGCGGTTTTAGCAAACACAGATTTTCATTGTAAGTTGAGGTTTGGCTGAGAAAAAAAATGTAAGAATAGAAAAACAAAACGCATAGGAGTTTAAGCAAATAAAATAATAAAATAATGGTTTCTACAATGATAAGACGTTGGTGATAGGTTGAATCAAGCACTGATGAAATGATTTGTTATTTTTAACTATTATTGCATATATTGTTACCTGAGTTCTGGGAATTCCTGTAAGACCTTCAGTATTCAGAAAATGATTGCTGCCACTTGGGTTGGGTTGGTCAAGTTACACCAAAACGCTTTGTCACTTCCAGGCAGTCCATTATACACAATCCTTGCTCTGTGCACAATCCTTAAGCCTCGTACACACGGTCGGACTTCCATCTGACTTTTCCGTGGATTTTTGTCCGAACGGAGTTGGCCGGGCACACCCATAGCATACACACCACAGGACTTTTCTACAAACTTTCCCTAAACTTTTTCCAACATCACGTGGTTTTTCTGCTCTTTACCGCCACCCTTTGGTCAACTTCTGCTATTGTTGGTTGATTTTAACATTATTTGCTTTGTCCATCGGACAAAAGTCTGATGGTTTTCTGTACACACGGTGGGACTTTGCTCCATCTGACTTTTGTTGGCCAAAAGTTTGTCCGTTTGCAGACCAAACTTTTGTCCGATGAAAACCAAAAAAGTTTGTCCGATGGAGCGTACACACGGTCGGATTTTTTGGCAAACTTGCTCAAAATGAAGTTTGTTGGCAAAAAGTCAGACCGTGTGTACGGGGCTTTAAACATAAGCTTAAAGTGTTACTAAACCCAGGAGCCTGCATTCACTATATCTGGTCTTACACAGTACACAGAACATGGAAATGCAACAGTTTTAGTTAATATACACTGCTAAATACCTTTTCTCATCAGCTGTATACAGCAGTCTTGTGACTTCTATCAGTGTCCAGCAGAGCACTTGTTAAAAATTGTAGGAGTCGTTTTCATTCTCCCCTGATTGTCCTATAAGGCTGCAGGACCCCTGACCCTCTGTCTGGACAGTGCTGATTGGCCCTGCGCTGACCACATGCACTCTCCCAAGAAAAAAAAAAAAAAACTCTCCAGTAATGCACACCAAACTGAGCATGCACAGAGTTCCCTTGAGGCTCTTTTCTATCAGGAAATAGTTTGATGACTGTAAAAGAAAGGGAGGATCAGAGAAGACAGGATCAAAAAGCCTTTTTACACAATGCAGAGGATTAACCCCTTAGGATCCAGAGTGAGTATAACAAGCATGTTTACTGCACATACAGAACTATTTTACTGTTGTGGGTTTAGCAACACGTTAAGTATTTATTTTCTTTCCTATAGCAACTGCAGCTTGAGTCTTCAAACTCCAATGTTTTCTTTTAAATAGGTAGGTAATGATCCAGTTCAGCAATATGACACAGCAGTTCACATATGATTTGATAGGAGAAACCAGCCAACAGGGTGAAATGCAGAGCACTTCATAGACATATGTGGGGTTGATTTACTAATTGCAAATAGACTGTTTACTTTGCAAGGAAAGTTACGCTTTGCAAAGGAAATTTTCCCCAGATGTTAGTGTGGTGAAATTTCCCTTTGTAAAGAATACCTAAAATTGTCCAAGGAAATTAAAAACAGCAATTACTCTTTCGTCCATGGACCGACACAGCTTCTCTATTGACAAAGTGGGTATTATCCGTTAATTAGGAGTGACTAGGCAGAAAAACTTGTAAAAAGTGTTGCATCACACCTTCTACAGTACCGCCCAGGGGGCGGACCCTCTGGGTATACCCTCTCAGTCTGCATCTTCGCAGATCAGTTTTTTTCTGTCTAGCAAGGAGTAGGACATGGCTCCCTTCGGGCCCATTGGTCCGGGGAAAAAAGATATATATATATATATATTTATTTTTTTTGCTACATTTGTTGTTTCCTGCGATCTTCAATCAACTGCCGACTGGGTGACAGGCTGGATCCTCGATCCTTGTAGTCTCCCCAGTTTCGGCCATCGAGCGTGTGCCGACCCTAGCTACGCGCTGGGTTTTCCACGACATGCCCGTCGCTCCACGGGTGGCCGGTGAGCTTACGCTCCAGGGCCTGCATCGGACCGCTCAGCTTCGGCTGACCTTACGGCCGAGTCGCAGCAGCCTGGCCGGTGAGCTTACGCTCCAAGGCTTGCATCGGACCGCTCAGCCTCGGCTGACCTTACGGCCGAGTCGCAGCAGCCTGTCCGGTGAGCGTCATGCTCCAGGGCATACATATGATCGTCCCTTCTGGGTCCAATCACAGCATGCCTGGCCAACAGTCACCTTCCGTGCGCGGACGATGATCTGTTTGGAATGTCTTCCAGCAGAATACATGCAGGATAGGTAAGTAAAACTCCCCTGCCTCGGCTGGGTGATTTAGCTGGACATTCCTGGAGAGATCAAGTAAGTGGTTGTGGCCCCTTTCTTCCCTCTCTCCCTGCCTTTCCCTCCTCCCTGGGCTTCTAGCTAAAGGTTGCTGGGTGCTGGGGGTCACCTAGGGGGTCCCACTGGAGCGGGGCTGGCTGTAACTAACATTTAAAAGAAATGTCATTTTTTCTTACCTATGTTTGTGTCCTTCCTCCTCCATGCTGTCGGCGGCCATTTTGAGGTGGTCCATGCCAAGTTTGGCCTCTTGTGACTGCCCGGCGGCCATCTTCCTGTGGTTCGGCCACACCCACTGGCCCCTATCAGCTGATCGGCGGCCATGTTTGTCCACCCTGTATGCAGATATTGCCATTCGGCGGCCATCTTTTTGTGTGGGCTATGGCTGCTTGACCTCTATCTTCTGTCGGCGGCCATTTTCTTAGAGCCCACATTATCTTCCATACAGACGTTTTTGGCAACCATTTTTCGAGAGCCTCCGGCCTCTAGGGTGCATTACACTGGCGCGAAAATTCACACAGGAAGTGCTGATAAAAGCAAGCAGACTGACACAGCAGCAGGAGGACAGCATCACAGGCGCAGCATAGCAGTACCTATCCAGGGTGGTGAGTCCTCTGGGTGACCCGGCCTCTCTGCAGCACAGGAGGGTGGCCTATTGATATCTTGCCTGGAGCCCTGTGAGTGTCAGCGTGTGGTCAGCATGGCATCTGAGCCAGATGTCTTCTCCCCTGAAACACCAGATTTAGCAGCTGGTGCCCCTGAGGTGTCTATGAACGCTATGACTGCAATCCTAGAGGCGTTTGCTGCCAGGGTGGAAGCAGCACACGGGAATACAGGGGGTAGTAAACGCCCCATCCCCTGCAAGCTTCTGGGGATAATTCTGGTGCAGAACCAGGTCCAGCTACGGCTCGGGGCCCAGATTCTGACGCATCAGAGACTGCAGACCGTGACCGGACAGTGAGAATGACTCAAAGTCCAGGTCAGTATGCGAGACGGCTTTGGTATCTGACCTTATTACTGCAGTGCGGGATATGCTAAAGTTGGAAAATACTGCAGAAGCAGCAGAGACTCCGGTCCACTTGGGTTTCATAGACATACCCGCACTGCTAAGGTGTTCCCTTGTGTGTCTTTTGATAAACTCTTATACAAGGAATGGGAGAACCCACTGAGGGTCTTTACAGCCCCAAAGAGGTTTGCGGTACGGTACCCCTTTTGAGGAGAGTTTTCTGAAGAAATGGACCTCTCCCCCCTATAGTGGACCCTCCGTGTCCAGACTTAATAGAGCCACCACAATTCCTGTAGAAGTGGCTCCTGTTTTCAAGGACCCTGTGGATAAGAAGGCTGAAGCACTCGCTTGCTACCTATACTCAGTGGTAGGCTCGGCAGTACGCCCGGCATTTGCGGGGGCCCTAGTGTCTCACACACTTACTGAATGGGCAAGATTGCTACTCCAGGGGTTAAGGAGCGAGATGCTCCTCCTGATGAGATAACATTGGCCGACCTGTTGGTCCAGGGCCTTAGGTTTGTCTGCGAGTCAGACATGAATACTATTCCCCTGCTGTCTAAAACTTTGGTTTATGCAGTAGCAATACGCCGCCTGATCTGGCTAAAAGGCTGGTCTGCGGACCAGACTTCCAAGAAAGCCCTGTTGGATCTGCCTTTTAAGGGCGACAGACTTTTTGGGGCTTCTCTGGATGACATCATCAAGGATGCCACAGGAAGTAAAAGCACTTTGCTTCCCCAAATTAGCAAGGGTAAGGGGCCACGCCAAGGGCAAGGGCCCTCCTTTACTGCACGCAAGTGGTTTTTTCGTCCCCCTAGGGCGACAGGGAAAAGACCCCAGGCCGATAAAGCGCCTGCCCAATGACAGAAGCGTCCCTGGTCCCGCATACCCAATAAGCCTGCGGACAAATTTGCATCCGCATGAAAGTCCACCCCCACCCAGCTCTCGGGTGGGGAGACGTCTTCGCAAATTCGCGACTCAGTGGACAGCACTAATCTCCGACAGGTGGGTTTGCGAAGTAATCTCCTCAGGCTACAAGATAGTTTCTCTCTTGTCCACCGGACAGATTCAACACCTCCAATCTCCAGCTACTACCGACCCGTCGGGAGGCCCTGTATGGGGCGGTCCAGGGTCTACTGGAACGCGGGGTAGTTATTCCAGTTCCAGAACTGGAACGGGGTTTTTACTCAAATCTGTTCATTGTGCCAAAGAAGGAGGGGGTTCGTCCAAGCTTGGATCTCAGAGCCCTCAATTGCTTTGTGAAGGTACAAAGTTTTCGGATGGAGTCGGTTCGATCTGTAGTCACGGCTCTCCATCCGGGGGACTTTCTGGCCTCCTTGGACATCAAGGACGCATACCTGCATGTCCCCATATACTCCAGACACCAGAGGTTTCTGCGATTTGCTATCGGGAAGGACCACTACCAGTTTGTGGCCCTCCCGTTGGGCCTTGCCTCAGCACCCAGGACGTTCACCAAGGTGCTCGCTCCGATTCTGGCACTTCTAAGACAGCGGGGTATCGCTATCACAGGCTACTTATACGACCTTCTGCTGAAGGCCCCTTCAAGCTCAGAATTAGAGGTAAGCGTGTCCATTACCTGTCAGACTCTTTGAGACTGTGGTTGGATACTAAACACGCAAAAGTCAGTATTGGTGCCCACTCAACGCCTAGGGTACCTGGGGTTGATTCTGCATTCTTCAGAGGCAAAGGTATTCCTCCCTGTGGAGAAGTTGCAGACCCTCCGGGCTGCAGTACGGCAGCTGACTTCCAGGAATTGGTCGTCACTCCGTTTTTTGCATGCGAGTGTTGGGCCTCAGGGTAGCCTCCTTCGAGGCGGTTCCATATGCTCAATACCACACTCGAGTGTTACAGAAGGAAGTTCTGTCCAGATGGAACAGATGTCCATCATCTCTGGATTATCAAATCCGAGTGAGCCACATAGTCAGGAGATCCCTGGTATGGTGGCTGACAGCACCGGCTCTAATGGCCGGGAAGTCATTTCTTCAAGTTTACTGGATAGTGATCACGACGGACGCCAGCCTTACAGGTTGGGGGGGAGTCTGGGGTGTTCAGTCGGCGCAAGGTCGCTGGACCCCAGAGGAAGCCCTCCTGCCGATCAATGTCCTGGTAATACGGGCAATCAGGCTGTGCCTCTTCAAATGGTCTCAGAGGCTGCAAGGGCGTCCAGTCAGGATCCAGTCAGACAATGCCACAGCAGTGGCATATGTCAATCATCAAGGAGGAACAAGAAGCTCAGCTGCAACATCGGAGATCGCTCGCATCCTGAAGTGGGCAGAGAGGAGCGTACCGGCACTGTCGGCCGTGTACATTCCGGGTGTGGAAAACTGGCAGGCGGACTACCTGAGCCGCCAGATGCTGGACCAGGGAGAAAGGTCCTTACACCCGGAGGTGTTCCAACTCCTCTGCCAAAGATGGGGCACACCAGACGTAGATCTTCTGGCTTCCCGACTCAATCGGAAGGTATTGAGATTTGTGGCCCGGTCAAGAGACCCATGGGCAGACGCAACGGACGCGTTGGTAGCATCGTGGGGTCAGTATCGGCTAATCTATGCCTTCCCTCCCTTAAGGCTTCTTCCTCTTCTGCTCCGCAGAGTGGAGGCAGAGGGAATTCCAATGATCCTAATCGCTCCAGATTGGCCTCAGCGTCCTTGGTACGACGATCTAGTACGTCTGGTAGCAGACGTCCCCTGGCGCCTACCACTACGGAAGGACCTGCTATCGCAAGGTCCCATATTCCATCCTGCTTTACAGTCATTGGCTTTAACGGCATGGCTGTTGAGAACCAGGTACTGAGAGACCGGGGCCTGTCAGACTCAGTAATCTCTACTATGAGAAGTGCTCGAAAACCGTCCTCTAGGAAGGTCTATCACCGCACTTGGAGGGCCTACATCTCCATGTGTGAGGAAATGAAATGGCATCCGAGTACCTATTTGGTTTCCAGAATCCTGCTGTTTTTACAGCATGGGGTGGACCAAGGGCTTGCCCTAAGTACGATTTAAGGGACAGATATCTGCCCTGGCTGTCTTTTTTCAGCGACCCCTGGCGACTCACTCTCTCGTGAGTACATTTGTGCAGGGGGTCCGACATGTGGCCCCTCCGGTCCGTCCCCCGTTACCTCCGTGGGACTTGAACCTGGTCCTCTCGGTGCTTCAGAAGGCACCGTTTGAGAATATTAGAGATATTCCCCTGTTGACACTTTCTCAGAAAGTGGTCTTTTTGGTGGCTGTTACGTCAGTTAGACGAGTCTCTGAGCTGGCAGCCTTGTCCTGCAAGGCTCCCTATTTGATTTTCCACAAGGATAAGGTGGTGCTGCGGCCGCAGCCTTCCTTTCTTCCGAAAGTCGTTTCGGCTTTTCATCTCAACAAAGACATTGTACTTCCATCCTTGTGTCCTCAGCCGTCGAATCCTAAGGAGTCGGCGTTGCATTCCTTGGACGTTGTCCGAGCTTTGAGAGTATACCTATCTGCTACTTCCCTGTTCCGGAAGTCAGACTCACTGTTTGTTTCGGTGGCTGGTCCCAAGAAGGGCCAAGCAGTCTCGTCGGCCACCATCTCTAGGTGGATCCGACAGATAGTAATCCAGGCTTACGTCTTAAAGGGTCAGGCGCCCCCCTTTCCTGTCACGGCGCATTCGACCAGGGCAATAGGTGCCTCTTGGGCTTTCCGACATCAAGCGTCTGTTTCCCAATTATGTAAAGCGGCGACTTGGTCGTCCGCTCACACTTTCACAAAATTCTACAAGATTGATGTAGGTGCATCTTCGGATGCCTCTTTTGGCCGCAAGGTTTTGCAAGCGGCTGTTTAGAGTTGCAACTCCTCCGTTGGAGGAGTGCTGTTTTGTGTTTGGGGTGAAGTTTATTTTTATGCTGTTACCACCCCTCGTTTTTTCTCTGACACTGCTTTGGGACGTCCCACTTTGTCAATAGAGAAGCTGTGTCGGTTCATGGACGAAAGAGTAAATAGGATTTTTTACTCACCGTAAAATCCTTTTCTCTGAGTCCATGGACCGACACAGCACCCACCCCTCCTTTTAAGTTTGTACTGCTTTTTGACGAACTGATCTGCGAAGATGCAGACTGAGAGGGTATACCCAGAGGGTCCGCCCCCTGGGCGGTACTGTAGAAGGTGTGATGCAACACTTTTTACAAGTTTTTCTGCCTAGTCACTCCTAATTAACGGATAATACCCACTTTGTCAATAGAGAAGCTGTGTCGGTCCATGGACTCAGAGAAAAGGATTTTACGGTGAGTAAAAAATCCTATTTTTGCTTGATTGAATGTGATTGGATAATGAAAATCAGCAGAGCTTCACCACATTCACTAAGCTTTGGGAAAAATTCCCTTGCAAAGTGCAACTTCCCGGGCAATGTAAAACAGTCTATTTTTTATTTTTTTAGTAAATCAACCCCTTTGTGTCCATAAATAATATAAATGTACCAAGAAAGGTGAAAAATTATGTTCCAGCTATACGTATGTATAAATGGTAGACCTTGTGCAAAATGTCAAAATGTTTGCCCATATTTGCAACAAACTGGACGCATATCTTGTTCTCAGTTGACTAACTAACCCATTTATAGCCTGGTTTAATACTAGTACCTTTATTAAAATAATAACAGTAAAGTGGTAGCTACTTCAACCTACTATTTTTTTTCAATTCTCAAAACAATGTTGTTATGGATTAACAAGAGTAATGGAAAATGTCTATTGTATGACAAGTGGGTAGAAGATCTTTTTGCCCCATCATGAGGATAACGGTTTGTCTGTAGCATTACAATACTTTCATACACTACTTTCCATTTTTCTTTATTCCGGTTCTCTGTGTGCTCTATGCCTTGGGACCATTTTGACCTTTTCTTTCTTTCCAACATCTATTATTCCTTGGTAACCTTAAATGATCTTTGGCTTTAAGTATATCAAGACCAAACTGCTAAAACACATATTTATTCTTTAGATCATACAGATCAAAGTGAAGTGTGAACTCACATGAGCGCATGGCAGCAGATGAACCTAATTCTATCATTAAAATAAGCTGTAGGGACACTGTACATCACAAAACACAGTTTTAAAGCTAAAAGCATTCATTCTTTCCAAAATGAACATAAACAGAACATTAAAGCGATTGTAAATGATCACCCTGTAAAACAACCTATTCGGTTTAACCACCTTAATACATGGCCATTTCATCCCCTTCCTGCCCAGGCCATTTTTCAGCTGTCGCATTTTGAATGACAATTACGCAGTCATGCAACACTGTACCCAAATAAATGTTTTATTATTTTCTTCATACAAACAGAGCTTTCTTTTTGTGGTATTTAACCACTTCAATACAGGGCACTTTCACCCCCTTCCTGCCCAAGCCATTTTTCAGCTTACAGTGCTGTCACATTTTGAATGACAATTGCGTGCGGTCATACAACACTGTACCCAAATTAAATTTTTATATTTTTTTCCCCACAAATAGAGCTTTCTTTTGGTGGTATTTGATCACCTCTGCGGTTTTTATTTCTTGCGTTATAAACAAAAGAAGAGGGACAAGTTTGAAAAAAACACAATATGTTTTACTTTTTGCTATAATAAATATCCATTATTTTTTTTTTTAAAACACATTTTTTTTCCTTAGTTTAGGCCGATATGTATTCTTCTACATATTTTTGGTAAAAAAAAAAATTGCAATAAGCGTATATTGATTGCTTTGCGCAAAAGTTATAGCGGCTACAAAATAGGGCAGCCTTTCTCAACCTTTTCAACACAGAGGAACCCTTGAAATAGTTCTCCGGTCTCAGGTAACCCCTGCTAAAAATGTGAAATCTACAACTCATGATACATTAGTGTGATGGTCAGTGGGAAGAATGGACCTTACACTTGCGGTCATTGGGAAGAATTACCTCCTTACAGATAGCTAAAAAGATCAATGGTGTCAGTGAGAACTTATCTGAGAGGCAGAGATTGCCCAATGCTGAAGGAACCCCTAGCAACCTCTGGAGGAACCCTAGGGTTCCACGGAACCCTGGTTGAGAATCACTGAAATAGGGGTTAGATTTATAGCATTTTTTTTTACTAGTAATGGTGGCGATCAGCGATTTTTATCGTGACTGCGATATTGCGACGGACACATTGGACACCTTTGACACATTTTTGGGACCATTCACATTTATACAGCGATCCCTGCTATAAAAATGCATTGATTACTGTATAAATATGACTAGCAGGGAAGGGGTTAACACTAGGGGGCGATCAAGGGGTTAAATGTGTTCCCTAGAAAGTGATACTGTGGGGGGAGGGGACTGACTGGGGAGGTGACCGATCAGTGTCTCTATGTACAAGGGACACACCATCGGTCTCCTCTCCCTGACAGGACGTGGATCTGTGTGTTTACACACACAGATCCACGGTCCTGCTCAGTTACTGGGCAATCGCGGGTGCCCGGCAGCCATCGCAGCCGCCGGGCACGCGCATCGGGTCCTCAGTGACGCTGCGGGTGTGCGCGCGCGCTACCCAGTGGCTCGGGAAGGCGCGACGCAAATGACGTCTGCCCAGAACGAGATGGTCTTCGTCCCGCCATCATTTGATGGCGGGCGGTAGACAAGTGGTTAATCACTCCTGGGTTGTTGTTTTTTTTACAAAAATGTTTTTTTTCGTTTCTGTCAGTAAATTTTGTAAATAAGTAATTTTTCTCCTTCACTGATGTGCACTAATGAAGTGGCACTTATGGGCACTGATGAGGTGGTACTCATGGGCACTGATTAGATGGCACTATTATGCCACACTGACAGGTGGCACTGATAATGGCACTGATAGGCGGAACTGATTGCCACTGATAGGCAGCACGGATAGGGGCACTGATGGGCACTAATAGGCGGCAATGGTGGGCACTGATAGGCAGCATGGATAGGGGGCACTGATGGGCAGTAATGGGCGGCACTGATAGGGACTGATGAGCAGCACTGATGGGCACTGATGGGAATTGATGCGCAGCACTGATGAGCAGGCACTGATGGACACTAAAAGGCAGCACTGACTGACACAGGTAATGGGCACTGATTTGTGTCACTGATGGTCACTGATTTGTGTCACTAATGGGCACTCATGGGCACTGATTTTTGGCACTCATGGGCATTTATTGGTGGCACTTCTGGGGCTTTTCAGGGCAGTGATGATCAGTGCCCTGATTACATGCCCTGTTCTCCCCTGCAGGGAGATGCCACTGATCGGCTCTCTTTGCCGCACACTCTGTCAGTGTGAGGCGATGAGAGACGATTACCAACACTTCCTGTATTTACATGTGACCAGCTGTGATTGGACACAGCCGATCACATGGTTAAAGAGACGCATCAGCGGCTCTTTACAGAGATTGGGATTGTTCCGTGTTCCAGCAACACGGCATGGCTGTTGGGGTGTGCCATCATATGACGTCCACCCAGAACGAGAGCCGCACTGTCCCTCCGACAAGTGGTTAAAATAGAAACAAAATGCAAAACATTTGTATATAGATACAAAAAAACATTAAAAATACCCATTTCCCCTTTTTTGTAAATGATCTCATTCCCTCTGTTCTCAGATGCAAAAGAGCTGGGGGAGGAGAAATAACATTACACTGATCTTCCCAGTGAATGGTTGTGAGGTGGGGGCATGTCAATGAGAAGACTGATCATTGGAGGAGAGCACACTAAGTTCCCAGCACAGTCAGAAAACTAACCACAGTTTGTTATCCTGCTTAACATGGTCAGTTTTTTAAAAGAAGTGCAGAAGGAGTTGCATTACACACAAAGAAAGCAAAACAAAGAGAACAGGATACATTTTTATACAAGTACATGGTACAGCAGCCACATAACAGGAATATGAAATGTTGGGTTGACATATTCTTTAAGTATATTGTTTGATGTCGCAGATTTAGATACATTTCTTCCTGAGTGGAGGGCCTATAAAGCAGTCTAAGCTCTTGCCTATCCTCTTGTATCTTACCTGAAGCCTTCTAAAAGGTATGAATTACCTTCCATTCACGAAGACAACCGCTGCCATGTTGTCTCTGGTGGTAAAACACATGACAATTGACAAGGCGTTGGTCACATGGGGGTTGCTTTACTAACGACAAAAGAGATGTTTACTTTGCAAGGGAAGTTGAGTTTTCAAAGGGAATCTTTCACAGCGCCTAGTGAATGTGGTGAAACTTCACTTTACAGAGCATATTCAATCACGTGCCAGGAAAATAAAAAATAAAAACAGCGTTTTTGTTTGCACTTGATCAGATAATGGAAGTTAGCTTCAGCTTTACCTCATTTATTAAGCTCTGGGGAAAATTCCCTAACAAAATGCAACATCCCACGCAGAGTAAATAGTCTATTTGTCTTTAGTAAATCAACCCCACAGTCCCTATAGAAGAAGAGGTTTAGTGCTGAAGCAGAGCCGCCGGTCATGCAACCATCTGCCAGAGGGAGTTTGGGGCTATTAGGCAGCTCTTATTATTCTTGTTATTTAAGTAGTTTAATTATAGCTTACCTTTGCCCCTTTACATCCTTCCAAAATTTGTAAAAGCTTACTACAGCATTTTATTGCACTTGCCTGTGTAAGCTAAACATAGCTCATAAAAAAGCTGAAGCATCTCAACTCATGTAAATTCAAAACATTTTAACATGGGAAAACGTATCTACAAAACATTTTTGACTTTATACACTTTTAGGGAAAAAACACCCTTATAAACAAACATTTTGTGGTAAGTTCACACAAAACTTCACACAGAACCTAAACTGTTTCTAAGAACAGTGATAAAGTTTCCATGCACCTGATACATCATCCCAGGCAGGCAGTCTGAATGGCTGAAGATGCCAAACTCAGAAGAAGATCTGGAGAGGATGAAGGCAAGCGAGGGATTCACAGACATCACATGGTTGGAGTGGGGGTAAGTTTAGTTTCACTGTTTGCAAATGTGACAGGTTCTCTTGAAAGAAATCACAATCCAACCTATAAAACTGCATCTTTGCAGAGCAGTTAAAACGTCTTTAACATTTTACAAAACATTTATTCACAGTATATGTGATTAATTATGTTATTCTCTCTTCTCCTTAAAGTTTAGGGTAAAACTTGTATTAGCGCAAAGCATGGCTTTTTTTCTCAGGGAATAGGTGCAGGAACTCCACCCTTCTGAGTCACACTTCATCTATGCCCCATACTCATGTTCGACTTGAACATTGCCTGTTCGCACGTTCGCCGAACAGCGAACAATTTGGGGCAAATTCGAAAAGCCGCAGGACACCCTGTAAAAGTCTATGGGAGAAATCTAAAGTGCTAATTTTAAAGGCTTATATGCAAGTTATTGTCCTAAAAAGTGTTTGGGGACCCGGGCCCTGGCCCAGGGGACAAGTATCAATGCAAATTTTTTTTTTTTAAAACTAAAGTTTTTTCGGGAGCAGTGATTTTAATAATGCTTAAAGTGAAACAATAAAAGTGAAATATTCTTTTAAATTTCGTACCTGGGGGGGGGGGGGGGGTGTATAGTATGCCTGTAAACAGCGCTTGTTTCCCGTGCTTAGAACTGTCCCTGCACAAAATGTCATTTCTGAAGGAAAAAAAAGTCATTTAAAAGCACCCGCGGCTATAATGAATTGTCGGCTCCCGGCAATATAGAGAAAAGTCATTGGTAAAAAAAAAAAATGTGTGGGGTTCCCCCCAAATTCAATTACCAGGCCCTTCAGGTCTGGTATGGATATTAAGGGGAACCCTGCATCAAATGTACCCCTACCATTTCACAAAGAAAGCGGACCTACACTGCGCTGCAGTTTCCACTCCACACGAAAACGTCATTGGCTGAGCGGACCTACACTGCGGAGGAAGTTCCCCATCAGGTCCGCTCAGCCAATGATGTGGGGTCTGACGTACGAGGGGGCGCCCGTCCCCTCGCACCTCAGACCCCACCTACGTCATTGGCTGAGCGGACCTGATGGGGAACTTCCTCCACAGTGTAGGTCCGCTCAGCCAATGACGTTTTCGTGTGGAGTGGAAACTGCAGCGCTGGACATCGGATCATCACGGGACACTGGATTACATCGCTGGAATGTGTTTTTTTATTTTTTATTTTTTTTTATTTTTAATAAAGGACTTTTCCCAACGGTGTCTGTGTGGATTTTTTACAGTTTTTTACACTTTCTTTGTGAAATGGTAGGGGTACAATGTACCCCTTACCAATTCACATAGGGGGGGGCGGGATCTGGGGGTCCCATTTGTTAAAGGGGTCTTCCAGATTCCGATAAGCCCCCTGCCCGCAGACCCCCACAACCACCAGGCAAGGGTTGTGGGGATGAGGCCCTTGTCCCCAATCGACATGGTGCTTTGAGGGGTCACAGACCCCCAAAGCATCCTCCCCATGTTGAGGGCATGTGGCCTGGTACGGTTCAGGAGGGGGGGCGCTCTCTCGTCCCCCACTCTTTTCTCATCCCCCACTCCTCCCCCTGCCAGGTTGCGTGCTCGGATAAAGGGTCTGGTATGGATTTTTGGGGGGAACTCCAAGCCATTTTTTAAAAAAAATTGGGGTGGAGTTCCCCTTAAAATCCATACCAGACCTGAAGGGTCTGTTATGGATATTTGGGGGGAACCCCACGTATTTTTTTTTAAATTTGACACAAGGTTCCCCTTAATATCCATACCAGACCTGAAGGGCCTGGTAATTGAATTTGGGAGGACCCCCACGCATTTTTTTTATCAATGACTTTTCTCTATATTGCCGGGAGCCGACAATTCATTATAGCCGCGAGTGCTTTTAAATGACTTTTTTTCCTTCAGAAATTACATTTTATGCAGAGACAGTTCTAAGCACGGGAAACAAGCAATGCTTTACAGGCATACTATACACCCGCCCAGGTACGAAATTTAAAGGAATATTTCACTTTTATTGTTTCACTTTAAGCATTAATAAAATCACTGCACCCGAAAAAAACATCAGTTTTTAAAACTTTTTTTTTGTATTGATACATGTCCCCTGGGGCAGGACCCGGGTCCCCAAACACTTTTTAGGACAATAACTTGCATATTAGCCTTGATAATTAGCACTTTTGATTTTGAACGTTCGAGTCCATTGTATTTAAAAGGGTTCTAAAGTTCGCGCAAACTTTAGGTCTGTTCGCAGGTTCTGGTGTCTACCCAGCAACAATGGACCCCCCACACAACAAAAGACTTTCCCCCAGCAACAATGGACCCCCCACAACAAAATAGCACCCCAGCAACAATAGACCCCTAGCAGAAATAACTGATTTCTCAGCAGCCAGCATCAATAGACTCTCCAGCAGCCAGCAATAATAGACCTCCCCCTCAACAGTAGATCCCACCCAGCAACAATAAACCCCCCAGAAAGACAAGACCCTCCACCAGCAACAGTAGACTTACCCAGCAACAATAGACCCCCAACCCAAAACAGATCCCCACCAGCGACAATAGATACCCCAGCAGCCAGCATCAATAGACCCTCTAGCACCCCTTTCCAGTACATACACTCAGTGCTGGAGGTGCAGGAACTGCTTTCTAGACATGTGCATTCGTTTTCGTCCGAATGCATTTTCGTCCGAATTTCAGCTATTTTCGTTATCGTTTTAACAAACGAAAACGAAAGCACAGAATCCGAAAACCGAAAGATCCGACATAAACAAATGCTTTATTTTCGTTTTCGTTGCTACAACAGTTCGATATAGATAGGAGATTCGACGTGACGCTGACAATAACAATCTGTGTCTATCGAACCTGTGGTCGAATGTGCCTAACCTTAACTCTATTAGTCCAAGATTATTTTACATAGGAGAGAAAAGATTCGACATTATAGAGAGAAAAGATTCGACATAGGAGAGGAAAGATTCGACATAGGAGAGGAAAGTTTCGACATAGGAGAGGAAAGATTCGACATAGGAGAGGAAAGATTCGACATAGGAGAGAAAAGATTCGACATAGGAGAGAAAAGATTTGACATTATAGAGAGAAAAGATTCGACATAGGAGAGAAAAGATTCGACATAGGAGAGGAAAGATTCGACATAGGAGAGGAAAGATTCGACATAGGAGAGGAAAGATTCGACATAGGAGAGGAAAGATTCGACATAGGAGAGAAAAGATTCGACATAGGAGAGAAAAGATTTGACATTATAGAGAGGAAAGATTCGACATAGGAGAGGAAAGATTCGACATAGGAGAGGAAAGATTCGACATAGGAGAGGAAAGATTCGACATAGGAGAGAAAAGATTTGACATTATAGAGAGAAAAGATTTGACATAGGAGAGAAAAGATTCGACATAGGAGAGGAAAGATTCGACATAGGAGAGGAAAGATTCGACATAGGAGAGGAAAGATTCGACATAGGAGAGGAAAGATTCGACATAGGAGAGAAAAGATTCGACATAGGAGAGAAAAGATTTGACATTATAGAGAGGAAAGATTCGACATAGGAGAGGAAAGATTCGACATAGGAGAGAAAAGATTCGACATAGGAGAGAAAAGATTTGACATTATAGAGAGAAAAGATTCGACATAGGAGAGAAAAGATTCGACATTATAGAGAGAAAAGATTCGACATTATAGAGAGAAAAGATTCGACATTATAGAGAGAAAAGATTCGACATAGAGAGAAAAGATCACTGCTTGTGGGCGGAACATTCGACCGGAAATGTATGATTGCAGAGTCGTACAGTTTCGCTGCTCCGTCGAATCTTCTTTGAACATTCGACAGACACCATAAGCCTTCAATGACAGATTCGACCTTAATTAATTCAGATTTTCGGACGAATGCAATTTCTAACGAAAAACGAAATAAATAAAAACTAATTTCGGGAGTAACTAAATAAATTTATTTTTTGGACGAAAACGAAATTCCGAAACGAAATATTTCAGTGTGCACATGTCTACTGCTTTCCCCCCACGTTCCCGCTGAAAAAAAGCCCTACCTAAACATATATTATGTATCATTTAGTTGTTGCTTATGTTCTGATTTCTCTTTTTCAGTACAAAACATAATTGCTAATTTTATCTGCTCTACCATAGATGTAAAAAGATTGCCATCTAATTCGACTGTTGAAGCAGAAGAATGCAAGTATCAATAAAATGGTTTAATTTAAAATACTATGGCAGATAAAATTAGGATTTAGCATTCATGGAAAACTAAAAAGAAAATGTTTTCAAATAATTTTAAGGCAGCTGTCCAATTTTTGCATGTGCTGTTTACAAACTCATCCATATTGCTCTCTACAGGCCCCCATAGACTTTACATGGAAGTCCCTCAATCTGCTGTTTTCAGAAAAACTGGAAGACAATCTAATATCTATGTTGTACTGACAGATGATGGCAGACACCCCCTGACCATGATCATCGGGCTGGAAAACCATATTGTTTTTCGCATTATAAGGTGGACACTAAAATTGTCAACAGCACACAGCACACCTCCTGCGTCCCTCTGCACAGAAAACAAAAATGGAATGATACAGCCAGTTGTGTTTGGGTGTGAATGGACACAGAAAAACCCCACAAAAATTACTCTAAACAAATATGACTGTCATGTATTACAACTTGCTAAAAAAAATGTTATTTAACCTCCCTGGCGGTATGATTCTGTCAGATTTTAGGTGCTGAAAGCGGTACCATTATTCTGCATGGAAATTTGGCGTTTTATATTGCAGGCCTGTAATTCTTAGGAATAACTCACTTAAATCTGTCCAAACAAGAGTCTAGTAGACATCCCGGGTATGATAAAGTTCAAAAAACTAAATTATACATTATAATAAAATAAATAACTATAAAATAATTATAACAAATAATATAATAATAATAATAAAAGTGTTTTTCAGTGTTTGATGACGAATTTCCCCACAAATCGCTATCGCTTAATTCTGCAAGTGATTCTAATTTATTGTCGCTGTTTTTTAGCTGGTCTAAAACCACTTTTGACATAAAGGGACACTTTTTGGTTGCTATGGACAATCTCCAGTTTCTAGGCAGAAAGTAAAGTTTTTATTATATAAAAGTGCATGCAGGACACTGGGCAGACCACTAGGGGGTGTGTAATTATTACATACAGTACTGTAATCTGTAAGATTACAGTGTACTGTATGTATACAGTGTTTTAACTTTTTTGAATTTGGCGCCGATCTCCGTCCCCGTGCGTCGTAACGTCACAGGGAACGGAGCTCGGCGGCACTCGGAAGTGTGTGAATCGAGCGAGGAGACACGGCTCGATCACACAGCGGGGAGGCATCGCAGGATCCAGGGGACAAGGTAAGTAACTCTGCCTGGATCACTGCGATGCAGCCCGAGTCTCGGGAATACCGCTAGGAAGGTTAACTGGAGGCAACTATGCTCCTCCCCCCCTTTCCTGGCCTGCCAGGCTGCTTGCTTGGATAAGGGTCTGGCATGGATTTTGTGGGGGACCATACAACAATTTTCTTTTTTTAAATGGTGTGGAGTTTCCCTTAAAATCTTTGTCAGACCCAAAGGGTCTGGCATTGATTTGGAGTGGGGGGAACCCCACACAGTTTTAAAAAAAAATTCTGTCATAGGGTTCTCCTTAACCACTTCAACGCAATGTATTATACACTCTGCACTGACTACACTGTGTATATATATATATATATATATATATATATATATATATATATATACTACACGGTATATATTGTGAGGGGGTTAGCTCGGCAGCGGGTGTGTGTGACCCCCGGGATGGGCTCCCCACACAAAACAGGCCCAGCAAACGGAGGTTGTGGTTTTCAGAATCAAAAAGGTGCGGTTTATTTTCTATTTACAGTGACAAAACACAGCAAAGCAAAAGAAACATAACCAAAATAAATCCTGGTCAAGTTGACCTCTGACTAAACATACAGGTTTCCTAACTAACAACTGGGATCAGCCTAGTGCTGTCCTAGTCCCTAAGTCCCTGGTTTTAAATGTCCAAGCAAATAGCCACACAGGCTTTGTCTCACCGCACAGGGGTTAACTCTCCCTAGACAGTCCACACAGGTCTGGTTCCAGGCATGAGCTAACATCTAATGAAGCTGGGAGTTTTTATATAGGCCTTAAACCAGCTGACAAGCTTCAGCTGGTCTCATCAACTCCCTGCCTGCACGACGCCCAGCCCTCTCCCTAGAGGTATGAGTCATCCATGAGCCCACTAGCCTTATACAACTCTCCACCTAGTTGTATAAGTCGGCGTAAAGCCTGAATCTGGGCGAAATATATCTACCCCCCTGGATGCAACCAGGTGACTTTACCTTCCTGCTGTCACATACCCCCCCCTCTTGTTTTAACCTCGGGGTTGGAACACCAGCAATCAGGCATTCATGTACTCGAGACAAAGCATCCACATTCCCCATTTGAACGCCAGGGCGATGCTTTACTGTGAAGTTGAATTCCTGGAGGGCCAGGAACCACCTATTCACTCTTCTATTTGTTTCCTTGTTTTGAGCCATCCACTTTAACGGAGCGTGATCCGTAACCATGTCAAAGTGCCTACCTAGCAGGTAGTACCGAAGGGAATCTAGAGCCCACTTCACCGCTAAACACTCCTTTTCAACGGTGGCGTAATTTACCTCATGGGACTTCAACTTCCTGCTGAGGTAAATGACTGGGTGCTCTTCCCCGTTCCAGACCTGGGACAATACTGCTCCTAACCCCACATCTGACGCATCACTTTGTACGACAAAGTCTTTAGAGAAGTCGGGTGAGTACAACACTGGCTGGCTACATAAGGCTTGTTTCAAGAATTGGAATGCTGCCTCAGCCTCGGGGGTCCATTTAATCATGACCGACCCTTTCCCCTTCGTCAGGTTGGTTAGGGGCACAGCCTTAGAAGCAAAGTGGGGAATGAATCGCCGATAATACCCAGCGATTCCCAGAAAGGCTCGTACCTGCTTCTTGCTGTTGGGACGTGGCCAACTCTGGATGGCCTCGACTTTGTTGAGTTGGGGTTTTATTACTCCCCTCCCAATGGTGTACCCAAGATATTTGGCCTCCTCCTGCCCAATGGTACACTTCTTGGGGTTAGCCGTAAACCCCGCTTCCCGAACAGAGTCCAGGACTGCTTGCACTTTTGGCAGATGTGAGGCCCAATCTGTGCTATGGACAATTACGTCATCCAGGTAAGCCGCAGCATACTTCCGATGGGGCCTCAGCATCTGGTCCATTTTCCGCTGGAATGTGGCCGGCGCATTCTGTAACCCGAACGGCATTCTTTTATATTGGAATGCCCCGTCTGGGGTTACAAATGCGGTTTTCTCTTTGGCCGACTTGGCCAGGGGGATTTGCCAATACCCTTTTGTGAGGTCAAGAGTCGTCATGTATCGGGCTGTTCCCAGCCGGTCGATCAACTCATCTATACGTGGCATGGGGTAGGTGTCAAATTTTGTAACTTTGTTCAACTGACGAAAATCGTTACAAAATCGCCAGCTCCCATCCGGTTTAGGCACCAACACGATGGGACTAGACCAATCACTTTGGGACTCCTCTATCACCCCTAAGTTCAGCATTTTCTGTACTTCCTCCCGTATTGCCTCCCGTCGAGCCTCTGGGATCCGATAGGGTTTTAACTTCACCCTTTCACCGGGTGGGGTAATGATGTCATGCTCTACCCCAGATGTTTGTCCCGGCAGCTCAGAGAATACCTCCTTGTTGCGAAGCACAAACTCCTTAACCTCCTGTTGTTGGGGTTGTGACAAGGTGGCTGCTATTCCAACCTCAGGAATCACGCAACCAGTTTGAGCTGGTGACCAAGTGTCTGCGACTAGGGACTCTCTATCCCTCCAGGTTTTCAACAGATTAACGTGATAGATCTGTTCGGGCTTTCGCCTTCCTGGTTGTCTGACCTTGTAATTCACTTCGCTCACTTTTTCCATTATCTCGTAGGGGCCTTGCCATTTGGCAAGGAATTTACTTTCAACCGTAGGGACAAGTACCAATATCCTATCCCCCGGGGAAAAGGTACGGGTCTTGGCTCCACGGTTGTACACTCTCTGCTGTGCCAACTGCGCTTGGGCCAAATGTTCCTTCACGATGGGCATTACCTGTGCAATTCGATCTTGCATCAGGGCGACATGCTCAATCACACTCCTGTGGGGAGAACTCTCACTTTCCCAAGTTTCCTTGGCAATATCCAACAGCCCTCTTGGGTGTCTCCCATACAGTAACTCAAAGGGGGAGAATCCCGTAGAGGATTGGGGCACCTCCCTAATAGCAAACATCAAATAAGGAAGTAAACAGTCCCAATCCTTTCCATCTCTATCCACCACTTTCTTCAACATTTGTTTTAGGGTTTTGTTGAATCTTTTAACCAGCCCATCTGTTTGGGGGTGATACACAGACGTACGCAATTGCGTCACTTTGAACAATTTACACAGCTCTTTCATAACCCGGGACATAAAGGGTGTACCTTGGTCCGTAAGCAGTTCTTTACAAATACCCACCCGGCTAAAAACAAGAGATAGCTCTTTGGCTATGGTTTTGGCCGAGGTATTTCGGAGAGGGATCGCTTCTGGATAACGGGTGGCATAGTCCATTATAACTAATATGTACTGGTGCCCCCTAGCGGACTTGATTATAGGACCTACCAAATCCATGGCGATCCTCTCAAACGGGACCTCAATGATGGGTAGAGGGACCAGCGGGCTACGGAAATGTGGCATCGGGGCCAACCTCTGACACACAGGGCAGGAGGAACAATAATTTTCTACGTCCTTCATCACCCCCGGCCAATAGAATCTCTGTAATACCCTCTCTCGGGTTTTCTCTGTCCCCAGATGACCTCCAAGAATGTGCCCATGGGCCAACTCCAACACCAACTTCCTGTAAGGTTTGGGCACCACAAGCTGCTCAACGGTTTCTTCTGCCCTTTTTGCCACCCGATACAGTAGGTCCTTCTCTACGCTGAAGTATGGGTAAGTGCAGGTATTATCTGGGTTCACTAACTCGCCATCTATTTTCACTACGTTTTCCCGTGCCTTTATTAGGGCGGGGTCTTTCAACTGTTCTGTGGCAAAGTTTTCCCTGTGAACCTCAAGATCAGAAAACTCCACAGACGGTAGGTTTTCGTCTGAGGAGGTGGGCTCCTCTCCAGTTTCTTGAGTCTCCCCTGCCAATACTGATAAGGGAAATTCCGGAGAGTCCTCACCACTCTCAGGGGAGTTCTGGCTATCACATTCCTGGTACATAGGGGCACCAGTGAGGTGCTCAGGATCATCCCACAGTTCCCAGAACTTCGGAAAATCCCTTCCCACAATGGCGTCATGCGGTAACTGAGATACTAAGCCCACTGGATGAGAGAGGGTACCTTTGGGGGTCTCGAAACACACTGTAGTCACTGGATACTCTCGGGTGTCCCCATGCACACAAATAACAGCTACCTTGCTATTCCCAGAGACCTCTGTTTTAACTAACTCAGCCTTTATCAGGGTCACAAGGCTACCTGAATCCAGCAATACCACAACATTTCTACCATTAACACACATTTTGCATAAATGTTTCTCAGTTCCTCGAATGGCAGTGCATGCGACTGTCGCACACAGCGACTGACGTCTGCCCGTCAGAAAGTCACACTGCATGGGTTACTCCACAACCGGGCAATTGGCTGCAATATGTCCCGCTTGCCGGCAGCGGTAGCAAACGATCCTTCTTGCCGCCTCTTGAGCCGCTGATTTTCCCAGGCTGTTCTCGCCAAACTTGGGGTAGAGCTCCCACCCTCTCACTCTCTCCACCCTCACCCCTTGGAATCCTCTTATCCGCCCCTGGGGATGGTCTGGTCTTAGGGTGGAAAGTCCGAGTGTCTCTGGAAGAGGCCGTCAGGTTCTCTGTAGCCAAGTATTTCTCCACACGATCCACAAGACCATCGGCCGTCTCTGGGTCTCCATGGCTTACCCACTTTTGGATGGCAGTAGGAAGAGCTCTCAAAAACCGATCCATTACAACACGTTCCACAATCTTTGGTGCGGACAAAGTCTCTGGCTGTAGCCACTTTCTGCTCAGGTGAATGAGATCATACATTTGAGACCTGGGGGGTTTTCCAAGCTGGAAAGTCCAGTTATGCACACGCTGAGCCCGGACAGCCTGGGTGACACCCAGCCTTGCCAATATTTCAGCTTTTAGCATCACATAGTCTTTTGCTTGGTTAGGCTCTAGGTCATAGTAAGCTTTCTGCGACTCACCAGTTAACAGAGGAGCCACCAGTCCAGCCCACTGCTCCTCAGGCCACTTTTCTCTTTCAGCGGTCCTTTCAAATGTGGTCAAAAATACCTCTGGATCATCCTCTCCAGTCATTTTTGTCAATAAACGACTCACCCCAAAGGACGCGGTATTAGTGGGACGGCTTTCCTCACTGGTCTGCGGACGTTGCTGCATTACTGCTTGTTCTGTTGTTGTAGTCTCTGCTCTTGCTTCTGCAACAGGTCTATGAAGCGGGCCTCAGATTGCTGCTGGGCTCGTTGCTGAGCCTCCAGACTCTGTTGCAAAGTTGCGTTTGTCTGCTGCTGGGCTGCAAGGCTCTGTTGATGAGCTTGCTGCTGGGCTGCGAAGTTCTGTTGTTGAGCTGCAAGGCTCTGTTGATGAGCTGCAAGGCTCTTTTGCAAACCTGCATTTGTCTGCTGTTGATTGGCATTTGCTAGAGCCAGCTGCTTCAGTATCTCCTCCATGCTGGCTTAAAAAAAAACTGCCACTGGTTCTCCACCAACTGTGAGGGGGTTAGCTCGGCAGCGGGTGTGTGTGACCCCCGGGATGGGCTCCCCACACAAAACAGGCCCAGCAAACGGAGGTTGTGGTTTTCAGAATCAAAAAGGTGCGGTTTATTTTCTATTTACAGTGACAAAACACAGCAAAGCAAAAGAAACATAACCAAAATAAATCCTGGTCAAGTTGACCTCTGACTAAACATACAGGTTTCCTAACTAACAACTGGGATCAGCCTAGTGCTGTCCTAGTCCCTAAGTCCCTGGTTTTAAATGTCCAAGCAAATAGCCACACAGGCTTTGTCTCACCGCACAGGGGTTCACTCTCCCTAGACAGTCCACACAGGTCTGGTTCCAGGCATGAGCTAACATCTAATGAAGCTGGGAGTTTTTATATAGGCCTTAAACCAGCTGACAAGCTTCAGCTGGTCTCATCAACTCCCTGCCTGCACGACGCCCAGCCCTCTCCCTAGAGGTATGAGTCATCCATGAGCCCACTAGCCTTATACAACTCTCCACCTAGTTGTATAAGTCGGCGTAAAGCCTGAATCTGGGCGAAATATATCTACCCCCCTGGATGCAACCAGGTGACTTTACCTTCCTGCTGTCACAATATATATAATATATATATTAATAAATTGCCCGCACTGTATATATATTGTACACTGACTGCACTGTATATATATATATATATATATATATATATATATATATATATATATATATGTAGCACTACCCCCGAAGGAGCTGCTGGTTTTGTTTGGGTCTGCCCTCTGATTCTCAACCCCTTAACTGGCTCAAACCCTCCCTTGGCACAACTGGTATAGAAAATAATTGTAATACCCACTGACTATTTGGGAACACAATTCTGCATATATTACCACAGTAAAATACAAATATATGTTACCTTTCTCTGTTGAAGTCCTTCGGGCTAACAAAAGTGCATCACACAGGTTTTACACCAAAAATAAAGTTTACTTGGTAAGGGATAAGAGAACAGGTTAAGACATTTATGTACTTTCAGTTGGCTTTGCAGGTCCCTGCAAGAGTCAATAATATGAATGAGACAATAGTTTTACACAATGTTAATGCCTACTTTCTATAAATAAAAGTCCTATGCTCGCAAGCTCCCCCTAGTGGGCAATACCACCCTGTGTCCCGTCACTGTTAGTTCCAGTCAAGCCTGACTAAGATTAGTGTACAAATTCCTCAATGGTGGGAGTCTTCGCTAGCAAACGTTGGTGCACATACTATTTGTAATCCAAAGGGTGTTAAAGGAAGAACTGAACTCCCGCAATGCTTTTGGGAGTGTGAAGCTCTCAGGCGGTGCAAACGCCAACTTTAAACTCCGCACAACCACACGATGCAATATGTTCTGGTGCATGGCGCACTACTCTAATGGTGATGGGCCTTAAAAGTCACAGGCCTATACAGTAGTTAATGAATCCTGGGCAGGTACCCGCTCACCCAAACAGGCCTAGTCCGCCTGGCACGTTCCGCTGTCGGTACCTCAGTCCATAAAGCCTCCGTCCCTCTCACAGCCGCCGTAGATGTCGGTTGATGGATGACTCCGGTCTCTAGGAAGAGCAATCTGGTCACACGGAAAGAGATCCCTCTTCTGTCTTGGTGATCCTCCGCAAAGCTGTAGGCCCAAGCTTTTGGGCCTAGTTGCTCCGGCAGCAGGCTTCACACCGACTTCCTCCTTGATTGAGAGCGAAGTCCAGAGAGACTGAGCGCGACTCCGCCCCTTTCTTAAGTAACCTCCCCCAGAAGGCTGTGCGGTGGTTGCAATGCATTTTGGGAGTACAGTTGCTCTGTGGGTACCGTAGTCTATTAGATATCCATGGCAACGGAGTCCCTTTCTCTCTGTACCACAAGTTCCATAATGCATTGCTGAACATATGTAAAGAAACAGTCTATAGGGTTCTAACTGGAACACCAGAGGGAGTTTGGGGTATACTCACATAACAACAGTCTATAACAGTAGAACCCTGCTACATATATATATATATATATATATATATATATACACTAAACTGCCTGCACACCACTAACTAACCTGCCTAATCTAGCTCAAGTTCTCTTAATCTCTCCACGTTATCACACTACATACGGCCGCCGTGTAAGCAGCCTTATATATAGTGTGGGACATAGACTTAGCCCCCTGAGCCATGATTGGCCAAAAGCACCTTGCCTTTGGCCAATCATGGCTTTCCCAGCAGATTACGCTGTGATTGGAAAAAGCATGCAGATCAGGTGCATGCTTTGGCCAATCAGCAGCTGTCAATGCACTGCGATCTCGGTGGTGCTTGAATTTGCCGCGAACGCCCCATATGTTTGATTTTTTTTTGTGGACAAATGAACACCTGATGTTTGAGTTGAACTTACGTTCGATTCGAACATCGGGACCATCCCTACAATAGAGTGTGACTGCCCAGGCATACACTGCAAAGGTGAGAGTCCATTACTAGGTACAAGTCCAGGATGTGGCAGGAGAGCCCCAGGGAGCTCCAGGGTGGCTGCTGGCTGTAAAGGGTTATATCTTCTTCTGTGAGCCTCTTGCTTCTGTTCCTGTATGGCTGGAGCTGGAGCAGAGTCCTCCCAGTAAAGGAGCAGGAGATTACATCATTATGGCTTGTCTCTGTCTCTTGCCATGCGGACTTCCTCTGTGAGCAGAGCCCTCCTCCCATTTATAACAGCATAGGGAGAGAGACAGAGCCCAGAAAGAGTGGGAACTGCAGAACTGGCATTAACTCTTACCTAACCGGAGCAGACAAGCTAGTTTACTAACATGTTACATTCCTTTTGTAGGCAGCTGCCTATAGCCTGCCTAAAAACTAACCACAATAGGCATGGAAGCACATCCCTCTCAGTGTGACCAATTTTCTTCTTTGCATCCTACTTGGCTATCTTGCAATGGTCAGATGTTTGCTGACCCCCCCCCCCCCGAACAGTACTTCACTGAGAAGACCTATGTACTCCTGTTTCTCTGCCTTCGGCTGAGCCCCCCCCGAAGTCTCCACCCCCAACTCCCTAAGCCCTTTATGCTGCTGAGAACCAAGGTCATGTGAAAGAAAAAAAAGTATTTATAATGTTTTATTTATATATATATATATATATATATATATATATATACTGTACATACATACACAAATGTTTTTCCTTGTGTTTCTATTTTAAACTGAATGGGTTGTTTTACAAAGTAAGGGTTCAAGTATGCATTCTTAACTCTTAACTCAGAAAGTGCCTTCTATTTCTCTTAGCCTCCTATCTCAGATTTCCTTCTTTTTTTTTGCTGCTGTTATCCAACTGGCTATTTTTTTTTCTCGATGGTCCTCTTTTGGGGTCCTCCACTGGCAATCTTGGCTCCACTTCTTTTTATTTTTTTTGTTTCATAAAGTTTAGCTCCACTTCTTATTCATGTTCCCCCATAGCAGGCCACTTGTTAAAAGGGCACACAGTGCATTCTCGCTCCTAAGCTGCGTGTGTCTTTTGAGCCATGCTTCATAGACCCACAAAGTGAGGCTTAGCCCACTTCCTCGTCACTGCATTTGATTGACAGCAGCAGGAACCAATGGCTCCTGCTGCTAGCTGAGTCCTTGTGTGGAGAGGAAGGGAGGGGGGAACCTCCTTATACTCTACAGAACCCTATATCTACAGTTGATTCAGAGCAAGGCAAAACCCCATTAACGTATAATTTAGTTTGCTCCACCAAGGGAAAATTTTCATCCTGATCCTCAGGCAATCAGATATTCCTTGAGTCAATGATCGCTGGTGAAGAGAGTACTTGTATATTTTTCTGTGTTCTGTCAGCACTGGCCCTTTGGCATGCAGCAGTAGGCTTCCAAATCAGAGAAAGAGAATGAGAGAGAGACAGGGAGAGCCCTCATCATCGGTCAGCTTACATATACTGTTTAACCACTTAAGCCCCGGACCATTTGGTAGCTAGAGGACCAGAGGTGAATTCAGAATTTTGCACTGCGCTGCTTTAACTGTAAGGCCTCATGCCCACGGACGTTTTTAAAAGCGAGCAGTAAATAGCGGTTTGACGCCAGGAAAACAGGCGTTAAAAAACGCCAAATTTACCGCGTTTTTGATGCGCGTTAGTACGCGTTAGTACGCGTTAGTGCGCGTTTTTTAGCGTCAGCGTTTGTAAGCGTTTTTTAAAGAAAAACACATCTCAAGGCTATATTCACTCCCACATTACCCACAATGCCACAGAAAACAAAGAAAACGTGTTACAGAGCTTTTGTCAGTGCCATTTTGTTAGGAGAGAGAGAGGAGAGAGCATTACACATCATTTAAAGCATTTTAGCATATTTCGGGAGTAATATGGATCCCGTCATGTTAAAAATTGATGAGGCAATCCTCCTGATCATCTTGCGGAGGCAGCGGAGAAGGAGACAGGAGGAGGAGAGAAGGAGGAGAACACGGCAGTATTGGATGCATCCAATGGTATCCCATCGGGTGTCAACTGGCTACTTTGCCAACATTTTTTCTCAACTGCGGTTATATCCTTCAAAGTTCCAGAATTTCACAAGGATGTCAGTGACGCGGTTTGAACATCTGTTGGAGAAGCTGAGGCCAAGGTTGACCAGGATGGACACAGTGATGCGGAGCTCTGTGTCACCGGAGGAACGGCTCCTAGTGACACTCAGGTAAGTGCAATACACATATGGGTTAGGGTAACGGAATACGGTTAGGGGTTAGGTTTAGGGGATAGGAAATAGGGTTAGGGGTTACGGTTAGGGGTTACGGTTAGGGGATAGTGTTAGGGTTAGGGTTTAGGGTTAGGGGTTAGGGTTAGGGGTTAGGATTAGGGCTTAGGGTTAGGGTTAGGGGTTAGGGTTAGGGGACAGGGTTAGGGGACAGGGTTAGGGTTAGGGTTAGGGCTTAGGGGACAGGGTTAGGGTTAGGGTTAGGGTTAGGGGTTAGGGTACAGGGTTAGGGTTAGGGGACAGGGTTAGGGTTAGGGTTAGGGGACAGGGTTAGGGTTAGGGTTCGGGGACAGGGTTAGGGTTAGGGGTTAGGGTTAGGGGACAGGGTTAGGGTTAGGGTTAGGGCTTAGGGGACAGGGTTAGGGTTAGGGTTAGGGGTTAGGGTACAGGGTTAGGGTTAGGGTTAGGGGACAGGGTTAGGGTTAGGGTTAGGGGACAGGGTTAGGGTTAGGGTTAGGGTTAGGGGTTAGGGGACAGGGTTAGGGTTAGGGGTTAGGGTTAGGGTTAGGGGACAGGGTTAGGGGACAGGGTTAGGGTTAGGGTTTAGGGTTAGGGTTAGGGGTTAGGGGACAGGGTTAGGGTTAGGGTTAGAGTTAGGGGTTAGGGTACAGGGTTAGGGGACAGGGTTAGGGTTAGGGTTAGGGGTTAGGGGACAGGGTTAGGGTTAGGGTTTAGGGTTAGGGTTAGGGTTTAGGGTTAGGGTTAGGGGTTAGGGTTAGGGTTAGGGGTTAGGGGACAGGGTTAGGGGACAGGGTTAGGGTTAGGGGACAGGGTTAGGGTTAGGGGTTAGGATTAGGGGATAGGGTTAGGGTTAGGGGAAGTTTTTATTTTTATCAATAGTTTTTTTAATATGTGAACTTTTTATCTTATCTTAGGTTCCTTGCCACAGGACAAAGTTACGTGTCCCTACATCATTATTTTCTACTTGGCCTCACAACAGTGTCCAGGGTGATAAGGGAAACATGTGTGGCAATATGGGAGGAGTTACATGAGGAGGTAATGCCAGAGCCCACAGAAGAGATCTGGGAATCTGTGGTTGACACTTTTTGGGAGAAAACTCAATTCCCAAATTGTATCGGTGCCCTTGATGGGAAACACATCAGGGTGAAGAAGCCTCCCCAGTCTGGATCATCATATTTCAATTATAAGAAATTTTTTTCAGTGGTCCTCCTGGCATTGTCCGATGCCCATCTTAAATTTCTTTTTGTGGATGTGGGAGCATATGGAAGCCAAGGTGACGCCCGTATATTCCGGGAGTCGGCCTTCGGACGTCGTCTACATGAGGGACGACTCAATATCCCTGAAAGCAGGCCTCTACCCTGCACTGAGGAACCCAGCCTACCCTTAGTGATGGTGGCAGACAAGGCCTTTGGACTGGCTGAAAACCTTATGAGGCCATACAGTGGCTATGGTCTCAGCCATCGCCAAAAAATCTATAATTATCGGCTCAGCCGTGCACGCCGTGTCGTTGAATGTGCATTTGGGGTGTGCACGGCCAAATGGCGAGTTTTGCTCACAAGTATGCAACTGGATGTGGAGAACGCCATTAAAGTAGTCCTGGCATGCTGCGTTCTGCATAACTTTCTAAGGGACAGTGACAGCAGCAATGTTGAACCGGAGCCCAGTAACCAAACTCAGAGGGTACAATTTATGGACTTGCGGTCAACGGCACGTGTCATGGGCATTCAAAACCAATTTGCTGCATTTTTTGAATCCCCTGATGGAGAGGTGTCATGGCAGAATGATCATGTGTAATTTAAAAAAATGAAATTCAAATGCATTCAGATTCAGAAAAATTTGATACAAATATCGATCCTGGTAAATGTTCAATACAGATGTATACATCTTTACTTTCTTGTGTTTATTTTTGAAATAAATCATTTTAAAGATTGTTATTTTTCCATTTTGCGATCATTGTTCAACAAGTATTGACTGTGCCTTCAGGCAAGCGTATGCTAAGCCCCTTTTGAGTGCTTTGCCCTCTGCCTTCGGGCAAGCGTATGCTAAGCCCGTAATGGGCTAGCATAGGCTCGTCTGAAGGCAGAGGGCAAAGGAGTCCTTTTGCCCTCTGTCTTTGGTCAAGCGTATGCTAAGCCCGTAATGGAGTGCTGTTGTGCATCATATAAAACACAAATTGTACAATTTTGTTATTCAAACCAAAAAAATATTTATTAAACAATTGGTACATCAAAGCTGGTGATAGGTGGGGTTGGACATCTGATCACTACGGGGATGTGGGGATTGGGGACGGGGCTGGGGTTCAATCCAGAATTCTTGCTGGTAGCGGGGGGGGAATTGATTTGATGGGTGAAAATTGGAGGTTGAGGGAGGAAGTTCACTTTGTAAACATGGCATATAAAACGATCCCTGAGACGGGGTAGGTGGTGGTTGGCATTGTTGAGTGGGCTGATGATGAGAGGGGGGTGCTAGCACTGCTGAGGTCCTGGGGGCCATTGGGGGATCATGAGAAGGATTATATGTATTGCTCGGCGCTCTCACACCTCTCAATTTCTCTTTCCGGTATTGCATTGCCATAGTTTGTATTTTATACATAAAATCCTTCTCTTCTTCTCCCCCAATGTCCTCCAGGAGGTGATATAGGCTACGGCAGAAGGAGACGCGTGGGTTGCTGTGATCTAAAAAAGGATCCACACTGCGCCTCTCCTGCCGCACTTCCTGCAGCAGTGCTAGCACCCTGTCATCTCCCTCAACAGTGCAGCCACCCCTCGCCTGACGTCCACGTCCACGACCACGGCCACCGCCACGACCGCGTCGCACACCACTGTCCTGAATGGCAGTTGAGGATATTTCCAATGCCCTGGATTCCTGCAAAAGAACAAATCATTTTACATTCACATGTACATGGACAGACAGACGATGAGATAGACAGGCAGACATAAGCACTTACCTCATCAGGGCACTGAACACTGCCCTCATCCACATTGTTTGGCGATTCACTACATGTGATCGGACTGCTCGGTCTTTCCAAGTTGTCCTCCTCTGCAGACACCTCCCTGGCTGCAGAAATGTTTGATGTTGTCCTGCAGACAATGAAATAAAAGAATTAACTTAAAGTGGTTGTAAACCCACTAATACAACTTGCACCTACAGGTAATCCTAGATTAAGGCTTACCTGTAGGCGCAAGAAATATCTCTTTAACCTACACGGTTAAGGAGATATTTACTTTTAAACCCGGCGCCGCTGACGTCACGCGCATACGCATGCGTCTGTCGTCATTGCCGCTACGGGGCCAATCACAGCGCCGGAGCGGCGATAAAGAGAAGAGACGTCTAAGCAAGGTGGCAGCGGTGGAGGTGTCCCAGCATCGCTGCGGGGGCTTCAATATCAGGTAAGTCATTCATAATGAGCTAGTATACTATGCATACTAGCTCATTATGGTTTTGTCTTGCAGGTTGGTTAAAAAAAAAAAATATATATTATATATATATATATATATATATATATATATATATATATATACACGTTTACAACCAATAGTCGTATAAAATACCGCTAGAAAAGATATGTACATAGGCAACTATATTGCGAAAAAACAAACTTACGGTCTGCTGCTGTTCCTCATATTTTCTCTGAGGAAATTCAGCTCATTATGAAAAACGTGAGGCTTCTTGATCGGGGCTGCCATTCCACTTCTTGAAGTCTTTTCCTCATCGGTTTAATCCCTCCTGACGCGGTCTCGAAGGGATTTCCAGCGTTTTTGCAAAATTTTAGCTAAAAAAAACATGGAAAAAAGGTTTTATATGCATTCCCAAAGTATTCTAATTTTTTTTTTTTGTTCCCCTGTGCCTATGTGCTCGCACACAGAAGCGAACGCATACGCAACTCCCGCCCACATATGACATTGTTGTTCAGACCACACATGTGAGGTATCGCCCCGAACGTTACAGCGAGATATATAATTCTAGCCCTAGACCTCCTCTGTAACTCAAAACATGTAACCAGTATGATTTCTACGTACGAAAGTTTGGCGCCATTCTATGAGCATGTGCAATTTGAAAGGGTGACATGTAAGTTACCTATTTACTAGGCTTAACATAAAGTTTGAAATTAGGTAAAAAAAAAAAAAAAAAATTTAAAAACATTAAACTTTTTTTTTTTTAAATACGGTCGAAAAATGTATGCGCTAATAACGTGTGAGATTACGCCATTGTATTCTCTAGGGTCTCTGCTAAAAAAACATATATAATGTTTGGGGTTTCTATGTAATTTACTGACAAAAAAGCAGATTTTCATGTAGGAAAGAAATGTCAGAATTGGCCAGGATGTGAAGTGGTTAAAAAAAGATCATACATTCAAGGAAAAAAGACTTACTTATTTCCTTTCTCTCTCCATGTGAACTGTCTTCCCAGCCAGGGGTGATGGCAGCACTTATATCATCCCATATCGAGACTCTCCTTAGGTGGTCTCCATGCTGCAGATGAGACACATCCCACAGTTCGGGATGGGCCTGAACAGCCGTTATCAGCTCCCGTTGTCCCACAGCTTGTGCCATCTTACAAGCCATGTTCTCTTCTTCACAAGCACACGGCTGTGCAAAGGACTCCTGGGAAATAATATTATCCAGACAGGAAGTTCCTGTCTTTACATTGTCCAATCATCTTTTTACATGTTTTTACATAGGAAAACACCGGAGCTAAAAAACGCGATTTTCGGCGTTAGTGCGCGTTTGTACGCGTTTGTACGCGTTTGTGCGCGTTTTTTGACGCTTCGCGTTTTTTCCTGCCTAACGTCGGCGCCGCGGAACGCACTGGTCCTGGGTTTTTTTTACAGCTTACAAACGCCTATGCTCTTTACAGCTCAAAAACGCATAGGTGGGCATGAAGCTATAGACTAACATGGACAGGCGTTTTTAAGCTGTAAAAAACGCTCACAAACGCGGCTGAAAAAACGTCCGTGGGCATGAGGCCTAAATTGTGCGGACATGCAATGTTGTACCCAAACGAAATTTGCGTCCTTTTCTTCCCACAAATAGAGCTTTCTTTTAATGGTATTTGATTGCCTCTGCGATTTTTATTTTTTGCGATATAAACGGAAAAAGACCGAAAATTTTGAAAAAAAATGATATTTTCTACTTTTTGTTATAAGAAAAATCGAATAAACTCAATTGTAGTCATACATTTAGGCCAAAATGTATTCAGCCACATGTTTTTAGTAAAAAAATGTCAATAAGCGTATATTTATTGGTTTGCGCAAAAGTTATAGAGTTTACAAACTAGGGTACATTTTCTGAAATTTACACAGCTTTAAATTTATGACTGCCTATCTCATTTCTTGAGGTGCTAAAATGACAGGGCAGTACAAAACCCCCCCAAATGACCCCATTTTGGAAAGTAGACACCCCAAGGAAATTTCTGAGAGGCATGTTGAGCCCATTGATTTTTTTATTTTTTTGTCCCAAGTGATTGAATAATGACTAAAAAAAAAAAAAATTACAAAAAGTTGTCACTAAATGATATATTGCTCACACATGCCATGGTTATATGTGGAATTTCACCCCAAAATACATTTTGCTGCTTCTCCTGAGTACGGGGATACCACATGTGTGGGACTTTTTGGGAGCCTAGCCGCGTACGGGACCCCGGAAACCAAGCACCGCCTTCAGGATTTCTAAGGGCGCAAATTTTTGATTTCACTCCTCACTACCTATCACAGTTTCGAAGGCCATAAAATGCCAAAATAGCACAAAACCCCCCCAAATGACCCCATTTTAGAAAGTAGACACCCCAAGGAAATTGCTGAGAGGCCTGTTGAGCCCATTGAATATAATTGTTTTTGTCCCAAGTGATTGAATAATGACAAAAAAAAAAAAAAATTACAAAAAGTTGTCACTAAATGATATATTGCTCACACATGCCATGGTTATATGTGGAATTACACCCCAAAATACATTTTTCTGCTTCTCCTGAGTACGGGGATACCACATGTGTGGGACTTTTTAGGAGCCTAGCCGCGTACGGGACCCCGAAAACCAAGCACCGCCTTCAGGATTTCTAGGCACAAATTTTTGATTTCACTCCTCACTACCTATCACAGTTTTGAAGGCCATAAAATGCCAAAATCGCACAAAACCCCCCCAAATGACCCCATTTTGGAATATAGACACCCCAAGCTATTTGCTGAGAGGAATGGCGAGTATTTTACAGCTCTCATTTGTTTTTGAAAATGAAGAAAGAAAATATATATATATATATTTATTTTTTTTCAATTTTCAAAACTTTGTGACAAAAAGCAAGATCTGCAAAATACTCACAATACCTCTCAGCAAATAGCTTGGGGTGTCTACTTTCCAAAATGTAGTCATTTGGGGGGGGGGGGTTTGTGCTATCTGGGCATTCCATGGCCTCCGAAACTGTGATAGGCAGTGAGAAGTGAAATCAAAAATTTACACCCTTAGAAAGCCTGAAGGCGGTGCTTGGTTTTTGGGGTCCCGTACATGGCTAGGCTCCCAAAAAGTCTCACACATGTGGTATCCCCGTACTCAGGAGAAGCAACAGAATGTATTTTGGGGTGTAATTCCACATATGCCCATGGCATGTTTGAGCAATATATCATTTAGTGACAACTTTGTGCAAAAAAAAAAAAAAAATTGTCGTTTTTCCGCAAATTGTGTCAACATATAAAATATTCCATGGACTCGACATGCCTCTCAGTGTATAGCTTGGGGTGTCTACTTTCCAAAATGGGGTAATTTGGGGGGGTTTTGAACTGTTCTGGCATTTTATACACAACATTAGGAAGCTTACATCCACTCTTCTAACCACTTGAAGACAAAGCCCTTTTTGACACTTTTTGTTTACATGAAAACATTTTTTTTTTTGCAAGAAAATTATGTTGAACCCCCAAACATTATATATATTTTTAAAGCAAAGGCCCTACAGATTAAAATGGTGGGTGTTGCATTTTTTTTTCTACACAGTATTTGCGCAGCGATTTTTCAAACGCATTTTTTGGGTTAAAAAATACACTTTTTTAATTTTAATGCACTAAAACACACTATATTGCCCAAATGTTTGATGAAATAAAAAAGATGATCTTAGGCCGAGTACATAGATACCAAACACGACATGCTTTAAAATTTCGCACAAACGCGCATTGGCGACAAACTACATACATTTTTAAAAGCCTTTAAAAGCCTTTACAGGTTACCCCAGTAGATTTACAGAGGAGGTCTACTGCTAAAATGATTGCCCTCGATCTGACCTTCGCGGTGATACCTCACATGCATGGTGCAATTGCTGTTTACATATGACGCCAGACCGACGCTTGCGTTCGCCATTGGGCAAGAGCAGGGCAGGACAGGGGTGCTTTTTTTTTTTTTTTTTTTATTATTAATTTTGCTTTTTTATTTTATTTTTAAATTGTTCCTTCCAAGTATTTTTTTTTTAATCATTTTTATTGTTATCTCAGGGAATGTAAATATCCCCTATGATAGCAATAGGTAGTGACAGGTACTCTTTTTTTGAAAAAACTGGGGTCTTCTAGACCCTAGATTTTTCCTCTGCCCTCAAAGCATCTGACCACACCAAGATCGGTGTGATAAAATGCTTTCCCAATTTCCCAATGGCGCTTTTTATATCCGGGGGGGCATTCCCTCCCACTGCTTGTAAAAGCAGTCCAGAGGCTAATTAGCCGCTAGGATTGCTTTTACATGAAAGCCGGCCGCAGGCTGAAAAGAATGATACCAAGATGATACCTAAACCCGCAGGCATCATTCTGGTATAAACATTCAAAGTCCAGCAACATACCAGTACGTTGCTGGTCCTTGTTGGACATGTATTGTAATCTTTTTATTTCATGCAGCTAGTTGGCTGAACGAAAAAAGAGATTGATCGGTGGGTATGCCCACCATTAGAATACCGCCCTTCATCCACCCACTTCCAATGATGGGCATACACGCACCATTTATATATGCCGAAGCATGGGGGCATCCTCCCGCAAAAAAGTTATGCCGCACACACATGGTCGGACTTTTCCACGGGCAAGCCTCCGTCGGAATTTCGACCGTATGTACGCGGCATTAGGAGCAAAATCGCTCCTCCGCCCCTGCTGCCCCAATGCTTCGGCATATTTGCTTTTTTTTTTTAACTGTGGTGGTGAAATCACCTCCTACAGCACTGGAGTCGCAGGGATCAGGCCTGTCTCTGCGAACGCTGCAGTTATGTGTGTTTTTGTTTTGTAAGTGACAGTGATCGATCGATACTGCACTTGGGTGGCCTGGGCTGGACGGAGGGGCAAAACGCAGGTGCCAGCAGGTATCTGGGCTGATCCCGCTAACACTGCGTTTTTGGGAACCCTAAACTGCTGGGGACGCTAGTATAGATCTGATCAGATCAGATATTGATCTGTTCAGATACTATACCACTAAGGGGGGTGTATGCTTCACGCGTGGGTGTTAGCGTTACTGGCACTAACCTGACGCTGCCTGGGGTGTGACTCAGACCCTCTCTGACGCTAAAACCTAATTGATATCACCCGCCGGGCGATCAGGGGGTTAAACCTTTATTGGGTTATATATACGGCGGGTGCCCTGACACTATAAAAAGCAAACTAACTAACCAGCATCACCCGTAACACTTATATGGTGATCACTGGTGAAAGGGTTAACTAGGGGCAATCAGGGGGTTAAAACCTTTATTAGATAATATATGGGGGTACCTGACGCTATAAAAACCTGCGGCGAACCTAAAAAAAATTACCAGCTACCGATCTGCATCACCGACACTAAGACAGCGTTTAGAAAAACGATTGCTTAGCGACAGTGGTGATGGGGGTGAAAGGGTTACCTGGGGGGGCGATCAAGGGGGTTAAACCTTTATTAGATAATATATTGGGGTACCTGACGCTATAAAAACATGCGGCAAACCTAAAAAAAAATACTGGCTACGATCTGCATCACCGACACTAAGACAGCGTTTAGAAAAACAATTGCTTAGCGACAGTGGTGATAGGGGGTGAAAGGGTTACCTGGGGGGCGATCAAGGGGGTTAAACCTTTGTTAGATAATATATTGGGGTACCTGACGCTATAAAAACCTGCGGCGAACCTAAAAAAAATTACCGGCTACCGATCTGCATCACAGACACTAAGACAGCGTTTAGAAAAACGATCGCTTAGCGACAGTGGTGATAGGGGGTGAAAGGGTTACCTGGGGGGCGATCAAGGGGGTTAAACCTTTATTAGATAATATATTGGGGTACCTGACGCTATAAAAACATGCGGCGAACCTAAAAAAAATTACTGGCTACGATCTGCATCACCGACACTAAGACAGCGTTTAGAAAAACAATTGCTTAGCGACAGTGGTGATAGGGGGTGAAAGGGTTACCTGGGGGACGATCAAGGGGGTTAAACCTTTATTAGATAATATATTGGGGTACCTGACGCTATAAAAACCTGCGGCGAACCTAAAAAAAATTACCGGCTACCGATCTGCATCACAGACACTAAGACAGCGTTTAGAAAAACGATCGCTTAGTGATAGTGGTGATAGGGGGTGAAAGGGTTACCTGGGGGGCGATCAAGGGGGTTAAACCTTTATTAGATAATATATTGGGGTACCTGACGCTATAAAAACCTGCGGCGAACCTAAAAAAAATTACTGGCTGCCGATCTGCATCACTGACGCTAAGACAGCGATCAGAAAAATGATCGCTAAGCGACAGTGGTGATAGGGGGTGAAAGGGTTATCTGGGGGGTGATCAGGGGGTTAAACCTTTATTAGGGGGGGTTAGGGGGCTACACTGGACCTAAGACTAAACTTTGGTGACACTTTTACAGTCACAAATGTCACTGATTGCAGTGATCACTAAATAAATGGTCACTGCAATCAGTGACACTGTGACTGGGGGCTGGGGGGGGGGTGATCTGGGGGGTGATCTGGGGTGTCTGGGGGGGCCTGGGGGGCGATTTATGTCCCTATGTGTCCTGGTGTCAGTGTAGTGTTGTGTGCACTGACCTGATATCTTCTCTTGTACGGCGCTCGGTATATGTAAGCGCCGCACCAGAGATGACATCACTTCCTCCTGCTCCCTCTGTCTGACACAGACAGAGGGGGCATTTCCATTCGCCGGGAGCGATCGCGAGGGGGTGGCCAGAAACGAATGGCTGCCCCCTCATCCCGGAACGCTCCCGGACACTTAGCCACCGCTCACTGTATAGGAGGGGGGTCCGATTGGACCCCCCAACTGTACAAAGGCAATCACGTACACTCTACGTGATTGTGCCTGTCGGTGCCATTCTGCCGACGTATATATACAGTGAGCGGTCGTTAAGTGGTTAAAGGTCTGTGCACAGCAGAGACTAATTACAAGGTCTGACTACCAGGTAAGATTTGGACCTTGGACCTAGGAATTGAGCCTCCTGGAACCAGGAGAGGGCTTATTAATCCAAAAAGAGGACCCTTACTAGTTCAGCTTATCTGGTGTTGGAAAAGTTTTCTTTCCTTAGTCCTTTTAGGGAATCTTCCATTTAATATTTACATAGTTGGTAAGGTTGAATAAAGACACCAGACTATCCAGTCCAACCTGAGTGTGTGTGTGTGTGTGTTTATGTCACTATAATTTTTCATATCCCTGTATATCCACATCTAAAAGGTTTGAGTTTATCTACATTCCCTACTGAGACCACCAACTGTTAAAGGCAGTTCCACATCATTACTGCTCTACAAATACTCCTCGTTTAATGACTTACCTGTTTAACGACCACTCAGACTTACGACCAGCTCTCCCCACTTGAACAACGTGCTATACATCATTGTATTGTACAGTATTTTCATTTGTGTTCTGTGCTTATGCAAATTAAAACAATGTTATTGAGCTGGAGTTTTGTAATTAGACCTTTTTTTCACAATATAGTACAGTACAGTAGTTACGAATGCTTAAAATATTGATTAATTGTGGCTCCTCGTTTGACAACCAATTAGATTATAGACCTGGTCGTTGGAACGGAATCTGGTCGTTAAGTGAGGAGTACCTGTAATAGTAAATCATCCCTTACGCAGTTTAATTCTATTCACCACTAGGCGTTATTCTCTTTAGAGCTTTGCCCGCATCCTCCACCAGGTTGTAAAGGGGAAAGGCTTACAGTGATTGTAAAGCTTTGTTTTTTTTGTATTTTTTTTAAAATAACAAACGTCATACTTACCTCCATTGTGCAGTTTTTTTGCACAGAGTGGCCCCGATCCTCGACTTCTGGGGTCCCCCGGTGGCTCTCGCGGCTGCTTCCCACATCAGATAACCCCCTAGGAGAAGCTCTCTCCTGGGGGGTTACCTTGCTGGTGCGCTCCCGAGTCCAGCATTTGCATCCATAGACACGAATGCCGGACTCGGCCACGCCCCCCCGGCGCACGTGTTATTGAATTTGACTGACAGCAGCGGGAGCCAATGGCTGCGCTGGTATCAATCTATCCAATCAAGAGCCGGGACCCTGTGGAGAGAGGGACAGCGCGTCACCGCCAAATGAATTCCAGGGCTCAGGTAAGTAAAATGGGGGGCTGGGGTCGGTGACTGCCAGAAGTTTTTTCAACTTAATGCATAATTTACAACCCCTTTAACTGATATTAGCAGCAATAAACAATGCATGAGTCAAGGACACCCAGGAATAGTTCAAGCAGCATAGTCCAGCACATTTATTCAGCAAGGCAGGAAACAAAAATAGTTTCAATGCAGACAGGGGCTTTGTTCATAAAGTCCATAGCATAAAAAAAACATAGTCTTCTTTCATTGAGAAAACCCATGTACTGCATGTAACATGATCGGTGAATGGGGGAGAAGGTCCTGTCATTCATCAGGCTCTCCCCCATTCCTAGATCGTGTCACCTAAAGGATCCACCCACCTGACAGATGCGGAACATACTTCATTCCAGGTAAGTGATGTGACTGCTGCTACAGGAGCAAATGCATTTACTTATCATCGTGTGGTTTCCATTATTATGTGAATAAGCACCGCTATAGTCCCATCATCCTTTTCCTTCCACTTTTTTTGAGCAAATGTATTGTTTAACTAACCTTTAGCTTTAAAATAGTATTAAACTCAAAAACACAACTGTAATATATTGCAACTTACCAGTCCATAAATGTGAATGTTGTCTTTGTTTTATTTATTTTTAGGCTTTGTATAATGTGATTTTGTACAGTTTTAGGCTAAATTGTACAATGTAATTGAACACACAGACACAAAAAAAAACATGCTCCATGGTGTAATCGGCTGAAATTGGACCTGAAACCGTCCTGCTGTGAGCCACTGCGATCTCTAGTGTGAACCCAGCCCAAGCTTTATTAAACAACTAGCATTCCACTGAACCGTATTTTAAATGTTTTTTGTATTTTGTACTTGTACATGTCTCCCATGGCAGTGCCAAGCTACCCATGCAATTTGTTTACCAAACCTTTGCAATATGGCCTTAAAAAAAAAGCCAGAAAAAAATCACCAGATTTGGCTCCCATAAACTTTAATAGGGATTGGCGCTATGTTTTCAAATTTCAGGCTGAGTTTGCAATGTCTCAGGTGAAACCAACCCAGGCCACTTTGCTTATCATTATTCACCATAGTCTTTACATTTGAGATCTCATTGAAATCTCATAATTACTGTATATATGAGGCTCATTGGAATCATAATCACAGAAAACACAGAACTAGTCACAAACCTGAGCAATTTAAAGTGAGCATGTGTAGCGGATGGTTGCTACTAGTTACCATTATCCACCATGTCACCCTGCTGCCAGACCTCCATATATCACTCTCAGAGACAATGAACAGTCTTTTTGCTTTTTTTTTTTTGGGGGGGGGGATATAACTTGGTTGGGGAAAGGGGGTATGGGATGCCCATAGAACAGATCACTTTGCCATCATAGTTAACAAATTATTGAATTAATTGAGCTTTGAAGAACTGATGGACTCTAACATTCACAGTCACTTCCCCTGCATTAACTCCTGCAGACCGTTACTCCTCCTCTGCTCCAATTCCTGCAGACTATTACTCCCAGGACTCCTCTCCTCCTGCACAAAACTTCACTATGCAATGTTAGTTCCTCCACCCCATCATCTTCACACTACACCAGGGATCACTCTGAATGGTCCCAGGTGTTTGCTGAACTTGCTGAATTGTTAATAGGCCAGGGACCTGCAGTACCCCTTCTTGGTGGCCTAGAGTTTAGCAGCTTTAGAAAGTTGGTGGACTACTGATCCAAGCTAGCTCGACTTTCAAATCCTGTGCCCGCAGGCCACATTGATTTGACACAAAACCCCAGTCTCTCCTCTGGCCTTGCACCCAGCTCCCCTGGCATGCCTCCTCCAGATATCCACCGTGCCTCACTCATCGAACTTCTCCTGCCCTGAGTCCATGGTGAAGAATTTAACCGGACATGCATACCGACTGCTTCTCCAGCTCCTCTGTTCTAGGATACCTCCTCCATTACCGTGTAAGAATGAGGCTCCCTACCAGCTCCCGAGCTCCTCCGCCGATGCGCGCACCCCCCCCCAGATGGGGATGGGCCTTCTGCTGCAGTCTAACACTCCATTGTTCACTTCACCCAGCCGACAACTCCCCTCCAGTGGGCTGGACCTGAGCTTATAAAGGAGGCCTGCCCCCTGAAAATTCTGATTGGGGATTGGTTAGGGCTCCTCACATGAGCTCCTTGTCACTCCAAATCTCAGCCCTGCCCCTCTTCTAGACAATTCTCCCTGGAAGCAGGGGAGGCGCCCAAGAACTGAAGGACAGGTGGTCACTGCTACACTAACCACTCCCTGCCCCCCGATCAAAAAAAACAGGCCTAGCATGCAGCATAGGCCTGTCTAAATGTACCTGCCTGGCAGCTATCCCAAAAAATCCTCACCTCTAACACCTACCTATAGTAGAGGGCGCTACATCTGATTGAAACATGTATTAGCAGGGGTAATAATAAATGACAACTGCATATTTAAATGATCAATTGGTATAGGCTGAAGTTATTTGCTTATCAAAACTTTTAGGGATTGTTCACAAGGCAGCCTAAAACAGGGAACAAATCAAGTGGGTCTCATTTCTACCAAGCAACTATTCAATGACAAGTCTAAAGCCCCGTACACACGGTCAGACTTTTGTCCAACAAACTTTGTTTTAAGCAAGTTGGACCAACAATCCGTCCGTGTGTATGCTCCATCGGACAAACTTTTTTTCGTTTGGTTTTGTTTTCATCGGACAAAAGTTGGGTCTGCAGACGGACAAACTTTTGCCCAACAAAAGTCCGATGGAGCAAAGTCCTACCGTGTGTACAGAAAACCATAGGACTTTTGTCCGATGGACAAAACAACTAATGTTAACCACTTAAGCCCTGGACCATTTGGTAGCTAAAGGACCAGAGGTGATTTCAGAATTTTGCACTGCGCTGCTTTAACTGTAAATTGTGCGGACATGCAATGTTGTACCCAAACGAAATTTGCGTCCTTTTCTTCCCACAAATAGAGCTTTCTTTTAATGGTATTTGATTGCCTCTGTGATTTAAATTTTTTGCGATATAAACGGAAAAAGACCAAAAATTTTGAAAAAAAATGATATTTTCTACTTTTTGTTATAAGAAAAATCAAATAAACTCAATTTTAGTCATACATTTAGGCCAAAATGTATTCAGCCACATGTCTTTAGTAAAAAAAAATTCAATAAGCGTATATTTATTGGTTTGCGCAAAAGTTATAGCGTCTACAAACTAGGGTACATTTTCTGGAATTTACACAGCTTTTAATTTATGACTGCCTAATGCCTATCTCATTTCTTGAGGTGCTAAAATGGCAGGGCAGTACAAAACCCCCCCAAATAACCCCATTTTGGAAAGTAGACACCCCAAGGAAATTGCTGAGAGGCATGTTGAGCCCATTGAATATTTTTTTTTTGTCTCAAGTGATTGAATAATGCCAAAAAAAAAAAAAAAAATTACAAAAAGTTGTCACTAAATGATATATTGCTCACACATGCCATGGTTATATGTGGAATTGCACCCCAAAATACATTTTGCTTCTTCTCCTGAGTACGGGGATACCACATGTGTGGGACTTTTTGGGAGCCTAGCCGCGTACGGGCCCCCAGAATCCAAGCACCGCCTTCAGGATTTCTAAGGGCGCAAATTTTTGATTTCACTCCTCACTACCTATCACAGTTTTTAAGGCCATAAAATGCCAAAATAGCACAAAACCCCCCCAAATGACCCCATTTTGGAAAGTAGACACCCCAAGCTATTTGCTGAGAGGCATGGTGAGTATTTTACAGCTCTCATTTGTTTTTGAAAATGAAGAAAGAAAATATATTTTTTTTATTTTTTTTCAATTTTCAAAACTTTGTGACAAAAAGCGAGATCTGCAAAATACTCACAATACCTCTCAGCAAATAGCTTGGGGTGTCTACTTTCCAAAATGGGGTCATTTGGGGGGTTTTGTGCCATCTGGGCATTCCATGGCCTCCGAAACTGTGATAGGCAGTGAGAAGTGAAATCAAAAATTTACACCCTTAGAAAGCCTGAAGGCGGTGCTTGGTTTTTGGGGTCCCGTACGCGGCTAGGCTCCCAAAAAGTCTCACACATGTGGTATCCCCGTACTCAGGAGAAGCAACAGAATGTATTTTGGGGTGTAATTCCACATATGCCCATGGCATGTTTGAGCAATATATCATTTAGTGACAACTTTGTGCAAAAAAAAAAAAAAAACTATTTTTTCCGCAACTTGTGTCAACATATAAAATATTTCATGGACTCGACATGCCTCTTAGTATATAGCTTGGGGTGTCTACTTTCCAAAATGGGGTCATTTGGGGGGGTTTTGAACTGTTCTGGCATTTTATACACAACATTAGGAAGCTTACATCCACTCTTCTAACCACTTGAAGACAAAGCCCTTTTTGACACTTTTTGTTTACATGAAAAAAAAAAATTTTTTGCAAGAAAATTATATTGAACCCCCAAACATTATATATATTTTTAAAGCAAAGGCCCTACAGATTAAAATGGTGGGTGTTGCATTTTTTTTTTCTACACAGTATTTGCGCAGCGATTTTTCAAACGCATTTTTTGGGGAAAAAATACACTTTTTTTAATTTTAATGCACTAAAACACACTATATTGCCCAAATGTTTGATGAAATAAAAAAGATGATCTTAGGCCGAGTACATAGATACCAAACACGACATGCTTTAAAATTTCGCACAAACGCGCATTGGCGACAAACTACATACATTTTTAAAAGCCTTTAAAAGCCTTTACAGGTTACCCCGTTAGATTTACAGAGGAGGTCTACTGCTAAAATTACTGCCCTCGATCTGACCTTCGCGATGATACCTCACATGCATGGTGCAATTGCTGTTTACATATGACGCCAGACCGACGCTTGCGTTCGCCATTGGGCAAGAGCAGGGCAGGACAGGGGTGCTTTTTTTTTTATTATTAATTTTGCTTTTTTATTTTATTTTTAAATTGTTCCTTCCATATTTATTTATTTTTTATCATTTTTATTGTTATCTCAGGGAATGTAAATACCCCCTATGATAGCAATAGGTAGTGACAGGTACTCTTTTTTTGAAAAAACTGGGGTCTTCTAGACCCTAGATCTTTCCTCTCCCCTCAAAGCATCTGACCACACCAAGATCAGTGTGATAAAATGCTTTCCCAATTTCCCAATGGCGCTTTTTATATCCAGGGGGGGGACATTCCCTCCCACTGCTTGTAAAAGCAGTCCAGAGGCTAATTAGCCACTAGGATTGCTTTTACATGAAAGCCGGCCACTGGCTGAAAAGAATGATACCAAGATGATACCTAAACCCGCAGGCATCATTCTGGTATAAACATTCAAAGTCCAGCAACATACAAGTACGTTGCTGGTCCTTGTTGGACATGTATTGTAATCTTTTTTTTTCATGCAGCCAGTTGGCTGAACGAAAAAAGAGATTGATCGGTGGGTATGCCCACCATTAGAATACTGCCCTTCATCCACCCACGTCTAATGATGGGCATACATGCACCATTTATATATGCCGAAGCATGGGGGCATCCTCCCGCAAAAAAGTTATGCCGAACACACATGGTCGGACTTTTCCACGGGGCAAGCCTCCGTCGGAATTTCGACCGTATGTACGCGGCATTTGGAGCAAAATCGCTCCTCCGCCCCTGCTGCCCCAATGCTTCGGCATATATGCTTTTTTTTTTTAACTGTGGTGGTGAAATCACCTCCAACAGCACTGGAGTCGCAGGGATCAGGCCTGTCTCTGCGAACGCTGCAGTTATGTGTGTTGTGTTTTGTAAGTGACAGTGATCGATCGATACTGCATTTGGGTGGCCTGGGCTGGACGGAGGGGCAAAACGCAGGTGCTAGCAGGTATCTGGGCTGATCCTGCTAACACTGCATTTTTGGGAACCCTAAACTGCTGGGGACGCTAGTATAGATCTGATCAGATCAGATATTGATCTGTTCAGATACTATACCACTAAGGGAGGTGTATGCTTCACGCGTGGGTGTTAGCGTTACTGGCACTAACCTGACGCTGCCTGGGGTGTGACGCAGACCCTCTCTGACGCTAAAACCTAATTGATATCACCCGCCGGGCGATCAGGGGGTTAAACCTTTATTGGGTTATATATACGGCGGGTGCCCTGACACTATAAAAAGCAAACTAACTAACCAGCGTCACCCGTAACACTTATATGGTGATCACTGGTAAAAGGGTTAACTAGGGGCAATTAGGGGGTTAAAACCTTTATTACATAATATATGGGGGTACCTGATGCTAAAAAACCTGCGGCGAACCTAAAAAAAATTACTGGCTACCGATCGGCATCACCGACAATAAGACAGCGATCAGAAAAACGATCGCTTAGCGACAGTGGTGATAGGGGGTGAAAGGGTTACCTGGGGGGCGATCAAGGGGGTTAAACCTTTATTAGATAATTTATGGGGGTACCTGACACTATAAAAACCTGCGGCGAACCTAAAAAAAATTACTGGCTTCCGATCTGCATCACCGACGCTAAGACAGCGATCAGAAAAATGATCGCTTAGTGACGGCGGTGCTAGGGGGTGAAAGGGTTATCTGGGGGGTGATCAGGGGGTTAAACCTTTATTAGGTAATATATGGGGGTACCTGACGCTATAAAAACCTGCGGCGAACCTAAAAAAAATTACTGGCTACCGATCTGCATCACAGACGCTAAGACAGCGATCAGAAAAATTATCGCTTAGCGACAGTGGTGATAGGGGGTGAAAGGGTTACCTGGGGGGCGATCAAGGGGGTTAAACCTTTATTAGATAATTTATGGGGGTACCCGACGCTATAAAAACCTGCGGCGAACCTAAAAAAAATTACTGGCTACCGATCTGCATCACCGACGCTAAGACAGCGATCAGAAAAATGATCGCTTAGCGACAGTGGTGATAGGGGGTGAAAGGGTTACCTGGGGGGTGATCAGGGGGTTAAACCTTTATTAGGTAATATATGGGGGTACCTGACGCTATAAAAACCTGCGGCGAACCTAAAAAAAAATACTGGCTACCGATCTGCATCACCGACGCTAAGACAGCGATCAGAAAAATGATCGCTTAGCGACGGCGGTGCTAGGGGGTGAAAGGGTTATCTGGGGGGTGATAAGGGGGTTAAACCTTTATTAGGGGGGGTTAGGGGGCTACACTGGACCTAAAACTAACTTTAGTGACACTTTTACAGTCACAAATGTCACTGATTGCAGTGATCAGTAAATAAATGGTCACTGCAATCAGTGACACTGTGACTGGGGGCTGGGGGGTGATCTGGGGGGGCCTGGGGGGACGATTTGTGTGCCTATGTGTCCTGGTGTCAGTGTGCTGTTTGTGCACTAACCTGTATGTCTTCTCTTGTACGGCGCTCGGTATATGTGAGCGCCGCATGAGAGATGACATCACTTCCTCCTGCTTCCTCTGCCTGTGTTTACATTACACAGCAGAGGGAGCATTTTCATTCGCCGGGAGCGATCGCGGGGGTGTGGCCGGAATCGAACGGCCGTCCCCTCATCTCGGATCGCTCCCCAATGAATACCGACCGCTCACTGTATAGGAGGACCCCCCAACTGTACAAAGGCAATCACGTACACTGTACGTGATTGTGCCTGTCGGTGCCATTCTGCCGACGTACATATACAGTGAGCGGTCGTTAAGTGGTTAAAGTCAACCAACAATAGCAGAAGTTGACCAAAGGGTGGCGGTAAAGAGCAGAAAAGAGCAGAAAAACCATGTGATGTTGCAAAAAGTTTTGCGAAAGTTTGCAGAAAAGTCCTGTGGTGTGTATGCTATGGGTGTGCCCGGCCAACTCCGTTCGGACAAAAATCAACGGAAAAGTCTGATGGAAGTACGACCGTGTGTACAAGGCTTTAGGTCCTTTAGTCACAATGGACTACATATTACATACACAGTTTGTGTCATGGCTTCCTATTGCTTTTTTGGTTCTCCTGGCAGGGGGCTACAGTGGTACCATGTCTGTAGTACAAAATTATTGGATTCCCTTCTACTGATAAAGCCTTGCCACACTCTCTATCAAAGATTCCTTTTACTCCTTTAATGTAATAGGCAGACTCAATGAACAACAGGGAAGCCCAGGAGAAGCAAGGCCATGATCAATTTTTCACAGAGAAGGTCAAGATTTGCACGCAATCTCAGCTATCTTGCTCTGCTAATCATTTTTACATTTAATTTTCACTGATGCATTTTTTATTGCATGCTAACTATGAATTGCCTGACAATTTTACTATAATATCTTTCTGATTCTATTTACCATGCACACTTCAGTAGGAAATATGTTTCTGCCTAATACAGATATATGAATGCCTGCTCTAATTAAGGCTTATTGTGTAAGTGGAAACTATGTGCCAGATTTAAGCAGAGTAATAAAAAAATAGTTTATTTATACTGACTCTTGGCTGGGCTCTAAATCATGTGTTTTTAGAGAGTCGCAAATAAAGACAACAAGGCAAAAGTGGCCAAATTAATTGGCTTCTTAAATTTTGCTTTGAGACAGGAAAACAAGTGGAAAAGGGGAGGCCGTGAAATAAATAAAAAGCTGATAAAAGAAACAAATCAAAGGCAAAAAACAGAATTAAAATAAATTGAAGAGGTAAAAGATAAAACACAATGAGACAGGGAAAATAGGGAAACAATCACACACACAAATATACACAGACAGGTCACTGTCCATTAACCTTTAAGGGAATAGTATCCATTATGTTTCAATCATTCTATTGAAGAACTACAATGGGAATCAGATTTACAGCTGACCTTTCACCTTACGTCCCAGTAACCTCTTTCCTTTTAAACCTACTATCCATTCGTATTACATTAAATCCATCATCATATCTGTTGTGATTTCCTGTAGCTTTCATTCAGATTTTCATCTGTGCTTTTCCTCTACCATGTCGCTGACCCGATAATCCTATAGCTATGGTTCTCAGATCACCGCATCCCTGTCAAAAAGCTGAGATTTAATCTTTTATGCTCATCAAACTTGGAGGATCCAGGAAATTGGCTGTTGAAAAATTTCAGTTTGACAATGAGAAATGGCACACAAAATATGTTGCTGTCTGGTGTCAGTAGCATTTTCCACTTTTACATTCATTGGAATCCCTGTAACATGCTTGAGAATAAAGTTGTGTATGTAGCAGGGGGATTCTGGAGTAAATTAATCCAGTCGAACTAGCGGGAGGTTATCAGAGGGATGGGACTTCCTTTGGTTCTGGAATCCCCAAGGTAATTCTAAGTTTCACCAACATATAAATCTGAACTGTCACTTGATTAGACATTGTTTTCTTTGTAATGTACCTTTACCTTTTGGGAAAATATACTCAGAACCAAAAATGGCATATGAATCCATTCACAAGTTTATTTATTTTCCTACAGTATATCAGGGTTTTTTCATGTTGTGTTATTAAAAATTTTTACTTAAAAAAACACTACTTGAAAAGCAACCAAATCATGCGTTTTTCACCACATTAAAATCATAATCCAGCAAGACTACTTGAAGCCTTAAGGTGGCCACAGATGGATCGAAATACAGCCAATTGACTTCCGTTAAACCATCCTGTCAGATAAAAGCCACTCGATTAGAGGATACAACCAATGACTGCAGGGCTGATCTGTGTATTCTGACAGCAGGAGAGTCTCCCTACTGTCAGAATACAATAGAACAGGGGGGAAGATTTCCCCATCCACCTCAAATGTGTGGAAGGGAGAATCAGTTTTTTTTTTTTCATTCAGCCTTGCTGAACAAAAAACGGAACCATGTATGGCCGAATTTAGAGTTGTCTTCTCCATCGGTCTGTGCTGGACAGATGAGCTATCAGTTCAGTATGTTGTCTCCAGTTCCCCTAACTATTCTCCACAGCAGTTTTTTCCACCATTAGATGTCCCCAGTCTTTTGGATGGAATTAAGCCTAGCAACATTCAACCAAGTAGACTTAAGCCCTGTACACACGATCAGTTTTACAGATGAAAACATTCCGATGGACTTTTTTCATCGAACAAACCGATCGTGTATGGGCCCCATCGGTCTTTTTTCCATCGGTGATTAAAAATAGAACATGTTTTAAATTTATCCGATGGAAAAAAAAACGGTAGCAAATTCCGATCGTCTGTGTGGAACTCCATCGGAGAAAAAACCCACGCATGCTCAGAATCAAGTCGACGCATGCTCAGAAGCATTGAACTTATTTTTTCTCGGCTCGTCTTTTAAGGAGCTTCACCACAGGGCACTATATTCATGTATAGTGATGCTAATGTCAACACTGCTCACTGCATCATTGAGGACAGCCTAGCACTGGAAAAGAGGCAAAAATAGAAAGGAACTGACACCAGCACAGCTCTCTGCATCATTAAATTGATTGTAAAGTAAAAAATTGTATTTAAAAAAAGTAACAAGCATGTCATACTTACCTGCTCTGTGCAGTGGTTTTGCACAGAGCAACCCTGATCCTTCTCTTGGATACACAAAAATAGAATGGCAGCACTCCCGTATTAGATGCAAAAATAGTAACGTTTATTAAGGAGATAAAAGCAATGACATAGGAAGTGGCAGGAGCGAAAGATGACGTGTTTCACACGGCTGGCATGCTTCGTCTTAACCAGGTGGTTTAGACGAAGCACGCCAGCCATGTGAAATGGGTCACCTTTTGCCCCTGTCATTGCCTATGTCATTGCTTTTTGTCTCATGATTTTATCTCCTCAATAAATGTTTCTATTTTTGTATCTAATACGGGAGTGCTGTCATCCTATTTTTGTGTATCCATTCATCTGCAGCAGGGCATGCACCCCATCTGATGTGTGTTCATTCATCAGTTCAGCTATCCACACCTGGAGCAGTTACTTTGTTCCGATCCTCCACTTCTCGGGTCCCTTTAGGCTCTTAGCCAAGCACCTGCCAAGGCCCAGCATCATCTCTTCAGTACACAGGTTAAATCCAGAGGCAGTAGCCCCAGGGAAAGAACATGTTGAACCTCCCAAACATATATATTCTCCCTTGGCCACCTTCTGGATGCCCCGCCCAGGGATTGGCTAAGAGCAGATAAATATTTATGACGTCAGTGTCTCTACTCTATTCTCTAGACGTTTCTTACAGAGGCAGGCAGAAGTAACTAGAGACTAAGCTTAGGGAAACCCAACCAGACCTAGAAAAAAAACACTACATGTTCCTAAAGGTGTTATCCACAGTTTATCTACAAAGTGCCTCTGTTCTAGTGTCATTTAAAGGGTAAGAAAACTTTCCCACAAAATGTCTCTACCTTTTTGCCCCAACCCTATAAATGAGGCTGTGTTGATAGATAGCAGCCATTCTGTCTACCAGCCCTATAGAAGTATAGTATATGGGGCTGAATTGCGCAGGAGTGGGTGCTGAATGAAGGAGCCAGTGGAGGGATGCAAACAGTGCCATGGGTCTCAGAGTGAGATCTAGGTAAGCAATTAGTGGTGCGTGGGCAGACATTTTACATTTTAAGAGAGTCTTTCATGAACAGGCTTGTCCTTATTCTAAATTTCGTGTTACATTTTGTGTTCCCCTGAGCTCTGGGTTTTTTCTTATGCCTGTTGCAGGGGAGTTCCTCTGCAGAGAGTGTAAAGAAAAAACTGAGGTATGAATATGTATGTCTCCCTGTCCAACTACTAGGAGGTTTATTGCCTGTGGTGCATACTAAGGGAGGATATAAATATTTGTGGTCACTTCCAGAAAAGGGCCTAGTCTTCTGGGATACTGCAAAGAGAGGGGGCCATTTTAAACATCTCTGCAGGACTGCAGCTAAAAATAGGCCTCTGGTCAGGAGAAGAAGATTCAAAGAAAAAAATGCAATTTACATTGCAGGCTGCTTTGTTCTATAAACAAATGGATCATCTTTAACAGACTCTTATCCCAGATGAGGGTCTGGTATAGGTGTTAATAAGGGGCTCCACAAAAAATGCATGGGATTTTCCTCTTAAAATTCATATCAGACCATTTTCCTGGATCAGGGTCCAGTATGGATGTCAACACACAACAAAAACAAACAAAAAATGGCAAACAAATCATGCCATCTAGCAATGTAGATCCCCCATCAGTCACAATGAATGAACAAGGCCTGCCGACCTGCTGAAACAAAAAGCACATATACCTATCTGTCTCATGCAAATGACAGCTCCCCAAGAGGCAGGAATAGTGACCAACATCATTGACTAAATATGGCCATGGTGCAGGTCCCTGCTGCTTTCTTAACAATTATTGACAGTGGAAAAAGAAAGATGTCATATGTAGGAGTGGTAGAAAAAACGCTACTATATATGACACTCGGCTTACACCGCACAAAAAGTTAAATATTTGGAACAATGCGCAAACAAGTTCAGACTGAACCAGGAGCTCATCCCTAGCTATAACCCTTTCTCTTAGTTTATTGTGTGTTAGTGAACTTTTTTAAATGTTCTGAAGGGACTAGTGCCCAATTTTTATACTTGCTATACTTCATTATATGACATTGTGCAGAGGACTGAATTAAGAGACCATCACTTGTGCCAAAAACAAATGAGGGGGTTTGAGTATTTATCTGATTTTCTTTTATTCTCTGGTGATAAATCAGAAAGTTTAGTGAGTACATATTATATGAACAGGTATGTGTAAATTTCAAAAATTACATGGACGTGTATGCTGGGTGTTCTAGTTTCTGATCATTCCGAAAATTTGATTTCTGATCAATTGGCTGCATGTGCTGATCGAATGAAAAATTTCCAACATTTCTGTTCGAGAGAAGCTGATCTTTAGATCAACTTCTCTCTTGCGGGAATGTCCATAGATGGATCAAAATATGGCCAGCCTCTGCCGAGCTTACAATGATCCGCTTTTATTAATTTATGTAAAATCGTGAACAAAACTGTTGCTGTAACTGCTTATAAAGTGTAAATTGGAGTTTGGTTTTGAATCTGTTAGTGTATTTAAATCTATGCATCTAAGTGATATTAACTGTTCACGTTTTTTTTAAAATTAAAATAACAAACAGGTCATATTTAATCGCTAATCACTCTGCGTCTGCTACTCCTCTTTGTCAATCCCTCCACTGGCTTCCGCTCACCAAACAAATGAAATTCAAAATACTAACGACTACCTACAAAGCCATCCACAACTCTGCCCCCAGCTACATCACTGACCTAGTCTCAAAATACCAACCTAATCGTTCTCTTCATTCTTCGCAAGACCTCCTGCTTTCTAGCTCTCTCATCACCTCCTCCCACGCTCGCCTCCAGGACTTTTCCAGAGCCTCTCCAAGCCTATGGAACTACTTACCCCAATCTGTCCATTTATCTCCTACTCTATTAGCTTTTAGATGATCCCTGAAAACCCTTCTCTTCAGAGAAGCCTATCCTACCCACACCTAACAACTGTATTTTCATCTTGTCCATCTGATCATCCCCCACAGCTACTACCCTTTGTTCCACTTGACCCTCCCTTCTAGATTGTAAGCTCTAACAAGCAGGGCCCTCTGATTCCTCCTGTATTGAATTGTATTGTAACTGTACTGTCTTCCCCAATGTTGTAAAGCGATGTGCAAACTGTTGGCGCTATATAAATCCTGTATAATAATAATAATAATAATATTTACAGAGCATCCTTGATCCCCCTCTTTTTGGGTGACATGTTGGAATTCCTGGCTCCTCCCCCCCGAGTGCCCCCATAGGAAGCTGCTTCCCATGGGGGCAATCGATGCGAGACAAGCTGTTTGTGTCTATTCAGAAATACAGTCCAGCTCGACTCTGCCCCCCCCCCACTCTCTGCTCACAGGTTTTGACTGACAGGAGCAGGCCAATTTTGGCATGATTTGTCTAATGAAAGAGCAGGTTAACTAGGAGTAAATCTTTCAGCCCAATCAGCTGATTCATTGCTGGAGGTTGGATTAATAATACTGGCAGAGTACGTTCCTGAGAACTGAGAGAGAAGGGTGTTGTTCATATTTGAGCAGAGGAGACAAGCTTTGCAAAGCAGCAGAAGAGATATTGGGGTTGATTTACTAAAGGCAAATAGACTGTGCACTCTGCTCCAGAGCTTAGTAAATAAGCAGAAGCTCTGCTGACTTCCATCATCCAATGCATTTCATTTTCGTGCACGTGATTGGGTACTCTTTGCAAAGTGAAGGTTTATCTTATTTACTAAGCTCTGGAGCAACTACACTTGCAGAGCGCACAGTCTATTTGCCTTTAGTAAATCAACCCCTAAGTGTGTGGGTGTACTAATGGATTCAAGCTCTAAACATCAGGTTTCTCCTGGTACCAGCAGCAGTGATACAGCACAACCACTGGCAAAGTGCATTCCTGAGAAGGGTATTGTATTGCATTTGAGCAGATGATTATCACAAATATATGTAGTGGGGTATTGCCCTTTAATCCCCCAGAAACTACAGTACCCAGTGCGCAACGGGACACCCAGGGTGCATTGCCCAGTGCAAGGACTGCTGGGGTGGGTTATTTCACCGAAGGGCGGGGTTGAATTCAGTCTCTTTGGACACCGCCCGCCCAGCAAGTGGAACTCTTTTCCGAGCCTGCTGAGATGCAAGGCCTGAAGCCTGGGCCTTTCTCCAAAGAGCCTTCCGCTCTCGCTGAGGAACCTGAGGGACGTCTTTTCCTGCTGTTGCTGTTCATCTTCAGGAGGACCGAAGACCCGGAGGTCGTGAGATCTGTGTACCAAGACACAGCAGCGGAAGACAAGGACACGGACTGGTCCAGTTGGGTGAGAGAGCACCTGCTCAGGGAACAATATAGGATCTCTAGGCCCAATGACTGTTATCCGGAGTTATCACTAGTGTTTGCTGCTGCACGCCAGAGAGACAGTGCATCGGAGTTACCTTAGAGATTTGTTCTAAATTCACCAAGTTATCCAAACCCCTTTTACCCTGTGGATTACAGTTTATTTCTTCAACAAGTGCACCACCGTTTTGCTAGCGAAGATTTTCCCTTACAGAACTTCTACACAGTACCATCATGCCTGACTTAGCGTAGACATTTCTGGGTGCCATTTTGTCCACGAGGGAGGATAGCTGCAGTGGGGACCGTTAGTGTCATGCATAGTACTGTATATCTATCTGTTTTTTGAGATACTCTTTTATTGCAGGGCTCTGCACATGATATGTACTCTGTTGATTACATGCTTACCCAACAATCTGAGTAAAAGTGCAAGGGTTAAGTATACTGGTGTTTGTGTCATTTACTTTGCAGAAGAGACGGTTAAGGATAGTTATACTCTATTGCTGTGTGTTTTACTATAGGACTGTGTCTCCGTGAGTTACAGGCCACACAGTCCTATCACCCCTTACTAACTGTGCCAAGGGAGGTTAGGGCTAATTACTTGGGGTTGACAGCGGTGCACTACAGGGCCCAAAAATTATACTGGCAGCCCTCTTAGCTGGGGGTATCGCTACACGTGGGTGCTCGAGTACGGGATTCCTGTACACTGCACGCTGCAATCAAGCCTGCCAGAAGCACCAGCATGGACTTGCTAGCGGTGACACGGTGGTGTGCAACAGTTGGCGCCGATCCAACCATGGCGGTAGTTGTCCAACTCCCGGGGGAAAACTGTCCGGAAGAGGAGGTAAAGCGGCTCATACAGTCGCTGTCCTCGAGACAGAAGGCATGGGTGATGGATTTAAAGCCAGATCCAGAGACCTTGTTTACTTATGCACTAGAGGAATGGAGAAACAGGATACCAGAAGACTTTAGAGGTCAGAACATACAGGCCATAGATAACCAGATATACCAATTGGCGCATACAGAGGCAGTGAAGGGGGAAACTCTGAAATCTCCCCTGCCATCACCTCCGCCATTATCTCCACCACTATCCCCTAAAGCAGAAAAGTCCCAGGAGACGACAACCTCTGGGACACCCCTGGCCGCTATAGAGCCTGAACTGCTGAATGCTCTGGTAGACTTTGTCACGAAGTGCCAGAAGAGTAATACGGTACATGTGGAAGCCGGGTATTGGAAGCTTAGGATTTTCTCCGGGAAACAACCAGTCCCCCTCGGAGAAGAAGACTTTGACACCTGGATTGAGCAAGCGATGCAGGCTGTAGAGGGATGGGAAGTACCAGAAAGCCAGAAGAAGCAGCGCATAACTGAAAGTTTGAAGGGTGCTGCTGCTGAAGCTGTAAAGAATCTTAGGTTTAGCAATGCTGCTTGTACTGCTTATGATTATCTGGCTATGTTACAGGAAGAATTTGGCCAGCTGGAAAAGGTGACTGAACTAGTATACCAGTTTAACCACTTCAATACCATGCACTTATGCACCTTCCCGCCCAGACCAATTTTCAGCTTTCAGTACTCTCACACTTTGAATGACAATTACTTAGTCATGCTACACTGTATCCAAACAAATTTTTTATCATTTTCTTCTCACAAATAGAGCTTTCTTTTGGTGGTATTTAATCGCCACTGGGTTTTTTATTTTTTGCGATATAAGCAAAAAAACAGCAATTTTTAAAAAAAAATAAAAAAATTTTAGTTTCTATTGTAAAATTTTGCAAATAAGTAATTTTTCTTCATAAATTTGTGCCAAAATGTATACTGCTACATATCTTTGGTAAAATGAACCCAAATTAGTGTATATTATTTGGTCTTTGTGAAAGTTATAGAGTCTACAAACTATGGTGGCAATCACTGAAAATTTATCACATCTGATCACGCCTGATGTACTGAAGGGATATCTCATTTCTTGAGACACTAACAAGCAAGGAAAGTACAAATACCCCAAAATTACCCCTTTTTGGAAAGTAGACAGTCCAAGGTATTTACTAAGAGGCGTGGTGAGTTTTTGGAAGTTGTATTTTTTTCCCACAATTCTTGGGAAAAATTTTTTTTTTATTTTTTTTACACAAACTGGTCATATTAACAGCTTTTTTCTCTCACACAGCATATGCATAATTGCAACTACACCCCAAAATACATTCTGCTACTCCTCCTGAGTGTAGCGATACCCTCATGTGTGAGACTTTTACACAGCCTGGCCACATACAGAGGCCCAACATTGAAGTAGCACTTTCAGGCGTTCTACAAGCATAAATCGCACATATCCTTTCTCAACCACCTATTACACTTTTGAAGGCCCTGGAGCACCAGGACAATGGAATTTTCCACAAATGACCCCATTTTGGAAAGCACACACCCCAACGTATAATCTATGAAGCATTATGAGTCTTTTGAACGGTTCATTTTTTTCCAGAAGGTTTTGGAAAATGTGGAGAAAAAATGAAAATGCATTTTTTTTACACAAAGTTGTCCATTTATAAGATATTTCTAACGCATAGCATATACATAGCAAAAATGACACCCCAAAATGCATTCTGCTACTCCTCCTGAGTATAGCGATACCACATGTGTGAGACTTTTACACAGCCTGACCATATACAGAGGCCCAACATTGAAGTAGCACTTTCAGGCGTTCTACAAGCATAAATCGCACATATCCTTTCTCAACCACCTATTACACTTTTGAAGGCCCTGGAGCACCAGGACAATGGAATTTTCCACAAAATGACCCCATTTTGGAAAGCACACACCCCAACGTATAATCTATGAAGCATTATGAGTCTTTTGAACGGTTCATTTTTTTCCAGAAGGTTTTGGAAAATGTGGAGAAAAAATGAAAATGCATTTTTTTTACACAAAGTTGTCCATTTATAAGATATTTCTAACGCATAGCATATACATAGCAAAAATGACACCCCAAAATCCATTCTGCTACTCCTCCTGAGTATAGCGATACCACATGTGTGAGACTTTTACACAGCCTGGCCATATACAGAGGCCCAACATTGAAGTAGCACTTTCAGGCGTTCTACAAGCATAAATCGCACATATCCTTTCTCAACCACCTATTACAATTTTGAAGGCCCTGGAGCACCAGGACAATAGAATTTTCCACAAAATGACCCCATTTTTGAAAGCACACACCCCAACGTATAATCTATGAGGCATTATGAGTCTTTTGAACGGTTCATTTTTTTCCAGAAGGTTTTGGAAAATGTGGAGAAAAAATTAAAATGCATTTTTTTTACACAAAGTTGTCAATTTATAAGATATTTCTAACACATAATATGTACATAGCAAAAATTACACCCCAAAATGCATTCTGCTACTCCTCCTGAGTATGGCGATACCACATGTTTGAGACTTTTACACAGCCTGGCCACATACAGAGGCCCAACATCCAAGTAGCACCTCCAGGCATTCTAGCAGCATTAATTGCACATATCATTTTCTGACTACCGATCACATTTTTGAAGGCCCTTCATATATCTAACACATAGCAGGTACATACCAAATAACAAAAGATTACCTGTGGTTTTAGAAGTGCAGTGGTCCACAGAGGAGAGCATCGGTCCAGGCAGCAGGCAGAGATGAGGTCAGCGACAGCAAAAGCAATCATCCAGGCAGCAGGCAGGAATACTGTCCATAGTTCGCACAGGCAGAGATACTGTCAGCACAGCCAGAGCACAGCCAAAGCACAGGTCCAGGTAGCAGGCAGAGGTGTCCTATCCTATCCTATCGATGATATCTTCGATATATTGGAGGTAGTGGAGTCAGTGATTTTGAGTTGCGTTTTGGTAGCAGACAAACGAATTAAAAAGGGCCATGTGAAACAGGTGAAACGCAACTTTTTTGTGCCAATAATGGGACTTTCTGGTTGATAAGTAGGGCTGTAGCATCTGGTCGTTTAAATCCACCCCCCCATGTACAAATTGTAGTCGTGGACACATTCAGGCTTTACAATGGAGCCGCGTCTTCTTGGGATCTCCACCATGGTGTCATTGTGGATCGTAGAGAGGATGTGGACATCTTTCTTGTCCCTCCACTTCATGGCCAACACCTCCTCGTTCCTCATGGATGCCGATTCTCCAGGTCGCAATTTTTTTGGTCAATAAATTTTGTGGGAATCCCTTCCGTTTTTTTTTGAAGGTGGCGCAGGCCGGGGTTTGTTTACTGTAAAGGTGGCGAAAAAGGGGCAGGCTGGTATAATAATTATCAACATATAAATGGTAACCTTTTCCGAACAGGGGGTATGCCAACTCCCAGACAATTTTCCCACTGGTTCCAATATATGTGGGGCAATCACGGGGCTGGAGCTGGGAGTCTTTGCCTTCGTAGATCCTGAATTTTCAGACGTATCCAGTGGCTCGATCACATAATTTATTTAATTTTAACCCATACCTGGCTCTCTTGCTTGGTATGTACTGCTTGAACTGCAGTCGGCCGGTGAAATGTACGAGGGACTCGTCCACACAAATTTTTTGGTCTGGGATGAAAACTTCTTCAAATCGCTGGGAAAAGGCATTGATTAGGGGGCGTATCTTGTACAATTTGTCATAGTTGGGATGATCTCGGGGAGGGCACTCTGAATTGTCATTGAAGTGGAGAAAGCGCATAATCATGTCGTATCTTTTCCTGGACATGACAGCGGAATATATGGGCATGTGTTGGATGGGGCGTTTGGACCAATATGAATGGACTTCGTTCTTTTTTGTAAGCCCCATATTGAACATAAGGCCCAAAAATAATTTAAATTCCTCCAATGTTAGACGCCGCCACTGGAACATGCGGGCGTAGGAAGAATCGGGGTTGGCAGCAATAAATTGGGATGCATACAGATTCGTTTGATCCACTATATTCTGCAGCAAATCTTGTGGGAAAAATAAACCAAAATAATCAAATTTAGAAAAAATTGTAGTGTCGGGCTGCACACCTGGCTGTGCGGTGAAAGGGGGGATGATAGCGGATCCTGAGTTGGCAGGCAACCATAAGGGGTTTGCCAGGGCATCGGGAAGGTAGGATTGGGGCTGGATTCTTCGGGTTGGGCGTGCATTTCCATTGCTTGTACTGGGCTCCTCTTCCTGGGGTATGGAGCTGCTGGTGGTGGGCAGTTCTCCTGATCTTGGTGCTGATCTTGGTGCTGATCTTGGTGCCGATCGCATTCTTTTGGGAGGGACGGTTTCCTCCGGGGACTCGGACTCTGAGCCACTATCCTCCACTGGCTCGTATTCCGAACCAGAATCGGATAATGGGAGCTCCCCGCTGCTCTCATCATCCGACATGGCAAGAATGGCATATGCCTCCTCAGGTGTGTAAACCCTTTGGGACATTATGGCAGTGCTTATTGGTGGGCCTGTGTAATGGTACTGCTGGTGGTAGTGGTGGCGGTCTGTGTGGTAGTACCGATGGAGGTATTAGTGGTGGGCCTGTGTGGTGGTACCGATGGCGGTATGGGTGGTGGTGGTACCAATGGCGGTACAGGTGGTGGTGGTACCGATGGCGGTACGGGTGGTGGTGGTGGCGGCGGTACCGATGGCGGTACAGGTGGCGGTACGGGTGGTGGTGGTAGCGATGGCGGTATGGGTGGTGGTGGTACCGATGGCGGTACAGGTGGTGGTGGTACCGATGGTGGTACAGGTGGTGGTGGTACGGGTGGTGATGGTACCGATGGCGGTAGAGGTGGTGGTACAGGTGGTGGTGGCACTACCGACGGTGGTACGGGTGGTGGTACTGGTGGTGGTACCGATGGCGGCACTAGTGGTGATACTGGTAGCGGGCCTGTGTGGCAGTATAGATGCTGGGCCTGGTGGCGGTACTGGTGGTGGTACTGGTACCGATGGCGGTACTGGTAGCCTGTGTGGCGGTGCCAATGGCGGTACCGATGGAGGTGGGCCTGTGACAGATGATTGACAGATGGGCTGATTAATTGATTGACAGATGGGTTGATTGATTGACAGATGGGGTGATTGATTGACAGGTGGGGTGATTGATTGACAGATGGGCTGATTGATTGACAGATGGGATGATTGATTGACAGATGGGCTGATTGATTGACAGATGGGCTGATTGACAGATGGGCTGATTGACAGATGGGCTGATTGACAGATGGGCTGATTGGCTGGGCTGATTGATGTGCTGGGCTGTGTGACAGGTCCTCTTTATGGGGGGGGCGTGTTGTGCACTGTAAACTTATGTAGACAAACTACACTGAGCTAACTTACTGATCTCTTCTCTCTCCTCACAGATCGGTGTGTGAGGAGAGAGCAGGGATCAGGTAGTAACTCCTGTGGAGTTTGTTTACATTTGTGACCGGCTGTGATTGGACACAGCCGGTCACGTGGTAAACAGCCAATTCATTGGCTGTTTACTCTGATCGGGGACGCGCTGTGTCCAAGGGACACTCGCCTTCCCCGATCCCCGCTCTGCAAGCCTGTGGCGGCGCGCATGGAGCGTGCCGCCGAGTTTGTTTTGACAGGTGATCGGCTGTGACTTTGACACAGCCGATCACATGGTAAACAGCCAATGAAATTGGCTGTTTACCGTGATCGGGGAAGCGCTGTGTCCGAGGGACACATGCCGTCCCCGATCACCGCCCTGCGCGCCCCCGCGGGCGCGCGCAAGGCAATATCCTGCAGGACGTCATATGACGTCCAGTATCGATATTGCAACCACTTCCCGGACATCAATTCGCTATTGACTGGGCGGGAAGTGGTTAAGCATACCCTTCAACAACCGGGAGAGAGACTGTCTGAATATGTCAGAAGGTTAAATAAGATGCTTTGCCAAATTGTTCTCAAAAAGGGGATGCTGCCACAAGTCATAGACACAACCAGGATGAAGCAGATCCTGAGGGGAGCATTGCGTTCGGACCCAGTCTGGCTCCACTTGAAGACCTCTGAAGGAGTCATGTCCCTGAGCTACCCAGACCTTGTGCGGATCATAAGGGATGAAGAGGCTCTGCTGAAGGACCAACAGGCGGTCGAGAAAACCACGCCCCCTCCCTCAGTGGGAGTCAGATCAGCCATAGCCACTGAACGGGACTCGGAAGTGGAGATCTTAAAATCTCAAATGACTCAAGTGCTGGATCTTTTGACCTCTCTAATGGCAAAGAACTCAGGAGTGAATGAAAAAGAGGAAAGCAGGAGAGAACCGTACCAGAGCGCCTCAACACCAACCTCCCCGCGGAAAAGAGGAGAAATTGTCTGCTTCAACTAAGGAGGAGTTGGCCACTTTGGGCGAGTGTGTCCCAGTCCAAGGAAGAACCGAGGTGCCTACCATCAGCCGGCGGAAAACTTCAGAGGGCCCCGGTGAAGGAGTCAGCCGGGTGCCCACTATTTGCAGAAAGCTCCACTAAAATCCTAAAGTCAGAAGAGATAAGGGAGAAGGGAAACAATGCCCCTCCCAAAATACTCAACACCACTTGTCGGGAGTTAAAACAAAAAAACCCGCAGGAGATCAATGCATATCAGGCCCAACAAGGATTAAGATCCAGAAAAAGGTGGAAAAAGAAGAAAACCCCGAAGGGAAAGTCTGTGAGTCCAAAGAAAGAGGCCCCCGAGAAGTTTTAAAAACCAAGTTGGTGGGACCCTCCCTTGTGGTCCCCATTCAAGTGGAGGGAGTCTAAACGAGGGCCATCTTGGACACAGGGGCCCAAGTAACCCTTCTATACCGAGACTTTTATCAAAGACACCTGAGTCATTTGCCCCTGCAGAAACTGGAAGACCTGGAAATATGGGGAATTGGCACCCAAAGTTTTCCTTACGACGGTTATGTTTCCATCAGACTGGCCTTTGACCCATCTGTGGAAGGAAAAACTGAGGTCTTTGACACCCTGGCAGTAGTTTGCCCTCCCCCACCAGGAGCCAACAAGAGTTCCCTGATTATAGGGACCAATACTGACCTGGTCAGGAGACTACTGGCCCCCCTAGCACAGGAGCAGGTTACTTCAGAAGCCAGGATCCACCCAATGTTGCAGTTAGCCTACCGGCGATTGGTCCTGGAACAAAAGGCCCCGGAAGAGGGGGTAGGAAAAGTCTGGAGACTGTCCAAGAAGGAGAGAGTGTTGCAGCCTGGTGAGATGACCTGTCTGAAGGCTACTGTGAAACTCTCTTGGGAGCAACCTGGCCCCTTTGTGGTTCTGGAACCTGACCCCTTAGACACCCAGAGGTGGTCCCGCTCAGAGCGTTGAAGAAGGCGAATGGACGGATACCAGTGAGCATCAGGAATATCACTGGCTCACCTGTGACGATTCCGGCCTGGATGTTGCTTGGCAAAGTAAACCCTGCTACCCCAGTGGCCCTGTCTGACCTGGAGAAGGCAGAGGGAGGGGAACCCATGCTGGAGAAACTCTGCTTGGAGAACACGACCCTACCACCGGTGTGGAAAGAGAGAGCCAGGGCCCAGTTGACCAGATGGAGGAAGATCTTCTCAAAAGACGAATATGACATAGGGTGTGTGAGGAGTGCCACCCACAAGATCCGTCTGCAAGAAGACAAGCCTTTCAGGGGGAGGGTCCTGCGGGTCCCCCTGGCTGATCTGGAGGACTTACGTGAGCAACTGGCAGAGCTCAAGAGAACTGGGGTTATTCGAGAGTCCAGAAGTCCCTATGCCTCCCCTATTGTAGTAGTCAGGAAGAAGAACGGGTCACTGAGACTCTGCATAGACTACAGGACTCTCAATAGGAGGACCATACCTGACCAGTACACCACCCCTAGGATCGATGATGCCCTACAGAGTCTGTCTGGAGCCAAGTGGTTCAGCGTCATGGACCTGAAGAGTGGGTATTACCAAATCCCAATGCATCCAGATGATAGGGAGAAGACGGCGTTCATCACCCCCATGGGATTCTACGAGTTTAACCGGATGCCTCAAGGTCTGTCGGGGGCTCCTGACACTTTCCAGCGACTAATGGAGAAGACAGTGGGGGACATGAATCTCATTGAAGTCCTGGTGTACCTAGACGACATCATTGTTTTTGGGAAGTCTCTGGAGGAACACGAGGAAAGGCTGGAGAAAGTCCTGAAGAGACTCAGTGATGAGGGACTTAAGCTCTCAAGGGAGAAGTGTCAGTTCTACCAATCCTCAGTCCACTACCTGGGACACATAGTGTCTGAAGAGGGAGTATCCACAGACCCTGAAAAACTGGAGGCAGTTACCTCCTGGCCCCGACCAACTACAGTGACTGAGCTCAGATCCTTCTTGGGGTTCTGCTCTTAATACCGCAGGTTTGTGGAAGGATTTGCGAGAATTTCCAAACCTCTGAATGAGTTACTGAAGACAGAAGGAGAGGAAGATGACTCTGGGCCCAGGAAGCCAGGAGAGTCCGTGGAAGAACAGTGGACGGAGAAGTGTGAAGAGGCCTTCAAAATGTTGAAGAAAAGTCTGACCACTGCTCCTGTCTTGGCCTATGCAGACACCAAGAAACCCTATGAATTACACGTGGATGCCAGTCATGACGGTCTGGGAGGTGTGCTGTACCAGGAGTATGAAGAACAGCTAAGACCAGTTGCCTATGTGAGTAGGAGTTTAACGCCGGCAGAAAAGAATTATCCCACCCACAAATTGGAATTCTTGGCCTTAAAGTGGGCTGTTGTAGACAAACTCAAAGACTATTTGTATGGTGCTAACTTTATAGTGAGAACAGACAATAACCCACTCACTTACCTTTTCACCACCGCCAAGCTGGATGCCACCGGCCACCGTTGGTTGGCAGCCCTCTCTGGATTCAACTTTAGTTTAAAGTATAGACCTGGGATTGGAAACCGAGATGCCGATGCTTTGTCCAGGAGGTCTCATGCTCCCGCTTGTCGCACAGAAGACTGGACCCAGGTGACCCCAGAGGGAGTGCGGGCCTTGTGTCAGGGAGCACAGCTTCGAGCTAGTGGTGGATCCAGGGTCGAAGAAATTGGAGTTTCGGTGGTGGGGGTACCCAAATACTATTGTGATGTGACCCAGATGTGCGAAGACGACTTGCCAAAACTGTCTAAGAAAGATATAAGACGGGATCAGTTGGAAGACCCCTGGGGAAGATTAGCCTTGGAAGCTCTGGAGGATCAGGATCCAGACAGGCTCTTGCATGATCCCTCCAAGGAGGCCCGATTAATCCGCAAAGAATGGGACAGGCTGCAGATTCATCAAGGGGTGGTCTACCGAAGGGGCCCCTCTGATGACCTGGAAGATAAGTGGCAATTATTCTTGCCGGAAAAAACATCGAAAGACTGTCTTAGCTGCCCTATATGACAACCATGGCCACTTAGGGGCCGAACGAACCTTTCAGCTCGTAAGGAGTAGATTCTACTGGCCCTGTATGTGAGCTGAAGTGGAGGAGTACTGTCACTCATGTGCTCGCTGCATACAGAGAAAGACATTGCCACATCAATCTGCCCCAACGGGCCATCTGCAGAGTCAAGGACCCTTGGACTTGGTATGCCTTGACTTCCTTTGTCTGGAACCTGACTTGAGTGGACATGGAAATGTTCTGGTGATAACCGACCATTTCACCCGTTATGCCCAGGCCTTTCCAACCAAAGATCAGAAGGCCTCCACTGTCGCCAAAATACTAGTGGAAAAGTACTTTGTGCATTACGGGTTACCCCAACGCCTTCACTTGGATCAAGGTAGAGACTTTGAAAGCCGACTGATTTGGAAGTTACTGGACTCTTTGGGCATAAAGAAGACTTGCACCACCCCTTATCACCCCCAGGGTGATGCCCAACCAGAAAGATTCAACAGGACTTTGTTAAACATGTTGGGGACTCTGAGCAGTGAGTAAAAGCAACATTGGGGCAAGCACATAGCTGCCATAGTGCATGCCTACAATAGTACCACCAGTGATGTCACAGGGTATTCCCCTTATAGACTGATGTTCGGCAGAGAAGCAAGACTACCAGTAGACTTGGCCTTTGGCACCTCAACGGACCACACATCAGCTGCCTCACACAAGGGATATGTGGACAGACTGCGGAAGAGCCTACGGCTGGCTTATGAGATGGCCCAATCAACTTCTGACCAGAGAGGGGCCTGGAACAAACAGAACTTCGACCTTAGGGTCCGGATCCAGGATCTGCAGCCTGGAGACAGAGTGTTGCTGAGAAACTTGGGTGTTCCTGGAAAACACAAGCTGGCAGACAGATGGAAGTCAGAGCCCTATGTGATTTGTAGAAAGCTGCCTGATTTACCAGTGTACTAGTTGAGGCCTGAAGGAATAGCGGGGCCACTGAAGACCTGGCACAGGAACCATCTGCTACCCCTTTCTGAAGCAGTCAGGATGCCTCCTACTCTGGATTCCCTGGAGCTGCCTTCAACTCCCTGTACTCCTAGACCCAATACCAGGTCTCAAACAACTCTATCAAGAGAGGAGGATATTTCAGATCAAAGTGAAGAGGAGGAGCTGGAACTCACCTGGCTATGGCCGTCTCAGGCACCTGAATCCTTAGTGATGGATCCTCCGCCCTCTGATTTCCCCATAAGTGACACCTTGAATGCTGAAGCTGCTGAGTTCATCCCGTCCAATGTTCAGAGTGAAGAATGGGAAGATGCACTGGAATCAGTCCCATATAAAGACCCAAGGAACTCAATGTACCTCCCTGCACCTGAGTCGGATGCCCCCGAAGCAGCAAGTCCCACCACACCTGCCTTAATGGAAGCACCCTTAGTACCAGAGGCCATAACTCCTCGAGAACAAAGAGTGAAGAGAACTATCCGCCCTCCTCGAAAGTTGACATACACCCAGATGGGAGAATGCTCTGAGGACACTGTGACAACTGCAAGAAGGACAATACAAAAACCTGGCCCCTCCACTGTGTATTTGGTGGAGGGCAACCCCAGCTCACTCTCTGGCACAGTTATGCAGGTCACTTCTACTAATATGACCTGTGGGCAGGGAAATCCCTCATACCAAGTTTGGTGGGAGGTTCCCCTGCCAAGTTCTTTTGCCACTGTAAATTGCATTGCATGTAGATAATGCTAGTGTTATCTTTGGGGACCAAAGATTTTAAGTGGGGGGAGTGTGTAGCGGGGTATTGCCCTTTAATCCCCCATAGACTACAGTACCCAGTGCGCAACGGGACACCCAGTGTGCATTGCCCCGCGCAAGGACTGCTGGGGTGGGTTATTTAACTGAAGGGCGGGGTTGAATTCGGTCTCTTTGGACACCGCCCGCCCAGCAAGTGGAACTCTTTTCCGAGCCTGCTGAGATGCAAGGCCTGATGCCTGGGCCTTTCTCCAAAGAGCCTTCCGCTCTCGCTGAGGAACCTGAGGGACGTCTTTTCCTGCTGTTGCTGTTCATCTTCAGGAGGACCGAAGACCCGGAGGTCGTGAGATCTGTGTACCAAGACACAGCAGCGGAAGACAAGGACACAGACTGGTCCGGTTGGGTGAGCGAGCACCTGCTCAGAGAACTATATAGGATCTCTAGGCCCAATAACTGTTATCCGGAGTTATCACTAGTGTTTGCTGCTGCACGCCAGAGAGACAGTGCATCGGAGTTACCTTAGAGATTTGTTCTAAATTCACCAAGTTATCCAAACCCCTTTTACCCTGTGGATTACAGTTTATTTCTTCAACAAGTGCACCACCGTTTTGCTAGCGAAGATTTTCCCTTACAGAACTTCTACACAGTACAGTCAGGCCTGACTTAGCGTAGACATTTCTGGGCGCCATTTTGTCCACGAGGGAGGATAGCTGCAGCGGGGACCGTTAGTGTCATGCATAGTACTGTATATCTATCTGTTTGCTGAGATACTCTTTTATTGCAGGGCTCTGCACATGATATGTACACTGTTGATTACATGCTTACCCAACAATCTAAGTAAAAGTGCAAGGGTTAAGTATACTGGTGTTTGTGTCATTTACTTTACAGAAGAGATGGTTAAGGATAGTTATACTCTATTGCTGTGTGTTTTACTATAGGACTGTGTCTCCGTGAGTTACAGGCCACACAGTCCTATCACCCCTTACTAACTGTGCCAAGGGAGGTTAGGGCTAATTACTTGGGGTTGACAGCGGTGCACTACAGGGCCCAAAAATAATACTGGCAGCCCTCTTAGCTGGGGGTATCGCTACATTTATATACATAAATAACAAATTATCTGAAAATGCAACAATTAAACAATAAAGCAAATCGTTTTGTTATAATGAATATCTACTGTATACAGAAATAACGAATTATCCGAAAACGAATTTACGTAACGTTCAGAATATAACAGAACAAAGTTATGTATTTTACGAATGAAAACGAAACAAAACAAAATTTTCCACCATGCACAAGTCTAGAAAACACATGGAAAAAAGCCTAAAAAATGAAACCAATGCAGCCACCACATCTAATGATTGGTAAGGTGCATTATAGTACATGTTTAGCTTGGGGTTTATTATGGCTTTAAAGGAAAACATAAAAAAAAAAAAAAAAAAAAATAACAAACATGTTATACTTACCTCCACTGTGCAGCTTGTTTTGCACACAGTGGCCCCGATCCTGGTCTTTTGGGGTCCCTCGACGGCTGTCTCGGCTCCTCCCCGCAAGGACTCCACACCTTCATGCGAGCGAGCTCGCATGGTTTGGAGTTATTGCGGGCGCGCTCCCGTGATACAACGGCGGCCATAGCCGCTGACTGTATCACTTGGCCCCGCCCTCCGGGGCTGCGCTGCTTTCAATCCATCCAGTGTAGCCAATCGACGGCCAGGCTGAGAACCGAGGAGGATGACGGGGATGAGCGCGGGACTTTCGAGGGGTAAGGTAAGTAAGGCTCGGGGGGGGGGGGGGCGGCACTGTCGGATGTTTTTTCACCTTAATGCATAGGATGCATTAAGGTGAAAAAACATTTACCTTTACAACCCCCTTAAGGCTGGGTTCACACTAGTGCGACACGACATCTGTCCTACTTTGGATCCGACTTTGCCCTGCGACATGAAGCCGACATATGTCCGACTTTCAATGAACGGGGATCCGACTTGGATCCCCGCCAATGGCAGGCACTGTGTTTGGTATGAATCTTGAGGGGGAACTCCAGGTCAAATTTTAAATAAAAACCGGCATGGGTTCCCCCTCCAGGGGCATACCAGGCCCTCAGGTCTGGTCTGGATTTGAAGGGGAACCCCTACGCCAAAAAACGGCGTGGGGGTCCCCCCCAAAATCCAAACCAGACCCTTATCCGAGCACACAACCTGGCAGGCCGCAGGGGAAGAGGGGGTGACAAGAGAGCGGCCCCCCTCCCTTCTGAACCGTACCAGGCCGCATGCCCTCAACATGGGGGGTTTGGTGCTCTGGGGCAGGGGGCGACCTGCGGCCCCCCCACCCCAGAGCACCCTGCCCCCATGTTGATGAGGACAGGGCCTCTTCCCGACAGCCCTGGCCGTTGGTTGTTGGGGTCTGCGGGCGGGGGGCTTATCGGAATCCGGGAGCCCCTTTAATAAAGGGGCCCCCAGATCCCGGCCCCCCACCCTATGTGAATGAGTATGGGGTACATCGTACCCCTACCCATTCACCTGGTGGAAAAAAATTGCAATAAAAAAACCACACAGCTTTTTAAAGTATTTTATTGCACAGCTCCGGGGGTCTTTTTCCGACTTCGGGGGTCTCCGGTGTCGTCGCCGCGCTCTCCGCTTTTCTTCTGCCGGGCCACCGCTAACTTCTTTAGCTCTTTTGCTAGCGGGGTCCGGTCTTCTCCGTCGCCTTCTTCTCCCGCTATCCGGTTCTTATCCCGCTTCTTTCTTCTGCCGGCCCCTCCACTAACTTCTTTAGCTCTTTTGCTAGTGGAGGGGCCGGGCTTCCCGTCGTCGCCGTCGGCGTCTTCTTCTCTCTTCTCCTCCTCGATGTTGACTCGTTGCTTCCTCTCGCAGTAATGATAAATCTTCGGTCCGCAGAGATTAATATAGGCTTCTCATGACGTCACAGTCACATGTTCCCATGACGTCACAGTCACATGCTCCCATGACGTCACAGTCACATGCTCCGGGGCCATGTGCCCCGGAACATGTGACTGTGACGTCATGAGAAGCCTATATTAATCTCTGCGGACCGAAGATTTATCATTACTGCGAGAGGAAGCGACGAGTCAACATCGAGGAGGAGAAGAGAGAAGAAGACGCCGACGGCGACGACGGGAAGCCCGGCCCCTCCACTAGCAAAAGAGCTAAAGAAGTTAGTGGAGGGGCCGGCAGAAGAAAGAAGCAGGAGAAGAACCGGATAGCGGGAGAAGAAGGCGACAGAGAAGACTGGGCCCCGCTAGCAAAAGAGCTAAAGAAGTTAGCGGTGGCCCGGCAGAAGAAAACCGGAGAGCGCGGCGACGACACCGGAGACCCCCGAAGTCGGAAGAAGACCCCCGGAGCTGTGCAATAAAATACTTTAAAAAGCTGTGTGTTTTTTTATTGCAATTTTTTTCCACCAGGTGAATGGGTAGGGGTACGATGTACCCCATACTCATTCACATAGGGTGGGGGGGCCGGGATCCGGGGACCCCTTTATTAAAGGAGGCCCCCGGATTCCGATAAGCCCCCCGCCCGCAGACCCCGACAACCAACGGCCAGGGATGTCGGGAAGAGGCCCTGTCCTCATCAACAAGGGGGCAGGGTGCTCTGGGGTGGGGGAGCCGCAGGTCGCCCCCCTGCCCCAGAGCACCTAACCCCCCATGTTGAGGGCATGCGGCCTGGTACAGTTCAGGAGGGAGGGGGGCGCTCGATCGTCCCTCCCCCTCTTCCCCTGCGGCCTGCCAGGTTGTGTGCTTGGATAAGGATCTGGTTTGGATTTTGGGGGGGACCCCCACGCATTTTTTTTGGCGTAGGGGTTCCTCTTCACATCCAGACCAGACCTAAGGGCCTGGTATGCTCCTGGAGGGGGAACCCATGCCGGTTTTTTATTTAAAATTTGGCATGGAGTTTCCCCTCAAGAGCAGCACAGCACAAGTCGCATGCCAAAGTCGGATCATGCAAGACTGCGGTCCGACTTTGATCCGACTTCAATGATAGTCAATGGGCTGAAGTCGGATCAAAGTCGGACCAAAGTAGTACAGGGAGCATTCTCAAAGTCGGACCGACATGTGTCGGACCAGTTAAGACGGCTCCCATAGGGAAACATTGATTTTCACACGTCATACGACATGAGCTCCCAATGTCGGAGCGTTTGTCGCCCCAGTGTGAACCAGGCCTAAGTATCACTACTAGGTAATTGGGAAAACTTGAAATGACTATAAGACAAATACACCTGCTCTGCTGTTCAACAAGATTATTATCCGTGCATTTTTATTTATTTATTTTATCCGAGAAGGTGAGAACAATAAACATGATCATCCTACAATAGCTATATTGTTCTGCAGATACAACTGGATTTTTTTTTTCACCATGTTTAGAAATAGGGTAAAATCCAATACACACACTCACCTCTTGAACACTCTTCAATAACTCTTACCCTTGCCCATCCAAACCTCACCCTTTGACTTGAACCCCATCCCTGTGTTGTCCAATGCCTCTCTGAGAATAAAACGCTTACAATTTATTTATTGTGTTTATAAACTACAGAACAGTCTTGCTTTGTTTCCTTTCACTGCAATTCTGTCTTTGTTCTAATGTATGGCTGGAAAGTTACGAGAAAGAGGCTCGTGAAAAATGTGGAACTTGATATTGTGAATTTATCCTGTAAGATTTCAAAGCCTCACAACAAAAGATGCATGCTGGTGTCAAGAAATTCATCCTTCAGATATTTCTGGTCTTACTTAATGCAGACAATGAATGTAGCCAAGACCGAGCTTCTGTGTACTAAGTCTTTATCATTTTTTAAAGTTTAGTCAGTTTTAAAAGCGTGACTATAACAAAGTCACTAGAATTAAAATGGTATTTACTAAATTTTTGTCCATTGAAACATGCTGTAGCCTTGGCTCTTGACCCCCCTTTAAGCTGCACAGCCCAGGAATTACAGCCATGGAGGGGAGATCTTTTTCTCCTAGGCAGCGGAAGGGAGCAGAGACATTGGATGATTGTGATTGATTGCATCAGACTTAAATTGGATTGCCATCTTTATTGTCTCTTTAAATAGTTTGTTTGGATCAAGCTGGCCCAATCAAACTATTTACTGCACAATAGGTGTGCTTGCTGCCCATGCTGTATATAAACTATCTTATAGCCTCAGCTACTTAGGCTAAGTTTATACTAGCCTGCACTGTGTGTTCCAGTTGTGTGTGTGGGAATCAAATAGATTCCCACACTCACAATCAGCTGCAGCCGAATCGCACTGCTCTTGCGAGATGCGCGGGGCTGCCATTCATTCTGAATGGCACTCCCACGCATCTCAGCCCACAGCGCGATCATGGGTTTGCCCAATGCGATTTCCCTGTGGCTACGTTTTTAAAAAGGCGCATGCACATATTTTGTGCGTTTCACATGGCACAGCAGCCCATTCAAATGAATGGGCTGCCGTGCCACGCAAAAGCGGGATGCACAGCCCGCACTAGTGTGAAACTAGCCTTCCAGTACACATTCTTGTGTTCCAGAAGTGGGATGGGAACTTCCTGTCTCATTCTCTGAACAAAATAAAGTCGGGCTCAGCATTGCTTAGCCGTTCACAACCCGTTTTTTATTCTATGAATGAATACAAAGCTTCCTCTAAATGGCTGAGACTTGGAGGCAAGCGGATTCCATCACAATCAACACCTCAGCCAATCAGATAAAGCTTTGAATTCATTCACACACGAGAAGTCCCCATCTCACTGCCGGCACACAGCGCGGTATACTCATAGCTCCCAACTGTCCCTGATCTGGAGGGACTGTCCCTTTTTTGGAACAAAGTCCCCCTGTCCCTCTTTCCTCCTCATTTGTCCCTCATTTTGATCCGATATTAAGATCTGTATTAAAAGTGCAGTAATTATTCATCAAAAAGTGTCAAATCTCAGAAAGTTGGAAGGTTTGGAATACTGTTGGAGTGTGCAAAATCTGGTGCAGCTGTGCATAGAAACCAAACCAGGTCCAGATTTTATTGTCAATGTTTAATTGAATGAGCTGAAGCTGATTGGCTACCATGCACAGCTGCCCCAGTTTTTGAGTCCAGTGTTAATAAATCTCCCCCGGTATGTAGTTGAGGCAGTGCTGTATTATGGCCTAGGCCGACAAGGCCCAGGCCTAGGGCGGCACTTTGCGGGGGGCCGCCCCTCCTCCCCCACGGAGAGCCGCACAGCTGAATCCCGGAGCTCAGTGCCACGACAAGTTTCGGCACTGAGCTCCGGTAATTGGTCAGTCTAAGATGCGCTGGCACGGTCACCCGGGACACCTGCCGACCGGGGTCCCGCAGCGTCGATCAGCTTTACAAGCAGCCGTCCCTCTCTCTCTCCACTGACATCGCACAGTGTCACTCTTCGGCTCCTCCCCCCCTCTCGGATCAATGTTACTGTGTGCACAGCCAGGAGGAGGAGCCAAGGAGAGACACAACTTCAGTCAGTGAGAGAGCCGAGAGCCGTGCTGCTGGTATGTGAGACAACGTCAGTGAGAGAGGACACAGGCAGGCAGGGGGCAGGCAGATAAGAGGTGAACTAATGAAGTGATGGGAGGGGAGAGGGGAGTGTGGGGATATGTGCTGGGAAGTGATTTAAGAGGGAAGAAGATATGTGCTAGTGGGGGGTCTGATTCCCCCCCCACTAGCACATATCCTTTCCCCTCTCAAATCACTCCCCAGCACATATCCCCACACCCCCCTCTCCCCCCAAATGAAAAGATGCTCTGCCCCTCCCCACCCTGTCCCCCGGTCCTCATCCCGCCCTGTCCCCCTTTCCTCATCCCACTCTGTCCCCCTGTCCTCATCCTGCCCTGTCCCTCTGTCCTCATCCCACCCTGTCCCTCTGTCCTCATCCCACCCTGTCCCCCTTTCCTCATCCAACCCTGTCCCCCTGTCCTCATCCCACCCTGTCCCTCTGTCCTCATCCCACCCTGTCCCCCTTTCCTCATCCCACCCTGTCCCCCTTTCCTCATCCCACTCTGTCCCCCTGTCTTCATCCCGCCCTGTCCCCCTTTCCTCATCCCACCCTGTCCCTCTGTCCCCATCCCACCCTGTCCCCCTTTCCTCATCCCACCCTGTCCCTCTGTCCTCATCCCACCCTGTCCCCCTTTCTTCATCCCACCCTGTCCCTCTGTCCTCATCCCACCCTGTCCCTCTGTCCTCATCCCGCCCTGTCCCCCTTTCCTCATCCCACTCTGTCCCCCTGTCCTCATCCCACCCTGTCCCCCTGTCCTCATCCCACCCTGTCCCCATTTCCTCATCCCACCCTGTCCCTCTGTCCCCATCCCACCCTGTCCCCCTGTCCTCATCCCACCCTGTCCCCCTTTCCTCATTCCACCCTGTCCCTCTGTCCTCATCCCGCCCTGTCCCCCTTTCCTCATCCCACTCTGTCCCCCTGTCCTCATCCCGCCCTGTCCCCCTGTCCTCATCCCACCCTGTCCCCCTTTCCTCATCCCACCCTGTCCCTCTGTCCTCATCCCACCCCGTCCCCCTTTCCTCATCCCACCCTGTCCCTCTGTCCTCATCCCACCCTGTCCCCCTTTCCTCATCCCACCCTGTCCCCCTTTCCTCATCCCACCCTGTCCCTCTGTCCTCATCCCACCCTGTCCCCCTTTCCTAATCCCACCCTGTCCCTCTGTCCTCATCCCACCCTGTCCCCCTTTCCTCATCCCACCCTGTCCCTCTGTCCTCATCCCACCCTGTCCCCCTTTCCTCATCCCACCCTGTCCCCCTTTCCTCATCCCACCCTGTTCCTCTGTCCTCATCCCACCCTGTCCCCCTTTCCTAATCCCACCCTGTCCCTCTGTCCTCATCCCACCCTGTCCCCCTTTCCTCATCCCACCCTCTCCCCCTTTCCTCATCCCACCCTGTCCCCCTTTCCTCATCCCACCCTGTCCCTCTGTCCTCATCCCACCCTGTCCCTCTTTCCTCATCCCACCCTGTCCCCCTTTCCTCATCCCATCCTGTCCCTCTGTACTCATCCCACCCTGTCCCTCTGTCCTCATCCCACCCTGTCCCTCTGTCCTCATCCCACCCTGTCCCTCTGTCCTCATCCCACCCTGTCCCTCTGTCCCCATCCCACCCTGTCCCCCTTTCCTCATCCCACCCTGTCCCTCTGTCCTCATCCCACCCTGTCCCCCTTTCCTCATCCCACCCTGTCCCTCTGTCCTCATCCCACCCAGTCCCCCTTTCCTCATCCCACCCTGTCCCTCTGTCCTCATCCCACCCTGTCCCCCTTTCCTCATCCCACCCTGTCCCTCTGTCCTCATCCCACCCTGTCCCCCTTTCCTCATCCCACCCTGTCCCTCTTTCCTCATTCCACCCTGTCCCCCTTTCCTCATCCCACCCTGTCCCTCTGTCCTCATTCCACCCTGTCCCCCTTTCCTCATTCCACCCTGTCCCTCTGTCCTCATTCCACCCTGTCCCCCTTTCCTCATCCCACCCTGTCCCTCTGTCCTCATCCCACCCTGTCCCTCTGTCCTCATCCCACCCTGTCCCCCTGTCCTCATCCCACCCTGTCCCTCTGTCCTCATCCCACCCTGTCCCTCTGTCCTCATCCCACCCTGTCCCCCTTTCCTCATCCCACCCTGTCCCCCTTTCCTCATCCCACCCTGTTCCTCTGTCCTCATCCCACCCTGTCCCCCTTTCCTAACCCCACCCTGTCCCTCTGTCCTCATCCCACCCTGTCCCCCTTTCCTCATCCCACCCTGTCCCCCTTTCCTCATCCCACCCTGTCCCTCTTTCCTCATCCCACCCTGTCCCCCTTTCCTCATCCCACCCTGTCCCTCTGTCCTCATCCCACCCTGTCCCCCTTTCCTCATCCCACCCTGTCCCTCTGTCCTCATCCCACCCTGTCCCTCTTTCCTCATCCCACCCTGTCCCTCTTTCCTCATCCCACCCTGTCCCCCTTTCCTCATCCCACCCTGTCCCTCTGTCCTCATCCCACCCTGTCCCTCTGTCCTCATCCCACCCTGTCCCTCTGTCCTCATCCCACCCTGTCCCCCTTTCCTCATCCCACCCTGTCCCTCTGTCCTCATCCCACCCTGTCCCCCTTTCCTCATCCCACCCTGTCCCTCTTTCCTCATTCCACCCTGTCCCCCTTTCCTCATCCCACCCTGTCCCTCTGTCCTCATCCCACCCTGTCCCCCTTTCCTCATCCCACCCTCTCCCTCTGTCCTCATTCCACCCTGTCCCCCTTTCCTCATCCCACCCTGTCCCTCTGTCCTCATCCCACCCTGTCCCTCTGTCCTCATCCCACCCTGTCCCCCTGTCCTCATCCCACCCTGTCCCTCTGTCCTCATCCCACCCTGTCCCCCTTTCCTCATCCCACCCTGTCCCCCTTTCCTCATCCCACCCTGTTCCTCTGTCCTCATCCCACCCTGTCCCCCTTTCCTAATCCCACCCTGTCCCTCTGTCCTCATCCCACCCTGTCCCCCTTTCCTCATCCCACCCTGTCCCCCTTTCCTCATCCCACCCTGTCCCCCTTTCCTCATCCCACCCTCTCCCCCTTTCCTCATCCCACCCTGTCCCCCTTTCCTCATCCCACCCTGTCCCTCTGTCCTCATCCCACCCTGTCCCTCTTTCCTCATCCCACCCTGTCCCTCTTTCCTCATCCCACCCTGTCCCCCTTTCCTCATCCCACCCTGTCCCTCTGTCCTCATCCCACCCTGTCCCTCTGTCCTCATCCCACCCTGTCCCTCTGTCCTCATCCCACCCTGTCCCTCTGTCCCCCTTTCCTCATCCCACCCTGTCCCCCTTTCCTCATCCCACCCTGTCCCTCTTTCCTCCTTCCACCCTGTCCCCCTTTCCTCATCCCACCCTGTCCCTCTGTCCTCATCCCACCCTGTCCCCCTTTCCTCATCCCACCCTGTCCCTCTGTCCTCATTCCACCCTGTCCCCCTTTCCTCATCCCACCCTGTCCCTCTGTCCTCATCCCACCCTGTCCCCCTTTCCTCATCCCACCCTGTCCCCCTTTCCTCATCCCACCCTGTCCCCCTTTCCTCATCCCACCCTGTCCATCTGTCCTCATCCCACCCTGTCCCTCTTTCCTCATCCCACCCTGCCCCTCTTTCCTCATCCCACCCTGTCCCCCTTTCCTCATCCCACCCTGTCCCTCTGTCCTCATCCCACCCTGTCCCTCTGTCCTCATCCCACCCTGTCCCTCTGTCCCCATCCCACCCTGTCCCCCTTTCCTCATCCCACCCTGTCCCTCTGTCCTCATCCCACCCTGTCCCCCTTTCCTCATCCCACCCTGTCCCTCTGTCCTTATCCCACCCAGTCCCCCTTTCCTCATCCCACCCTGTCCCTCTGTCCTCATCCCACCCTGTCCCCCTTTCCTCATCCCACCCTGTCCCTCTGTCCTCATCCCACCCTGTCCCCCTTTCCTCATCCCACCCTGTCCCCCTTTCCTCATCCCACCCTGTCCCTCTTTCCTCATTCCACCCTGTCCCCCTTTCCTCATCCCACCCTGTCCCTCTGTCCTCATCCCACCCTGTCCCCCTTTCCTCATCCCACCCTGTCCCTCTGTCCTCATTCCACCCTGTCCCCCTTTCCTCATCCCACCCTGTCCCTCTGTCCTCATCCCACCCTGTCCCTCTGTCCTCATCCCACCCTGCCCCCTGTCCTCATCCCACCCTGTCCCTCTGTCCTCATCCCACCCTGTCCCCCTTTGCTCATCCCACCCTGTCCCCCTCTCCTCATCCCACCCTGTTCCTCTGTCCTCATCCCACCCTGTCCCCCTTTCCTAATCCCACCCTGTCCCTCTGTCCTCATCCCACCCTGTCCCCCTTTCCTCATCCCACCCTCTCCCCCTTTCCTCATCCCACCCTGTCCCTCTGTCCTCATCCCACCCTGTCCCTCTGTCCTCATCCCACCCTGTCCCCCTTTCCTCATCCCACCCTCTCCCCCTTTCCTCATCCCACCCTGTCCCTCTGTCCTCATCCCACCCTGTCCCTCTGTCCTCATCCCACCCTGTCTGTCCTCATCCCACCCTGTCCCTCTGTCCTCATCCCACCCTGTCCCCCTTTCCTCATCCCACCCTGTCCCTCTGTCCTCATCCCACCCTGTCCCCCTTTCCTCATCCCACCCTGTCCCTCTTTCCTCATTCCACCCTGTCCCCCTTTCCTCATCCCACCCTGTCCCTCTGTCCTCATCCCACCCTGTCCCCCTTTCCTCATCCCACCCTGTCCCTCTGTCCTCATTCCACCCTGTCCCCCTTTCCTCATCCCACCCTGTCCCTCTGTCCTCATCCCAACCTGTCCCTCTGTCCTCATCCATCCCTGTCCCCCTGTCCTCATCCCACCCTGTCCCTCTGTCCTCATCCCACCCTGTACCTCTGTCCTCATCCCACCCTGTCCCCCTGTCCTCATCCCACCCTGTCCCTCGGTCCCCATCCCACCCTGTCCCCCTTTCCTCATCCCACCCTGTCCCTCTGTCCTCATCCCACCCTGTCCCCCTTTCCTCATCCCACCCTGTCCCTCTGTCCTCATCCCACCCTGTCCCCCTTTCCTCATCCCACCCTGTCCCTCTGTCCTCATCCCACCCTGTCCCCCTTTCCTCATCCCACCCTGTCCCTCTGTCCTCATCCCACCCTGTCCCCCTTTCCTCATTCCACCCTGTCCCCCTTTCCTCATCCCACCCTGTCCCTCTGTCCTCATCCCACCCTGTCCCCCTTTCCTCATCCCACCCTGTCCCTCTGTCCTCATTCCACCCTGTCCCCCTTTCCTCATCCCACCCTGTCCCTCTGTCCTCATCCCACCCTGTCCCTCTGTCCTCATCCCACCCTGTCCCTCTGTCCTCATCCCACCCTGTCCCTCTGTCCTCATCCCACCCTGTCCCTCTGTCCTCATCCCACCCTGTCCCTCTGTCCTCATCCCACCCTGTACCTCTGTCCTCATCCCACCCTGTCCCCCTGTCCTCATCCCACCCTGTCCCTCTGTCCTCATCCCACCCTGTCCCTCTGTCCCCGTCCCACCCTGTCCCCCTGTCCTCATACCACCCTGTCCCTCTGTCCTCCCATGAAAATGACAGGACGGATCTTAAAAAGGAAGGGGCAAAGTCTTGACAGGAAGGGGTGCGTCATATATAAAGTAGGGGGTGCGCAAGTTTCGTCAGGCCTAGGGCAGCACAAAACCTAACGCGTCCAGCAAAGCCCAGCAAGCACACCAGTTAGTGCCCAGCTTAGCCTAAACAAGTTATTTAAAGGGACATTAACAGCAGAAATTAAAGAAGAAGTACAGCCAAAGCTCGTTTGGCTGTACTTCTGTAGATCACAGGAGTGCAGTTCATTCTGCACTCCTGTGACCCGTTTTCTGAAGGCTGAAGCCTGCTGTCGGCTGACATCACAGACCCGGTCGATGCTGGGGAAAGATCATGACCATATGATCAGGATACACCCAGGAGCCTGGACTGGCACCTGACTCAGCGTCTCAGCAAGCCACTGAGAGCCTGAGCCAACTGCTCCCACCCCCTCTACAGCCCATTGCTTCAGTGAGCGTGTGGGGGCAGAACAGACTGCAGTGACTGAAAGTCATCAGTTCTCCACTAACAGAGCACTGAGAAGTGAATGATCAGCGGTGTTTGGTCTCTCGATTCTACATCTTAGAGCAGCGGGGGACAGATGCAGCATTGGACCGATGCTAAATCCACCTGGGTAAGTATGATTTAAAAAAAAAAAAACTACAATCTTGACATAGGGAGATGAAGTAGACTGAGCCAGGGGAAGGAGAGTGAGCCTAGAAGCAAGGTGGAGTGCACTCTACTTTTAACCTCAGACCATTTTTTATGTTTCACCTACAATTTACATTTCTAAAAGACCCCCCCCCCCCCCCCAAACCATACATTTTCCAAAAGCAAAGGACCAGTAGAATAAAAAGTACTGATTTTGTAGGTCTTGTGATAGTTGCACAAATGAAAACAATATTTTCAATAAAAATACACTAAAATTATTATTAGTGCACATAAACACAGCATAAATTACAAATTTTCTAATGCATTTCTACTAAATATACAAGCTAAAACTGTATTGAGTTAATAAATAACAAATATTTGTACATTTTAAATTGCGCTTTACACTGAAAATCAAAGATTAGCAAAACTCTAAATAAGCAATGTGGAGCTTGAATTTCTACGTATTGTGTTAGCACCTAATTGCAGTGCCACACTAGTGTGTGCTGTGATAAAATGATGCAGGCATACGTTTTATAGAAAAGCCATGCATTACGATGTGCTGCAATGTTCTGCTCTACAATGAGTTGAATGTATTTAATATATATATATATATATATATATATATATATATATATATATATATATTTTTTTAAAGAAACAAAATTCAGCTTTACACTTCATTGCAACAATGCATTTCAGGGTTAGTGCACAACAGATACCAGTGAAGGTGGGTTATGCCCATAATAACATGTGCTCAGTGGTGTGAATGGGCCCTTAGTGTGTTGGTGAAGTGCACCAACACACACAAAGTGTGTTCCCGTTATATTTGTGTGTGTGTGTGTGGGGGGGGGGGGGGGGTGTTGGGTGTTTTAGATCTCATTCACCTGTTTGCTTAGAGTCATACAGTTTCAGGAAGGAATGCATCTCTGTGTCTGGGAGTCATTTTTTGCACAGCCATGGGCAACTGCCTGTTCAAGTCACAAGCTAACAGATGACATGGCTGTATGCATGTAACCATACATCCAAACGGTTACATGTGCATAGGGATGTACAATTTTAGTGGCCCAGTTTTTGTCCAGGATGTTTGGGTAGATGCCTGTTAAGCCTGTCATTGATTTATTCAGGCTGCTGCCTGCAGCTGTATGCAAACACCTATGTCTCCTGGCACTGCATGCAGTGCACCTATGTTACTCTACACAGCTGTACAAACACAGTGACAGGTCCTAATTTGACAGACGTGTGGGTGTGCAGCCCAGAATGCAGACAGTACACTTCCAGGGCTGCTCACCCATACCTGCATGCCTGTTAAATTTATGTTCCCATAGAATAACATAGAATGCCTGCCTGTAGCTCCAGGCAGATACAGATGCATAAATAAACAGCTCATTCACGCTGTATGGGCCACAGTGCCTGTATGAATGAGCCCTTAATTACAGTTAGATCCATATATATTTGGACACAGGCACAATTTGCATACTTTTGACTCTGTATGCCACCAGAATAAAATAAAAATGAAACAATCCAAATGCATTTGAAGTGCAGATTTTCAGCTTTAATTCAAAGGGTTAAACATAAATATCAAGTACCGTATATACTCGAGTATAAGCCGAGTTTTTAAGCACAATTTTTTGTGCTGAAAATGCCCTCCTCGGCTTATACTCGAGTCACCTTTTTGCGCCTGATCTACCGGACTTTGGGGAGCCGCTACCGACCGGCCGTAGGTCCCGTGGACCCCAAACCTGGCACACATATAGCCCCACTCTTCCTCTACAAGTGTGCAAAGTTTCTTGTCCGGGGGACCTACGGCCGGGGAGCACCGATTTTTCAAACCCGGGCACCCCTTCCATAGACTCCCATGTTAAACGGTCATTTCTCTGGTGACTTTGGGGACCAGGTACCGGCCGGTCGTAGGTCCTCTGGACCCCAAACTTGTCACACATGTAGCCCCACTCTTCCTCTACAGGTTTGCAACGTTTCTTGTCCAGGGGAACTACGGCCGGGGAGCACCAATTTTTCAAACCCGGGCACACCTTCCATAGACTCCCATGTTAAACGTCAGTCTAGTCATGGACACAGTGAGGCATGGACACAGTGAGGCAAAGTGAGGCACACCCTAGGCTTATACTCGAGTCAATACGTTTTCCCAGTTTTTGTGGTAAAATTAGGTGCCTCGGCTTATATTCGGGTCGGCTTATACTCGAGTATATACGGTACATATTTTAGGAATTGCAACCATTTTTATACACAGTCCCCCCCATTTCAGGGGCTCAAATATACTTTAAAAAATCAATATAATCATAAATAGAATGTTCATTTTTAATATTTTGCTAAGAATCCTTTACTGGCAATGACTGCCTGAAGTCTGGAACCCATGGACATTACCAAAGACTGGGTTCCCTCCTTTCTGGTGCTTTGCCAGGCTTTAACTGCAGTTGTCTTCCGTTGTTCTTTGTTTGTGGGTCTTTCTGCCTTTAGTTTTGTCTTCAGCAAGTGAAATGCATGCTCAATTGGGTTGAGATCAGATGATTGACTCGGCCAGAATATTCCACTTATTTTCCTTCAAAAGCTTCTGGGTTGCTTTTTCAGTGTGTTTTGGATCAATGTCCGTCGGTACTGTGAAGCGCCGTCCAATTAACTTTGCTGCATTTTGCTGAATATGGGCTGACAGTATATCTCTAAACACTGCAGAATTCATCCGGCTGCTTCTGTCTTCTGTCACATCATCAATAAACACCAAAGACCCAGTGCCACTGGAAGCCATGCATGCCCATGCCATCACAGATGACGTTGTGTGCTTTGGATCATGAGCTGTTCCAAGCCTTCTCCATACTTTTTTCTTCCCATTCTTCTGGTACAGATTAATCATAGTTTCATCCATCCATAGAATGCTTTTCCAGAACTGGTCTGGCTTTTTTAGATGTTTTTTGGCAAAGTCTAATCTGACTTTTATATTCTTCAGGCTTATGAATGGTTTGCAGCATAAGATAAGGGAACTTTATTACAAAATTACAAATGGTAATACAAAAAACTGGGTAAAAAGTCCCACCACCAACCACCTAAGCCAAAGAAGTTAAAAAAGACAATATTGTCTAATCAAAATGCAGCTGCAACAGTCAGAACTGCTCATAAACACATGACAGTCATAGCCCATAGAGTTATATACTTTTGTTTGATGAAATAATGATCGACTGGATGTCTGATCAATTGTTAAAGTTACTGCCCGGGTTTGGATTCATATGAGAAAATGTGTGAATGTGTTTACTTCCTGTCCTGGAGACGTAACAGGATATGAGAGGAAATCTCTCCAAAGTGAACTAAATTCACATCTTTCTGAGTTGTCAAAAGAACAGGTATTACCATTGGAGGATTTTCCCTCACCTCTTGCTTTAATGACAACTTTACTGCTGGCCATACGTAACTTGAATTTCAGTTGATTCCTGTTGAATAAACTGAATCAGCTGAAATTTGAGATGTTGGTGACTCTGTTGGCACCACCCAGCTAAAATTGTTGGCTGAACAGTGACTGCAGCCGATCAGATGTAGTCACTGTTAAGGTATTCTGGTGACTAGGGATGAGCTTCGAGTTCGAGTCAAACTCATGTTCGACTCGAACATTGCCTGTTCGCCCGTTCGCCAAACAACGAACAATTTGGGGTGTTCGCGGCAAATTCGAAAAGTTTATGGGAGAAATCTAAAGTGCTAATTATAAAGGCTTATATGCAAGTTATTGTCCTAAAAAGTGTTTGGGGACCTGGGTCCTGCCCCAGGGGACATGTATCAATGTAAAAAAAAAGGTTTTTTAGGAGCAGTGATTTTAATAATGCTTAAAGTGAAACAATAAAAGTGAAATTTTCCTTTAAATTTCGTACCTGGGGGGTGTGTATGATATGCATGTAAAGTGGCGCATGCTTCCCAGGCTTAGAACTGTCCCTGCACAAAGTGTCATTTTTGAAGGAAAAAAAGTCATTTAAAACTCACTCGCGGCTATTAATGAATTGTCGGCTTTTATCAATACATAGAAAAGTCATTGATAAAAAAAAAAAAGCGTGGGGGTTCCCCCAAATTTAATTACCAGACCCTTCATGTCTGGAATGGATATTAAGGGAAACCCCGCCGCAAATTAAAAAAAAAAAATGGCGTGCGGTTTCCCCTAAATATCCATACCAGGCCCTTCAGATCTGGCATGGATTTTAAGGGGAACTCCACCCCAAATTAAAAAAAAATGGCTTGGAGCCCCCCAAAAATCCATACCAGACCCTTATCCGAGCACGCAACCTGGCCGGCCGCAGGGGAAGAAGGGGGAACGAGAGAGCGCCCCCCCTCCCTCCTGAACCGTACAAGGGCCTCATCCCCACAACCCTTGCCCGGTGGTTGTGGGGGTCTGCGAGCAGGGGGCTTATCGGAATCTGGAAGACCCCTTTAACAAAGGAGACCCCCAGATCCCAGCCCCCCCATGTGAATTGGTAAGGGGTACATTGTACCCCTACCATTTCACGAAGAAAGTGTAAAAAAATGTAAATAAAAACACACAAACACCTTGGAAAAGTCCTTTATTAAAAAAAATAAAAAAATATTCCAGCGATGAAATCCAATGTCCCGCGGCGATCCGATGTCCAGCGCTGTCCGTCATTGGTTGTGCCTGAGCGGACCTGATGGGGAACTTCCTCCGCAGTGTTTTAAATGTATAGACCCGCCCCTTCTAAAGTTCCCCATCAGGTCCGCTCAGCGGACCAGATGCGGAACGCGAGAAGGGGCGGGTCTATTCATGTATTACACAGTGAAGGAAGTTCCCCATCAGGTCCGCTCTATGAGGGGGCGGACCTGATGGCAACTTCCTTCACTGTGTAATACGTGAATAGACCTGCCCCTTCTCATGTTCCGCATCTGGTCCGCATCTGATAGTGCTGCTAAGGATCTGTAAGGTTGCAAACACTATTTGTCTTGCTTCAGTGCAACACAGCCCACTGTCTGTCCTGTGCAGGCTGAAGGATCCTGATGCAACCTAGAAAAGCAATGAGTGAGGGGAGACTCTGATATGCAGAGCGGGGGAGAAATACATATATTTCAATTCCTCCTGAAAGCAGAACCCCTCTGACTTCTAAATTACACAGTCGTGTGACTCAACATTTGACCATTAGGCATGGGAGGGTCCAGTGCCTATTGGCAGCAAAGGCAAAGGTACGCTTTTTCCCTGTATAGTTATTGGCTCCTCAATTTTTCTCACCATCAACAGATCTACAGTCATCTCATACAAAATTATTTACACATTGCTACAATATTCTAAACCAAAATATGCTCAGTAACAAAATATTCTGTGTAAGAGATGAGTCCAGCAGAGGTGGTGCATTGTGTGCCAAAGGTTGTGTGCCTACAGGCTCCAGTGATGTAAATCAACTGCAAAAATAGATTTGTCATGCCAAAACACTCTTTCCAAAAACGTCTCTGAAATGAGAAAATTTAACATGCTAGAAAAGGTGGCTGTTCACATTTATCAGCTTTATATAAACAGTGATAGCATCGATATAAAGGCAAGACAGCCGGGATGCATTATAGGGTAAAATTTGTTAAAATGACTGGAAAACCTTTTGCAGCTTTGAGTTGAAAGGTATATCTTTTCATTCTACAAGAGCTTTCAATGCATTTTTTATTCCATTTTCTCCCCTTCTTCTTCTTTAGTTTGCACAACACTTGCCAGGAGCTGATGTTAACTGAGCTCTTTTTGCCTCAGTGACTCAGTCAGCCTGGGAAGCTGGAAGAAGACACGGATGAATTTCCATTCCATTAGCGTCTACTTTAAGGAGGAACCTCTGAGCTTTACAATCCATGAATACCATTAACATTTTAACAGTGTTTATACACCTGGAGAACAGGCGAAGTCTCATTCTTGACATCTGACCTTTTATAAATGGAAACTTAAAGCAGAAGTAACAACCGATCAGACATGGGGAGCTAAGCACTGGAGAGAGCAGGCCTTTGGACATTTCCCAGTAATGGGGCTGTGCTTTTTGTATTTGCTGCGGCCTGTGCATTCAACCGCTGTGTTTCTCGGGTGAGAGCATCGCAGCCTTCATTCACAAAACATTTCATGCAGTTTTTTTGGTGTCAAAATGAGGAACTGTTTAAAGATGTGCTACAATCTAGAGAATGAAAGGATGAAACAAGCTGATCACCTGTTTTGCCTGAAAATGCAATATTCTGTTCTTGCAAAATGGAGTATACTAATGTGAATCGTTTCTACCAATAGCATGGTAGGAGGTCTATTATTTTTAGAAAGGCAAAAGAAAAAACAAGCAGTATGGGGATAGTCTGAAGAGTGAGAAAAACGGTTATACTGAACAGATGTAGAGTTTGAATGTAGAATGGGTCAAGGATGAGTCAGAGTAGGGGAAAGGCTGAGGAGTAAATGTACCTACAAACATATATGATTTCTGATACCTTGATAATAACTGACTTTTGGGGCCTCTGTGGTACTAGTAACCTTAAAGGAGTAGTAAAGTTACATGTTTTTCACCTTAATGCATCCTATGCATTAAGGTGAAAAAACATTTGACAATACCAGCCCCCCCCGAGCCCCCGTTTTACTTACCTGGCCCCTCGAAAGTCCCGCACTCGCTCCCGTCATCCTCCGAGTTCCTGTGCCTGGCCGTTGATTGGCTACTGTGGATGGATTGAAAGCAGCGCAGCCATTGGCTGGCGCTGCTGTCAATCACATCCAATGACGCGGCACGTCGGGGGGCTGGGCCGAGTGATACAGTCGGCGGCTATGGCCGCCGCTGTATCACGGGAGCGCGCCCGCAGTAACTCCACACCATGTGAGCTCGCTCGCATTATGGTGTGGAGTCCTTGCAGGGAGGAGCCGAGACAGCCGCCGAGGGACCCCAGAAGTGGAGGATCGGGGCCACTGTGTGCAAAACGAGCTGCACAGTGGAGGTAAGTATAAACTGTTTGTTATTTAAAAAAAAAAAAAACGGGAACCTGTAGTGTTCCTTTAAGACCCCTTTCACACTGGGTCACTTTGCAGGTGCTATAACGCTAAAAATAGCGCCTGCAAAGTGACCTGAAACAGCCGCTGCTGTCTCTCCAGTGTGAAAGACCTGAGCGGTGCACTAGAAGGAAGGTAAACAAAGTCCTGCTAGCAGCATCTTTGGAGCGGTGAAGGAGCGGTGTGTATACCGCTCCTCCATTGCTCCTGCCCATTGAAATCAATGGGGCACCGCGGCTATACCGCCGGCAAAGCGCCTCTGCAGTGCAGTGGTTTTAACCTTTTCTCAGCCGCTAGCGGGGGGTAAAAGCGCCCCACTAGCAGCCGAATAACGCCGTAAAATTAACGGTAAAGCGCCGCTAAAAATAGCAGCGCTTTACATGCCGCCCCCACCCCAGTGTGAAAAGGGCCTTAGAGTAACATGCATCTAAATCTCCCTTACCTCTGAAGCCCTAGGCTGCTGAAAAGCGGTGAGGAAGAGATGCAACGCCTCTTTACTGCATGTTTTAACCCATTTTTTGCTGACAAATACACATTGCATGCGGTTGCAGGGCATGACTGCTGAGAAGCATAGACTCATTTATGACCAACTAATAAACCAATACCTTGCCCCCCCCCCCCAAAAAAAAGACACGGAAACTGATTAGGTTGGAAATAGGGCAAGGCCACAGCTTTATTGAACTTTTGAAAAGTACAACTTTCCAAATGTACCAAACAATGCCAGTCACAGTATACCATGAGCACCCATAAATATAAACTCACATAGTCTAAGAGGTCTTTCCTTACCATCAGTGCCAGTGTAACTTGAGGGCATAGCCCATAAAGCAACATCAATTGCTGGCAAGGTCAAAACCACCAATAAAGCTGTGACAAAACATCACAACAAACGGGAGGGTGGGCAACTCTTGTGCCAGTTGAATCTCCTCAGAGCAGTTGTATGTGCCTGAGCATAGCCTTTTCCTAGAGTTCAGGCTCCACCCAGTCACCTCTGGTCTTGTAGCCAATCCTAAGGGAGCTATTTAAATTCCCTTTTAGGTTCACTCCCACAGTGATGCGATGCTTTGAGCAGTCAAGGCTCCCTTTCCCTAAAGGCGGTTCAAGGGGCCTTCATTTGCGGTGCTTCCCTGTGTACTTGAATGTGTAGTGCTCAGCTTCCCACCCGCCAATCGCTATATGTCAGGTCAACTTTGTGCGGTAGAGATGCTTTTTTGGCACCTGACAACTTCCCGCTGTTAAGCTGCAAAATGCAGCAGCAGGGATGTTTTGCTTTGCGCCTATAGTATGTAAACATCCCTGTCTGCTGCATTTTGCAGCTTAAGGGAGGGCGGTTGGTGGGCCAAATAAATGTCACTACCACACATTTATGCCACCCCCCAACCACAAGTCTAAGAAAAATCTTAAGCTGAACTCCAGACAAACAGCTAAGTACATAAGTGGAATGCATACAGTACATGGGAGTTGTCTTACCGGCCAAAGAATTTGAATTTCTGTTGGCTATACCTGGTTAATTTTTTTCATTCAGCAATGGGTCTGAACAAAAAAAACTGGACTGATTTCCACATCCGCATCGAGGTGGATAAGGGAATCCTCCACACTGTGCTATTGCACCCCATTGTCAGAATGCACAGATCAGTACTGCAGCGTCTTGCCTGCAGCACGGATCAAGTGGCTGTTATCCAACAGGGAGGTTGAACAGAAATTGATCAGTAGATTGACTTTACAACCAGTGGGCACACATGGATCAAAATTCCCCTGCTAAACCAGCCAAATTTCAGTCCATGTATGGCCAACTTAAATCCTGAACTTTAGGCCTGGTTCACATCTATGCATTTTTTTGTGCGTTTTCAGTTTAGAAGAAACACACTACAGTCCATTTAACATGGTTTCCTATGGGTCATGTTCACATCTATGCATTCTATGGAAAGGGCCTGGGACTTTTTTCTGGTTTTTAGTTCTATAGACTTTAATGGATCAAAAACGTGTATTAAAAAACGCAAAATGTACCTGGAAAATGCAAACTGCAAACTGCATTGGTGTGAATCAGGTATAAATTCTTCTGTTCTCCAATTAGGTATCATTTACAGGTCTTGTGCCTCCCTCAGCCTGTGACTGGACAGTTAAACGGAAGGAGCAGACTAATAAGCTTATTCTCTATTAGGCCTCATTCACACCTATGCATTTTTAGTGCTTTTTGCATTTTGCAGATTTGCACTACAGTCCATTTAACATGGTTTTCTATGGAACACATTTTGTAGTGCAAATCTGCAAAATGCAAAAAGCACAAAAAATGCATAGGTGTGAATCCATCCTTATTCCGCTCTCTACACCTAATACATTTTCTCATGTTACAATGATTACTGTAGCACAGCGGAGAGTCTAAGCTTTATAGAGGCTTGCAAATTACTAATATCTAGTCATATTCTGGTACTAACACTGCTTGCATTTAAAACAATATATTTAATTTGCATTATTAGATCTGCCTGGAGTTCAGATTTAGGGTGGTTATAAAGGCAAAGCTTTTTATTCTAATGTTTTCTTGCACTAAGGTAAAAAGTGTTCCCACAGTTCTTCTTCCCCCTAGCCCCTAAAAGCTTACCTGACACCTCTCATGATCCAGTCCAGCCTCATTGTCCTCTCTTCCTGCATTTACAGGCTTCACTGAGGGCAACGGGAGCCATTGTCTCCTGCTGTTGTCAGTCAAATCTTGTGAGGGTAGAACATCGGATAGCACAAAGGGAGTCAATGCAACCAATAAAGAGACAGATTCAAACATATAAACCAATAATATTTATTTTGGTAAATATTAAAATTTTGGCCACGGTGTTTATTCAAGGGGTAACGTTAATAAAATTTCAAGCAACCTTTAACTGGAATTAAAGTGGATGTAAACCTGAAAAAAATAATTAATTAAGGCTTGCACCTTGTACAGTATAGGGTTTCATATGTGCCTAGTCTTGCCACGAAGAGTTAATCCAGCTCTGAGCAGTCCTCTTATCTTCTTTTAGTAAGATAAAAACTGACACACAGAGAAATAGGAGTTAGGCCTCGTACACACGGCCGAGATTCTCGTTGAAAAAAACATGTCGTTTTTTTCGACGAGATTCTTGGACAAGAAACTTGTCTCGGCCGAGTGTACACACGCTCGTTTCAAAGAACCCGCGGGCTTCCGGGAGGACAGGTAAGTGTACACACACTCACTTTTCTCGTCGAGAAACATGCCGACGAGAATCTCAACGAGAAAATAGAGAGCAGGTTCTCTATTTTCTCGTTGAGGTTTCTTGACGGTTTTCTCGACGAGAAACCCGATAGCAGCGTACACACGACCGATTTACTCGGCAAGACCTCTCTGACAGCAAGTTTCTTGCTGGTTCTTGCCGAGAAAATCGGTCGTGTGTACGAGGCCTCAGTTCTTCCCCTTTCTTGTGAGTGACAGGTGATTTTCATATCTCATGCACAAGTCTGAGAGAGACATTCTGTGTACTTCAGATCCCCTCCTCCTTTCGTCTCCAGCTCTCCCATGATTGGCTGCTCTACACCTCAGCATGATTGGGCATGCTGAAGTCATGTGGTGACTTTTCTGGGTTTTGACTGGATGTAAGTGATCATAGCAGAAGTTCAGTGTAAGAAACACACAGGAGAAAATATACGTTGACAAGTGGAGTGTAGAGGTGGGTGGGGAGTCTACTGACATCACGACTCCACCCACGAGCTCCGGACAACAGACCCACCAAAAGAATCTGCATTTTTCCGGGTCTCATAACAGACAGAGGGGAGACATTTGACAGGTAAGGATACATGCAGGAGGCATGTGTATCCTTAAAGATAATCACTATGGCAGTAGTTTAGAAAGGATGAGAGTGGGTTTACATCCACTTTAACCACTTAAGCCCCAGACCAATACGCAGCATAAAGACCAAGCCCCTTTTTGCGATTCGGCACTGCGTCGCTTTAACTGACAATTGCGCGGTCGTGCGACATGGCTCCCAAACAAAATTGACGTCCTTTTTTCCCACAAATAGAGCTTTCTTTTGGTGGTATTTGATCACCTCTGCGTTTTTTATTTTTTGCGCTATAAACAAAAATAGAGCGACAATTTTGAAAAAAATGCAATATTTTTTACTTTTTGCTATAATAAATATCCCCCAAAAATATATAAAAAAACATTTATTTTCCTCAGTTTAGGCCGATACGTATTCTACTACATATTTTTGGTAAAAAAAAATCGCAATCGCCGTTTATTGATTGCTTTGCGCAAAAGTTATAGCGTTTACAAAATAGGGGGTAGTTTTATGGCATTTTTATTAATACTTTTTTTTTACTAGTAATGTCGGCGATCAGCGATTTTTATCATGACTGCGACATTATGGCTGACACATCAGACACTTTTGACACATTTTTGGGACCATTGTCATTTTCACAGCGATCAGTGCTATAAAAATGCACTGGTTACTGTGAAAATGACACTGGCAGTGAAGGGTTTAACCTCTAGGTGGCGCCGTAGGGGTTAAATGTTCCCTGCATTGTGATTCTTACTGAGGGGGGATCGGGCTATGTGTCACATGACACCGATCTCTCGCTCCGTGTACACGGAGCGGAGATTGGTGTCATTCTCACTAGGCAGAGCAGGGAAATGCTTGTTTACACAAGCATCTCCCTGCTCCATATCTCCGTGAGACGATCGCGGGGAACCCCACGGCGATCGAGTCCGCGGGACCCGCGGTCTGACTCACGGGGAAGGCAGGAGGTCGCGAGCGCGCTGCTGGCGGTGCGCGCGCGACCCCCACGTCGGGCAGTTAAAGGGGACGTACAGGTACGTGATTGTGCCTGTACGAGCCATTCTGCCGACGTATATATACAGTGGGCGGTCGTTAAGGGGTTAAGCCATTCTGGCTATTAACCCCACATCAGTAAATCAAGAAATGGTGTCCATCCAGACTATCCTGGATGACTAATCCCCCACTGAAAAACACCATGATGATTTAAATAAACATTAATATGGGAGGGTGGGCGGGGGCCGTGGTTCGGTCCTCTCCTCAGCACGGCGACTGATCCCAGAGCTGCTTGCTGGCCCTTAAATCAGCTCCTGCTGTGCGGGCAAACAAAGCCAGCCAAATATGACCAATCCTGCACCCATTGCCGAGCAGAAGCGGCCGGTCTTGTATCCAATGGCAACCTGTGGATAGAAAAAGGGGCAGGAGGAGACACACTTGGCCCCTTTGAGCTATCCAATGGGGTCCCGCTGACTGCTAGGGACCCATACGGGGGCATGACCGAGTCGCGCTTTGTGTCTATGGATGCACAAAGCCTGGCTCGGGAATGTACCTGTACAAATGCCACCATAGCACATGACTTGCTATATTTGCACTAGGTGAAGAGAAGGAGCAGGCAGCGCTGGTGTGGGACCACCAAGGAAGAGATAAGGAATCGCTCTGTGCAATACCAAATATAAACCTCTTTTTTATTTTAATAAAAAAAAAAAAAAAACATTTAATATCACTTTAAAGCAAACCAGATTCAGCACAGTACAATAGATTTGCTTTAACCTCTTTAGGACTGCCCGCCCGCATTGTACTGCAGACGGATGGCTCCTACAGGCACAGCGACGTAATGGTACAGGGCACGCAGGGAGAATGAACAAATAGATTTTTAGTAAAAAGCAGCACATAATACACACATTAACACTTGTTGGGCACACACATAACCCCTTGATTACCCAATGATGTTAACCCCTTCCCAGGCAGTCATTGATTCAGTGACTGTGTGTATTATTATCCCAGATCACTGTATTAGTGTCACTGGCGATGTCAGTGTCAGTCAGTTTCCACCCAGTGTCAGTTAATGTCAGATTAGCCACCGCACTATCACAGTCCCACTATAAGTTGATGATCACCGCCATTACTACTATAGAAAAATAAATAAATAGAAATTCCGATATACTGTATATACCAGCGTTTCTCAACCAGGGTTCCATGGAACCCTAGAGTTCCGGCAGTGGTTGCTAGGGGTTTCTTGAGCAATGAGCAATTTTTGCCTTTCAGACAAGCTCCCACTGACACCATTGATCTTTTTAGCTAACTGTAAGGTGGTAATTCCTTACAATGACGGCATTCTTCCCACTGACCATCACACTAATGTACCATAAGTTGTAGATATAGTCATTTTTAGCAGGGGTTCACGAGACCGCAGTTATTTCAAGGGTTCCTTTGTGTTGAAAAGGTTGGAAAAGGCTGATATATACCATAGTTTGTAGACGCTATGATTTTCACTAGGGTTGTCCCGATACCGATACTAGTATCGGTATCGGGACCGATGCCAAGCATTTGCGCGAGTACTTGTACTCGCGCAAATGCTCCCGATGCTTCACCCGATACTTTTTTTTTTTTTTTGTGGCCGGAGAGGGCGGGAGGAGTCAGTGGCTGGGGAGGGCGGAAGAGGAAAGTGCGGGTGGAGTCTGGCTGAAGAGGGTGGGCACAGTCTGTGGACGGAGTCCGCGGGCGGAGAGCGAGTCCCTCACCTGCAGTTGAACCTGGTAAGCTGGCAGGGGTTCAGGGCGCAGCCGCATCAGGATCGGTGACCGGTGCTGTCACATTCGGTCGCCGTCAGCAGCTGAACGTCCCCACGCCCATCTTGGTACACCCTGCACTCGGCTGCAGTAAGCAGCAGCAGACATCTTGTTACACCCAGCCCGAGCTATATGGGCTGGGTGTAACAAGATGTCTGCTGTTGCTTACTGCAGCCGAGTGCAGGGTGTACCAAGATGGGCGTTGCAGCAGTTTTTTTTTCTTAAATCCTGTGTCATTTCCCCCCCACCCCCCACAGCATTTCAGTGCCAGCCACCTATCAGTACCCACAAGTGCTACCTATCAGTGGAATCAGTGCCATCTACCAGTGCCACCTATCAGGTGGCACTGGTAGATGCCACTGATTGCACTGATAGGTGGCACTTATGGCCACTGATTGCACTGATAGGTGGCACTTGTGGGCACTGATAGATGGCACTGATTGCACTAATAGTGCAATCAGTGCCATCTATCAGTGCCCACAAGTGCCACCTATCAGTGCCCATAAGTGCCACCTATTAGTGCCCATAAGTGCCACCTATCAGTGCCCATAAGTGCCCACAAGTGCCACCTTTCTGTGCAATCAGTGCCACCTATCAGTGCCCACAAGTGCCACCTATCAGTGCCCACAAGTGCCACCTATCACTGCCCACAAGTGCCACCTTTCTGTGCCCACAAGTGCCACCTATCAGTGCCCACAAGTGCCACCTTTCTGTGCCCACAAGTGCCACCTATCAGTGCCCACAAGTGCCACCTATCAGTGCCCACAAGTGCCCACAAGTGCCACCTTTCTGTGCAATCAGTGCCACCTTTCTGTGCAATCAGTGCCACCTATCAGTGCCCACAAGTGCCACCTATCACTGCCCACAAGTGCCATCTATCAGTGCCCCCAAGTGCCACCTATCAGTGCCACCTATCACTGCCCATAAGTGCCACCTATCAGTGCCCATAAGTGCCATCGATCCGTGCCCATAAGTGCCACCTATCAGTCCCCATCTTTCAAACTGTCACATGACATTGAAAAAAAGTATCGGTAATCGGTATCGGCGAGTACTTGAAAAAAAGTATCAGTACTTGTACTCGGTCTTAAAAAAGTGGTATCGGGACAACCCTAATTTTCACACAAACCATCACACATATCAATATACACTTTATTAGTTTTTTTACCAAAGACATGTAGCAGAATACATTTTGGCCTACATTTATGAAAACATTTGATTTATTTTGTTTATTTTTTTATTTGATATGTTTTATAGCAGCAAGTAAAAAATATTGTTTTTTTTCATAATTTTCTAATTTTTTTGTTTATATAGTAAAGATTTTAAAAAAACACAGTGGTGTTCAAATACCACCTAAAGAAAGCTCTATTTGTGTGTGTGTGGGGGGGGGGGGAGAAATTACATACATTTCATTTGGGTACAGCGTTGCATGATCACGCAATTACCAATTAAAGTAGCTCAGTGCTAAATAGCAAAAGATGGCCCGGTCATGAAAGGGGTAAAACCTTCCGAAGCTCAGGTTTTTTGTCTCACATACAGTATCTCACAAAAAGTTAGTACACCCCTCACATTTTTGTAAATATTTTATTATATCTTTTTATGTGACAACACTGAAGAAATTACACTTTGCTACAATGTAAAGTAGCGAGTGTATAGCTTGTATAACAGTGTAAATTTGCTGTCCCCTCAAAATAACTCAACACACAGCCATTAATGTCTAAACCTCTGGCAACAAAAGTGAGTACACCCCTAAGTGAAATGTCCAAATTGGGCCCAATTATCCATTCCCCTCCAGAGTCATGTGACTCATTAGTGTTACAAGGTCTCAGGGGTGAATGGGGAGCAGGTGTGTTAAATTTGGTGTTATCGCTCTCACTATCTCATACTGATCACTGGAAGTTCAACATGGCACCTTATGGGAAAGAACTCTCTGAGGATCTAAAAAAAAGAATTGTTGCTCTTCATTAAGATGGCCTAGGGCCTTCAGCTATAAGAAGATTGCCAAAACCCTGAAACTGAGCTGCTGCACGGTGGCCAAGACCATACAGTGGTCCACAGAACAGGCCTCGCCATGGTCGACCAAAAATGTTGAGTGCACGTGCTCAGCGTCATCGATTTTGGAGTGACTGGTCTTCCCCAAATAAAAACCACATTCTCTGAAAAATCTTCCCTCTTAGCTCCTTTGAAATTTCTCTTCCCTGTAGTCGAAAATGAATGCCGATTTGACCTCACTAACTATTACAATATCAAACAAATGTTCCTAATAAAAAAATTCCAATTCCACTAGTGTATGACCAGGTTTAGACACTTCTCATGAATTCCAGGGATGGTAGTTTTATTTAAATAGGCCTCAGTATGACCTTTCAATGCACCGCCTTCTAATTTCAGAGAATATTAACAAGCTTTGCATTAGGATTCTACAGCACAAAAGCTGATTTCTATGCTTGTGCTTTTCTAGTTTGTGCCATATTAACATGATTTTAATAATAACTTGCTAATTTCTGTCATTTTGACACTCTACACAAATAGTTTCATTAAGTCTAAATAGATTAAATAAACTTTTTTCTTCACGGTGCAGTGAAAGAGCTGTGCTGCAGGAAAATCCAGTTAATAACCTATACTTTGTTTGATTTCAAATTATGTATGGAGCATATTCTTTTTAAGTAAAAAAAACAAAAAAAAAACACCTTTGTCTTTACCGCCTGGTGAATAATTTACATTCTTCAGCTAACGATACTCCATTCATTCCACAGTGTTCCAGCAAGCACAGAGATGTCACTGGGCACTTTCAGTTCTGAATAGCATATTTCAAAGTGCTATCAATAATGTTTTCATTCTGACATTACTCTTGTAGTATTTTTTAAGCACTGTCCATTATAAATATACAAGCCAATGCTTGTAATTGCAGTACACTTTTTGTAATCACCAGAACATTCCATCACCGTAGATGATGCAAAATTCCTATTTAATCTTTTAATTTAGATGTAAGGCAAACAGACAAGCTTGTTATGTGCTTGGGGAGCCCTGGTCATAGGGGAAGTATAAGAATGATTTTCAATTAATTTGATTACATTTTTTTTTTCTACTACGTAAAATGCATTTAGCCTAGAAAATAGAGTAGAGTTTTTGCTGCATGCTTGTGTGTTCCTCATAAGAGGAATATAACAGAGCCTGAGAGGATTCAGAGTAAGCAACACTGCTTAACATATTTAACATAAAGACAAATCTCTAAAGTACCAAAGAACAGCAACAACACATTTAAACAAAATTGTAAAACATTACAATAATAATGTAAATAAAAGAATTATGAATAATAAAACCGTCTCTTAACCACTTGCCGACCGCTGCACGCCGATATACGTCGGCAGAATGGCAGCGGTGGGCAAATGGGCGTACCTGTACGTTACCTTTAATTTGTGGGCTAGTGGGTGCGCGCGAGCTGCCGGCGGGGTGTACTGCATGACCGGGCCCTCGGTCCCGCGGACTCGATGTCCGCCAGTGTCCCGCGATGGTGGCACGGAGAGGCAGAACGGGGAGATGCCTATGTAAACAAGGCATTTCCCTGTTCTGCCTAGCAACATGACAGGGATCTACTGCTCCCTGTCATGTTGTTGTGAGACCATCCCCCCCACAGTTAGAATCACTCCCTAGGACATACTCCCCTTGATCGCCCCCTAGTGTTTAACCCCTTCCCTGCCAGTGTCATTTACACAGTAATCAGTGCAGTTTTATAGCACTGATCGCTGTATAAATGACAATAGTCCCAAAATACAGTAGTGTCAAAAGTGTCCGATGTGTTCGTCGCAATGTCGCAGTCATGATAAAAATCGCAGATCACTGCCATTACTAATAAAAAAATTTTTAAAAAATGCCATAAATCTATCCCCTATTTTGTAGACACTATAACGTTTGCGCAAACCAATCAATATACGCTTATTGCGATTTTTTTTTACCAAAAATATGTAGAAGAATACGTATCGGCCTAAACTGAGGACAAAATTATTTTTTTAATCTCTTTTTTTTGGATATTTATTATAGCAAAAAGTTAAAAATATTGCTTTTTTTTTTCAAAATTGTCGTTCTTTTTTTGTTTACAGCGCAAAAAAATAAAACTGCAAATGTGATCAAATACCACCAAAAGAAAGCTCTATTTGTGAAAAAAAAAGGACGTAAATTTTGTTTGGGTGCAACGTCGCACGACCGCGCAATTGTCAGTTAAAGCGACGCAGTGCCGTATCGCAAAAAGTGCTCTGGTCAGGAAGGGGGTAAATCCGTCCGGGGCTGAAGTGGTTAAAAGAAAAGTATGGGAATTACTTTTTTTTTAAATCATACTTGACTAGCTGGATGCAGCATTGTCCCCTGCCAGCTGAGCAGAGAGCTGAGGACTGAGGTCAGTCACCGGCTCTCTGCTCTGCCCCCAGCGCTCACTGGGATGCTGGGATGTGGAGGGGGGCGAGAGCGGCAAGCTCAGGCTCTCAGCGGCTCGCTGAGAAACTGAGCCGGTCCAGGCATGTGGGCGGATCCTGACCACATGGTCACAATCTTTCTTGAGCCAGGACCTGCTCTGTGACATCAGCCGATAGCAGACTTCAGCCAGGTGTCTGCTGCAAACGGGTCACAGGTGTGCAGAATGAACAAAACATGAGCTTTGGCTGTACTTTTTCGTTAAGCCGCCAATAAATGGATTGAAATTCGGCCAGTTCAGTAGGGACCAGATGAATTTCGATCCATGTATAGGCAAGCTGGTTGTACATAAGTTGATCTATCGATTGACTTGTGTACAACCAGCCTGTTGGCAAATGTTCTCTTGATCAGCGCCGCCGGGTATAGCCAGCAGTGCTGTTCAGTGTATTCTGACGGCAGGGAAGTCTCCCCGTTGTCATAATACAATAGCTCAGAAGAAAGGATTTCCCCATCCACACTCCTCCTGCTCAGCTATTGTATTCTGACAGCAGGGAGACTTCCCCGCCATCAGGATACACTGATCAGCACTGCTGGCTTTAGCCCCCTAGTTAGATGGAAAAAATATAACAGAAATTCTAACCGTTTGTAGGCTCCATCGGACATTTGCTGTAGGAATTTCCGACAACAAAAATTTGAGAGCTGGTTCTCAAATTTTCCGACAACAAAACTTCTTGTTGGAAATTCCGAGCGTGTGTACACAATTCCGACGCACAAAATTTCACGCATGCTCGGAATCAAGCAGAAGAGCCGCACTGGCTATTGAACTTCATTTTTCTCGGCTCATCGTACGTGTTGTACTTCACCGCGTTCTTGACGTTCGCAATTTCCGACAACATTTGTGAGACCGTGTGTATGCAAGTCAAGTTTGAGCCAACATCCGTCAGAAAAAAATCCACGGTTTTGTTGTCGGAATGTCCGATCGTCTGTACGCGGCATTAGGCTTCATTCACATCGGTGTACCTATAGGGCTGTCTTTGCCCAAATGGGATGCACAGGTGTTCCATGCATGCAGGTGCAGGTAGTCTGATCCATGTCTAGTGGGATGCAGCAACTTTTCCAAGTCTTGGACATGGTAGGAAACCATGCAGATGCTATGGAGCAGCGGTGTCTGGGTGCTCAGCAATCTATGCCAGTAACAATTGTAGAAACAACATTTTACAATACAGTATATATTGTATATCGGCAGTGTTGGTGCCAATGAGTTTGATATCACGTGGTGTCTACTGTGGAAGTAAAATTACACAAACCACAGTAAACTGCCTCAAACTCATTGCAGTCTAATGCGTGCCTTCTCACTGTTTCACATGGCATCACTTTTACAGAGAAAAATTTACTAATGCCCTGTACACACGGTCGGATTTCCGATGGAATAAAATCTGATGGAAATTTCCGTCGGAATTCCGATGAAGCTGACTTCCATCAGTCTTGCCTACACACCATCAGACAAAATTCTGACCGTCCAAAACGCTGTGACGTACAACAAGTATGACGGCACAATAAATCAGAAGTTCAAATCCAATGGCGCCACCTTTTGGGCTGCTTTTGCTGATTTTGTGTTACCGCGTGTTAGTAAAAGTTTGGTGATAGCCGATTCGTGCTTTTCATTCTCCGTTCTTTTCAGTCCGTTACAGCATGACTTATGTGCTATCTCCATTATGAACGCTAGTTTTACCTCCCGTCTTGTAATTTAGTGTGAGCATGCGTGGATTTTTCTCGGATGGAGTTCCACACAGACGCTCGGAATTTCCTATCGTTAGTCCTGATTAAAAATTTAAAACATGTTCTATTTTTTTTTACACTGATGGAAAAAAGTCAGATGGGGCCCACACACGATCGTTTTTTCCGATGAAAAAATTCCATCGGACTTTTTTCATTGGAAAAACCGACCGTGTGTACAGGGCATCACACAGATTTTTGTGTCTGTGTTGAACATGAGAATGTTCATTCTCGATCTCGCCATCCCAGCTGCCCAATAGACGAGCAAATAAACTCCCTCTAACTTGGAGAGCCCTTTAACATGTAGTGAGCCCAGCTAGAAGGCCAAGTTGCTTGTTATGACTACCGTCATCATTTCATATATTCACAATAATTCATGATTTATGGTTTTGCTATTTAAACGTTTATTTCTGGTGCAGGGGAAAAGTCAAGCAATAGTATTTTATGTAAGTTTACTGTTTGTATAAATAGCTCTGAACGTGCTGTATGTACAGTACAAGATATTACAGATATAGCTTAGCAATATGGTCTGCATTAGTGTACATTCGTTTGGTAATCTTTAGAGTATAACTTACAACTGTTATGTTCCTAAGACTAACAATGCTCCCCGAAAGTATTCACATCGCTTCACGTTTTCCACATTTTATTATGTTACAGCCTTTTTACAAAATGGAGTAAATTCATTATTTTCCTCAAAATTCTACAAACAATACCCCATAATGACAATGTGAAGGAAGTTTATTTTAAATCTTTGCAAATTTATAAAAAAATAAAAAATAAATTCTGATTAACCAGCAAATAAACTCCCTCTACCTTGGAGAGCCCTTTAACATGTAGTGAGCCCAGCTAGAAGGCCAAGTTGCTTGTTATGACTATCGTCATCATTTCATATATTCACAATAATTCATGATTTATGGTTTTGATATTTAAACATTTATTTCTGGTGCAGGGGAAGAGTCAAGCAATAGTACTTTATGTACAGTAAGTTTACTGTTGGTATAAAAAGCTCTGAACTCATCACCCATCACCTGGTCAATAACATCCCTACAGTGAAGCATGGTGGTGACAGCATCATGCTGTGGGGATGTTTTTCAGTTGCAGGAACTGGGAGGCTAGTCAGGATCGAGGAAAATAAATTCTCAAGAAAATTCAATTTATTTTATTTTTTTAAGATTTTGCAAAGATTTAAAAAAAAACCTTCTTTCAGGTTGTCAATATGGGGTATTGTTTGTAGAATTTTGAGGAAAACAATGAATTTAATCCATTTTGGCATAAGGCTGTAACATAACAAATTGTGAAAAAAAGTGAAGCACTGTGAATACTTTCCGGATGCACTGTATCCTAAAGCTTTATTAGTTAAAGAAAATGTTTTCACTACCAGCACAGAAGGGGTAGTTAGGCATTAAAAGGAGTTTCTAAACAACATAATTTTAATGTTGATTGGATATTTTTTTCACCCCAAATTAGCATCTCCACACATATTCAGTAAGATTCATACATGGAATAACTAGTCCAGAGAATAAATATGAATGACCTTGAAAGGGTCAACATTCTGGTAGTGCAAATAATCAGCTAAATAACTCTAAATAGTGGCCAAAATAAGCAGGTGGCCTAAGAGAATGTATCCTCATATGACTGGGCACCAGTCCTCAGGAAGGATGTACTGGAAATGGAGCAAGTACAAAGAAGAGCAACAAAGCTAATAAAGGGTCTGGAGGATATTAGTTATGAAGAAAGGTTTGCGGGCACTGAACTTATTCTCTCTGGAGAAGAGACGCTTGAGAGGGGATATGATTTAAATTTACAAATACCATACTGGTGACCCCACAATAGAGATAAAACTTTTTGGTGAAGGGGAGTTTAATAAGACACGTGGCCATTCACTAAAATTAGAAGAAAAGAGGTTTAACCTTAAACTGTGTAGAGGGTTCTTTACTGTAAGAGCGGCAAGGATGTGGAATTCCCTTCCACAGGGGGTGGTTTCAGCGGGGGGCATCGATAGTTTCAAAAAACTATTAGCTACCCACCTGAACGACCACAACATACAGGGATATACAATGTAATACTGACATATAATCACACACATTGTTTGGACTTGATGGACTTTCAACCTCACCTACTATGTAACTATGTAAACATAAAGATATGATGCAAGTTTGTAACATTAAGTTTTAGGTGGGCATATGGGGGATGGCTGTAAAAATGTGGATTAACCACCCATTTTTACTGCCCTTTTTTTGCCCATGTAAAAGAGGTCTTACTGAAATTAAAGTGATTCTAAGGCCTCATGCACACTGTATGTTTTTGGACGTTTTTACAGCAGCTGTTTTTGGCAGTAGACAGTAAACTAGTGGGTTCAGAGAGACGTTTTCAGCTTTAAAAACGCTCTAACGCTGACAAACACTGATAAACGCTCAAAAGTGTCGCTCACCAGCGTTTTATAACATTTTTGATCCATTAAAAAATAATAATAATTTTCTTCCAAAAAAAAAAAAAACGATAAAAAACGCTAATAAACGCAAAAAAAAAAAAAAACGCTTTTGCAAAAACTTTGAAAAACTTTGAAAAAAGTTGAAAAACTCACTGCAAAGCTACTGGCTTTTTTATAACATTATTTTAACGTCCAGTGTGCATTAGGCCTAAAGGTAAAAAAAAAAAAAAGTTAGACTGATGCTCCCCCTTAATGAGTGCTCCAATAGAAAGCCGGTGGCTCCTGCTGTTGCCTCTCTGTCCAATGAGCCGTTTCTCTTGTACACATCGCTGGATTGAGATCGGGCTTAGATAAGTATAAGGGGGTACTTGGGAAGAGCTGTTTGCAGAATGTTTTTTACCCTAAAACGTAAAGTGGATTAAGGTAAAAAAAAAAAAATACCTTTAGAATTCACAATAACGAAGGGGTTGAAATACAGTACTTGCATTTCCTAAAAAAAGTTGTTTAGACCCCCTTCCGAACTGGTGTGAAGACATGTGCACTTAATAATTAGGGATGAGCTCGGTGTTCAAGTCTAACATACGTTCGACTCGAACATCGGCTGTTCGCTCGTTCGGCGAACAACGAACGATTTGGGCCGTTCGCGCCAAATTCGAGTGACGCGAACGGCCCACAATGCACTGCGCCATCGCAGTGCAATCCCGGCGCTGTGATTGGCCAAGCATGCACTGTGACCCTGCATGCTTGACCAATCACAGCGCCGGCAGCGAGGAGAGCAATGATTGGCCACAGGCAGGATGCCTGTGGCCAATTATAACTGAGGGGGTTTAGTACACGCCCCACACTATAAAAGGCCGCCAGCACGGCGGCCTCGTGTAGTGTGTTCTGGAGCAGGGAAAGTGAAGGATAGGCAGGGACAGTGTCAAATCCATTCTTTGCTAAACCTTGTGTGTAGGGACAGAGAAGGATAGGCAGGGAGAGTGTCAGTGTCATATTCTTTGCTAAACCTTGTGTGTAGGGAGAGAGAAGGATAGGCAGGGAGAGTGTCAGTGTCATATTCTTTGCTAAACTTTGTGTGCAGGGAGAGAGAAGGATAGGCAGGGGACAGTGTCAGTGTCATTGTTGCTAAACCTCCTGCACATTATACACCAGAAGCTAGCCCGTATTGCTGTGTTTTCCTGGTGTGTTACACTACCAGGCATTTGCAGCACTTACAGCGGATGTAGTGTGCCTCCTGCACATTATACACCTGAAGCTAGCCCGTATTGCTCTGTTTTCCTGGTGTGTTACACTACCAGGCATTTGCAGCACTTACAGTGGACGTAGTGTGCCTCCTGCACATTAAACACCTGAAGCTAGCCCGTATTGCTGTGTTTTCCTGGTGTGTTACACTACCAGGCATTTGCAGCACTTACAGCGGACGTAGTGTGCCTCCTGCACATTAAACACCTGAAGCTAGCCCGTATTGCTGTGTTTTCCTGGTGTGTTACACTACCAGGCATTTGCAGCACTTATAGCGGACGTAGTGTGCCTCCTGCATATTATACACCTGAAGCTAGCCCGTATTGCTGTGTTTTCCTGGTGTGTTACACTACCAGGCATTTGCAGCACTTACAGCGGACGTAGTGTGCCTCCTGCACATTATACACCTGAAGCTAGCCCGTATTGCTGTGTTTTCCTGGTGTGTTACACTACCAGGCATTTGCAGCACTTACAGCGGACGTAGTGTGCCTCCTGCACATTATACACCTGAAGCTAGCCCGTATTGCTGTGTTTTCCTGGTGTGTTACACTACCAGGCATTTGCAGCACTTACAGCAGGCGTAGTGTGATTCCTGCAAAATATACTCCTGAAGCTAGGCCGTATTGCTGTGTTTTCCTAGTGTGTTACACCAACAGGCATTTGCAGCACTTACAGCAGGCGTAGTGTGATTCCTGCAAAATATACTCCTGAAGCTAGGCCGTATTGCTGTGTTTTCCTAGTGTATTACACCAACAGGCATTTGCAGCACTTACAGCAGGCGTAGTGTGATTCCTGCAAAATATACTCCTGAAGCTAGGCCGTATTGCTGTGTTTTCCTAGTGTGTTACACCAACAGGCATTTGCAGCACTTACAGCAGGCGTAGTGTGATTCCTGCAAAATATACTCCTGAAGCTAGGCCTTATTGCTGGTTTTCCCATCTCCCTGCAGGCCATTAGAATGTCTGGAAGGCAAACAAGGAGAGGCAGATAGTCAGGAGCCAATAAAAGAGGGCAAGCAGGCTATGTGTCTAGAGACAACAGTGCTGGTCGTGGACGCGGTGCATCGCCATCAGCACGTGTCCATGGGACACGCTTGTCCTTCTTTTCGGCAGCTGGACGTGTTGAGCCGCATCATGCCGAAGACTTGGTAGAGTGGATGACCAAGCCCTCCTCATCGCCCTCATCCTCTCTCACCCAGGCTCAGGGTACTGGCAGAGCAGCTGCCAAAGCGTCCTCATCCCTGGTATCAATGTCATCATCAGTCACTCCTTCCCTAGACCAACCATGTCCTCCTGAGGAGTTCCCCGAACTGTTTGAGCACAGTGTTGGGTACATGCTCCAGGAGGATGCCCAGCGTTTCGAAGGGTCTGATGATGATACCCAGCTAGAGGAAGGCAGTAGCGTGAGAGCAGAGAGAGGGGATGCTCAAGAAGGACACCAATCTGGCAGTCATGTTCCAGCAGCTGCAGCATACTGCCAGATTGGCTCCAGTGATGAGGAGGGAGGGGATGATGAGGTCACTGACTCCACGTGGGTGCCTAATAGGAGAGAGGAGGAGGAGGAGGATGAGGAGGAGGCACATCTCCAACGAGGCAGGATGCCCTTGGGGGGCCAGCGTAAGGGCAGCACACCGACGGAATCACACCGCAGAGCTCCGCCTGTGCAGGGCGCTGCCTCTGCCCGTTATTCAAAAAGTTCTTTGGTGTGGGCCTTTTTTGAGTCGAGTGCATCAGATCGCACAGCTGCTGTTTGCAACATATGTCTCAAGCGTATATCGCGTGGCCAAAACATCAGCCGCTTGGGCACCACATGCTTGACCAGACATATGTTGACCTGCCATGTAGCTCGTTGGCAAGCCTACCTTAAAGACCCACACCAAAGAACAAAGCGGACCTCTCCTTGCACCGCATCAGTTGGGATCTCCAACCCCACTATACCTTCAGTCCTCTCTGAAACCTGCACTGAGAGGAATGAAGGTGTAGAATTAGGTGTGTCACAGCCAAGTACTTGCGGGCACTCTGCTAGCAGTACACCGACGTCCGATTCTAGCAGGCAAATTTCCCTGCCCCAGCTGCTGGACCGTCGAAAGAAGTTCACTCCCAGCCATCCACATGCCCAGCGGTTGAATGCTAGCTTGGCTAAATTGCTAGCGCTTCAACTGCTGCCTTTTCAGTTGGTAGACTCGGCCCCCTTCCGTGAGTTTGTGCAATGTGCGGTTCCTCAGTGGCAGGTTCCCAAACACCACTTTTTCTCACGGAAGGCGATTCCGGCTCTCTACCGGCATGTGGAAGGCAATGTCTTGGCCTCACTGGACAGGGCGGTCAGCGGTAAGGTGCATATTACCACTGACTCATGGTCCAGCAGGCATGGACAGGGACGTTACCTTTCTTTCACGGCCCATTGGGTCACTCTTTTGGCAGCTGGGAAGGATGCAGGACAAGGTGAAGTAGTGTTGGAGGTTGTTCCACCGCCACGCCTCCAAAATGCTACTACTGGTTGTGACACACCTCTCTCCTCCACCCCCTCCTCTTCTTCTCCCTCCACGGCCTCTTCCTGTGCTTTGTCCTCGGAACCAGCGGTGCTCCGTAGGCGTTCAAGGGGCTACGCAAGTATGCAGGCAAAAAGATGCCATGCCGTGCTTGCGCTGGTGTGTTTGGGGGACAGGAGCCACACTGGGGCAGAGGTTCTGTCTGCTCTGCAGGGGTAGGCCGAGAGGTGGTTGATGCCACACCAGCTTAAGCCAGGAATGGTGGTTTGCGACAATGGCACCAACCTCCCCTCGGCCCTCCGACAGGGACAACTGACCCATGTGCCCTGTGTGGCTCACGTCCTTAACCTGGTGGTGAGCGGTTCTTGGGCAGGCACCCGGGCTTACAGGATGTCCTGAGGCAGGCCAGGAAAGTCTGTGTGCATTTCCGCAGATCTTATAATGCCAGTGCTCGCCTGGCTGAGCTGCAAAAGGAGTTGAACCTGCCCAAGAACCGCCTTATATGTGACATGCCCACCAGGTGGAACTCAACATTGGCCATGTTGCAGCGGCTGCACACGCAGCAGAGGGCCATCAATGAGTACCTGTGCGACTACGGCACCAGGACAGGGTCAGGGGAGCTCGGGTTTTTTTCACCACGCCAGTGTGGCATGATCAGGGATGCATGCACTGTCCTGGCACCATTTGAGGAGGCCATGAGAATGGTGAGCAGTGACAGTGCATGCATCACTGACACTGTACCTCTTGTCCACCTGTTGGAACATACGCTGCGTGGAATAATGGACATGGCACTTGAGGCAGAACAGAGGCAGGAAGAGGAGGACTCCTTGCCTCTCAAGGCCCCATTTACCCAGACAGTTTTCCTTTTGTCCCACCCATCGCACAGGAAGAGGAGGAGCAGGAGGAGGAGGAGGATTGTGTCAGCATGGAGGTGGAGCCTGGCACTCAGCATCATCAGCAGCAGTCTTTTAGGGATGATTTACAGTCCCATGAAACCCGTGGACTTGTACGTGGCTGGGAGGAGGTGGCTGCGGATCATGTCGTCCTTAGTGACCCAGAGGACTCCGGACCGAATGCCTCAGCTAACCCACGCTGCATGGCCTCCCTGATCCTGCAAAGTCTGCGGAAGGATCCTCGTATTCTTCGGATCAAGGAGAGGGACCATTACTGGCTGGCCACTCTCCTTGATCCACGGTACAAGAGTAAGGTTGCGGACCTTATCTTACCGTCGCAGAGGGAGCAGAGGATGAGACAACTCCAGGAGGCCTTGCAGAAAGGTCTGTGCAACGCGTTCCCAGAGACTGGGAGGTTACAAACTCCTGGTCCTGGACAACGAGTTGCTGAGGCTTCGGTCAGTCAAAGAAGGACCGGTGGGGAAGGTGGCCGTCTGACCGATGCGTTCAGACAATTCTTTAGTCTGCAGCCCCAAGGTATGATCGGTTCCAGCAACCATCGCCAGCGTCTGATATACATGGTGCAGGAATACCTAGGGGCAAGGTCAGACTTGGACACCTTCCCCACCGAAAATCCTCTGGCTTACTGGGTCTTGAGGATGGATCACTGGCCAGAGCTTGCACAGTATGAAATTGAGCTACTGGCCTGTCCTGCATCCAGCGTTCTTTCAGAACGCACATTCAGTGCTGCTGGAGGATTTGTCACGGATCACAGGGTGCGCCTGTCCACCGACTCGGTTGATCGACTGACCTTCATAAAGATGAACCAGTCTTGGATCACCACCAGCTACCAAACACCTGAAGCTGATATAACAGACTAATTTATTTTCAAATGTCACATCCCTTCAAGACTGATGCTGATGCTGAGTGACTGTCCTGTTATGTTGACTGACTATCCTCCTCCTCCTCAATGATCCGATTGATGATGATAGCTTGGAAGAACATTTTTATTTCTGGGTGCCGCCACCAGTGCCTAAGGCCCAATTTTTCAGCCCCTGTTTAACAGGGGTATGTAATTACAATTTTTTATGCAATGCTTTGCAGCACGGCTCATTCCTGCACTCCAACTAGAGTATCTGGGAGAGGTTGCAGTGTCATGGCACCAGCACCAGTGCCTAAGGCCCAATTTTTCAGCCCCTGTTTAACAGGGGCATGTAATTAAAAAATTGTATGCAATGCTTTGCAGCCGGGCTCATTCCTGCACTCCAACTAGAGTATCTGGGAGAGGTTGCAGTGTCGTGGCACCAGCACCAGTGCCTAAGGCCCAATTTTTCAGCCCCTGTTTAACAGGGGCGTGTAATTACAATTTTTGATGCAATACTTTGCAACAGGGCTCATTGCTGTGCTCCAAGTACAGTATCTGTGAGGGGTTGCAGTGCTGTGGCACCAGTGTCGAAGGCCCAATTTTTCTGCCCCTGTTTAACAGGGGCATGTAATTACAATTCTTGATCTAATAATTCACAGCAGGGCCCATTCCTGCGCCCACCAAGAGTAACTGTGAGGGCTTACAGTGTTGTGTCAACACCACCACCACCAAAGGCCCAATTTTTCAGCCCCTGTTCAACAGGGGCATGCAATTACAATTCTTGATCTAATAATTCACAGCAGGGCCCATTCATGCGCCCACCAAGAGTAACTGTGAGGGCTTACAGTGTTGTGGCAACACCAACATGTAAGGGGCAAATTTCAGCAGAGTATATAAGGCAGGCCCCTACTTTCAAACATCCAACTTACAAACGACTCCTACTTGCAAACGGAAGGAGACAACAGGAAGTGAGAGGAAATCTACCCCTAGGAAGGGAAATTCTCTCCTGTAAGAGTTAATATGGGAAAAAGGTGTCTCCTCTCTACTGATGCTTTATCACCAATCCTTGTTTCAATAAAAACCCCACTTTTCAAAAACATTTGTCATTGGGACGGAAAGTGAGGTGAAATGTTCTGAACAGGGGCATAGACAGCAAAACAAATGTTACAGGGGTGATAACCCTTCCCTATGTTTTCCAAAAAGCTTAAAAATAGATTTTTGGGCTGGAGCTACACTTAAACAATGTACCTGTTCAAAATTACAAACAGATTCTACATAAGAACAAACCTACAGTCCCTGTCTTGTATGCACCGCCTGTATACGGCTGTTCAGAGTATATAGGGCCTTTTTTATTTTGTGTGCGGGGTTCCCCTTAATATCCATACAAGACCCAAAGGGGCTGGTAATGGGCTGGGGTTGGGGGGGGGGTGATGGGGTAGCTATGCCATTTTTCTCAAAGATTTTCATCCATATTACCGGGACCAGACATGACATTAAAGCCGCAAGCAGTTTTAAATGGCTTTTTTTTCCTTTAGAAATGTCATTTTGTGCAGGGACAGTTCTAAACACGGGAAACACGTGGCACTTCACAGGCATACTTTAGACACCCCCCCAGGTATGATATTTAAAGGAATATTTGACTTTTTTTTTCTTCACTTTATGCATCATTAACCACTTCAATACAGGGCTTTTTGTACCTATTCAATACCGGGCCTATTTTGGCACTTCTCTCCTACATGTACAAATCATCATTCTTTTGCTAGAAAATTACTCAGAACCCCCAAACATTATATATGTTTTTTTAGCAGACACCCTAGGGAATAAAATGACGGTCATTGCAACATTTTTTCTTGCACAATATTTGCGCAATAATTTTTCAAACGCCTTTTTTTAAAAAAAAAAAATGGTTTCATGAATTAAAAAATAACAAAACAGTAAAGTTAGCCCAATTTTTTGGGAACATATGAAAGATAATGTTACGCCGAGTAAATAGATACCTAAGATGTCACGCTTTAAAATTGCGCACACTCATGGAATGGCGCCAAACTTCGGTACTTAAAAATCTCCATAGGCGACGCTTAAATTTTTTTTACAGGTTACCAGGTTAGAATTACAGAGGAGGTCTAGTGCTAGAATTGTTGCACGCGCTCTAACGCACGCGGTGATACCTCACATGCGTGGTTTGAACGGCGTTTACATATGTGGGCGACTTACGTGTGCATTCGCTTCTGATCGCGAGCTACCGGGGACAGGGGCGTTTTAATATTTTTTTTTTATTATTTATTTATTTAACTTACTTATTTATTTATTTTTTTACAATGATTTTACTTTTTTTTTTTTTTTGATCACTTTTATTCCTATTACAAGGAATGTAAACATCCCTTGTAATAGGAATGTGTGTGACAGGTTCTCTTTATTGAGAGATGCGGGGTCAATAAGACTCCACATCTCTCCTCCAGGCTGGAAAGCATGAGATCAGTGAAAATTTTTTCACTGATTTCATACTTACAGCCGCAACGGCGGCTTTGTTTACATTTTTGAGACCCGGGCGTGACGTCATCACATCGCGCCCGGGCCTCCGACGATCATAGAGATGACTGGTGACCATCTGGTCACCAGTCATCTCTATGCTCATCACGTGACTCCACCAACGATGCCGGAAGATTCGCTCCGGGTCCCCGATCGCACGGGGGAGCCCGGAGAAGCACCGGATGGCGGCGGGAGGGGGGGGGTGTCCCCTCCCGCCGCCTATAAGAACGATCAAGCGGTGGAACCGCCGCTATGATCGTTCTTATGGTGCACAGAATCGCTGGCACTTCAAAAGGATATCTGAATGATGCCTCTAGCTGCAGGCATCATTCAGATATCCCCCTACAAAGCCGAGGACGTCATATGACGTCCACCCAGGATGGGAGATCCCATCTGTGGACGTCATTTGTCTATGGCTGGGTAGGGAAGTGGTTAAAATGACTGCTCCCGAAAAACGGCCGTTTTTAAAACTTATTTTTGCATTGATACATGTCCCCTGGTGAAGAACCCGGGTTCCCTTTTTAGGACAATAACATGCATAATAGTCATTATAATTAGCACTTTAGATTTCAAACGTTCGCATCCATTGTATTTAATAGGGTTCTAAAGTTCGTGCGAACTTTCGGTCCGTTCGCGGGTTCTGGTGCGAACCGAACCCGGGGGTGTTCGGCTCATCTCTATTAATAATAACAACACATAATTTGTACAGATGGTGAAAACTAGTCATTGTGGATTCTGTTTCTTTCCTTCAGCAAAGATCCCTTTACCATGTTCTTAGGCTTTTACCAATGTAAGAAACACAGAAGGGAATCCGGAGTAGCACCTTTCCTGAAAAGGTAAGTACCCCATGACCAGCTCATTATTTTTTATTAATTGATTTCTGCAAGATTGTTAACCCAACTTTATGTTAATATTTGAGAGCAGACCCCTTTAAATAAGGGTTGTCCACTTTTTATTAAAACCCCTGGTTTTAGATTATGATAAGACTATTTAGATGTAGTTGCCTTCATATTATGATGCATTGGGGTTGATTTACCAAAGGTTGTTTGCTTTGCAAGGGAAATTGGGATTTTGCACAGGAATTTATCCCAGAGCTTAGTGAGTGTGGTGAAATTTCACTTTAGAAAAAATACCCAATGACATGCAAGAAAAATAAAAACAGCATTTTTGCTTGCATGTGATTGAATAATGGAAGTCAGCAGAGCTCTGGGGAAAATTCCCATTAACAATAGACACTGTGCACACTGAAATATTTTGTTTCGGAATTTAGTTTTCGTCAGAAAAATAAATGTATTTAGTTACTCCCGAAATTCGTTTTTATTTATTTAGTTATATTAAAAAATACATTTGTCTGCAAATCCGAATGAATTAAGGTCAAATTTGTCAATTGAAGGGTTATGGTGTCTGTCGAATGTTCTAAGAAGATTCGACGAAGCAGCTAAACTGTACGACGCCGCAATCAAAACATTTCCGGTCGAATGCTCCGCCCACAAGCTATAGTAGAATTCTAATGCTGTATGACTAGTAATAATTATATTTATTAATTATTATAACTAGTCAACCAACATTAGAATTCTTCTATAGCCTATGGGTGGAGCATTTGACCATAAATGTCCCCCCGCGGCGACTGCTTCGTCGAATCTTCATGTCAAATCTTTTCTCTCTATGTCGAATAATCTTGGACTAATAGAGTTAGGTTAGGCACATTCGACCGCAGGTTCGATAGACACAGATCGCTATTGTTTCCGTCATGTTGAACCTTCTATCTATATCGAACTGTTGTCTCAACTAAACGAAAATAAAGCATTTTTCATGTTGGATCTTTCGGATGTCGGTTTCTGTGCATTCGTTATCGTTTGTTAAAATGAACGCGAAAATCCCCGAAATTCGTACGAAAATGCATTTGGACGAAAACGAATGCACATGTCTAACTAACAATGCAATTCCCCTTGCAAAGTGAACAGTCTATTTACCTTTAATAAATCAACCCCATTGTCATGGGTAGACATAGTCCCCCATGCCAATGTAAAGAATCATTGAACAAAGGTGGTGTACTCATTGAGTTTTTCTGTTATTGCTGGAAAATGCATCATTTATTTTCCATTTACTGATGTTCTTGGTCCAGCACATTTCAGTCTACCCTCACACCCCAAAAGAGAAGAGAACTGCACTTATTTGCCCAACTATGTGATGAGTATTAACATTTACTGGATGTGACACTGATACAGTCATTATGGTGACCAGTGTTGAACAGACATCACAACAGGGTTCACCAAGGTCATTGGTAGCCTTGGGGATTTATACATTTTGCTCTATATTATTGTTGTGATGGTAAACACTGTAATTACATTTGGTTGCATTCCCTACAAGCAATGTATGATCATCAGAGAGATCAGCGATCCTTATAGTAACTGAACAAGAACTATCAAGTCCTTGCTGAAGGTAAATGTCAGTCACTGTATAACGAACGTCTGTAGGGAACTTTCACTGCCTCTTTAGCAGTAAGCACAATTCTGTCAATGTAGCTTGTAAACTCTAAGCATCCAATGAGTCTAAAAAGTTGGTAATTATGTTCTTTTGTAACAATATATTCCTGTGATTTCTTAACAGAGACGTTAATTACATTTTAGTTGTGCAGAAATGAAAGCTACAGGACACATAAAAATTGAATTGTAACAGAGGCATTAAAAAAAAACAAGATACATAAGCTTATTTTTTGTAAGATCTGTTTTAGATTCGATTCAGATCAGAGTAACATTTAAAGTAGCCCCCGCTCTCAAAATAAGAAATGTACTTATTAATCAGTACCAATTTGGAATGATTTAGCCCAGAGATAATTGGGTAATGTACTATAAACTACTTTATTATTATTATGCAGGATTTATATAGCGCCAACAGTTTGCACTGCGCTTTAAAACATAAGGGCAGACAGTACAGTTACAATACAATTAAATACAGGAGGAATCAGAGGGCCCTGCTCGTTAGAGCTTACAATCTAAAAGGGAGGGTCAAGTGACACTAAAGGTATAGCTGTGTGGGATGAGCTGATGGAGAAAATAAGAGTACAGTTGTTGGGTAGGGGGAAGAATAGGCTTCTCTGAGGAGGAGGGTTTTCAGGGATCGTCTAAAAGCAAACAGATATAGTCGGACAGATTGGGATAGGGAGTTCCACAGGATAGGAGAGGCTCAGGAGAAGATCTGAAGGCGAGCATGGGAGGAGATGACAAGGGAGCTAGAGAACAGGATGACAAAGAGAACGATTGGATTGGTATTTTGAGACTAGGTTAGTGATGTAGCTTGGGGCTGTGTTGTGGATGGCTTTGTAAGTTATTGTTAGTATTTTGAATTTAATTAGTTGGCTGAACGGAAGCCAGTGGAGGGAATGACAGAGAGGAGTAGCAGACACTGAACAGTTGATAAGGTGGATGAGCCTGGCAGCAGTATTTACGATGGATACTTTGCCCTTTATCACATCCTGACTGAGGACTGGCAGGGGAGACTAGCTTTGCAGATCATGCAGATAAGGTTCCCCAAAAGTTGTTGTTGGTTTTACAAGTAAGGCTGGCATTAAGAGCATGACAGGGCTTCTTCTAGTGTAGCAGATATTCAGTCTTTTTAACCATTACATTATGTTGCATATAGCACATTAATAATGACTTAATTAATGTTATTGGTGCATACCTTTATAGTTCTGATGTAGTCTTTGTAGTACTATGTATTATAACTTTGACTTTAAGGCATACTAACACATGTCCCAGTCAATACACTCTAGTTCACTCCTTCCTTCTGCCATTGTAACATAGGACAGAGAACCCTGATTATACCTGAAGCTACTGTAGCACTACCCCCGTAGGAGCTGCTGGTTTGTTTTTGGGTTTGCACGTTACCTCTTCAGCTTCGTTGTCAGGGTAGGAAAGTCCATATTAAATGCAATGTCCACACAAAAGTAAAACCTTCAACAGTCAGGCTTTATTATTTTCTCCTGCATTATAACTTGAGAGAGAGTAGAAGGTAGGAGAAGAATAGGGGTAGTTTCAGGCACGCGGTACAGAATGTACAAATTAGTTCAAAGTTCTCATCAATAGTGTTGAGCGAACCCGAACTGTAAAGTCCGTGTTCGAGTTCGGGTTCGGCAATCTAATGGCGCAGTTAGAAATGCCTCAGGGGCCAGCCAATCACCTTTTGATTAGCTGGTGTGCCCTTAGAAGCCATCATAGCCATGCCTACTAATGGCATGGCTGTGATTGGTCAGTGCAACATGTGACCCAGCTTCTATATAAGCTAGAGGCACACAGCACACACGTCACTCTGCTTCAGAATAGATAGGGAGAGGATCTTGTCTGCTGCTGTTGCTTATTGGAAGAGATTGAAAATACATGAGTTAGTCCTGATTCTGGAATCTGAGGGAAAAGATAGAGAGACAGTGTAGTGTAGGGCCAGGTTCCTGTTGGTGCTTTCAGGGAGAGAGATTTATTATATAGGAATAGGAGTCCAGATTCAGAGATATAACTCAGCGATCTGCATAGGTTTACCTGTTTGTGTTGCAGTGCACAGTCTTTTTACACTGCCATGAGCCCAGTGTCAGAGAAAATCTAACTTTTATCTGCAAGCTCAGTGCACCAGCACTGCATATATTACATTGAGAGATACACCGTTTCCATACTGTGGGTGTATTCTGCTCTTGGAAAAAGACCCATTTAGGGCAAAAAAAAGGCACTTTATTGTGCTCTTTTCCAAAAGACCCATTTAGAGCAAAAAATAAAAAATTGCATTTTATTTTGCTCGTGCAAAAAAAGACCCATTTAGGGCAAAAAAATAAATAAAAATTTGCACTTTAATGTACTCTTGCAAAAAGACCCATTTAGGGCCACAAAAAATATTTTGCAGTGTGTTATACATATGTGGAGGCGTGTGAAATAAACCATTTCTATATATTTGTCTTCTACTGTGTTATACTAAAAAAACAAAACATTTTTTGAATAGCATTTTCTGCAGTTCTGTAGCTCTGCGATTCAGCGGTTACGTACTGTGGGTGTGTTGTGGTCTTCCAAAAAACGCCATTTAGGGCCACAAAAAATATTTTGCAGTGTGTTATACATATGTGGAGGTGTGTGAAATAAACAATTTCTATATATTTGTCTTCTACTGTGCTATACTAAAAAAACATCATTTTTTTTTAATAGCATTTGCTGCAGTTCTGTAGCTCTGCGATTCAGTGGTTACGTACTGTGGGTGTGTTGTGGTCTTCCAAAAAACGCCATTTAGGGCCACAAAAAATATTTTGCAGTGTGTTATACATATGTGGAGGTGTGTGAAATAAACAATTTCTATATATTTGTCTTCTACTGTGCTATACTAAAAAAACAAAATTTTTTTTGAATAGCATTTTCTGCAGTTCTGTAGCTCTGCAATTCAGCGGTTACGTACTGTGGGTGTGTTGTGATCTTCCAAAAAACGCCATTTAGGGCCACAAAAAATATTTTGCAGTGTGTTATGCATATGTGGAGGTGTGTGAAATAAACAATTTCTATATATTTGTCTTCTACTGTGCTATACTAAAAAAAAAACATTTTTTTTGAATAGCATTTTCTGCAGTTCTGTAGCTCTGCGATTCAGTGGTTACGTACTGTGGGTGTGTTGTGGTCTTCCAAAAAACGCCATTTAGGGCCACAAAAAATATTTTGCAGTGTGTTATACATATGTGGAGGTGTGTGAAATAAACAATTTCTATATATTTGTCTTCTACTGTGCTACACTAAAAAAACAATTTTTTTTTAATAGCATTTTCTGCAGTTCTGTAGCTCTGCGATTCAGCGGTTACGTACTGTGGGTGTGTTGTGGTCTTCCAAAAAACGCCATTTAGGGCCACAAAAAATATTTTGCAGTGTGTTATACATATGTGGAGGTGTGTGAAATAAACAATTTCTATATATTTGTCTTCTACTGTGCTATACTAAAAAAAAACATTTTTTTTGAATAGCATTTTCTGCAGTTCTGCAGCTGTGCGATTCAGTGGTTACGTACTGTGGGTGTGTTGTGGTCTTCCAAAAAACGCCATTTAGGGCCACAAAAAATATTTTGCAGTGTGTTATACATATGTGGAGGTGTGTGAAATAAACAATTTCTATATATTTTTCTTCTACTGTGCTATACTAAAAAAACTTTTTTTTTTAATAGCATATTCTACAGTTCTGTAGCTGTGCAATTCAGCGGTTACATACTGTGGGTGTGTTCTGCTCTTCCAAAAACACCCATTTAGGGCAAGATCCTAAATTTGGAAAATATGAGGAGAAGGTCAAAGGGACGTGGTGGCCCCGGTCGTGGTGCTGCTGGTGGAGCTCCTGTTACAGGGAGAGGACGTGGTGGATCTGTGCCAACTACACACACAAGTGAAACACCTTCCTCAGGTGCGAGTAGGCGACCGAGCCTGCGGCGGTATTTTGTCACGCCTAATGAGGCTTTACGAATGTTTAGGCCAGGACAAGTACAGGCGATAGTAGATTGGGTTGCTGACAGTGCCTCGGGTTCCTTCACATTGTCTCCCACCCACTCTTCTGATGAAAGATCAGAGTTGGCACCTGAAACTCATGTCCATCAGTCTTTCACCTCACCCCCTTGCAAATCAGCCAAGCAGTCTGAGCCCCAAATCATGCAGCAGTCTCTTCTGCTTTTCGATGACTCTGTTAGCAGGGTTTCCCAGGGCCATCCACCTAGCCCTGCCCCAGAAGTAGAAGAGATTGAGTGCACCGATGCCCAACCACTTATGTTTCATGATGAGTACATGGGAGGACCATCGCAGCACATCTCGGATGATGACAAAACACAGGTGCCAACTGCTGCTGCTTTCGCAATTGTGCAGACAGACAAGGAGGGCATGGGTGAAGACTGGGTGGAAGATGATGTGGAGGACGATGAGGTCCTCGACCCCACATGGAATCAACGTTATGCAGGTGACCAGTGTAGTTTGGAGGAAGAGGCGGTGGTCGCACAGAGCCACCAGCACAGCAGAAGAGGGAGCAGGGTGCGGAGCGTCCGTCCCCTAGATAGTACGTCTGCTACTGCCCAACGCAGCAAGGGACTGAGCACACCAAAGCCAGGTCCAAGGAGTTCCCTAGCGTGGCAGTTCTTCACACAATGTGCTGATGACAAGACACGAGTGGTTTGCACGCTGTGCAATCAGAGCCTGAAGCGAGGCATAAACGTTCTCAACCTGAGCACAACCTGCATGACCAGGCATCTAAGTGCAAAGCACGAGCTGCAGTGGAGTAGACACCTCAAAAACCAAGAAAGGTCTCTGGCTCCTCCTGCTTCCTCTTCTGCTGCAGTCTCGGCCTCTTCATCCACCTCTGTAGTGACAGTGGCACCTGCCACCCCACAAAGAGAGGATCTGCCAGCAACACTACCACCTGGGTCACCAACCATCTCCACAATGTCCCATGGAAGCATCAGCTCTCTATCTCCCAAACATTGGAGCGGAAGAGGAAGTACCCCCCTAGCCACCCGCGATCCCTGGCCCTGAATGCCAGCATTTCAAAACTCCTGGCCTTTGAAATGCTGTCATTCCGTCTGGTGGAGACGCAGAGTTTTAAAAGGCTGATGGCATTGGCTGTCCCACAGTACGTCGTGCCCAGCCGCCACTACTTTTCCAGGCGAGCCATTCCTTCCCTGCACAACCAAGTGGGGGACAAAATCAGGTGTGCACTGCGCAACGCCATCTGTGGCAAGGTCCACCTAACTACGGATGCGTGGACCAGTAAGCACGGTCAGGGACGTTATATCTCCCTAACAGCACACTGGGTAAATGCAGTGGCGGCTGGGCCTGAGGCAGATAGCAGTTTGGCGCATGTCCTTCCACCACCAAGGATTGCAGGGCGCTTCAGTTTGCCTCCTGTTGCTAACTCCTCCTACTCCGCTTCCTCATCCTCTACCGCCTCCTCATCCGGTCAGCGTAACACCTTCACCACCAACTTCAGCACAGCCAGGGGTAAACGACAGCAGGCAGTTTTAAAACTTTCCTGTTTGGGGGTAAAACCCCACACCGCGCAGGAGTTGTGGAGGGACATGGAACAACAGACCAACGAGTGGTTGCTGTCAGTGAGCCTCAAGCCCGGCCTGGTGGTGTGCGATAATGGGCGAAATCTCGTAGCAGCTCTGGGCCTAGCCGGTTTGACGCACATCCCTTGCCTGGCGCATGTGCTGAACTTGGTGGTCCAGAGGTTCCTTAAAAATTACCCCAATATGCCAGAGCTGCTGCAGAAAGTGCGGGCTGTCTGTGCGCACTTTCGGCGTTCTCACCCTGCTGCTGCTCGCCTGTCAGCTCACCGCCTCATATGTGACGTGCCCACAAGGTGGAACTCCACCTTGCACATGCTGGCCAGACTGTGCGAGCAGCAGCAGGCGATAGTGGAGTTTCAGCTGCAGCAATCACGCGTGAGTCGCTCTGCGGAACAGCACCACTTCACCACCAATAACTGGGCCTCCATGCGAGACCTGTGTGCCTTGTTGCGCTGTTTCGAGTACTCCACCAACATGGCCAGTGCCAATGACGCCATTCTCAGCGTTACTATCCCAGTTATATGCCTCCTTGAAAAAACGCTTCGGGCGATGATGGAAGAGGATGTGGCACAAGAGGATGAGGAGGAGGAGGAGGAAGCGGGATCATTTCAAAGGCTTTCAGGGCAGTCTTTCACAAGTGGCTCCGAGGATGGGTTCCTGCACCAACAAACGCCAGGTACACAATTGTCCAGCAGAAAGGGCACAGTTCTGGAGGATGACGAGGTGGAGGAGGAGATGGAGGAGGAGGAGGAGGAGGAGGAGGAAGAGGAGGAGCCATGTTCACAGCAGGGTGGCACCCAGACCAGCTCGTGGCCATCACTGGTGCGTGGCTGGGGGGATACAGAGGACACAGACGATACACCTCCCACAGTGGACAGCTTTTCTTTGCCTCTGGGCAGCCTGGCACACATGAGCGATTACATGCTGCAGTGTTTCCGCAATGACCGCCGAGTTGCCCACATTTTAACTGGTGCTGATTACTGGGTGGCCACCCTGCTGGATCCCCGTTACAAGGACAACGTACCGTCCTTAATTCCCTCACTGGAGCGGGATCGTAAGATGCGCGACTGCTAGCGCATGCTGGTAGACGCGCTGCTGGTGGCATTCCCACCTGACAGCGGGCGTACGGTGGAAGCACAAGGCGAAGGCAGAGGAGGAAGAAGAGGTCGCCAACACAGCTGGGGCACCGGCAGCACCTCAGAAGGCAGGGTTAGCATGGCCGAAATGTGGAAAAGCTTTGTCAGCACGCCACAACAACCAGCACCACCAGCTGAGATGGAACGTCTTAGCAGGAGGCAGCATTTCACCAACATAATTGAGCAGTATGTGTCCACAGGCCTACACGTACTGGATGACGGGTCTGCCCCCTTTAACTTCTGGGTCTCCAAATTGGGCGCATGGCCTGAGCTTGCCCTTTATGCCTTGGAGGTGCTGGCCTGCCCTGCAGCCAGTCTATTATCTGAACGTGTATTTAGCACGGCAGGGGGGCGTTATCACAGACAAGCGCAGCCGCCTGTCCAGAGCCAATGTGGACAAGCTCACGTTCATTAAAATGAACCAGGCATGGATCCCACAGGACTTGTCCGTACCTTCTGCAGAATAGACATGTATACCGGTGTTGTGACAAAAACTGTCCGGCCATCGGATTGTGTCCGGCCCGTACTGCGAAGGCGCAGTGCTTGCGCAGTACAGAGGACAAGGAGATTCACAAAATCTCCGAAGATGAACGGCGCCTGCACCGTGAGTGCAGGTTCAAGCCCCACCATCCAAGTGGACATCCGGTAGCACATAGTAACAGGGCCCCTCACGGGCTCGCTTCGATCGCCACGCTTCGGGCACGGCCTCACTTGGCTCGGCTTGAACCACGGATGGTGTGGCCTTCACCTGAACTCACCACGCAGGCGCCGTTCGTCTTGGGAGATTTTCGAAATCCCCTTGTCCTACATACTGAGCAAGCGCAGTACAGGGTGGACACTATTCGACGGGGGACAGAATTTGACACATCACCGGCCTTACCCAGCCATTGTTGTATTTTTGAACCAGTGTTGGCTACCTCGTCCTCCTCCACCGCCGCTTCCACCTACACAGCCACATCCACCGCCACCTCAACCTCCTACTCCATATGGACCTCGTCCTCCTAGGTCAAGATTATAATTTTTATTTTATTTTTTTGTAGCGCACAGATCCTTTCCCCCTTACCTGCCTTTATGTTGTTGGCTCCTCGCAGGAGGGAGAAAGGCACACCGCACTACCAGCCCGTACCCTCCTATATAAAGAGGTTGAGCGGTGTACTTGAAGGGACGTGTCCACAGCCGGAGTCAAAACTCCTCCAGAGGATGATTCTCACCTCTACTGTAGGTAGAGGCAAGTCCTTTAATTCCCAGTAAATTCAATGTCCACACCAGCTGAAACTACAACTCTTATTCTCTCATGGCAAAATAAACTCTACTCGGATAGAAAAGGTTGGAGCAAAGAAACAGGACAGCTTAAGGTGTGGAGGAGGTCCAGGCACAAACGTAGCACATTTACTTCACTTGTTAGGTTTCTCAAACAGTTTTAGGTGCACAGTCTCTGCCACAGACCTTGAGGTTGGTCTCTGCCACAGACCGGGTGTACAAGGCCCCTGCCACGGACCTGGAGAACTTTGGTCTCTGCCACAGACCAGGGTGTATAAGGCCCCTGCCACGGGCCGGGTGAATAAGGCCTCTGATACAGTCAAGATGACCTTGAGCTTCTCCTTCTACGAACCTAGCCCATATCAAGGGGAAGACATCTCTCCAGGGAGTCAACAGACCCTTCCTTCACCGTGAATCCCGCATCGGTCCATCAGAATGATCCTCCCTTCCCTGGAACAGGGTCCCCTACACGAGGCGTCACCCTAAGACTCCTTGACCTTTAGCGGACTCCAGACGAAGGCTCTGGACTACAGGCTTTACTCCCGCCCCTAGGCCTCCATACCCAGGGCAGCAGGAACTCCAGGATAGTACCTCGCCCCAGGCTAAAGGTGCCCGAGATGGAACAGGAACACATGCACCCAGGCCGAAGGCACCTGGGCGCGGACCCCACTGGACATCAGCCCCCAGGCCAAAGGTCTGCCCCTTTTATATGCTCTCCCGGCATGCACAGCAGGTTCCCCGCCCCGCTGTACTACTGCCAAGAGGGGACACAAAAGGCACAGCACTGTATCGGCGGTTCAACCCTAGCCTACCATGGCAGCGCCACCTGTAGGCCGCAGGGAACTGCACACCAATACTGTCCCCCGAGGACAAAATGGTCCATGAATCCTACAGAATTAGGGTGTTTGAACCTATTTACCACTCAAACACTTCCCGTAAATTTAGCACCCCGCTACATTTTTATTTCAAAGTATTTTATTTTCCCACTAGCTTGTCCATTAAATTGAATAATTTATTCCAGAAAGGGCATATTCTGGGGCATTCCCACCATATGTGTGGCATCGTGCCGTTGAGTTTCTGAGGTTCTTAATGACTTCCTGTACCTCTTCTGCTGAAAAGGGGGCCTCCAGCATATTTTTTTATTTTTTTTATTTTTTTTATGTTATTTTAAGTTATTTCCCTATCCACATTTGTTTGCAGAGCACTTGCCATGCTCTTAACAACATTTTGCTGCCATTTGCAGCCCTCTAGCCCTTTCCATTACTTTTTTAGAGCCTTTTTAGTCCTTAGAAGTCCGGGTCCCCATTTTTTCCGAAGTTCGGCCGAACCCGTCGAACCCGAACATCCAGGTGTCCGCTCAACTCTACTCATCAATCATTCACCACTCTCCCAGTAGAGTGAGTATTGCTCACCCGGTTAGTCCCCTCTCACATGGCCTAGCAGCCGGGATGATGCACAAACCAGTTACAAGATAGCCTCTGCCACAGACTGCTTAAGATGGAGTCGGTCTCTGCCACAGACCTTCTTTTAGAGGTGGTTAAATGGATAGTCCAGGAATCCTCTGCCACAGGATTTTAAAGTCCCAAACTTCCAGCCGTGCAGTAAGAGAGCCTTTAAGCCGATCCGGCGAACTGCAGGGCTTTTAGTAGATTGGATCCCCCCTCAACAAGGTCACCAGGCCTCACCTGAGACATCAGCGCTTTGCCAGTCTCCTCCAGGGCAGGTCCTCCCCCAGTTTCCTTTATCAAGGCAGCTTCCTCCCTTTTTTGGATGGACAGCTTGGGATCCCCTCTTGGGATGTAGGCCCCAGCCAGAATAGCCGGGCCTACTCGATAGTGATGCAGCCTCGGGCCAACGTGGCCCTGAGACCAGAATCACACACACATACCTCGCGCCAGGAGGGCCACGAGGTGAAGGACCCCGAACAAAGGCGTCTGCCCCTTAAGTATCCGCTCCCAGCAGACACAGCGGGTCGACCACTCCCACTGCACCGCTGTCGAGAAGGGTCACTCAATGCACCATGGTTTGCCTGCGTTCCAACAGGTGCCTGAGGTGGTAACGCCACCTACAGGCAATAAGGGGAACTGCTATCAAGCAAACCACAACCATAACAGAGGCAAATTTGTACAAATCTACAGTCTGAGCCCAACTATTGGCTCAGACACCCTTAAATTTGAAATAGTGTCCCCACCATTGGGTTAGGGCGCTACACTACTAATAGCCAGACTTCCATGGATCTTTGCAATATAGGCTAGAAAATTATAAATGCAGAATTTAGCCCTTTTTTTGGCTAATGCCACTGAAATGTGTGCACAGCTTACAGCATCAGAGAGAAACACAGAAACCCATTGATGACATCACTAGGTCTAAAATAAAATATGCAATAAAAACAGAAAGGTTTTATGTAACAATATAATTAGCATGTTGATGCAGGGGGGAGAGGGAGGAACCAGGAAAGCTATTTAATCAGATTTAACTTCAGCATGAATGTATACTGTAGATACTAACTCAGGCTCTCTGATCACAGTTTCATAACGCTTTTCCTTTAGCTGAAATCTTTCTTTTGGTTATGCCCATGGTCCTTTTAATGGGTGCTCCTAGGACTTTGTTGGGAGATCATAATTGCTTACCAGGGGGTGCAAGATGGAATTCTGGAGTGCAAGAGGACCAAGATGTGGCAGGCAGAAAGTGACAAAATCAGCAACTGCAGGTAGATCATGATCAGAAATTACAGGTGAAATAGAAAAGGAGTAAGAGGTGGGGATTAGCTCCAGAAGGCTTGGAGGATAACTGAGAACCTCAGCCAACGACTTGATGCCATCCACAGATAACCACTGACTGCTATTGTGAGACTTCATAACAAGACCCACTCACTATAATATCATCATTAACAAGATATTTGTCAGTTAGCACCTATCAATTACAAAAAGCTTGAATAATCACTATAATGCAATAGCTTTGGATATATTTTCAGTTAGCTCCTATCATATACCGTAGCTAGTGCTTGAAGCAATCCCTGATCACAAGGCAGCTCCTGCATACAATATTGACTTTTCAGTGCCACCACTGAAATCCATTATCTCAAGTCAAGCCTCTTCCAACTGTGGCTGGTAAGACTTATTCAATTCTCTGTACATTTTCCTATTATGACAAGAAGGCAGAAAATGTGATCAATATGCAACCTGTCCGTTCAGACTAAAAAAGAGGAGACAAAAGAAAGGGATAGAGAAGGATAGATCTTGATCCTTTAAACACCAGTCCCAAAGCAAGAGCTGGTGAGTTCATGCTTATGTTCTGTATTGCTTAGGAACCATTGAGTTTTTTCCCTATAAATTTGATAATAAGCCCCAAAATGATGATAAATCCCATCACTTTCAACAGAATCAGACCCTGACTCATGCAAAGTCCTTACCTTGACTCATAAACGGATGGATTGCTGCTATTGTGCTAGTTCTATCAGTGCTGGTATTTTGATCATTCGGTAAAAAACATCAGTCTTGAAAATGTAACCCAGGATTCAGAGTAAGCTCTCCTCTTAACCAAAAGAAGCAATATGTACAGTAAGTTGCACTTTCCTAAGTTTCTCCAGAACTATCTGCACATACCAGATATTAAACAGTCTTAAAAGTGACATCTTCACAAAAAACAGTCTTCGATCAAACGGAAAATTGATCAAACTAAATTTCATTAACCTTAAGCTAGAAAAATGGCATCTACTTTAACACTCATCCACCTCTACCTTTTCTAAATATCATAAAAATGTGAAAGATGGCTTTGTCATTGAGTGTCCTGATGTGGCGTAAAAACAATTCTGAGTGCGGTGATACACATAATAAGAAGAATTCTATGAGGCTGCAAAACAACAGGGACAAACCAGGTTTCAGACATTCCACTCATATTTCTTCCTGTTCGCTGTACGTTACAGAACAAAACAAACCCTGCCATTCAGTAAGTAACAATAATTCCATTATGGTAGGACAAAGATGTCAAGGAAGCCAGGAATGTAATAGTTTATATTAATGTTCAGCTGCTATTTAAGGGGACCTGTCATCCATTAGTCAATGAAGGCTTCAGGCTGAACTAATGTTTAGCCTATCAATTGTCTATAAACACAACTATAGCCTGGCTAATCAGGCTCATTCGAAGTAGAGAAATGCACCTCCAAAATGATGAACCTTAAAGCCAGGGACCAAAGAAATAAAATGTCACATAGAGTTTATTAAATGTGGGGGGCCATAGAGGTTGGGACTTTCCAGAGGTATGGGTCAACTTATCACCTCACATCCCTAAATTCATGTATTGTAAAAAGGGGGGGGGGGGAGAAGGGGGAAGGAGCGGGGCTTTGTGTGAAGCATGTGCGGGAAAGATTTTATAAATTGGTTGGGGGAAATGAATATGGCTAGAATACATTTAAAAGTTGATAATTTATTACTTTCAAATAATGCACCGTCCATGACTACAGTATATTGCAATATTAAAGGATACATAGTATATGTTTTTTTACAACTTTGTTGGAAAATAATAATAAGCCAAGGACCCAGGTATACAGACAAAAAATGCACTGAATGAATTGTAAAGATACATAATTGTTGAGGCATGAAGCTGTTGGCTCTACGCGTTTCACGACTTTGGTCGCTCTTCAGGAGCACGCATGCAATTTATTTCTGTAAGAACATAAACATATTTTGGGGTTAAACCGGGGCACCGAACAAACAAAGGACCATGAACTAGTCAGGGTCGATGGTACTTACCAGGTAGCCCTATGTTAGTAGTGTGGAAGTGAGGCCCAAGCAGACTCTCACATGGGGCTGTGGCAGGGAAGTACGAGACAGCCTGCCCCCACAGAGGATGCATCCCAGTTGGACAGGCATCGGACATGGGTGAATGTGTGGACTATGGCGAGTGAGTAGTGATGGCTGTTGAAATGAGAGGCATAAAAACATAATTGTGTAAAAAATTAGGAAAAGGGGGGATGTATGTGTGCAGGGAGGAGAAATAGAAAAAAACACTAGCAATCCAATTCAAATGAAACCAGATAGGAATATGTATGAGATAGCTGAATGGGGAAAGGAAGATACCTGTGGTGTCTGAGTGTGCTGCCTTGTGGATCCGTGAGTAGATAGAAGTCAAATGCCTGCCGACCAAAGATGACGCCCCTTATGTAGGCGCCGCCGCCAGGGATTCCCGCCAACGTCACGCACGCGAGAGGGTGGGGAAAGAGGGCATCTACACCAATGCGGAAGAGCCGCCTGGTAGTAGGATGCCAAAATGTCTCCCCACAGTAACTCGTAGCTGTCAACCAAATCACCGCACCGAGTGGGAGCTCAGTGTGCTGCAAGGGACGGCATGACGTTGACCCGCAATACCCGCCCACACCTCCCTGCTACTAGGTAGCGTGGGACGGGGGGCGTGGTAAAAGCGCGTCGCAACCCCCAGATTGGAGCACGGCCCGCAGGGGGCCGGAAGGGCAAACCAACCACAACCAGGGTAACAATGGGGACCTGTATAGAAGTTTGCAATGATCCGGAAAAACCCCAAATGGATAGCCAAGATGGATAGTATACAAATGTCACATTATACATTAAAAACAAATAACTGGAACACAAAAACAAAATGGATGGATAGACACATAGAGTTTGTTTTGTTGCTCATCATTTTCATATATTCACCTTTACTATCCTGGTATAGCAGTTATATAGGGTGCATACTGTACATATTGCTACACAGTCCAATAGGCAGAGGTAGAGGTTCTTACTCATTCAAATGTTCTCACTGTACTTTTGGCTCCTACATTCTTCTATCTCCTTTGGGCTACAATGCTCCCTTCTGCCCATGTTTGCAGGTTCATTTATTATACACTGTTTCTTCCACAGAAATTGTCTGGGATGTCAGGGTCACCTGTGGCCAGGTGACAGATGCACACCGTAGGGGGACAGGAGTGCACCGCGAGGTAGTGAACCCTATGGCTGGCTTCTGTGGGTAGGAAACTGGGTGGTTGTGGAAAGCGGGACCAGAGGAGCACAACCGGGATCCCAACGGAAGCGAGAGCCAAGATTCCCCAGGGCGCGGAGTCTAAGACCCAGCTGGTCTTCTCCAGGGCCTCTAGTGGTGAGGATGTTACGCTGCAGGCTGGGACCAGGTCGTGGCCCCTGGAGTTTCCTAGCTCACGCCCCGTAGGATAAGGGGAAGCAGCGGCACACGATAGAGAGAACCGAATAACAAGCCGAAGGTCAGGGGCCACAAGCAGACAAGGATGGTCGGGGACAAGCCAATAACGTAACAGAGAGACAGACGTAGCACACGGCAGGCAGGAACCCAAACACACAATGCCTAACAAACACGTTGATCAGCAAAGCAGGCTTGCAGTGCACAGGTTAATATAGTGTTCAGTGATAGGGCCTGGGGTGGAGTCAGGCTGGGAGGAGATTATAAAGGAAGCCAGGTGAAGGAGGTCTGGTCTCTAGATGAACACATGAGGAGGAAGGTAAGATGGCAGACAGACATTAATGCATATCCATGACAGTACCCTCCCTCTTACGAGGCCTCCCCCTTCCCCGCCTGGGCCCAGGTTTAGAGGGAAACTTCAGATGAAACTCCTTTAACAGACGAGGTGCAAAGACCTCAGATGCAGTGATCCAAGACCTCTCCTCAGGACCAAACCCTTTCCAATGAACGAGGTACTGAAGAACGCCTTTACAGAGTCGGGAGTCCAGAATTTGACTGATCTCGTACTCCTGATTATCCTCCGAGACAGGCGCCACGGTAGGAAGAGGACGAGAGAATTTATTGAGGACTAAAGGCTTTAGAAGAGCAACATGAAAGGAGTTAGTGATTTTAAGGCTCTTAGGAATCTGGAGTTTGAAACAAACCGGATTCAGTTTAGCAGTTACCGTGTATGGACCGATGAATCGTGGAGCAAACTTCAGAGAAGGAACTCGGAGCTTGATGTTCCTGGTAGAGAGCCAGACTTTGTCCCCTGGCTGAAGAGAAGGCGGTTTACGCCTGCGGCGGTCTGCAAAGCCTTTGAATTTTTCAGCAGCTGCCCGGAGGGAATCATGAACGTGACCCCAAACGGAATTGAGAGACTCCTGAACCGAAGCCAAAGCTGGAATGTCTGGAGAACAGATCATAGGAAGAGGAAGTTGAGGGTGTTTTCCATAAACTGTGAAAAAGGGTGTCTTCTGCGAACTGGTATTCACATGATTGTTATGGGAGAATTCTGCCCACGGGAGTAGAGAGGACCAATCGTCATGGTGAGAAGACACAAAGGTGCGAAGAAAGACCTCTAACTCCTGATTAACCCTCTCAGTCTGTCCATTGGATTGGGGATGGTAAGAAGAAGAAAAATCCAAGACAATATTGAGGGATTTGCAAAAGGCTCTCCAAAAACGAGACGTGAATTGGACTCCCCTGTCGGAAACAATATGAGAAGGGACCCCATGTAGGCGGAGAATTTCTCGAATGAAAATGGGAACCAAGGCAGGGGCAGAAGGAAGACCAGGAAGAGGAACAAAATGAGCCATCTTGGAGAATCGATCGATTACCACCCAAATGACTGTATTATTCTCAGACAGTGGGAGATCGGTGATAAAATCCATGGCAATATGGGCCCAGGGTTCCTTAGGAATAGGCAAGGGCATGAGGAGACCAGCAGGAGCTTGTGTGGAGGATTTGGACTGAGCACAGACATGACAAGCTTTAACGTAGTCTTTGACGTCTGAGCGGAGATTAGGCCACCAGTAGTGACGACTGATGAGTAGGAAGGATCGGAGGAATCCAGAATGCCCTGCCACCTTGGAATCATGTCCCCAACGAAGGATCTTAGCTCTTAGCTCAGTGGGGACAAAGGTCTTACCAGGCGGAATTTTAGACTTCAGGGTGGTAGAGTGGGCAACAATGCATGAGGTGGGAATGATCGGCTCAGGTTCAGGGGCGGACTCCTCGTCCAAAGTGTCAAATGACCTAGAGAGCGCATCAGCCCGACCGTTGCAGGAACCAGGTTTGTAGGTAATCGTGAAATTAAAACGGGCAAAGAAGAGACTCCACCTGGCCTGTCTAGGATTCAGACGTTTAGCATTCTGTAGATACTGTAAATTCTTGTGATCGGTAAAGATCGTTATGGAGTGAGGGGAACCCTCCAAGAGATGACGCCACTCCTCTAACGCCAATTTAATAGCGAGAAGTTCCCGATCACCGATGGCATAATTCCTCTCTGCCTGAGAATTTTTTTTGGAGAAGAACGCACATGGTTGGCGTCTCTTCTCAAAGATTTGAAGAAGCACAGCTCCCACCCCCATTGAGGAAGCGTCCACTTCAATAAAAAATGCATTCCCAGGATTTGGTCTCCTCAAGAGGGGGCCAGAAACAAAGGCCTGTTTCAGGTTGTGAAATGCAGAGACAGCTTCGGGAGGCCAGTCTCTGGCATTCACACCCTTCTTGGTCAAAGCGATAATAGGCGCGGCAATGGAAGAGTAATTCCTTATGAACTGCCTATAGTAATTAGTGAAGCCAAGAAAGCGCTGTGTGGCCTTGAGGCTAGCAGGAAGAGGCCAGTTGGTGATAGCCAAGACCTTCCCAGGGTCCATACGAAGCCCCGAACATGAGACAAAGCACCCCAAAAACAGGACCTCAGAACATTCAAAGGAACATTTCTCCAGCTTGGCATAGAGATTGTTCTCTCTAAGACGTTGAAGTACAGTGCGGACATGGTTTCTGTGGACGAGCAGATTTTCAGAAAAGATCAGAATGTCATCCAGATAGATGACAACAAACTGGTACAGCAGATCTCTGAAGATTTCATTGACAAAGTTTTGAAACACGGCTGGAGCATTACACAGACCAAAAGGCATCACCAGATATTCGTAATGCCCGTCTCTAGTGTTAAATGCAGTCTTCCATTCGTCACCCTCCCGTATTCGAATGAGATTGTACGCGCCTCTGAGATCCAACTTGGTGAAAATGGAGGCACCCTTCAACCTATCGAATAGCTCAGATATTAAGGGTAAGGGGTATCGATTTTTAATAGTAACCGCATTTAAACCCCGATAATCGATGCAGGGTCTTAAGGTACCATCCTTTTTGGCAACAAAAAAGAACCCTGCCCCTGCAGGCGATGAGGATTTCCGGATGAACCCTCTCTCCAGATTCTCTGCTACATACTCCGACATGGCCTGGGTCTCTGGGATGGACAGAGGGTAGGTACGACCCCTGGGTAGAGTTGCTCCGGGGACAAGATCAATAGCACAGTCAAAAGACCTGTGGGGAGGAAGCACCTCAGCTGATTTTTTACAGAACACATCCCGGTAATCGCTGTATGCGGCGGGAAGATCAGAAGAAACAGAAGTGGCAGCAACCGGAAGACTCTCCTTGGGGGTCACCTTGAGAAGACACGACGAGAAACATGAGGAACCCCAGGCCAGGATCTGCCCAGAGACCCAGTCCACATGTGGAGAGTGGAGCTGTAGCCAAGGGAGGCCCAATACAACTGGGGTAGAGGCCTTGGGTAGAATAAGAAAGGATATCCACTCCTGGTGGAGAATCCCTACCGACATCCTAATGGGTAGCGTCTGGAAGCGAATAGGGCCCCCTGGGAGAACAGTGCCATCAATTGCCGAGACTACCAATGGGGTAGTGAGAGGTGAAAGGGTAAGCTTCATAGAAGAAGCAGTTCTCCAATCCATGAAATTGCCGGCAGCCCCGGAATCCAGGTATGCAAGGGTTGACTGAGGAGAAGTGCCTACATGAAGGGACACCGGCAAGAGCAGGCGAGAAGGTGATGTTTCTGGGTCCAATACTCCACCTTCCAAATGTATTAGACCCGAGCGTTTCCCGGACGAAGCGAGCAGGAGTCACGAAAATGACCCTTGCCCCCACAATAGAGGCACAAGCCCAGAGTTCTGCGCCTAGCACGTTCTTCGGGGGTTAGTCTGGTCCGGCCCAGCTGCATAGGTTCTTCAGCAGGTAGAGGATGCTCCACGGAATGAAGGGAGGGGAGCTCAGACTGGCTAGGACCCAGAGAGTGCTGGCGTCTTTTTTCTAAGGACCTCTCTTGAAAACGAATGTCGATCTGGTTGCATAATGAAATTACATCGTCCAGACCGACGGGAATGGCTCTTCCCGCTAATTCGTCTTTCACTCGGTCAGAGAGGCCATGTAAAAAGGTAGCGACCAGGGCCTCATTATTCCAGCTCAATTCAGCTGTGTGGATACGGAACTGAAGAGCATATTGCCCCACTGAACTAGATTCTTGGCGAAGACGTAAGACAGCACTAGCCGCTGAAGAAGCCCGAGCCGGCTCTTCGAAGATATTACGAAAGAGCTTCAAGAATTCGGACAGACTGGAAACCACCGGATCGTTCCTCTCCCACAGGGGGGCAGCCCAGGCCAAAGCTTCACCGGAGAGGAGGGAAATGATATAGGCTACCTTAGCCCGGTCAGATAGGAAGCTTTGAGGCTGAAGCTCAAAATGAATAGTGCATTGGCTGAGAAACCCCCTGCAGGCCTTGGAGTCCCCAGAGAAACGGAACGGAGCTGGCAATCTTAGTGAGTGTGAGGCTGCGACTGGTGCGATAGGTACAGCCGCTGGTTGTACTTGGGGTTGCGGATTCGGGGTTCCCAAGGAGACCTGAAGCTGCTCGAATCGAGAAGCCAGATCCTGGAGGAATCGCATCACCTGGGTCTGATTTGATTCCTGGGTCTCAAGTCTGCGAACTATGCCCTGCAATGGATCATCCGCGGGAAGCGGGATGTCAGCCGGGTTCATGGCTGATCAAACTGTCAGGGTCACCTGTGGCCAGGTGACAGATGCACACCGTAGGGGGACAGGAGTGCACCGCGAGGTAGTGAACCCTATGGCTGGCTTCTGTGGGTAGGAAACTGGGTGGTTGTGGAAAGCGGGACCAGAGGAGCACAACCGGGATCCCAACGGAAGCGAGAGCCAAGATTCCCCAGGGCGCGGAGTCTAAGACCCAGCTGGTCTTCTCCAGGGCCTCTAGTGGTGAGGATGTTACGCTGCAGGCTGGGACCAGGTCGCGGCCCCTGGAGTTTCCTAGCTCACGCCCCGTAGGATAAGGGGAAGCAGCGGCACACGATAGAGAGAACCGAATAACAAGCCGAAGGTCAGGGGCCACAAGCAGACAAGGATGGTCGGGGACAAGCCAATAACGTAACAGAGAGACAGACGTAGCACACGGCAGGCAGGAACCCAAACACACAATGCCTAACAAACACGTTGATCAGCAAAGCAGGCTTGCAGTGCACAGGTTAATATAGTGTTCAGTGATAGGGCCTGGGGTGGAGTCAGGCTGGGAGGAGATTATAAAGGAAGCCAGGTGAAGGAGGTCTGGTCTCTAGATGAACACATGAGGAGGAAGGTAAGATGGCAGACAGACATTAATGCATATCCATGACATGGGAACTTTACACAGTAATTACTAATATTATCACTGCTCATTGGGCTCACATCTATATAGAAGTTTTCTACACTGACGTTTTGGCTGCCATGCTGCCGTGGATTATACTGCCTCAGCTCTGGGGGGTGGCTTTGCCATATAGCCTTCAGCTGCCAACACTGTCTGTTGTACATTTAATCTACCTCCAGGTAAGAGTGGATGGGAATCGTTTGTTCCCCCTCTTCTGTTTATCCCCCTCTGTCCCAACCATGAGAGTACCTTGCACTTACTCCTATTTTTTATTTATTTTTTATTATAGATACTTCTATTTTTAATTGCTCCTGATGATTGGGAATACCCATGAAACGCGTAGAGCAACTGAACTACTGTTACATGCTACATCATTGCAAATATATGTCTGAGATTCATCTGTCCATCATGTTAAATGGCAATCTATGGCTATTTTCATTATCAATTTACAATTCATAAACTATGTTGGAATATATGTATATATCATGGGATATCAAGCTGTTATCAAATGTCATTGATTATTATATTGATTATTGTATTCATTATCATTACATGATTGTTATACCAGGAATCAATAAACATTATTGCATTTTATAGCTTTAGTAGTGTGCTTCATTCAAAGTCCCACCAATTCACCCCTTTTTTCAAATACATTAGGGATGAAGGCACATGAATCTACCCCTCATTGCCTCATCTACAGTCCCACCCCTGTTTCCCCCGTTCTATGCAATAGGCACTACAGTTTGGCCATGCCGTCCAGTGTGCACTAACTGACCTGGTCAGATACACCCTTCTTATTCTCTACAACAGTGTTTCTCAACTCCAGTCCTCAAGGCGCCCCAACAGGTCATGTTTTCAGTCCTTCCATTATTTTGCACAGGTGATTTGATCAGTTTCACTGCCTTAGTAATTACCACAGCTGTTTCATCTGAGGGAAATCCTGAAAACATGACCTGTTGGGGCGCCTTGAGGACTGGAGTTGAGAAACACTGCTCTACAATACCAGTGTATATAAAGATGCCTCTTATAAGGAGTCTGGCCACTATCCTAATCTGAATTTACACAAAGGGGTCTGTGTATGAAATATTTGAAGTGCACGGGCAAAATAAATGATCATCATGAATAATGTGATTACTTCCTATGATCATCAACCCCATCTAGTGGCCATAACGTATTTGTTTTGTTGAGGTATTTCTGAAAAATAATGCGTTATGGTCACTAGCTGGAGCTGACAATCATAGAAGATAATCATAATTTCAAACAATGTTTTTATATTAAAATTCGTTCTACCTGTGCAAATGCCCAAGACATCCCAGCAGCATTTTTTTAATACATAGACCCCATAAGATAATAAGGAATTTTAAGGCATTTCAAGTGAAAATCAGGTAATAATCATAATATATGGCAGAAAATAAAAGTGTCAGTCTTCAATTGGACTTTAAGTTTATCTCAGAAAAAAAGGGATATAGATTTTTGTTTATGATGTTTTCAGGTTGTAGCTTTTGGGCTTTGCCAACTAATATAACAAAACTTTCATATAAAAATAGTTTAAATTATGTTAAGAAAGAGGAGTTTTGAACTCAAGCAGAACATTGACAAACAAGTTATGATATACGATTTTCTAAATGAAGAAATAGAATAATATGGCACAAGAGTTGAGAACAACTATAGCTACAATTACTTTGCCCATTTATGACAAATTCACAAATCTTGACAGCCATCCCCTTCCTGCTGATATCTTCACCATGCTCCCCTGTCACCCTATTCAATTATTGTTGATTTGAGTCATAAGCCCTATGTAAGCTCCGTCTTAGTCTTTGTGAGGGCTTACACAGGGCTAATAACCTGCCCACTACTCACAGTGCTCAAGCTTTTTGATTGGATTCTTAGGTTTAAGCAATGCATCCCAAAAAGAAGGGGAATGGGTCACATGCTCCCCCGCTCTGGTAGGTGATTGGGGTGAGCAGCAGAGTGGGAAAAAACTAAGTATCAATGAAAGGAAAAGAGGGCTGTCAAGGGAACCCATCGCTTTACCCTACATGGTCAACATGACAGGTGTATATGGACAGGGTGACAGGGTCTGTGTAAAGCTTACCCCCTCCTTATAGTTACCTCTCCAGCACTCCCCAATGCTCATTCTTCCATGGCTGTAGTTGTTCAATACCCAGATGTTTTAGGAAAAAGGGGAGCATGTGACCTTCTCCCATGATGTAGTGTTTGGGCCTAATAGGTAATTCTTAGTCATTGTCACAAGATAGAGAGGGAAACACCACCACTTCTTCTAAGAAGGAGAGGTGAATATAAGATGGTCAAGGGGTGCTCCTATCATGTTGCTCTGAATGGACAGAGGTCTCTTTAAGATATTTGAGGATTTAATAATTCAAATTAATGAATATCAACACACTTGTCAGTCCCTATTGCTCACCAGCTGGCAATACTTACTAAATTCCTGTGTATGTCTATCATGCATGGGGTGCACTTAAAAAAAAAAAAACAGTCACCAACTTAAAAAAAATGCAAATAAAAGCACAGAAAAAACACAGTATTTTTAGAGTATACTCACAGCATTTCTTTTCCCTTAATTTTATTCTCCTGCAATGCACCTTTAAACTTGTTAGGGAACTCAACCACACCAGCAAGAGTTGATTCCCATAGCACAGCCATAGTTGCCCCTTCTCCTTGCCACATCATAGTCCTCTCCTTTTCTTCTTTTAACTACTGTCTGTGTCAGCCAAGCACCTCCGCCGTTCACCCTCATCTCCCTTTAGAATCTTTGTAACTGTCACTGGACTTTTGAATATCTACACAAGACTTTTACAAGTAAATAACCCATTGGAGCCAGCTCCTGACAGCCCTTTAAAGGGGGTTTTCATGCCAGGAGGTGGGGAGGGGCTTAAGATCATGTGGCCGCCATGATTGGCTGCGATTGGGAGTTTTCCAGTCAGCTGCCGGTAACTGTGTCAGGAGCTCTCGGCACAGCACTGTTTGCACTAATGCACGCAAATATGCGGCCGCTCGGTACCAAGGCTCGGCAGCCAAGAGGCTGCATATTTGCATGCGCCTGGAGCTAAGGAGATAACATTCATAAAATACATTAAATGCATATAAACTTATGGGGAGATTTTTGTTTTATGAATAGTCTGGAAACAGGGTCTCTTTGGGCAAATTCCATCGTATCATAATTTGTACAGAATGCATTTTATTGCTCTTTTAGCAATTGCTGTACTGTATTTTCTTCTGTAGACCAAATCTTCATGCTAAAAGGTTTCTTTCTCAAAAATCGATAAACATGCATGGTGACATTCCAATAACACCATTTTATACAGTGCAAATGTGCTAATGTAACACTTACCTACTGTAAGAATGTATGTATTTTACATCTACATAATATTATTGCTTTTTTTTTGGCCTGTAATCCCCTGGGAATTCAGAGCAATATTGGTGTAATTTTGCCTCAAGCTGTGCATGTTTACAAGGTGAATTTGCATTTACTTTACTGGTGTCATTAGGAATACATCCCAGCGACAGAGCCACAGGGATGTATGGAAAGCAAAATGGTGAGCTTAATAGGCACTGTGAAGAGGCGAAATAACAGAAACGAGCTGGAGAACTGAACTTTGCCTCACATGCAGTCTGATTTCACACATACAATAATTTGTCGCTTTTTTATTTTTTTATTTTTTTTATGCATGATAAAATTCCTTAAACTGAAATACCAGAACCAGAACACCATTGTTTTCTCTACAGCCACCCTTTAATCTATAGGATGTTGTTTTCTGTCAAGTACCAAGCTATATATAGATGACAATGATGCACTAGTAAGACCAGACTGACCATCTGGCAATTCTCACATTTGCTGGAAAGCCTAATGGATCTTAGTTTAATAGGAGCATTTGTTCCCATTCAGATGCTATTATAGCGAGATCCAATGAGGTCTTTGAAGGATAGACTAAAACAACATTACTGATACACAGTATACTGTATACACAATGTCCCATTTTCTCTTTTTTATATATATGTATAAAAAAAATTGTCAGTTGTTTTTAGAATTTTATTTTAAAAAAGAGAGTAGTCTTCTTTCAAGCCAATGTACCCTTTCTACATTAAGGAAATGTGGGTGCAAAGTCCCTTCCACCTTTTAGATACAGTGCCTTGCAAAAGTATTCACCCCCTTGGCTTTTTATCTATTTTGTTACATTACAGCCTTTAGTTCAATGTTTTTTTTTAATCTGAATTACTGTATATACTCGAGTATAAGCCGAGTATTTCAGCACTTTTTTTGTGTTGAAAATGCCCCCCCTCGGTATATACTCGAGTCTGTGTCCATCTTCACATTTGTGCGCCTGATCCCGGCCAGCCGTAGGTCCCCTGGACCCCAAACTTGGCACACATGTAGCCCCACTTTTTCTCTACAAGTGTGAAAACTTTGTTGTCCGGGGGACCTACAGCCGGGGAGCACCAATTTTTCAAAGCTGGGCACCCCTTCCATAGACTCCCATGTTAAACGTCAGTCTAGTCACGCAGTGCAGGAGATTAGGTAGGGAGATTGGGCACAGTGAGGCATGGACACAGTGACAGTGAGGCATGTGCACAGTGAGGCATGGGCACAGTGAGGCATGGACACAGTGAGGCACAGTGAGGCATGCACATGGACATAGTGAGGCAAAGTGAGGCACAGTGAGACATGCAGATGGACACGCTACGTTAATAATTGAGTCAATACGTTTTCCCAGTTTTTTGTGGTAAAATTAGGTGCCTCGGCTTATATTCGGGTCGGCTTATACTCGAATATATACGGTAATTCTGGATATAGGATGTATGACAATGTCCCTTGCTTTCTCACAATTCATTGCTAAATACATAAGCAGCCAATTGCCAGATTTCCCTGTCTGCTAACCAAGGGTATGCCTAATTTAGGGCAAGTACCACCTATAGGATAAGTTAGGTATTGCACATAATCTTTACAGGGGTAGGGTTGGTAGGGCCTATTTTGGTATTGTGTGAGATGTCTTGAGAAGTCAACGTTCGGAAAAGTGCAAATGTCTTGGGATTCTTTTGTGGAGTGTTGGTAATTAACCACTTAACGACCGCTCACTGTATATATACGTCGGCAGAATGGCACCGACAGGCACAATCACGTACAGTGTACGTGACTGCCTTTGTATAGTTGGGAGGTCCAATCGGACCCCCCTTCTATACAGTGAGTGGTCGTTATCCGTTGGGGAGCAATCCGGGATGAGGGGACGGCCGTTCGATTCCGGCCACCCCCTTGCGATCGCTCCCGGTGAATGAGAAAGCTTCCTCTGCTGTGTAATGTTTACACAGGCAGAGGAAGTGATGTACCGTACAAGAGAAGACACACAGGTTAGTGCACAAACAGCACACTGACACCAGGACACATAGGAACATAAATCGCCCCCCAGGCCCCCCAAGACACCCCCAGATCACCCCCCAGATCACCCCCCAGCCCCCAGTCACAGTGTCACTGATTGCAGTGACCATTTATTTACTGATCACTGCAATCAGTGACATTTGTGACTGTAAAAGTGTCACTACAGTTAGTTTTAGGTCCAGTGTAGCCCCTAACCCCCCCTAATAAAGGTTTAACCCCCTGATCGCCCCCCAGATAACCCTTTCACCCCCTATCACCACTGTCGCTAAGCGATCGTTTTTCTGATCGCTGTCTTAGTGTCGGTGATGCCGATCGGTAGCCAGTTATTTTTTTTAGGTTCGCCGCAGGTTTTTATAGCGTCAGGTACCCCCATATATTACCTAATAAAGGTTTAACCCCCTTAATCGCCCCCCAGGTAACCCTTTCACCCCCTATCACCACTGTCGCTAAGCGATCGTTTTTCTGATCGCTGTCTTATTGTCGGTGATGCCGATAGGTAGCCAGTTATTTTTTGTAGGTTCGCCGCAGGTTTTTATAGCATCAGGTACCCCCATATATTACCTAATAAAGGTTTAACCCCCTTGGACGCCCCCCAGGTAACCCTTTCACCCCCTATCACCACTGTCGCTAAGCGATCGTTTTTCTGATCGCTGTCTTATTGTCGGTGATGCCGATAGGTAGCCAGTTATTTTTTTTAGGTTTGCCGCAGGTTTTTATAGCGTCAGCTACCCCCATATATTACCTAATAAAGGTTTAACCCCCTTGATCGCCCCCCAGGTAATCCTTTCACCCCCTATCACCACTGTCGCTAAGCGATCATTTTTCTGATCGCTGTCTTATTGTCGGTGATGCCGATAGGTAGCCAGTTATTTTTTTTAGGTTCGCCGTAGGTTTTTATAGCATCAGGTACCCCCATATATTACCTAATAAAGGTTTAACCCCCTTGATCACCCCCCAGGTAACCCTTTCACCCCCTATCACCACTGTCGCTAAGCGATCGTTTTTCTGATCGCTGTCTTATTGTCGGTGATGCCGATAGGTAGCCAGTTATTTTTTTTAGGTTCGCCGCAGGTTTTTATAGCGTCAGGTACCCCCATATATTACCTAATAAAGGTTTAACCCCCTTGATCACCCCCCAGGTAACCCTTTCACCCCCTATCACCACTGTCGCTAAGCGATCGTTTTTCTGATCGCTGTCTTATTGTCGGTGATGCCGATAGGTAGCCAGTTGTTTTTTTTAGGTTCGCCGCAGATTTTTATAGCGTCAGCTACCCCCATATATTACCTAATAAAGGTTTAACCCCCTTGATCGCCCCCCCCAGGTAACCCTTTCACCCCCTATCACCACTGTCGCTAAGCAATCGTTTTTCTGATTGCTGTCTTATTGTCGGTGATGCCGATAGGTAGCCAGTTATTTTTTTTAGGTTCGTCGCAGGTTTTTATAGCGTCAGGTACCCCCATATATTATCTAATAAAGGTTTAACCCCTTGATCGCCCCCCCCCAGGTAACCCTTTCACCCCCTTTTGCCAGTGTCACTAAGCGATCGTTTTTCTGATCGCTGTATTACTTATGCTGGTGCCAATAGATAGCCAGTTATTTTTTTTAGGTTCGCCGCAGGTTTTTATAGCGTCAGGTACCCCCATATATTATCTAATAAAGGTTTTAACCCCCTAATTGCCCCTAGTTAACCCTGCGTCACACCCCAGGCAGCGTCAGGTTAGTGCCAGTAACGCTAACACCCACGCGTGAAGCATACACCTCCCTTAGTGGTATAGTATCTGAACAGATCAATATCTGATCTGATCAGATCTATACTAGTGTCCCCAGCAGTTTACGGTTCCCAAAAACGCAGTGTTAGCGGGATAAGCCCAGATACCTGCTAGCACCTGCGTTTTGCCCCTCCGTCCAGCCCAGGCCACCCAAGTGCAGTATCGATCGATCACTGTCACTTACAAAACACAACACACATAACTGCAGCGTTCGCAGAGACAGGCCTGATCCCTGCGACTCCAGTGCTGTAGGAGGCGATTTCACCACCACAGTTAAAAAAAAAAGCATATATGCTGAAGCATTGGGGCAGCAGGGGCGGAGGAGCGGAGGAACGATTTTGCTCCTAATGCCGCATACATACGGTCGAAATTCCGACGGAGGCTTGCCCGTGGAAAAGTCCGATCATGTGTGTGCGGCATAACTTTTGCGGGAGGATGCCCCAATGCTTCGGCATATATAAATGGTGCATATATGCCCATCATTAGAAGTGGGTGGATGAATGGCGGTATTCTAATGGTGGGCATACCCACCAATTAATCTCTTTTTTTCGTTCAGCCAACAGGCTGCATGAAAAAAAAAGATTACAATACATGTCCAACAATGACCAGCAACGTACTGGTATGTTGCTGGACTTTGAATGGTTATACCAGATTGATGCCTGTGGGTTTAGGTATCATCTTGGTATCATTCTTTTCAGCCAGCGGCCAGCTTTCAAGTAAAAGCAATCCTAGCAGCTAATTAGCCTCTGGACTGCTTTTACAAGCAGTGGGAGGGAATGCCCCCCCCGGATATAAAAAGCGCCATTGGAAAATTGGGAAAGCATTTTATCACACCGATCTTGGTGTGGTCAGATGCTTTGAGGGCAGAGGAAAGATCTAGGGTATAATAGACCCCAGTTTTTTCAAAAAAAGAGTACCTGTCACTACCTATTGCTATCATAGGGGATATTTACATTCCCTGAGATAACAATAAAAATGATAAAAAAAAAAATATGGAAGGAACAGTTTAAAAATAAAATAAAAAAGCAAAATCAATAATAATAAAAAAAAAGCACCCCTGTCCTGCCCTGCTCTTGCACAATGGCGAACGCAAGCGTCGGTCTGGCGTCATATGTAAACAGCAATTGCACCATGCCTGTGAGGTATCACCGCGAAGGTCAGATCGAGGGCAGTCATTTTAGCAGTAGACCTCCTCTGTAAATCTAACGTGGTAACCTGTAAAGGCTTTTAAAGGCTTTTAAAAATTTATGTAGTTTGTCGCCAATGCGCGTTTGTGCGAAATTTTAAAGCATGTCGTGTTTGGTATCTATGTACTCGGCCTAAGATCATATTTTTTATTTCATCAAGCATTTGGGCAATATAGTGTGTTTTAGTGCATTAAAATAAAAAAAAGTGTATTTTTTCCCCAAAAAATACGTTTGAAAAATCGCTGCGCAAATACTGTGTGGAAAAAAAAATGCAACACCCGCCATTTTAATCTGTAGGGCCTTTGCTTTAAAAATATATATAATGTTTGGGGGTTCAACATAATTTTCTTGCAAAAAAAAAAATGTTTTCATGTAAACAAAAAGTGTCAGAAAGGGCTTTGTCTTCAAGTGGTTAGAAGAGTGGATGTAAGCTTCCTAATGTTGTGTATAAAATGCCAGAACAGTTCAAAACCCCCCCAAATGACCCCATTTTGGAAAGTAGACACCCCAAGCTATATACTGAGAGGCATGTCGAGTCCATGGAATATTTTATATGTTGACACAAGTTGCAGAAAAAATACAATTTTTTTTTTTTTTTTTTTGCACAAAGTTGTCACTAAATGATATATTGCTCAAACATGCCATGGGCATATGTGGAATTACACCCCAAAATACATTTTGTTGCTTCTCCTGAGTACGGGGATGCCACATGTGTGAGACTTTTTGGGAGCCTAGCCGCGTACGGGACCCCAAAAACCAAGCACCGCCTTCAGGCTTTCTAAGGGTGTAAATTTCTTATTTCACTTCTCACTGCCTATCACAGTTTTGGAGGCCATGGAATGCCCAGATGGCACAAAAACCCCCCAAATGACCCCATTTTGGAAAGTAGACACCCCAAGCTATTTGGTGAGAGGTATGGTGAGTATGTTGCAGATCTCGCTTTTTGTCACAAAGTTTTGAAAATTAAAAAAAAAAAAAAAAATGAAAATTATTTAGTTTCTTCATTTTCAAAAACAAATGAGAGCTGTAAAATACTCAACATGCCTCTCAGCAAATAGTTTGAGGTGTCTACTTTCCAAAATGGGGTCATTTGGGGGGGTTTTGTGCTATTTTGTCATTCTATGGCCTTCGAAACTGTGATAGGTAGTGAGGAGTGAAATCAAAAATTTGCGCCCTTAGAAATCCTGAAGGCGGTGCTTGGTTTTCGGGGGCCCGTACGTGGCTAGGCTCTCAAAAAGTCCCACACATGTGGTATCCCCGTACTCAGGAGAAGCAGCAAAATTTATTTTGGGGTGCAATTCCACATATAAATATGGCATGTGTGAGCAATATATCATTTAGTGACAACTTTTTGTAATTTTTTATTTTTTTTTGTCATTATTCAATCACTTGAGACAAAAAAAAAAATATTCAATGGTCTCAACATGCCTCTCAGCAATTTCCTTGGGATGTCTACTTTCCAAAATGGGGTCATTTGGGTTAGTTTTGTTCTGCCCTGCCATTTTGGCACCTCAAGAAATGATATAGGCAGTCATAAATTAAAAGCTGTGTAAATTCCAGAAAATGTACCCTAGTTTGTAGACGCTATAACTTTTGCGCAAACCAATAAATATACGCTTATTGACATTTTTTTTACTAAAGACATGTGGCTGAATAAATTTTGGCCTAAATATATGACTAAAATTTAGTTTATTCGATTTTTCTTATAACAAAAAGTAGAAAATATCATTTTTTTTCAAAATTTTCAGTCTTTTTCCGTTTATATCGCAAAAAATAAAAATCGCAGAGGCAATCAAATACCATTAAAAGAAAGCTCTATTTATGGAAAGAAAAGGACGCAAATTTCGCTTGGGTACAACATTGCATGTTCGCACAATTTACAGTTAAAGCAGCGCAGTGCAAAATTCTGAAAACACCTCTGGTCCTTTAGCTACAAAATGGTCCGGGGCTTAAGTGGTTAAACGCACAAGAGGGTGCACCTTTAACTAGGCAGAAATGGTAATTTTATGATTGCATTTTTAAACAGTTAAGCTGAATAATATGCCATTATAAAGGCATCCTTTATGTTTTCCTGGGCTTGTGTTCCCTTGTGCTATAGTCAACTGTTTGTTCCATGTAATATGGACACGTGTCTATAAAGGTGCTTTTTGGATGGATAGACTAGACTTTTCAGTGATTTTGCTAGAGCCTCAGTTTTTCCTGTATCCACGCCAGGGCCACTGATAGGGGGGGACCGTCGGTCCTCCTGTAGGGGGCCCAGAGAGCAGGAGGATCGGTAGAGCAGAGAATTAAGGATGACAGAACGATAACATGTGTGTCTCTCCCTCCAGCAACTGAAAGCCAGATTCTCCCCCTCTACCTCCCATAGGCTTTCAGCTGCTAGGTGAGAGACACACATGGCCTGTAGGCTTGAGCAGTGGGAGGAGAAGCGTCAGAGAGAAAAGAGAGGGGGTGTGCTGTGTTGTGCTCTTGCCTCCTGTCAGAAGAGTGTTCATCTATACAGCCACAGGATCGCTCTTACTGTAGATCACACTGTACACACACACACAGTGCCCCTATCCACATTTCCTTCTCCCGGGAGGTGAGCAGCCCTTGGAGGATATAGGGGGCGCAGTGTGTGTACACCAGCTTGGGGGGATGGGCTGTTATCTGTGATGGGAAGTGTAATAGGGATCTGGGGAGGGGGATATGTGCCAGGAGAGGAGGGTTTGGGGGAGTTGAGCCAGGAGATGGGGTATTTGTACTAGGAGGGGGGTGGGTGATTTAGGTAGGGAGGGTAATTTAGAGGGGGTTGGGCTAGGAGGAGGTATTTGTGGGAATTTGCCCCTGGAGGGGAATTGTAGAACAGAGATTTGTGCTGGATGGGAGGGGGTTGTGCCATGAGGGGGTGGGGGATTTTGGGCTAATAGGAGGGATTGGGGGGATTTGTGCTGGCAGGGGGGATTTGAGGGGAGAAGATTTGTGCTTGGACACAAAGTTTGAGAAGAAAGAGGATGTGTGCCAGATAAGGTGATTTTTATTTTTTGGGGTGAGGGAGATTTGTGCTGGGAGGGGGGGATGCAGGTGGGATTTGGGTATTTGAGCTGGGGGGCCGGATGACGGGGGGTACGGGTACGTCAGGTAGGCTGTACGGGGCCCCGTGATTTCTAACAGGCCTTGATCCACGCGGGCACTCTTTTGTTAGTAATTGGTTAATTTTGGCACTGACATATCTTAACTAAAAGCCACAAGATAAATAGATATTGTATATTAGCTTAGGGATGTGCATTTCTAATTTATTTGCACATTGTATGATCAGTCCTAAATATATTTGAGAGATGACCTGCCCATTAAATATCATTTTGTGATTAAATTAAAAGTGGACTTCCTTCCAATACCGTATTTCCTTTTTTCTTCTTCGAAATTAAGTTACAGCTTGCGATGTGGAAAAAAACAGGAAGAATAGACAAATTGCTATTTTTTTTTTCTAAACTCCTGAATATATGCATGCAGATTCATCCAGTCTGCAGAGAATAATACAGTTCATGAATCACGAACGCCTGAATTCCTAATTTGCAAGATTCTATACAGATTAGACAGATATACATGCAAATATTTAAGGGAATTAAAAGTAATGAATCAAGTGATGAATCTGCACTTCTCTTACCACTGTAGTGATCTTTATATCCCTAAAAGTGTACAAATATCTAAGCTCAATTCTGACAGTAACAGTAATAAGATTAGACTTACACTTGCAGTGTACTGAAAAAAAAAAATGTTAGTGATAAGTACATAAACATGACGGTAAATTCCAACCTTTCATGTGTTTGCTGACATATCTGGATGCTTAAAATTCAGCTTTGGAAGCGTTCTCTTTTCAAGATGAAAGAGCTCAAAACAACTTTGCGGACGGTATCTCAGACATGACATAACCATACCACACCATAAGCATACAATGAACACACTAAAAAAAGATGTAAAAAGCAGTTTGGTTGTGAAACATGAAAAAAAGAATGATAATATATATATATATATATATATATATATATATATATATATGTATATATATATTTTTTTTTTCAATCATTTGTCTAATTATATTAACATGAACAAATATGTAAATTCTGAATCGAAGTTGTATGAATCTATCTATTTTATTATTGTAATTAGAAGAGAGAATGACCTTTCCACCCTAGAAATGTTACCTCCACGGTAAATCCACATCCTGCAAGTCCAACACAAAGAATAAATGACAAATAATAAAAGAGAGATGCACACTGTATAGTTGTATTAATCCGTCCTCTTCCTGTTAGCTTTCACTGCAATTAGGCTCTTATTAAATGAAAGGCATCAATGGAGGAGTTTAGGTGGATTGCCAATCAGGGGACTGAATAATACAATTATACAGTAAATGAACTAATGTGTGGCTTTCTTACCATTATTTGGTATTTTTTACATATGATAAGACGGAATAAAAACCAGCACCTGGGACTGAGTGGCTGGTGAACAAGAGTGAAACATTGGATCCTTTTTACCAAGAACAAATGAATCGTACTGTATAATATGTATTAACAATGCATCTACCTCAAAATTTTTGGAAATACCACAATGGTTTGGACCCTCTTTATCGAAGAATATCAAGAACAGATCAGATAGATCAACCAAATGCAAGAGTGGGCTCTTTGGTGATATCTGTACAGTACCTGTGTAAATATAGCGCTACCCTGGTAGATTGGGTTCTCTGTTCTTCTACCTCCACTCTGAGTACAACCTCAGCCCAACTGGCAGACCAGGTTAATCAAATGGATACCACACTACTACTGGGAGCACAAATATAGTTATCCAGCACACAACTAAGGTTCAGTATCAAAAAGCAAACATTAGCCTGCTTAGTGGTAAATGAACTCAATATATTGTCATGGGTTGCAGTAAATAGCAGTGTGCACGTAAATGAGTAAGTAAAGGATTACATCAATCACCATTCACCAGACAATATACATACTTTGCTATTGAAGCATAGAACACAGTTCTATGCAGCTAAATTAGAGTAAACCTGACTGCACTATATATTCTCCACTGTATTATATATACTACACTAACTACACTATATACTTTGCAATGTATTATATATACTACACTGATGGCACTATATACTCCCCACTGTATTATATAACCTACACTGACTGCACTATATACTCTGAGCTGTATTATATATACTATACGTACTGCACTATATACTCTGAACTGTATTATATATACTATGCAGACAGTAGTGTATTTAGGTTTTGTGCTGCCCTAGGACTGACTAAACTTGTGCACCCCCTAATTTAAATATGACCCACCCCTTCCTGTAAAGGCCACACCCCTTTCTGTTTAAGACCCACCCTGAAATTTCTGAGTGAGGACACTAGTTCTGAGGGCCTGGGGGGGGGCATTGGATTCCCTTAATATGCATAGATTTCCTATCACTTCCTGTTTGGCCATGGGGCAGGAAGTAAAGGGTAATCTCTGCAATGGGACAGGGATGGTAAAAAATAAACTGACAGGGGCTATAACCCTCCCTTACTCTATCCAAAATGGAAAAAAGTGTTGCCTATAGTTCTACTTTAAGCACAAATTTATGATCATTTTATGGAGAGGACTAAGAAGATATAACCATGCCTATGGTACAGCAGAAAACATATAGCATAGTAAGGAAGGTTTGTGGTCCAGGATGATAGGACAGTCAAAATTAGAAGCAGAGCCCCCCCCCCCCCACAGTTGCGGAATGCTGGCCGCCCGCATACCGGAAACAGTGCGGACGCTTTATGGGGGCACTAGACTCATTTTCCTCTCAGCCCAGTCCACCCCATAAGACTGGCGCTACACTAACAGTGTAGCGCAAGCCGGTGGGGACTTTTTCCGTGCTGCCCCCCTGCAAAGTGCTGCCCTAGGCCTGGGCCTTGTTGGCCTAGGCCAGGATACAGCGTTGTATGCGGACTGCACTATATACCCTGAACTGTATTATATATACTATACGGACTGCACTATATACTCTGAACTGTATTATAAAATACTATACGGACTGCCTATATACTCTGAACTGTATTATATATACTATACGGACTGCATTATATACTCTGAACTGTATTATATATACTATACGGACTGCATTATATACTCTGAAATGTATTATATATACTATACGGACTGCACTATATAATCTGCACTGTATTATATATACTATACGGACTGCACTATATACTCTGAACTGTATTATACATACTATACGGACATCATTCCTAGGCCTGGCACTGAATGTTTGACCAGGGTTGCTACCTGCCAATAGTTTCCTAGAACTGTTCTATGTTTTGTTAATTGTCAATGAACTTGTTTAGCTTTGGAAAGGTCCCCGGTTTACTAGGTTGGGTTGCAGAACTATAAATCTCTCTTTCCCTATTGTGTCTGATTTAAAAATGAACTCTAGGCAAACAGCTAAATTCACAGATAAAATACATACAGTATATAGTAGCTATTTAGCTTGCCAAACGATTTGTATTTCTGCCAATCAATTCCTGGTATTAACACAACTCTGTCACGCAGCACATCCCTGACTGAGAGGGCAGAAGATCCAATTTTCATTGCTGCAGTAAAGTAATATTTACAGGTATTGTTCTCCACCAGTCTGTGATTAGACAGTGAAAGAGCAGCAGCAGACAGACAAGCTCATCTCTAATATTCTGCTCTCACCTCTTATCAGCAATTACCTTGTTAACACTGCAGCACAACTGACAGCACAGCTTTCCCAAACCGAGGTGTATAGAGAATTACAAGCAGCTAATACTTATGCCCTGTACACACGACCGGTTTTACGTCGGAATAAACTCGGATGGTTTTTCCGACGGAATTCCGCTTAAGCTGTCTTGCATACACACGGTCACACCAAATTCCGACCGTCAAGAATGCGGTGACGTACAACACTACGACGAGCCAAGACAAATTAAGTTCAATGCTTCCGAGCATGCATCGACTTGATTCTGAGCATGCATATTTTTTAGTCGGAAATTGCATACAGACGAACGGATTTTCCAGTAGGAATTTTTTCCATTGGAAAAATGGAGAACATGTTCTCTATCTAAGTCCGTCAGAATTTCCATCGGAAAATCCGACCGTGTGTACAGGGCATAAGTCATATTCAGATACTTACAGTAAATTTCTTGTATTAAAAAAAAAAAAATACCCCCCCCCCCTATAATTTACTAGTTACTAGCTTTCTCGTGTGGAAATAACCATCCCACCCAGCATTATTGTTGTTAAGTGCCGTCAACTCAGATCCAAGTCCTAGGGACTTATTGAATGAGAGATCTAAAGAGAAGTCGATTGTGTGCTAGTCTTGCAAGATCTTCCAATGTCATCCCCACAGATGTGTCCAACCATCTGGTAGCTGGTCTCCCTTATCATCTGATTACTTTGATCTTCCCAAACATTATTTCCTTCTCTATTGTCTCTCTTGTGACAGTGTGACCAAAATAGGACAGTCGTAACTTCATCATTTGGGCTTTCTAGTGACAGTTTGATCTCTTCCAAAATCGATCTGTTAGTTCTATGGGCTGTCCACGGCACACATAAAATCTATCTCCAGCACCAAATCTCAAATGAGTTGATTTTTTTTCTATACTGTTTCCATTGTGTTTAGCTTTCACAGCCGTAATTAACAACTGAGAAAGGAATGCATGGACGAGTCTGATCTTTGTTTTGAGTGTAATTTTGTTACCTTTAAATACTTTTTTCGAAAGTCTTCATTGTGTTTCTACCATGTGCTATTCTGTGGAGTATTTCATCACTGCTAGTTGCTCCCTTGTTTATAAAAGAGCCTTTGGAGATTAAAATACCTTTCAACTTCTATTCTTTCACCATCAAGCTCAAAATCTTCATAATTTTCTGTGTTCATGATCTCCACCTTGTTTATATTTAGTCCTAATCCCATGTTTTGACTTTCGGCTTTGACTTTTGTCAGTAGATACAGCTTATCTCCTTTGCTTTATTTTTATTTTATTTTTATCCTGATAAATAGTTTTTATTGAATTTTTTTTAAGATAATACAAAAAAGGACAAACTACAGAGTCCAGATCATATCCATGTACAGAAGAAACTGACCGACAGAATGTATACGTACATTACACCCATAATAATGAGCAATTCAGTAGTGTCCGAAACCTTCACCTTCTGCACCCCGTTCGGGATCAAGCTGTGCAGAAAGTAGCCAGATCAGGACTCCAAACAACTAGAAAAGAGCATTAGGTGTGTCTGCTGAACTTTAGACTAAAATTGGTCAGGGGATCAGTGATTCGTGAAGTGGAGGTCCAAACCCTCGCTACAAGGAGCAATAGGGAAAAAGGAACAAAAAAGGAGAAATAAAGTGTAACCTTGTGAGCTTAGGTGGATGAGAGACATCTATCCCGCTCTGGATCCTAAAAACTATTCCGTGGATTAAACGGAAGCGATAAAACTGAAAACACAGAGAATAATCGAACCCCCGTCAAGAAAAAAATGAAAAAAATGCCTGAGAGAGTTCGTGCCTGCATCAAATGCAGGAGCAGATCAAAAAACAGCGAAAAAGAAGAAAGGAGGAAAAAAAGAAACAAAGAGACAAGTGGGAAGGAGTAAGAGAGAGGTGGAGGGGTAGGAAAGGTGGGGTGGGAGAGGAGGAAGTACACGGAAGGCTAATGGCAAAGGGAAGCTTAGACACTGTAGTGGATAGGTAGGTGTCCAGCGTTCTCTATACTGGGTTCAGAGAACAACCCCAATATGTGTGGCCCAGGGTTCCCAGGTGAGTTTGAATTTGTCTACCGTGTCCAGGATAGTGTTGGAGATCAGCTCCTGGGACATTATCCAAGAGAATTTTTGTTTAGTTAACTGGTAGGAAACTATCTGAGATTTCCAGACCTGGGCAATAGATATCTTGGCACCCAATAGAATGAAGCAAATTAGGGTCTGAGGTGGCTTGTTTTTTTTTGGGTTGAGACGGTTGAGTAGAGCAATAGTAGGTTCTTGTTTAATCTCAATGCCAGTGACTTTGCGTATTAAGTGGAAAATTTTGTTCCAGTAAACCCTGATTTGGGGGCACTCCCACAAAGTATGAAGGAGATTGCCCATATGGCCACAACCTCTGAAGCAGAGGGGGGAGGATTGTGTGAAAAATTTGGCCAAGTGGGTAGGTACTAGGTACCAGCGAGTCATAACCTTGAGGCTTGCTTCAATCAGGGAGACAATCAAAATGCCTTTGTATGAGCGGGCAAAGTTAGAGTGCCAAGATTCTAGATCCCAATCAAATTCCAAGTCTCGTTTCCAGCTCACCATATAGGTCGCTTTCTCCAAAGGCTCGGCCAGGGCTGAGTATATTAGGGAGATACCCCCTTTCTTATCCATGGCTGAGGAGCACCATTGCTCACAAGGCGTAACCGAGAGGGGATTTGTGTTGCTTTTCCAAATCTGGTTAAGGAAGTATGATATTTGGTGAAACCGGAAAATTTCGGAAGGGGACATTTCCAGTTTCAGGGTACAGTATCTCAAAGTGAGGGGGCCATTAGCATTAAAAAAGTGTCCGATTCTGTATAGGCCTTTTTCCAGCCACCACTTGAAGGCTTTGATGTCTAACCCTGGGGGGAACTGGGGATTGTGAAAAATGTGGGCAAGTGGGTGCCAGGCAGAAGTCAGGAGTTTCATTTTGCGTAGAGAGTCACAAAGCGTCATTGAGTGGGAGAGTGTAGGGGCTAGGTAGGGGGGCGGCTTTTGGGTGGGCTCCAGAGTAGGAAGTCCAAGGTGTGGCCAGGAGTTGCTTCTCGTTCCATGGTGACCCAATTAGGTTTCAGCCCCTTCAAGTAAACGGTCGAAAACTGGCATAATTGGGCCACCTGGGAGTACCACCACTGGTTGGGTAAGCCTAGGCCACCCTTAGTTCTGGGCCTAAAAAGGACACCCTTAGATAGACGGTGCCCCTTCTTGGCCCAGATAAACCGGTAAATTACAGAGTGCAATTTGTCGATGTATAGTTTGGTGACAGGTATGGGAAGGGAACGGAAAAGGTACAACAGTCTGGGTAAAAGGGTCATCTTGACCGCATTTATTTTATATAAGGACCATTTGAGAAGGTCTTTCGTAAGTCTTTTAAACATGGGAGGGTAGTTACATTTGTATAAATGATCAATTCTAGATGTGAGATTAATGCCTAGATAGGGGATGGATGTAGAGTTCCAAGAAAAGGGGAAATGGTCTTTCAGTCTATCTACCAAGTTAGGGGGAGTTGAGACATTTAGGGCTACCGATTTAGTCATATTTACTTGTAGGCCCGAGGCCTGCCCGAAGTCTGAAAGTAACCGTACAATGTTGGGGGTTGAGATGAGGGGGGACGTAATAAAGAGGAGGACATCGTCAGCAAATAAAGCGCATTTATGTGTCGACTGGCCACAGCGAACCCTGTGGAAATCCGGGTGGAGTCTGATCGCGATAGCCAAAGTTTCAATGGCTACCGCAAAAAGAAGCGGGGAGAGGGGGCAACCCTGTCTCGTGCCTTTCTTGATTAGGAATTGTTCTGAAAGATGTCCTTGGAGTCTAACCTGAGCTTTGGGTTGAGAGTAAAGGGCCTTCAAAATTTTGTCAAAGTTAGGACCGAAACCCCATCTCTGGAGTAAAGTGAAGAGGTAGGGCCAGACGACTGTATAAAATGCCTTTTGGAGATCTATAGATAGGAGGTATCCCTCCTGGGGGGTACCCCCGTCCCACCCTGACTTCATAAGAGAAATAATGTCCACCGCTCTCCGTATCTGGTCCGGACCCTGCCTCCCCGGGATAAATCCCACCTGGTCCTTGTGAATATATGTATAAATAAAAGATGCCAATCTATTCGCTAATATTTTCGTCATTATTTTTACATCATTGTTGATTAAAGAGATTGGCCTATAGTTACTAACTTCACTGGGGTCTTTACCCGGTTTGGGGATTACCGATATATAACCTAGGTTAGCGGCAGTATCTAGGGGAGAGTCCTTGCTTAGTGAGTTAAAAAAAGCGGGCCAGATACGGAGAAAGGGCCTTTGCAAAGGCTTTATAATAATGGGTGGAGAAGGTAAGCCTGGGGCCAAGTCCTTTTTTAGGTCTTTGATGACTGCTCGGATCTCAGATTCCTGGAACGGCGAATCTAAGACAGAGCGATGAGAGTCTAAGGCCTCGTACACACGACCGAGTTTCTCGGCAAGAACCAGCAAGAAACTTGCTGGCAGAGATGTCTTGCCGAGAAATTCGTTCGTGTGTATGGTTTCTCGTCAAGAAAACCGACAAGTAATCTCGACGAGAAAATAGAGAACCTGCTCTCTATTTTCTCGTCGAGATTCTCGTCAGCCTGTTTCTCGACGAGAAAAGTGAGTGTGTGTACACTTACCTGTCCTCCGAGAAGCCCGCGCATGTTCGAAATGAATTTGATGCATGCGCGGTAGCTTCCTAGGCATAGGTAGGGTATACCAAGATGGCGGCGACATCGAATGTGACTAGCGCATGCTCGTCGTAGTCGATGACGTCACTGTGTACGCTCCATTCAAAGAACCGTGGGTTCTTTGAATCGAGCGTGTGTACACTTGGCCGGGACAAGTTTCTTGTCCAAGAATCTCGTCGAAAAAAACGACAGCGCTGTTGTGAACGTGTGGTTCCGCTCAATGCCGAGGACACCTAGAGATATCATCTCTCTCCAGCATCCGGAAATACAGCACCTCCTTCCTGGGAAGAGCGGACGATTTGTACTCTCATCCAGATCAGCTTTCCCCATTTATTCGTTTGTGAGTGTTTACTTGCATCTGGTTTTAATTCCAATAAATTTACATTGACTGCTACGCTCAGTAGGCGCTGCTTTGTGTTTCCCTTTGTGCTATTTCAGATCTCTTCTATCTGTCAGCTGGCAGCCTTCTCTGCGGATGAGCTATGTTATAGAAACTTATGGACTTATATGTTATGGACTACAAACGTCTATTATTCCTCATATCACTTTGTCACTTTCCCTCTGTCCCTATATTAGTCTATTCACCTACCTGTATCTGGAGTGCGCTTGGTTAACCCCTTGTGTTGTAAATGATGCATTTCTGTCTGATCTGCAGCTCTGTATCAGTATTTGCATACCTGTTATCTGTTTACCTGTACCGACCCGGCTCTGCTTGACCACCCGATATCTCCAAATCCTGACCTTGGCTCGTCTTGACCCTGCTCAATCTGCTATCTGCCTACCTGCTGCCAGACCTTGCCTGTACCTCTGACCACGTTTAAGCCTGCTGAATCTTCCATGACTGATTACCTGCTCTGACCCAGCTTGTCTGACCATGCTATTGCCTGCTGCTCTGTGTGCACCTAACCCGGCTTGTCTCACCCTGCTCCAGCTTCCTGCTGTTCCAGTACCTGCCAGCTCCTGGGTCGCTGACCTGCAACCTCCTCCTCTGCTGCCTACAGTTCCAGCCATCCCTGGAGGATCATCACCTTGCCACGGTGCCAACCACTACATCTACCCAGGCACTCCTACCTCACTGCGCTCTCGAGTTCACTGTCCTCACTCCAGTGACTCTTGAACCAGGGCTGTAAGAGAGGTCTTCTCCTACAAGTCAGGCTCTACGATCAGGTACGTTCTGTACATAACACATGGATACAAAAGGATGAGAGTGAGCATATGTGAGATGGGCCTACCTTGGTCCTTAATGATCGAGGGTCGAATCAAGAGATTCCGAGCAGGATTTCCATCAGGGAATTCCGTAGTAAAATAGCCTTCCGTGTAGTTTCCTGGGGGAAGTAAAAATGGAGATAAGGTGAAGGGGAGGTAGACATAGGGAAGAAAGGAGAGAACAATAAGAGGGAGAAAGGAAAGGAAAGAGGATAAGAAAGATGATAAGTCCTAGTCTAGATTGACAAGGGTAGTAGATTTGCAGGACTGGCCTGCCAAGTCCTGTTCCGGAGCCCAAAAAAAGAAAAAACTGGGCTCGGAGAAGTAGCAACCTCAGGAGATGCTGCTGTCCTGATGTCACCGGAGGAGAGAACCCCTCTCGGTCACAGCAGATGGAGTGGCATGCATGACCGCTCCGGCCGCTGGGTCCCCAGGATTACAAAAAGAAAAAGATTTGGGACCTTGAGGCATGGGAGCTGCAATATAAAAAACAAAAAAGGGTAGCATAAAAAGGATAAACTTGACATACAAATATACCATGGTGTAAACATAGAGAATAATAACAATCTCAGGAGGTGCTGTAACAGAGGGAGGGAAAGGTGAGGGTGAATGGGGGGGAAGGGGAATGGGGGAGGGAAAAGGGAAAAGTACTGTGTCCAAAACAACTAGCCAGGGTAAGCTAACTAGAGCAAGATTAGTCTGAGATTTGTGATGGACTAGTCCATTCGAAAAAACAAAAGCAAAAAAGGAGCAAAAAATAACATAACATCACAAAATAAGGAGCAAAACTGTCAACAGGAACTTCCCTCGAGGACCTCGAGGGGTGACTATACCAGGGATTAGGGATGAGCCGAACACCCCCGGGTTCTGTTCGCACCAGAACCCGCGAACGGACCGAAAGTTCGCACGAACATTAGAACCCAATTAAATACAATGGATGCGAACGTTCGAAATCTAAAGTGCTAATTATAACGACTAATATGCATGTTATTGTCCTAAAAAGGGTTTGGGAACCCGGGTTCTGCACCATGTATCAATGCAAAACTAAGTTTTAAAAACGTCCGTTTTTCGGGAGCAGTCATTTTAATGATGCATAAAGTGAAAAAAAAAAGTCAAATATTCCTTTAAATTTCGTACCTGGGGGGTGTCTAAAGTATGCCTGTGAAGTGGCACGTGTTTCCCGTGTTTAGAACTGTCCCTGCACAAAATGACATTTCTAAAGGAAAAAAAGCCATTTAAAACTGCTTGCGGTTGTAATGTCTGGTCCCGGTAATATGGATGAAAATCTTTGAGAAAAATGGTTTTGCTGTCTGTGCCCCTGTTCAGAACATTTCACCTCACTTTCCGTCCCAATGACAACTGTTTTTGAAAAGTGGGGTTTTTATTGAAACAAGGATTGGTGATAAAGCATCAGTAGAGAGGAGACACCTTTTTCCCATATTAACTCTTACAGGAGAGAATTTCCCTTCCTAGGGGTAGATTTCCTCTCACTTCCTGTTGTCTCCTTCTGTTTGCAAGTAGGAGTCGTTTGTAAGTTGGATGTTTGAAAGTAGGGGCCTGCCGTATATACTCTGCTGAAATTTGCCCCTTACATGTTGGTGTTGCCACAACACTGTGAGCCCTCACAGTTACTCTTGGTGGGCGCTGGAACGCCCTGCTGTGAACTATTATATCAGGAATTATATTTACATGCCATTATTGAACAGTGGTAGGAAAAATTGGGCCTTTGGTGGTGGTGCTGGTGCCACAACACTGTAAGCCCTCACAGTTACTCTTGGCGGGCGCATGAATGGGCCCTGCTGTGACTTATTAGATCAAGAATTGTAATTGCATGCCCCTGTTGAACAGGGGCTGAAAAATTGGGCCTTTGGTGGTGGTGGTGGTGGTGTTGCCACAACACTTTAAGCCCTCACAGTTACTCTTGGTGAGCGCAGGAATGGGCCCTGCTGTGAATTATTAGATCAATAATTGTAATTACATGCCCCTGCAGATGCCTGTTAGTGTAACACAAAAGAAAAAACCACGAGCAATAAGGGGTAGCTTCAGGTGTATATTTTTCAGGAATCACACTACGCCTGCTTTAAGTGCTGCAGATGCCTGTTAGTGTAACACAAAAGAAAAAAAACTACGAGCAATAAGGGCTAGCTTCAGGTGTATATTTTGCAGGAATCACACTACGCCTGCTTTAAGTTCTACAGATGGCTGTTAGGGCTCTTTCACACGGAGGGTCCGTTCAGGTCCGCCTGTCAGTTTTTTAGGCGGACCTGAACGGATGCTACATGTCCTCCTATGGAGTCACGGATGTCAGCGGTGACATGTCCGCTGACATCCGACCCGCTCCGATCCGCAAAAGTGTGACGTAGGAAAACCCTATTTTTCCTTCCGTCTGCGGATCGGATGACAACGGACTCTACGGTCCGTCATCATCCGATCCCCCCATAGGGGAGAGCGGCGCTCTGACAGGGTGGTCCCTGCACAGTGTGCGGGAACCGCCCAGTCATCCGCCGGCTCAGCGGGGATCAACGGAGCGATCCCCGCTGAGCAAGCGGAGCTTCACGGGGCGGATCATTACTGATCTGTCCTGTGTGAAAGAGCCCTTAGTGTAACACAAAAGAAAAAAAACTATGAGCAATAAGGGCTAGTTTCAGGTGTATATTTTGCAGGAATCACACTACGCCTGCTTTAAGTGCTGCAGATGCCTGCCTGTGTTACACAACAGGAAATCACAGCAATAAGGGCTAGCTTCAGGTGTATACTGTGCAGGAGGCTTAGCAAAATTATCACTGACACTGTCCCTACCTATCCTTCTCTCTCCCTGCACACAATATCACTGACACTGACACTGTCCCTACCTATCCTTCTCTCTCCCTGCACACAATATCACTGACACTGTCTCTACCTATCCTTCTCTCTCCCTGCACACAATATCACTGACACTGTCCCTACTGTACCTATCCTTCTCTCTCCCTACACACAATATCACTAACACTGTCCCTGCCTATGTACGTCTTTCCCTGCACGCCAACACACTACACAAGGCCGCCACGCTGGCGGCCTTTTATAGTGTGGGGCGTGTACTAAACCCCCCTGAGCTATAATTGGCCACAGGCATCCTGCCTGTGGCCAATTATGGCTCTCCTCGCTGCCGGTGCTGTGATTGGCCAAGCATACGGGGTCACAGTGCATGCTTGGCCAATCACAGCGCCGGGATTTTGGGCCGTTCGCGTCACTCGAATTTTGCGCGAACGACCCAAAACGTTCGCTCTTCATCGAACGATCGAACACACGATGTTCGAGTCGAGCGTATGTTCGACTCGAACGCGGAGCTCATCCCTACCAGGGATATAGAAGAAGGCAAACTCAGGATTAAGAGTTAGATCGGGAAAACCAGTGGGTGTAGGTCAATGCACTACACAGTTGGGGGGGAAAAAACTCCCCTAGAAGAGACCACGATCCCATGAGGGCAGGTGGCTCGGGGATTCATCTTGGGGGGTGAGAGTCTCGGTGTCTCTTTGATTGCTGATTGTTCCACAGCGGCGTAATAGGACTGCCTGTTGGTGGTCTTTTGGAGGAATTTGGACGGTGGAAGAGCTAATGGAGGGGCAATTCCTGGGCGATGAATCCAAGGCGCAAGAGCAGACGTTCACCTTCTTGAAAGCTTGAGAAGCTGTATGATTTGTCCTTGTGTTGGAACAGAAGACGAAAGGGAAATGACCATCGGTACTTTATGGATTTCTGTGATAAAACTTCAGGGTCCTCCGCTTTTAGATTGTGGTCAGGGAGATATCTGCAAAGATTTGTATTTTGTTTTCTTGAAAGGCAAGGTCATCAAGATTGCGGGATCGTTTCATGATTTCCTCCTTCACTCCATAATTGTGGGGTTTAACCACTATGCTCATCCAGGCGGGGGAGTTGCAGAGCTCTATGGGCTCTGTCCAGCTCAAGTTTATGATCTGGGATGTCTGGGATAATTTCCTTAATGAAGATTTGAACTGTTTCTGGGATATTTGTGATCGATTCAGAGATGCCCCTGATACGGAAGTTGTATCTCCTGCTCCTGTTCTCTAAATCGTCAATTTTTGCAAATGCAGTTTCAAGTTGATCTTGCAAAATCTGAATGCAAGTTGTGTTTTGGCTGGTGCGGGCAGCTGTGTTATCCACGGCCTGTTCAATGGCATCTATGTGGGCTACAATGCTCTGCAGGTCTGCTTTAATAGAGGATGTGATTTGAGAAGCGTTCTGGGCTAGACCTGCTGCCAGCATGTCAGAAAAGCATTTTAACAACTGGGCCATGTCATTCTGGTGGACTGAAGGCTGAGAGTAGGTCTGCTGTATGCCTGGGTGGCCAAGGGGAGATTTCAGCATGGGGGAATGCATTATGTCTGCCATGGTCCTGCTGAGAAGTGACTTGGTGGAGGCCGGGGAGGCAGAGTGTGGTGGCAAGGTACTCACAGGAGTTGCCAGCAATGGGAAATCGTGCTGGGTCGGTGTTGGAGGATCCGCAATGGAGTCCTGGTCCCCTGTGCATCTGCATGGAGAAGCCGCTGCCACCATCTTGAGGGCTGTGGGGCCAGATAGGCCAAAGTCGAGCTGCCGGCTGACCTCCCATTTTTCGTTGTCTTCTGGCATCCAGTCCGGTGCTGTGCACCTTCCGCTGGCTGGGGGGACTGTTTCGGGGGGGGGTCCCGCTATTTTAAACTGCCGTGGGGATCTCGGAAGGCCGGAGCGGGTCGGAGCTCCCGGTCAGTGCGTCTTTCCAGAAGTCCCGCGCATGCGCACTATTGTAATAGATCGGTTCTGGCCCAATGCCAGAATCTTTTCACTATTCTACGTCTGGTCCAAATTTATGTTAAAATGAGGGCATTTATGGCTTAAGGATTGCACACTGAAATCAAACTCATCAGTATAGCTTCCTTCTCATGTGTGGCTCAAGAGAGGGTTCTTTTATTTAAATCCAGCTTAAATAGACAAGGTGACATAAGCAATCATCATCACAAACATGTACATATGATTGGCTGGTTCCATATATGGTCGTCTTCCTCTCATATCTATTTCTTCCACGTGTCTTCACATTCCAGGACTCTGCAGCCATTTTGCTTTACACGGTGGGTTGGGCCGGATGGAGTAAGTTGAAAGACTGCACAGGACATCTGTTTCTCATTTATCTATTTTGTAATTTTATGTAAGGGGAAATACTACTGTTTGAATAAGATTTACCAAAACACACAATATACTCTTGATAATACTCTTAGCTAGCATACATTAACTCAGTATTTCTCAACTCCAGTCCTCAAGGCGCACCAACAGGTCATGTTTTTGGGATTTCCTGCAGATGAAACAGCTGTGGTAATTACTAAGGCAGTGAAACTGCTCTAATCACCTGTGCAAATCAATGGAAATCCCAAAAACATGACCTGTTGGTGCGCCTTGAGGACTGGAGTTGAGAAACACTGCATTAACTTTCTAGTTCCCAATATGAACATCAATACGTTTCTTATTGTATACATATATCTTGGTGTGTGCGTATCCTTGCAGACACATTCTCAGAAGGATGCTAATTTCTCTAAATTCCTGAGGGTTGGGCAGTAGACCATATGTGCAGCTGTATACAAGAGTCATTTAACCTATACTAAATTTCTAAACCCATATTTGAGTAGATAATAGAGAGAAAGATCATTCATATAAAATAATCATTTTATAAACTCCATCACACTATCTCCTTTGCTTTATAAAAAAGAGTACAGCACCATAACATATAGCATAATATTACACATATGGGAAATCTTTAAATCCAAACTAACCCACTATGAATTGATATTTACTAATCAATTACTAATCAAATGAGACCTATTGATCCTCATCCAGTGTTTATATAAGATTTGCAGACAAAAAATAATAATTGTTGTTCAAGTCCTCCAAACTGTAAATATCACTGTGCAAAACAGAGATAAATAAGTGCATCCAGAGATAGAACCACACTCCGGCTTCTTACCAGATCCTTTTAACCATTTTGAGTACAAATGGTTAATCAGTTCATGGTTTACATGTCTCCTCAATGGACCAAATGCCAGGATATAAAGTAACTCTCAAAGAAACAAGGTACAGGACGATTCCATAGCTTAATACCATGTAAACAATTTTATTTAAAAAAAACAAAGTGAGCACTTACAAAGGTTAAAAACTTTCAAGCATATCTCATTTGGTAGCATTCCTATGGGCAAACAGTACGATCCTGGGTGGCTATTCACTCGGTGTGTGTGATGATGTCATTTTATGCATTTTTTCACAGATGACGTCATCAGGGGGATACACGCGTAGGGTAAGGCCTAGGGGAGTGATGGTTTGGAGAACTTGAACAACTGATTTTTTATTTTTTGCGGACTTTATATGGACACTGGATGATGACCAATAGTTCACAATTGATTAGTATTTATCACATGTGGGTTTCTTTTGATTGAAAGATTTCACATATGTGTAGACATGTGCATTCGTTTTCGTCCGAATGCATTTTCGTCCGAATTTCAGCTATTTTCGTTATCGTTTTAACAAACGAAAACGAAAGCACAGAATCCGAAAACCGAAAGATCCGACATAAACAAATGCTTTATTTTCGTTTTCGTTGCTACAACAGTTCGATATAGATAGGAGATTCGACGTGACGCTGACAATAACAATCTGTGTCTATCGAACCTGTGGTCGAATGTGCCTAACCTTAACTCTATTAGTCCAAGATTATTTTACATAGGAGAGAAAAGATTCGACATTATAGAGAGAAAAGATTCGACATAGGAGAGGAAAGATTCGACATAGGAGAGGAAAGTTTCGACATAGGAGAGGAAAGATTCGACATAGGAGAGGAAAGATTCGACATAGGAGAGAAAAGATTCGACATAGGAGAGAAAAGATTTGACATTATAGAGAGAAAAGATTCGACATAGGAGAGAAAAGATTCGACATAGGAGAGGAAAGATTCGACATAGGAGAGGAAAGATTCGACATAGGAGAGGAAAGATTCGACATAGGAGAGGAAAGATTCGACATAGGAGAGAAAAGATTCGACATAGGAGAGAAAAGATTTGACATTATAGAGAGGAAAGATTCGACATAGGAGAGGAAAGATTCGACATAGGAGAGGAAAGATTCGACATAGGAGAGGAAAGATTCGACATAGGAGAGAAAAGATTTGACATTATAGAGAGAAAAGATTTGACATAGGAGAGAAAAGATTCGACATAGGAGAGGAAAGATTCGACATAGGAGAGGAAAGATTCGACATAGGAGAGGAAAGATTCGACATAGGAGAGGAAAGATTCGACATAGGAGAGAAAAGATTCGACATAGGAGAGAAAAGATTTGACATTATAGAGAGGAAAGATTCGACATAGGAGAGGAAAGATTCGACATAGGAGAGAAAAGATTCGACATAGGAGAGAAAAGATTTGACATTATAGAGAGAAAAGATTCGACATAGGAGAGAAAAGATTCGACATTATAGAGAGAAAAGATTCGACATTATAGAGAGAAAAGATTCGACATTATAGAGAGAAAAGATTCGACATAGAGAGAAAAGATCACTGCTTGTGGGCGGAACATTCGACCGGAAATGTATGATTGCAGAGTCGTACAGTTTCGCTGCTCCGTCGAATCTTCTTTGAACATTCGACAGACACCATAAGCCTTCAATGACAGATTCGACCTTAATTAATTCAGATTTTCGGACGAATGCAATTTCTAACGAAAAACGAAATAAATAAAAACTAATTTCGGGAGTAACTAAATAAATTTATTTTTTGGACGAAAACGAAATTCCGAAACGAAATATTTCAGTGTGCACATGTCTACATATGTGTGATATTATGTAATATGTTATAGCACTGCACTATTTTTTATGATTATTTATAATAAGGTATCACAAATTTTTTGTGCTGAAAGCCTTTTTTGTATTTCTCAGCAAAACATAGGGGCTGATTTACTAATAACAGTGCGCTGCGCTGGTTCTAACCTTAACTGGTGCGCCGGATAACTCCTTCACTTGGCGCAGGAACCAGCGGCACACAGCGGCGCACTGTTATAGTAAATACAAATGTCAGCGGCGCTCTATTAAAAATGAATGGTTCCCTATGGGAGCCCATTGATTTGAATAGAGGTCGCCCGGGAAGTCGGATGAAGCAGATCCGACTCGCGGGGTGACTCGTGTGCCGGCTGACACAGGGACAGCGTGACTTTGCGAGGCAACTTGGACACGACCTGAGCGTGAAGCAGTCGCTCAGGTCATGTCCTAGAGGCGACTAGCTGGCCGAGAATATCTCCAGCGCGATGGCATCGCGCTGGTTCTCGGCAGCCTCGCTGTCCCGTGTTTGGTATGAATCATGAAGGGGAACTCCACACCGAATTTTAATGAAAAAACCGGCATAGGTTCCCCTTCAGGAGCATACCAGGCCCTTAGGTCTGGTATGGATTTTAAGGGGAACCCCCTAAGCCAAAAAAACGGCGTGGGGGTTCCCCCAAGATCCATACCAGGCCCTTAGGTCTGGTATGGATTTAAAGGGAAACCCCCTAAGCCGAAAAAACGGCGTGGGGGTCTCCCCCAAAATCCATACCAGACCCTTAGGTCTGGTATGGATTTAAAGGGAAACCTCCTAAGCCGAAAAAACGGCGTGGGGGTCCCCCCCAAAATCCATACCAGACCCTTATCTGAGCACGCAACCTGGCAGGCCGCAGGGGAAGAGGGGGGGCGAGAGCGCCCCCTCCCTCCTGAAGTGTACCAGGCCGCATGCCCTCGACATGGGGGGTTGGGGGCTTTGGGGCAGGGGGGCGACCTGCAGCCCCCCACCCCAAAGCACCCTGCCCCTATGTTGATGGGGACAAGGGCCTCTTCCCGACAACCCTGGCCGTTGGTTGTCGGGGTCTGCGGGTGGCGGGCTTTTCTGAATCCGGGAGCCCCCTTTAATAAGGGGGCCCCCAGATACCGGCCCCCCCACTCTACATCGTACCCCTACCCATTCACCTGGTGGAAAACAAGTCAATAAAAAACACAACACAGGTTTTTAAAGTAATTTATTACACTGCTCCGGGGATCTTCCTGCCGGGCGCCCCGCTATCTTCTTCCAGCTCTTTTGCTAGTGGGGTCCCGGGCTTCCTCATCGTCTTCGGGGGTCTTTCTGCCGGGCGTCCCGCTATCTTCTTCCAGCTCTTTTGCTAGCGGGGTCCCGGGCTTCGTCGTCGCCTTCTTCCGACTTCGGGGGTCTCTTGTTCTGTTCTCCGGTGTTGTCTCCGCGCTCTCCGGTTCTTCTCCCGCTCTCCGGTGCCTTCTCCACGATCTCCGGTTTTTTCTGCCTTCTGCCGGGCGCCCCGCTATCTTCTTCCAGCTCTTTTGCTAGTGGGGTCCTGGGCTTCATCGTCGCCTTCTTCCCTCTTCTCTCCGCCCGATGTTGCCTCGTCGCTGTCCGCCGCTACAATGCTCTGGCAGCGGAGCGTGCCCACTTATATTGGCATGGGCATGGTCACCGGGTGATGCCACCGCTGACCCCGCCCCCATATGATGTCACAGTCCCGAGGAATGATGGGACTGTGACGTGCTACGGGGGCGGGGTCAGCGGTCGCATCACCCGGTGACCACGCCCATGCCATTATAAGTGGGCGCGCTCCTCGGCCAGAGCATTGTAACGGCGGACAGCTACGAGGCAACATCGGGCGAAGAGAAGAGGGAAGAAGGCGACGTTGAAGCCCGGGACCCAGCTAGCAAAAGAGCTGGAAGAAGATAGCGGGACGCCCGGCAGGAAGACCCCCGAAGTCGGAAGAAGACGACGAGGAAGCCCGGGACCCCGCTAGCAAAAGAGCTGGAAGAAGATAGCAGGGCGCCCGGCAGGAAGACCCCCGGAGCTGCCTAATAAATTACTTTAAAAACCTGTGTTGTGTTTTTTATTAACTTTTTTTGCCACCAGGTGAATGGGTAGGGGTACGATGTACCCCATACTCATTCACATAGGGTGGGGGGCCCGGATCTGAGGACCCCCTTATTAAAGGGGGCTCCCGGATTCTGATAAGCCCCCCCCCTTGGCCCCCGACAACCAACGGCCAGGGTTGTCGGGAAGAGGCCCTTGTCCCCATCAACATGGGGACATCCTCCCCATGTTGAGGGCATGTGGCCTGGTATGGTTCAGGAGGGGGGGCGCTCTCTCGCCCCCCCCTCTTTTCCTGCGGCCTGCCAGGTTGCGTGCTCGGATAAGGGTCTGGTGTGGATTTTTGGGGGGACTCCACGCCATTTTTTTTAATTTGGGGTGGAGTTCCCCTTAAAATCCATGCCAGATCTGAAGGGCCTGGTATGGATATTTGGGGGAACCGCACGCATTTTTTTTAAAATTTGCGGCGGAGTTCCCCTTATATCCATTCCAGACCTGAAGGGCCTGGTAATAGAATTTGGGGGACCCCCACGCTTTTTTTTTTGGTTATCAAAGACTTTCTATGACTTTTCTCTATATTGCCGGGAGCCGACAATTCATTACAAGCGCGGGTGCTTTTAAATGCCTTTTTTTTCCTTTAGAAATTTCATTTTGCAGGCGCACTGGCAAGTTCAGAGCTGCACCTGTTCAACTTATGCAAATTGGTTTACGTGACTTGACATTTACTAAGATTTTGCCGGTGCAGTGTCTTGGCGCAAGAAAACAAGGAAAATTGCCGCGCTGAGCTCAAAAAAACCTCTTGCAGCTCGAATCGTACTTGCCGGCACAGCGGCCTGGTTTTGAAAAAGTTACTTTCTCACTCTATTTTGGGCATATTAGTTATTTGGGCACGTGTCACTACACTTCCTCACATCACCCCACATCCCCCCCATTATATTCTCACTTCCAGCTTCTTTATATTTAGAGTTTAACATGCTGTGCGCCAGGTCCATAGTGGCGCACTGAGCGCCTCCTCCCGTCCGCCGACAACACTATAGTAAATGGCAAATAGGGCTGCGCTACCGGCGCTAATGTTTTGTAAATACCAAAACAGCCATTGCGCGCGCAGATGCGCCGATACTCATGGCGCAAATGTTTTGTAAATCAGCCCCATAGTGTCCTTTTTCTGTTTTGAATATCTTCTTTGCTGCTGGTGATGAGTGTTGTGTCGTCTGCATAACGTAGGTTGTTTATGTTTCGGTTATGTTAACTTTGATACTGACAGACTCTTCTTCCAAATATGCATTTCTGAGGATGGCTTCACCATATAGGTTGAACAGGTAAGGTAACAAGATGCATCCTTGCCTGATGCCACGTGTTATTGGAAATCAGTCAGTATTGTGGTATTCAGCTTCTTGATTTTTATCAGCATTTATAGCCTACTAAAAATGGGATTGTCAGGGCCACTGAATGTACAGTATATAAAATGCCCTCAAATGATGGTTGCGAAATGTAAATGTAATTTTAATATATACATTATGCAATGTGATATATGGTTTTCTATTTACCCTGAGAGTACTGTATTTCACACCAGTTCAGCATTAACTAACATCTTTATGACTGTCAAATATTTTATAATAATGTGTTTTTATTTCTAATGATAAATTATTTCTTGCAATCTGCTAATAATGAGTGGGAGTTTTAACTTTATAGCTGTCGAAAATCATATTTTGAAATGTAAAAAAGTTCCTATATTTTAATATAAAACACATCATAGCTCGGTATGAAGTGTTCTGTTGTTCTCTGAAACAGTATTGTCAATGTTGTGTTTCTATACATAGACATGACGGCATACTTTTGAAATGTTACATATGTAATACTTGTACTTAACAATAGTGAATAGACAGGAATATATAATAGAACATTTGCCCCACCAGCAATTTTTTTCATAGAGTCGAGTGAACATCATATATTATTGTTTGTGAAAAGCAACACCAGTTAAGCAGTGAGACTTGGAGAGACATGAAAGCTGGAAACACTATACACAGTGATAAGAGCCCATCAAAGACAAGCGCAGGTGGAGCAGCAGGTCACAGCCAGGTGAGTCTACCAAAAGTACGTTCCTAATGTTGTGTTTGAAAGTGAATGTTAATGGATTATATTTGAAATTCATTAGACGTCCACTACTTTTATCAAAAAAAAAGAAAGAAAAAATATGCATTTGCCCCTGCATGTTTGGGCTTCAAAGGAATCTCTACTAATGATGAAGAGGCATCAGAAAATAAACATAATTTGCCAAATTAACTATTCCAGCTGATATTTGATGTATGTGCACTTCTCTATAGTGACTTTTCTAAAACAAAAGCCTATAGCAAGTGGTTGCTTGGTTGGGTTATAGAATCCACAAAAATTCTACCAGTACCCATATAGCGCCCCATCAGCAGCTACCATATTGCATAGTCTTCATCATGAGTGGTGCTAGATTCTCACAAGGACAGCAGTCTGCCTCTAGTAAGCAAATATAAAATCAAGGGTGCACAGGTGAGCAAAAAAAGGAGTGTTTGGGAGCAGGGGAGGGTTTAGGGAGAAAATATGAGTAGAGGGGGAATGGGTTATATTGGTGGGCAGTGTAAATACCGTCATTACATTGGTGGTCAGGGTGAAGGCAAGATTACATTGGTGTTCAGTGTAAATGCTCCTGTTACATTAGTGGTCAGTGTAACTCCCCATTACATTGGTCGACAATGTAAAATTCTCCCTTACATTAGTGGTTAGTGTAGAATTCCCCATTGTGTTGATGGCTAGTGTAGAATTCCCCATTACATTTATGGTCATTGAAAATACCCCCATTACATTGGTGGTCAGTGTAAATGCCCCCATTACATTGTTGGTCGGTGTGAATGCCCCATTACATTTGCGATCACTGTAGAATGTCCTCATACTGACCACCAATATAACTGACGGGATTTGCAGATTTTACACTTAGTAAAAAAAATGATGTGCTCCCATTTGTGGGGGCAGTCATCCTTTCACTGACCACCAACCCCAGGTATTTTTTCTGACCACTTTTCCTCTCACTGACCACTACCGCTAATAAGTTATTTTTCTACTGATGCTGGGTTATTTTCCCTTCTACTGGCCATAAATGTAAGTGCATACTCCTGACTGCTGTACTTTGTGCACCATGGTGTAGATTGCATAGCTGTGACCATTACACTGTATATACTGTTTAGAATATTATATTGACTAAGATCTGTGTTTTACATAGTTCTTACTGTCTATTTTCTCAATAGTTTTGCATTGCTTTGTAGTTTGTAACCATTTTAATAAAGTTTTTCCTCAAGTTAGACTCAGCCAAAGTGTTAGCTGCCTGTCTATATTTGGTTTTATTTTATTAAAATATGTCTGGTATATGGCTTGAATACATCAATCTACATGTTTTGCGGGAGCCCCCGCTTCTTAAGGACCTCAGAAATCATATATGATATGTAGCTCTAACTATAAATGTAAGACCAAGTAGTAGAAACCAACAATGATATCAGCCAGAGGTAAAATCAATAAAATAGAGGGGAAAATCTCCAAAGTGAGAGTGTGCCTACCGGCCCTTAAGATACACCCAATATCCCTATGAGTGGATTTGATGGTAAAGGTGGATATAATGTTATGTCTCCATAGTTGATGAGTAGGGATGAGTAGGGATGAGCCGAACACCCCCCCGGTTCGGTTCGCATTCAGAACATGCGAACGGACCGAAAGTTTGCGCGACCTTTCGAACACAGTTAGTCTATGGGACTCGAACGTGAGAAATCAAAAGTGCGAATTTTAAAGGTTAATATGCAAGTTATTGTCCTAAAAAGGGTTTGGGGATCCGGGTCCTGCCCCAGGGTACATGTATCAATGCAAAAAAATAAATAAAAAAATGTCAGTTTTTTCAGGAGCAGTGATTTTAACCACTTGCTTACTGGCCACTTAAACCCCCCTCCTGCCCAGACCAATTTTCAGCTTTCAGCACTGATGCATTTTTGAATGACAATGCTGTACCCAAATGAAATTTTTATAATTTTTTTCCCCACAAATAGAGCTTTCTTTTGGTGGTATTTTATAACCTCTGCGGTTTTTATTTTTTGTTAAAAAAATATAAAAAGACTGATTTAAAAAAATATATATATTTTATATTTTGTTATAAAATTTTGTAAACAGGTATTTTTTCGCCTTCATTGATGTACGCTGATGAGGCTGCACTGATGAGCACTGATGGGCTGCATTGATGGGCACCAATAAGGTGGCACTGGTGGGCACCGATAAGGCGGCACTGGTGGGTACCAATAAGGCGGCACTGGTGGGCACCGACAAGGCGGCACTGGTGGGCACTGATAGGCGGCACTGGTGGGCACTGATAGGCAGCACTGAGAGGTGGCACTGATGAGTGGCACTGAAAGGCATTGATAGGTGGCACTGGTGGAGACTGAGAAGTGGCACTAATAGGTGGTATTGCTAGGTGGCGCTGATAGATGGCAGTGATGGGCACTGATAGGTGGCAGTGATGGGCACTGATGGGTGCCAGTGATGGGCATTGATAGGTGGCACTGTGGGCACTGGCAGGTAGCATTATACTGGCACTGATGAGGCACATCTGCCTCCTTCCTCTTCGGGACCGATGTCCCTTGTGAAAGAGCCGGTGATCGGCTTTTTTTCCTCCTCGCGCTGACACGCCGATTCTTTGTTTACATCATGTGATCAGCTGTCATTGGCTGACAGCTGATCACGTGGTAAGGGGTCGGGATCGGCCCCTTACTCGGATCGGTGATCACCTGAGTCTCAGTGACTCGGGTGATCACAGCGCACGCTGCGCGTGCCCTGCAGAGGCGTGCAGGGAGCGCGCGAAGGGGAGGTTGTCTATTGACGGCCTCCCGGATTTTCAGGTCCGCGCTGAAGCCGCCATTTGGCTATAGCGTGGGCCTCAAGTAGTTAATGATGCTTAACCTCCCTGGCGGAATTCCCCAGTCTGGCTCGGGGTAAGATAAAAAAATACATATCCCCTTTGTCCCTAGTGGTCTGTCCAGTGCCATGCATTCACTTTTATACTATAAATACATTTTTTTATTGCCTGAAATTTGGAGATTGTCCATAGCAACCAAAAAGTGACCCTTTATGTCAAAAGTGGTTTTAGACCAGCTAGAAAACAGCGATAATAAATTGGAATCACTTGCATAATTGAGCGATAGCGATTTGGGAAATTCGTCATCAAACACTAAATCTAATGACAGCAACAATTCTGCAACTGAGCAAATTTCAGTGTTTTTTATTTGATTACATTATTGAATAATTTGTATTATTATTATTAGATTATTATTTGTTATAATTATTTATAGTTATTTAGTATATTATAATTTATGATTTTATGTTTCAATCTTTATCATACCCGGGATGTCTACTGGACTCTGGTTTGGACAGATTTAAGTGAGTTATTCCTAAGAATTGCAGGCCTACAATATAAAACGCCAAATTTCCATGCAAAATAATTGTACCACTTTCAGCACCTGAAATCTGACAGTATCATACCGCCAGGGAGGTTAAAGTGAAAAAATAAAAGTAAAATATTCCTTTAAATATCGTGCCTGGGGGGTGTCTATAGTATGCCTGTAAAGTGGCGCGTGTTTCCCGTGTTTAGAACTGTCCCTGCACAAAATGAAATTTCTAAAGCAATAAAAGTAATTTAAAACTCTGAACAGCAGTATACAGGCGGTGCAAAAAAGACAGGGACTGTAGGTTTGTTCTTAAGTAGAATCTGTTTGTAATTTTGAACTGGTACATTTTTAAAGTGTAGCTCCAGCCAAAAAAAGCTATTTGGAAAACATAGGGGAGGGTTATCACCCCTATAACATTTGTTTTGATGTCTGTGCACCTGTTTAGAAGATTTCACCTCACTTTCTGTCCCAATGACAATTGGATTTTGAAAATTTGGGGTTTTTAGGGAAACAAGGGTTGGTAATAAAGCATCAGTGGAGAGGAGACACCCTTTTCCCATATTATCTCTTACAGGAGAGAATTTCCTTTCCTAGGGGTAGATTTCCTCTCACTTCCTGTTGTCTCCCTCCGTTTGTAAGTAGGAGTCGTTTGAAAGTTGGATGTTTGAAAGTAGGGGCCTGCCCTATGTACTCTGCTGAAATTTGGGCCTTAAGTGTTGGTGTTACCACAACACTGTAAGCCCTCACAGTTACTCTTGGTGGGCGCTGGAACGCCCTGCTGTGAACTATTATATCAAGAATTGTAATTACATGCACCTGTCGAACAGTGGCAGAAAAATTGGGCCTTTGGTGGTGGTGGTGCTGGTGCCACAACACTGTAAGTCCTCACAGTTACTCTTGGTGGGTGCTGGAACGGGCCCTGCTGTGAAATATTAGATCAAGAATTGTAATGACATGCCCCTGTTGAACAGGGGCAGAAAGATTGGGCCTTAGGCACTGGTGCTGGTGCCACAACACTGCAACTCCTCACAGATACTCTAGTTAGAGCACAGGAATGAGCCCTGCTGCAAAGTATTGCATAAAAAAATGAAATTACACGCCCCTGTTAAAAAGGGGCAGAAAAATTGGGCCTTAGGCACTGGTGCTGGTGCCACAACACTGCAACCCCTCACAGATACTCTAGTTGGAGTGCAGGAATGAGCCCTGCTGCAAAGTATTGCAGCAAAAATTGTAATTACACGCCCCTGTTAAACAGGGGCAGAAAAATTGTGCCTTAGCCACTGGTGACGGTGCCCAGAACCAAAAATGTTCTTTCAAGCTTTCAACATGAACATTGAGGAGGAAGAGGATAGTCACCCAGCTTAACAGGATAGTCACTCAGCATCAGCATAGGCAGTCTTGAAGGGATCTTACATTTAAAAAAAAATATTCGGTTACATCAACATCAGGTGCTTGGTAGCTGGTGATTCAAGACTGATTCATTTTTTTGAAGGTCAGCCGATCGACTGAGTCGGTGGACAGGCGCACCCTGTGATTGGTTACAAAGCCTCCAGCAGCACTGAATCTGCGTCTTGAAAGAACGCTGGATGCAGGACAGGCCAGTAGCTCAATTGGATACTGTGCAAGCTCTGGCCAGTGATCCATCCTCAAGACCCAGTAACCCAGAGGATTTTCGGTGGGAAAGGTGTCCAAGGCTGATCTTGCCCCTAGGTATTCCTGCACCATGTAAATCAGACGCTGGCGATGGTTGCGGGCTGCAGACTAAAAAATTGTCTGAACGCATCGGTCAGACGCCCACCTTCTCCACCGCTCCTTCTGTGACTGACCAAAGCCTCAGCAACACGTTGTCCAGGACCAGGAATTTGTAACCTCCCAGGCCCTGGAAACGCGTTGCACAAACCTTTCTGCAAGACCTCCCGAAGATGTTCCATCCTCTGCTCCCTCTGCGATGGCTGAATAAGGTCCGCAACCTTACCCTTGTAACGTGGATCAAGGAGGGCTGCCAGCCAGTAATGATCCCTCTCCTTGATACCACGAATATGAGGATCCTTTTGCAGGCTTTGCATGATCAGGGAGGTTATGCAGTGTAGGTTTGATGAGGCATTCGGTCCGGAGTCCTTTGGGTCACTAAGGACGACATGATCCGCAGCCACCTCCTCCCAGCCACGTACAAGTCCAAAGGTTTCTGGGGACTGTAAATGATCCCTTGAAGACTGCTGCTGATGCTGAGTGTTAGGCTTCACCTCCACGCTGACACAATCCTCCTCCTCCTCCTCCTCTTCCTGTGTGATCGGCGGGCCATCAGAAACACTGTCTGGATAAAGGGGGCCTTAAGAAGGTAAGGAAGTCCTCCTCTTCCTCCCTCTGTTCTGCCTCAAGTGCCCTGTCCATTATTCCACGCAGCGTGTGCTCCAACAGGTGGACAACAGGGACAGTGTCACTGATGCATGCACTGTCACTGCTCACCATCCTCGTGTCCTCCTCAAATGGTGACAGGACAGTGCATGCATCCCTGATCATGACCCACTGGTGTGGCAAAAAAAATGCAAGCTCCCCTGACCCTGTCCTGGTTCCATAGTCGCACAGGTACTCATTGATGGCTCTCTGCTGCGTGTGCAGCCGCTGCAGCATGGCCAACGTTGAGTTCCCGGTGGGCATGTCACAGATTAGGCGGTTCTTGGGCAGGTTGTATTCCTTTTGGAGGTCAGCCAGCCGAGCACTGGCATTATATGACCGGCGGAAATGCACACAGACTTTCCTGGTCTGCCTCAGGACATCCTGTAAGCCTGGGTACCTGCCCAAGAACCGCTGCACCACCAAGTTAAGGACGTGAGCCAAACAGGGCACATGGGTCAGCTGTCCCTGTCGGAGGGCGGAGAGGAGGTTGGTGCCATTGTCGCAAACCACCATTCCTGGCTTAACCTGGCGTGGCGTCAACCACCTCTGAGCCTGCCCCTGCAGAGCTGACAGAATCTCTGCCCCAGTGTGGCTCCTGTCCCCCAAGCACACCAGCTCAAGCACCGCATGGCATCTTTTTGTCTGCGTACTTGCGTAGCCCCTTGAACGCCTATGTAGCACTGCTGGTTCCGTGGACAAATCAGCACAGGAAGAGGCCATGGAGGAAGAACAAGAGGAGGAGGTGGAGGAGAGAGGTGTGTCAGAATCACCACTAGTAGCATGTTGGAGGCGTGGGAAAGGAACAACCTCCAACAAAACTGCACCCTGTCCAGCATCCTTCCCAGCTGCCAGCAGAGTCACCCAGTGCGCCATGAAAGATAGGTAACGTCCCTGTCCATGCCTTCTGGACCATGAGTCAGCGGTAATATGCACCTTACCGCTGACCGCCCTGTCCAGCGAAGCCAAGACATTGCCTTCCACCTGCCGGTAGAGAGCCGGAATCGACTTCCATGAAAAAAAGTGGCGTTTGGGAACCTTACACTGAGGTACCGCACATTCCGCAAACTCACGGAAGGGGGCAGAGTCTACCAACTGAAAAGGCAGCAGTTGAAGTGCTAGCAATTTAGCCAAGCTAGCATTCAACCGCTGGGCATGTGGATGGCTGGGAGCGAATTTATTTCGCCGGTCTAGCAGCTGGGGCAGAGAAAGATTGCCCGCAAGTATTTGACAGTGGCACACCTAATACTACACCTTCATGCCTCTCAGTGCAGGTTTCTGAGAGGACTGAAGGTATAGTGGGGTTGGAGATCCCAGCTGATGAGGAACAAGGAGAGGTCCGCTTTGTTCGTTGGTGTGGGTCTTTTATGTACGCTTGCCAACGGACTGCATGGCAGGTCGACATATGTCTGGTCAAGCATGTGGTGCCCAAGCGGCTGCTGTTTTGGCCACGCTTGATATGCTTCAGACATATGTTGAAAACAGCAACGGTGCGATCTGCTGCACACGTCTGAAAAAAGGCCCACACCAAAGACCTTTTGGAAAAACGCGTAGAGTCATCAGCGCCCTGCACATGCAGAGATCTGCGGTGTGATGCAGTCAGTTGGCTGCCCTTAAGCTGGCCCCTGGAGGGCATCCTGCCTCGTTGGAGATGTGCCCACTCCTCCTCCTTCTCCTCTCTCCTATCAGGCACCCACGTAGAGTCAGTGACCTCATCATCCCCTCCCTCCTCGTCACTGGAGCAAACCTGGCAGTATGCTGCAGCTGGGGGAACATGACTGCCAGTTTGTTGTGCTTCTTGGGCACCCCCTCTGTTTGGGCTCACGTTACTGCCTTCCTCAAGCTCTGTACCATCATTGGAGCCTTCAAAACGCTGCACATCCTCCTGCAGCATGTACTCAACACTGTGGTTGAACAGTTCGGGGGACTCCTCCATGCATGATGGTGGGGCTAGGGAAGGAGTAACTGATGACCTCGAGTCGGTGGATTAGGCCGCTTTGGCACCTGCATTGGCAGCCAAGGTAGCCTGGGTGACAGAGGATGAGGAGGATGAGGATGGCTTGGTCATCCACTCTACCAACTCTTCTGCATGTTGCGGCTCAACGTGTCCAGCTGCCGAAAAAAAGGACAAGCGTGCCCCACTGCCACGTGCTGATGAGGATGCACCGTGTCCACGACCAGCACTGTTGCCTCTAGACACATAGCTTGCTTGCCCTCTTTTATTGGCCTGTGAATGTCTGCCTCTCCTTGTTGGCCTTCCAGACATACTGTATTTGATGTATTGGAAATTAATAGGTACACAAGGAATGGCCTGCAGTCAGCTTTACCTGCACACTGTGCCCAGTATACAGTACACTGACTTAATATACTGCAGCTTAGCTCAATCAACTGCTTGCCTGTACTATTAGGGAGAGAAAGGGGATAGTCTGCAGTCAGCTTTATCTGCACACTGAGCCCAGTATACAGTACACTGACTTAATATACTGCAGCTTAGCTCAATCAACTGCCTGCCTGTGTTATTAGGAAGAGAACAGGGATGGTCTGCAGTCAGCTTTACCTGCACACTGAGCCCATTATACAGTACACTGACTTAATATACTACAGCTTAGCTCAATCAACTGCCTGCCTGTATTATAAGGAAGATAACAGGGTGTCAAGTACCTGGGTGTATTTGAACCGGGATCTTCCTGGTCCCAAAGCTGCAGCCTTACCTGTTGCGCTACTGAGCAGATCTGGACTTTTGGAAATGTCCTCTCAGTGTTAAACATTACCTTGGACTCACTAGCCTCACCTGCTGCCAGCTGTGGACAATTTTCAATCAAAGCAGCCCTTAAAAAGGAAGTGATGCTATCTCTCAGCGCCCGTTTGTGTGGAATAGCTCCCTGGGTGTTATGACTGCTTTTTGATCCTGATTTTCGTGTTGAACTTCTGCCTGAATTCCTGACTACTCTCCAGCCTGCTGATTTTGTACTTCACTGCCAGCTCGTGTATGACCTTTGCCTGCCTGACCACTCTCTGGATTTCGATCGTGTACCATTTTGCCTGATCTGTTGCCAACCTAATCTGCCTGACTACGTTTTCGCCTGAATCCTCAGCACACAAGTTCCACTTCGGACACTACCTATCACAGGTACCTTACATTACAAAAGGGCCACAATGACAGTGGACCCTGCTGAGATTGTTAAGGCGATTTCACGTCAGGGACAATTGATTGGAGCTCATGAACAGCATCTTTCTTCCCTGGACGCCAAGTTAGATGAACTTTGTACTATGCTTAAATCTTGTTTGCCTGCTTCCTCTGCAACGGTCCAGACTCTGGATCCTACTCCTGCTACGATCCAACCCACCTCTTCTGTACCACCCAAACTTCCTATGCCTGACAAATTTGGTGGTGATACTGAGGACTGCAGAGGCTTTTTAAATGTTTGCCGTTTGCATTTCCGCAACAACCCTGGGACCTTTAGCACTTCTTCTGTCAAAGTGACTTTTGTAATTTCCTTGTTAAAGGGGAAGGCCCTGGCCTGGGTCTCTCCTTATCTGGAACGCAATGATCCTGTGCTGCAAGACGCTGACAAATTTCTGGCTTCTCTCCAGACTGTATTTGACAAGCCAGATAGAGCTTCTGCAGCTGAGTACTCACTCTTGGACATGCAACAAGGCACCAGGTCTGTGGCACAATATGCTATTGAGTTTCGTACCCTTGCTGCTGAGACTACTTGGGACTCAAGGGCATTACGTGCAGCCTTCCGAAAAGGTCTTGCAGATCGCATCAAAGACAAATTAGTCTATAAGGATTCCCCAGAAGACCTAGAGAAATTCATAGAGCTCTGTGTTCGTCTGGATGTCCGGTATCAGGAAAGGTGCCAAGAGAGACTTAGAACTCGCAAGTTTCTTCGGCCAGTCTACCGTTTGGCCCCTAACTTCCAAGCACCACCTCAGCCAGAACCTGAAATCTCAGTTGAACCCCAGACACCTGTGGAACCCATGGATGTAAGCCGTCTCCACCTAACTGAGTCTGAGAAACAAAGGAGGCGTGCATTGGGCATATGCCTATACTGTGGACTTAAAGGACATTTATTATCTGTCTGCCCTTCCCATCCAGTAAAAGGCAGGGTCTAACCAGTGTTGGAGGAGCTGGCTTAGACCTTACAGGTATATCCTCCAAGACCAAGATTACCATTCCTGCAATTATCCATTTACCCTCTAAACTTGTCTCCTGTGAGGCTTTTGTGGATTCTGGAGCTGCTGGCATATTCTTGGACTACACTTTTGCTAAAAAAAATAATATCCCATTTGTTCCAAAATCTAGACCCCTGAACATTACCACCGTGAATGGACAACCCTTGGGAGATGGCATTGTAAAATTTGAGACTATAACAATCACCCTTCAGGTAGGCGTACTCCACAAAGAGGAAGTTGTCTTGTCTCTTATTGATTCTCCACTTCTGCCTGTTATCCTTGGTTACCCATGGTTACAACAACATAACCCTTCTTTTGATTGGGAAAATGGAGAACTAACCTCTTGGGGGTCGTTCTGTCATTCAAACTGTTTGTCTCAACCCAAAAGACTTCCTGCTTGTATGTTGGCTTCCGTGGCCGTCCCACCTACCTTGCCTCATGAATACCATGCGTTTGCAGACGTATTTTGCAAGCAAAAGGCAGAGGTTTTACCTCCACATCGTTCTTTTGACTGTGCAATTAAATTGATTCCTGGAGCACCTCTTCCCAAAGGAAGGACCTATCCCCTGTCTTTGCCTGAACAAAAATCCATGGAGGAATACGTAAAAGACAACTTGGAAAGAGGTTTTATCCGACCCTCTTCTTCTCCAGTAGGGGCAGGTTTTTTCTTTGTTGAAAAAAAAGATGGGGGTCTTCGACCATGCATAGACTATCGAGGGTTAAATCAAATCACTGTAAAAGACTCCTACCCTTTGCCTCTCATTCTTGAACTGTTTGATGTACTTAAGGGGGCTGTTATCTTCTCCAAGCTAGACCTACGAGGGGCTTATAATCTAATTCGAATTAAAGACGGGGACGAGTGGAAGACAGCATTCAACACTCGTAATGGACATTTTGAATATCTGGTTATGCCATTTGGGTTGTGTAACGCCCCTGCTGTCTTCCAACGTTTCATGAATGAAATTTTTCATGATTTCAGCAACAGTTTTGTGATCATCTACTTGGACGACATTTTAATCTTTTCCAAGACTCATCTAGAGCACATCTCGCATGTAAAGCAGGTATTGCAACGACTGAGAGAAAACCATCTTTACGCGAAGATTGAGAAATGCAGTTTCCATCAAAGCCGTATTCCTTTCCTTGGATACATTATAAGTGCTGCCGGTTTCCAAATGGACCCTCAAAAACTTTCCGCTGTCTTGCAATGGCCCCAACCGACCACTTTAAGAGGGCTCCAAAGCTTTCTAGGGTTCGCAAATTACTACAGACGCTTCATCAAAGGTTTTGCCTCCATTGCGGCCCCCCTTACTGCTATGACTAAGAAAGGTACAAATTGCAAGGTATGGTCCTCAGAAGCAGAATCGGCTTTCCAGCAATTAAAAGACATGTTCAGCAAAGCTCCAATTCTTCAGCATCCAAATCCCGATCTCCAGTACATAGTTGAGGTTGATGCCTCTGAGGTAGGAGCAGGTGCCGTGCTCTCCCAGAGACAGCCTAAGTCTGGTAGAATCCATCCAGTAGCATTTTTTTCTAGAAAGTTTTCTCCAGCGGAGATGAATTACGATGTTGGGAATCGAGAACTACTGGCCATCAAATTAGCATTGTCTGAATGGCGACATCTTCTGGAAGGGGCTCCCAAACCTTTTTCTATCCTCACTGACCATAAAAACCTACTGTACCTTCAGACTGCAAGACGTTTGAACTCACGTCAGGCTCGATGGGCTCTGTTTTTCTTCCGTTTTAATTTTGTTCTTTCTTATGTCCCTGGGCATAAAAACAAGAAAGCCGATGCTCTTTCCAGACAGTTTGCTACCTCTGAAGAAGACCAACCTACCGAGCAGTATATAATCCCACCTCACAAAATTGTCGCACAGATCTCTACGGCTCTTTCCCAACAGTTACAAGAAACCCAGAATTGTGTTCCCCAAGGCTTGAAGATACCACCAGGTCGCCTGTTCGTAGCCCCTAGCCTCAGAAAACCTGTACTCCTCTGGGCACATGATGGTGTTTTATCTGGTCATCCTGGTGTCACCATCACTCTTAAGACCTTGCAGCGTCATGTCTGGTGGCCTCATATGAAAAGGGATGTTACTGACTATGTGGCTGCCTGCCCAACTTGTGCTGCTAATAAAGTACCCCGTACATTGCCTACTGGACTGTTACAACCACTTTCAGCACCTCGTCAGCCTTGGACCCATTTGACTATGGACTTCATTACAGACTTACCCAAGTCCGAGGGCATGACTGCTATATGGGTCATAGTGGATCGCTTTTCAAAAATGTCTCATTTTGTGCCGCTCCCGGGATTACCTACAGCGGAAGCACTGTCTACTCTCTTCCTTTCCCATATTGTGAGATATCATGGCATACCTACCAATGTCGTCTCAGACTGCGGATCCCAGTTTGTTTCCCGATTCTGGAGAGCGTTCTGCAAGAAACTGGGAGTAACGCTTTCACTCTCTACCTCACATCACCCTCAAACAGATGGTCAAACCGAACGCATGAACCAGACCCTAGAAACCTATCTTCGACATTATGTCAATGCCTTACACTCCAACTGGTCTGAGTATTTGCCTTTAACTGAGTTCGCCATTAATTCCCGTTGGCACAGTGCTCTTCATACCACACCATTCTACGCAGCCCTAGGCTATCACCCTCAGACTTTTCCCCTACTTCAGCCTTCTTCTGGTGTACCAGCAGAAGATCAGCGGGTTAAAAATATTCTGCTACATTGGAAAAAGATTAGCTTATTACTACGGAAATCAGCAGGCAAGTATGCACTTTTTTCCAACAAACGAAGACGCCATATACCTCCATATGTGGTGGGGGACAGAGTTTGGCTATCAACCAAATATGTGAGACTGAAACAACCTTCTACCAAATTGGGCCCTCGATTCATTGGTCCTTACAGAATTATTGCTCGAGTCGGGCCAGTCTCCTATCGGTTGAAATTACCCTCCTCTCTCCGGATTCATCCTGTGTTCCACGTTTCCCTCCTCAAAAAAGCAATTTTCAATCGCTACTCCAGAACGCAACAGCTACCTCCTCCTGTTCTTGTTGATGGACAAAATGAGTTTGAAGTCTCCAAGATTCTTGAAGACAGGGTCGTGGCCTTCGGTATCTGGTTCATTGGAAGGGATATCCTGTCACAGACCGTTCCTGGGTTCCAGCCAAAGATCTGCATGCCCCTTCTCTTATTCGAGACTTCCATGCCTCCTTTCCCACTAAGCCCTGCTAGGCCCCCGGAGGGGTCCACTGGGGAGGGGGCCCTGTCATGTACCTGGGTGTATTTGAACCGGGATCTTCCTGGTCCCAAAGCTGCAGCCTTACCTGTTGCGCTACTGAGCAGATCTGGACTTTTGGCAATGTCCTCTCAGTGTTAAACATTACCTTGGACTCACTAGCCTCACCTGCTGCCAGCTGTGGACAATTTTCAATCAAAGCAGCCCTTAAAAAGGAAGTGATGCTATCTCTCAGCGCCCGTTTGTGTGGAATAGCTCCCTGGGTGTTGTGACTGCTTTTTGATCCTGATTTTCATGTTGAACTTCTGCCTGAATTCCTGACTACTCTCCAGCCTGCTGATTTTGTACTTCACTGCCAGCTCGTGTATGACCTTTGCCTGCCTGACCACTCTCTGGATTTCGATCGTGTACCATTTTGCCTGATCTGTTGCCAACCTAATCTGCCTGACTACGTTTTCGCCTGAATCCTCAGCACACAAGTTCCACTTCGGACACTACCTATCACAGGTACCTTACACAGGGATGGTCTGCAGTCAGCTTTACCTGCACACTGTGCCCAGTATACAGTACACTGACTTAATATACTGCAGCTTAGCTCAATCAACTGCCTGCCTGTATTATTAGGAAGAAAACATGGATGGTCTGCAGTCAGCTTTACCTGCACACTGAGCCCAGTATACATTACACTGACTTAATATACTCCAGCTTAGCTCAATCAACTGCCTGCCTGTATTATTAGGAAGAGAACAGGGATGGTCTGCAGTCAGCTTTACCTGCACACTGAGCCCAGTATATAGTACACTGACTTAATATACTGCAGCTTAGCTCAATCAACTGCCTGCCTGTATTATTAGGAAGAGAACAGGGATGGTCTGCAGTCAGCTTTACCTGCACACTGTGCCCAGTATACCGTACACTGACTTAATATACTGCAGCTTAGCTCAATCAACTGCCTGCCTGTATTATTAGGAAGAGAACATGGATGGTCTGCAGTCAGCTTTACCTGCAGTATACAGTACACTGACTTAATATACTGCAGCCTAGCTCAATTAACTGCCTACCTGTATTATTAGGAAGAGAACAGGGATGGTCTGCAGTCAGCTTTACCTGCACACTGAGCCCAGTATACAATACACTGACTTAATATACTGCAGCGAGAATAACAGGAACACTCTGAAGTGAGATCTAGCTAAACTGAATACAGTGTGTATGTGTATATATATATATATATATATATATATATATATATATATATATATATACACACACAACGCCTGGGATGCATATATATATACCAAATACACTGACTGCAGCTACCTGAATCGCCTGCCTACTCTATCTAACTGAAATGAAATGACACTCTGATTCTCTCTCTATCTCTCTCACAACGCCACAACACACTACACAAGGCCGACGTGCAGGCGGCCTTATATAGTGTGGGGCGTGTACCTACTCCCCTGAGCCATGATTGGCCAAAGGCACCCTTCCTTTTGCCAATTATGGCTCTCTGTGCTGACGGCGCTGTGATTGGCCAAAGCATGCGGGTCACTGTGCATGCTTGGCCAATCATCAGCCAGCAATGCACTGCGATGACGCAGTGAATTATGGTCCGCGACGCGCCAAATTTGGCGCAAACGGCCCATAATGTTCGAAATTCGGCGAACGATCGAACAGCCGATGTTCGAGTCGAACTCATGTTCGACTCGAAGCTCATCCCTATTGATGAGTATAGATAGATTTATAAGAGATGGAATCCAACAGACCCCAAATATAAGTTACACATTTAGAAGATTCCCATCTTTCATCTATTATCCCCAAACGACAAGATCAGTTCAAAAAGCATCCGCTTCAAAGGTGTAGAGTGGAGTTATATGTTAGTTGCAGTCATGTGTTTTATGCACACTACGCATCCCATAGTCCACACACTAGTCTATCTTGGGATCAAGCAAGAGGGGATGGCTGCATTTCTACATATAGTGGGACCATGGAGAAATAATGTAGCAACCCTAACAGGGTGCAACCAGCAGCAAAAAACGAATTAGGAGATTTGGAGGAGGCTGAGAGATTTGGAGAGCTAAGAATACATACTTGAATAGAATAAATAAGAGTGTAGTGTAATTTTAGACCACGTCTAATATTAAGTGCAATTTAACTATAGTCCTTTTTTTGTTGTGACACAATACATGTACTGCATTATTTTCCTTTTTTCCCTAGGTGTCTTATTTTCCCAAGTTTTGAAGTTGAGAGGTATGAAGCTTTTAACCAATTAGTCATGGTCACACTCACTTTTTTACTTCAAAGTGGTTCCAAAGCCTTAAGCTTTTTTACCTAATGCATTCTCTGCATTGAAGGATAAGTTCACTTTTGGGGACATGTTACAGGTGGAACTTGTAACATGTTCCCACTCCAGCAGCCGCTGCCTGCCCACATCATTCATTCAGAGTTCTGTGAATGGGAAACTACAAGTACCAGCATCCCTTGTAGCTGTCGGTTCAATGAACTATCACAGCACTGTTAAGCATTCTGGTAGTTCATTGTCTCTTCCTGTCAGTGTGTATCTGCCTGCCCATATGAGGTACCAGCAGACAGATACACTGACAAGTCTGCAGAGTCCTGCATGGCACCTGTGATCTGCTGGGTGCAATGGTTTACAGGCTGCAAGTAAAAAATTTAATAAATGCACAATTTTTTTACCTGCAAAAAGATGTGCATTTATTTTTATTTTTTTTAAAGTTTAACTTATCCTTTAAGGTAAAAAAAACTTCTGTGTCCAGAATCTCCCCCCCCCCCATACTTACCTGAGCTAATTTTCAATCCAACACTGTGCATGAAAGCTGCAACTCTCCCCGCTCTCTCCCTCCTCACAGGGCAGCTTGATAGCAGCAGGAGCCATTGGCTCTTGTCAATCAAATTCTATGATGAGGGAGCAGGGGGCAGGGCAAACACCTGCTGTCTTTGTCTGTGGATGCACAGAGCAGGTAAGTATGATATGTTTGTTATTACAAAAAAAAAAAAGTTTAATATCACTTTAAATGTTAATTGAACACATATTAAGTTGTTAACATTTACATATTATTTATACTGGTAAAAGGTTTTAATTTTTAATAGGGGCTTTTGTCATATTTCAGGTTGTTAGTAAATTGTGTGTTTTGTTAGTTAAAAAAAAAAGTTTTGCGAATTTAGCAATCTTGCAACTGAGGATCATGGAATTCAAATTGTGAGATGATATCAATTCATAATAATTCTGCTTTATTCTTCAATATATGTACTGTTCATTTTTTGACTAAGCATTTCTTTATATGGTGTATTAGGGCTGGGGACTTAGCTCCCCCAATTATATCCCTACCACCTTCAAAAAGAATAGTTAGAACAGTCCCAGTCTATAACTGATAAGCCTTTTCTCAGATGTATCTGGAATGCAATACAACCTCTCCTCGGAAGACTCATTTGCTGTCCCTCTGCATTTACGAAGTGTCAGATACTCGATCATGTTGTATTTATCCATCTCTCTCACCCAGTAATGTTAATTAATTTCATAGAGCATTGCAGCTCCTTCAGGATTCTCCTATAGGAATTTGTTGGTGGCCTCTTTATGCCTGAGATCTAGCATCTTGTATGTGCTAAGACACATTCCTTTCTTCCTTGTTCATCTATCTTCTATTTAAATCAGAATTTGTTCCACTTGAAGGAAAATAAAGAACAATGCAGAGGAACTCCAAACACTTTGTCATTCTCTTGTTTATTACGTTACACTTTTTAAAATACAGTTCCTAGAGTATTTGTAAGAACCCTCACATCCATATGTATATTAAATGCACAAAGACCAGACCATTATTCTCAACCACTGTATGATCTTTACATCCTCCTGTTATACATTTTTTATATTTCTTACAACAGCACAAATACTCAGTACCTTGGTTTGAATTCCTTCCTTGGCTTCTTAACACTAGATAAGTTATCATCTAGTGAGATTTATGTTGAAGAGATTTTATGTCATAGCTTTGCTAAAGGGGAGCTTTGTAAAGTGCAAAGTGGCCAAGCAACAGTATTTCCTTACTCATTTAGACAAATGATGTGGATACAATCAATAACATTTGTATTTAACCATCTCTCTACTGCTTTGGTGTAAACAGGTGGGTGTTTCGTCTAATGATGTCGGTGAACCGAGCCATCCTTCAATGGCTCCACTTACAGTTACCATGTGCAGAGTAAATTCCAGCAGCTCTACATTTTATGATCTCTGTGATTGGTCATAGAAGAGACCAATCACAGTGACCACATATGTACACACACTTTAATTTATATCTATGAATGTTCCCCTTCCTCTTACAGGAACTATGAGTCATTTATTCGTTACTGTGATTGCAATGCAGTCCCAACACATAGACAGGGCAGATCGTCGTGTGTCCTAAGACAATTTGTTAGACAAAACTGCAGATTCTGTGTATGAGACCTGGACGATCTGCCAACAGGAACCACACACTACCCTAATACTGATATCATGGCTAATTCTTCATTACATAATATGCTTATATTAGGCCCCCTCCATTGCATGTGAAACTAACCATCACTTTGCTGTTCCTAGAGCTGGCAGCATTTTATTTTATGATTTAAGCTCTGAATTATGATATTCTATGTGCGCTGTGGCATGCATGCTAATGAACTTGCATAAATGTGAAAGGGTCCATTTAGTTTCCCTTTCACACTAAACTGTAGTGCATGGATGTGAACTAGGCACATAGGAAAGAATATGATTTCTGCTTCAAATGTACCTTCGTGGAGCATAAAAATAGGCAAAATGTGAATGAGCAGCATGAGGGGAGTCAAGCAAAAAGACTTTGAATCAACATCTCCACCAGCTTGACTAAGAAGCAGGGGAAGATGCTGTTTGCAGTCAAGTCAAGACCGATTGGTTAAGACATTCATGACAACTAGGGATGAGCACGGTGTTTGAGTCGAACATAGGCTGTTCGCAGCGTTCGGCGAACAACGAACGATTTGGGCCGTTCGCGCCAAATTCGAGTGACGCGAATGGCCCACAATACACTGCGCCATCGCAGTGTAATCCCGGCGCTGTGATTGGCCAAGCATGCACTGTGACCCTGCATGCTTGGCCAATCACAGCGCCGGCAGCGAGGAGAGCAATGATTGGCCACAGGCAGGATGCCTGTGGCCAATTATAGCTGAGGGGGTTTAGTACACGCCCCACACTATAAAAGGCCGCCAGCGCGGCGGCCTTGTGTAGTGTGTTCCGGAGCAGGGAAAGTGAAGGATAGGCAGGGACAGTGTCAAATCTTGTCAAATCTATTCTTTGCTAAACCTTGTGTGTAGGGACAGAGAAGGATAGGCAGGGAGAGTGTCAGTGTCATATTCTTTGCTAAACCTTGTGTGCAGGGAGAGAGAAGGATAGGCAGGGAGAGTGTCAGTGTCATATACTTTGATAAACCTTGTGTGCAGGGAGAGAGAAGGATAGGCAGGGGACAGTGTCAGTGTCATTGTTGCTAAGCCTCCTGCACATTATACACCTGAAGTTAGCCCGTATTGCTGCTTTTTCCTGGTGTGTTACACCAACAGGATTTTGCGGCACTTACAGCGGGCGGAGTGTACCTCCTGACCATATTACACCTTAACTTAGCCTGTATTGCTGCTTTTTCCTGGTGTGTTACACAAACAGGATTTTGCGGCACTTACAGTGGGCGGAGTGTGCCTCCTAACCATATTACACCTTAACTTAGCCTGTATTGCTGCTTTTTCCTGGTGTGTTACACCATCAGGATTTTGCGGCACTTACAGCGGGCGGAGTGTGCTTCCTGACCATATTACACCTTAACTTAGCCTGTATTGCTGCTTTTTCCTGGTGTGTTACACCAACAGGATTTTGCGGCACTTACAGCAGGCGGAGTGTACCTCCTGACCATATTACACCTTAACTTAGCCTGTATTGCTGCTTTTTCCTGGTGTGTTACACCAACAGGATTTTGCGGCACTTACAGCGGGCGGAGTGTACCTCCTGACCATATTACACCTTAACTTAGCCTGTATTGCTGCTTTTTCCTGGTGTGTTACACCAACAGGATTTTGCGGCACTTACAGCGGGCGGAGTGTGCCTCCTGACCATATTACACCTTAACTTAGCCTGTATTGCTGCTTTTTCCTGGTGTGTTACACCAACAGGATTTTGCGGCACTTACAGCGGGCGGAGTGTGCCTCCTGACCATATTACACCTTAACTTAGCCTGTATTGCTGCTTTTTCCTGGTGTGTTACACCAACAGGATTTTGCGGCACTTACAGCGGGCGGAGTGTGCCTCCTGACCATATTACACCTTAACTTAGCCTGTATTGCTGCTTTTCCCATTTCCCTGCAGGCCATTAGAATGTCTGGAAGGCAAACAAGGAGAGACAGACAGTCAGGAGCCAAAAAAAGAGGGCAAGCAGGCTCTGTGTCTAGAGACAACAGTGCTGGTCGTGGACGCGGTGCATCGCCATCAGCACGTGGCCATGGGACACGCTTGTCCTTCTTTTCGGCAGCTGGACATGTTGAGCCGCATCATGCCGAAGACTTGGTAGAGTGGATGACCAAGCCCTCCTCATCCTCCTCATCCTCTCTCACCCAGGCTCAGGGTACTGGCAAAGCAGCTGCCAAAGCGTCCTCTTCCCTGGTATCAATGTCATCATCAGTCACTCCTTCCCTAGACCAACCATGTCCTCCTGAGGAGTCCCCCGAACTGTTTGAGCACAGTGTTGGGTACATGCTCCAGGAGGATGCCCAGCGTTTCGAAGGGTCTGATGATGATACCCAGCTAGAGGAAGGCAGTAGCGTGAGAGCAGAGAGGGGATGCTCAAGAAGGACACCAATCTGGCAGTCATGTTCCAGCAGCTGCAGCATACTGCCAGATTGGCTCCAGTGATGAGGAGGGAGGGGATGATGAGGTCACTGACTCCACGTGGGTGCCTTAGAGGAGAGAGGAGGAGGAGGAGGATGAGGAGGAGGCACATCTCCAATGAGGCAGGATGCCCTCGGGGGCCAGCGTAAGGGCAGCACACCGACGGAATCACACCGCAGAGCTCCGCCTGTGCAGGGCGCTGCCTCTGCCCGTTATTCAAAAAGTTCTTTGGTGTGGGCCTTTTTTGAGTCGAGTGCATCAGATCGCACAGCTGCTGTTTGCAACATATGTCTCAAGCGTATATCGCGTGGCCAAAACATCACCCGCTTGGGCACCACATGCTTGACCAGACATATGTTGACCTGCCATGCAGCTCGTTGGCAAGCCTACCTTAAAGACCCACACCAAAGAACAAAGCTGACCTCTTCTTGCACCGCATCAGCTGGGATCTCCAACCCCACTATACCTTCAGTCCTCTCTGAAACCTGCTCTGAGAGGAATGAAGGTGTAGAATTAGGTGTGTCACAGCCAAGTACTTGCGGGCACTCTGCTAGCAGTACACCAACGTCTGATTCTAGCAGGCAAATTTCCCTGCCCCAGCTGCTGGACCGTCGAAAGAAGTTCACTCCCAGCCATCCACATGCCCAGTGGTTGAATGCTAGCTTGGCTAAATTGCTAGCGCTTCAACTGCTGCCTTTTCAGTTGGTAGACTCGGCCCCCTTCCGTGAGTTTGTGCAATATGCGGTTCCTCAGTGGCAGGTTCCCAAACGCCACTTTTTCTCACGGAAGGCGATTCCGGCTCTCTACCGGCATGTGGAAGGCAATGTCTTGGCCTCGCTGGACAGGGCGGTCAGCGGTAAGGTGCATATTACCGCTGACTCATGGTCCAGCAGGCATGGACAGGGACGTTACCTTTCTTTCACGGCCCATTGGGTCACTCTTTTGGCAGCTGGGAAGGATGCAGGACAAGGTGCAGTAGTGTTGGAGGTTGTTCCACCGCCACGCCTCCAAAATACTACTACTGGTTGTGACACACCTCTGTCCTCCACCCCCTCCTCTTCTTATTCCTCCGTGGCCTCTTCCTGTTCTTTGTCCTCGGAACCAGCGGTGCTCCGTAGGCGTTCAAGGGGCTACGCAAGTACGCAGGCAAAAAGATGCCATGCCGTGCTTGCGCTGGTGTGTTTGGGGGACAGGAGCCACACTGGGGCAGAGGTTCTGTCTGCTCTGCAGGGGCAAGCCGAGAGGTGGTTGACGCCATGCCAGCTTAAGCCAGGAATGGTGGTTTGCGACAATGGCACCAACCTCCTCTCCGCTCTCCGACAGGGACAACTGACCCATGTGCCCTGTGTGGCTCACGTCCTTAACCTGGTGGTGCAGCGGTTCTTGGGCAGGTACCCGGGCTTACAGGATGTCCTGAGGCAGGCCAGGAAAGTCTGTGTGCATTTCCGCAGATCTTATAATGCCAGTGCTCGCCTGGCTGAGCTGCAAAAGGAGTTGAACCTGCCCAAGAACCGCCTTATATGTGACATGCCCACCAGGTGGAACTCAACGTTGGCCATGCTGCAGTGGCAGCACACGCAGCAGAGGGCCATCAATGAGTACCTGTGCGACTACGGCACCAGGAGAGGGTCAGGGGAGCTCGGTTTTTTTTCACCATTCCAGTGGGGCATGATCAGGGATGCATGCACTGTCCTGGCACCATTTGAGGAGGCCACGAGGATGGTGAGCAGTGACAGTGCATGCATCAGTGACACTGTACCTCTTGTCCACCTGTTGGAACATACGCTGCGTGGAATAATGGACAGGGCACTTGAGGCAGAACAGAGGCAGGAAGAGGAGGACTTCCTTGCCTCTCAAGGCCCCCTTTACCCAGACAGTGTTCCTTCTGTCCCACCCATCGCACAGGAAGAATAGGAGGAGGAGGATTGTGTCAGCATGGAGGTGGAGCCTGGCACTCAGCATCATCAGCAGCAGTCTTTTAGGGATGATTTACAGTCCCAAGAAACCAGTGGACTTGTACGTGGCTGGGAGGAGGTGGCTGCGGATCATGTCGTCCTTAGTGACCCAGAGGACTCCGGACTGAATGCCTCAGCTAACCTATGCTGCATGGCCTCCCTGATCCTGCAAAGTCTGCGGAAGGATCCTCGTATTCTTCGGATCAAGGAGAGGGACCATTACTGGCTGGCCACTCTCCTTGATCCACGGTACAAGGGTAAGGTTGCGGACCTTATCTTACCGTCGCAGAGGGAGCAGAGGATAAGACAACTCCGGGAGGCCTTGCAGAAAGGTCTGTGCAACGCGTTCCCAGAGACTGGGAGGTTACAAACTCCTGGTCCTGGACAACGAGTTGCTGAGGCTTCGGTCAGTCAAAGAAGGAGCGGTGGGGAAGGTGGCCGTCTGACCGAAGCGTTCAGACAATTCTTTAGTCCGCAGCCCCAAGGTATGATCGGTTCCAGCAACCATCGCCAGCGTCTGATATACATGATGCAGGAATACCTAGGGGCAAGGTCAGACTTGGACACCTTCCCCACCGAAAATCCTCTGGCTTACTGGGTCTTGAGGATGGATCACTGGCCAGAGCTTGCACAGTATGCAATTGAGCTACTGGCCTGTCCTGCATCCAGCGTTCTTTCAGAACGCACATTCAGTGCTGCTGGAGGATTTGTCACGGATCACAGGGTGCGCCTGTCCACCGACTCTGTTGATCGACTGACCTTCATAAAGATGAACCAGTCTTGGATCACCACCAGCTACCAAACACCTGAAGCTGCTATAACAGACTAATTTATTTTCAAATGTCACATCCCTTCAAGACTGATGCTGATGCTGAGAAACTGTCCTGTTATGTTGACTGACTATCCTCCTCCTCCTCAATGATCCGATTGATGATGATAGCTTGGAAGAACATTTTTGTTTCTGGGTGCCGCCACCAGTGGCTAAGGCCCAATTTTTCAGCCCCTGTTTAACAGGGGTGTGTTATTACAATTTTTTATGCAATGCTTTGCAGCAGGGCTCATTTCTGCACTTCAACTAGAGTATCTGGGAGTGGTTGCAGTGTCGTGGCACCAGCACCAGTGGCTAAGGCCCAATTTTTCAGCCCCTGTTTAACAGGGGCATGTAATTACAATTCTTGATCTAATAATTCACAGCAGGGCCCATTCCTGCGCCCACCAAGACTAACTGTGAGGCCTTACAGTGTTGTGTCAACACCACCACCACCACCACCCCCAAAGGCCCAATTTTTCAGCCCCTGTTTAACAGGGGCGTGTAATTACAATTTTTGATGCAATACTTTGCAACAGGGCTCATTGCTGTGCTCAAAGTACAGTATCTGTGAGGGGTTTCAGTGTTGTGGCACCTGTGCCTAAGGCCCAATTTTTCTGCCCCTGTTTAACAGGGGCATGTAATTACAATTCTTTTTTTTTTTTTATAAATTGTTTTTATTGAATTTTATAACACGTACAAAACATACAGCTTAAGCACCTACAGTCATAAAAAAGAACATGTACAGATGAGAATACAATTGCAATGTGAACCCAACGATACAATGCACAGCCATGGAAGGGTACAGCAGCACCGCCCAAATAAATCAAGTAGGGCACCTAATATGGTAAGACCCACTAGTCAATGAACACATATCAGAGGTCATCGGAGGAAGAGGGAGGTAGAAGAGCAAGGCAAGCCCCTGACACGATGATCTGGTTCACCCCCAACTCCCTAGGCTGTTTCGGGCTCATCTAACCAATTGCGCCAGACCTTGTCATATTTCAGTGGGCAGCCCCGATTGGCATAGGTATCTTTGTATAAAGGAAGGCTGCCGTTTACCAAGTGTTTCCATTGCGCCGAAGTGGGGGGGGGTAGGCCTATGGGGCATGTAATTACAATTCTTGATCTAATAATTCACAGCAGGGCCCATTCCTGCGCCCACCAAGACTAACTGTGAGGCCTTACAGTGTTGTGTCAACACCACCACCACCACCAAAGGCCCAATTTTTCAGCCCCTGTTCAACAGGGGCATGCAATTACAATTCTTGATCTAATAATTCACAGCAGGGCCCATTCATGCGCCCACCAAGAGTAACTGTGAGGGCTCACAGTGTTGTGGCAACACCAACATGTAAGGGGCAAATTTCAGCTGAGTATATACGGCAGGCCCCTACTTTCAAACATCCAACTTACAAACGACTCCTCCTTGCAAACGGAAGGATACAACAGGAAGTGAGAGGAAATCTACCCCTAGGAAGGCAAATTCTCTCCTGTAAGAGTTAATATGGGAAAAAAAGTGTCTCCTCTCCACTGATGCTTTATCACCAATTCTTGTTTCAATAAAAACCCCAAATTTTCAGAAAACATTTGTCATTAGGACGGAAAGTGAGGTGAACTGTTCTGAACAGGTGCACACTGCACAGACAGCAAAACAAATGTTACAGGGGTGATAACCCTTCCCTATGTTTTCCAAAAAGCTTAAAAATAGATTTTTTGCCTGGAGCTACACTTAAACAATGTACCTGTTCAAAATTACAAACAGATTCTACATAAGAACAAACCTACAGTCCCTGTCTTGTATGCACCGCCTGTATACGGCTGTTCAGAGTATATAGGGCCTTTTTTATTTTGTGTGCGGGGTTCCCCTTAATATCCATACAAGACCCAAAGGGGCTGGTAATGGGCTGGGGTAGGGGGGGGGGTGTGTGATGGGGTAGCTATGCCATTTTTCTTAAAGATTTTCATCCATATTACCGGGACCAGACATTACATTAAAGCCGCAAGCAGTTTAAAATGGCTTTTTTTCCTTTAGAAATGTAATTTTGTGCAGGAACAGTTCTAAACACGGAAAACACGTGGCACTTCACAGGCATACTTTAGACACCCCCCAGGTACGATATTTAAAGGAATATTTGACTTTTTTTTTTTTCACTTTATGCATCATTAAAATGACTGCTCCAGAAAAACAGCCGTTTTTAAAACTTATTTTTGCATTGATACATGTCCCCTGCTGCAGAACCCAGGTTCCCAAAGCCTTTTTAGGACAATAACATGCATAATAGTCGTTATAATTAGCACTTTAGATTTCGAACGTTCGCATCCATTGTATTTAATAGGGTTCTAAAGTTCGTGCGAACTTTCGGTCCGTTCGCGGGTTCTGGTGCGAACAGAACCCGGGGGTGTTCGGCTCATCACTAATGACAACCTAAAGAGCTGTACCAACATCTAAGTTTGAAGAGAGACAGTGCACACAACAGGGAATTCCCAGTCCATTTTGCAAGATCCTCTTTCAAGTGCGCTCAGTGTGTACTTGCACACTACAGTAGAAACAAGAAAAAGGATTAAGCCGGCAACTCTATAGTTCATATAACGATAATAGTTGGTTACAAAAAGTGACACTTTTAAAAAGTGAACTATTAAAATTGCTATATGGACTACAGAGTTGTCGGCTGAATCCTTTTACCGTATATACTCGAGTATGAGCCAAGTTTTTCAGCACATTTGTTTGTGCTGAAAATGCCCCCTTCGGCTTATACTTGAGTCACCATTTTGCGCCTGATCTCCCGGACTTTGGGGACCCGGTACCGGCCAGACATGGCACACATGTAGCCCCACTCTTCCGCTACAAGTGTGCAAAGTTTGTTGTCCGGGGAACTTACTGCCGAGGAGCACCGATTTTTTTCAAAGCCGGGCACCCCTTCCATAGACTCCCATGTTAAATGGTAATTTCCTGGGTGATTTTGTGGACACGGTATTGGCCGGTCGTAGGTCCCCTGGACCCTAAACTTGACACACATGTAGCCTCATTTCTCCTCTATAAGTGTGCAAAGGTTGTTGTCTGGGGGACCTACGGCCGGGGAGCACAGATTTTTCAAAGCCGGGCACCCCTTCCATAGACTCCCATGTTAAACGTCAGTCTAGTCATGGGCACAGTGAGGCATGGGCACAGTGAGGCATGCACATGGACACAGTGAGGCACAGTGAGGCATGCAGATGGACACCCTAGGCTTATACTCGAGTCAATACGTTTTCCCAGTTTTTTGGTGGTAAAATTAGGTGCCTCGGCTTATATTCGGGTCGGCTTATACTCGAGTATATACGGTACTTGTTTCTGTACCATCATCTCATGCCTCTATCAGAAACATACCATCACCTCATCCATCCATCAGATACATGCCTTCACATCATCCATCTGTCAGGAAAGTACCATCACCTACGGTAATTCCTACATCAGAGATGTACCATCATATCATTCCTCCATGAAAGACATACCATCACCTCATCCTTATGTCAGGAATGTACTACAATCTCACACCTCCAAGCACCATTTATCAGTTTTAATTTGAGACAGTAAAAGCCTCCATTTGACCATATAAAGTACCAACTGACAAAATGTCAACTGACCATCTGTGATAAGGAAGCATCTGCAGCTTTTTGTTGGCTTAATTAATATTGTTTTATATGGAACAATTAACCATGGCAACCAATCACATTTTTTATTTTTATTTTGAGGTGGTTAAAACACAGTGTACAGGTAGCATACAGTGGGAGAATGGAGATGTGGGTTTAAGGTGCAAGATAGACATGTGCAGTTTGTTTCGTTCCGAATTGAAATTACAATAGTACCAAATTTAAAAGAATCCGAAATAGCAAAAAAAGAAAATTCGGACGGAATTCGAAATCGGATCGATTAGAATAGTTTTCAAATCAATTTTGAATAGTTTTCTAATTCAAATAGTTTTCGAATTCAAAACGTTTTTGAATTAAAAAAGCTTTTGAATTCGAATAGTTTTCAATTTGTTTTCCAATTTCCAAAAAGAATAACATAGAAAAAAAAATAAAGGAATAGAATAGAAAAAACTAGAATAGAGAATAATGGAATAGAATAGAATAAAAAAATTGAATATAACCATCTTCTGAAATTCAAATTTTAATTATTTTGATTTAGAATACATAACAAAAGACTATAATAGAAAATACTTTAACGGAAAAAACTATAATGGAATAGAAAAGAATAGAATTAAAAAAACAATAGAATAGAATGGAAAGAATATAACCATTTCCCAAAATTCAAATAGAATCAATTTGAATTTGAAAAAAAAATAGAAAAGAATGGATTAGAATAAAATAGAAAAAAAACACAGAATAGAATAGACTAGAACGAATATTACCATCTTCTGAATTTCTAATTTTGAATAGAAAAGACTAGAAAATAATAGAATAGAAAATAATAGAATAAACAATTGGAAAAGAATAGAACTGAAAAACAAACAAACAAAAGAATAGAATAGAATAAAACCATTTCCAAAAATTCTAATATAATTAATTCAAATTTGAATCGAATAGAAAAAAAAAGATTAGAATAGGAACATGGTTATATTCTTTCTATTCTATTTTGTTGTTTTTTTCTATACTATTCTGTTATTTTCTATTCTAATCTATTATTTTCTATTCAAATTCAAATTGATTCTAATTGAATTTTGGGAAATGGTTATATTCTTTTTATTCTGTTCTATTGTCTTTTTAATTATTTTCTTTTGTATTCTTTTATTTTCTATTCAAATTCAGAAGATGGGTATATTCTTTCTATTTTATTCTATTCTATTCTATTTGTTTCTATTCTATTCTGTTCTATTTTGTTCTTTTATTTTCTATTATTTTTTTTCTGTTTTACTCTATTATATTCATTTTTTTTTCTGTTATATTCTTTTCTATTCTACGGTTTTATGTTATTTTTTTTTATTCTATTCCTTTATCTTCTTTTCTATTTTATTCTCCTTGGAAATTGGAAAACAAATCGAAAACTATTTGAATTAAAAAAATGTGAATTTGAAAACTTTTTGATCTCAAAAACTTTTTGAATTTGAAAATTTTTCGAATTCGGGAAATTTGAATCTATTCCAATACGAATAAATGAAAGGAATTACGAAAATAAAATAAACGGATTAAACAAATTTAACTAAACAAATTTTTGTAAATAACTAAACTAAACTAAACAAATATTTTCGTTCTGCACATGCCTAGTGCAAGATAAGGGAGGTGAAGATGTTATACAAACACAACAGAGAAAGGTTTAAATGAGATGTACAGGAGCAGGGAAGGGGTTGAATTGGTTAAAAAAATTGCACAATGAAAGTACTTTTATTATGAGGGTGGGCATGTGGTGAATGTGACGGATACCATTTGAGGTGTTCTTTTTTTCTTTCGACTGGAGCAGTGGCAGGCTTTAACCACTTGACCACTGGGCACTTAAACCCCCTTAATAACCAGACCAATTTTCAGCTTTCGGTGCTCTCACATTTTGAATGACAATTACTCAGTCATACAACACTGTACCCATATGAAATTTTTGTCCTTTTTTTTCACACAAATAGAGCTTTCTTTTGGTGGTATTTAATCACTGTTGGGTTTTTTATTTTTTGCGCTATAAGAGAAAAAAGACTGAAAATTTTGTAAAAAAATGATTTTTTTTTCGTTTCTGTTATAAAATTTTGCAAATTACTATTTTTTCTTCATAAATTTTGGCCAAAATTTATACTGCTACATATCTTTGGTAAAAATAAGTACAAATTGGTGTATATTATTTGGTCTTTGTGAAAGTTATAGAGTCCACAAGCTATGGTGCCAATATCTGAAAATTGATCACACCTGAAGTACTGACGGCCTATCTCAATTCTTGAGACCCTAACATGCCAGAAAAGTACAAATACCCCCCAAATGACCCCTTTTTGGAAAGAAGACATTCCAAGGTATTCAGAAAGAGGCATTGTGAGTTTTTTGAAGTTGTCATTTTTTCCCACAATTCTTTGCAAAATCAAGATTTTTTTTTTCTCTTTTTTTTTTTCACAAAATTGTCATATTAGCAGGTTATTTCTCACACACAGCATATGCATTCCACAAATTACACCCCAAAACACATTCTGCTATTACTCCCGAGTATGGCGATACCACATGTGTGAGACTTTTACACAGCGTGGCCACATACAGAGGCCCGACATGCAGGGAGCACCTTCAGGCGTTCTGGAGCACCCAGGCCAATTCTGACATTTCTCTCCTACATGTAAAAATCATCATTTGTTTGCTAGAAAATTACATAGAACCCCAAAACATTATATATGTTTTTTTAGCAAAGACCTTAGAGAATATAATGGTGGTTGTTGCAACTTTTTATCTCGCACGATATTTGCGCAGCAATTTTTTTAACGCGTTTTTTACTGAAAAAAATGTTTTGTGCTTAAAAAAAAAAAAAACAGTAAAGTTAGCCCAATGTTTTTGCATAATGTGAAAGATGAAGTTACGCCGAGTAAATAGATACCTAACATGTCGCCCTTAAAAATTGCACACACTCGTGGAATGGCGCCAAACTTCGCTACTTAAAAAATCCCCATAGGCGACGCTTTAAATATTTTTACTGGTTACATGTTTTGAGTTACAGAGGAGGTCTAGGGCCAAAATGATTGCTCTCGCTCTAACGTTCGCAGAGATACCTCACATGTGTGGTTTGAAAACCGTTTTCATATGTGGGCGGGACTTACGTATGCGTTCGCTTCTGTATGCGAGCTCACGGGGACAGGGGCGCTTTAAAAAAAAAAAAAAATTTATTCTTCATTTTACTTTATTTATTTTAGTTTGACATGTTTTTCCGCCCCAAACATTTTTTTGATCACTTTTATACCTATTACAAGGAACGTAAACATCCCTTGTAATAGGAATATGGCATGACAGGTCCTCTTTACAGTGAGATATGGGGGGGGGGTGTCAATAAGACCCCACATCTCACCTCTAGGCTGGGAAGCCTGAAAAAAATACAAAAAAAAACAACAATCCTGGCTTTGATCGTAGCGGTGAGTCGGTAGAAGCACCGGAGGGCGGCGGGGGGGGGACACATCCCCTCTCGCCTCCCGTAAGAATGATCAAGCGGCGGAACAGCCGCTATGATTGTTCTTATGGTGTAGGGAATCGCCGGCTGAAAAAGCTAATATCTGAATGATGCCTGTAGCTGCTCCCATCATTCAGATATCCCCGCACAAAGTCAAGGACGTCATATGACGGCCGGAGGGCGGGAAGTGGTTATTGCAGAGTATTGCCGGGCATTGCGGAGTATTGCTGGGCATTGCGGAGTATTGCGAACTATGGCAGGGTATTGCGGTGTATGGCAGGGTATTGTGGAGGGTATTGCACAGGGTATTGTGGAGGGTATTGCACAGGGTATTGTGGAGGGTATTGCACAGGGTATTGTGGAGGATATTGCACAGGGTATTGTGGAGGGTATTGCACAGGGTATTGTGGAGGGTATTGCAGAGTATTGTGGAGGGTATTGCAGAGTATTGTGGAGGGTATTGCAGAGTATTGTGGAGGGTATTGCAGAGTATTGTGGAGGGTATTGCAGAGTATTGTGGAGGGTATTGCAGAGTATTGTGGAGGGTATTGCAGAGTATTGTGGAGGGTATTGCAGAGTATTGTGGAGGGTATTGCAGAGTATTGTGGAGGGTATTGCAGAGTATTTTGCTGAATATTGCGCAGGGTATTGCAGAGTATTGCGCAGGGTATTGCAGAGTATTGCGCAGGGTATTGCAGGGTATTGCAGAGTATTGCACCAGAGTATTGCAGAGTATTTTGCAGGGTATTGCAGAGTATTGCACCAGGGTATTGCAGAGTATTGCACCAGAGTATTGCAGAGTATTGCACCAGAGTATTGCAGAGTATTGCACCAGGGTATTGCAGAGTATTGCACCAGGGTATTGCAGAGTATTGCACCAGGGTATTGCAGAGTATTGCACCAGGGTATTGCAGAGTATTGCACCAGGGTATTGCAGAGTATTGCACCAGGGTATTGCAGAGTATTGCGCAGGGTATTGCAGAGTATTGCGCAGGGTATTGCAGAGTATTGCGCAGGGTATTGCAGAATATTGCGCAGGGTATTGCAGAGTATTGCGCAGGGTATTGCAGAGTATTGCGCAGGGTATTGCAGAGTATTGCGCAGGGTATTGCAGAGTATTGCGCAGGGTATTGCAGAGTATTGCGCAGGGTATTGCAGAGTATTGCGCAGGGTATTGCAGAGTATTGCGCAGGGTATTGCAGAGTATTGCGCAGGGTATTGCAGAGTATTGCGCAGGGTATTTTGCAGGGTATTGCGCAGGGTATTTTGCAGGGTATTGCGCAGGGTATTTTGCAGGGTATTGCGCAGGGTATTTTGCAGGGTATTGCGCAGGGTATTTTGCAGGGTATTGCACCAGGGTATTGCAGAGTATTGCACCAGGGTATTGCAGAGTATTGCACCAGGGTATTGCAGAGTATTGCACCAGGGTATTGCAGAGTATTGCACCAGGGTATTGCAGAGTATTGCACCAGGGTATTGGCAGGGTATTTTGCAGAGTATTGGCAGGGTGTATTGCAGAGTATTGGCAGGGTATAGCACAGGGATGGCTGAGCAGGGATGGATGGATGGCTGGATCTGTGACTGCAATTGTCACAGATCCAGCCCACAGTGCTGCTGCTGCCATCCGCTCCCTCCCCCTCCCCTCTCACACTGTACCGATCGGTACAGAGAGGGGAGGGAGGAACCGGCGTCATCAAATGACGCCGGTCTGTTTACAAGTGATTGCTCCATCATTTGACGGAGCGATCACGTGCTAAACGGCCGCTATCAGCAGCGATTTACCGCGATTCGTGATCCGCCGGGTCCAGAGGACCCGGCGGTCACGGAGTTTCCCGTGTGCGCGCCCCAGGGGGCGCGCGGGAGCGCGATTCTGGGAGGACGTTATATAACGTCCTCCCAGAGTTAAGCAACCACCTTGTCGACGTTATTTGTCGGCAGGTGGTTGTTAAGTGGTTAAACAAAATGCAACTCAAAGAACAGGTGTCAGTAGCAAGTGAATACTGTGCTTAACCACACCAAGCTTGAAAAAAGCTCTATCAACATACAATATAATCCAATATATCCCCAAAATAAACAAAAAAACTGAAAATAATACCGCTTGAAAAAAAAGCTAACTGTTATTATTATTATAATAGAGAATTTACTTATGTATATAGCGCCAACAGTTTGTGCAGCACTTTACAATGTAGAGGGGGGACAGCACAATTACAATACAGTTCAATACAGATAGTACAGGAGGGCCCTACTCATGGAACTTACTGTACATTCTAAAGGGAGGGGGGAGGTAGTACAAAAAGTAATAGCTGCAGGGGATGGTCTGGTGGGGGTGGCTCAGGTACAGTTCTTAGGTGGGTGTGGGATAGGCTTCCCTGAATAAATGAGTTTTCAGAGATCTCCTAAAGATGGACAGGATAGGGGCTGACCGGACATAACAGGGCAGGGAGTTCCAGAGGATGAGAGAGGCTCCAGAGAAGTCCTGGAGGCGAGCATGGGAGGAGCAACAACGGAACTAGAGAGCTTTTATAAAACATATCCAATAAAATTAACCTTCTTGTTAAATTTAGGACAAAATGAATTTTGCTACATGTCTTTGGTAAAAAAAAAAATATTCCAATAAGTGTATGTTATTTGGTCTTTGTGAAAGTTATAGCGTCTACAATCTACCCCATAGGAGCCTTTAGATATAGTTCCCGGATCTTTTCCCATTTCAACTCTTGCAGCCAAGCACACGGTATTTTCTTCCACAGCCTGGTCTCACTCTGGTCAGCATTTTAGCTCTCAGGCCTCCCACCCGAGGCCACATGGCAGCAGGTGCTGAGGAGGACACAGCACCCCCTCCTTAGCTGGATTCTCCTCTCCAGGACAAGACCACTTCCTGTGTGTCCCACCACATATAAATAACACTCCCACCATACATAGGGGCACTTATGCCTGTAATTGGCTGTGGTGCATGAGTCACTCCTATTCACCCAGCAACTTCCAAAGTTGCCTGAATACAGAGGAACCAATACAGAAAGAGCAGAACTTGTGAAAGTCACAGGACTTCCTAGCTAAATCATGTATTTTTCCTGTTAAGCAGGAAAGCTGCTATGGTTTACCCAACAGTCTGCTGTTAAACTACAATACACTAACCTTTCGCCCAGGTTCACATTTATGCGATTTGACATGTTAAATCGCATGCCAAATCGGCAGCTATTGCCAGCAATAGCACCGTCCGAATCAGTGCGACGCTAACTTTGCGGCGCCGCACCGATTCTCAAAAGTAGTTTCTGTACTACTTTTGGCGAATTCTGGTGCGATTTCAATAGACATTTGTGCAGGAACCCACTCAGATGTCTCTGAAATCGCCCCCGAAGTCGGACTGACACGCGGGTATGAAATCGTGCTAGTGCAGCTGAACTCACACAATTTTAATCCCGCAGCAGTGTGAACCTAGGCTTAGGCTGAGTTCACATATCACAGCATGGAGTCCAGTGCGTCCCTGTTCACTGATTCAGGTGTGAATCAGGTTGGAATATTTGCCTGAATTCGCACCTGAATCAGAACCAAAGACACACAGGACCCTTTTGAAATCTCCTCTCCATGAGAGCCAGCCACACTCTCCTTTCATGTGAATTGGATGCAGTGAACTTTGCATCCAATTCGCATATGTGTGAAACTGGCCTTTTATCGTACTTTCTAGCAACCTACCTAGGAGGGTATGTATATGCTCCATAATTCCAGGACAGTACAAATACCACCCCAAAAGACCACTTTTTGGAAAGTAGACAGTCTGAGGCATTTAGTAAGAGGCATGGTGAATTTTTTGTCAAAATATTTAGAAAAATTAAGGCATTCAATAAAATGTTTTTTTGTTTTTTTTTTACATGCTATTACCAGTGCATTAAAACATCACCATATGACTGGTGTGGTGGTGATCTGGAAAACTGACCGGCGACAGTAAAACAAATTATTAAAAAAAATTAAATATAAAAAGTTTTGTTAATTTTTTTTTTTACTATTTTCCTTACATCCTGTCATCAAAGTAGTTCAGTGTCATCATAGTGGCACTGTATTACTCTGAGGGGGTGATCTGTTTTTTTTTTTTTTTTAACATTGTTATTGCTTATACAGGGATGATCGACATGTAATATCCTGCCCCCATTGTGTTTAGTTGGTTAGTGGGCATGGAGGAGGAGGGAGTGGGCTGTCATTTACAACTGTGTATACGCCCACATGTGTGACTCTGTAGTCACATGGGCTGCTTAGATGTAATAGGGAGGAAATGCTCAGCATAGGAACTCTGAAAACTGAGCATGTGCAGAGTTGCCACCACAGCTGCAAAATCCCCTGGCTGAATTGGGGACATGAACAGAAAGAAGGTGGAGATAGAGAGCAGCAGGATCAATTTTTTTTTTGCAGAATACAGAAAACAAATTTCATAGTGACTGAGTGAGTATAAACAGCATGTAATACAGCATTTATTAATAGACATGTGCACACTGAAATATTTTATTTCGGAATTTAGTTTTCGTCCGAAAAATACATTTATTTATTTACTCCCGAAATTAGTTTTTATTTATTTTGTTTCGTTAAAAAATGCATTCGTCCGAAAATCCAAATTAATTAAGGTTGAATCTGTCATTGAATCTGTCATATGGTGTCTGTTGAATGTTCTAAGAAGATTTGACGGAGCAGCTAAACTGTACAATGCCGCAATCGTACATTTCCGTTCGAATGTTCCGCCTAAAAGCTATAGAAGAATTCTAATGTTGTACGACACTAGTAAAAATTATATTTATAAATTAATATTACTGGTCAACCAACATTCGAATGTTGGTTGACTAGTAATAATAATGTATAAATATAATTTTTACTAGTGTCGTACAACATTAGAATTCTTCTATAGCTTGTAAGCGGAACATTTGACTGGAAATGTATGATTGCGGCGTCGTACAGTTTAGCTTGTCGAATCTTCTTAGAACTTTTGACAGACCCCATAAGCCTTCAATGACAGATTCGACGTTTGTATGTTTTTCGCTGCTTCGTCGAATCTTCGTTGTTCATGTCGAATGGTCTACCCCAACACTGCCTCTAGAATGTCGAATCTTTTCTCTCTATGTCGAATCTTTCCTCTCTATGTAGAATAATCTTGGACTAATAGAGTTAAAGCGGTAGTAAACCCTCCCACATCAATATGATATTCACAATATTATGAAAGACATGGTAATTAGGATTCGATTGATCACTTTGTATATATATAACATTTTTATCTTACTGCATATATTCTTTATCTTGTCAAAGTTTATTCAGCATATTAGCCGGCGCCATCTCCACTGTGGTCTTCCGCGTCTGAATAAATCTATATTTCCGCCCACAGTACATACTCATCTCGATAATCCCGCGCATGGGCACTAGTAACAAAATATTCAAGCCTCTTCTTCGTTTCCGGTTACTATGGAAACAAAGAAAAACTAATCACAGCGTACTTCACAGAATGACAGAGCTGTCTGTCTCTCCTCCACCCTGTGATGTACAAGTCACAAGGTATCCATGATGCTCTTGTGGGAGGATTCAGAGGAAGCATCGCTGATGTCGCGGCTGACGTCTACAGCAGGAAATGACACAGCCCCGACATAGACACTGAATTTTTCCGGCAGGGTCTCGGCTTGCCGGAATTATCGAGGATACGGCGCATGCGCGTTAGACATCATCACTCTGCAATATATCAATAACTCGGACAGGAAGCAGGTAGAGTAAAAATGACTAATGGCAATAATTTTAATTAATACAATACAAAATTAGACGCAAAGTGAGAATTTTAGGTATACAACCGCTTTAAGGTTAGGCACATTCGACCACAGGTTCGATAGACACAGATTGCTATTGTCAGCGTCATGTTGAATCTCCTATCTATATCGAACTGTTGTAGCAACGAAAACAAAAATAAAGCATTTTTTTATGTTGGATCTTTCGGATTTCGGATTCTGCGTGTTCGTTTTCGTTTGTTAAAACGATAATGAAAATACCCGAAATTCGGACGAAAATGCATTCGGACGAAAACGAATGCACATGTCTATTTATTATTAGTTTTTTTATGATGTAGGTTTAGTGACACTTTACTGTAAGTGAACCTGTTACTTTCTCCTGTGTAGGCAAACCACAATTTAATTTTAAGAATTTTTGTCTGATTTCTCTTGCTGCTTCTCTACTTTTGTTCTTCCTTTCTCTTATGCTACATTCTATTTTTTCTCTTTCCTTGTTTTTGCTTCATTAGTTCATCTATTACTCAAAGTAAGAAAGTAAGAGTAGATGGATGGCTAGATGGACAGACAGATACCTATCAATTAGATGTTTCCCTCAAAGAATATTGCCCATCATCCACTGCTGCTTACCACCGATCACGGATCAAATGTTGATTCACATTTAAATAATAGCGGCTGTATTATTCAACATCCTGCATATCAGTTACATGTCCAGTGTATCCAGATACATAAAAATCAGTGGACACCTGCCGGCATTTGTTTCCTCTAATGAAATATATTGGACATAATTGATCCCAGTAGCAATATTTCCATTCTGCTCAAAGTCCGGATTTTGTCTCATTACCTTCAATGCTGTAGTTTTCATCAAAACCTCTCCTTTTCTTTGCTTATTTACTTCTAAATCTAGCATAATCCTCTTTATGCTCTTGTCAGTCTAACCAGTGAGTCTGATTTTATCTCTTGGTCCCGACTCATTGTAGTACTTGATGATGTGTGACATTTCCTCCTTTCATGCCTATTCCCACACAACTTTAATGTGGCTCTATACCAGAAATGCAGTGGGGATTGCAGGCAATCAACTTTCTGAGCAACTCAATCATTCCAGCACATACTGAGAGACAAGACATAAAGAGAGTAGTTACTGGATCTATACCCATTAGCGTGCTGTATACAGTTACACTAGTTAGGAAGACACATAGAAACATTTCATTGTGTATGCATATTTACAAAAACCTAATATATTGTTATTTACCCACACTTACAAATGATATTGGCTCTTGTTCACATAAAATTTGTCAGTAATGTCATAAAGATTTTTTTATTTTATTTTTATCTCAACTAAATACCTAGTTCATACTACTATAGTTACTATAGTTTTACCAATGTAAGTATGCCTATATCATACCTCTGGGATCCCTGTGAAAGCTGTAGTAGTTTCTGCTACTACAGGGATTGCCACTACATTCCAGGTGCTCTGCTACACAACAACCACAGGGGCTCACTCGTTCAGGTGAGGCACCATTCACAGAACACATTGCATTTTTCCTAATGAATGCAAGTCATTCTCTGATTGAAAGAGGTAGAAAGGTGGAGCAACAGTGTTCCATGAGAGACACTTTTTTTTGGCCGCCTTTTATACTTTTTATTGTATTGTTGTGGAGAGGTTTTAAAATAAAACAATATTACACTATTGTAGCATCACCTCTGTAGGATCCACTGATTGAATTGTTTTTTTCCCAAAACAGTGCAGAGGCCACCATTCACACAGGCAACAGTCAATTCACTCTGGCTCCATTAAACCATCTAGGGCAGTGATGGCGAACCTTGGCACCCCAGATGTTTTGGAACTACATTTCCCATGATGCTCAACTACACTGCAGAGTGCATGAGCATCATGGGAAATGTAGTTCCAAAACATCTGGGGTGCCAAGGTTCATCATCACTGGTCTAGAGGATGTCTTTTTAGGATTTACTGCTTGTAGAACATGCAAAAGGAGAGGGGTTGGGGTGGTATGGGAATCTCCAAAAGGACTGACTTGTAACAGGAGGACATTTTTGATTAGGCTAGGCTTCTCTGAACAGCCTTTCTACCACGGGTTAAAAGGAATGGCCCGGAGTGAGACCCTGCAGGAGCTGTCTCAGAAAGAGCTACTGCCTCCAATTATCCTTCAAAATAAAACACAGTTGTAGGTGGGGTGCAGTGTGTGGGGCAGCAATAATTCACACAGTCGGGTGCAATAGAAAATTTGTATTGAAGTAATGTAGCAACAGTTCACAACAAACCCGGTGGGAGAGCCACTTAGCAAAGGTACACTTACAATTTCCAACAACATGTAGAAGCAGATTCCAGCCAGACTGAAAGCGTCTGTTGAGAGGGGACAGAATGTGGCCTGACCACCTCTTGCCCAATTGGGAAGGTGTCCAGAAGAGGTGAGGCAATACACTTACCCTACTCATCAGGAACCTTTCCCTAACACTAGTACTGTCCCTCACAGGCGGTGTACCTGTCCCAACGTTACCAACTTGCCAAAAGTGTGCCAACCCTGGGAGCCAGGGCCTTAAAAAGGCTTTGCCTGACCCAAGATGGTCGTCAGAGTCACATAGGGTGGCAGCGTCCAACTGGATCACTTCCCCAGTAACCCAGGAAACCATAGAGGAACTACTATTCTCCTGACTTCCTCTCCAAATACAGTGCCGCTGCAGACAGTCACTTGGATCTTGAACCCCTGTATATTCTCCCAATGTCTCTCCAGGACAGCTGAACTCCAGTTTCCTCCAAACATCTCTATGTCTCAGGACAACTGCCCAGTTCCTGGCTTCCACCAGATACTGTTCAGTAAGGAATGGGTTAATACTCACAATGCCACAGGACAGCTACATGCTTTCCAGCTTCCACCAAGCACTCTTCAGTGAGTCCTTCAGACTAGATCCTTAGGTAAGACTGTTTTGTTAGTTCCAAAGATGATTAGGGATAGGCCCCCAACACTGCCACATCTGGGATGTTGATGAACACCGGCAAACTCCAGCAAAAACTGCCTCAAGTGGACAGAGTCCCTGAGGCTGTGGAAATTCTCTAGCATGACAAGAACAAAGGCTGCTACAAACAACCAGCAGGTCCAGTCAGCCTGACCACTTGTACCTGCTGGTTGTTTGTAACACATGCTGTGTAATTCCTTTTAAAATTGTAAGTGTTATTTTATCATTTTATAAACATTTTGGTAAAATACTAATCTATGTAAATTCTCCTCTGTACTTTAACTTCCTCCATGGAGCCTATATTCGCTTATAAGATTGTGGAACCCTTGCATGCAAGATCGCAGTGTATATGGCTGCTATGGAACAAGGCATCTGATGGTCTCCTTGCGGGATCAGAGCAGCTGGTAAGGAGCTAATTGAATCTCTTGTGGTGATTCCTTTTGGGAGCACTCCTTCTTCGGTGGTGCACATTATCCTCATTCCTTCTCGGCAAAGAAAGAGAGACTATTGAAGTTTAGAAAATCTGAGCACCTTTTTGCACTATATACTGTATATATATATATATATATATATATATATATATATATATATATATATATATATATATCTATATATATACTATTTTAGAATAAAAAAATGCACATTTTCTATGAACTTTATTTGTACAGATATGTCAATTTAGAATGACTTCATCATACAGTACGTATGTTTAATGCAATTTTATCGTGTCTCTTATGTGATTTATTAACTTATACCTAGCACAAGGATAGCGCACTTTTTATTATTTGGTACTTATATGTAAGCTCTGCAGCTTACGTCATTATGCTTGCTTTACTTAGTGAGTCACTGATCTAGAACAAATATGCAATTAATTCAAGTCAAGACTTTTGACCTGCATATTTGTTTCAGATCAGGGATTCATTAGATTAGTCTTTCTCAACCTTTTTAACATGGAGGAAACCTTGAAAAACCTTTCTGGTCTCAAGGAAACCCTGCTAATTATTATATATATCTATGGTCATTGGTAAGAATGCTCCTTACATTTGTGGTCAGTGGGAAGAATCTACAGAAATCTAAAATAAATAATTAATTGTAGTTATTACTTATCTAAGAGGTAGACATGTAAGGGGCCTGGCTTTGTTACCGTTTATTGCCAAGCTACCCTGGGATTCCACTCCACATCTTCATGAGATACGGTACTCACATACCTGTCTTTAGGAGAAACTCCACCACATTGTGTCCCAAATATTCCAGGCCAAAGGCTCACCTTCTTCACAATACTCACATTTTCCTGGCCCAAGGTCCACCATCTTGAATAAAGAAGGATGTTCACACAGGACAATTTACTAAATAACAATATGGTCAGGCAAATGGAGCTTCTCAACTTCACCATTTGCCACTTACAGTGCAGAAAACAACACTGCCACCTATTCAAACTTGGAAGGCTCCTCTTCAGGCTACAAACCTTCATACTGTGAGTCAAGGGTAGCCAGTTCCTATCCACTTTCTTCTCAGAGCCCATCCATACCAAATTATAAAGGGCACAGTACTCCACCCACTAGAATCACCCAGGGGAGTGGTCTCCTTAAAAAGAGTACTAACACCTGCTTACAGTCATTGCTCAAGGAACCCCTAGCAACCTCAGGAAGAACCCTAGGGTTCCGTGGAACCTTGGTTGAGAAAGGTTGCATTAGATCATGAACAATATGAGAGGATAGCTTCCTTTGTGTCAGAAAGGCAGTGCTGGACACCCAGAAGCAACAAAGGGAGAGCCAAGGAGCGAAGATCAAGACCTCCTCTGGGAAACAGATCCTGCAGAACCTCAACCTTTAGAAGGTAGGTGGCTGATAAAGCACAGTCTATGGGGAAGCACAATGAACCCCTATATATAACAAGTGTTTCTTCAATGATGGATGTATTATTAGTTTAATATGGCACTGATCATTTCTTCCAGGTGCTGTGAAGCTGAGGTTTTCTCTTCCAGTAGGTAATTCAGAGTCAGATTTATGTTAAAGTGACCCTTAGACAAATTTATTTTCATAAAAATACACATTTTAAACGTAGTTTTCATACTAAGGTCTGACTGTACCCAATCCCTGTTCTTTACGGGCCACTGTGGCGGTTTCATTTAACATTTGAATGGCAGTTATCAGGGCTTAAGTCATACTCTTTGTTTCATACATTTTAAAATGGAATAAAGGTTCACTTCAATGAGGTCCATTCTGTCTTGAGTGGTGTCTAGACATACCCTTTGAAAATGTCCTGCAGGATGCAGTCTTTAAAGTGTTACCCTTATATTTTTTATTTAAGTCTACTAAATGGAGATCTTCAAAGTTGCATCTCCCTGCATGTAAAATTGCACAGAAACCAATATTAACCACTTGACCTCATGATCAGAAATGTTTTGCGTTACTTTAAAGCCCTGTACACACGATCGGATATCCTATGGATTCTAATCCGATGGTTTTGTCCATCGGAAATCCGATGAAGCTGACTTCCATCAGTCTTGCCTACACACCATCAGTCAAAAAACCGACCGTTCCAAACGCGGTGACGTAAAACACTCCGATGAGCCGAGAAAAATGAAGTTCAATGCTTCTGAGCATGCGCCGACTTGATTCTGAGCATGCGTGGGTTTTTTATCCGATGGACTTGCCCATAGACGATCGGAATTTGCTATTGGTTTTTGATCCATCGGAAAAATTTTAAACCGATGGAAAAAAGACCGATGGGTCCCATACACGATCGGTTTGTCCGATGAAAAAAGTCCATCGGACTGTTTTCATCGGTAAAACCGATCGTGTGTACAGGGCTTAACTGTCAATTGCACAGTCATGCAACGCTGTACTCAAATTTAATTTGTAATTTTTTTCCTGCAAAAAAGCTTTCTTTTGGTGGTATTTGATCACCTCTGCAATTTCAATTTTTTGCATTTTAAACAAAAAAGAACGACAATTTTGAAAAAAAAAAAAAACAATATTTTTTACTTTCCTACAAAATGTAAAAAAAAATCAAATTCTGAAAAAAAATTAGGCCAATATGTATTCGGCTACCAAATTTTTTATTTTTTTGTAATTCTAGTAAAAAAAAGTCCCAATAAGCGTATGATTGGTTTGCACAAAAGTAATAGCGTCTACAAACTGTGGTGTATATATACTATTGTTTTTCTTATACTAGTAATGGCGGCAATCATCGACTTATAGCGGGACTGTGATATTGCAGTGGACAATCAGACACTAACTGACACTTTTGACACTTTGTGGGAACTAGGGATGAGCCAAACACCCCACGGTTCGGTTCGCACCAGAACGTGCGAACAGGCAAAAAATTTGTTTGAACACGCGAACACCGTTAAAGTCTATGGGACTCGAACAAGAAAAATAAAAAGTGCTCATTTTAAAGGTTAATATGCAAGTTATTGTCATAAAAAGTGTTTGGGGACCCGGGTCCTGCCCCAGGGGACATGTATCAATGCATTTTTTTTTTTTTTAAACGCCCGTTTTTTCGGGAGCAGTGATTTTAATAATGCTTAAAGTGAAACAATAAAAGTGAAATATTCCTTTAAATTTCGTACCTGGGGGTGTCTAAAGTATGCCTGTAAAGTAGTGCATGTTTCCCGTGTTTAGAATTGTCCCTGCACAAAATGTCATTTCTGAAAGAAAAAAAGTCATTTAAAACTACTCGTGGCTGTAATGAATTGTCGGGTCCCCGGCAATACAGAGAAAAGTCATTGAAAAAAAAGGCAGGGGTCCCCCCTCCCCCCCAGTCTATTACCAGGCCCTGCATAATTTTTTTTTTTAAATGGTGCGGGGTCCTGGCAATACAGATAAAAGTCATTGAAAAAACGGCAGGGGTTCCCCTTAATATTCATACCAGACCCAAAGGTCCTGGTAATGGACTGGGGTGGGGGGCCCCTGCCTTTTTTTTCCAATGACTTTTCTCTGTATTACCAGGGACCCGACAATTCATTACAGCCGCGAATAGTTTTAAATTACTTTTTTTCCTTCAGAAATGACATTTTGTGCAGGGACAATTCTAAACATGGAAGACAAGCGCTGCTTTACAGGCATACTATACACACCCCCAGGTACGAAATTTAAAGGAATATTTCACTTTTATTGTTGCACTTTAAGCATTATTAAAATCAATGCTCACGAAAAAACTGCAGTTTTTAAAACTTTTTTTTGCATTGATACATGTCCCCTGGGGCAGGACCCAGGTCCCCAAAAACTTTTTATGACAATAACTTGCATATGAACCTTTAAAATTAACACTTTTGATTTCTCCCATAGACTTTTAAAGGGTGTTCCACGGCTTTTCGAATTTGCTGCGAACACCCCAAATTGTTCACTGTTCGCCGAACATAATGCTCATCCCTAGTGGGAACCAGTGACTCTAATAAAATGGTCAGTGCTAAAAATATGCACCGTCACTGTACTATTGACACTGACTGGGAAGTTGTTCAACATCTGGGGCTAATAAAGGGTTAACTGTGTGCCTAACCAGTGTTTATGTTTACTATGTCTGTTTATTTCACTAAGGGAAGTGATGGATTTTATTCCCTGCTTTGCAAGGACACAAAATCCATCACTTTCCCCCTGTCAGAACGGAACTCTGCCTTGTTTACATAGGCAGGGCTCTGTTCTGTGTCTCTGCCTGACTATCAGCTGATGCCAGCGGACATCTATTGGCTGGCACCTGCAGATCAGCTTGCGCTGTGTCAAATCACAGCACAGCTGCAGCGCCATTTGCTCCCGGACACCCCCTGCCTGGAAGTGCCAGATTATGTACTAGGTACATGATCCGGCACAGTGTCCACCCTGCCACAGTATATGTATGGTGGGTGGTCCACAAGCGGTTAAGGACCTGTGTTGATGGACTTTTGTTTGCTTTAAATGAGTTTTGCATTTCAATACTTGTCTATAGGAATACAAAATCTGCTTGAAGCAGGTAAAATGCAGGTTAGAAAGATGCTGAATGCAGGTCAAGCTCACCTGTTAATGAATTCTAAATGATCTCAGAAGCTTTTTAAACATACGTGTATGTTTAACTAATACAGTCAAACACAAGCCTAAAGATGGCCAACACAAGCTCTATATTGCACGTGAGGCTGTGTGCATTTTGTACTGTGCTTGGTGTAAATAAGCCCTTTTTAGTGCAGTTGACAGCTGAAATGAAGAAAATACGTTGTCAATGTTTACAAAAACATCAATGCAAATATGATGGACTCTGCCCGCCAAAGGAGACTTACGCCCTCTTAACTTGCTTCAGCCCTTTGGACAGGTCTAATAGGGAGAAGCAATCTCTACATCTGTCTTTTGTCATTTCCATCTCATTTTCTTTCATTTCTCTCTGTTTCCCCCTCTGCACTAATCCTTATCCTGCTATAAAGAAACATCTGAACATATGTAGGGAATAATCCAGGCTTTCCAGAATACTAGAGGCAGAAGGCTTTATACTCCACAGACAAAGAGAAAAAACAATCTCAAAACTTGGCCATGCTTTCAAGCCATCCAGCGTCTAATTTGGGTTGGTATGCAGACAGCGATGACAGTGGCAGCGGTAGAAAAAAATATTTTCTTTAAATGTTGGTTGTTTGACTGGGACAATGACAGATTATGAGTTTATGCAGCCATTCAGACGTTAAAATTAAATTGAAATCAAGGCATTTTTCCAAAATGAGATGGACAGGTCATAATCAATTGGAATATATTCATCTTGCTAAAGCTAAAAAAAATAGGCTTTCAAAAAATGTCAGGGGCTAAGATCTTGTGTTAAAAGCTGAAATGTTTGGTCCACTTCCCAGACAGCAACTCACAGTATGAATTATATAATACTTAGAATGGCTGTGTGCACACAGTAAGCCTTGTTGGTTAGTCAGTGCTGTGTATTGCTGTGTTATTACCAGATAAAAGTCACCAGACTACCAACCAGTAACAAACGGGACTATCTACAGGACATATAGCAGGGATGTTTTTTAAGCATAAAAATTGCAGACAGTTTGGTCTTTATCATGAGAGATTATTGGCTACTTTATGACTGACTCCATGACGACCAACTGGAACCAATTTGCCAAATGAGGTTTCCCTAACATATGAAAAGCAAATTATTTACTAGCAGTTAATTAAAAATCCTCTAAAAAGAAAAAAAGGAAAGAAAAACACCTCAAAATGTCTGACAGTACCTTACCTGTAACTATAACTTGAACAGGTCAACATCCGTACTCCAGACCAAAAAAACAACATTTTCAAAATGTCAAAGGAACACAGTAATTATCATCTGATTCAAAGTATAATTTATATATCAGTATCCTGCAGGTTGTGCTAAAGAGATATGATTCTGTGCTATGGATATCGTATATCCTGGCCAATCACTTGGGCAGGGGAAACCTGCTGGGGCATGCTGGGAGAACTTATAAATATCTGAGCCACTTTCTGTTCTGTCTTTTCCCACCTGGGCTTTTGCCCTATGAGAATGTCAACTTATGCCGCGTACACACGATCGGAAATTCCGACAAATGTTTGATGTGAGCTTTTGGTCGGAAATTCCGACCGTGTGTGGGCTCCATCAGACATTTCCTGTCGGAATTTCCACCAACAAAAGATTGAGAGCAGGTTCTTTATTTTTTAGACGGGAAAAGTTTGTATGCAATTCCGATGAGCAAAAAAACACGCATGCTCAGAATCAAGCAGAAGAGCCGAACTGCCTATTGAACTTCATTGATCTCGGCTCGTCGTACGTCTTGTACGTCACCGCGTCCTTGACGGTCGGGATTTCCGACAAGATTTGTGTGACCTTGTGTATGCAACACAAGTTTGAGCCAACATTCCGTCGGAAAAAACGTTTTTTTCCGATCGTGTGTACGCGGCATTAGAGGTCAATCTTTCCTAGGACTTGGCCCAAGCACATGGTAAGATGCAGTGATCTTTCCTTGCAGGAGTAAACCCTGAAGATGTTGGCTGCTGAAAAAAAGAGCATATGGCCTTGAGGAAACCACACATGGAGATGTGGTGATAGATAGTTGAGTGGGAAGTCAAACATAGAAACCTACCTATGTTTGTCTACCTTAGAAGACAGAAATTGGGAATGAGACTTGGGGAAAGATCTAGAAGGGATAGAGGCCCAGGGCCGCCATCAGGAATTTTGGGGCCCCTTACACAGCTTCAGACATGGGGCCCCCCCTGGAGCAGAGGAGAACCAGGGGGGGTGCTGCCGCCGCAAATTGAGAAGCGCGGGGGGCTGCCGCAAATTGAGAAGCGCGGGGGGCTGCCGCAAATTGAGAAGCGCGGGGGGGTGCCGCGAATTGAGAAGCAGGGGGTTTGGGTGCCGCGAATTGAGAAGCAGGGGGTTTGGGTGCTGACGAACACAAAAAAATACAAAAAATCAAAAAAAAGGGGGGTTGCCATCCAGGGCCCTGGGGACCTCCGGGCCTCTGGGGACCTCCTGGGCCCCTTACAAAAAAAAAAAATATTATCAAAAAAAAATAATAATAGTAATCATTTTTATAAAAAAAAAAAAGAGGGAGGTTTCCATCCGGGGCCCTGGGGACCTCCGGGCCTCTGGGGACCTCTGGGCGTCTTACAAAAAAATAAAAAATTTAATAAAATAAATAAATAAAAAAAATGTAATAAAAAAATGTATAATAATTTTTTTAAATAAAAACAAAATAAAAAAAAGGGAGGTTTCCATCCGGGGCCCTGGGGACCTACGGGCCTCTGGGGACCTCTGGGCCCCTTACAAAAAAAATAAAATAATAAAATAAAATAAATAAATAAAAAAAACTAATAATAAAAAAATTATAAAAAAAAAATACAAAAAAGGGGGGTTGACATTCAGGGCCCTGGGGAACTCCGGGCCCATGGGGACCTCTGGGCCCCTTACAAAAAAAATAAAATAATAAAATAAAATAAATAAATAAAAAAAACTAATAATAAAAAAATTATAAAAAAAAAATACAAAAAAGGGGGGTTGACATTCGGGGCCCTGGGGAACTCCGGGCCCATGGGGACCTCTGGGCCCCTTACAAAAAAAAAAAAAGGGGGGGCCATCCGGGCCCCTGGGGACCTCCGGGCCCCTTACAGGTGTACTGCCTGTACCCCCCTGATGGCGGCCCTGTAGAGGCCTAGCTTAATTGTACTGATCTGTACCTCACCCTTTTTCCCATATTGCCATGTGCAAAAACCTTTTTTTATTTAGAAAATCTAATAAAGTGACTAGCACCAATTATTTCTGAATATTCAGAGAAAATAACATTTCTAAAGAGCAATATTCATGTGTAACTATTGAGGATCAGTACAAATAACACTATGTTTTGACTAGCAAGAGATGTGTGGCTTTTGTCCTAGTGATGCCCTTTCTGCCAAAACACTCCAGCAAGTTTAAAATAGCATATACCATATATACTTGAGTATAATGCCGCGTACACACGGCCGTTTTTCCCGTCGAAAAAAACGAAATTTTTCCAATTTGACGAGAAAAACGATAGTCTGTGGGCTTCCTGTCGTTTTTTTCGACGAGAAAAACGGCATTAAAAACGACGAGAAAAATTAGAACATGTTCTAATTTTTCTCCTCGTTTTTTTCGACATGTTTTCCGCGGCAGTGTTTCCCATAGGGAAACACTGCTGCGGAGCCCACACACGGTCGTTTTTTTTGACCAAAAAAAAAAAATGACATTTAAAACGGCCGTGTGTGAGGGGAACAAGCTGTTCCTCGTTTTTAACGTCGATTTTCTCAAAAAAAAATTTTGTTGAAAAAATCGATCGTTTTTTTTGTGCTGAAAATACCCCCCTCTGCTTATACTCCAGTCACCTTTTTGCGCCTGATCTTCCGGACTTTGGGGACCCGGTACCGGCCGGCCGTAGGTCCCCTGGACAGGGCCGGACTGGGAATAAAAACCAGCCCTGGAAATAAATTCATACCAGCCCCATAGCATTATTATACCAGCCCAACAGCATAACGTCATTATTTTCTTGTACATAAAAGGGAAAACCGTGCATTTTAAAGCACATTTGATGAGTGTATTACCGTATATACTCGAGTATAAGCCGAGTTTTTAAGCACAATTTTTTGTGCTGAAAAAGCCCCCCTCGGCTTATACTCGAGACACCTTTTTGCGCCTGATCTCCCGGACTTTATGGAGCCGGTACCGGCCGGCCGTAGGTCCCCTGGACCCCAAACTTGGCACACATGTAGCCCCACTCTTCCTCTATAAGTGTGCAAAGTTTCTTGTCCGGGGGACCTACGGCCGGGGAGCACCGATTTTTCAAAACCGGGCACCCCTTCCATAGACTCCCATGTTAAACTGTAATTTCTCTGGTGATTTGGGGACCCGGTACCGACCCCAAACTTGGCACACATGCAGCCCCACTCTTCCTCTACAGGTATATATAGATAAGAGAGACATGGAATTTACAAACAGCACAAATTTTATCATTTATTGGCACAGACACATTTGCAAAAAAAAGTGCCTAAAATGGCAGTTTTCAGTGCAAATATCAATATTTAAGCTATAAACATGTAGCTAAAGCTATTAGCAATGTGTTTAAGTTAAACAAAAGTCAAAAAACATATTTCTCCATTTACATGAAGGTCAGATTAATCAGAAGTCTGCAGGATTCCCCTTGCAAGGGAACTCTGACATAAAGGGGAACATTGCAGATCATGATCTAAGTGGGAAGGCCCCTTTCACACTGGGGTGGTGGGTGCGTCAGCGATAAAGTGGCGCTTTACCGTCAATTTCGCTGCGCTATTCGGCCACTAGTGGGGCGCTTTTAATCCCTGCTAACGGCCGAAAAAGGGGTTAAAACCACCCGCAAAGCGCTGGCAAAATGCGCTTTTCCGGCGGTATAGCCGCGGTGCCCATTCATTTCAAAAGGCAGGAGCGGTGGAGGAGCGGTATACACACACCTCTCCTCCACCGCTCCAAAGATGCTGCTAGCAGGACATTTTTTAGCGTCCTGCCAGCGCACCGCTCCAGTGTGAAAGCCCTCGGGCTTTCACACTGGAGTGTGCGGAGCAGCTCTTTCAGGTCGCTTTTCAGGCGCTATTTTTTGCGTTATAGCGCCTGCATAGCACCTCGTGTGAAAGGGGTCGAACTCTGACATAAAGGGGGGCACTGGTGACCAGAGACCCCACTTATATCAGAGTCCACTGCATTCCCCGACATGTTTTTTTCAACGAGAATCTTGGCCGTGTGTACGAGGCCTTACAGGAGAGAATTTCCCTTCCTAGGGGTAGATTTCCTCTCACTTCCTGTTGTCTCCTTCTGTTTGCAAGTAGGAGTCGTTTGTAAGTTGGATGTTTGAAAGTAGGGGCCTGCCGTATATACTCTGCAGAAATTTGCCCCTTAGATGTTGGTGTTGTCACAACACTGTAAGCCCTCACAGTTACACTTGGTGGGCGCTGGAACGCCCTGCAGTGAACTATTAAATCAGGAATTGTAATTATATGCCATTGTTGAACAGTGGTAGGAAAAATTGGGCCTTTGGTGGTGGTGCTGGTGCCACAACACTGTAAGCCCTCACAGTTACTCTTAGTGGGTGCATGAATGGGCCCTGCTGTGAATCATTAGATCAAGAATTGTAATTGCATGCCCCTGTTGAACAGGGACAGAAAAATTGGGCCTTTGGTGGTGGCGGTGGTGCTGGTGCCACAACACTGTAAGCCCTCACAGTTACTCTTGGTGGGCGCAGGAATGGGCCCTGCTGTGAATTATTAGATCAAGAATTGCAATTACATGCCCCTGTTAAACAGGGGCAGAAAAATTGGGCCTTAGGCACTGGTGCTGGTGCCACAACACTGCAACCCCTCACAGATACTGTAGTTGGAGCGCAGCAATGAGTCCTGTTGCAAAGTATTAGATCAAGAATTTTAATTACACGCCCCTGTTAAACAGGGGCAGAAAAATTGGGCCTTAAGCACTGGTGCTGGTGCCAAAACACTGCAACCCCTCACAGATACTGTACTTGGAGCACAGCAATGAGCCCTGCTGCAAAGCATTGCATCAAAAATTGTAAATACACGCCCCTGTTAAACAGGGGCTTAAAAATTGGGCCTTAGCCACTAGTGGCGGTGCCCAGAACCAAAATGTTCTTTCAAGCTATCAGCATGATTATTGAAGAGGAAGAGGATAGTCACTCAGCATAACTGGATAGTCACTCTGCATCAGCATAGGCAGTCTTAAAGGGATCTGACATTTAAAAGAAAATTATTCTGTTACATCAGAATCAGGTGCTTGGTAGCTGGTGGTGATCCAAGACTGATTCATTTTTATGAAGGTCAGTCGATCGACCGAGTCGGTTGACAGGCGCACCCTGTGATCGGTTACAAAGCCTCCAGCAGCACTGAATGTGCGTTCCGAAAGAACGCTGGATGCAGGACAGGCCAGTGATCCATCCTTAAGACCCAGTAATCCAGAGGATTTTCGGTGGGAACGTTTTCCAAGTCTGATCTTGCCCCTAGGTACTCCTGCACCATGTAAACCAGACGCTGGCGATGGTTGCAGGAACCGATCATACTTTGGGGCTGTGGACTAAAAAATTGTCTGAACGCAGCGGTCAGACGGCCACCTTCTCCACCGCTCCTTCTTTGACTGACCGAAGCCTCAGCAACACGTTGTCCAGGACCAGGAATTTGTAACCTCCCAGTCTCTGGGAACGCGTTGCACAGACCTTTCTGCAAGGCCTCCCAAAGATGCCTCATCCTCTGCTTCCTCTGCGACAGCAAGATAAGGTCCGCAACCTTACCTTCGTAACGTGGATCATGAAGGATTGCCAGCCAGTAATGATCCCTCTCCTTGATCGCACGAATACGAGTATCCTTCCGAAGTCTTTGCAGGATCAGGGAGGCCATGCAGCGTAGGTTTGCTGAGGCATTCGGTGCGAAGTCCTCTGGGTCACTGAGGACGACATGATCCACAGCAACCTCCTCCCAGCCACGTACAAGTCCATGGGTGTCTTGGGACTGTAATTGATCCCTTGAAGACTGCTGCTGATGCTGAGTGCTAGTCTCCACCTCCATGCTGACACAATCCTCCTCTTCCTGTGTGATAGCCGGGCCAGCAGGAACACTGTCTGGATAAAGGGGGCCTTGAGAGGTAAGGAAGTCCTCCTCTTCCTGCCTCTGTTCTGCCTCAAGTGCCCTGTCCATTATTCCACGCAGCGTGTGCTCCAAAAGGTGGACAAGAGGGACAGTGTCACTGATGCATGCACTGTCACTGCTCACCATCCTCGTGGCCTCCTCAAATGGTCCCAGGACAGTGCATGCATCCCTGATCATGGCACACTGGCATGGGGAAAAAAATCCAAGCTCCCCTGACACTGTCCTGGTGCCATATCGCAACAGATACTCATTGATGGCCCTCTGCTGCATGTGCAGCCGCTGCAGCATGGCCAACGTAGAGTTCCACCTGGTGGGCATGTCACAGATTAGGCGGTTCTTGGGCAGGTTGTAATCCTTTTGCAGGTCAGACAGCCGAGCACTGGCATTATATGACCGGCGGAAATGCCCACAGAGTTTCCTGGCCTGCTTCAGGACTTCCTGTAAGCCCGGGTACCTGCCCAAGAACCGCTGCACCACTAAGTTAAGGACGTGAGCCAAACAGGGCACATGGGTCAGTTGTCCCTGTCGGAGCGCGGAGAGGAGGTTGGTGCCATTGTCGGAAACCACCTTTCCTGGCTTAAGCTGGCGTGGCGTCAACCATCTCTGAGCCTGCCCCTGCAGAGCTGACAGAATCTCTGCCCCAGTGTGGCTCCTGTCCCCCAAGCACACCAGCTCAAGCACCGCATGGCATCTTTTTGCCTGCGTACTTGCGTAGCCCATTGAACGCCTACAGAGCACCGCTGGTTCAGAGGACAAATCAGCAGAGGAAGAGGCCATGGAGGAAGAAGAAGAGGAGGGATGGAGGAGAGAGGTGTGTCAGAATCACCAGTAGTAACATTTTGGAGGCGTGATGGTGGAACAACCTCCAACACTACTGCACCTTGTCCTGCATCCTTCCCAGCTGCCAGAAGAGTCACCTAATGCGCCGTGAAAGATAGGTAACGTCCCTGTCCATGCCTGCTGGACCATGAGTCAGCCATAATATGCACCTTACCGCTGACCTCTCTGCCCAGCGAGGCCAAGACATTGCCTTCACATGCTGGTAGATAGCCAGAATCGCCTTCCGTGAGAAAAAGTGGCGTTTGGGAACCTGCCACCGAGGAACCGCACATTCCACAAACTCACGGAAGGGGGCAGAGTCTATCAACTGAAAAGGCAGCAGTTGAAGTGCTAGCAATTTAGCCAAGCTAGCATTCAACCGCTGGGCATGTGGATGGCTGGGAGCGAACTTCTTTTGGCGGTGCAGCAGCTGGGGCAGGGAAATTTGCCTGGTATAATCAGACGTTGGTGTACTGATAGCAGATTGCCTGCAAGTACTTGGCTGTGACACACCTAATTCTACACCTTCATTGCTCTCAGTGCAGGTTTCTGACAGGACTGAAGGTATAGTGGGGTTGGAGATCGCAGCTGATGAGGAGCAAGGAGAGGTCCGCTTTGTTCTTTGGTGTGGGTCTTTTAGGTAAGCTTGCCAATGGACTGCATGGCAGGTCGACATATGTCTGGTCAAGCACATGGTGCCCAAGCGGCTGATGTTTTGGCCACGCTAGATACGCTTTAGACATATGTTGTGTAGTGCCCCTTTACTTTTTAGGGGTGTTATGTGCCTAAATTTAGGGGTTGGTCTGAGCTGGTAGCCAGGCTCGGACCACTTTGATTGCTAGGTATTTGCCTCTGCCTATGTGATGCTGCCTAGTGTATGGTTCCCTGTGGCCTGTAGGTGGCGCTGCCATATCAGGTCAGGGTTGAGCCATGGGTGGCATTGCTGCGCCTTAGGGTGTTCTCTCTCGGCAGCAGTACAGTGGGCGTGGTCAGCATGCTGTGCATGCCGAGAGAGGGTACATGAGGGGCAGATGCCATCTTTTAGGGAGGAGTCGAGGAGGGGAGTCGAGAAGAGTTTGAGTGGAGGAGCCGGAGGGGTGTGCCCCTCGGGGGTGCGATGACTGAATGGAAGCCCACACCCCACGCTACAGGGGATGTGTGGACAACCAGCCCGCAAAGACCCTCCATTTTCAGGGACGTTGTGTCTGTCTCCACCGCCAGTTATCTACCGGCGGAGGAGTATAATACTTCTTGTTGAGTTTGACTCATCTTCAGATGTGGGAGATGATCGAGATGTGGATGAAGTGTTTAAAAAAAGGGTTGGGAATATCCCTATGTTCCTAAAGAACTTCTTTACGAGATTGAGGCCTCTCGTGAACGATGGTACGCTGACTTTGTATGGGACCATGTGAAAGTACCAAGAGGTTACCGATATTTAAAGTGCTCTGCTGTAATGGCTGATCGTTATAAAGGCTGCCGCAAGGACTGGACTTATGGTCAGCACATTCACGCGGACCGTGTAGTCATCTGCAGCAAGGACAGAGACGATGCATTTTACTACATAGAAACATTGGACAAGCAGTGGAAAACTCTTGTTCTCCCTGATCCCAAGTACTATCTTTGAATTGGGAAGTTGTTGTTTTTTTTTATTCCACTTCAGGGAACTTGCCTTGAACCGCTGACCTGACTCTCTGCTCAAGAGGGAATTTACTCTGTGAAGAATCGGAGGACTGTTTGTGTTTTTCTCCCTTTTCACTCCCGCAGAAGAGCATTTTTTTTTCTTCCCAAGAAAAGAACTGAACACTAGGTAGATTTAGTCAGGGCCAAAGCAGGAAGCCGTCATGATCAAGGGGGTGTCCTTGTGTATTGATACGTGCCTATGCGCACCAAGGCCAGTGTAGTAATGTGTGCTGCCACTAGGTGGTGGTGTTCTGCAGGAAATTATGCTACAGAAACCAGTCATTCCTTCTAGGGGGAATGGTTTGCTTCTGTTTCTAGAAGTTAGGATGTTTGATTCTGTGTGTTGTGTTTTTTTTTTCTCTCCCTCTGCAGGTGAACTACAAGCAATTCTGCCAGGGAATGGGTGGAGTCGTTATTTAGGAGGGGGTGGTATATGTACAGTGTATAATGAAAATGTGACATTGAGAATGGATGTCGATGATTGTGTTTTTGTTCTCTATATTTTCCTTCTCTATTTCTTTTCTCTTGTCCCCTTATGTTGGTTCAGGCACAATAACTCAACAAATTGTACAAAGTTTTGGGAATAAATTCACGCTTGCTCAGGCTTGAGGGGTTGTGCATTTATTGCAGACACTGGGGACAGTGTCTATTTTAGGAGGGGGTGTATGTAGCGCCCTTTACTTTTTAGGGGTGTTATGTGCCTAAATTTAGGGGTTGGTCTGAGCTGGTAGCCAGGCTCGGACCACTTTGATTGCTAGGCATTTGCCTCTGCCTATGTGATACTTCCTGGTGTATGGTTCCCTGTGGCCAGTAGGTGGCGCTGCCATAGCAGGTTAGGGTTGAGCCATGGGTGGCATTGCTGCTCCTTAGGGTGTTCTCTCTCAGTAGCGGTACAGTGGGCGTGGTCGTCCTGCTGTGCATGCCGAGAGAGGGTACATGAGGGGCAGATGCCATTTTTTAGGGAGGATTCGAGGAGGGGAGTCGAGAAGAGTTTGAGTGGAGGAGCCGGAGGGGTGTGCCCCTCGGGGGTGCGATGACTGGCCGAGAAGTCTCGGGCACCTTTGGCCTGAGGCTGCAATGTTCCAGGTAGGCCCAGTACCTTTAACTGGGTCTACAATTCGCCCATTGGAGTCCCAGGGTGCCCAGGTGAGGGTATCCGCTCTGACCGTGAGGAAGCCAGGGGAGGATCGGTCCCACTGAGGAGATGAGTAATGGAAGATTGCTGTCTCGGGAGAGGCCTGGTGACCTGTCAGAGGGAAGGATTCTTTATTCGGGAAAGCTAACCTGTAGAGTGCCCATTGGCATTATCCTGTTCTTAAAAGTCTACAGAGGTTAGAGGATCTCCTGTACCCGTCCCTGGAGGGGATAGGGTGACAGAACAGTTCGAGCTCCACACTGGCTGCTAGGACTGTGAGAGAAGACTAGCCAGGGGAGCTAAACCCACTCGGGATCGAGTGGCGACGAGGTTACTAGTTGTGCCTGGATCTAATCCCCTCACACTTATTCCTTCTTTCATCCATCTGTCTCTGTCTACTATGCAGCAAATAGAAAATAAACTCTCTGTTGAAGTTAAAGTGTTTCTGGACATTGGCTTCTTTGGGCGAAAAAATAGAGACTTGACCCCATATTCTGGGGAAGAGAACCAGTGGAAGAAGGTAACTCGCTGCAGGACCCAAAATGTGTGAACACCGCTTAACCTCTTCAAACAGGAGGGTACGGGCATATAGCACGTGTGCCTTGACTTGCAAGTGAGCTAGGCGAGAAAAGGGTCCGTGTGCTACAGTTGCAAATGGCAACGGTGCGATCTGCTGCACACGTCTGAAAAAAAGTCCCACACCAAAGAACTTTTTGAATAACGCGCAGAGACAACAGCGCCCTGCACATGCGGAGCTCTGCGGTGTGATGCAGTCGATGTGCTGCCCTTAAGCTGGCTCCTGGGGGGCATCCTGCCTAGTTGGAGATGTGCCTCCTCCTCCTCCTCCTCTCTCCTATCAGGCACCCACGTGGAGTCAGTGACCTCATCATCCCCTCCCTACTCTACCAAGTCTTGGGCATGTTGCGGCTCAACATGGCCAACTGCCGAAAAGAAGGACATGCGTGTCCCACGGCCACGTGCTTATGAGGATGCACCTTGTCCACGACCAGCAGCACTGTTGCATCTAGACACAGAGCCTGCTTGCCCTCTTTTATTGCCTCGTGACTGTCTGCCTCTCATTGTTTGTCTTCCAGACATACTAATGGCCTGCAGTGAGATGTAGCTGCACAAAGGTGGGATGTATATATATATATTTGTCTGTACTGATAATGCAGCTATCAGAATCAACTGCCTGCTGTGGTGTTAGTACGGGAAAAGCAGCAATTGTTTTCAGTTCGTTTTAGGTGAAAACTGTGCAGAGGACACAGTACACTGAAAATACTTGCAGCTCTCTGCTTGTGGTTTTATTATGAGAACACCACTATAATAGTCACTAACTGTATTCAGGTAAGCTTTAGGTGAACGCTATGCAAAGCACACAGTACACTAAGTGAAACACTGACTGTCTGCAGCTAGCACAATCACCTGCCTGCCTGTCACAGTATAGAGACTAACTTTATTCTAGTGAGCTTTAGGTGTACGCTATGCAAAGCACACAGTAGTACACTAAGTGAAACACTGACTATCTTTAGCTAGCACAATCACCTGCCTGCCCTTGACAGTATAGAGACTAACTGTATTCAGGTGAGCTTTAGGTGAACGCTATGCAAAGCACACAGTAGTACACTAAGTGAAACACTGACTGTCTGCAGCTAGCACAATCACCTGCCTGTCTGTCACAGTATAGAGACTAACTCTATTCAGATGAGCTTTAGGTGAACGCTATACAAAGCACACAGTACACTAAAGCCGTGTACACACGATAGGTTTTACTGATGAAAACAGTCCGATGGACTTTTTTCATCCGACAAACCGATCGTGTATGGGCCCCATCTGTCTTTTTTCCAACAGTATTTAAAAATAGAACAGGTTTTAAATTTATCCGATGGTTAAAAAACCGATAGCAAATTACTATAGTCTGTGTGGAACTCCATTGGATAAAAAACCCACGCATGCTCAGAATCAAGTCAACGCATGCTCAGAAGCATTGAACTTCATTTTTCTCGGCTCATTGGAGTGTTTTACTTCACCGCATTTGGAACGGTCGGTTTTTTGACTGATGGTGTGTAGGCAAGACCGATGAAAGTCAGCTTCATCGGTTTTCCGATGGAAAAATCCATTGGTTAAAAAACCATAGGAAATCCGATCGTGTGTACAGGGCTTTAGTGAAACACCGACTGTCTGCAGCTAGCACAATTACCTGCCTGCCCTTCACAGTATAGAGACTAACTGTATTCAGGTGAGCTTTAGGTGAACGCTATGCAAAGCACACAGTACACTAAGTGAAACCCTGACTGTCTGCAGCTCGCACAATCACCTGCCTGCCTGTCACAGTATAGAGACTAACTGTATTCAGGTGAGCTTTAGGTGCACGCTATGCAAAGCACACAGTAGTACACTAAGTGAAACACTGTCTGCAGCTAGCACAATCACCTGCCCGCCTGTCACAGTATAGAAATTGACAGGAACGGATCTAGCTAAAATCAATACAGTGTATAAATATATATACAACACCTAGGATGCATATATATCCTCTACACACTGTAACTGCAGCTAACTGACTCGCCTGCCTGCTCTATCTAACTCAATATAAATGACACTGTCTGTCTCTGTAAACTCTCTCTTTTCACAACTCCAACACACTACACAAGGCCGCAGAGACGGCGGCCTTATATAGTGTGGGGCGTGTACTAAACCCCCTGAGCCATAATTGGCCAAAGCCACCCTGGCTTTGGCCAATTACGGCTCTGTTCAGACGGCACTGTGATTGGCCAAGCATGCGGGTCATAGTGCATGCTTGGCCAATCAACAGCCAGCAATGCACTGCGATGCCGCAGTGAATTATGGGCCGTGACGCGCCACTCGAATTTGGCGCGAACGGCCCATATTGTTTGATCAACGTCGAACGATCGAACAGCCGATGTTCAAGTCGAAAATTGGTTCAACTCGAACTCGAAGCTCATCCCTACTCATCAGCTCTTCTCCCCAGCTCTGAGGACTTTGGGAAGTGTAGTCCACACAGCCCCAAACAGCATAGCTCCCAATTGTTTCTGATTTTGTGAAACTGTCCTAGATTAGGAACCAAGTCCCCCTGTCCCTCATTTTGGTCTGAGCTATAAAATGCACTTTTTATCTATCCAAAAAGTTTTTCCAGTGCTAAAGCTTTCGTCCAATTTTTAAATTGCTGCATTTGTAAATTTGTAAATTTCAAAAGCCAGTATAAAGGAATAGTAGTGGTATATAAAAAAAACAGTTGTGATTTTAACTAATCATTTTTTAGTATAATTTTAGTATTAGTATAATTTTGTAAGGGTGCATGGCAGGGTGGTGTCCTATGCCTACATATTTTTGCTAAAAGATGTCCCTTGTTCCCATCTCACAAAGTTGGGAGGTATGCCCCACAGCCCAGAACTGCATCAACAACTACAACCCCCAGAAGCCCCTGCACTTCATTCTCCATTGGGCATGGCTGCATGTCAAGTCCCATGAGGTCCTTCTACCTTCTCCCTTGCTAGACTTTAGTCTAGTCCCAGGCTGCAACTGCAGCCGGCCAGCATCCTTCCTTGCTCCTGTCATCTTCCTGTGCTCTGTCACTCCTTTAGCCCTGGTTCACACTGACAGCGGGAATGAAATTGTTCAAGTTCAGCTGAACTCGCACAATATCATTACTTCATGTTAGTCCCGGCGTCAGGGGCGACTTCAGAGACATATGTGTGTATTTCTGCACAGATGTCAATGGAAATCTCACTCCAAAGTCACCAAAAGTAGTACAGAAACGACTTTTGTAAATCAAAAATCCAAAGCCAAATCGCATGCAAAATCGCTCCAATGTGAACCAGGGCTTAAGAGAGTTAATAGTAGAAGAAAGAAGGGCCGGCAACTCCATGTCCATTTCAAATGTGAATACTTTTATTGGCACATGTTAAAAATACAAAATCAGTGCAGTGATCAAGGCGGTGTGCCGAAACGTGTCTATTTTTGTATTTTCAACAGCCAGAGCACCATATCGTGGACTTAATTTTACATCCAGGACCAGGAGGCTTCCTTTGTGAGAACGTTGCAATCCCTTGTCTACATTAAGGGAGTTCATGTTCTGTTGCACAGCTTAAAGGGCCAACAGCTAGGCTACAATTACATTTCTTATTTTACAGAGTGGCTCTCTGTTAGACAAAAAAACATTTTTTTTTCTTAAAGGGTAAATTCACCATTGTACACTTTATTTTTTTTCTAAATTCCAGCGCCCCTATGCACCAAAATAGCATTCTCATACTTTTTTGGCAAAAATATCAAAGCTTTCCATTAAATCTACAGTCACTTACTTTTCTTGTCCTAATCCATGTTTTCAGACGTTTCCATTAGTAATGTCTTTCTTCCTTACAGACTGTACAGTAGGTCATGACACAGGAAGGAGTTGATCAGCTGACCTCATTAGCACATACCCTGCATCATCCACCCATCCATTCCCAGGTGCACGTTTTTTAAATGGAATGCAATCAATCAGATGCAATCAATGGAGATTTTGATTTTGAGGTTTCTAATCTGATGGATCTGTTCAAGTGCAATTCTAGCCTTCAATGGCTCTATTAGACCTCTTTCACACTGGGGCCGCGGCTGTGTTCGTGGTAAAGCACTGCTCGTTTTAGCGGTGCTTTACCGCTGTTTAAGCAGCGCTTTTCAGCCGCTAGCGGTGTACTTTTATCCCCAAAGAAAGGGTTTAAAACTCCTGTGTTGCCGTGCTTCCGAAATCGCTTTTCAGGCGCTTCGGAAGCACTGCCCATTCATTCTAATGGGCAGGGCATTTTGGAAGCGCTAAATACAGAGCTCCCAACCCATCCCGAAAGATACTGCTTGCTGGACTTTTTGGATTGTCCTGAAAGCGCACTGCCCCAGTGTGAAAAGTCAAAATTTAATGAATAGGAGTCGGTTTTCAGGCACTTAGCAGAGGCTATTTCCAGCGCTAAAGTACATGAAAACCTCCCCAGTGTGAAAAGGGTCTCAGTGGTAGCACACTCATGATGATTATTAGTGATGGGCTCGGGTGTGCTCGGATGGAACCCGCCAGGAAGCTGGCACTACACACCACCAATCATAGGCAGTGTGTTTGTGCAGCTGCCGGTCAGGAAATGCCTCACTGCCTATGATTGGCGATGTGCAGTAACGGCTTCCTGGCGGGGTCAATCCAAACAAGCCAGAGGCCCATCACTAATGAATATGTCATAGGATATTACACTTGGACTGTACCATGTGAAATGTATTAAACAGCATTACAAAAAAAAAATGGTGGAGTTACAAGATCTGATGCTGATTCATTGCAAAAAAAAAAAAAATCAAGTCTCCTCTGCTGCCAGACAGGGCATGTCTGCGTGGCAGAGCTGTGTAAATCTCATGACTGGAAGGGCAGAAATACAAATTCATTGGCAGTTAAAACAGCATACCTATATGTATTTTATATGTGTACCTTTGTTTACCTGGAGCTCAGATGAAATAACACAGTGCTTTCACGTATACAAGGTTTATAGTCAAAGCAGTTCAGTTAAAAAAAGATAAACACAATATTAATAATATAGCTTTATGATCTCATAATAGCTAGTTTTATTTCCAATTTAAATATTACTTTCAACTTACTCCCACTCACCTGCATTTTAACAAGGCCTCCGAGAATAATATGTTTTAAAGCTATGTAATTAACGTAGGGTCTGTTAGATATTTCCATGATAAGGTCACTTCACGTTTCAAAGCCTTGTAGATTAACTGCATGCCTCTGTCTATATCCCATTGGCACAGCAAGTTCCCGACGCAGGCCATATTTTACAGCTTAAGTGAGGAAATTAGCCCCATTTCCATGTGACCTCCATGTGCTCCTTATTTCTCTGTCTAATGCTGTTCACATTCAGTGAGACAAGCAGTGTTAAATATCACTCTGTGTAAACCACAGTCCCTAAAAAATTAACTGATTGCCTTTTTTTTCTTCAACAATTTTTGTTCTCCTTATTCCAGATGCAGTGAGTGTGACACATACAGGGCCAGTAATTAGGAATATGCAAAGATTTTTTCACAGGTTCATCACAATTAACTGTCCTGAAGGAGTAAGGTGTGACTGCAATGATAAAGCCAGATGTAATTAATGTGAGAAAATTCAGTAGTAAAGGCAGGTGTGTGACAATTGCAGGCACCATGTTGACAGGATTTAAAATAACTGATTTCTTCTTTTTTTTTTTGTTATTTTTTAAGCACTTTTTTTCATAGTTTGATCCCCGACAGATGCATTTGTATCTTAAGACTGCAAATGGAGGCCTTTTAAATAGCCAAATGCCAACAAAATGGAAAATTGTATCATACTTACTGTAATTTTCCTTTCCTGGGGCCTATCCATGGCAGCATACCTGTGATAGAGCTCCACCTTGACTCCTCCCTCAGGACTAGTGAATAGCATAAATTAAAGACATAGTCCCTCCCCCAACATTCTCGTTAATATAAAATCCCGATTTGGGAGCGTATGTTGCCATGGATAGGCACCAGGAAAGGAAAATTACGGTAAGTATGATACAATTTTCCGTTTTCCTGGTGCCTCCATGGCAACATACCTGTGATAAATAACTAGCTGACACGGGTGAGAATACTGCTTAACAATAAATGTTTAATTAGAAAAGGACATTGCAGCCTGGACTGCCCTTATTCCGAACTCAACATTCGTGAGAGCTCCTGGATCAATATATTAGTGTCTGAGGAATGTATGATGAGAAGAACAGGTGGCGGCTTTGCACTCCGTCTCCAACGAAACATTAGCCCTTGCTGCCCAGGAAGCTGAGACTGCCCTTGTAGAATGAGCATTCACTCGGGATGGAGGCTCCATATTCTTCACCCTGTAGGCATTCTGGATTAACTTTACAACCCAAGATGCCAGAGTTCTGATGGAAGCTTCTTTGCCCCTGTATTTACCGAACGGTAAGATGAAAAGTCTCTCAGAGTTTCTGAAGGGGCCGGTGGCTTCTAGGTAGGCCCTGAGCACTCTGGATACATCCAGCTTGTGACAAGACTCTGAATCTGTGTCTGTAAACACTGGTAGTGCCCAGGGTTCCAACAAGTGGCTTGGAGTAGCGACCTTAGGTGTGAACCCCCGAAGGGGGTGAAGTTCCACTCTGTCAGGGAAGAAGGAGATGTGGTCGTTGCCTATCCCTAAAGAGTGAAGTTTCCGAGATCCTTCTGCCAGATGTAATGGCTAGCAGGAAAGCCGTCTTTAGTGTCAGGTTCCATATTGCTACTTGTTCCACTGGAGCAAAGGGATGGTCAGATAGAACTTCAAGGACCCGGGACAGATCCCACTCGTCTGATAGGTGGGCGAATCTTCAATACTCCTCTGAGGAAAGTGACTACTAAAGGATCCTCTGCCCATCTCTTATTTGTTGCTAGTGATGAGCCGAACACCCTCGGGTTCGGTTCGCACCAGAACCCGCGAACGGACCGAAAGTTCGCACGAACTTTAGAACCCTATTAAATACAATGGATGCGAACGTTCGAAATCTAAAGTGCTAATTATAATGACTATTATGCATGTTATTGTCCTAAAAAGGGTTTGGGAACCCGGGTTCTGCCCCAGGGGACATGTATCAATGCAAAAAGAAGTTTTAAAAACGGCCGTTTTTCTGGAGCAGTCATTTTAATGATGCATAAAGTGAAAAAAAAAAGTCAAATATTCCTTTAAATATCGTACCTGGGGGGTGTCTAAAGTATGCCTGTGAAGTGCCACGTGTTTCCCGTGTTTAGAACTGTCCCTGCACAAAATTAGATTTCTAAAGGAAAAAAAGCCATTTAAAACTGCTTGCGGCTTTAATGTAATGTCTGGTCACGGTAATATGGATGAAAATCTTTAAGAAAAATGGCATAGCTACCTCATCACACCCCCACCCCAGCCCATTACCAGCCCCTTTGGGTCTTGTATGGATATTAAGGGGAACCCCGCACACAAAATAAAAAAGGCCCTATATACTCTGAACGGCCGTATACAGGCGGTGCATACAAGACAGGGACTGTAGGTTTGTTCTTATGTAGAATCTGTTTGTAATTTTGAACAGGTACATTGTTTAAGTGTAGCTCCAGGCAAAAAATCTATTTTTAAGCTTTTTGGAAAACATAGGGAAGGGTTATCACCCCTGTAACATTTGTTTTGCTGTCTGTGCAGTGTGCACCTGTTCAGAACAGTTCACCTCACTTTCCGTCCTAATGACAAATGTTTTTTGAAAATTTGGTTTTTTTATTGAAACAAGAATTGGTGATAAAGCATCAGTGGAGAGGAGACACTTTTTTTCCCATATTAACTCTTACAGGAGAGAATTTGCCTTCCTAGAGGTAGATTTCCTCTCACTTCCTGTTGTATCCTTCCGTTTGCAAGGAGGAGTCGTTTGTAAGTTGGATGTTTGAAAGTAGGGGCCTGCTGTATATACTCAGCTGAAATTTGCCCCTTACATGTTGGTGTTGCCACAACACTGTAAGGCCTCACAGTTAGTCTTGGTGGGCGCAGGAATGGGCCCTGCTGTAAATTATTAGATCAAGAATTGTAATTACATGCCCCTGTTAAACAGGGGCAGAAAAATTGGGCCTTAGGCACTGGTGCCACAACACTGCAACCCCTCAAAGATACTGTACTTGGAGCACAGCAATGAGCCCTGTTGCAAAGTATTGCATCAAAAATTGTAATTACACGCCCCTGTTAAACAGGAGCTGAAAAATTGGGCCTTTGGTGGTGGTGGTGGTGGTGTTGACACAACACTGTAAGGCCTCACAGTTAGTCTTGGTGGGCGCAGGAATGGGCCCTGCTGTGAATTATTAGATCAAGAATTATTATAAAAAGGAGGTAGGATGAAAGGGATTTTTTTGGTGCAGAAATTAATCGATGAGAGAGAGTTTCTAATATAATATAGTTGATAATTTTATTAAAGCAAAAATAGACAAAAAAAGTATAAAATATATAAAACCAATCCTGGGTTTCTGGTACATATACAGTATCATACATAAGTGGTGGTCATAATGCATAAAGTTTGGATGAACATAGAATCGCATAGAAACCCAACATGTTTCGCTTGAAACAGCTTCCTCAGGGGTTTGCGATGACCATCCGTATTTGTCAAGTATGACTATACAAAAGAAAAAAGAAGAAGAAAAAAATATATATACAATTATACATTGAAATACATTACATATTATATTTAAACAAATTAAGTATGAACAAGGTCTGATTGTTATGCTGGACCCCTCCCATTGCTACTTACCCTGCCGTCTGTATTGTCTGCTGCGCAACACCGAAAAACGCAGGATCAAGAGCAAAGGTCACCCCATATATAGAGAATGCGGATAGGTGACCACAGTGGACACTAAATAAGAGACCGGCTGGATGCCAAAAACAAAAACAAAAAGACAGGGATCAGAAAAAGGAAAAGGAAAGGGGAAAAAACCAGAAGGAGAAAATACATTTTAAATTTTTAAATTCTAAATTATGAAAACAATGGTGCGCAATTAAGCAAACCATACAGAGACGAAGAAGTCTGTCTAATATGCAATGAATAAATGATTGCACTAAATAGATATGACTTACGTAGAGTCAGGTGAACAGAAATATGTTCACTTGCTGAGATGGAGAGGCTGTCTGCTTGCAAGAAACCACAGATGGAGATTGTGGAGGCCACTAAAAGAAACCACATTGTTTGGAATTTGTTTACATATAAAGGTTAATATAGATGGCATGGTGTGCCTATGTCCCCCCAAAAAGATAGGCACACATAGTTTAAAAGTTAGATTAGTCAGGCTATTTAAATGACTAGATGCATATAAGACATATATTGGATTTAGACAATAATCTTATAAATAAATATTTATTTTTAAATATTATCTATTTGTTTGAAATTGCTTTTGAAATTAGTTCCATATCAAAGTGGAACATAGTGGACAATAGTCTCCATAAATGGATGTGACAAGATCAAATAGATGGATTAAAAGTAACAATAATTGTAAGCCCAACAGTCCAGTGTGGAAAGAGGGACAGACCCACTTTAGCCTATAGCAGCCATATCCTATACATTGGGTGCAGTTCCGCATTGTTAAATGCAGCCTGAGATAAAAGGGTTATAACCATAAAGAGTATCAGAGGACAGAAAGAAGAGCAAGAAGGTATGTAAGTGTTACCTTTGAATGGTTGAACCGCCAGCCAGAACTCCACCAACCCACAACGCTGCGAACAGTGTGTGAGCTGGTTATATAGTGTCCACCAATACGGTCGGCGTCTGACATCACCGACCGTAGAGCGGGCTAGAGGCGCGTGATGTCAGCCCGTAGGACATGCCAGCTGCTGGGGACTGCAAGGGCCAGAATGCACCAGGGCTGGGGGAGGAGCCGCTCACCGTCACACCATACAGGACGGATAGAGCGGATACCACCCTCTGGAGAGTTCCACCAATGGAAGATGTCCGCTGACAACCATTGGCGAAAAGATGGGAAACAGCCAGACCAAAACAGAATGCATGTCACCAGGGTTAACGCCGCGCTAAAAATGGGCCATCCATGGGGGATCGTAGATGACCCTGGGTGCCCATGCAGTCACACCGCATAAATCAAGGGGGGACAATGGCCTGAGGGAAACAGCAATGCACAGCAGACAGGGCTGGCGGCAGTTGTCAAAAGGATAAGTACAAAAACCAGAGCAGCGAGCCCGGCTGAAGGACCGGATCAGAACTCATATGGCCCGACACTCTGAGGGAGGGGGGAGAAAAAGGAACCAGCAGAACAAGAAGACCAATATGTATCACCAGATAAACATAATAAATTAACACATTGTACATAAGTGTAAGGTTGATATGGTATCAGAACATAATATACAACGTTATAAACTAACAAACGTATAGATGAAAATTAAAACTGGAATGTCCGTAGCATGAAGGGTCAAGAGAATGTACTCAAGACCATTGATGCTAAGACATGCACCATTTTACTGTGGCCACAGTAGACAACCAATAGAGCATGGCAAAAGGAAAAAAAAAAAAAAGGGAACAAGAACAATAAACAAAAAACCCAAAATCAATCCTAAATATAACATCAAAGAAATGATCTAAAACTAAGACTTTCGTTGAATCCCGGAGGGTGAGTGGCACTGAGGTCATAGATCCAGCGCGACTCAAGTTGGAGAAGGGTCCTGTCTACACTTCCCCCCCCTTGAGTCGAGCGGGACATGCTCCAGGGCCAAAAATTTGATGACATTGGGGTCAAAATTATGATAATTGCCGACATGCCTACTAACTGCCGTCACTACTTTTCTATTGAGAATGGGTTTCATGTGGTCCCTTATTCTCTTAAAGAAGGGTCTTTTGGTTTTCACAACATAGTACCCCCCACATTGACACTGAGCCAGATAAATCACCCCCACTGATTGGCAGGTGACTAAATCACGGGTAGAGTGCCAATTGCCATTAGGTAATTTAAACTTGGTTTTAGTGTCTACAAAGCGACAAACATCGCAGTGACCACAAGGCGATGTGCCGCCAATAGATGTATTTTTGGAAACTGGAACAGGCTTAAAGTGACTATGGACCAGGCGATCTCTCAAAGAAGAGACCCGTTTAAAGGTAATTTCTGGGTGTTTTTTAATGTATTTATTAACCACTTAACGACCGCCCACCGCCGATTTACGTCGGCAGAATGGCACCGACAGGCAGAATCACGTAGATCTACGTGATCGCCTTTGTGCAGTTGGGGGGTCCATCCGGACCCCCCTTCACTGCAGTGATCGGCCGTTAAGTGTTCGGGAGCGATCAGGCATGAGGGGGCGGCCGCTCGATTCCGCCCCCCCCTCGCGATCGCTCCCGGCCAATGAAAATGCTTCCTCCGCCATGTGATGTAAACACAGGCAGGAGGAAGTGATGTCATCTCCCTCGCCGCGGTCTTTTCGTTCCCGGCGCCAAGCAGAGAAGAAGCAGGTTAGTGCACCAACAGTCCACTGACACGTAGGTACACATAGGCACACAAATCACCCCCCAGTCACCCCCAGATCACCCCCCAGGTCACCCCAAAGCCCCCAATCACAGTGTCACTGATTGCAGTGATCATTTATTTTACTGATCACTGCATTTAGTGTCATCTGTGATTGTAAAAAGTTGCAGGGCAGTTAGGATTAGGCCCCTTTAGGTCCAGGGTAGCCCCCTAACCCCCCCCTAATAAAGGTTTAACCCCTTGATCACCCCCCAGGTAACCCTTTCACCCCCTAACTTCAGCGTCACTAAGCGATTGTTTTTCCGATCGCTGTATTCGTGTCGCTGGTGTTTTAGATAGGCAGTTATTTTTTTTTAGGTTCGCCGCAGGTTTTTATTAGTGTCAGGTACCCCCATATATTATTTTAACCCCCTGATTGCCCCTAGAGTTAACCCTTTCACCAGTGATCGCCGTATAAGCGTCACTGGTGTCACTGGTTAGCCAGTAAGTTATTTAGGTTACCCGTCAGGTTTTTATATAGTGTCAGGTACCCCCATATTTAACCTAATAAAGGTTTTAACCCCCTGATTGCCCCTAGTTAACCCTTTCACCAGTGATCACCATATAAAGGTTACGGGTGACGCTGGTTGATTAGTTTGCTTTTTATAGCATCAGGGCACCCGCCGTATATAACCCAATAAAGGTTTAACCCCCCTGATCGCCCGGCGGGTGAGATCAATTAGGTTTTAGCGCCAGAGAGGGTCTGCGTCGCCCCAGGCAGTGTTAGGTTAGTGACAGTAACGCTAACACCCACGCGCAAAGCATACACCCCCCTTAGTGGTATAGTATCTGATCAGATCTATACTAGCATCCCCAGCGGTTTAGGGTTCCCAAAAACGCAGTGTTAGCGGGATCAGCCCAGATACCTGCTAGCGCCTGCGTTTAGCCCCTCCGCCCAGCCCAGCCCAGCCCACCCAAGTGCAGTATCGATCGATCACTGTCACTTACCAAACACAACACACATAACTGCAGCGTTCGCAGTGCTTGGTTTTTGGGGCCCTGTACGCGGCTAGGCTCCCAAAAAGTCCCACACATGTGGTATCCCCGTACTCAGGAAAAGCAGCAGAATGTATTTTGGGGTGCAATTCCACATATAACCATGGCATGTGTGAGCAATATATCATTTAGTGACAACTTTTTGTACATTTTTTTTTTTTCTTTTTGTCATTATTCAATCATTTGGGACAAAAAAAAAAATATTCAATGGGGTCAACATGCCTCTCAGCAAATAGCTTGGGGTGTCTACTTTCCAAAATGGGGTCATTTGGGGGGGTTTTGTGCCATCTTGGCATTTTATGGCCTTCAAAACTGTGATAGGTAGTGAGGAGTGAAATCAAAAATTTATGCCCTTAGAAACCTTGAAGGCGGTGCTTGGTTTTTGGGGTCCCGTACGCGGCTAGGCTCCCAAAAAGTCCCACACATGTGGTATCCCCGTACTCAGGAGAAGCAGCAGAATGTATTTTGGGGTGTAATTTCACATATGCCCATGGCATGTGTGAGCAATATATCATTTAGTGACAACTTTGTGCAAAAAAAAAAAAAAGTTTGTCATATTCCCGCAACTTGTGGCAAAATATAAAATATTCCATGGACTGAACATGCCTCTCAGTAAATAGCTTGGGGTGTCTACTTTCCAAAATGGGGTCATTTGGGGGGTTTTGTGCTATTTTGGCATTTTATGGCCTTCGAAACTGTGATAGGTAGTGAGGAGTGAAATCAAAAATTTGCGCCCTTAGAAATCCTGAAGGCGGTGCTTGGTTTCCGGGGTCCCGTACGTGGCTAGGCTCCTAAAAAGTCCCACACATGTGGTATCCCCGTACTCAGGAGAAGCAGCAGAATGTATTTTGGGGTGCAATTCCACATATAACCATGGCATGTGTGAGCAATATATCATTTAGTGACAACTTTTTGTAATTTTTTTTTTTTTTTTTTTTTTGTCATTATTCAATCACTTGGGACAAAAAAAAAATATTCAATGGGCTCAACATGCCTCTCAGCAATTTCCTTGGGGTGTCTACTTTCCAAAATGGGGTCATTTGGGGGGGTTTTGTACTGCCCTGCCATTTTAGCACCTCAAGAAATGAGATAGGCAGTCATAAATTTAAAGCTGTGTAAATTTAAGAAAATGTACCCTAGTTTGTAAACGCTATAACTTTTGCGCAAACCAATAAATATACGCTTATTGACATTTTTTTTACTAAAGACATGTGGCTGAATACATTTTGGCCTAAATGTATGACTAAAATTGAGTTTATTCGATTTTTCTTATAACAAAAAGTAGAAAATATCATTTTTTTTCAAAATTTTCGGTCTTTTTCTGTTTATATCGCAAAAAATAAAAATCGCAGAGGCAATCAAATACCATTAAAAGAAAGCTCTATTTGTGGGAAGAAAAGGACGCAAATTTCATTTGGGTACAACATTGCATGTCCGCACAATTTACAGTTAAAGCAGAGCAGTGCCGAATCCCAAAAACAGGCCTGGTCCTAATGGCCCGAAATGGTCCGGGGCTTAAGTGGTTAACAGTCGAATCTGCTAATAATAATGGCCAGAATTTTGTTAAAATGTTTCTCATTTCTTTATGTTGGGAAGCATACCTAGTAATTACTCTAACCGTATCTGTGGTTGCAGAATTTTTCGAAGAAAAAATTAGAGAACTTCTTTTTTGGGTTTTTACCCGATTGAAGGCTCGTTTTAAACATCTATGGCTTTAGCCTCTGGCTTTTAATCTCTGGTAAAGGTCTTTCGAGGTAGCTTTAAAGTCTGCATCCCTGCTGCAGTTCCGCCTAAGCCGAAGGTATTGGCTATAGGGGATACTATGCAGGAGAGGTGCAGGATGTGCACTGCTGGCATGAAGGATGGTATTTCCAGCAGTGGGTTTCCTATATAGACATGAGTGAACTAGCCCTGTGTCATCAATAGAAATGTTGAGGTCCAGAAAACTAATAGTGGTTTGACTGTAATTGATAGTAAATTATAGCCATAGATGTTTAAAACGAGCTTTCAATCGGGTAAAAACCCAAAAAAGAAGTTCTCTAATTTTTTCTTCGAAAAATTCTGCAACCACAGATACGGTTAGAGTAATTACTAGGTATGCTTCCCAACATAAAGAAATGAGAAACATTTTAACAAAATTCTGGCCATTATTATTAGCAGATTCGACTGTTAATAAATACATTAAAAAACACCCAGAAATTACCTTTAAACGGGTCTCTTCTTTGAGAGATCGCCTGGTCCATAGTCACTTTAAGCCTGTTCCAGTTTCCAAAAATAGATCTATTGGCGGCACATCGCCTTGTGGTCACTGCGATGTTTGTCGCTTTGTAGACACTAAAACCAAGTTTAAATTACCTAATGGCAATTGGCACTCTACCCGTGATTTAGTCACCTGCCAATCAGTGGGGGTGATTTATCTGGCTCAGTGTCAATGTGGGGGGTACTATGTTGGGAAAACCAAAAGACCCTTCTTTAAGAGAATAAGGGACCACATGAAACCCATTCTCAATAGAAAAGTAGTGACGGCAGTTAGTAGGCATGTCGGCAATTATCATAATTTTGACCCCAATGTCATCAAATTTTTGGCCCTGGAGCATGTCCCGCTCGACTCAAGGGGGGAAGTGTAGACAGGACCCTTCTCCAACTTGAGTCGCGCTGGATCTATGACCTCAAGGCCACTCACCCTCCGGGATTCAACGAAAGTCTTAGTTTTAGATCATTTCTTTGATGTTATATTTAGGATTGATTTTGTTTTTTTTGTTTATTGTTCTTGTTCCCTTTTTTTTTTTCCTTTTGCCATGCTCTATTGGTTGTCTACTGTGGCCACAGTAAAATGGTGCATGTCTTAGCATCAATGGTCTTGAGTACATTCTCTTGACCCATCATGCTATGGACATTCCAGTTTTAATTTTCATCTATACGTTTGTTAGTTTATAACGTTGTATATTATGTTCTGATACCATATCAACCTTACACTTATGTACAATGCGTTAATTGATTATGTTTATCTGGTGATACATATTGGTCTTCTTGTTCTGCTGGTTCCTTTTTCTCCCCCCTCCCTCAGAGTGTCGGGCCATATGAGTTCTGATCCGGTCCTTCAGCCGGGCTCGCTGCTCTGGTTTTTGTACTTATCCTTTTGACAACTGCCGCCAGCCCTGTCTGCTGTGCATTGCCGTTTCCCTCAGGCCATTGTCCCCCCTTGATTTATGCGGTGTGACTGCATGGGCACCCAGGGTCATCTACGATCCCCCATGGATGGCCCATTTTTAGCGCGGCGTTAACCCTGGTGACATGCATTCTGTTTTGGTCTGGCTGTTTCCCAACTTTTCGCCAATGGTTGTCAGCGGACATCTTCCATTGGTGGAACTCTCCAGAGGGCGGTATCCGCTCTATCCGTCCTGTATGGTGTGACGGTGAGTGGCTCCTACCCCAGCCCTGGTGCATTCTGGCCCTTGCAGTCCCCAGCAGCTGGCATGTCCTACGGGCTGACGTCACGCGCCTCTAGCCCGCTCTACGGTCGGTGATGTCAGACGCCGACCGTATTGGTGGACACTATATAACCAGCTCACACACTGTTCGCAGCGTTGTGGGTTGGTGGAGTTCTGGCTGGCGGTTCAACCATTCAAAGGTAACACTTACATACCTTCTTGCTCTTCTTTCTGTCCTCTGATACTCTTTATGGTTATAACCCTTTTATCTCAGGCTGCATTTAACAATGCGGAACTGCACCCAATGTATAGGATATGGCTGCTATAGGCTAAAGTGGGTCTGTCCCTCTTTCCACACTGGACTGTTGGGCTTACAATTATTGTTACTTTTAATCCATCTATTTGATCTTGTCACATCCATTTATGGAGACTATTGTCCACTATGTTCCACTTTGATATGGAACTAATTTCAAAAGCAATTTCAAACAAATAGATAATATTTAAAAATAAATATTTATTTATAAGATTATTGTCTAAATCCAATATATGTCTTATATACATCTAGTCATTTAAATAGCCTGACTAATCTAACTTTTAAACTATGTGTGCCTATCTTTTTTGGGGGACATAGGCACACCATGCCATCTATATTAACCGTTATATGTAAACAAATTCCAAACAATGTGGTTTCTTTTAGTGGCCTCCACAATCTCCATCTGTGGTTTCTTGCAAGCAGACAGCCTCTCCATCTCAGCAAGTGAACATATTTCTGTTCACCTGACTCTACGTAAGTCATATCTATTTAGTGCAATCATTTATTCATTGCATATTAGACAGACTTCTTCGTCTCTGTATGGTTTGCTTAATTGCGCACCATTGTTTTCATAATTTAGAATTTAAAAATTTAAAATTTATTTTCTCCTTCTGGTTTTTTCCCCTTTCCTTTTCCTTTTTCTGATCCCTGTCTTTTTGTTTTTGTTTTTGGCATCCAGCCGGTCTCTTATTTAGTGTCCACTGTGGTCACCTATCCGCATTCTCTATATATGGGGTGACCTTTGCTCTTGATCCTGCGTTTTTCGGTGTTGCGCAGCAGACAATACAGACGGCAGGGTAAGTAGCAATGGGAGGGGTCCAGCATAACAATCAGACCTTGTTCATACCTAATTTGTTTAAATATAATATGTAATGTATTTCAATGTATAATTGTATATATATTTTTTTCTTCTTCTTTTTTCTTTTGTATAGTCATACTTGACAAATACGGATGGTCAAAGCAAACCCCTGAGGAAGCTGTTTCAAGCGAAACATGTTGGGTTTCTATGCGATTCTATGTTCATCCAAACTTTATGCATTATGACCACCACTTATGTATGATACTGTATATGTACCAGAAAACCCAGGATTGGTTTTATATATTTTATACTTTTTTTTGTCTATTTTTGCTTTAATAAAATTATCAACTATATTATATTAGAAACTCTCTCTCATCGATTAATTTCTGCACCATAAAAATCCCTTTCATCCTACCTCCTTTTTATAATAATCCTTTGGGATGAGGTGCCAATCTTAATGAGTGTTTCACCAATGAATGGACAACCCAAACATGACAGATCAAGAATTGTAATTACATGCCCCTGTTAAACAGGGGCAGAAAAATTGGGCCTTAGGCACTGGTGCCACAACACTGCAACCCCTCACAGATACTGTACTTGGAGCACAGCAATGAGCCCTGTTGCAAAGTATTGCATCAAAAATTGTAATTACACGCCCCTGTTAAACAGGGGCTGAAAAATTGGGCCTTAGCCACTGGTGCTGGTGCCACGACACTGCAACCTCTCCCAGATACTCTAGTTGGAGTGCAGGAATGAGCCCTGCTGCAAAGCATTGCATAAAAAATTGTAATTACAATGCCCCTGTTAAACAGGGGCATAAAAATTGGGCCTTAGGCACTGGTGCCACAACACTGCAACCCCTCACAGATACTGTACTTGGAGCACAGCAATGAGCCCTGTTGCAAAGTATTGCATCAAAAATTGTAATTACACGCCCCTGTTAAACAGGGGCTGAAAAATTGGGCCTTAGCCACTGGTGCTGGTGCCACGACACTGCAACCTCTCCCAGATACTCTAGTTGGAGTGCAGGAATGAGCCCTGCTGCAAAGCATTGCATAAAAAATTGTAATTACATGCCCCTGTTAAACAGGGGCATAAAAATTGGGCCTTAGGCACTGGTGGCACAACACTGCAACCCCTCACAGATACTGTACTTGGAGCACAGCAATGAGCCCTGTTGCAAAGTATTGCATCAAAAATTGTAATTACACGCCCCTGTTAAACAGGGGCTGAAAAATTGGGCCTTAGCCACTGGTGCTGGTGCCACGACACTGCAACCACTCCCAGATACTCAAGTTGGAGTGCAGGAATGAGCCCTGCTGCAAAGCATTGCATAAAAAATTGTAATAACACACCCCTGTTAAACAGGGGCTGAAAAATTGGGCCTTAGCCACTGGTGGCGGCACCCAGAAACAAAAATGTTCTTCCAAGCTATCATCGTCAATCGGATCATTGAGGAGGAGGAGGATAGTCAGTCAACATAACAGGACAGTCTCTCAGCATCAGCATCAGTCTTGAAGGGATGTGACATTTGAAAATAAATTAGTCTGTTATATCAGCTTCAGGTGTTTGGTAGCTGGTGGTGATCCAAGACTGGTTCATCTTTATGAAGGTCAGTCGATCAACAGAGTCGGTGGACAGGCGCACCCTGTGATCCGTGACAAATCCTCCAGCAGCACTGAATGTGCGTTCTGAAAGAACACTGGATGCAGGACAGACCAGTAGCTCAATTGCATACTGTGCAAGCTCTGGCCAGTGATCCATCCTCAAGACCCAGTAAGCCAGAGGATTTTCGGTGGGGAAGGTGTCCAAGTCTGACCTTGCCCCTAGGTATTCCTGCACCATGTATATCAGACGCTGCCAATGGTTGCTGGAACCGATCATACCTTGGGGCTGCGGACTAAAGAATTGTCTGAACGCTTCGGTCAGACAACCACCTTCCCCACCGCTCCTTCTTTGACTGACCGAAGCCTCAGCAACTCGTTGTCCAGGACCAGGAGTTTGTAACCTCCCAGTCTCTGGGAACGCGTTGCACAGACCTTTCTGCAAGGCCTCCCGGAGTTGTCTCATCCTCTGCTTCCTCTGCGATGGTAAGATAAGGTCCGCAACCTTACCCTTGTACCGTGGATCAAGGAGAGTGGCCAGCCAGTAATGGTCCCTCTCCTTGATCCGAAGAATACGAGGATCCTTCCGCAGACTTTGCAGGATCAGGGAGGCCATGCAGCGTAGGTTAGCTGAGGCATTCGGTCCGGAGTCCTCTGGGTCACTAAGGACGACATGATCCGCAGCCACCTCCTCCCAGCCACGTACAAGTCCACTGGTTTCTTGGGACTGTAAATCATCCCTAAAAGACTGCTGCTGATGATGCTGAGTGCCAGGCTCCACCTCCATGCTGACACAATCCTCCTCCTCCTCCTCCTCTTCTTCCTGTGCGATGGGTGGGACAGAAGGAACACTGTCTGGGTAAAGGGGGCCTTGAGAGGCAAGGAAGTCCTCCTCTTCCTGCCTCTGTTCTGCCTCAAGTGCCCTGTCCATTATTCCACGCAGCGTATGTTCCAACAGGTGGACAAGAGGTACAGTGTCACTGATGCATGAACTGTCACTGCTCACCATCCTCGTGGCCTCCTCAAATGGTGCCAGTACAGTGCATGCATCCCTGATCATGCCCCACTGGCGTGGTGAAAAAAACCCGAGCTCCCCTGACCCTGTCCTGGTGCCGTAGTCGCACAGGTACTCATTGATGGCCCTCTGCTGCGTGTGCAACCGCTGCAGCATGGCCAACGTTGAGTTCCACCTGGTGGGCATGTCACATATAAGGCGGTTCTTGGGCAGGTTCAACTCCTTTTGCAGCTCAGCCAGGCGAGCACTGGCATTATAAGATCTGCGGAAATGCACACAGACTTTCCTGGCCTGCCTCAGGACATCCTGTAAGCCCGGGTACCTGCCCAAGAACCGCTGCACCACCAGGTTAAGGACGTGAGCCACACAGGGCACATGGGTCAGTTGTCCCTGTCGGAGAGCGGAGAGGAGGTTGGTGCCATTGTCGCAAACTACCATTCCTGGCTTAAGCTGGCGTGGCGTCAACCACCTCTCGGCCTGCCCCTGCAGAGCAGACAGAACCTCTGCCCCAGTGTGGCTCCTGTCCCCCAAACACACCAGCGCAAGCACTGCATGGCATCTTTTTGCCTGCGTACTTGCGTAGCCCCTTGAACGCCTACGGAGCACCGCTGGTTCCGAGGACAAAGCACAGGAAGAGGCCACGGAGGAAGAAGAGGAGGGGGTGGAGGACAGAGGTGTGTCACAACCAGTAGTAGCATTTTGAAGGCGTGGCGGTGGAACAACCTCCAACACTACTGCACCTTGTCCTGCATCCTTCCCAGCTGCCAAAAGAGTGACCCAATGGGCCGTGAAAGAAAGGTAACGTCCCTGTCCATGCCTGCTGGACCATGAGTCAGCGGTAATATGCACCTTACCGCTGACCGCCCTGTCCAGCGAGGCCAAGACATTGCCTTCCACATGCCGGTAGAGAGCCGGAATCGCCTTCCGTGAGAAAAAGTGGCGTTTGGGAACCTGCCACTGAGGAACCGCACATTGCACAAACTCACGGAAGGGGGCCGAGTCTACCAACTGAAAAAGCAGCAGTTGAAGCGCTAGCAATTTAGCCAAGCTAGCATTCAACCACTGGGCATGTGGATGGCTGGGAGTGAACTTCTTTCGACGGTCCAGCAGCTGGGGCAGGGAAATTTGCCTGCTAGAATCGGACGTTGGTGTACTGCTAGCAGAGTGCCCGCAAGTACTTGGCTGTGACACACCTAATTCTACACCTTCATTCCTCTCAGAGCAGGTTTCAGAGAGGACTGAAGGTATAGTGGGGTTGGAGATCCCAGCTGATGCGGTGCAAAAAGAGGTCAGCTTTGTTCTTTGGTGTGGGTCTTTAAGGTAGGCTTGCCAACGAACTGCATGGCAGGTCAACATATGTCTGGTCAAGCATGTGGTGCTCAAGCGGGTGATGTTTTGGCCACGCGATATACGCTTGAGACATATGTTGGAAACAGCAGCTGTGCGATCTGATGCACTCGACTCAAAAAAGGCCCACACCAAAGAACTTTTTGAATAACGGGCAGAGGCAGCGCCCTGCACAGGCGGAGCTCTGTGGTGTGATTCCGTCGGTGTGCTGCCCTTACGCTGGCCCCCCGAGGGCATCCTGCCTCATTGGAGATGTGCCTCCTCCTCATCCTCCTCCTCCTCCTCCTCCTCTCTCCTATTAGGCACCCACGTGGAGTCAGTGACCTCATCATCCCCTCCCTCCTCATCACTGGAGCCAATCTGGCAGTATCCTGCAGCTGCTGGAACATGACTGCCAGATTGGTGTCCTTCTTGAGCATCCCCTCTCTCTGCTCTCACGCTACTGCCTTCCTCTAGCTGGGTATCATCATCAGACCCTTTGAAACGCTGGGCATCCTCCTGGAGCATGTACCCAACACTGTGCTCAAACAGTTCGGGGGACTCCTCAGGAGGACATGGTTGGTCTAGGGAAGGAGTGACTGATGATGACATTGATACCAGGGAAGAGGACGCTTTGGCAGCTGCTTTGCCAGTACCTTGAGCCTGGGTGAGAGAGGATGAGGAGGATGAGGAGGGCTTGGTCATCCACTCTACCAAGTCTTCGGCATGATGCGGCTCAACACGTCCAGCTGCCGAAAAGAAGGACAAGCGTGTCCCATGGCCACGTGCTGATGGCGATGCACCGCGTCCACGACCAGCACTGTTGTCTCTAGACACAGAGCCTGCTTGCCCTCTTTTTTTGCCTCCTGACTGTCTGCCTCTCCTTGTTTGCCTTCCAGACATTCTAATGGCCTGCAGGGAAATGGGAAAAGCAGCAATACAGGCTAAGTTAAGGTGTAATATGGTCAGGAGGCACACTCCGCCCGCTGTAAGTGCCGCAAAATCCTGTTGGTGTAACACACCAGGAAAAAGCAGCAATACAGGCTAAGTTAAGGTGTAATATGGTCAGGAGGCACACTCCGCCCGCTGTAAGTGCCGCAAAATCCTGTTGGTGTAACACACCAGGAAAAAGCAGCAATACAGGCTAAGTTAAGGTGTAATATGGTCAGGAGGTACACTCCACCCGCTGTAAGTGCCGCAAAATCCTGTTGGTGTAACACACCAGGAAAAAGCAGCAATACAGGCTAAGTTAAGGTGTAATATGGTCAGGAGGCACACTCCGCCCACTGTAAGTGCCGCAAAATCCTGTTGGTGTAACACACCAGGAAAAAGCAGCAATACAGGCTAAGTTAAGGTGTAATATGGTCAGGAGGTACACTCCGCCCGCTGTAAGTGCCGCAAAATCCTGTTGGTGTAACACACCAGGAAAAAGCAGCAATACAGGCTAAGTTAAGGTGTAATATGGTCAGGAGGCACACTCCGCCCGCTGTAAGTGCCACAAAATCCTGTTGGTGTAACAGACCAGGAAAAAGCAGCAATACAGGCTAAGTTAAGGTGTAATATGGTCAGGAGGTACACTCCGCCCGCTGTAAGTGCCGCAAAATCCTGTTGGTGTAACACACCAGGAAAAAGCAGCAATACAGGCTAAGTTAAGGAGTAATATGGTCAGGAGGCACACTCCGCCCGCTGTAAGTGCCGCAAAATCCTGTTGGTGTATGACACACCAAGAAAAAGCAGCAATACAGGCTAAGTTAAGGTGTAATATAGTCAGGAGGCACACTCCGCCCGCTGTAAGTGCCGCAAAATCCTGTTGGTGTAACACACCAGGAAAAAGCAGCAATACAGGCTAACTTCAGGTGTATAATGTGCAGGAGGCTTAGCAACAATGACACTGACACTGTCCCCTGCCTATCCTTCTCTCTCCCTGCAAACAAGGTTTATCAAAGTATATGACACTGACACTCTCCCTGCCTATCCTTCTCTCTCCCTGCACACAAGGTTTAGCAAAGAATATGACTCTGACACTGTCCCCTGCCTATCCTTCTCTCTCCCTGCACACAAGGTTTATCAAAGTATATGACACTGACACTCTCCCTGCCTATCCTTCTCTCTCCCTACACACAAGGTTTAGCAAAGAATATGACACTGACACTCTCCCTGCCTATCCTTCTCTGTCCCTACACACAAGGTTTAGCAAAGAATAAATTTGACAAGATTTGACACTGTCCCTGCCTATCCTTCACTTTCCCTGCTCCGGAACACACTACACAAGGCCACCGCGCTGGCGGCCTTTTATAGTGTGGGGCGTGTACTAAACCCCCTCAGCTATAATTGGCCACAGGCATCCTGCCTGTGGCCAATCATTGCTCTCCTCGCTGCCGGCGCTGTGATTGGCCAAGCATGCAGGGTCACAGTGCATGCTTGGCCAATCACAGCACCGGGATTACACTGCGATGGCGCAGTGTATTGTGGGCCGTTCGCGTCACTCGAATTTGGCGCGAACGGCCCAAATCGTTCGTTGTTCGCCGAACGCGCGAACAGCCGATGTTCGAGTCAAACCTATGTTCGACTCTAACACCGAGCTCATCCCTATTTGTTGCGGCAGAGATCGCTGCTACCTGCACTTTGAGGGATCCCCAGATGAAGTCCTGTCTGAAGAAAACGTAAAACATTGCATGTAGAGGGAAGGATCGGATCAAAGCCATTCCCATCAGCAAATAACTTGTCCCAGATTTTTGAATATATGGCATTGGTTGCCGGCTTTCTGGCTCTTAGAAGGGTTGTTATGACCCCTGGGGAACACCCTAGGGAATCAAACCTTCACCTCTCAACCTCCAGATTTGAAGATTCAACTTCTGAGGGTTTGGATTAAATAGACTGCCCACGACAGAAGTTGAAGGAAAGGAAGGATCCTGATTGGAGAGCTCACACTGAGGCGCATGGCTAGAGGAAACCAGGGTCTCTTCGGCCAATACAGAAGTACTGCCACCACCTGGACTGACTCTCTGGAGGAGTCTCAGGAGGAACGTGAATATAAATGGCCGAGGAGGAAAGGCATATGCCGTGGTGAACCTCCAGGGGCATCCACTGCCTCGGCTTGTGGATGCGGCATTCGAGAGAAGAATCTGTCCAGCTTGGTGTTCTTCGGGGAGGCGAACAGGTCTACCTGAGGGGGATCCCAAATGCTGGCAATCTGATGGAAGACGTGGGGGTGGAGAGCCCACTCGTTGTTGTCCCGGAAGTTTCTTGACATCGTGTCTGCTTCCGTGTTTAACCTGCCCGGAAGATACATCGCTCTGAGGTCCAGGAGGTTCTTCTCTGCCCAGATCATAATCGACTCTACCTCTTTGAGGAGTGACCTGCTGCGAGTGCCTCCCTGTTTCTGCAGATAAGCGACGGCTGCCCTGTTGTCCAGGCGTAGAAGTATTCTCTGGCCTATGATTTGGGGTGCCAAGGAAGTCAGTGCCAAGAAGGCTGCCCTCATCTCCAGGATGTTGGATACCACTCCCTGGGTGGAACAGGACCATCTTCCCTGTATTCTTGTTTCCCCGCAATGGGCTCCCCAGCCCTGCCCGCTTGCATCGGACATAATTGTTATCCAGGAAAGGGAGCCCAGGTGACAAGGCTTGGAGAGGTTCCCTGGAACGGTCCACCCGTGAAGATTTCTGCGCATTACTCCCGTCAGCAGAATCATCTGAGACAGTCGTTGTTTCTTCCACTACGCCAAGAAACCCGTCTGGAAATACCTAAAGTGCCAATGGGCCCAAGGAATCAGGAGTATGCAGGAAGAAGGCATTGTGAAGCCGTCAGATACGAGCTCCGGATGACCTTGATCATTCTCTGGATGACAATCCTTGCCTTCGGAGGTGGTAATGACACTGTCCCCTCCTGAGTGTCGAACATTGCACCCAGGTAGATCATCTGCTGTGTTGGTGACTTTTGTCGGAGTTTATCAGCCACCCTAGTTCTCTTAGGGACTGTAGAAGAATTTCCCGGTGACATACCAACTGATCCGGATTGCTTGTTAGGAGGAGGATGTTGTCTAAATAGTGGTATATCCTCATGCCCTTCTCCCGCAGGGGAACCAGAGCGGATATTAGTATCTTTGTGAACACCTTAGGGGAGGTGCACAGACCGAAAGGCAGGGCTTGAAACTGTAGGTGGGTCCGTCGTACTGCAAATATTAGGTATTTTTGAAATGCAGGTAGAATTGGAACGTGTACTTACGCATCCTGCAGATCGACTGAAATCATCCAATCTGTTGGCTGGACTGCCTGAATAATTGTTTGCAGGGACTCCATTTTGAAGCTTTCAGGGCTGATATACCGGTTGAGCCTCTAGATCTATCACAGGCTTCCACCCACCTGTCCTCTTTGGGACTAGAAATAGGGTGGAGTAGAAGCCTGCGAAGTGCTCTGCCAAGGGAACCGGAACAGCCGCCTCCTGAAGCTGGAGTGACGTTATGAAGTGTTTTAGAGCTTGAGCCTTCAGTGGAGAGGATGGAATATCTGTTCTTTTGAAAGAATTCCGAGGTGGGGAATGAGAGAAATTCCAAAACTGCCCCCATTGAATTGTTGACAGAACCCAGGGGTCCTGGCAGTGGGCAGCCCAGACTGGAACAAAGAACTTTCGCCTGGCTCCCACCGGGAGTGTCTGGGCTACTCTGGCGTCAAAATGACTGCTTCTGCTCCTATGGAGCCGGAAGGGCCTTCATCCTCCTGTTCAAAAAGGATGCCTGAGTGCCTTTCCAAGGTCTTCTGTTGTCTCTGGGCTGCCTTGATTGCCTAAGATCCCTCGGATTCGACTGGCGGAACCTAGAAGAACCGCCTCTGGATCTTCACATCATTCTGTCTTGGGGAAGCATACCAGACTTTCCTCCTGACAACCTGGAGATAGCTTTATTCATCTTGTCTCCGAATAGTGCTTTCCCATCAAATGGGATTTTGCACCAGTTTTGTTTGGCGGTTAAGTCAGCCATCCAGGGTTTCGGCCACAAGGCCCTCTTCGCCATTCCTGAGTGCACCATGGATCTTGCTGAGCACCTAATCGTGTCAATGGCTGCTACCCCAACAAAGACTGACGATAATCTAAGCTCTTCTAAGGCTTTAATTATATCCTCCTTGGGGACATCCTGACGCAAAGCCGTCTCAATATTTTATGTCCAGGCTCTGATGGCATTTGACACAGAGGTTAAGGCGATAGCTGGCTTACATGCTGCTCCTGCGGCTAAATAGCTCCTCTAAAGGTCCAGGTCGATTCGCCTGTCTAGAGGGTCCTTGAAGGAAGCGGAATCCTCCATTGGTAGAGTTATATTCTTTGCGAGACGCACCACCGACGCGTCTACAACTGGCATGGAGTTTAGCGACTGCGTTCCCGACTCTGGTAAGGGATATAGTTTATTGAACCGGCCCAACAAAAGTTTTTTTATCAGTCTTTGACCATTCATTCTGAATGACCAGACTAATCTCGCCCATCAACGGGAAGAGAACCTGCTTCCTTTTGAGGAATGGGAAGTAGCTCCTAGACTCTTGGGGAGGCTCTTCTGCGTCTTGCCTGGCGATTGCAGTTTTGACTGCCTGGATGAACGGCTTTACAAAGGAATGACTGAATCCAGAAGGTTCTGACTCCTCTGAAGAGTCCCCCAAAGGGTCTTCAGGTGGTGAATCTCTAGCCGGTCGGCCTGATGGTGGCAGAGGGGTACTGATTGCAGAAGGACCAGGAAGATTAGGTTTTGTATCCTGAACCTGAGACATCTGCGGAACTGGCTGAGCGGGGACCAAGGCCACAAGCTCAGAGAAGGAGTCCTTCATTGTTCGTTTGAGCAGATCCACAACTTGTTGACTTTCTAGCTCTCGGTTGGACGCATTGTCAGTAAAACAGTCCTTACAGACCACTCCGTTCGGTAGCGGAGTAGCCCCACATGTCCAGCATTTCTTTGTTGTATAGGTTCTAGGAGAGGGGGACCGATCTCGTCCTCTGGATCTTGACCACTCTGATCTATGACGTGAAGAATGAGACCTACGGCCTGAAGAGCGGGACCGGCGGCATGAAGAATGAGACCTGTGGTCTGGGCTGTCATCATCACGGTGTCTTGAGGACTTTCTGGACCTCTTGGAGTGGGCAGGGCTACGATTTAAGAAATACGCGTTAGGCCAGCGAGCGCAATTTATTTATTTTTTTATATATATTCACGTATAGTTGGTCTCATACCTAAAATAAGTGTGAGGATCTCTGCTGCGAGATGTATGACTCATTGCTGAGTTGGGCACATGGATCAGCTGCGGAAATATAGTAAGAAAGGGAAAGGAACTATGGAGTTTTTGTCTCTTTTTTATTTTTTTTAAACAAGTAAAAAAAAGTACCGACCACAGAGCAGCATCAGAGAAACCTAGCAGGGCACAGCTGAGGAGACTCTGACAGCTAACCCTGATTCTGACCTTAAATATTCTCTAGGTGGGTGGGCTAATCCCATAAACCACCACTGACAATTGATTCTGGAAAAAAAGGGCAAATCTGGCCATTTTTCCATAAACCAAAATGGCCGCCGTTGCGCCAAGCGACAGCGCATGCACAGTAGAGCCGGCGCCGCACAGTACAGAGAGCCGTCACCAGACGGATCTCCATCTCGCCCCCGGATCGCGCATGCGCAATACGGCGGGGACGCTGACCAGAGAAACTCTCCTGTCGGGTGGAATGTCAGAGAATAATAAGGCACCTGCAGCCGTTGAACACGGAGCAGATGAACAAAGTACAGTAATGCCAGCATGTCAGGGCAAACAAAGGCAATGGCCCCATCAAGCTGACCAGTCTAAAAGGAAAGATGAAGTAAGATAACAACTTTTTATTTAATTTTTTTAAAAGGGAAAACCTAACAAGCAAAGTTAGGGAGGAAAGGGAGGGGGAGGAAAAAAAAAAGAGAGAACAACATATGCTTTAAAATAAAACAGAAACCACCAGCCTGGGAAGATGGGAGCTAATCCTTTTGCGACTCCACTGCATTTATCATGGGATACGGTAGTAGACTGCGTTCCTGTGAGGAAACTCTGCGAGAAGACCCCAACAGATCCACAGAGGGGTTCCCAGTCTTCTCAGCGCTGTGAGCGGCCCAAGAACAGGGACTGCGCACGGGAAAGGCTAAACCCGGAGGACGCTGCCAAAGGCAGAGGTATGGACGTACTGCTACTCTTCACCAGCGCAAGAGGTATGAGAAAAAAAAGAAGAATGTTAGGGGAGGGACTATGCCTTTAATTTATGCTATTCACTAGTCCTGAGGGAGGAGTCGAGGCAGAGCTCTATCACAGGTATGCTGCCATGGAGGCACAGGGAAAGTATATTAATGAGAGATGGTAGATCCACCCTGCATAGTTTTTCTACATTGAAAAAAGGCAAAAATAAAACTTATTTTATTTATTATATGATGCCAGGTGTAACGGATCCCCGTCGCACTCCACTTGAGTGCTTCCGTCTGTACACTGCTTCCTCCAATCTGGACCTTCAGATACCAGATTTTACAGCCAAATATTGTAACCAAGAACCAGAAAAGACTAGCTCAGTTACAAAGCTGGAACATGAACTGTTTATTGAAACACAGGTACAAACAGAAAAAACACTCAGGGACAATGCCCCCTCCCTCCCTCCCTTGGATTCAGGGCGGGGTAGACTGTCCAATCAGCAATAAGGAACACCCAGGTATTCAGACATTTGAACAATAGACCACCTTATCAGCAGGGAGGGCTGTTGGAGGAATTCCCCCCTCCCCTCCCTGCCCCCCAGTTTACCTGCCAGGAACACAAATATAAACATCCATCCCATAATACACTTCTCCCAAGGCAGACAGACACAACAGAACAATGGGACACAGCCACACCCCCAAACAATCCCAGCAAAGAGTCCCAAACAGCATGAGAGAACACACAATATATGAAAATATGGGTTCAGTCAGCACAAAACCAAAAAAAATCCTAACATAAACAGCTGAACACTCAAGGTCAATACATAGGAATCCTTGGATGAGTACATAAAAGAAAAAATAGTGCAGCGCTAAAATAAAAAATAACAACACTAGTTAAAATAATAAAAAAAAGTCTGGTAAAAGAGAGCCATATGTATAGTCCCAGTTCATATAGTATGAGAACGGAAGATGACATAGAAAGATAACACCAAAAAGGCACATACAATCCTCCTCAGTAATGACCAGGGTGCTCGGAAAACATACCCACTACGTGCATCCTTTTTAGTGCCTCCACCACCGTATATACAGGCCTCTCACCTCAAACTGTAAACCTCTGATTTAACAAATAGGTCAATCAGGCTTTTCCCACAAGGGTAATTAAGTGTGACAATTGCCTCTAGGGGATCCAAGAATTGAAATCCAGCCCCTTCACAGCAGCAGCAAAATGACACTCTCATAAGCAGTAGATAGAAACGTGGTGACCATGGTAAATCAATAAAAGGTACATAGTGCTCTCTGGTTGACTAATAACATCTTTTATATACAATGGTGGAGGCACTAATAAGGACGCACGTAGTGGGTATGTTTTCCGAGCACCTTGGTCACTACTGAGAAGGATTGTATCTACGAAAAGTTAACGAACCTAACAAACTTTCGTATTTCATACGGATCCAAATTGAATTTCGGACACAAATTATGAAATACGAATTAACGGGCTACTACAAACCCAGTAAGTCAGCACAGCACAGGGATGATGGGAGCCCCTCATAATGAGCACAGCAGGGGTACAGCCCCAGGAGGAAGTCAGCACAGCACAGGGATTGTGGGAGCCCCTCATAATGAGCATAATGAGTCGACGACTGCCATATTGAGAAAGGTATTTTTGGCTTTTTAAATTCATCATAACGAATGTTCGTAATTGTTACGAAAAGTTAACCAATCTAACGAAAATTCGTATTTTGTACAAAACAAATCCAAATTGAATTTCGGACACGAATTACGAAATGCGAATTTTCGTGTAATACGAAACTGAACGGAACAAAACAAATTTATTGACGGCGCACATGTCTACCATCTTTCCCTCAACTCCAGTTCCGAATCGCGACTGTTGAAAAACATCCCCACATGTTTCACTGTGGGGGTGGTGTACTTTGGGTGATGTGATGTGTTGGGTTTGCGCTAGACATAGCATTTTCTTTGATGGCCAAAAATTTTAATTTTAGTCTCATCAGACCAGAGCACCTTCCTCCATACATTTTGGGAGTCTCCCACATGCCTTTTCGCAAACTCAAAACGTGCCATTTTGTTTTTTGCTGAAAGTAATGGCTATCTTCTGGCCACTCTGCCATAAAGCCCAACTCTATGGAGCGTACGGCTTAGTGTCGTCCTATGTACAGGAACTCCAATCTCTGCTGTGGAACTCTGCAGCTTCCCCAGGGTTACCTTAGGTCTCTGTGCTGCCTTTCTGATTAATGCCCTCCTTGCCCGGTCTGTGAGTTTTGGTGTGCGGCCATGTTGGCCTGTTGTGCCATGTTCTTCCCATTTGGTTATGATAGATTTGATGATGCTCCCAAGGATCATCAAAGATTTTGATATTTTTTTTATAACCAAACCCTGACTTGTACTTCTCAACAACATTGTCCCTTACTTGTTTGGAGAGTTCCTTGGTCTTCATGGCAGTGTTTGGTTAGTGGTGCCTCTTGCTTAGGTGTTGCAGCCTCTGGGGCCTTTCAAAAAGGTGTGTATATGTAATGACAGTTCATGTGACACTTAGATTGCACACAGGGGGACATCATTTCACTAATTATGCGACTTCTGAAGTTAATTGGTTGCTCCAGAGCTTTTTATGGGCTTCATAACAGAGGGGGTGAATACATACGCACATGCCAATAATCATTTTTTTATTTCTGAAAAATCGTTTTATGTATATATTTTTCTAATTTTACTTCACCAACTTTTTGTGTTCTGACCCATCACATATAATTAAAAAATTAGGGGGAAAGCAGAGCTTGGGACTTTAAATGGGACATGAGGGGAATTCACGCCCCCATCCCTGGTACATATGAAAAAAGAGGGGGATTTTGGGACTTTGAATGAGGCGTGCATGGTGGGACCAATCAAATTCACATAGGTACAAACATAAATATGTTTATTGAACCAATGATCGACATGGCATAAAACATTATTGCATACATAGATCGAAAAGTATTGTTCAAGTATATAATAAATAACATAAATGACAGCATGGCATGACAAGTGAAATTGTATTAACATATCCTCCATATACTGGGGTGAACCATAAACAAAAGAATATCAAAGAGGGTAAAACCATCTAAAATGCTCGATATGTATTGGATGCATCAAAGTAGGGGTTCGACGCGTTTCATGGACTTGTGTCCACTCCTCAGGAGCCAAGTGCATCCATATTCTGTAAAAGAATATAAATATCCATATGATATAGTTACAGTACCCCATTGGGGAAAGAAAAAATGATTTGAGAGTAACTAGCCATGCTGGAATGGGTACTCACATAAAACCCAATCTGCGTTCGTATGAAACCGCATGCTAATGGTGGGCAACTCGAGCCAGGCCCGGAAGCAGAGAAAGGGAACCATTTGAACATCCGGAAACATAAACACCATCCCCCATGGATGAATAGAATTTCTAAAGTATAAAAAGTAAAGAATGGTGTATGACTATGGCAATGTACATCAGAAAGATAATCTATAAAAATAATACATTACAAACCCAAAACCATGGTAGTGTGATGGGTTTACCTTGGTGAATCTAAAGAAGTTGAAAAGCCAAGTTGGAAAACAGGAAGGTGTAGATGTGCAGGCCCTGTGCTGGCTGGACAGCAAATTTCTAATGCATGGGGAGAATGGTGAGGCCCCGGCATGTCAAACGGCTCCCCTCCAGCGTCACGCTGGCACGACACAGACGGAGAGACATCACGGCAAAATGCCTGAGTGATTCCCCGCGTGTCAGCCAAGCTGATATGCCGGACGTGTGCGAGGCAAAACGCCCAATAAGGACGTCACACGCACAGCGCCAGGGGTGTGGCGCCGATGCACGGTGTTGACACCCACCTAACCCCCCACACACCCAGCAGGCGTGGAGAAAGGGGGAAAGGGAGGGTGCACAGCGAGCATCGCTGCTCCCAGGTAACCAGACACATGCCGACCCTATAGCCGCAGATCACAAAGACACAGATGGGCTGCAGAGAGTAAAACTAATAATAAATGGGTGGATGCAAGTTGAGTTCTATTTCTAACATGTGGAATTGAAGTCTGACACAGTAAGTGTCAGCCACAAGAAAATGGATAGTCCCATCCGTATAGCACACCTCCATCCCTAATCTGTAACAAAAATTAGGGGGAAAGCAGAGCTTGGGACTTTAAATGGGACGTGAGGGGAATTCACGCCCCCATCCCTGGTACATATGAAAAAAGAGGGGGAATTTGGGACTTTGAATGAGGCGTGCATGGTGGGACCAATCAAATTCACATAGGTACAAACATAAGTATGTTTATTGAACCAATGATCGACATGGCATAAAACATTATTGCATACATAGATCGAAAAGTATTGTTCAAGTATATAATAAATAACATAAATGACAGCATGGCATGACAAGTGAAATTGTATTAACATATCCTCCATATACTGGGGTGAACCATAAACAAAAGAATATCAAAGAGGGTAAAACCATCTAAAATGTTCGATATGTATTGGATGCATCAAAGTAGGGTTCGACGCGTTTCATGGACTTGTGTCCATTGAACTTTAAGCCCTGTACACATGATAGGTTTTACCGATAAAAACAGTCCGATGGACTTTTTTCATCGGACAAACCGATCGTGTATGGGCCCCATCGGTCTTTTTTCCATCTGTGTTTGAAAATAGAACATGTTTTAAATTTATCCGATGGTTAAAAAAACGATAGCAAATTACTATCATCTGTGGGGAACTCCATCGGATAAAAAATCCACGCATGCTCAGAATCAAGTCGACGCATGCTCAGAAGCATTGAACTTCATTTTTCTCTGGTCATCGGAATGTTTTACATCACCGCGTTTGGAACGGTCGGTTTTTTGACTGATGGTGTGTAGGCAAGACTGATGAAAGTCAGCTTCATCGGTTTTCCGATGGAAAAATCCATCGGTTAAAAAACCATAGGAAATCCGATCGTGTCTACAGGGCTAAAGGCTGTAATGTAACAAAATAGGTAAAAAACCAAAGGGGGGGGGGGGTAAATACTTTTGCAAGACACTGTACATTTGGCTCTCTTTTACCAGACATTTTTTTATTATTTTAACTATTTTTTGTGTTGTTATTTTTTATTTTAGCGCTGCACTATTTTTTCTTTTATAAACACACAATATATACATATGTACAACATTCCAGTGCGGCTGTACAGCGAGTCTGACTAGCACAGATCAGACTGGGGTTCTCAGTCACCATGTGCCCCTAATGGACACAGGGTGATTTACACATAGTAGGGGACAGGGGAGCTTGACAATGAGTTTTCAGAGCGCTCCAAGGTAAGCTGGGTTCCACAAACCCCCCACCCAAATTTACTCCTGTCACACATCTCCCCTTTCGGGAGGGGACTAACACAGGAGGAGACCCCAGACGGGTTGACTTCAAAGTTAGCCAGTAGTTCCAGTCCCCCAATGCCGGTATCCACAAGGTACCCCAAAAAAATTTTTCTCAAACATGGCATTACTTACCCAGCCAACCTCTGCCTCTCTCAGAGAACATACCCGCCGCTGGGGAGAAGCATGGACTGGCCCTTCTCCCTGGAGTCCTTTCAGCTGCTGGAGAGAAGATGGGGTGACTGGGCTCACTTGTTTATCCATTCCAGATAAGTCAAATTTACATGTTATGGGTTGTACCAACCTGACCCATGGCATCATTGTAACATACATTTCGGTCATTCCATTCACATTATGTCAGCCTAAAGAATAAGTGCAATTGCACACAAAGTTCACTTATCCTTTTTGCTTAGTAGGTGGCTGGCATGGTTACACCAGGCCTAGATTACCACTTTTTTGGATCTCCTGGACAACAGGCAGTCCTGTATGGCCAGTGCTTTTGTACAGTGGATTAGCATTGGACATTCAGCTTCCTGGTTCAACAGCATTTTTTGCTTTTATCCCATTGCAGGATTGTGGCCCTTCTCCCTTACCTTGCCAAGAGATGGTGGGAGAAGCTTCATTGACATATCCCTGTCTGGAAGTCTGGCAGGTATGTGCTTATTTCAAAACATTTAGCACATTTTTAGAATAGATTTTTGGAATAGGTCACCTAGCAGATTTATGGAGAAGTAAGAATTTTGCACTATTTGCATGACTTCTTGTGTGTTGGCAAAGCTGGCACTTCAGAATGTCATACAATGCTGGTCACTAGGGATGAGCCGCACACCCCCCCGGTTCGGTTCGCACCAGAACCTGCGAACGGACCGAAAGTTTGCACGAACTTTAGAACCCTATTAAATACAATGGACGCGAATGTTCAAAATCAAAAGTGCTAATTATCAAGGCTAATTTGCAAGTTATTGTCCTAAAAAGTGTTTGGGGACCCGGGTCCTGCCCCAGGGGACATGCATCAATGCAAAAAAAAGTTTTAAAAACGGCTGTTTCTTTAAATATCATACCTGGGGGGTGTCTAAAGTATGCCTGTGAAGTGGCACGTGTTTCCCATGTTTATAACTGTCCCTGCACAAAATGACATTTCTAAAGGAAAAAAAAAGTTATTTAAAACTGCTTGCGGCTTTAATGTAATGTCTTTTCCCAGCAATATGGATGAAAATCATTGAGAAAACTACAGTCTTGAATATATTAGTACAAGGATTTATTTACTTTCTATCTCATTTAAGTCCTTATAATTTTCATTAGGATATATGCTGTAGACCCTATTATTTGTTATTTTTCTATATTTGTAATAATTGGACAAATATCAACAACATGTATTACATATGATCTGTATGTGACTAATATATATGTCCAATAAAACACTTTGACAAGGAAAATCATTGAGAAAAATTGCATGGGTACCCCTCACCTGCCTACCTGAGCCCACTACCAACCCCTTTGGGTGTTGTATGGATATTAAGGGGAACCCCACACCCAAATTTAAAAAAGGCCCTATATACTCTGAACAGCAGTATACAGGCGGTGCAAACAAGACAGGGATTGTAGGTTTGTTCTTAAGTAGAATCTGTTTGTAATTTGGAACAGGTACATTTTTTAAGTGTAGCTCCAGCCCAAAAATAAATTTTTAAGCTTTTGAAAAACATAGGGAGGGGTTATCACCCCTGTAACATTTATTTTGCTGTCTGTGCAGTGTGCACCTGTTCAGAACATTTCACCTCACTTTCCGTCCCAAAGACAAATGTTTTTTCAAAATGTGGGTTTTTTATTGAAACAAGGATTGGTGATAAAGCATCAGTGGAGAGGAGACACTTTTTTTCCCATATTAACTCTTACAGGAGAGAATTTCCCTTCCTAGGGGTAGATTTCCTCTCACTTCCTGTTGTCTCCTTCCGTTTGCAAGTAGGAGTCGTTTGTAAGTTGGATGTTTGAAAGTAGGGGCCTGCCGTATATACTCTGCAGAAATTTGGCCCGTAGGTGTTGGTGTTGCCACAACACTGTAAGCCCTCACAGTTACTCTTGGTGGGCGCTGGAACGCCCTGCTGTGAACTATTATATCAAGAATTGTAATTACATGCCATTGTTGAACAGTGGCAGGAAAAATTGGGCCTTTGGTGGTGGTGCTGGTGCCACAACACTGTAAGTCCTCACAGTTACTCTTGGTGGGCGCAGGAATGGGCCCAGCTGTGAAATATTAGATCAAGAATTGTAATTACATGCCCCTGTTGAACAGGGGCAGAAAAATTGGGCCCTTGGTGGTGGTGGTGTTGTTGCCACAACACTGTAAGCCCTCACAGTTACTCTTGGTGGGCGCAGGAATGTTCCCTTCTGTGAATTATTAGATCAAGAATTGTAATTACATGCCCCTGTTAAACAGAAGCAGAAAAATTGGGCCTTAGGCACTGGTACCACAACATTGCAACCCCTCACAGATACTGTACTTGGAGCGCAGCAATGAGCCCTGCTGCAAAGTATTGCATCAAAAATTTTAATTACACGCCCCTGTTAAACAGGGGCTGAAAAATTGGGCCTTAGCCACTGGTGGCGGTGCCCAGAACCAAAAATGTTCTTACAAGCTATCAAGAGGATCATTGAGGAGGAAGAGGATAGTCACTCAGCATAACAGGATAGTCACTCAGCATCAGCATAGGCAGTCTTGAAGGGATCTGACATTTCAATTCCAAATTCCAAATGTGACATGTGCATTCCAAAAAAACGCTGGATGCAGGACAGGCCAGGCTCAATTGCATACTGTGCAAGCTCTGGCCAGTGATCCATCCTCAAGACCCAGTAACCCAGAGGATTTTCGGTGGGAAAGGTGTCCAAGTCTGATTTTGACCCTAGGTATTCCTGCACCATGTAAACCAGATGCTGGCGATGGTTGCTGGAACCGATCATATCTTGGGGCTGCGTACTAAAAAATTGTCTGAACGCATCGGCACCTTCTCCACCGCTCCTTCTTTGACTGACCGAAGCCTCAGCAACACGTTGTCCAGGACCAGGAATTTGTAACCTCCCAGTCTCTGGGAACGCGTTGCAAAGACCTTTCTGCAAGGCCTCCCGAAGATTCTTCATCCTCTGCTCCCTCTGCGACGGCAAGATAAGGTCTGCAACCTTACCCTTGTAACGTCGATCAAGGAGGGTTGCCAGCCAGTAATGATCCCTCTCCTTGATCGCACGAATACGAGGATCCCTCCGCAGGCTTTGCAGGATCAGGGAGGCCATGCAGCATAGGTTTGCTGAGGCATTTGGTCCGGAGTCCTCTGGGTCACTCAGGACGACATGATCCGCAGCCACCTCCTCCCAGCCACGTACAAGTCCATGGGTGTCTTGGGACTGTAATTGATCCCTTGAAGACTGCTGCTGATGCTGAGTGCTAGGTTCCACCTCCATGCTGACACAATAGTCCTCCTCCTCTTCCTCTTCCTGTGTGATAGCAGGGCCAGCAGGAACACTGTCTGGATAAAGGGGGCCTTGAGAGGTAAGGAAGTCCTTCTCTTCCTGCCTCTGTTCTGCCTCAAGCGCCCTGTCCATTATTCCATGCAGCGTGTGCTCCAACAGGTGGACAAGAGGGACAGTGTCACTGATGCATGCACTGTCACTGCTCACCATCCTCGTGGCCTCCTCAAATGGTGCCAGGACAGTGCATGCATTCCTGATCATGGCCCACAGGCATGGGGAAAAAAATCCAAGCTCCCCTGACCCTGTCCTGGTGCCATATTGCAACAGATGCTCATTGATGGCCCTCTGCTGCGTGTGCAGCCACTGCAGCATGGCCAACGTAGAGTTCCACCTGGTGCGCATTTCACAGATTAGGCGGTTCTTGGGCAGGTTGGATTCCTTTTGCAGGTCAGCCAGCCAAGCACTGGCATTATATGACCGGCGGAAATGCCCACAGAGTTTCCTGGCCTGCTTCAGGACCTCCTGTAAGCCTGGGTACCTGCCCAAGAACCGCTGCACCACCAAGTTAAGGACGTGAGCCAAACAGGGTACATGGGTCAGTTGTCCCTGTCGGAGGGCGGGGAGGAGGTTGGTGCCATTGTCGCAAACCACCTTTCCTGTCTTAAGCTGGCGTGGCGTCAACCAACTCTGAGCCTGCCCCTGCAGAGCTGACAGAATCTCTGCCCCAGCTTGCCAGCTGCCGAAAAGAAGGACAAGAGTGTCCCACGGCCACGTGCTGATGAGGATGCACCGTTTCCATGACCAGCACTTTTGCCTCTTGACACAGAGCCTGCTTGCCCTCTTTTATTGCCTTGTGACTGTCTGCCTCTCCTTGTTTGCCTTCCAAACATACTAATGGCCTGCAGTGAGATGTAGCTGCACAAAAGTGGGATGTGTATATATATATATATATATTGTGAGATGGGGGATGTTTAGCTCAAGGGGTAGATGTGTTTTTCCAGCGATTTAAGCCAGTCAGGAACTATATTTAAGGGCATGGAAGCCCATTTTTATTAAAAAAGGCAAAATAAAAGTCCAAACAAAGGTTTCCCACGCAGGGGTTCTTCTCCATCAAATACACATAACAGAAAATGCTAGACCACCTGGCTCTCTGTAGCAGTACTTCTGCACTTTCCTGGTCACCCAGACCACCGGACTCCTCAAAGTAGACGGCCTCCCTTTAGCGTCCACAGCTCTGCCTCTTGCAGTCACCAATGTTCTGGCTGTCACCTACAGCCTCTCTGACTCCTGAAGACCTCTTGTCTCTTGGTGTGGAGCCGTCTCCAACTGGGAGCCATGAGGTCTTCCCATACATTCATTATAAGGGCTGTGCTCACCTGAGCACACACCCTGCTGGTAATCAGCAAAGTCTGGACACAGGGTTGGAGATCCCATCCCTCCCAAGACACTGTGGAATCTCCAAACTACAAAGCCCCTTTCCAGAATACCAAAACCTGGAGAAAGCTGCGAAAGCAGTCTTCTCCAGTCCACATCTACGCTCTGTAGTCTTGCACCTTGCAAATGTGCAGACCCTGTGTCCAGCAAACTGTCCATTTTACCGTGACAGTAGCTCCTACTGTCACAATATATATATATATATATATATATATATTTATATATATATATATATATATATATATATATATATATATATATATCTGTACTGATAATGCAGCTATCAGAATCAACTGCCTGCTGTGGTATTAGTATGGGAAAAACAGCAATTGTCTTCAGTTAGTTTTAGGTGAAAACTGTGCAGAGGCCACAGTACACTAACTGAAAATATTTGCAGCTCTCTGCCTGTGGTTTTATTATGAGAACACCACTATTATGCCCCATACACACGATCATTTTTCATGCCATTTTTTAAACCGACGTTTTTCTTGTCATTTTTTTTCATGTTTCCTCTCAAGCCTGTCTTGCGTACACACGATCATTAAAAAAAGCGCTCGAGCAAAGCGCAGTGACGTACAACACGTACGACGGCACTATAAAGGGGAAGTTCCGTTCGAATGGCACCACCTTTCATGTTAGTAAAGTTTGTTGAGCAACGATTCGCGCTTTTCAGCCTCGTGCTTTTCAGTCCGTTACAGCGTGACGAATGTGCTATCTCCATTACGAACGCTAGTTTTACCAGAACGAGCGCTCCCGTCTCATACTTGATTCTGAGCATGCGCGTTTTTTTTCACGTCGTTAAAGCATACACACTATCGTTTTTCACGTCGTTAAAAATGCTCTGGAGCATACACACGATCATTTTTAATGGCCATTTTTAAAAATGGCATTTTTAATGGCATGAAAAACGATCGTGTGTATGGGGCATAAGTCAATGAAGCCCCGTACACACGATCGGATAACCTATGGATTTTCGTCCGATGGATTTGTCCATCGGAAATCCGATGAAACTGTTTTTCATCAGTCTTGCCCACACACCATCAGTCAAAAAACCGACCGTTCCAAACGCGGTGACGTAAAACAATCCGATGAGCCGAGAAAAATGAAGTTTAATGCTTCTGAGCATGCGTCGACTTGATTCTGAGCATGCGTGGGTTTTTGATCCGATGGACTTGCCCATAGACGATCTGAGTCTTCGATCGGTTTTTTATCCATCGGAAAAATTTAAAACAAGTTCTATTTTTTCCAACCGATGGAAAAAAGACCGATGGGTACCATACACGATCGGTTGGTCTGATGAAAACCATCCATCGGACGGTTTTCATCAGTCAACCCGATCGTGTGTATGGGGCTTCACTGTATTCAGGTAAGCTTTAGGTGAACGCTATGCAAAGCACACAGTACACTAAGTAAAACACTGACTGCAGCTAGCACAATCACCTGCCTGCCTGTCACAGTATAGAGAATAACAGGAACGGATCTAGCTAAACTGAATAAAGTGTTTAAATATATATACAACACCTAGGATGCATATATATCCTCTACATGCTGTAACTGCAGCTAACTGGCTCGCCTGCCTGCTCTATCTAACTCAATATAAATGACACTGTCTCTCTCTCTCTCTCTCTGTAAGCTCTCTCTTTAACCAACACCGCAACACACTACACAAGGCCACCACGGAGGCGGCCTTATATATTGTGGGGCAAGTACTAAACCCCCTGAGCTATAATTGGCCAAAGCTACCCTGCAATTACGTCTCTCTGCTCAGACGGCGCTGTGATTGGCCGAGCATGTGGGTCATAGTGCATGCTTGGCCAATCATCAGCCAGCAATGCACTGCGATGCTGCAGTGAATTATGGGCCGTGACGCGCCACTCGAATTTGGCGCGAACGGCCCATAATGTTCGCAATTCGATGAACAACTGAACAGGCAATGTTCAAGTCGAACATGGGTTTGACTCGAACTCGAAGCTCACCTTGCAGTTGGCCTTTGGAACCCATTAAGACAGTAGAGCTAGCTACAGTTTTGTAAATGATTTGGAAATTGAAATTTATTCTTGAGTGTAGAGTCTGGAGAGTGTTGATTGTGGGCCTTTAAGACCCTTGATTTGTGGCCAGTCATTGCACAGGCTTTGTTTGCTAAGAAGATGCATCCCAGGAACTTACATGGCCTCATAAGTAAACCTAATTTTGTCTCCAGGAGACTTACCTATGGGAAGGGTTTACTGTAGGCATCTAGTGCAGGTAATACGTAGAGATGGTTCGAAAACCCCACATGCCCGATCCCACCAGGAAGCCAACACTTCACAATGCTAATCACAGGCAGTGAGACATATCCCGATCAGTGCAGCTGCGAAGCGGGAAGTGTCTCATTGCCTGTGATTAGCCGTGTGCAGTGTCGACTTTCGGGCGGGATCGGGGGTGCGGGAATTCAAACACGTCTGAGCCCATCTCTTGTATTAAGTGCAGTGATTGAGCCAAACCACTTTGTTTGGGTTTCAGGTGAAATGAAGATAGGCATGAATGTCTGGGAGATGTTTCTTTTCACTTTTATTAGTAAGGCCTTATGGTCATGTCTGCTTTGGGGATTTAGTGGTTTACAGATGCGTCCGTGGCAGTAGGATTTTGGGGCAAAGGGAATGGTGTGTGAGCATATGACCAGCGCAATGGGGCACAGCGACTATAACTGTGATGTTTTGGTCCAAATATAATAGGATTTTTATAACAGCTTACCTGTAAAATCCTTTTCTTGGAGTACATCACGGGACACAGAGCGGCATAGTCATTACTATGTGGGTTATATAGATACCTTCAGGTGCTGGCACTGGCAACTTCCAAAACCGGAAGTACCCTCCCCTATATAAGCCCCTCCCATCCGGGAGCACCTCAGTTTTGTAGCAAAGCAATAAGTGTCCCCAAAGAGGGGTGGGAGCTCTGTGTCCCGTGATGTACTCCAAGAAAAGGATTTTACAGGTAAGCTGTTATAAAAATCCTATTTTCTTTCTCGTACATCACGGGACACAGAGCGGCATAGTCATTACTATGTGGGATGTCCTAAAGCAATGCCCAATGAGGGGGGGGATACACCATACATAAGCTGAGCGCTATCAGACATGAGGATCTTTTGCGGCCTGCAACACACTGCGCCCAAAGGCGACATCCTCCTGACTTCTAAAGTCCACCTGGTAGAACCTAGTAAAACGTGTGTACTGAAGACCACGTTGCGGCCTTACAGATTTGAGCCAGGGAGGCCTGGTGATGCACTGCCCATGAAGTTCCAACTGCTCTCGTGGAGTGCGCCCTAACTTTGAACGGAGGGGGTCTCCTTCTCAAGCCATAGGCTTGCATTATGACCTGTCGAATCCACTTGGCTAAAGTAGATTTTGACGCTGCCTGACCCTTTCTGGGGCCTTCCGGCAGGATAAACAAAGTATCCGTTCTGCGAATCTGAGCAGTGGCTTTTAGATAAGCTTTAACTGCTCTTACTACATCCAAAGAATGCAATAACTTTTCCTCTACCAAACTAGGTTTGGGGAAAAAAGAAGGAAGAACCACATCTTGGTTCAAATGAAACCTTGATACCACCTTAGGAAGAAAGGCTGGATGAGGACGTAACACTACTCTGTCCTTATGGATAACCAGATATGGCTCTTTACAGGACATAGCTGCTAATTCCGACACTCTTTTAGCCGAACAAACGGCTACTAGAAAAAACAATTTCCTGGTGAGAAGAACCAAGGAAATATGCTGTAATGGTTCAAATGGTTGTTTCTGTAGAACCGACAGAACCAGGTTTAGATCCCATGGACATATGGGAATATTAACCGGAGGACTAATACGCATCACTCCTTGTCTAAAGGCTTTGACTAGTGAATGCGAAGCCAAGGGCCTTTGAAAAAATATTAACAAGGCCGAAAACTGACCTTTGATAGTACTCAAGGCAAGCTTCCTATCTACAGCCCACTGTAGGAAGTCCAGACTCCTACCTATTACGTACTTATGTGGATGCCATTTCTTGGCCTCACACCACGCGATGTACGCCTTCCAGATTCTATAGTAGATCTGCCTGGATACCGGCTTCCTGGCATTGATCATGGTAGATACCACAGGATTAGAGAGCCCTCTCTTTTTTAGAATGTGGGCTTCAATAGCCAGGCCGTCAAACCTAGGGCTGGTAAGGAAGAGTGGTATATCGGTCCTTGCGAAAGCAGGTCCGGACGACGTGGGAGAGTCCAAGGACTCCCCACTGACATTTTACAATCTCCGCGTACCACGCTCTTTGGGGCCACGCTGGAGCCACCAGAATCACTGGTTTCTTTTCTACCCTGATTCTGCAGAGTAATCGAGGTAACCATTGTGGCGGTGGGAATGCATATATCAGCTTGAACTGTTCCCAAGGGATCACTAGGGCATCCGAGCCGCAAGCTAGGGGATCCCTTGTCCGAGAGACAAACCTGTCCACCTTTGCGTTGAATCTGGATGCTAGAAGATCTACATCCGGTGTTCCCCACCGCTGACATATTGTCCAGAAAACCTCGGGGTGAAGGGACCATTCCCCTGGGCATAATTGCTGGCGACTTAGAAAGTCCGCCTTCCAATTCTCCACTCCTGGAATGAATACCGCAGATATGGCTGGGACATATCTTTCTGCCCATTTCAGGATGTAATTTACTTCCCTCTGGGCTGCACGACTCCTGGTGCCCCCCTGATGATTGATATATGCCACTGCTGTGGCATTGTCTGATTGAATTCTGACAGGGGACCCTTGGAGTTTGGATGTCCATGCTACTAGGGCATACCGGGCTGCTCGTATCTCTAAGAGATTGATGGGCAGGGCCTTTTCTGCATCCGACCATCTGCCCTGGAGAGACCATTGCTCCAGTACTGCTCCCCAGCCTCTAAGGCTGGCATCTGTAGTGACCACCTTCCAAGAAATCGGACTGAAGGATTTCCCTTTTTCCAGATTCTGGGGAACCAACCACCAACGGAGGCTCTTGCGAACGGAAGGGGACAAGGACATTGTAAGTCTAGGGCCTGAACTTTTTTGTTCCAGGCTGACAGTATGGCCCCTTGCAAATTCCTTGAATGGAATTGACCGTAAGGTACTGCTTCGAATGATGCCACCATTTTTCCCAGCAGCCTCATGCACAGGCGTATGGACGGCTGTCTTTTTTGTACCCACTAAGTGGATCAAATCTTTCAAAGACAACACCTTTCCTCGAGGCAAGAATATTTTTCTCTGGCCTGAATCCAACCTTATCCCCAAGTATTCCAGACTTTTGACTGGTTTTTAGGGCTGACTTGTCTCGGTTGATAATTCAACCGTGAGATTCCAGATACTTGATTGTCTTGTGAACGACCACGTCTAGTTTTTTCACTGAGTGGTCTATCAGCAACAAGTCATCTAGATATGCCATTATCATTACACCTTGTGTTCTTAGATTGGCCAATAAAGGGCCAGCATTTTTGTAAACACTCGTGGTGCTGTGGCCAGACCGAAGGGTAAGGCTCTGAACTGAAAATGGCGCCCTTCTACTGCAAAGCGTAGAAATTTTTGGTGGACTGGAAAGATGGGAATGTGCAAATAAGCATCTTTGATGTCGATCGCGGCTAACCAATCCTCCCCTTGTAGGGCAGTGGCCACCGATCGGATCGACTCCATCGGAAAGTCCTGATATACAGGAATTTGTTTAGCCCTTTTAGAATTAATATGGGCCTCCAGTCCCCGTTTGCTTCGGGACTGTAAAGAGGTTTGAGTAAAACCCGAACCCCCATTCTTCCAGGGGAACCTCCATAATTACTCCTTGGAGCAATAGTTGTTCTAGTGCCAACAGGAGGGACTCTCTCTTCCGGGGATCCCTTGGCACGTTTGACCTCAAAAATGGGAAGGAGGAGAGTCTTAACTCCAAACTGTATCCCAAACATACTGCGGAGAGCACCTATCTGTTTTGATCGTGTCCCGCCAGGTCTCTTGTGAACAACTGGAGTCCTCCCCCCACCCGACTGAGTGGGGGCAGCCCTTCAATGAATTTAACTTTGGGGGAGGTTTTGTACCTCCCCTGACCCAGGGTTTCTCATTACCCTGCGATTGTCCCTGTTTTTTACCCCCGGGAATTGACCGAGGAGGCCGTCGGAACTGTTACACAGCCGATGCCCCAGGGACTGGAGAAGCAGGCCTCTTAAAGAGGGACCTCTAACTCTGTTTTTAACCGGCAAGAGTGTATTTTTACCGCTGGAAATTTTCTGGATATATTTGTCCAGGTCTTCCCTGAATAAGCGTTCACCATGAAATGGGACGCTAACCAGCCATTCTTTACAGGGAGCTTCAGCAGACCAGTTTTTGAGCCATAGAAGCATACGCATATGTACTACAGACAGCGTAAGGCGGGAGGCCTGATGGATTGAATCCTTTATGGCGTCAACCGCAAAGCCTAAGGCTCTAGGTAGATCAGCTAGGGCAAGGGCCTGCTGATCTGTCAAGTCCCTCAAGACCTGTTTCAACTGATCCTTCACTGCTTAGCAGACCCCACTGCTGGTTGTGTCACCAAGCTTGCTGTAGAAAGAAGCAGATTTTCATAAGGACTCCAATCTTTTATCTATTGGGTTCTTGAACATTTTGACATTATCCACTGGACATGTCAGTGATTTATACACACAAGAGATGGCTGCGTCCACTGTAGGGACCTTCCATTTTTTGATGAACTTATCCTCCATGGGATAGACCACCGGAAATCTCTTGGAGGGAATAAATATTTTCTCAGGATGTTCCCAATCCTGGTAAATGAGCCCTTTCAGTAAAGGGTGAAGTGGAAAAGAACAGACAGTCTGGGGGCTTCTAGCGACCCCAACGAGGATACAGTAGTGGTTGATGGTTCCGCAAGGTGCATTTTTAAATGCTGATCGGACCATGTTAGTCAGAGACTGAGCCCATAATCTTTCAGCTTGAGATGCTGAGAAAAGGTTCCTCCACTGTTGATTCCTCTATAACAGAATCAACCTCATCCTGATCCCCTTCAGGCAGGTCGATCCCTGTATGGGACTGTTGCTCTGCTAACAGGCACTCTGAAGGAGGAGACGGAGATCGGGCGTGCTTTCCCTGACAGGGAGGCAGCGATCAATGTTGACAATCTCTCTCTAATCCTCCCAGAGCTGAGGAAAAAACCTCCTCTATTACACAGGAGCAGGTGAACTGAGGACAGCCACAGTACCAAGTACCCCTGTGGGGTCTCTAAGGTCACTTACCTCTGAACTTCAGGGGAGACTGGTGCAGCAGAAGCATGCCCAAGATCCTCAGAGCCCGATGAGACCCCCTTCGCTTCCTGGAAGATTCAGTTCCGGAGCTTCTGGACGGCATATTCCTAAGCCTAAAGCTGAGGTATTCCAGCCGTAATACACCACTTTTACTGAGAATAGTCTAGCACAATTGCTGCTATATAACAGTTGGTGTCTACTAAAGTGCCTTTCTAGGGGATGCCTGCATCAACCGCCTCTGTGTGCCTTTATACTGTTGCTAGCTCTGTCTGTGCACTTCAATAGCCAGCTATGATTGTGCTTTAAAACACGCTGGACGCCCGCACATGCGCAGTAGCGTCGCGGCGCACACCGAGCATCATCCACCCGCTCCGCCCCTTTTTCCAGATCGCCTCTATATATAGAGGCGCATGCACGCGCGCGGGCACGTGCGCCTTCGGCGCCTTTTTTGAAAAAAATAAGGAGCTAGATGGGAGCCAGGGTCCCTGCCGCAGGGCCCGGGGATGGATGAGCACAGCAACAGGGCAGAGGAGACAGCTTCCCAGCAGAGAACTTACCAACTGCCTGGATTTGATTTTGGAAGAAAAAAATCCACATTACAAGAAAAAGAACCATAGCGGCCTCTAGTGTTTTTTTTTTTTTTTTTCTTGCCTAGTACTAAAATTTTTACATTTTCTCAGTAGTAACAGGCATACACAGAATATTAGCGGGAATACCTTAGGTAACAGGCAGAAAGACAAAATAGGCTTGGGGGTCCCTCAATAGAACCAAGTTCCTGAGGGCCCCCACTTACCTTTTCCTCGCCGCAGGACTCTGTTTGGTCCACAGAAGCCCAAACTTCACCTATCACGGCAGGCATTGTAATTAAACCTTCAGGGACCGGGTTCCCAAGGATTCCACTCCCCTGGACCTGTATAGCACCCTGCACAGAAAACATCTTGGGCTTATATAGGGGAGGGTACTTCCGGTTTTGGAAGTTGCCAGTGCCAGCACCTGAAGGTATCTATATAACCCACATAGTAATGACTATGCTGCTCTGTGTCCCGTGATGTACGAGAAAGAAATAGAGGTAGTGGATACTATCAAACTAATGATTTTGTCCTTGCCTGTTGCTTTATCCGTTGTGCACCTCAAGGTTTTTTTTTAGAGTCAAGCCTCGTACACACGACCGGTTTTCTTGGCAAGAAACTACAAGAAAACTGTTGGGAGAGCTTTCTTGCAGAGAAAACCGTGCGTGTGTACGAGGCTTTCAGGTTTCTCGTCAAGAAAACTGCCCAGAATCTCGACGAGAAAAAAAGAAGACCTGCTTTATTTTTTCTCATCAGGCGTCTCAGTTTTCTCGTCGTGATTCTCATCAGACTGTATTTGGACGAGAAAACCGTTTGTGTGTATGCTTTTCCGAGTCTTCAAAAACCACGCATGGTCAGAATCAAGTATGAGACGGGAGCGCACCCTCTTGTAAAACTAGCGTTCGTAACGGAGATGGCACATTCGTCACGCTGAACTGAAAGCACAAAGACTGAAAAGCGTGAATCGTTTCTCACTAAACTTTTACTAACACGCAGTAACACGAGATTAGCAAAAGCAGCCCAAGGGGTGGCGCCATGAGAATGGAACTTCCCCTTTATACTGCCGTCATACGTGTTGTACGTCACCGCGCTTTAGACCGACGAGATTTTGGATTGACAGTGTGTATGCAAGGAAAGCTTGACAAGAATCTCCTCAAGCTTGACAAGAAACCCGTCGAGAAAATTTTGTTTTTTTGCGACAAAATTTTCGGCCATGTGTACTTGGCTTCACACATGTTCCAGGCTTGAACAATGGATTACTGGGTCTTTTTCTCATTTTTTTTGGGCAGGAATTTTTGGCTTTGGCACCAGAGTCGATAGTTCTATCTTCAGATAATTTATGATGGGTGGCCTTGGACTAGTAGCCAGATGGCTGCAAACATTTTTGGCATCCAGTATGTGGCAGGCTTACAGGGCAGCATGGCTGATCTGATTGGAACTGGAACAGCCTTGTTTGAAGATATACAGTAGGGATGAGCTTTGAGTTCGAGTCAAACTCATGTTCGACTCGAACATTGCCTGTTCGCCCGTTCGCCGAACAGCGAACAAATTGGGGTGTTCGCGGCAAATTCGAAAAATCTATGGGAGAAATCTAAAGTGCTAATTATAAAGGCTTATATGCAAGTTATTGTCCTAAAAAGTGTTTTGGGACCTGGGTCCTGCCCCAGGGGACATGTATCAATGCAAAAATAAGTTTTAAAAACGGCCGTTTTTTCAGGAGCAGTGATTTTAAGAATGCTTAAAATGAAAAAATAAAAGTGAAATATTCCTTAAAATTTCGTACCTGGGGGGTGTGTATGATATGCATGTAAAGTGGCGCATGTTTCCCGTGCTTAGAACTGTCCCTGCAAAAAATTTCATTTTTGAAAGAAAAAAAGTCATTTAAAACTCACTTGCGGCTATTAATGAATTGTCGGCTCCCGGCAATACATACAAAAGTCATTGATAAAAATAAAAAAAAAGCGTGGGGATACCCCAGAATTCAATTACCAGGCCCTTCAGGTCTGGAATGGATATTAAGGGGAACCCCGCCGCAAATTTAAAAAAAAATTGACGTGGGGTTCCCCCAAATATCCATTCCAGGCCCTTCAGATCTGGCATGGATTTTAAGGGGAACTCCACCCCAAATTTTAAAAAAAATGGTGTGGAGTCCCCCTAAAAATCCATACCAGACCCCTTATCCGAGCACGCAACCTGGCCGGCCGCAGGGGAAAAGGGGGGGACGAGAGAGCGGCCCCCCCTCCCTCCTGAACCATACCAGGCCACATGCCCTCAACATGGGGAGGATGTCCCCATGTTGATGGGGACAAGGGCCTCATCCCCACAACCCTTGCCCGGTGGTTGTGGGGGTCTGCGGGCGGGGGGCTTATCCAGAATCTGGAAGACCCCTTTAACAAAGGGGACCCCCAGATCCCGGCCCCCCCCCCATGTGAATTGGTAAGGGGTACATTGTACCCCTACCATTTCACGAAGAAAGCGTAATTTTTTTTAAAAAAAACCACACAAACACCTTGAAAAAGTCCTTTATTTAAAAAAAAAAACATTCCAGCGGTGAAATCCAGTGTCCCGCGGCGATCCCGATGTCCAGCGCTGTCCTTCATTGGTTGTGCCTGAGCGGACCTGATGGGGAACTCCCTCTCAGTATTTTAAATGTATAGACCCGCCCCTTCTAAAGTTCCCCATCAGGTCCGCTCAGCGGACCAGATGCGGAACATGAGAAGGAGCGGGTCTATACATGTATTACCAAAGTGAGAGCAGTTCCCCATCAGGTCCGCCCCCTCGGTATGTCGGACCCGCCTAAGTCATTGGCTTGAGCGGGGAACTTCCTTCACTGTGTAAATTTAAATTACCCATCAGTTCCCCATCAGGTCCGCTCAGGCACAACCAATGAAGGACAGCGCTGGACATCGGGATCGCCGCGGGACACTGGATTTCACCGCTGGAATGTTTTTTTTTTTTTAAATAAAGGACTTTTTCAAGGTGTTTGTGTGTTTTTTTTAAACATTTTTTTACGCTTTCTTCGTGAAATGGTAGGGGTACAATGTACCCCTTACCAATTCACATAGGGGGGGCCGGGATCTGGGGGTCCCCTTTGTTAAAGGGGTCTTCCAGATTCCGATAAGCCCCCCGCCCGCAGACCCCCACAACCACCGGGCAAGGGTTGTGGGGATGAGGCCCTTGTCCCCATCAACATGGGGACATCCTCCCCATGTTGAAGGCGTGTGGCCTGGTACGGTTCAGGAGGGAGGGGGGCCGCTCTCTCGTCCCCCCCTTTTCCCCTGCGGCCGGCCAGGTTGCGTGCTCGGATAAGGGGCCTGGAATGGATATTTGGGGGAACCCCACGTCAATTTTTTTTTAATTTGCGACAGGGTTCCCCTTAATATCCATTCCAGACCTGAAGGGCCTGGTAATTGAATTCTGGGGAAACCCCACGCTTTTTTTTTATTTTATATCAATGACTTTTGAATGTATTGCCGGGAGCCGACAATTCAATAATAGCGCGAGTGAGTTTTAAATGACTTTTTTCTTTCAAAAATGAATTTTTTTGCAGGGACAGTTCTAAGCACGGGAAACATGCGCCACTTTACATGCATATCATACACACCCCCAGGTACGAAATTTAAAGGAATATTTCACTTTTATTTTTTCATTTTAAGCATTATTAAAATCACTGCTCCCGAAAAAACAGCAGTTTTTAAAACTTTTTTTTGCATTGATACATGTCCCCTGGGGCAGGACCCGGGTCCCCAAACACTTTTTAGGACAATAACTTGCATATAAGCCTTTATAATTAACACTTTAGATTTCGAACATTTGAGTCCATTGTATTTAATAGGGTTCTAAAGTTCACACAAACATTTTGTCTGTTCGCAGGTTCTGGTTTGCAGGTGTCTTTGAGATCAGGGGCACAGCTCTGGAATCCATTGAAAAGCCAGTCTCAGCATTGTCATTCTTGTTTTGGTTGCTGAGTCACAAAGATTTTTATTTTTAGGCAGGTGTTGAAGGTGATACATAGGGCCAGGTCTGTTGCAGAAAAACAGTGGTCAGTTACTTTGAAAATTCTGGAAGGGCTCTTCCAGAAGCTTTCAGGCATTTGTATCTCTGAATATGAAGAGCGCCTGTTCAAGTTGGCTTTCAGCCAGGCTTTTTATTTTGCCTTTTGTATAAGTTATGTACAATTAAAGAGAGACTAGGGACTTTAAAGCTGCAAATTTACACAATATTCATAAGTCAATAATTATTTATTTCATATCACTTAAAATCGTTTTTGTATAAAATTCAAAGTCTCAAGCCCTGTACACACGATCGGATAACCTATGGATTTTCGTCCGATGGATTTGACCATCGGAAATCCGATGAAACTGTTTTTCATCAGTCTTGGCCACACACCATCAGTTAAAAATCCGACGGCAAGAAAATGATGGCACGTACAAAACGTACGACGCGCTATAAAAAGGCCAAACAAATCTAATGGCGCCACCCCTTGGGCTGCTTTTGCTGATTTCGTGTTACTGCGTGTTAGTAAAAGTTTGGTGAGAGCCGATTCGCGCTTTTCAGTCTCCGTGCTTTGCAGATCGTTTCCTGGTGTTCAGTTTGCGCTTGTGGGTTTGTATTTGTGATTCAGTGCGTGCAGTCAGGTCGTTACTGCCTTGCAGTGCCTTCTTGGCCGTTCGTTTACTGTTTTTCAGGTCGTTCTTCTCAGGCCTTGTGTCAGGAAAGGCGTTTTTACAATCTGCCTGGCAACAGTGCCGCCAGGAGATTGTCTACACTCCATAGGTCCACTCCGCGCATGCGCGTGCACAATAGCGCGATCGGCGTGCGCGGGCAGGCGCGTTCACGGGAGCGCGCGCGCGTGCGTTCGCGGGAGCGCGCGCGGTGACAGCATTTGGCGCCAAACAAGGTATTTAAACTATCTGCCTACCTTGCTTCTTGCTGTCTGGTCTACAGCGTTCCCGAGACCCCTGCTATTGACTTCTGATTCCTGTACTCCTGTTATCTGATCCGGCTTGTCTCTGTTAACCCCGATTGCTGCCCGCCCCGACTTCGGCTTGCTCTGACAACTCTCTTGGTCATCCCTGTACCTAGTCGCCTGCTGGTCCGACCCATCGGTCTGCTCGAACTATAAGGCACCTCCACCTGAACTACAGTGCACCCTGCCTGAAGCCACCGTGCATCTCTGCCTGAATCATAGCGCACCTCTGCCTGAACTACCCTGCACCTGTGCCTGAGCTACAGCACACCTCAGCCTGTACTACAATACACCACCTTGTTTCCGCAGTCTGATCTGGGACTTTTATACATCTGCCTGCCGTCTGCATTCTGATTAGTCCTACTGTGCACCGTCCAGCTATCTTCGGACTGTTCCAGTTTGCCGTGCACCATCTGCTGCCGCAACTACCCAATATCCTGCTTACCTGCCAGGCACTTGTGCCCCCTGTCCTCCTGAGCCTCTGTCTGCTCTATCAGGGGCTCTCGAGCCAGGGGTTTACGAGAGGCCGCTCCCTGCACGTTGGGCTCCCATCACAAGGTACGTGACAGTACCAGACAGCCATGTCGGAGCCTACGCAGGGGGCCTCTCCCATGGAGGAACTATGCCGCCACCTGGACGGACTTACTGCTGCAGTCAGGAGTTTGCAAGAGGGATATACCCGGCTAGAGGAGCGTGTCCAGACCCTGGCTACCTCAGCACCTGTCGCATCAGGTACCTCACCTGCACCGTCGGTTGTCATGTTGCCACCTGAACCCAGGGTCCCTACTCCGGAGAGGTTCTCTGGGGACCGCGGCAAGTACAGGGCCTTTCGTAACGCCTGCGAACTTTTCTTCGCGCTACAGCCCAGGACCTTCTCCCTGGAATCTACCAAGGTGGGCTTTGTCATAGCCCTATTGTCCGGTGAACCTCAGGCCTGGGCACACCGCCTCCTGGAACAGAAAAACACCTGCCTTGACCAACTAAGTACTTTCCTCCAGGCCATGGACCTCCTCTATGAGGACCCTCAACTGGCCGCTACCGCCGAAGCAGCATTATGCTCTCTCCAGCAGGGTCGCAGAGCCGCTGAAGACTATGTATCGGACTTTAGGCGCTGGAGCGCCGATACCAGCTGGAACGACGCCGCCCTGCGACACCAATTCAGGCTGGGACTATCTGAGCCCTTAAAGGACGAGTTGGCCCGGGTCGGTATACCGAACACGCTCGATGCCTTGATCCTTCAAGCTATTCAGATCGACAGGCGACTAAGGGAGCGTAGAGCTGAACGGTCAGCGGGACCATCCCGTCCAGTATGGATGTTGCCACGGGTACCCTATCCTCCTCATTCCGCTTCTTCGACCTCCCCACGCTCCACTACCGATGCCTCTGAACCCATGCAACTGGGGTTGATCCGACCTTCACTTACTCCGGAGGAGCGCCAGCGACGCCGGGTTCACAACCTCTGCCTCTACTGCGGGGACTCAGGACATTACGTGAGGATGCGCCCCGCTAAACTGCGTAAGTGCCACCTCTCCTCTACTGTCTCGCCTGTTCTGCCTAACCATTCCGCTCACCTGATTGTTTCCATCTCTCTACAGCTCCCAGGAAGGAACATCCGGACTCCCGCCATTATTGACTCCGGTGCCTGCAGCGGCTTCATGGACCTTTCCTTCGCCTTGAAACATCAAGTCCCTTTGAGGCCCAGACCTAAAGAACTCACGGTCCACCTTGCCGACGGATCGGCCATCAGATCAGGACCAGTGACACAGCAGACTATTCCCCTGCGCACAACCACTGCGGACAAGCATCAAGAACTATTGTGCTTGGACATTATAGAATCCCCTCTCTTCCCAATTATCTTGGGGATACCATGGCTAAAAGCTCATAATCCTCAGATCGACTGGAACACTGGAGAGGTTCGCTTTCCATCTCTCTATTGCCGTGAACACTGTTTTCCAGCACCATCCGACACCTCGTCCCCATTACTTTGTCTGGGGAGTGATATGGAGAACCGGCGGCTGGTCCCGGAGGCCTATCACAACTTTCTAGATGTCTTTAGCAAGAAGGGCGCGGAGACTCTACCTCCGCACAGGCCCTACGATTGCCCTATTGACCTTCTTCCGGGGGCAGAGGTCCCTTTTGGAAGAATTTTCCCCTTATCTGAACTAGAGCTTGGAACTCTCAAGACGTATCTGGATGACAACTTAGAGAAGGGATTCATACGTCCCTCCACCTCTCCTGCCGGAGCCGGTATATTCTTTGTAGAAAAGAAGGACCACTCCCTACGCCCCTGTGTGGATTACAGAGCCCTGAATAAAATAACTATTAAAAATAGGTATCCCCTGCCATTAGTACCCGAACTTTTTCAAAGACTTGGGACAGCAGCCATTTTCACTAAACTGGACCTCCGCGGCGCCTACAACTTAGTCCGCATTCGGAGCGGTGATGAATGGAAAACAGCGTTTCGCACCAGATTCGGGCACTTTGAATACCTGGTCATGCCCTTCGGGCTATGCAATGCCCCTGCCACGTTCCAACATTTCATAAACGATATTTTTAGAGACTACCTAGATCTGTTCGTTATCGTCTACCTAGACGATATCCTGGTCTTCTCTTCCTCCTTAACCGACCATCGTGAACACGTCCGGAAGGTATTGGCCCGACTTCGCCAACATGGTTTGTACGCCAAGCCCGAGAAATGTGCATTCGAACAACAAGATATTCAGTTCCTAGGGCTAATCATTTCGGTAGAGGGTATTAAGATGGACCCTCAGAAGGTCACGGCCATTCTGGATTGGCCAGCCCCCAGCGATAAGAAGGGGATCCAACGCTTCGTGGGCTTTGCGAACTTCTACCGGAAATTCATTAAAGGATTCTCCTCTATCATTGCCCCCATTACCAACTTAACTAAACAAGGTAACCGGTTTCACTGGTCCCCCGAAGCTCAGGCCGCCTTCGCTAACCTTAAGAATCTGTTCATCTCGGCCTCTGTCCTAAAGCACCCTAACCCGGCCTTACCTTACATCTTGGAGGTGGATGCCTCTGAAGTGGCAGTTGGAGCAATACTTTCCCAGAGACAAGGCCCAAAGGCCGCATTGCATCCAGTAGCCTTCTTCTCCCGTAAACTAACAGAGGCCGAGAAAAACTACGACGTCGGGGACAGGGAACTTCTGGCAATAAAGTCCGCACTTGAGGAATGGCGCTACCTCCTGGAAGGAGCAGCACATCCTATTCTGATCTATACCGACCATAAGAACTTGGAATACTTAAAGATTGCCAAGAGACTGAGACCACGCCAGGCCAGGTGGGCACTCTTTTTTACCCGATTTTCGTTTCACATCACGTACCGACCCGGATCAAAGAACACCAAACCGGACGCCCTTTCCCGGATGTTTGCCGAACCTAAGGTCCTTTCCCCTCCGGATACCATTCTACCTCCCGGTAACTTCCTCCTGTTACAAGAGGACCTCCTGTCCCAAATCAGACAGGCCTCCTCAGGACCATGCCCAGTTCCTGGCCTTGCCCTACAGTCTAAAGACGGTCTGCTGTGGAACAAGGACAAGATTTTTGTACCTCAACAACTTCGGGTGGCCGTCTTGAAATCCTGTCATGACCACCAGTTAGCCGGCCACTTCGGTGTGTACAAAACTTCCGAACTTCTCCAGCGGACATTCTGGTGGCCACGATTATCCCAAGATTGCAAGCGCTATGTGGAATCTTGTACCACCTGCATCCAGAACAAAAACAGCAAAACCAGAGCCTGGGGGTTACTAAAACCACTACCCGTCCCGGAGAGGCCATGGAGGATGATCTCAATGGACTTCATAGTTGAACTACCTCCATCAGAAGACTTTACGACCATCTTTGTAGTGGTGGATAGACTCTCCAAGATGGCCCATTTCCTACCCATGAGGGGCGTCCCCTCGGCCTCTGAGACTGCAAAGATCTTCATCAGGGAAATAGTAAGGCTGCACGGTGTACCTGCTAACATTACATCTGACCGGGGGGTACAGTTTACATCAAGATTTTGGAGAGCACTATGTAAATCACTGAAGATCGATCTGTTCTTTTCCTCAGCATACCATCCCCAAACCAACGGCCAAACAGAACGCACCAATCAAACGCTCGAGCAGTACCTGCGCTGCTTTTCAAGCTTCTCCCAGAACGATTGGGCCCCTCTTTTGCCTCTTGCTGAGTTTGCCTACAACAACTCTGTTCATTCTGCCATCAAGCAATCCCCATTTTTCGCAAACTACGGGTTTCACCCATTATTTCTATCTAACAACATGCCCGAATGTCCGGTACCAGCCGCCCAGGAAACTCTAAATTTCTTCTCCACCAACAATAAACTTCTCCAGGAGACCATGACTAAGGCACAAAGCTACAACAAGGAAATTTTCGACAGGAAGAGGAGAGGGGAGCTCAACCTGGCACCTGGGGACCAAGTTTGGCTCTCTACCCTGAATCTAAAATTGGCATGCCCATCCAAGAAGTTGGGCCCTAAATTCGTGGGTCCCTTCCCTATAACAAGGAAGATTAACGAGGTAGCTTACGAATTGAAACTGCCTGAGTCCTTCTGGATCCACCCAGTTTTTCATGTAGCCCTGCTTAGGCCCACGGTCCCCGATCCCTTTACAGATCGGGACATCAATCCTCCCGAACCCGTGCTTATCGATGGAGAAGAGGAATTTGAGGTTGAGTCCATTCTGGGTTGTAGACGAAGACGAAACCAGATCCAATACCTGGTGAAATGGAAGGGTTACGGCCCAGAAGAAAACTCATGGGAGCCAGAGATGAATGTCCACGCGGAAAGGCTAATCAAGGACTTTGAGAGATCTCACCCAGACAAAGTGGCCCAGTTGGGCATCCGGAGGCTGCCCCTTGGGGGGGGGCAATGTCAGGAAAGGCGTTTTTACAATCTGCCTGGCAACAGTGCCGCCAGGAGATTGTCTACACTCCATAGGTCCACTCCGCGCATGCGCGTGCACAATAGCGCGATCGGCGTGCGCGGGCGTGTGCGTTCACGGGAGCACGCGCGCGTGCGTTCGCGGGAGCGCGCGCGGTGACAGCATTTGGCGCCAAACAAGGTATTTAAACTATCTGCCTACCTTGCTTCTTGCTGTCTGGTCTACAGCGTTCCCGAGACCCCTGCTATTGACTTCTGATTCCTGTACTCCTGTTATCTGATCCGGCTTGTCTCTGTTAACCCCGATTGCTGCCCGCCCCGACTTCGGCTTGCTCTGACAACTCTCTTGGTCATCCCTGTACCTAGTCGCCTGCTGGTCCGACCCATCGGTCTGCTCGAACTATAAGGCACCTCCACCTGAACTACAGTGCACCCTGCCTGAAGCCACCGTGCATCTCTGCCTGAATCATAGCGCACCTCTGCCTGAACTACCCTGCACCTGTGCCTGAGCTACAGCACACCTCAGCCTGTACTACAATACACCACCTTGTTTCCGCAGTCTGATCTGGGACTTTTATACATCTGCCTGCCGTCTGCATTCTGATTAGTCCTACTGTGCACCTTCCAGCTATCTTCGGACTGTTCCAGTTTGCCGTGCACCATCTGCTGCCGCAACTACCCAATATCCTGCTTACCTGCCAGGCACTTGTGCCCCCTGTCCTCCTGAGCCTCTGTCTGCTCTATCAGGGGCTCTCGAGCCAGGGGTTTACGAGAGGCCGCTCCCTGCACGTTGGGCTCCCATCACAAGGTACGTGACACCTTGCTGTTCCACGGTGCGTTCTGTTTGAGTGCGTTCTGACCAGCCGACCGGTTTAAAACCATGTTTGAAGTGCGTTCTCGTTCTCGAGGTCGTGCTGGCTTTGGGCTTGGTGTTGCAGTTAACACTGTAACCCGAGTTCAGTCTGTGAACAGGGTGAGGAGGAGTTCATGGACTAAGAATTGGTTGCTCCAGCGGGACCAATTCTCTCATATGCCTCTGCTGCGGGAAATCCATGAGAATAATCCTGATGATTTCAGGAATTATCTCAGGATGACGGACCCCGTATTTCACCGTCTGTTGGATTTGCTGTCCCCCTATATCACGAGGCAGGACACTGTGATGCGCCAGGCCACCACTGCCGAGCAGAGGCTTATTGCCATGTTGAGATACCTGGCGACTGGGAGAAGCTTGCAGGACCTCAAGTTCTCAACAGGCATCTCCCCCCAGGCTCTCGGGATCATTATCCCTGAGACGTGTTCAGCCATCATTCAGGTCCTGCAGAAGGACTATATGAAGGTAATTTTGCTCCTTTAACCTCACATTATATGTTTTTATTGTTTTAGAATCTTCGTATTTTTCCCGTTCTAACCCAAATTTGCCTTTTTGTAATATCCTGGTAATGTCCCCATTTTCCCCATGCATGTTTTTACCTGTAAAGGCCTTTTTGGGCCCTACATGCCTATTTCCCTTCACTAACCTCTCCAGCATGCTATCCTGGGCGCAAACACAGCTAGCCTTCTATTTTCCTTTCCATTTTTTTACGGTCATTGCCCGCGTAGTTTTACAACCCTCCCTCCCCCCCCTAAAGATGTTAAAAAATGTAAAGTTCTCAATCAAGCTCAGCAGAGTGGTTCTGCCTTTTTTTGGATCCCCCACAATCACCTTAGGCCCCCCCTTAGTTAATTTTAGAATGTCCACTCAGTGGGGGTGAGGCATCTGCTAAGTGTGCCTTTGTTTATTGGTAGGAAATACTCCCCTAAATAATAATGTTAGAATGATGTTGGTCAACAATGTTTTTGTGTGTAATCTGCTTGCACTGTAAACATAAACCGTACTAATGTCTTCTTTTTGTTTGACTCCACAGTTCCCTAGCACACCACAGGAATGGCTGACTGTGGCCTCCCAATTTGCCCAGCGGTGGGATTTCCCCAACTGTGGAGGGGCAATTGATGGGAAGCACGTCCACATAGTGCCGCCACCCCGTTCGTGGTCATACTATTTTAACTATAAAGGTTTTAATAGCATAGTGTTAATGGCGGTGGTGTCGGCACGGTACGAGTTCCTGTATGTGGACGTGGGGAAGAACGGCCGGATGTCCGATGGCGGAGCATTCGCAGAGACGGAGTTCGCTCACCGTCTGCAGGCTGGGGGTCTTGCACTGCCTCCAGATGCAGAGAACGTGGAAGGGCTACCGTTCGTTTTCATTGTGGATGAAGCTTTTGGACTAGGACCACACCTCATGCGGCCGTTTCCCCAACGCACCCTCACCCCGGAGAGGAGGGTTTTTAATTACCGGCTGGCCAGAGCCCGGAGAGTTGTGGAGAATGCCTTCGGGATAATGGCCAGCCGGTTCCACCTGTTCCAGACAGCTATAAATTTGGCGGATTATAAACTCAACAACATTGTGTACTGCTGCTGCTTGTTGCACAATTTTTTACGGAAATTCTCCACAAATTATGTGTCATCAGTTGGGCCTGAGGCCGGTCCCTCTGAACTGATAAATCTGACCGGCCTCAGCACTGCCCGTACTGGCTTGGCCCCCCAAAGTGCCCGTGAAGTACGTCAGAAATACGTTGAGTACTTCACGGGTAGGGGGGCCATCGCAATGCCAGACCACATCTGACCTTTGATTTTACCTTTTTAAAATAAAAATAAATATTTTATTTACTACTAACTTGTGTTGTCATTCTTGTATTTGTGGTTTACGTGTCTCCCAGGTTCTAGTAGTGCCAAGTGTATTTGTCCTTAGTAAATAGCCTCAAATCTCATAGGTAAAAACACTCTTTTTGCATCTTCAGAACTGCTATTGAGCATAGAAAGAAAAAGGCACACCTTTTTTAGACTTCCCGAATGTTTTTATTGATTGCACCACACTTTTGGTTGTTTTTTTAAATTTTCTTTTTCTTTTTTGTGCGGCTTTTTTGGCAGAAACATGCATGGGTCAAAAGCCAACATTTTTTAAGTAAAAAAGTAATAAAATAACACAGTGAAAAAGACAAACAGGAGATGGGGTGATGTTACCCCTGATCCATCCCAAATGTGAAGAACCACACTTTATTTTTGGGGCTCAAATGGGTATCTTCAACATGATCCCATGGCTAACATAAACATGTGCTATCTGCCATCATGGGGGATCAATGGACGTGCTTTGGGGGTGAAAACCCTTCCTCTCCCCTACTTGAGGAGGGAGGAAGAGGTTGTACCCCCAAAACAGGGACATAGATATCCTGTGACGGCAGATAGCACATGTTGAGTCTTCAGTGTGTGCATCTTCACATTTGGGCTTGTGGAAATCCCATAGAAAATTTCGGACGCATAACAAAAAACACAAAAAGGGTTCACACTATTCTCCCCAAAATATCTATCATGTTTTTATATTTTTGCTCAATCACAATCATTCTCTTTCTCATAATGTCCATTTCGCTACTGCATTCCATGATTTCCTGAATGATTATTTTGGCACTGGCACTCGAGAATGGAGGATTTGGACTTCCTGACACACCCCCACGTTCAGTCCCTAAAAAGAAACAAATATTTTAAAACTATGCAGGCCTACATCTGTATTTACCTTGAAGTTGTGGTGACAGACACTGACCTGTTGTGCTGATAAGCTCCACCTCTCCTTCCTCCACCTCCCCTTCCTCCACCTCCGCCTTCTCCTCCTCCGCTTCCTGAACCTGCTGAACTTGGTCTGCTTTGGGATCTTCGGGGAGTTTCTGTGGTGTTGGGTTCCTCGTCTCCTGAGCATGGTGTCCTCCCAGTCTCCTCTCCCCTATGGGAATTGAAAAAATAATGTATCCTTTAGCACACAGACTTTTTAGGCCTGAAAATGGATTCTCAATGTTTTAAAGTGGGGTCCAATTGATATTTGGCCCTGAGTTTCAAGGTGAACATATGAGATCTTGCAAACTCAAAAAAGCAACATGTTATTTTTGAGGACACTCACAAATACACTTGGATAACCACCAAGGTATCCACTGGAGCACCTGTGTGTGACACCGTTAAGAAATTTGGTCATGTGGCCCAGAGTATAGTATCTTGATCAAGAACAAAAAAAAGGACACAACTGCTGGAGTGTCATCTCCTTTACCCAGAATACAGTTTATCCTTTCATTCACATTTGAATTTTCCTTACAACACATCATCTTGCCAACAATGTGTAGATAAACATTGTTGAAGTAAAATGAGGCATGCCGACATGTAGTTTAAGTGGATATGTGCCAAACATGTTTGGGGGAAGAGCAGCAATATTTTTATCCACACAAAGTGGACTCTCCACTTAACATAAAAGTTGTGATTTTAAAATGTGAAACCAGTCAAGCCAAGCACATGGTGCAAAACATGAAATAATACATATTACAATGTGAAAGAACACAGTAAAATAAACTTACTTTTTTCAATGCTTTTTATAAGCTTCCTATACTGCTCCGGCTCCCTGAGCTTCAGGTCTGACCACCTTTTACGGAGTTGTTCCTTGGATCTCCTGACCCCATATTTATTATAGAGAGTCTTCGCAACTTTGTCCATAATTTGTGACTTCCGGAGATTAGGGGTGGCGTATGGGCCATGCTTGCCATCGTAATCCTTCCTCCGCAGAATGTCCACCATCTCCGCCATCTCAGAAAAAGACATATTAGTCGCCTTGTATCTTTTTTTACTGGATCGTGACTTTTCTGCCTCCGGGCTTTCCTCGTCGGTAATTTCTAGTAAAGAAGCCACCTGTGTCTGCGACATGTCGCCGTCTCACACTGTGCGTCGTTCGTTAAGGGGCGGGGAAATGCTGAAAAAGTCCGTCATGGGCGGGCGACGAAGGCGGAGTTACACGCATGCGCAGGGTATAAAAAGGGGAAAGAAGTTATTAGGGATGCGCGGAGTAAGGACGACCGGAAGTGAACCAATGAAGTGAACTAAGGTAAGAAGGGAACTCGGGCCTGCAGTGGCCTCTAATGTTTCATGATTGTAAAGGGCAATATTGTGATAAGTTGAGGAGAATCAATTCTGATCCTTTTCTTTTTTTTATTTTGTTTTTTACTTGTTGTTCCAAAAAGATGCATAAACTACGAGAGAAATTTTTTATAGAAAAATATAAGAAACAGCGCAACCTGTGGGAACTGAAACACCCAGCGTACCACAAGAGTGATGTACGTCGGGCAACTATTACCAAGTTAGCAGAGGATATGAAGCCATGGATCCCAGATGCAGACTACACTATGATCAATAATAAAATCAACAACCTGCGTAATTCCTATAAAAAAAATACAAGGAAGTGCGCCAGTCAAAGAGATCAGGAGCAGCAGTCGACGATGTAGTAAAGCCCAAGCTGTGGTACTACAGACATCTTCAATTTCTGGATGACCAGATCGAGGCCAGGGAATCTATTTCCAGCCTTCCCTCAACCCTTCTTTCCACCCTTACCTCCAGCGTTCCTTCCACCCTTCCCTCCACCCCTACAGAGGCGGAGGAGGAGCCTCCCGAGCTTGAAGAGCCAGATCTTTACATCTTCAGACAGGTATAATATTTTTTGATAATTATTGTCCACTAAGTAATATTGTGTTGAACTGTTTGGATTAGCCATAAATGATATCATCCCCCCCCCCCCAAAAAAAACAAAACAGGAAAGAGATCAAAATTGTGTGTGATAGATTCCCCAAATAATCAAAATTTTCATTTTATTTTAAAAACAGGATGAGGCAAGCCAGGAGGAAGAGGGTCAGGAGTGTGGCAGGCAGGAGGAGGCAGGGCCAAGTGGGACTCAGCAGGTCCCCAGGCCTAGTGGCAGCACCGTCTCCCAAGTGGCTCCCCTCCACGTCAGACCGCCAAAACAACGGCGGATGACACAAGTGGAGGAGGAGTCACTAAAGATGATTTCAGGAGGCTGCTGCTATCATGAGGGCCCCCCTCAACCCTACGGAGGGGTTTAGCACCTATCTGGCGGATAAGTTGCTCAGAATGGAGGCGGGACAACGGGCCCTTTGTGAGCACCTTATATATATGGCCGTACACATGGGGGCGAGGGGGCTGCTGACTGAGGCCACCCATATCTCGCAGCAGGCCAATCCCTCTCCTCCTTCTCCTCCTCCTCCTGCCACATCACCACCCACAGTGGCCCAGCCTGCAAGGGTGCGTGGACGGGGCCGTGGGGAGAACGCTGCAGAGAGGCGTGGAAGGAAGGCTACAGGGAAGAGCAGGAGGTGATTCTCTGGCCTCGAGCTGCTCATCCAGAAATTGAAGGTTGATGGAGTACCACAGCTTGGGATGATGTATGTCTTTGGCTGCTGCTCCTGATTTCATGCTGTTGTTGATTTTATTATTGATCATAGTCAGGTCTGCATTTGGGATCTAATGACTTTATATTCTCTGCTAATTTCTGAATAGTTGCCCTTCGTTTTTTTTTTTTTCTTTTTCCGAAATAAAGGGAAATTTGATTTCAGCCAACATACATGCCTGATGTGGTTTTTTTTTTTAGAAGTAGTAATAAGATTTAATTAATACAATGTGTAATTAATAACAAGGGACACCAACCTCCATGAGTAAAAAATAAAAATAATATGTTGTTCTGAGAAATTGACACACCAAAAGATGCACAATTAATTTAAAGACAAAAACAAAAAAAAAGGTGTAATTTGGGAGGTCGGCCTTGAAGAATTAAACAAATTATTCCTAAGATCACAAGAAAGAAGAAAGTTTGTCAGAACTCAGGAGAAAGATCTGCTGCCAAAATGACATTTTAAAGACCGTTCTAAAGCAACAAAACATGCGCTGCATTAAACGAAGCAATAACTTGCAGAATGACGAATGTGCTCTCTCCATTAGGAACGCTAGTTTTACCAGAACGAGCGCTCCCGTCTCCTAAATCAGTCTGAGCATGCGTGGGTATTTTAATCGATGGACTTGCCCATAGACGATCGGAAATTCCCATTGGTTTTTTATCCATCTGAAAATTTTAAAACAAGTTCTATTTTTTCCAACCGATGGAAAAAAGACCGATGGGTACCATACACGATCGGTTGGTCTGATGAAAACCATCCATCGAACGGTTTTCATCAGTCAAACCGATCGTGTGTACGGGGCTATAGACAAATTTGTTTGTTCAACAGACACAGTTTACATATTTTGTGTTACAGTGGATGCATCAATCTGCACATGTTTCGCCAAATAACTTTCAGCTTCTTTAGGAGTCTATGCATCAACAAACTAAATGACAAACTGTCTATAAAGAAAACATTATTTTTTTTAATTTTTAGAATTTTTTGTATGAACAATTATGTATATACAAGATAGGAATCAATACAATGTTACACAAAAGACACATTTAAACTTGTAATTTGAATATATTACAACTTTATTAAGGAGTATCTCATTACAAAACATGTATGTCTCTACTTACAAGGAACCTAGGTTCCTGCATAGCACTTGGGAGGAAACTTTGACTCAGTTTTTGTATCTGGGGTATCCAAAACCAAGGAAATATCAAGATCTTCAGACCTATAATGGGGATACATTTGATAGCAATTATAAAAATATACGCATTTTATTTTGTTATAAATTTAGCTATCTATCGTTATCTGGGTATTAAGAATATCAAATTTTTCTCAATTAACATGTTCTTGCATAGAGGGGGAAGAAAGATAATGATATCCACATTTAACTTAATATTATATTATTTATATTAATAATTCATCCAGCACAGTAGCTATTTCACTTAATCCAGCCTCCCCATTAAGGCTGAAAAAACAGCCATCCAATATTGTAACGTATCAATCATTTTTAGTCAGTAAATTTGGCCATGTATCTACTTACTGGGTCATAGGATGTTATCTGTTTGTTTGCTCCCTCATGGCTCCAACAAAATGGCCGCCAGCCAACCAGCTTTTTCTCCTCCCCACATCGATTGGTGTGTGACATCACGAGCAGCAAGCTGACGCCAATAGTCCCATTGCACATGCGTGGCAGGCGTTTCCGGGCATCGGATGAAAGCGAGGCACGGAACGAAATCCAAGCCTCACTTTCAAACCGGAAATAGGAGAGGGTCATGCTCTATTGATAGAGCAATGACCATGATCCCCGTATAGATGTAACTCAGGCCTGAGATATATTAGCAGTGCACTGGCACCCCGAGGATGGGATGGGTATTGCACCACCTATATCTTCAGGTCATAACACCTACCACTGCGTGATTCCATGGATAGAGGCTAACCTCCATCTGGTTAGGACAAAAGTGGCATGGCGGTCACATTGGAGCCACCCACCATGCCTTGGGCAACATATAGCCATACTAACTGGTAGTGAAATTTAACAAATACTGTAGGGCAGGGCTCACAGGAAGGGTTTAAAACCCTCCAAACTATAAATCCATTTGGATTCATGTTGGAGTAAGTATTTATCTATAGTGCTCCTCTTTCAGAAACTTGAATATGTTCTAAAGCAGTGAGTTTGATCATAGCTAAATTTAAATTATGATAAAGCCCCATGTGGTGACTTATGGGGGTCTTCATCTGACGTTTTGAAATGACTGATATATGATTCCATATCCTGTGGAAGAAGGGGCACTTGGTCTTTCCTATATAGAAGCTACCACATTGACAATTCATCATATAGACAATGCCTGGGGTATGACAGGTTACACTATACGGAATCTTTATAATATGACCATTGGGAAGCTCTACTTGGTGGCCTTGTTGAATGTATGAGCAAAAGTTACACATACCACATCTATATGTCCCTGTTGTTATAGCATGAGTGGCTTTAGATGGGGCATAATGGCTTTTGACAAGATGGTCCCTTATTAATTTTGACTGTTTAAAAGTAATTTCAGGTTTATCGTTATATGTATTTGAATCTTGGGATCAGACAGTAGTAAGGGCCAGTATCTATTTAATATATGTCTAAGTTTACTATGTTGTTGAGTGTATTTTGTTATCAACCGAACGGTTGTTTCTGTGACTTTTTTGGCTTCTCATTAGATTTTTTGCTTGATTATATGCTTTTTTTAGGCATGTTAAGCTATATTCTGGCTACATGGCGTAGTCGTGTCTGTAATTCTCTTGCCTTGTGCCTAAAGTGATTGAAAAGCATTGTTTTTTTTTAAAATAACAAACATGTCATACTTATGTAGCGTTACATTCAATTAAGAGGGCTGCAGATTCAGTTTGGGCCCTGAAGACAGCTCCGCCAACCCCCGGCAATTAACTCAACCCCCTTCTGGCACAGTTAGTCTAGGGTAATATGTGTATATCTTATGCTCTATGGTTAGATTCAGACACCAATGCAGTGATAGAAGAATAACGAGTTTACTTTCTACTGGCAATAAAATCAACAGTTGTAACAGATCACATGAATCTATCTGCAGAGCCCTGCAGCAATAGTCACATTATAACTATTAAGATATGGCACACACGCGTCACGTGTAACAGTACTTCACTATGCGCCCTATGGCGCAGCAACTAAATAAACTATCTAGATGGCCAGGCCTGACCATATAACTCAGTCTCTAGGGGGGTACAATTCTTCGCATGCAAGTCTTTAAACGGTGGTGCACATTTCAGGAACACATTTGTAATCAAAGGGGGGGGGGGGTAAAAATGCCAACACAGTACACTCCACTAGAGATCCGTTTGACTCAGTTCTGCTATGGATCTCCAGTGGGGGAAAAGAACTGAAAAAGGAAACTGGTGGGCCACGGCAGTCTGTAGGCCTAACAATGGTATACAGTATTTGTGGATTGAGCATGTGCTCGCTCACCCCTCCGGACGCGATCCCAGTCCGGGAACTTCCACCTGCTGTGTCTCCACACACAGCGTCTGCAGCGGTCTGGTCTCCGGCTCAGCAGCAGTTGAAGAAAACCGAGTCAGATGCCACCCAGGCTCGCGATGGGGTGGAAGGCTCTTTTGGATAACAGCGCAAGGCCCCAGGCTTCAGGCCTTGCACCACAGCGGATCCACACAGGAAGATCTCTCCACTGAAGTCTCGTGTCCCAAAGAGACCGAGCTCCGCCTCGCCTCTTCTTTATATAACCCCTCCCATGAGTCTCTGGGGTGAAACATTGCCGAAAGGGGTTCTGGGTAAGGTAGTCCTGGTAGTCTTAAAGGGGACCCCGCTACACACTCCCCCCACTTAAACTCTTTGGTCCCCAAAGATAATTCTAGCATACATTGCGTACAACCCTAGACAACATTGTGTATGATGTTGGCATAGGGAATTCCCACCAAAACAAAGGGGTTGAATTCCCTTGCCCACAGGTCACACTATCATGAGTGGCCTGCCTAACTGTGCCAGAGAGTGAGTGGGGGTTGCCCTCCACCAAATGAACAGTGGAGGGATCCGGATTCTCTGCACTCCTCCTGGCAGTGACCACAGAATCTTCTGAGCTCTTCCCCATTTGTGGGTAGGTCAACTTTTTGGGAGGCCTTATGTCTCTTCGAGCCCTTTGCTCTCTTGGGGTTTCTGGCTCTGGCGCCACAGGCTCTTCTTCCGTAGCAGGCTCGGGCAACACGGCGGGCTCTGTAACATCTGCTTCAGGAGCCGAGGGATACATAGAGTCTCCAGGGTCCCTTTCAGAGTAAGTATCACAGGCATCTTCCCAGTAATCTGATGAAGGACTAGATGGGATGAACTCAATGGCTTCTACATTCAGTGTTCCATCAACAGTGTCTTCAGTGGTTGGAAGATCTATAGCAGAAGTCCTTGGAGTTGGGGAAGGCCACAGCCAGTCAAGTTCTCTTCCTTCATCTCTACTAAGTTCAGAGGCCTCTCCATCTTCAGCCCGGGAGGTCTGGGACCGAGTGTTTGGCCTGGGGGTATCCAGAATAGAGACTGGTTCAGGGGAGTCCCTCACTGGAGGTATCCTGACCGCTTCAGCAAGTGGGAGCAGGTGGTTTTGATGCCACGTCTTCAGTGGTCCTACCTTTCCTTCTGGCTTCAACTTGTAGACAGGTAGGCCCGGCAGCTTCCTACAGATGACATAGGGTTCAGATCTCCATCTGTCTGCAAGTTTGTGTTTTACAGGGACCCCCAGTTTGCGTAGCAGTACTCGGTCCCCGGGCTGCAGGTCTTGCACCCGGACCTTCAAGTCGAAGTTTCTTTTGTTTCGAGCTCCCTTTGATCTGAGGCCGCTTGAGCTTGTTCATAGGCTACTTTCAGGCTGTGTCTGAGCCTGTCCACATATCCTTTGTGGGATGTGGCTGAGGAATGGTCTAAAGAGGTGCCAAAGGCCAGGTCCACAGGTAACCTTGCTTCTCTCCCAAACTTGAGTCGATATGGGGAGTAGCCTGTAGCATCACTGGTGGTGCAGTTGTAAGTGTGTACTATAGCTGCTATGTGTTTGCTCCAATGTTGTTTCTTCTCACTATCCAGAGTTCCCAACATGTTGAGCAGGGTTCGGTTAAACCTCTCCGGCTGAGCATCTCCCTGTGGGTGATAAGGTGTGGTTCGGGTTTTCTTGATTCCTAACGAATCCAGTAGTTTCCGGATCAGCCGACTCTCAAAGTCCCTTCCTTGATCTGAATGGAGTCGCTGTGGCAGCCCATAATGGACAAAATACTTCTCCATAAGTACCTTGGCTACTGTGGAAGCCTTCTGATCTTTGGTTGGGAAAGCTTGGGCATACTGGGTGAAATGATCGGTTATCACCAGAACATTTCCTAGTCCACTCAGGTCGGGTTCGAGGCAGAGAAAATCAATGCATACCAGATCCATTGGGCCTTGACTTTGTAGATGGCCCATTGGGGCAGCTTGATGGGGTAAAGTCTTCCTCTGGATGCAGCGTGCACATGAATGGCAGTACTCTTCTACTTCTGCCCTCATGGAGGGCCAATAGAACCGACTTCTGACGAGTTGAAAGGTCCTTTCCGCCCCTAGGTGGCCGTGATTGTCATGTAGGGCAATCAGAACAGTCTCTCGATGTTTTTCCGGAAGAAACAATTGCCATTTATCTTCCAGGTCATCAGAGGGGCCCCTTCGGTAGACCACTCCCTGATGCACCTGTAACCTGTCCCACTCTTTCCTTAACAGGCGAGCTTCCTTTGAGGAGTGGCGCAGGAGTCTGTTTGGATCCTGATTCTCCAGGGCTTCCAGAACCAATTTCCCCATGGGGTCTTCCAATTGGTCGCATCTCAGTTCCTTCTTGGACAGTTTCGGCAGATGGTCTTCCTCCAGTTGGGTTACTCCACAGTATTGTTTGGGGACTCCTACCATGGTAACTCCTATCTATTCCGCCCTTGAGCCTCCTCTGGCTTGTAATTCAGCCCCTTGACAAAGGGCCCGCACCCCGTCAGGTGCCACTTGAGTCCAGTCTTCCGTGTCACTGGTGGGGCCATGAGATCTCCTGGACAGAGCGTCTGCATCTCGATTTCCAGCCCCTGGCCTGTACTTTAGGCTGAAATTGAATCCAGACAATGCGGCCAGCCACCTGTGTCCAGTGGCGTCCAGCTTTGCTGTGGTGAAAAGGTAGGTAAGGGGGTTGTTGTCGGTCTTCACAGTGAACTCCGCCCCATACAGGTAGTCTTTGAGCTTGTCTACTACCCCCCACTTAAGGGCCAGGAACTCCAGCTTGTGAGTGGGGTAGTTCTTCTCAGAGGCGGTCAGGCTCCTGCTCACGTAGGCAACAGGCCGCAGTTGTCCTTCGTGTTCTTGGTAAAGTACTCCTCCCAGACCGTCATGACTAGCATCTACATGTAGTTCATAGGGTTTGGTTGGGTCTGCGTAGGCCAAGACTGGGGCAGTGGTTAGGCTCTTCTTCAACGCCTAGAAGGCCTCTTCACACTTCTGGCTCCACTGATCTCTGACTGACTCTCCCGGCTTCCTGGGCCCTGAGTCGTCCTCTTCCCCCTCGGTCTTGAGTAGTTCATTCAATGGTCTGCCAATTCGGGCGAATCCTTCCACAAACCTCCTGTAATATGAGCAGAACCCCAAGAAGGATCTGAGTTCTGTTACTGTTGTGGGTTGTGACCAGGAGGTAACTGCCTCCAACTTTTCAGGGTCTGTGGCTACCCCTTCTTCAGACACTATGTGCCCCAGATAGTTCACAGAAGACTGGTAGAACCGACACTTCTCAGGCGAAAGCGTGAGTCCCTCCTCACTGAGTCTTCAACACTTTTTCCAGCCTCTCTTCGTGTTCTTCCAGGGTTCTCCCAAAGACAATGACATCGTCCAGGTATACAAGGACTTCAATAAGGTTCATGTCTCCTACAGTCTTCTCCATGAGACGTTGGAAGGTAGCAGGAGCTCCAGACAGTCCCTGAGGCATTCGATCAAACTCGAAGAACCCCACTGGGGTTATGAAGGCCGTCTTCTCCTTGTCTTCTGGATGCATAGGGATCTGATAGTATCCACTCTTGAGATCCATAACGCTGAACCACTTGGCTCCAGACAAACTCTGTAAAGCGTCCTCTATCCTCGGAGTGGTGTACTGGTCGGGTATGGTTCTCCTGTTGAGAGGCCTGTAGTCTATACAGAGCCTCAATGACCCATTCTTCTTCCTGACCACCACTATCGGGGAGGCATAGGGGCTTCTAGACTCCCGGATCACACCAGTCCTCTTGAGTTCTGCGAGTTGTTCCCTTAGATCCTCCAGATCTGCTAGTGGGACCCGCCTGACCCTCTCTCTAAAGGGCTTGTCTTCTTGAAGGCGGATTCGATGGGTGGCACTCCTTGCACACCCCACATCGAACTCATCTTTGGAGAAGATCCTCTCCCATCTGGTCAACTGGGCCTTGGCTCTCTCTTTCCAAGCCCTGGGCAGATTCAGGTTTTCCATGGACAGCTTCTCCCAAACATCTCCTCCTTCACCCGTCCCCTTGACTTCTGACAGGGTAACCGGGGCAGCAGGGCTCACCTGGCCCAGCAGCATCCTGGCTGGGATTTCCATGGGGCCACCTGTAGTGTTCCTAACACTCACCGGAACTCTACAATGGGCCTTCTTCAGGGCCTTCAGTGGAATCACTTCTGGTATCACTTCCAGACCGGAGGACTCTTCCCTTAGGTCGGACTCCAGCATGACAAAGGGTCCAAGCTGCTCCCAAGTAAGCTTCACAGTGGCTCTGAGACAGGTTACTTCGCCGGGCTGCAACACTACCCCTTCTCTTCCAAGTCTCCACACCTTCCTTATCCCCTCTCCAGGGGTCTTCTGCTCTAGGACCAGCCGTTGGTAGGCCGTCTTCAGCATGGGGTGGATCTTGGTGGCCGCTGGCCCCTTCTCTTTCACTAGGGGGGTCAGGAGTCTTCGGACCAGGTCCGTGTTTGTCCCTATTATAAGGGAACTCTTGTTGGCTCCTGGCGGCCGAGGGCACACAATTGCCAGGGTGTCAAACACTTCGGCCTTCCCAGCCACAGACGGGTCAAAGGTCATCTTGATGGGCAGATAGCCATCGTAGGGGAAGTTCTGGGTTCCAATCCCCCATATTTCCAGTTCCTCTATCTTCTGGATAGGCAGATGACTCAAGTGCTTATCGTACAAATCCCGGTATAATAGGGTCACTTGTGCCCCAGTATCCAAGATGGCTCTGGTGTAGACTCCCTCCACTTGAATGGGCACTATAGGAGATGGGCCTACCAGCTTCTCCGGATATGGCCTGGCAGGGGTCGCCTTATTCTGGTCCTTTCCCTTCGGACTCTCTCTCGTCCAACTCCCTTTGGACTTTAGTCTTTCTTGAGCCTGGTATGCATTGATTTCCCTCCTTTCAATGGGTGTACAGACCCGCTGAGGGATATTATTGTTTTTCTTAGGTGTGCATCCCCTCTGGGGAGTGCTGTGCCTCTTCTGAGGGGTCTTGCTCCCTTTCTCTGGGGTGTATCTCTGTTGAGGAATGTTGTGTTTCCTCTGAGGTGTTTTACCTCCTCTTTCCTTCTGCTTCGCATTCAGCTTGGAGCTCACTGAAGATGATGGGCACCCGGTTGACTTCTACATCGGGGTCCTCTGGAGTTTCCCGCCGGCTTGCATTTATCTGTTTTCTTCTTCTTGGGACTGGAACATGTAGCTGCAATATGGCCAATTCCTCCACAGTTAAAGCGGACTATATCTCCCCATTCTTGTAAAGATGTGGGTGCTGAGGCAATTGGGAATAGTTCCTTCCTTGGTACTTCTCTCCTGGGGCCCTCTGGGTCTTTTGCTATCAGAGAGGTCAACATCTCTAACACCTTGGACATTTGTGATTTTAAAGTGTCTACCTCTGAGTCTCTTTCAGGGGTCATTACTGGGTTGACCAACACCTGTACGGGGACAACATTTGTCTTAATCATTTGCTGGTCCTGTTGTAGTGCCTCCTCATCTCTGATGATTTTTATCACATCAGAGTAAGTCAGTGACGTTCCTCCTCCCGAGGTTTTCAGGTGCAGCCAGACTGGATCCGAGCGCAGCGCTCCCTTTAAGACTTGCTTCATTCTTGCCGCATCTGTATCGTGGGGCTTCATTCCCTTCTTCAAGACAATCTTACACAGCAACCTGTTCAGTCTTCTGACATACTCTGAAAGTTTCTCCTTCGGCTGTTGGAAAGTATGTTCAAATTGGTAGACCATCTCTGTCACCTTTTCCAATTGACCAAACTCTTCCTGTAGCATGGCTAGACAGTCTTGAGCCGTGCAGTCTGCATTCCCAAACCAAAAACTTTTCACCGCTTCTGCTGCTGCGCTCTTGAGGCTTTCTATCACTCGTTGTCTCTTTTGCGCTTCAGGCTCCTCCCATGCCTCTACTGCTTGTAATGCCTGCTCCACCCAGGTATCAAAATCTTCTTCCCCTGCAGGGACGGGGAGCTTCCCTGAGAATGTCTTCAGTCTCCGGTAGCTAGTCTCTACATGCACCGTGCTTGTCTTCTGACATTTGGTTAGCAGATCCCCTATTGCCTTTATCAATTCTGGTGATATAGCAGTGGCAGGTGCGGGTGCCACCGGGGGCGTCAACCCGTCTCCTCTTTCTGGTGAGGTACGGGCCGCAGCGGTGATCCCGTTGGTGATGGTTCTTACTTTACAGTTACTGCGTGCGCCAACCTATAGGTTCTGTTATCTGGCGTCTGCACACACTTGCGCTTGCAAGCCTCTGGCATCCCGTCCCCGTACTCCACTAGTGCATACTGATATGAAGTGTCTGGGTCTGACTTTATATCCATCACCCACGGTGTGTGATCTGGGGACACTAACTTCATTAACTCCTCCACCATTTCAGTCGACCATTCCTCCCCAGGGAGGCTGATGACTATCGAGTTGTTTGGTTCTGCCCTAGAGGCTTTGCACCACTCTTCTGTTGCTTGTGGGTCCATGCCGGCACTTCTAGCGTTCACCTGCTGTATCAGGATCCCGGACGAGAACCCCCACGTGTAGCGTTACCTTCAATTAAGAGGGCCGCAGATTTAGTTTGGGCCCTGAACACAGCTCCGCCAACCCCAATGGCGCACACGCGTCACGTGTAACAGTACTTCACTATGCGCCCTATGGCGCAGCAACTAAATAAACTATCTAGATGGCCAGGCCTGACCATATAACTCAGTCTCTAGGGGGGTAAAATTCTTCGCACGCAAGTCTTTAAACGGTGGGGCACATTTCAGGAACACATTTGTAATCCAAGGGGGGGGGTAAAAATGCCAACACAGTACACTCCACTAGAGATCCGTTTGACTCAGTTCTGCTATGGATCTCCAGTGGGGGAAAAGAACTGAAATAGGAAACTGGTGGGCCACAGCAGTCTGTAGGCCTAACAATGGTATACAGTATTTGTGGATTGAGCATGTGCTCGCTCACCCCTCCGGACGCGATCCCAGTCCGGGAACTTCCACCTGCTGTGTCTCCACAGACAGCGTCTGCAGCGGTCTGGTCTCCGGCTCAGCAGCGGTTGAAGAAAACCGAGTCAGATGCCACCCAGGCTCGCAATGGGGTGGAAGGCTCTTTTGGGTAACAGCGCAAGGCCCCAGGCTTCAGGCCTTGCACCACAGCGGATCCGCACAGGAAGATCTCTCCACTGAAGTCTCGTGTCCCAAAGAGACCGAGCTCCGCCTCGCCTCTTCTTTATATAACCCCTCCCATGAGTCTCTGGGGTGAAACATTGCCGAAAGGGGTTCTGGGTAAGGTAGTCCTGGGAGTCTTAAAGGGGACCCCGCTACACTTACCTCCACTGTGCAGTTCATTTTTCACAGAGTGACCCCATTCCTCGACTTCTGGCATCCCCCGGAGGCGCTGGTAGCTCCTCCCCACATCTTATAAACCCCTAGGAGAAGTACTAGAAGTGCTTTCCCAGGGGGTTACCTTGCGGGCGTGCTCCCGAGTCCAGCATTTGTGTCCAAAGACACAGAATGTAGGACTCAGCCCCGCCCCCCGGCGCCCACTTCATTGGATTTGATTGACAACAGCAGGAGCCAATGGCTCCGCTGATATCAATCTATCAAATCAAGAGCTGAGACAATGGGCAGAGTGGAAGAGCCTATCTACGGCGTGAGAATTAAGGGGCTCAGGTGAGTAAAATGGGGGGCTGGTCGGTGACAGAAGTTTTTTCACCTTAATGCATAGGACAACCCCTTTAAAGTCATCATCTCCAGTACAGTTCCTTCGTATCCGAAGATACTGAGAATATGGAATACTGGAGATAAGTGACACCGGATGTGAACTTGAAGCGTGGAGAATAGTATTTCCCACTGTTGGTTTGCAGTAAAGAGATGATCCTAAGGTATTATCTGGATTTAAAAAGATTTTAACATCTAAAAATTTTATTGAAGATTGATTACATTCCATCGTAAATTTGAGGTTGTATTTATTCTTTTGTATAAGTTAGCTGGTTAGCAGGAATAAGGAGGAAAAAGGGAATTTAAATTGCATTAATGTATTGTTGTATCACGGTAGGTCAGAATGGGGTGAGGTTTCTTTCATAGCCATTTTTATCGATAGACATAACCACTAGGCTAGGTATATTTAGTGGGCCAGTAGCATGTACTGTTTAATGGGTCTTTAGTGGTAAAAACATTGTTGTTAGCCAAGTTTAATGGGTTCTTGCAATTTTGGCAAAAAATATTTCTTATATTTAATGATAATTTGGTATTTAGTTGTGTTTAGTAAATTATTTTCATTATTTTGTATATTTTATTACTATCTTTTATTTTAAGTATTTATGTTAATTTTATTTATGTTCTCCTGTTCAAGGAAATCTTCATATTCCTGCTGTGGACTTTTGATCCACTTAAAGCGAAGTTGCACCCACATGTTAAAATGTAAAAATTATCTAGCATATGCGGTATTCAAATCTTTACAAGCAACATTGGTATGTTGGATGCTGTAGTATAGAGAATGATGGGGCAAAATAAAAATAATAGAAATACTGAAATTGTGTTCATTTTTCGGTTTCTTAAATTTGAATAACATTTTTCATACACACAATCGGATTATCTGACCCGAATTGTGTGATGACAGGCTGTTGTCCAAAAATCCGACCATTTGTATGCTCCATCGGACAATTGTTGTTGGATTTTCCGCCAACAAATGTGGGATAGCATGCTTTAAAACTCTCCGCCAACAAATATGTGTTGTCGGATTATCCGATCGTGTGTACACAAGTCCGTCAGACAAAACTCCAAAGTACAAACACGCATGCTCAGAAGCAATGCTCACCATAACACAACATTAGCAGAAGTTGCCCAAAGGGTGGTGCGAAAGAGCTAAAAAAACACGTAGTTTCGTGTTTGTTGGCTGACAATTCTTTGCCATTTGTATGCAATACAAGTTCATGGCCAACTCCCTTCGGACAAAAGTCCTACGCTTTATCCGATGAAAATCCGATTTTGTGAATGAGGCTTAAGTTTATTTATGTTGTTTCACAGACACAACAGATGGTTTATATATTTCTTGTGGTGAGAATACAAACAGATCATCTGCAAAGTATGCACAATTCAAGCAAATTTTGTAATTCTCTGTGTTTTTAAAGAGGTTCAGCCTGCAGTATTTTTATTTTATTACTGGTATAATGGAAGTGCAATCTAAACCCAAAAATATACAGGACCTGAGTTGATGGCACTTAACAACATAATTGCTGGGTGGAAGGAAAATGATAAATGGTTTTCCAAATGCTTTACAAATAAATGGGAAATGTGTGGCGTGCATTTGTATTCAGCCCCCCTGTGTCAATACTTTGTAGAACCACCTTTCGCTGCAACTACAGCTGCAAGTATTTTTGGGGATGTCTCTTATGGCTTTGCATATCTAGAGAGTGCGATTTCTGCCCATTCTTCTTTACAAAATAGCTCAAGCTCTGTCAGATTGGATGGAGAGCATCTGTGAACAGCAATTTTCAAGTCTTGCTACAGATTCTCAACTGGATTTAGGTCTGGACTTTGACTGGGGCATTCTAACACATGCATATGCTTTGATCTAAACCATTCCATTGTAGCTCTGGCTGTATGTTTAGAGTCGTTTTCCTGCTGGAAGGTGAACCTCCACCCCAGTCTCAAGACTTTTGCAGACTCTAATAGGTTTTCCTCTAAGGTTGCCCTGTATTTGGCTCTATTCATCTTACCATCAACTCTGACCCTGCTAAAGAAAAGCATCCCCACAACATGATGCTGCCACCACCATGTTTCACAGTGGGGATGGTGTGTTCAGGGTGATGTGCAGTGTTAGTTTTCCGCCACACATTGCAGTTTGCTTTTAGGCCAAAAAGTAAAATTTTGGTCTTATCTGACCAGAGCACCTTCTTCCACATGTTTGCTGTGTCCTCCACATGGCTTCTCGCGAACTGCAAACAGGACTTCTTATGGCTTTCTTTCAACAATGGCCTTCTTCTTGCCACTATCCCATAAAGGCAAGATTTGTGGAGTGCACGACTAATATTTGTCCTGTGAACAGATTCACCCACCTGAGCTGTGGATCTCTGCAGCTCCCCCAGAGTTACCATGGGCCTCTTGGCTGCTTCTCTGATTAATGCTCTCCTTGTCCGGCCTGTCAGTTTGGGTGGATGGCCATGTGTTGGTAAGTTTTCAGTTGTGCCATACTCTTTCCATTTTTGGATGAAGGATTGACCAGTGCTCAGTGTGATGTTCAAAGCTCTGGATATTTTTTTTATAACCTAACCCTGCTTTAAACTTCTCCACAAATTTATCCCTGACCTGTTTGGTGTGTTCCTTGGCTTTCATGATGTTTGTTCACTAAGGTTCTCTAACAAACCTCTGTGGGCTTCACAGAACAGCTGTTTTTATACTGAAATTAAATTACACACTAGATTTTAGTTAGGGGTATCAGAGCAAAGGGGGCTTAATATAAATGCAAGCCACACTTTTCAGATATTTATTTGTATAAAGTTTGGAAAACCATTTATAATTTTCCTTCCACTTTGTGTTGGTCTATCACATAAAATACAGATAAAATACATTTATGTTTTTGGTTGTAACATGACAAAAACATTTCAATGGGTATAAATACTTTTTCAAGGTACTGTAATAAAGCAGTTTAACAGTCCTAAGATGTAGTGGGCACATTATTTTTTTTCAGGTTTTTCTACCTTATTTTTAGGATATCATAGGGTGTCAATGTTCACTTGCTGCATTGTATCTATAAAGGAGCAGCATTGCCACCCTAGGACAAGACTACAAAAAAGCCATCTTTCCCCAGATAAAAGGGCGGTATTCTAAAGCCCCTAGAGATAACTAAAAATATGTACCCTCTGTATCTGTACATTCCAAAACATCATAACATGAGGAGAAATGTTCTGTAGTGCACAGACAAAGCTGATAACAGTAAGCAGAGGCAGAAAGTTATCAGCTCACAAGACTTCTGCCAGAATCAAGGGGTATGTTTTTTTTTCTTTCACTTAGCAAAGAGATATAGCACAATTCTTTCAATATTTTTAACAGACCAAAAGGGGGAAAATAAAAAAAAGTTAATTGTTAGAGTTTACATACAGTTTAATGTAATTATTTGTGTTTCAGTAACCACCCTAAACTCATTCCATTGTACTGCTCTTCCCCTCAAAAACAGGCATGAAAACAATAGAAGCAGTGCCAGTGTTCTTTAGCGGGAATGTATAGTGTACATATTTTCTTTTCTAAGCATGAAAGACTGAACTGATGAATGGCTTCAACTCTACTCCCACCCCAAAGCATCATGTCCCCATATTGAGGGCATGTGGCCTGGTATGGTTCAGGGGGGGGGGCACTCGTTCGCACCCCCCCCTATTTAATGACCTCCTGGGCTGCCTTTTCTAATAACGGTCTGGTGTGGATTTTGGGGGGGACCCCACGTTGTTTTTTTTGTTACATTTTGACGTGAGGTTCCCCTTAAAAGCCATAGCAGACCCGAAGCACCCCTCCCCCATGTTGAAGGCATGTGGCCTGGTATGGTGAGGGGTGCTCGCTCACCCCCCCCCCCTTCGCTGGCCTTTCAGGCTGCATGCTCGGATAAGGGTCTGGTATGGATTTTGGGAGGGACCCCACGCCTTTTGTTTTACATTTTGGCATGGGGTTAAAATCCCAAAGGGTCTCGTATGGATTGGGGGGACCCCTACATCAATTTTTTTCACTTCTTTCAATTGACGGCAATGTTATTTTTTTCCATTCAGCTGTCAGCGGGGAAGCCCATTGAAAGCTGATGACTCATCGGTTGTCAAGGACGCGGCAGCCAGCTGCCCTGCCCCGCTCATTAACAACCAGTTTTTACTGTGCCCTGATTGGGCAAAGCATTTCCCAATCAGGGCTTAGAATGCACTTTGCATTGCACAGTGCATTGTGGGGCTCTCGGGGGGAAAACATCCTACCGAGCACCCCTCGCAAATTTGGGTGTTCGCTGAACAGGCAAACAGGTGATGTTTGTGCCAAACTTTTGCTCAGCCTGAACTGTTCACCCAACAGTACTCACTAAGGGTTAACTACTTCTAAAGCGATGCAAACACTACAACTTTTCTCATTAGAAGACTTCAAGTTCATCAGTTGATTAGAATGAACACAGAAACTCCCATTCAAGATTCAGCTTTCCAAGGATATAGTTGAACATCTAGTTTAACGGAAACAGGTAGGGCTTTGCTACATAATTTGTTAAAATCCCATGCAAAAAAAAACAAAAATAAAAAGGGGTCCCCCTAAAAATCCATACCATACCCTTACCCTTGATAGAGGAGATTATCTAGAGGGTGGTAATGGGGGGGACTGGTGATGATTTTTAAGGGGTACTCCATGCAAAAAACACATAATAGGGTCCCTCTTAAAACACATATTAGCTCCTTATCCAGGCATGCAGCCTGTCTGGCCAGGAAAGGAAGGGACACCCCTCCTATACCAGGTCACATTCCCTTAATATTAAAAGGGGAACCTTGCCAGGGAGCCCCCTGGCAATACACTTTGTCCCCATGTAGATGAAAACAAGGGCCTTCCGAACCACATCCCTGGATTGGTGGAATTGGCCATTTAGTTCTCTCATTCGGTGAACCTTGAAAAGCTAGAGTTTAGGTTAAACTTTTCATTGACCTGAACCTAAAGCTCATCTTTGGTCGTGTAGTCACACGGCCCATTTGTGGGGGATAGTGGGAGAATTAGGGAATACTACTTCAGCGTGCCACTGAGGAAATGTCAGTGTATGTCATGTACAGCAAACTATCATAGATAGTACTAGATATGGGATAAAAGAGGAAGAAGTAAGTAACTTAACTTAGTCTCTGAAAGGTCACTTCCATGCTGTTCTTCTGTTATTACCATTACTGTTGTGTTTATTAAATCCTTAATTTTTGTCTGTATAAATTGAAGAGATGAATGCATTTAATACATGTGCCTTGTCCCTTTGATCCACTGTTCCTGTTCATCTTTCATAGGACCTACATATTCTGTCCTTGCCTTTTACTATTGATATGTTTGAATAGGGTTTTTTTTTATGTTCTTTTTACTTTCTGTATCAATATGTTTTTATAATCCATTTAGCTGCCCTGATTGCACATTTGCATTTTTTGTTCCTTTCCCTGTAGTTTTGAAATGCCTATGATGACCCTTCCGCTTTACATTTTTCAAAGGCCAGTTTTTTCTTATGTATATGTTTTTTAACCTAGAAAGATCCACCCTCAATGGAATGCACCGGTAAATGCCTTTTTTTAATATGTCCTTAAAACACTCCTCGCAGAGGTAATGACTACAAGTAATTACACCTTGCAGGTGAGATTAGAAAGAGCAATGTCTCTAATTGGTAAAAAATGTGTTTTCTGATAACCAGATTAGGTCTTAATAAAGGCAAAAGGCCTCTGAAAAAAAAAGATAGAAAGGGCAGAAATCTGATCTTTGATAGTGATTAGAACCAAGAACTGGTCTAGACCTAGCCATTTTCCTACCCACCATCATGTTTTTTGTTTTAATTATTTGAAGATGTAAATGTTTCGATCAATTTAATTGTTTACATTTTATTTTAATTGTTAAATTTATTTAAATTTTTTCATTGATCTGAGTAAGCCAACATGGGCAGGGGCAGCAGTGTAAACTGGGTACCACCTTGGGCAAGAAGAAAGTTCTAGGCCTCAACACCACTTTGTCTCTATTCATGAATAAAAAATATGGTTTCTTTGTATGATAAGGCTGCTAAATCAGACAGTGGCAAAGCAGAGGTTAAAGCAGCGAGAGGAATGTTTCTAAAAGTCTATAATTCCAACACAAAAAGATTTTAAAGGTACCAGAAATTACTACTTCACAACCCTTTAAAGTTCAATAAGACATCATTTTTATTACATACAGTATACAAAAGTATAACTACTCTTGCTTCCAAACCTGGAAAACAGAGACTGATATGAAGGGATCTATTTATTTGGTAAAGTACTGTTTTATATATCAGTGCTGTATAAAATGTATTGAAAATACTGAAAGTAAGCCCTAAATCATAAAATATTCCAGCCTATGACTTTTCAAAAGACAAACAAGTCAAGCGCAACACCAATTTTTTACAGGCCAAAACCATGGAGGCAAAAAGCAGTTTCTATCATACTGTATGTAGTCCTTTATCTAAAAAAAAATGAATAAAATAAAAATGATTGTACTGCTTTCATAGAGGAAGAGAGTAGAACCACCCAAAAATAATGTTGGCACAAAAATAACTACATTATTTCAACAGTCTGTACTGTACTTAACTGTGCAGCATTTTCCTATAAAGCTAATTGCTTTAAAAAAAAGTGCACATGCTTCCTGATTTCAAAAGCTAAACTCATATTTTCAGTTTGTTGAGTTCCTTTCGAGTTTCATCTTCTGCCTGTGACACTGTTGTGCTTAATTTTAAGTAATCCAGCATTAATGAACATTAAATGAGCTATGTTTCAATTTCCTGAAATGTGTGCATCTGTGTGAGCTGCTCATTAGCCTTATATCAGAGATAAGGAACATACTAATTAGAGTATATATGTTGCCAAGATAGGTTCATGCCTACTCAAACCTGACTGATTATATTCTAGCTTGTGAAACAAGTTCATTTAACAGTGAATCTCTTAAATTTCACATCTGTGAACGCATTTCCTTGGGAGTGGTGATGCTCATTGACATAAAAATGCTGTGTTGATCTAGTAAAACGAGTAGCACACAAATACACAACATAATTAGTTAGTTTACATGCACTGTAATAATTTTTAGGGATCATTTAATAAAGGGGGAAACCTAGGCAGTAACACACATTCTTTATTTCCTTGGATATAAACATAGAAGGCTTAAAATGGCATTAAATTATGTCCTTATTCTCCAAAAATAATCTATACATATCCACTACTTAATGGCCCTGTAATAAATTTTTTATGGATTAATTTCATATTGTGTTTTTTTTCCTTCTTGTAACATCCTCCTGAAGCTCTTCTTTTTCCCTACTTCCATTTATTTGAAATAAGCTGTGCATGTCATGTTGGTTTTGTTCATGTGCACTGTTCTATGCACACTAGAAATACCATAGTCCATAGTCCATTATGAAGTGAGCAATAAAGGATGGTTGCATTCTTACCTACAGTGAGATCATGGAAAACAAACATAGCCACCCTCCAACAGAAAGTAAAAAAATTGAAATGGGAGATTTAGAGGAGGGTGAGAGCAATAGAAAATACTTTTCTGAGTTAAAAATACATACTTTGATAGAATATATTTAAAAAAAAATCAGTTTATTGTCACTTTTCAGGGTTTATCTGTTTTTAGAGGCTTTAAAGAGGAAGTAAACCCTGAAGGGTCTAGTATGGATATTTGGGGGGAACCCCACGTCATTTTTTTTTAAAAATTTGATGCAGGGTTCCCCTTAATATCCATACTAGACCTGAAGGGCCTGGTAATAGAATTTGGGGGGATCCCCATGCATTTTTTTTTTTTTATCAATGACTTTTCTCTGTGTTGCCGGGAGCCGACAATTCATTAATAGCCGTGAGTGGTTTTAATTTTTTTTTTTCTTCAGAAATGACATTTTGTGCAGGGACAGTTCTAAGCAAGGGAAACAAGCGCTGCTTTACAGGCATACTATACACACCCCCCAGGTACAAAATTTAAAGGAATATTTCGCTTTTTATTTTTCATTTTATGCATTGTTAAAATCACTGCTCCCGAAAAAATGGGTGTGTTTGGGGACCCTGGGGCAGGACCCGGGTCCCCAAAAACTTTTTAGGACAATAACTTGCATATTAGACTTGATAATTAGCACTTTTGATTTTGAACGTTCCAGTCCATTGTATTTAATAGGGTTCTAAAGTTCACCCGAACTTTAGGTCTGTTTGCAGGTTCTGGTGCGAACCGAACAGGGGGGTGTTCGGCTCATCCCTACAACGGAGCACCAGGAGGGCCAGAGGCATGAAACGCTGCCATGAAACGCTGCCATGAACTCAGTCATTAAGGGTTGTTTAATCCATAAATTTGCTTAGATAAAAATAATCTACAGATCTACACCAGATTAGCATAGGGGAGAGTCATGTAATTAGCATATCACAATAAATGTGCATATTTTAACAATTCTTATTTCTTTTTTATTTTATTATTCTTTATTTTACTGAATTTTATATTATACAAAAGTCATGAAATCAAACAACATTTCCCACACCAGTGGGAGTATATATATTGACATATTTCAGTGGCCTTTTCCCTCCCACCTCCCCCCCTTCCTCCCCCCTAACCTATATCCCCCTTCCCACCCCTTACCCCTTCTTTTACCTTCTCCCTATGTACTCTTGATTTTGCTGTATTTCTTTGTTAATTTAAACTTTTTCCATTCTTTTCCATTCTTCCCATCTCTTAGAAAATCCTTCTCTAGTGTCTTCATAACTATGTCTTAGGTATTCCATATTTCGAATCTCTTCTATCTTATCAAACCACTCCCCTAACTTTGGGCTATCTACTTCTTTCCAGTACTTCGGTATCAAGCTTTTTGCAGCATTCATCATGTGTATTATCATTGAGTTTCTATATTCTTTTATCGGAATGTCCACTCCGTGAAATAAACATGCCCATGGCTCTTCCGGTAGTTCAATATTGGTAATCTCCTTGATGTAACTTAATATTTCCTTCCAGTAGGTTCTAATTTTGGGACATCCCCACCAAATATGGGCCATGGTTCCCGTTTGTTTACACCCCCGCCAGCACTCTGTTGTCTGTCCTATTTGATACTTCCCTAGGATATCTGGGATATCATGGTCAGATGTTAATTACCCCCAAAAAATTTAAAAGGAAGTCACACAAATTTCCACTTTTAAATCAGAATCCAGCATTGCCGCTTTTCATTAGACAAACATCCAAAGAGGTTGAGAACCTTAGAAGAGACAGTTCCCGTCCAAATGTGAGCCTTGAACTCAAACACGCACTCAAAAGTCTCAAGAATAATATCAATATCACCATAAAAGGATCAGATAAAGGTGGTAATATTGTCCTTATGGACAATAGAGATTATGAGGAGATGTGTCAAAAAATACTGAGAGATGAAAGATGTTATCGCAAAATCTCCTCATCCACTGTTGATAGAATGAACACTGACATTTACCAACTAGTTGACGAGGCATTTAGAGATGGGGCAATAAATCAGGACATGTGGGACTTCATTCGCACTAGACACCCACGTACTCCCACAATGTATGCACTTCATAAAGTGCATAAAAATTTGTGCAAACCACCAGGAAGATCCATAATCTCGGGCAACGGATCCATTTCTGAGGGGGCCAGTCAAGTAATTGACCAACACCTCAGACCACACGTCATGGACCTTCCCTACTACACAAAAGATACCATCCATCTTTTACAGATATTGGAGGATCTTGTTGTGCCCCGAAAAGCCCTCTTGGTCACGGTAGATGTAGAGTCTCTTTATAACAGCATACCTCATGACCTAGGCATTCTAGTCATCCAAAAAATACTACGACAACGTCCAACTACAGACTGGAAATTTAACCAGTTTATTTTACAGATGCTTGATTTCATCCTGAGACATAACATCTTTCTGTTCCAGGGCTCCCATTTCCTCCAGGTACAGGGGGTGGCTATGGGGATGTGCTGTGCACCCTCATACGCCAACCTGTACCTGGGGGAATGGGAGAAGGACTTCCTATTAGGAGAAGATGCGTCTATGTATGCTAGCCACATTCTTATGTGGCAACGCTACATAGACGACATCTTTATTGTGTGGGATGGGCCTGAGGAGGATCTAAAAAAGGTTCTGGAACTCATGAACGCCAATGATCAAAATCTATTTTTCACAATGTCCTTTGATTCAATCATGGTCAGTTTCCTGGACATTAAAATATCCAAGGATCCACAGGGGAAAATTTCTAGTAGACTTTACAGGAAGGAGACCGCTGGCAACACCATGCTGCACGCCACGAGTTTCCATCCTGTGGCACTTAAAAAGTCCATACCCTATAGCCAGTTCCTTTGCATCAGAAGGAACTGCACATCAGATACTGACTTCCAAATCGAATCAAATGAACTAAGCAACTGCCTACTAGCCAAAGGCTATAGTAGGACGACTTTGAAAAAGGCTTTCAACAGAGTAAAAGAAACCGAAAGGCGTGATCTGGTCTTTAAAACATCTAATACCAAGAAAAATAAGACCAAAGACGATAATGTTTCTAGGATAATTTTTAATTATTCTAATGAACATAAAAAGATTAGACAGATCCTCACAAAATATTGGCCCATCCTCACAGAGGATCCAATTCTCAAGAGTTTGGTACCATCTAAACCCCAAATCACCTTCAAAAAGGCGGGGTCAATAGGGGGAATGCTGGGCCAAAGCGAGTACAAAGGGGAGGCGAGAAAGGATCCATGTAACATCTTGGGGACTTACCCATGTGGGGGTTGTTCACAATGTCCTGTCATTGGGGGGGGTCCCACACTGGTCTTGCCGAATGGGGAGACCTTTTCTCTCAAGCATTTTGCTAACTGCAAGACACAGGGGGTAGTCTACCTCATGGCTTGCCAGTGTGGGGCCTTCTATATAGGGAAGACACGACAGGAATTAGGTAAAAGGGTGGGCAAACATATGCACAGCATGAGGATAGGTAACCTCTATTTACCCCTTGGTAGGCATGTAGCCAAAAAACATAGGTATAGAATGCCTAGGGTATTGTTCTCAGTGGTGGAGAGGATCCACATTCCCCGCAGAGGTGGAGATAGGAATAAGGTCCTACTCCAGCGAGAAATGTGCTGGATTAGGTACCTTAAGGCAACCACACCCCCTGGGCTCAATGAGGTGGAACGTTTTCGTCCCGTTCTGGAGGGCTTCAGCTCAGGGAAGACCGATTAGGGTTTACCTGGTGGTTCTTATTGGCATGCCATGCCGACGGGCTTCCTCTATTTACATCTTGTTTGAAGCTGACCTTTCCACCCCTGGCCCTCAGCCCCCATCTGCGTGCGGGAAATTAGGGGTGGGATAAGTTTGTAGACACAGGAAAATGCACAGTATGGGGGGATTTTTTCCTCTTTTGTATTTTGTGATTTAATTTCACTTTTTATGTTGTCATCTGTATTGTTTGACGGTTCATAATTTGTATCGTTATTATGATATTTTGACTAATATGTATGAACTACATGCGCCCCATATTATTCTGAGACATCCTTTCATGTTTTGGGGGAATCATTTCCCATCTCTACTTCTTCTCTCGGAATATGCTCTCCCACCATTTTCCATGTTCATATCCGGTGTCGGGGGGGCCATCCACGCAGTTGGAATTGGCCCGGTTTCCCTGCAGGCACCGGTGGTTTTCTGTCCCTGGTTCTTAACATCTCCGGTTTCCATTGGGGATGTTCGAATCATTATCTTGGGTTTCTTATTTCATTCATGCCCATCTACTTTGATGGTTTTCTATGCTGCTATTGGCCCCTGTTGTATCTAACATTTTCCCTGTACTGTTTTCCAGCAGGTTTTCCATTTCTTGCCCTTTTCCAAGATGGCCGACTGTGCATGTCCTGTGATGCTGATCGGGATCTTGGTTATGGCTCTCAGTGGATGCAGCGCTACCTCTCCTGGTATATGTTACTACATGATCAGGTGAGGAGCCCTGCTGACCACGAGACAGACGGGACGGCTGTTATCAGCAAGTTACAAGGGGCCCTGTCCTGATGTGCCGCGTCCCTTGCCGATCACGGACACGCCCTTGGTATGTCTGTGTCAGGTGATGTACATCTGACGCGTCACACCCTTGGATGTGCCGCGTCCGTCATCGATCACAGCACACCGCTCACTGGTGCGGTGGTGCTGGGTGACTGACGTTTGACGCGACACGCCCCCTGGACGACGCGGCGTCACCATGGAAACATGACTCAGGCGTCACCAGCCGGTGAGTCATGTGACCACATGGGAACCAATCAAACTAGGCAGAGAGATATAAAAGGACGCCAGAGGAGTCACCAGGCATCATTCCATTTCCTCTGCCGGAAGGCATAGGATCTCATATATGGAGCTCCCATACAACAAACGGATATAAGGAATTGTTGGATTCCTTTTTACTTTCTGGATCCTCAGTGTATGCTGGTGAGTTAAGGGGATTTTTCTCTTAGGAGAATGGGGAAGCATATATAATTCCTTTATGTTTTCCCATTTCTCAATATAATTTTTATTTATTTTTTTAATTCTAATTGTTATTTTTCTTTTTCTCTTGTTTTCCTTTTCTTCCCCCCCCTTTTCTTTCTTTCTTTGTGGAAGGCGCCATCCAGTTGGATTACATTTTTTGTCATATCCTGACTCCTTATGTGAGTATGGAGTGGTGGTCAAGAGCACTGGGAGGGGACAGCGGAGAGGGGTACGCCTCAACTACATGATCGAAGTATGAAGCGCATGTATTTTAATGAATATGATTTAGTAAGTCTGGGTTTTTTCTTTCTTCCTCCTCTTTTTGGGTATGCACCTCTTGGAGGTGAGAAGAAAATGCTGTGATTAATGAAATTTTATGATCTGTTTTAGATAAGAATGCAATATCCCTGATGAAGGACGTTTATGCTACTGTTTGAAACGCGTTGGATGAAGCCTTTTTTGAGTCATCTCCGGAAGGCCTGGACTGACCACCCTAGGCGATTGTATTCTATTCTTTCATGTTACAGATTTTATGGAATTGATCACAACCATGTGTATTTAATATAATTATGTAATTTTTCTAATAAATATAATTTTTTGTACAAAACATTTTTTCATGTTGCCTTAAAAATCCCTAACAATTAGAGGTTTTTTCGCCTATATTTACTTGGGATGATGGCAACTACATGTGGGGACGCATGAGTTGTCCTATTTTCAGACTTTTTGTAATTAGAGGGTTAGATATGTAAAATAACACATCATCTGCGAATGCAGCTTATTTGTGTTCCTCTTCTCCGATTCTATGGCCTCCTATGTCCGCGTCTCCCAGCACCGTCGCCAGAAGTGGTTCTAGCGTGAGCACGAAAAGTAGCGGAGACAGGGGGCAACCCTGTCTCGTGCCGTTTTTCATACCAAAGGGGGGTGATAATGTTCCGTTGACTTTTATCATGGCTGTGGGTCCTTTATAAAATGTTTGTATCCACTGCATCATCCTGGGACCTATTCCCATACTTTCCAATGTATTCATGATGAATCCCCAGTCTACCCTTTCAAACGCCTTTTCGGCATTTATCGACAGGAGTAAACCAGGGACCCTACCTTCTCTTATTTTTTGGAGGAGTAGGAGTGTTCTTACTCCATTGTCCCTCCCCTCTCTGCTTGGAACTAACCCGACCTGGTCTGTGTGAACCAATTCCGTCATTAACTCTTTTATTCTTATTGCTAGTATTTTTGCGAATTGTTTTGTGTCCGTGTTTAGCAGTGATATTGGTCTATAATTGGAAAATTTGGTGCTATCTTTACCTTCTTTTGCTATGATTGTAATTGATGCTCTTAAAGCTTTCTTACTCATCTCATATCTAGTACCCAGTCCGTTCATATATTTACATAATTTCGGGGTCAGGATGTCTTTAAACCTTTTCAAGTATAGTGTCGTATACCCATCTGGCCCTGGACATTTTCCCGGTGCTAATCAGGGTTGCCAACTTTCAGTAAATTTACAAACAGTTTGTAAAATTTGTACTTGTTGCATCTGTGCATGAATGTCAGTTAAGGACATGCAGCCTACATGTCTGCGATAGACATTCAAGGACAGATGCAAAAAGTATGGATTTTACAAACCGTTCGTAAATGTAATGAAAGTTGGCAACCCTGGTGCTGATTCTTTTAATGCTCGGTTGATTTCCTCTTCTGTTATGGGCCTTTCAATTGATATTGCTCTTTCTTCTGCTATCCGAGGGATCCTAGCTTTTTTTAAATAATCTTTTATTTTTTATTTTTGCCCCACTTCCCCTGGACCTTTTTTGGCTGACTGAGTACAATTGTTCATAGAACTCTCGGAAAACCATCGCTATATCCTTTGTATTGTGGATCATTTCCCCCTTTTTATTTTTGTATTTTTTCTATAAAATTCAATGATTTTTTTTCCTTAACATCTTTGCTAAGCACCTACTGTTCTTATTTCCCCATTGATATTTTTCCTTAGCAATTTTATTATAGGTTTTCCTTATTTCCTGTTCTAGTAGTTCCTTCAGTTCGTCCCTTTTTATTACTAGCTCTCGTCGCAATCCCTGTTCTTGTTCATCCCCTTTCTTTTGTTTTTGTTCTAACAAATATATTTCTTCTATTACTTTTTCCCTCTTTTTTATTCTTTCTCTCTTTTTCCTGGCTCCCAGTGAGATCAGGATCCCCCTTATGTAGGCTTTGTGGGCCTCCCACGGGGTATCATCCGCAATCTCACTGGTTCCATTTAGACTAAAGTATTGTTCTAGTTCTTTTTTTATTACCTCCTCCTCTTGTTTATCTAGGAGTTCCTCGTTCAGCCCCTAGGAGTATGCTTGTGTCTGGGTTCCGGGTATTTTTATTTCCATAGTCATTGGTGCATGGTCCGATAATGTGGTTATTTCAATATTAGTGGCGATGACAAAATCTAGCATCCTATGTTCAATCAACCAATAGTCTATTCTTGTGTACGTCCCGTGTACAGGGGAGTAGAAAGTGAAGTCTTGTATCCTCGGGTGTTGTATTCTCCATATATCCACCTACTGGTGGCTGTAAAGTTTTTGTTTTATTGCCTTCAACTGAGCTTTCCTTGTACCTTGCACACGTGACGTACTATCTTGTTTTGGGTCCATACAAAAATTCAAGTCCCCGCAATGAACACTTCTCCTCTTTTAAATTCCGACAATTTTTCCAGGGCTCCCCCCAAATATACCGTTGGGTCTCTATTAGGACAATATATATTCACTAATGTACATTCCATTCCCATCAGCCTCCCCCTTAGAAAAATATATCTTCCCTCTGGGTTGGTTAGTCTGTCCTCCAGGATGAACCAGATCCCTCTGCCCATTCCAATTGCGACCCCCTTTGCCTTATTTGTCATTGAGTCTCCGTAATACCAAGTTGGAAGCCGATGGGAATACAACCTCACATTTGTCTCATAGGACAGGTCAGTCCCTTGTAATAAGACTACTCCTGCCCCATGATGCTCAATCTCTTTTAGAATTGTATGCCTTTTTGTAGGTGTATTCAACCTTCTGACATTGTAGGTCAGAAATTTAACAGTAGCATGGTATATCAATTTTGCATCCTATTTTCACTGAGATGGGTTGTTCACATACTATATTCATATAAATGAAATATGTTTCTAATTGTGTATGTTTTTTTGTGAGATTAACATTTAATCGATTCCCCCTCCCACTTACCTCTCCACCCCCTCCCCCCCAACCTTACTCTGGCTCCTGGCTCGCATCTGGAGACCCACTCCATTTACCCTCTGTGAGCTACTCCTCCTGGGGTGGACCTCCAACCGTGGCGCCCGTTTCCCATTTCCCCACCCCCCCTCTCAGTTGGGGGGGGGCGGGGGCAGGGGAGCCGGCCCACTCCCTCCTGACGTGGCACCGTACTGACTCAGATTCCATTCCCCCACTCCCATCCCCTCCCCCCTATCTCCCCCTCCCTGGGTTGCCCCAGGGTTGGCTCGGATTATCTCCCCCTTATTTTATTTTTGGTACTTCTTATACTATCCTGCATATCCTACAACTTCTGTTACTTCTACTAAATGTCAGTTTCCCTTTATCTCTTAGTCCATCTTGGTATGTCCATTTTAGAGATTGCCGATTTCCTTGCAAAAGTCTTCTAAGTCCTCTGGATTTTTTAATCTAATGGATCCTCCTTCTTTCTGGACAACTAAGAAGGCCGGAAACCCCCAACTATATTTAATGTTTGCCGTTCTCATTTGCACCAATAAAGGCCTAAGGAGTCTTCTTCTTTCCAGTGTCTCTGCTGACAGATCTGTGAAGATTTTGGAGATCTGCTCCTTTATATTTTAATGGTGGTCGATCTCTCAGTTTCTTCCATATTTCCTCCTTATCTTCATATATCTGAAATCGTACTATAATATCACGTGGAATTTCTGCATTTAAATATGGGGGCTTCCTAATCTTATGTTTTCGGTCAATTTTAAGTTCTTGTTCTTCCCCTCTGTCCAGGAGGGGGTTGAATATTTCCTTCATTATCTTCTTCAGTTCCTCTCCTCTTCCTTCGGGTAGCAACCTTATCCTTAGGTTCTGGCGTCTGCTTTGATCTTCCTGGTTTTCTAATCTATATAATGTTTCTCTCTGGTTAATTTGTAGCATTTTAACTTGTATTTTTAACTCTTGAGTTTTCTAATCTCTTTTCCAATCTTTTGAACATTTCAGTTATTTCTGATTTAGTTGGCATTTCAGATTGTATGCTTTGCTCTCCCTTTGCTGTTTGGCTATCCATCTTAGTGTCTGCCTTTGTTTTTTCTTGTATGTCTCCCTTCTTTTTCGTCGTCTCCTTTTTCTTTTCCTTAGTCATCTGTTGTTTTTCCGGGGTAGACTTTTTAGGACTGCCCTCTTTGGTTAAGTATTTTTGGATCGTGCTGGTGTTCAGGCTTTCTCTTGGTGTTTTAGTTTCAGTTCCTTTTGTAGCTTTTGTAGATCTCCCTGTCATTCTAGCATGCACATACAGAGGGGAAGCCAACCGAAAAGAGAAAAAGATGGAGTACAGAGCAGAAAATCCCCCGCTGCCAAAACGAAAAGTAAAAACAGGAGGATAGATACAATATGTAAATACCAGATCTTCACGGTCCACCGTATTTACCCGAGTCAGGTTTTCCCCACTCACACTCTCTGTATCACTCTGATTCAGGAAAATAGGGTACTGAGATCAGGCTATATACATATAAGTTGAATTCCCAGACAGTATCACACTATGTGCCTTTTCTTTCCTTCTAAATTCTGCAATCTACTCGGCATCGCTACCTGATTCTAATCGGGCACTGCATACAAGCCCCATTGTCATCTGGATATGAGAGATATTTTTTTCTATCCTTTGGACTGGATTGAAGTTTGATGTCCCCCATTTGAATCGCAGTTGGAGATTTGCTGTCCACAGCGGCTTACCTATGCTTGGTTGACCCTCTGAACGTAGGTTTTTGGGGTCCACTCTTTCTGGTAAGCCTTTCTTACAACCGATTGGTGGTGGTCACTTTGAGTGCACTCTCTTCACGTCAAGTTTACTTATGAGCACCATAATTTGATTGTCACTCACCTTTCATCAATATATGTTCTATTTGTTTTTATTATGAACTCAGTATTTTTGGTGTCCATTGTGGCATTTAATTTGCATCACTGAGGACTCTTTGGACTCTTTGAACACTTTATTTTATTCAGTTTGTTTGGCTAAGATGTCACATTACTGAGGACTTTTTGAATATTTCATTTATTCAGTTCGTTTAGCAGAGATGTTATATTGTTTATCTAATTATATATCACTGTTATACACTGCTCCTTAATTGTGGGCAGTTCTTACTCATTTTTAGCGCTACACTTTTTTGTTTCGTTTGTTTTCCACCATTTTTCAATTGGTTGTGTGAGCGGCTATTTATCAGGCAGCGCGGAATTCCTTTTGTATTTATTATATACATATAAGTTGAATTCCCAGACAGGGCTGGTAGGAAGCAATGAAGACCTCCAGAGGGCCTTTTCATTTGGGGAGGTTTCCACCTCCAATTCCCTGTGTCCAGGCAGGGTTCAAACTTTTTTTTTTTAGGTATTAAAGTGCTATCATATGCTTCCTCTCATCTGTCCTGCTTAATGAGTTCAAATATAAAGAGTGGTCATGCACGACAGCCATACGTTTATCACCGTTCTTTGGTCTACTCTTTTATAGACATTTTATAGACATTCCTAATGGGGGAGCCACCTCCAAGTGGATAAACAAAGTTCACATACCAGTTTCTTGCTGTCCACCCTAGTTAATAGGTACATGTGCAGTCTTTTTGCATTTAATTCCACTGTCCCACTGTCCAATCAATTTTCCATATGTAAATTGCTTCTGTATGAAAATCTCAGTAGGGCCACTGCTTTAATTTAGTGCATCTGCCATTTATCCATTTGCTCACCTCTTTAGCTCCTTCCCATTAAAGGGTCGCTCTGATGCAGATGAGAGGGTACACAGGTAGGATCACGCATCCACCAGGTATTGCAAACATAAATGGATAGTTTAAATTACTCCACTTAGAGTCCCCATCTAGTATCAAGATATGTACCTATTCAAATAGTCCCGTATCCTGCTGGGGTTAATGTTAGCAAATACTAATGCATAGGCAGCATGTTAGCTAGTTCAGTCCTTTCCATTGCAATTGCATTTGTATTATTGCTTTTTGCTCACCTCGCCCCCTATGCTTCTCCTTCTGAGCCCCGGGATCCAGGGGGGGGGGGTCTAAGGAATCCTCCAGGTGCCGTGCCATGAGCTCCGTGTTCAGGACCTCCGTCCCTCCGCCGGCATATCTCCCGGGGTCAGTGGCAGCCGCTTCCCGGACTATCATGGAAAGATGGTATTTCCTTTGGGGAGAGCACGGCCTCTCCCGCCGCCACTCTCCAATCCCTCCACGCCGGAGCCTCTGTCGGCCGCTCGTCCAGCGCCACGGTCAGGATCCTCCCCCAGCCCTAGCTGCGCTCTGTGCTACGTTTGCGCATCACCGAGAATGTACACTTCTGATAGTACTGGTGGTGAGCAGTCCCACCTGCCTCAACAATTCTTATTTCTAATGTATTATTATGGTGTGATAGTAGGCTTGCTTTATCGGGAGAATATGGAACAAGTGTTCTTTTGCCCCTTTGTTAAAATAACCTCATTTAAGCCGTGTACACACGATCGGTTTCACAGATGAAAACAGTCCGATGGACTGTTTTTATCGGACGAACCGATCGTGTATGGGCCCCATCGGTCTTTTTTCCATCGGTGTGAAAAAATAGAACATGTTTTAAATTTTTCTGATGGGAAAAAAAACGATAGCAAAATCCGATCGTCTGTGTGGAACTCCATCGGATAAAAAACCCACGCATGCTCAGACTGAATTATGAGACGGGAGCGCTCGTTCTGGTAAAACTAGCGTTCCTAATGGAGAAAGCACATTTGTCATTCTGCTAATTCTTGCCTCGTTTAATGCAGCGCATTATTTTCTTCTTTCTAATGGTCTTTAAAAACTTTTTTTTGCTGCAGATATTTATACAGAGTTCTGACAAACTTATTTCTTTATTGTTTCTTGTGATCTTATGAATAATTTTATCTTTTTTTAAAGCCAGATCTCCCTGAGCTTGACGTCAATGTTAAGGAGAGAGATTGGTCTATAGCTGGCACAATGCAGTGAATCTTTGTTTGGTTTCGGTATAACCGTTATGTGTGCAGAGAGAAATATAGGTGGAAGGTCCCTAGGGGAGGACATGGAGTTCAAAGCTTTTTGCAAGGGGTCAAGGAGAAGTTCAGTAAAAGTCTTATAGTATATGGATGTAAATCCGTCTGGACCTGGGCTTTTCCCTGCTTTAAGGTCTTTATTGACCTGTTGGAGTTCTGATTTTTCAATGGGTGTATCTAATTGTCGGGCAGTCTCCTCTGGTAGGGTAGGTAATTTGGAGTCTCTCAAGTAATCCTGAATTACTTGGTGTCTGTCTTTTAGCGTGTTAGGGGGGTTACCTGGCGCGGGTAGGTTGTAGAGATTAGAGTAGTACTCATGAAAGTGTTTCGGCTATTTTGTCCGTAGTTATGTCAACTGCCCCATTTTTGTTTCTAATGCCTGAGATATTCTGAGTAGTTTTAGCGTCTTTCAAAGAATTAGCTAGGAATTTGCCAGATTTGTCTCTGTGTTCATAATATATATTTTTCCTAAAATACAGAAATCGTTTGCTTTTGGATTCTAAAAGTTGCTGAAGAGCTTTCCTGGCATCTAGAAGAGAGCAAGCTGAACGTTCACACAGGGATTGCTTGTGTTTCGTTTCAAGACTATGAATTTTGTCTGTGAGTTGTCTTATGGTCTTTTCCCTTTCTCTTTTACAGTGCGTGCCTATCTTGATTAACTCCCCTCTCACGGTGCATTTGTGGGCCTCCCAGATCATCATGGGATCTACATCTGATGTAGAGTTATGTGCAAAGAAATCTTTAATGGTCATGGAGATTCCTGGGATCAGTTGCGGGTCTGTCAAAAGCGAAGGGTTCAGTCTCAAGGTATTTGGTTTGGGAGGGGGTCTGGGCAAATTTAAGGAGAGGGAGATAAGGGCGTGGTCTGAAATGGATTGAATCCCTATATTGGCTTCAGTGATCAGATGTAAATCTCTTTGGGACGTGAAGATGTAGTCTATTCTCGAGTACCTGTTATGAGGAATCGAGTGAAAAGTGTAATCTTTGTCTTCTTGGTGTAAGAGACGCCATAAGTCTATTAATTGCATGGAACCTAAGAGAGTTTAAATTTTTTTAAGAATCTTGTAAGTGATGTAGGATTTACATGAGGAGGTGTCAACCAGACGGTTTAGAGGGATGTTAAAGTCTCCTCCTAGGATTATACAACCCGTACTAAATCCTTTTAGCTGAGATAGCATACTTTGGCAGAATGTGAGGTGGGAAGTGTTGGGAAAATGCACATTAGCTAAAGTAAGGGGTATGCCGCAACATTTCCCTTTCAGGAAAACGAATCTTCCGTCAGGGTCTATAAGTTTATCCGTAATTTCGAAGGAAGCATTTTTGCCTATCAAAATGGATACACCTTTGGATTTTGCTGTGTTGTTTGTGGCATGATATGCCTCAGTAAAATAGGAGTCAGTGAGCCTGGGTACATGAGAGGTTTTAAAGTGAGTTTCCTGTAGGAAGACAAATCAAGGCTTACCTCTTTTGAGTTCTCTTAAGAGATTTGTGCGCTTCTCGGGGATATTCAGCCCCTTTGCATTGTGAGAGATCACTGTTGGGTTACGTCCGAGAGATGAGTTTGCCATGGCAGGCGTTCAGAGAGAGCCGGTGGCCAGTGGTCAGAGAGAATGGCTATTCAAAGAAAAATAACAAAACAGTAGGCAAAATTAATTAATGTAGATACAACATTTAAATCGACCTGATTCTGTTAAAGATCAGCAGTATAAGGCGGGAGAGGAAGAGAAAGTAAAAATGTAGGTTTAAGAATAAGACAAAGGAGAAAGGGTAGAGAGTACAGTAAAAGAGGAATAGCAAGTGGAGATAAGGTTATCTTCTTCGGGGTCGAATAATACCCACAAGGAATTTTAAGTAGTGTCCCAGGCGTCCAATTAAGGCCTCACTGGGAGGCACTATGTGGGGGGTAGGTAGGCGGCTAGGGGTCTGGGCTGCACCTATATGTGTAAAGGAAGTTAGATGAGTCAGGTGGTTTGAGGTGGTCGACTCATAGCCAAAATAAGTGTATTCGATACCTTATGGATCATCTCTGCACAAGATGAACAAAAAGGAATCATTTGCGGCATACAGAAACCTAAAACTGTGTTTGAAATCTTACACGTAAAAAACAGAACCATAAAGGGAATGAACAAAATGCACAGAATCTGTAACAAGAATGAGAGATAATGGAGAAATGGTCTAAGATTATATTAATGCAACATTTCCCTAAAACCGCTCCGGGGGAGCATGACGAGTCCTCTTCTCTAGTCCCTGAAAAGCAAATCTGTCAGCAGGTACAATGCTGTGACCTAGTGGCATTAGTCCTAAGGGTGATAAGTACATTTCTCAATATGCCTATCGAAGGGTTCTCCTATAGCTCTCTATGCACTATCAATCATTGGGAGCGGGAGTCTAATAACTGTATAGACAAGGAGGGGAACCCCTTTCCATCTGAAAAACACAAGGAGAGAGGCGCCTCTGGGTGTAGCAGTATTAAAACAATTTATTTAGGCAGTGAACAAAAGCCACTCACATTTTGTTGGTAAAAAACAAGCATGTAGAACTTCCCAATCAGGGGAAAGGAGGGATCATCAGATGTGTCAGTCCACTTCTCTTCCTGCTGGGGCGCTAGGGTGCTCTGGATTCGCTCGCACCGCTGACAGATGTATAGAAGAGGCTATCTGCGATGGAGGAGGAAATCCAAAGCGAGGCTTGGAGCGCGATGGTGTAGCAGGCGAGGGGTGCTGACGTCACTGGAATGCGACGCGTTTCGTGAGGTACAGGCTGCGAGTGACGTGGCAGCCGCACTCCTTTATCAAGCTATAGGAGAGGGAGGTGTGGAGCTAGATTACATTGCGAGGAAGGGGGGTGGGGGGCGGGCGGAGCAGGAAAAGGGAAGAGGCGGAATGGTCAGTGGAGGTGTGATTGACACACAAAGGAACAAATAAACAGCTAATGGCAGTACAATGATAAGGTGGTGTGATGTTATAATGGTATACGGTGTCAGAGCAGGACACACTGTGGGACTGAGAAATGACAATGGCTTGGCAGAAACAATGTGTTGTTAATGGATACTATGAAAAGTGTCTATAATGGTGAACGATTTTCACATGAAGAAGTTATGGCAGGTGGACTAACGAATGGAATGATGCTTAATAAATGACATGGAGAATGTCAATATTAGTGAAGATTAAAAAAAGGTCAATGGCCGTATGGCCGTATCCTCGGGTCTATCTAACAGGCTGTTGAAAACCCCCTGTAGTGCCATCGTGATCTGGTCTGTTTCCACAGATTCCGGGATCCTTCTAGCTCGGACATTACATCTCCTTCCCCTATTGTCCAAGTCTTACAAATGCCTGTTGACTTCAATAAGGTGTGAGGAATGGGAGACTGATATCTTTTCCAGCCTGCGTATCTCCTTGTCCCTGTGTTTTCCCGCTGCTTCTGCTACCTCCATTTTCTCATTGAGCACTAGGAGATTTGACTTGAGATCAGTGATGGCCGCCGAGAATGTGGACTTAATATCCGCAGCAATGCCAGTCATTTCATCATATGTGAGGGGACGGTTATTGCGAGAAAGTCTCTTACCGCTCTCCTCTATGGCGGACTGGGAGTCCTCGCTGTAATCCTCCTCCATGTGCGGCGGTGCCATCTTGTCTTTCGTCGCTCTGCCCTGGGAGGACGATTGAAGTCTGAAGATATCTGCGATGTCTCTCCCTTTACAAGCAGCCAATCTCGTCGGGATCTCGTCTGCGGTGTACCGTAGGATCCCCTGTGCATTCTGCGGGTTAGAGGTGCAGAGAGACGGGTTGTAGGCTATGCGGTCGACGGAGCTCCTCTGTTATGCTGCCATCTCCATTGGGCGCCAAGCCACGCCCCTCAGCTTGTTCTTTCTATGCTCAATAGCAGTTATAGAAAATGTCAAAGTTCATGTTTTACTGTGACAATTGTGGCTATTTACTAAAGACAAATACACTTGGCACTACTACAAAGTGTACTATGAGAACCTGGGAGACACATAAAAAAAAAAAATGCAATAATGACAAAACAAGTTTTTCAAATATATTTTTTGATTTTGATTTTTCTTAAAAATGATCAGATATGGTCTGGCATAGTGATGGCCCACCTACCCGTGAAGTATTTATCACGTACTTCACGGGCACTTTGGGGGGCCAAGCCAGTATGGCCAGTGTCCAGGCCGGTCATCAAGTTTGGTTCTGAAAGACCGGCCTCAGGCCCAACATTCGAAACATAAGTAGACAAGTATTTTCTCATAAAATTGTGCAGTATGCAGCAGCTGTACACAATGTGGTTTAGTTTATATTCCGCCATGTGGATGGCTGTCTGAAACAGGCGGAACTGGCTGGCCATTATCCCGAAGGCATGCTCAACAACCCTCCAGGCTCTGGCCAGCTGGTAATTAAAAACCCTCCTCTCCGGGGTGAGGGTCCTTTGGGGAAACGGCCGCATCAGGTGGGGTCCCAGTCCAAAAGCTTCATCCGCAAGAAACACAAAAGGAAGTCCCTCCACATTCTCTGCATCAGGTGGCAGTGGCAGGCCACCAGTCTGCAGACGGTGGGCAAACTCCGTCTGTGCGAATACTCCGCCATCGGACATCCGGCTATTCTTCCCCACGCCCACATACAAGAACTCATAGCGTGCCGACACCACCGCCATTAACACAATACTATTAAAACCCTTGTAGTTGAAATAGTACGACCCTGAACGGGGTGGCAGCACTATGCGGACGTGTTTCCCATCGATTGCCCCTCCACAGTTAGGGAAGTCCCACCGCTGGGCAAATTGGGAGGCCACAGTCTGCCATTCCTGTGGCGATGAAGGAAACTGTGGAGTCAAACAAAAATAATAAATTAGTACTTTTGCACATAACATTGCAAGCAGATTACACAAATACATTCTTGGCCAACGTCAGTATAACATTTATTTGAAGGAGTATTTAAACACAAAAATAGAAGGCCCACTTATCAGATGACTCACCCCCTCTGATGGCCCATTGGAAACAATTAAGGGGGGAGGGGGTTAAAGCTGATTTTGTGCCCCCCAAAAAAAGCCTCGACAACTCTGCTGAACTTGAATGTTCAATAAAACATTTGGACACATTTTAGGGGGGGGGGAGGGGTTCAAAACTACAATGGAGCTGACAAAAAACATTGATAACAGACTAAGCTAGGTGTGTTTGAGCCCAGGATAGCATGCTGGAGAGTAGGGATGGGCCCGGTGCTCGATTCGAACCCATGTTCGAATCGAGCATCGGGCGTTCGCTCGCTCGTCGAGCCCAGAACTATTTGGGCCGTTCGCATCACATTCGTGTGATGCGAGCGGCCCCGCAATGCATTGCGGCCGGCGCGGCCGGCGCAGTGCATTGCTGGCTGATGATTGGCCAAGCATGCACTGTGACCCCGCATGCTTGGCCAATCACAGCGCCCGAAACTCGGAGAGCAATAATTGGGTACAGGCAGGACGCCTGTAGCCAATTACAGCTCAGGGGCTTTAGTACACGCCCCACCATTTAAAAGGCCGCCACGCCATCGGCCCCGGTCACATGAGTTCCGGCTTTAGGAGAGATTAGTCTGCTGATTCTGTCTTTGCTTGATACTGAAAGATTTGCTCTTCTTTGCTAAACCATTGGCTATTTCTTTGCTAAACCATTGCTACCTAAGTCATTGATCGTTCATTGCTGCTGATTGCACAGTTAGTGTGTTATTAGCTGCTGCTGGGGATTAGTCTGGTGCGTGCTTACTGTTAGTACAGTATTGCAGTAGTACCAACCGCAGTGCTGTTAGCACAGCATTGCACCCCAACAGCACCCATAGGACTTCTAGTGTGTTAGTGGCAGCAAACAGAGCTCCTATATTTTCTTCTCAGCAGCACCCATAGGACTTCTAGTGTGTTAGTGGCATCACACAGAGCTCCTATATTTTCTTCTCAGCAGCACCCATAGGACTTCTAGTGTGTTAGTGGCAGCAAACAGAGCTCCTATATTTTCTTCTCAGCAGCACCCATAGGACTTCTAGTGTGTTAGTGGCATCACACAGAGCTCCTATATTTTCTTCTCAGCAGCACCCATAGGACTTCTAGTGTGTTAGTGGCAGCAAACAGAGCTCCTATATTTTCTTCTCAGCAGCACCCACAGGACTTCTAGTGTGTTAGTGGCAGCAAACAGAGCTCCTATATTTTCTTCTCAGCAGCACCCATAGGACTTCTAGTGTGTTAGTGGCAGCAAACAGAGCTCCTATATTTTCTTCTCAGCAGCACCCATAGGACTTCTAATGTGTTAGTGGCATCACACAGAGTTCCTATATTTTCATCTCAGCAGCACCCATAGGACTTCTAGTGTGTTAGTGGCATCACACAGAGCTCCTATATTTTCTTCTCAGCAGCACCCATAGGACTTCTAGTGTGTTAGTGGCAGCAAACAGAGCTCCTATATTTTCTTCTCAGCAGCACCCATAGGACTTCTAGTGTGTTAGTGGCATCACACAGAGCTCCTATATTTTCTTCTCAGCAGCACCCATAGGACTTCTAGTGTGTTAGTGGCATCACACAGAGCTCCTATATTTTCTTCTCAGCAGCACCCATAGGACTTCTAGTGTGTTAGTGGCAGCAAACAGAGCTCCTATATTTTCTTCTCAGCAGCACCCATAGGACTTCTAGTGTGTTAGTGGCAGCAAACAGAGCTCCTATATTTTCTTCTCAGCAGCACCCATAGGACTTCTAGTGTGTTAGTGGCAGCAAACAGAGCTCCTATATTTTCTTCTCAGCAGCACCCATAGGACTTCTAGTGTGTTAGTGGCATCACACAGAGCTCCTATATTTTCTTCTCAGCAGCACCCATAGGACTTCTAGTGTGTTAGTGGCAGCAAACAGAGCTCCTATATTTTCTTCTCAGCAGCACCCATAGGACTTCTAGTGTGTTAGTGGCAGCAAACAGAGCTCCTATATTTTCTTCTCAGCAGCACCCATAGGACTTCTAGTGTGTTAGTGGCAGCAAACAGAGCTCCTATATTTTCTTCTCAGCAGCACCCATAGGACTTCTAATGTGTTAGTGGCATCACACAGAGTTCCTATATTTTCATCTCAGCAGCACCCATAGGACTTCTAGTGTGTTAGTGGCATCACACAGAGCTCCTATATTTTCTTCTCAGCAGCACCCATAGGACTTCTAGTGTGTTAGTGGCAGCAAACAGAGCTCCTATATTTTCTTCTCAGCAGCACCCATAGGACTTCTAGTGTGTTAGTGGCATCACACAGAGCTCCTATATTTTCTTCTCAGCAGCACCCATAGGACTTCTAGTGTGTTAGTGGCATCACACAGAGCTCCTATATTTTCTTCTCAGCAGCACCCATAGGACTTCTAGTGTGTTAGTGGCAGCAAACAGAGCTCCTATATTTTCTTCTCAGCAGCACCCATAGGACTTCTAGTGTGTTAGTGGCAGCAAACAGAGCTCCTATATTTTCTTCTCAGCAGCACCCATAGGACTTCTAGTGTGTTAGTGGCAGCAAACAGAGCTCCTATATTTTCTTCTCAGCAGCACCCATAGGACTTCTAGTGTGTTAGTGGCATCACACAGAGCTCCTATATTTTCTTCTCAGCAGCACCCATAGGACTTCTAGTGTGTTAGTGGCAGCAAACAGAGCTCCTATATTTTCTTCTCAGCAGCACCCATAGGACTTCTAGTGTGTTAGTGGCAGCAAACAGAGCTCCTATATTTTCTTCTCAGCAGCACCCATAGGACTTCTAGTGTGTTAGTGGCAGCAAACAGAGCTCCTATATTTTCTTCTCAGCAGCACCCATAGGACTTCTAGTGTGTTAGTGGCAGCAAACAGAGCTCCTATATTTTCTTCTCAGCAGCACCCATAGGACTTCTAATGTGTTAGTGGCATCACACAGAGTTCCTATATTTTCATCTCAGCAGCACCCATAGGACTTCTAGTGTGTTAGTGGCATCACACAGAGCTCCTATATTTTCTTCTCAGCAGCACCCATAGGACTTCTAGTGTGTTAGTGGCAGCAAACAGAGCTCCTATATTTTCTTCTCAGCAGCACCCATAGGACTTCTAGTGTGTTAGTGGCATCACACAGAGCTCCTATATTTTCTTCTCAGCAGCACCCATAGGACTTCTAGTGTGTTAGTGGCAGCAAACAGAGCTCCTATATTTTCTTCTCAGCAGCACCCATAGGACTTCTAGTGTGTTAGTGGCAGCAAACAGAGCTCCTATATTTTCTTCTCAGCAGCACCCATAGGACTTCTAGTGTGTTAGTGGCAGCAAGCAGAGCTCCTATATTTTCTTCTCAGCAGCACCCATAGGACTTCTAGTGTGTTAGTGGCATCACACAGAGCTCCTATATTTTCTTCTCAGCAGCACCCATAGGACTTCTAGTGTGTTAGTGGCAGCAAACAGAGCTCCTATATTTTCTTCTCAGCAGCACCCATAGGACTTCTAGTGTGTTAGTGGCATCACACAGAGCTCCTATATTTTCTTCTCAGCAGCACCCATAGGACTTCTAGTGTGTTAGTGGCATCACACAGAGCTCCTATATTTTCTTCTCAGCAGCACCCATAGGACTTCTAGTGTGTTAGTGGCAGCAAACAGAGCTCCTATATTTTCTTCTCAGCAGCACCCATAGGACTTCTAATGTGTTAGTGGCAGCAAACAGAGCTCCTATATTTTCTTCTCAGCAGCACCCATAGGACTTCTAGTGTGTTAGTGGCAGCAAACAGAGCTCCTATATTTTCTTCTCAGCAGCACCCATAGGACTTCTAATGTGTTAGTGGCATCACACAGAGTTCCTATATTTTCATCTCAGCAGCACCCATAGGACTTCTAGTGTGTTAGTGGCATCACACAGAGCTCCTATATTTTCTTCTCAGCAGCACCCATAGGACTTCTAGTGTGTTAGTGGCAGCAAACAGAGCTCCTATATTTTCTTCTCAGCAGCACCCATAGGACTTCTAGTGTGTTAGTGGCAGCAAACAGAGCTCCTATATTTTCTTGTCAGCAGCACACATAGTACCTATAGTGTGTTAGTGTCAGCACCCATAGGACCTACAGTGTGTTGTGAGCACACATAGGAGTTCTATTTTTTATACTATATACACTACCGACTACAATGGCTGGAAGACCGCCAAGGAGAGGCAGAGCGTGCCGAGGCAAGAACACAGGGCAGGCAGGCTCTGTTTCTAGAGACAACAGTGCTGGCCGTGGACGTGGTCGTGCATCGTCATCAGCACGTGGCCATGGGACACGCTTGTCTTTGTTTTCGGCAGCTGGACATGTGGAGCCGCATCATGCCGAAGGCTTGGTAGAATGGATGACCAAGCCCTCCTCATCCTCCTCATCCTCTCTCACCCAGGCTCAGGGTACTGGCAGAGCAGCTGCCAACGCGTACTCAATGGCATCATCAGCCACCCCTTCCCTAGACCCACCATGTCCTCCTGAGGAGTCCCCCGAACTGTTTGAGCACAGTGTTGGGTACATGCTCCAGGAGGATGCCCAACGATTCGAAGGCTCGGATGATGATACCCAGCTTGAGGAAGTCAGTAGTGTGCGCGCAGAGAGAGGGGATGCTGAAGGACAGCAATCTGGCAGTAGTGTTCCACCAGCTGCAGCTTACTGCCAGGTTTGCTCTAGTGGTGAAGAGGGAGGGGATGATGAGGTCACTGACTCCACGTGGGTGCCTGAAGGGAGAGAGGAGGAGGAGGAGGAGGATGCAGCGTCACATGTCCAACGAGGCAGGATGCCCCCTGGAGGCCAGCTAGAGGCCAGCACAGCAACTGTACCACACCGCAGAGCTCCGCCTGTGCAGGGCGCTGCCTCTGCACGTTATCACAAAAGTTCTTTGGTGTGGGCCTTTTTTGAGACGAGTGCATCAGATCGCACCACTGCTATTTGCAATATTTGTCTCAAGCGTATCTCGCGTGGCCAAAACATCAGCCGCTTGGGCACCACAAGCATGAGCAGACATATGTCGACCTGCCATGCAGCTCGTTGGCAAGCACACATAAAAGACCCACACCAAAGAACAAAGCGGACCTCTCCTTGCTCCTCATCAGCTGGGATCTCCATCCCCACTATATCTTCAGTCCTCTCTGAAAGCTGCTCTGAGAGGACTGAAGGTGTAGAATTAGGTGTGTCACAACCAAGTACTTGCAGTACACCGACGTCCGATTGTAGCAGGCAAATTTCCCTGCCCCAGCTGCTGGACCGTCAAAAGAAGTATACTCCCAGCCATCCACATGCCCAGCGGTTGAATGCTAGCTTGGCTAAATTGCTAGCACTTCAACTGCTGCCTTTTCAGTTGATAGACTCGGCCCCCTTCCGTGAGTTTGTTCAATGTGCGGTTCCTCAGTGGCAGGTTCCCAAACGCCACTTTTTCTCACGGAAGGCGATTCCGTCTCTCTACTGGCATGTGGAAGGCAATGTCCATGCCTCGCTGGACAGGGCGGTCAGCGGTAAGGTGCATATTACCGCTGACTCATGGTCCAGCAGGCATGGACAGGGACGTTATCTTTCTTTCACGGCCCATTGGGTCACTCTATTGGTAGCTGGGAGGGATGCAGGACAAGGTGCAGTAGTGTTGGAGGTTGTTCCGCCACCACGCCTCCAAAATGCTACTACTGGTTGTGACACACCTCTCTCCTCCACCCCCTCCTCTTCTTCTTCCTCCATGTCCTCTTCGAGTGCTCTGTCTTCGGAACCAGCGGTGCTCCGTAGGCGTACAAGGGGCTACGCGAGTACGCAGGCAAAAAGATGCCATGCCGTGCTTGCGCTGGTGTGTTTGGGGGACAGGAGCCACACTGGGCCAGAGGTTCTGGCAGCTCTGCAGGGGCAGGCCGAGAGGTGGTTGACGCCACGCCAGCTTAAGCCAGGAATGGTCGTTTCTGATAATGGCACCAACCTCCTCTCCGCCCTGCGACAGGGGCAGCTCACCCATGTGCCCTGTATGGCTCACGTCCTCAACCTGGTGGTGCAGCGGTTCTTGGGCAGGTTCCCAGGCTTACAGGATGTCCTGAGGCAGGCCAGGAAAGTCTGTGTGCATTTCCGCCGATCTTATAATGCCAGTGCTCGGCTGACTGAGCTGCAAAAGGAGCTGAACCTGCCCAAGAACCGCCTAATATGTGACATGCCCACCAGGTGGAACTCAACGTTGGCCATGCTGCAGCGACTGCACACGCAGCAGAGGGCCATCAATGAGTACCTTTGCGACTACGGCACCAGGACAGGGTCAGGGGAGCTTGGCTTTTTTTCCCCACGCCAGTGGAGCATGATCAGGGATGCATGCACTGTCCTCTCACCATTTGAGGAGGCCACGAGGATGGTGAGCAGTGACAGTGCATGCATCAGTGACACTGTACCTCTTGTCCACCTGTTGGAGCATACGCTGCGTGGGATAATGGACAGGGCACTTGAGGCAGAACAGAGGCAGGAAGAGGAGGACTTCCTTGTCTCTCAAGGCCCCCTTTATCCAGACAATGTTCCTTCTGTCCCACCCATCACACAGGAAGAGGAGGAGGAGGAGGAGGAGGATTGTGTGAGCATGGAGGTGGAGCCTGGCACTCAGCATCAGCAGCAGCAGTCTTTTAGGGATGATGTACAGTCCCAACAAACCAGTGGACTTGTACGTGGCTGGGAGGAGGTGGCTGGCGATCATGTCATCCTCAGTGACCCAGAAGACTCCGGACCGAATGCCTCAGCTAACCTACGCTGCATGGCCTCCCTGATCCTGCAAAGCCTGCGGAAGGATCCTCGTGTTCTTCGGATCAAGGAGAGTGACCATTACTGGCTGGCCACTCTCCTTGATCCACGGTACAAGGGTAAGGTTGCGGACCTTATCTTGCCGTCGCAGAGGGAGCAGAGGATGAGACATCTCAGGGAGGCCTTGCAGAAAGGTCTGTGCAACGCGTTCCCAGAAACTGGGAGGTTACAAACTCCTGGTCCTGGACGACGAGTTGCTGAGGCTTCGGTCAGTAGCAGAAGGAGCGGTGGGGAAGGTGGACGTCTGACCGATGCGTTCAGACAATTTTTTAGTCCGCAGCCCCAAGGTATGATCGGTTCCAGCAACCATCGCCAGCGTCTGATATACATGGTGCAGGAATACCTAGGGGCAAGGTCAGACTTGGACACCTTTCCCACCGAAAATCCTCTGGCTTACTGGGTCCTGAGGATGGATCACTGGCCAGAGCTTGCACAGTATGCAATTGAGCTACTGGCCTGTCCTGCATCCAGCGTTCTTTCCGAACGCACATTCAGTGCTGCTGGAGGATTTGTCACCGATCATAGGGTGCGCCTGTCCACCAACTCGGTTGATCGACTGACCTTCATAAAAATGAATCAGTCTTGGATCACCACCAGCTACCAGACACCTGAAGCGGATATAACGGAATAATTTATAATGTCACATCCCTTCAAGACTGCCTATGCTGATGCTGAGTGACTGTCCTGTTATGTTCACTGACTATCCTCTTCCTCCTCCTCAATGATCCATGCCACCACACCAGTGCCTAAGGCACAATTTTTCAGCCCCTGTATAACAGGGGCGTGTAATTACAATTTTTTAAAAAGATGCTTCGCAACAGGTGTGACTGCTGTGCTCAGAGTACAGTATCTGTGAGGGGTTGCAGTGTTGTGGCACCAGCACCAGTGCCTAAGGCACAATTTTTCAGCCCCTGTTGGGGCGTGTAATTACAATTTTTAGGCAATGCTTTGCAACAGGTCTCATTGCTGTGCTCAGAGTACAGTATCTGTGAGGGGTTGCAGTGTTGTGGCACCAGCACCAGTGCCTAAGGCACAATTTTTCAGCCCCTGTATAACAGGGGCGTGTAATTACAATTTTTTAAAAAGATGCTTCGCAACAGGTGTGACTGCTGTGCTCCAAGTACAGTATCTGTGAGGGGTTGCAGTGTTGTGGCACCAGCACCAATGCCTAAGGCACAATTTTTCAGCCCCTGTTTAACAGGGGCGTGTAATTACAAATCTTGATCTAATAGTTCACAGCAGGGCCCATTCCTGCGCCCACCAAGAGTAACTATGAGGGCCTACAGTCTTGTGGCAACACCGTCCACCACCACCACCAAAGGCCCAATTTTTCTGCCCTGTTCAACAGGTGCATGCAATTACAAATCTTGATCTAATAACTCACAGCAGGGCCCATTCCTGCACCCACCAAGAGTAACTGTGAGGGCTTACAGTCTTGTGGCAACACCGTCCACCACCACCACCACCACCACCAAAGGCCCAATTTTTCTGCCCGGTTCAACAGGTGCATGCAAGTACAAATCTTGATCTATTAACTCACAGCAGGGCCCATTCCTGTGCCCACCAGTCTTGTGGCTACACCAACATCTAATAGGGCAAATTTCTGCAGAGTATATACGGCAGGCCCCTACTTTCAAACATCCAACTTACAAACGACTCCTACTTGCAAACGGCAAGAGAAAACAGGAAGTGAGAGGAAATCTACCCCTAGGAAGGAAAATTCTATCCTGTTAGATTTAATTTGGGAAAAAGGTATCTCCTCTCTACTGATGCTTTATCACCAATCCTTGTTTCAATTAAAACCCCACTTTTCCAAAAACATTTGTCATTGGGACGGAAAGTGAGGTGACATGTTCTGAACAGATGTGCAAAGACAGCAAATGTTACAGGGGTGATAACCCCTCCCTATGTTCTCCAAAAAGCTTAAAAATTGATTTTTTTGGGATGTAGCTACACTTCATAATGTACCTGTTCAGATTCTACTTAAGAACAAACCTACAGTCCATGTCTTGTTTGCACCACCTATATACTGCTGTTCAGAGTATATAGGGTTGTAGGTATAGGGTTTTATTTTGGGTGCGGGGTCCCCCTTAGTATCCATACAAGACCCAAAGGGGCTGGGGTGGGGGGGGGGGTGATGGGGTAGCCATGCCATTTTTCTCAAGGATTTTCAGCCATATGGCGGCCAGGACAAGACATGACATTAAAGCCGCAAGTGGTTTTAAATGGCTTCTTTTTTTCCTTTACAAATGTCATTTTGTGCAAGGACAGTTCTAAACACGGGAAACACATGCCACTTCACAGGCATACTTTAGACACCCCCCAGGTACCATATTTAAAGGAAAATTTCACTTTTTTTTTTTCACTTTATGCATCATTAAAATGACTGCTCCCGAAAAAACTTTAGTTTTTAAAATTTCTTTTTGCATTGATATATGTCCCCTGGGGCAGGACCCGGGTCCCCAAACCTGTTTTATAACATTAACATGCATATTGGCCGTTGTAATTAGCAATTTTGATTTCGAACGTTCGCGTCCATTATAACGAATAGGGTTCGAAAATTCGCGCGAACTTTCGGTCCGTTCGAAGGTTCTGGTGCGAACCGAACCCGGGGGTGTTCGGCTCATCCCTACTGGAGAGGTTAGTGAAGGGAAATAGGCATGTAGGCCAAAAAAGGAGCATTTAAAAGTAACAACATGCATGGGGAGAAAGGGGACATTCCAAGCATATTACAATCATGGTAATTTGGGAAGGATGAAAGAAATACAATACATTAGCAAACATTAAAAACATAGAATGTGATGTTAAAGGAGAAAACTTACCTTAATATAGTCCTTCTGCATGACTTGTATGATAGCAGAACACGTTTAAGGGATAATGATCCCAAGAGCCTGGGGGGAGATGCCTGTCTTGAACTTTAGGCCCTGCAAGCTTCTCCCAGTCGCCAGGTATCTCAACGTGGCAATAAGCCTCTGCTCGGCAGTGATGGCCTGGCGCATCACAGTGTCCTGCCTCGTGATATAGGGGGACAGCAAATCCAACAGACGGTGAAAAACGGGGTCCGTCATCCGGAGATAATTTCTGAAGTCATCAGGATTATTCTCCTGGATTTCCCGCAGCAGAGACATATGAGAGAATTGGTCCCGCTGGAGCAACCAATTCTTGGTCCATGAACTCCTCCTTACCCTGTTCATGGACTGAACTCGGGTTACAGTATTAACCGCAACACCAAGCGCATACGCAGCACGAGCTCTATGACGAGAACGTACTTGCAACATGGCTTTAAACCGGTCGGCTGGTCAGAACGAACTTAAACAGAACGCACAGAGGAACAGCAAGGCCTGTGAAGAACGACCTGAGAAACAGTAACAAGCGGCCAAGAAGGCACTGCAAAACAGAACCGACCTGACTGCATGCACTGAAAGACAAATACAAACCCACAAGCACAAACTGAAACGCAGAAAACGATCTGAAAAGCACGGAGACTGAAAAGCTTGAATCGGCTCTCACCAAACTTTTACTAACACGCGGTAACACAAAATCAGCAAAAGCAGCCCAAAGGGTGGCGCCATTGGATTTGAACTTCCCCTTTATAGTGCCGTCGTACGTCACGGCGTTTGGGACGATTGGTTTTTTGACTGATGGTGTGTAGGCAAGACTGATGGAAGTCAGCTTCATCGGATTTACGATGGAAAAATCCATCGGATTAGAGATCCGATCGTGTGTACAGGGCTTTAGAGTGCTGTTCAAAGCTAACTACACCCTTAGATGATTACCTCTATTAATAATATTGCTATTATGGTTAATCATGAGACAATGGGTGCAAAAACATATTCATATAACAGAATATTGTTAACAGTTGACACCATGTGGATGTTGGCTTTTAAAGAAATTGTATAAATATGATAAATCTAGATCCAGACAAAAGGCTTATATTTAAAAGATTTTTGAAACCACAATGTGAATTTTCGTTTATTAATACTAAAAATAATCTCTGTTTTCTGTGCAAACGGCAGGCAGACTGAAGAAACCATTTGCATTAAAAAGTAGATTGGGGAATAACGGACAGGCAGGCATGCTAATAAATATTAGCATGAAGATGTTTTAGCAGACAGCCACTAGTGGAAAGTGTCATATTTTTAAAAATTTGTAACTACATTTATATAAAGGTGTACAGTTGTCTAAACTAAACATTCCAATATTTTAAAGATATTTATTTTGTCGAAATATTTTTTTTTTCAAATGTCTTTCCTTTTTTTTGTACCTACAAAGACCTGTACTATGCAAATTAACCTGATAACTTCATTACTTGTTATTATAGTTATTATAGTTGTTTAGAGTTAATGTATTAGGGCACTCTTGGTCAAATCATGAAGCACCACATCCCATTTTAACTGAAAATTGAAAAAGGGGGACAATGGGTATACTCAGTTGTTTAAACCCACCACTGTAAAGTTGGAAGAGACTATTTTGAAGTAGTATTGCAGATGAGCCTGCCCTGACCACAATGTATGCAAGATCACCAGCATGATTTACAATGGTCTGAAAAAAATTTGCATGCTCCTGGGCACCAAATAACAATGGCATAGTTGCAAAGTCTGGCAGGAGGTAGAGAGCAGACAACCAAAAAGGACTGAGCAGAAAAGAGGGTGTAGCGGGTAGGTACTTTTCAGTATGTTGATTCGGGTGGAGACATCAGTGATGTCCAGTTCCCTGCGTCCCAGCAGGTGGCGCTGTCACTTTGGGCCGGGGTTGAACCATCGCTGGAGTGCCGTACCCTTTTTGGTCTCTCGCAGCGGTTGTACTGCGGGGCGGGGAACCCGCTGTGCTAGCTGGGAGAGGCTATAAAGTGGGCGGACATCTTCGCCAGGAGGTCCGAGTCCCAGGCACCTTTAGCCTGAGGCAACGCACTAGCACCTTTGCTTCCATGTGCTGGGTGTTTAGTGTGCTCCTGCCCCTTTAATGGAGGGTGGGCTCCCCCCAGTCACCTGCCCTATATCTATCCATCAGCATACATGTGCTTCCATTGAGGAGACCTTAAATTTTAGAGTTAGGACTGCAGCATACAGGGAGCCTTGACGCGGCCTGCAGCTTACACATGTATTTGCAAATGCATGCAACTAAACCCCTGTTTTTAAACGCACTGTTAGACAGGTGAATTTGTTTTGTTTCTGATTGGTTGGTAAGTTGAGCTTGGATATTCTGTGTGTTTTTTATTGACATGCGTCCGCCCATCCAGTGCTCCTTGCTGTGAAGACCAGTCATAGATGAGGGCAGTGACATTTTTGTTATATGTATTGTTGTCATTGTGGTCAGGCAACGCACTAGCACCTTTGCTTCCATGTGCTGGGTGTTTAGTGTGCTCCTGCCCCTTTAATGGAGGGTGGGCTCCCCCCAGTCACCTGCCCTATATCTATCCATCAGCATACATGTGCTTCCATTGAGGAGACCTTAAATTTTAGAGTTAGGACTGCAGCATACAGGGAGCCTTGACGCGGCCTGCAGCTTACACATGTATTTGCAAATGCGTGCAACTAAACCCCTGTTTTTAAACGCACTGTTAGACAGGTGAATTCGTTTTGTTGCTGATTGGTTGGTAAGTTGAGCTTGGATATTCTGTGTGTTTTTTATTGACATGCGTCCGCCCATCCAGTGCTCCTTGCTGTGAAGACCAGTCATAGATGAGGGCAGTGACATTTTTGTTATACCTTTAGCCTGAGGGCTGCTGTCCAGCGGTCGGTGTCCAGGCGGCCTAGGCCTGGACACGTGGAGTTCGGGAGTCACCCCAGACACCCTCAGTCTGGGGTGAGGTGCATCGTTCAGGCCTGGGGCCCAGCTTCTTCCACTGGGATCCGCCCGGGAGGAACCATCCTAAGGCACCCACAGAATCGGGTGTCTGAATCCAGGCGTAAGGGACCATGCAGGTGACCTTCCCGTAGATCTGGTGCAGCAGATTGCCAGTGCCAGGACAGGGCCTCCGGAGACCGTCGGGATGGATGTCCTCACCAAACAGGGGGATTTTTCACACGGAAGGTGGTCCATGTTCTAAGGTCGGTGGCAGAGACCGTTACTCTAAGGTCCGTGACAGAGCCCGTTACTTAGGCCCGTGACAGGGGCTCCAAACAGTTCACCCGGTAGGTGGCAGCTACCAACTTCACAGTCGGTAACAGAGACCGTGCGCCAGGCCTATCCGCACGAGAAAGGGTTAGGAGAGTTCATTGTGCCTGGGCCTACTCGTATCCACACCCCTGTCTGTCTGTTATGGAAGTTCAACTGATTATGTTCATTCTGGCATTGAAGAAATAAAGGAGTGTTGAACTTTTAATGGTGTGGGGCTCTATTACTGGCAGATACACCTCCATGGAAGAAGCGGAGGCTCCATATGCAGGATGCAGACCCGAAGGTAATTCAGAAAAGACTTTGCTCAAACCTCACATACACGGAGGGTGAGAGCTTGGCGTAGTGTCCTGAACTCTCTCCTCCAGAGTACCCCTAGACAACAGCCACAAACAACCAATAAAAGAGAGAGAGAGAGAGAGAGAGAGTGAGGCCGCTACAAGGGTATGAAAAAAAGCAAACCAAAGAAATTATCAGTATATTATATATGGATATTCCATAATATGTAGTTCTTATCTCTTTCATTATTTGTGGCTACAAATAGAAATACATACTGCCTATTGGCTATAAACGATCCCTGCCTATTTTTCTTTCTTAGAAAATGTAAAAGGTGATATTTATCATATATCTGATCAATGATCACTATCATAGGTGTGCGCAGCCTATGGCATTAGGGTGTGCACCCCAAAGCTCAAGCACACACTACCAATCCCTCATGGTGTTCGTTCAGAAAGGGAAAGGGGCCAGTAAATTACATTTTTACTGGCCCCTTCCCCATTTTATCTTAAAACATCCCACAGTAACAGCTGACGGGAGAGGAGGGAAGCTGGCAGTGCTGTGTGGGGGGGGGGGGAACCAGATCAGTTGGTGGAATCTGTTCTGCACAGGGTGATTAGGGTGTGCCTGGGCACACCTGGCACACCCTGTGCGCACGCCTATGATCACTATTTATCACCATCATTATGGATCCATTCAGGAAAATATGTTTAAACTGATAACATCTGTAGCTGGGAGAGCTTTGAGCAGTTTTCTTTTTTTTATCAACAAATCCAAGAACAAAGATCCAATTGGTTTGTGGCAGCTAATGCCGTGAATACGCAATCAAATTTTCCGTCGGAAAAACCTTGGATGGTTTTTCCGACGGAATTCCGCTCAATCTGGGCTTGCATACACACAGTCACACAAAAGTTCTCTGAACTTTCGACCGTCAAGAACGCAGTGACGTAGAACAACACTACGACAAGCCGAGAAAATGAAGTTCAATGCCTCCGAAAATCAAATTGTTTCCGAGCATGCGTCGGAATTTTGCACGTCGGAATTGCTACAGACGATCGGAATTTCCAATTGGAATTTTTTTCCGTCGGAAAATTTGAGAACCAGCTCTCAAATTTTTGCTGGCGGAAATTCCGACAGGAATAGTGCAATGGAGCCTATACACGGTTGGAATTTCCAACCAAAAGCTCACATTGGACTTTTCTTGTCGGAATTTCCGATCGTGTGTACGCGGCATAAGAATTTTGTCTGATTAAGACCTGCCTAGCCATAGTATATAGGAGGCAATAAGTAACCAAATTTGGATCCTAAATTCCTTCATTCTTTTGTCGATTTGACTGGCCAAGAAAGCATCTATCTTTGGCTACATTCTCATTTCTGTGTTTTTAATTAGGTTTGATTGTAGTGTTTAGAATTACTATTCATTTAGGCTACTTTCACACTGGGGCGGGGGGCATAAGCGGTAAAGCGCCGCTTATATTAGCAGTGCTTTACCGCTGTAATAGAGGCACTTTTCGGCCAAATATAGGGTTAAAAGCACCGCTGCCGAATCGTTTTCGCTTCGGCAGCAGTGCCCATTGATTCCAATGGCAGGGGCATTGTATACACCGCTTCCTCACCGCCCAAAAGATGCTGCTTACAGGACTTTTGTCCCGCAAGCACACCGCCCCAGTGTGAAAGCACTTGGGCTCTCACACTGGGGCTGCAGGGGAGGCGTTTTTCAGGCGCTTTACAGGCGCTATTTTTAACCCAAAAGCATCTGAAAAACATGTGTGTGTGTGATTGTAACCTTCATCTATTTATTTATTTTTGAAGCGGTGTTACTATATATTCTATAAAATGAATAAAGTCTACAGTGAATGTCTACCCAACACTTTTTTTCAGTTTTCAGTGAAGGTGGCAGGGTAAGAATCTCTATCAGTTTTGTATTGCTCTATGTAACTTCATTCTGGAAAATTCCTCATACATAAACCGATTCAAAATCCAAACCAATAAAAAGGTTTTTGGTAGACTTCCGCTTTAAGAATGTTACAGTGAGAGCTGGAACTTTCCCATATAACTCCAGTTAGTCAGTACTAGCCCTGGGTGCAGTCTTTTGACATGGGAGGGTGGCACCAGATTGTGAGCTACACTATGCTACTTACATGCTGGAGAAACTCTCCAACATATCACCTCACTGTCACAGCACCCAGTGCCCTGACTCTGCTACAGCCTGCACACTTAGCTGAGGATGTGCCCACTGTGTGCCTCCTCTCTGCAGCAGCAGCCATACCAGGTTTCAGAGAGAGAAAGCCCACTGTTGCCACTGAAACCACAGAGCCGGTTAAGGCTCTGGAAGGATCCCAACAATATTGCCATGATCCATCCAGATTCTTGTTTAGCCAAGAAAGCATCTATCTTTGGCTATATTCTAATTTCTGTGTTTTTCATAAGGTACAATTGTGTGTTTAGAATTACTATTTATTTATAGAGTGTGATTGTAATCTTCATCTATTTTTTTTTTAAGCAGTGTTACTATGTACAGTATTCTTTAAAATTAATGAAGTCTGTACAGTGAAGGTCTACAGAGTAAGAATCTCTGTCAGTTTTGTATTGCTCTATGTAACTTCATTTGGGAGATTTCCACATACATACACCTATTCAAAATCCAAACCATTAAAAAGGTTTTTGGTAGTGTAGCGCACCAACCCCAGACTTTTCTTGCTTTTCTTCTGCTTGGCTCCTCCGCAGGAAAAGAATGAGGCACACCGCACCACAAGCCCGTACCCTCCTGAATAGGGAGGTTGAGCGGTGTTAGTTTCTCGGGCCTGCCTGCAACTGGTGTAAAAAGGCCTCCAGTGCTGACCTCGTTTCTGCAGTAATCAGAACAAGTCTTTAACTTTCCCCAGTAAGCAACTGTCCACACCAACTGAAAGGTCCAACACTTGTTTATTCCTTCTTGCACAATAAACAGTCTCTTTTAGAGCAGACGGGTTGAGACAAACACGGGTCAGATAAGGTGGGAGGAGGTCCAGGCACAAACTTAGATTTGGGTTTCTCCTGTTCTGAATAGCACTAACAGGCTTGGCGCACGGTCGCTACCACCGACCATGAGGGGTCTCTGCCACAGACCAGGTGAATAGGGCCTCTGCCACAGGCCCGGTTGTTGGGTCTCTGCCACCGACCAGATTCACAATGGGTCCCTGCCACAGACCATGAGAACGTGGATTACCTTCTAAAAGTATTGATACCTGTCAGGGAAAGGACATCCAGAGGCCCCACTGTCACCAGCGATACCGCGCCGGGTCTTCGGGAAGGGTCACCTCCCTGGCCTCCTCGTCCTAGATTTGGGCACCCACTTCCAGGGGGCACCCTAGGAGCCCTCGATCCCTTGTGGGACCCAGTCGAAGGTACTGGGCCCCGGGCCTCTCTCAAAGTACCTCACCCCAGACTGAAGGTGTCTGAGATGGAACAGCAGCTCCGTCTCTGGGCCTAGAGCACCCAGAGACCACCCGACAGGCCTCCGGGCCTAGGGCACCCGGAGGCGACACACCCGCACCCAGGCTTAAGGTGCCTGAGCACGGAACCAACGAACCCTCTGGAAGATGGCCACCCCCCTTTATATCCTCTCCCGACAGGCACAGCAGGCTCCCCGCCCCGCCGCACCACCGCCGAGAGGGGACAAAAAGGACACAACCTCGTACAGCAGTTCAACCCAGGACCCACGGCAACAGCGCCACCTATAGGCCCCAGTGAACTTAACCACCAGTACTATCTCCCAGGGATAGAAATGGTCAATGAGACCTAACAATTGGCACATCTGAGCCTGGCTACCACTCAGATTTAGATGCTTCCCCCTAAATGTAACCACCCGCTACAGTAGACTTCCACTTTAAGAATGTTACAGTGGGAGCTGGAAATTTCCCTTAGAACTCCAGTTAGTCAGTACAGTTAGTCTTTTGATGTGGAAGGGTGGCACCAGATTGCGAGAAACTTTCCAACATATCACCTCACTGTAACAGCACTCAGTGCCCTGACTCTGCTACAGCCCACACACTTAGCTGAGGATGTGCCCACTGTGTGCCTCCTCTCTGCAGCAGCAGTCTTACCAGTTTCCAGAGAGAGAAAGCCCACTGTTGCCACTGACACCACAGAGCCAGTCCAGGCTCTGGAAGGATCCCAACAATATTGCTGTGATCCCCCCAGATGCCTGACCGGCAACTGAGCCAGCCAAACACCCAACCCCCCCCCCCCGACCAAGAACTAAGTTGATCAGTGGTCACATGATTGCTCACTCCTCATTGTTAAAGTCAGTGGGAAACAGCTGCAGCATCGGACCAATGCTGTAGCCATAGAGGTAAGCTTGCATGTTTATTTTTATTTTTTTAATACCCAACACTTCTCCTTTAATGTCAATTACGAATATCTAAAAAAAACTCTCTAAATTGGCCCATAGTATACATCTTCTTGATATCTGTATGTAGCTGCTAATATGTCACAAGAAACCTGGCTTTTAGGCTTAGAAAAAGCACACAAAAGTTAGCCCCAGAGGCTCATTCATAAATGCAGTAGGACTGCCAAAGTGATCCACGCTAGCAGGGCCGGACTTACCATTGGGCTTGACTGGGCTCAAGCCCATGGGCCCCGTCCACTAGGGGGCCCCTGCCTGCAGAGGCGGCTCTCTAATCAGGCAAAGGCTGGCGGGGTGAGCCGCGAGCGGGCCGGCGTTCTGTCAGATTAGCGTGACAGAAAGAACATCACCGCCGACACACAATAAAAGTTCCCCCCGTTACACCCTCATCAGCGGCAGCAGCCAATAGCAGGCTCCACCGCTGTCCTAGTTGGCACCACATTGCATGATGGGAGATGTAGTTCTCAACAGCACACACTAGACTCGGCCGGGCTGTGCCTACACGCTGCAGAGACTACACCTCCCAGAATGCACTGCAGGGTGGGCGCTCAAAGTGGACAGTCGGCTTCTCCTGAGTCCTGCTTGTAGTAGGGGATGGAAGACTCGGAAGAGTGATCAACCAGGAAAGTCACCCTAAATACCTACCTATATCACCAGCACCAGGTCAGCGACAGTGCCTCATACCTCTGTCAGTGCTGCCTATATCAGTGCAATGCATAACTTTCTATACTGCAGATCAGTGCCTCATACCTCTCTCTGTGTCATGCATAACGTTATATACTGCTCCAGGTCAGTGCCTCATACCTTACTCATTGCAATTTTATCCTCAGTGCCTCTGTCAGTGTGACTTTATGGTCTGTGCCTTATGCCTCATTCAGTGCTAGGTGGAACTTTTTTATGGTAAGTGCTTCTGGCTTCTGTTAGTGCAAGGTGCTACTTTATGTTTAGTGCCTCATGCCTGACTCAGTGCAAGGTGCAACTTTATAGTAGTCCATGTCTGATGCCTCTGTCAGTGCAAGGTGCAACTCTATGACCAATGCTCTCATGCCCTAGTCAGTGCCTCGCTAAGAGCCATGCATAACTATATACTGCATGAGTGCCCAATGCCTCGCCCGGTGCAAGGTGTTATTTTGTGGTTAGCGCCCCCCTCAGTGCAACCTTTTGGTATGTGCCTCATGCCTCACTCACTGCAATGTGCAACATAATGGTCGGTGTCCGTTGTCTGTCAGTGCAGGGTGCATCTTTATGGTCAGTGCCCCTGTCAGTGCCACTTTAGGGTCAGTGCCACCATGCCCAAAAGTGACTCAAGCCCAGGGGCCCCCACCACCCTAAGTCCAGCCCTGCACGCTAGGGTTCCTTTTCAAAGGTGTTTGACCCTCATGATTTGACCCTATTATTGCCATACTACTGTGCGTATTGCACATGGTTGTGAAGCGGCCCCTTAGGGTTGCATTAATCATATGTTCAACAGCTTCAACACTTACCAAAAATGACATGCTGTTTAAGTTTTGCCACAGCATGTGTACTGCCATGAGCAGCAGTATGTTAGTGTTGAGGCGGACAGTCAGGAGATGGTAAAACTGTGGATCAAACGGCTGTTTTTTTTTTACCTTTGGCCGCACGTGTGAATGAAGCCTTACTCCCTCAGAGCCACACAGGGCTCCCTAAGTAAATGCACCCCACGAAACCTCCACCAAATCAGTCCTCAGACTCACACCACAGATGTAGCGGCATTTTTCCTTCCAATGACACCACAGACACAGAGACATGTTTTCTTCTAGTGACTCCACAAACACAGGTACGATTTTCCTTCCAGTGACACCAGAGACACAGGCACATGTTTCCTTCCAGTGACACAACAGACACAGGGTTATTTTTCCTTCCAGTGACACCACAGACACAAGGACATTTTTCCTTCTAGTGACTCCACCAATGCTGGGACATTTCTTTCTTCATCACTGTTAGCTCCATTCTCCTATCCTCACTGTGGGATAGAATGTGTACCAATATTAAACTCATATTGTGCATATGTTTTGGTGAGGTGTGCTGTGTGTATCGCTATTAACCCCACAACATCTACTACTCCACCTGGGGGGAAGGGACAGCATTTGGCATCTTTTGGATGACCTTGTCCCGGTACTGGGTATGCATGGTGTCTTAGCATTTTTACAACTGACAATACTAATCGATATGCCTTCTGTGCTGATCTAGTAAAGGTAAGGGGTACCACTTTGTATTTTAGTAAAAAAATAAATAAAATTTGCAAGAAGCTGCAGATCAGGTTTAAAAAATTGCTGATGCTTACCATTATTACTTGCATATATCCACTAGTTGCAAATTTACCAGGTCCACCATAAACGTAGAATCCATTGGATTCATTCACACATATTTTGTCCTTTCAGAGTGAAAAATAGATTTGAGTATTGAGTAATAAATGTGATCATTGAGTTCCCTAACTCTGATTGGCTAGCAGGGGAGAAATTTACATAAATGGACATTAATTTAATCTGAACTAATCCAAGTTGGATCCTTGCAAAAGGCTAAAGAGGGAAGACAAGGCATTTACAGGGTTACCATAAAGTCTGCTGATTAATGCTGGAGAAGATTAGAAGCACTGGCATTTTGCATGCTGGCATTAAGCCTTTTTGGCTTAGAAAGACGGGAACTGGAAGACCAAGCATTTGCATAGCTGGCATTAAAGCTCGTTGATTAATGGAGAGGATCAGAAGGCACACTTTCATAATCAAAGGGTTGAAAATTAGATAGCCAAGCACCTGCAGCATTGGCAAGATGGACCACTAGCTGATGCAAGGGAGGTTAATGCGTCAAGACTCTCCTTGGCGACCATTGCTGCATGTGGGGTCCTGAACAACATAGTTCAGGTTGTAATATAAATGGCAATGGTCCCTGTCACTCACTATCATAGCTAGTCATATGTTTGGCATTACATCTTATTGATTTAGAAGTGAGATTGATTACACTATCAGCTGGTAGAGTATCTAGCGGAACAAGCGATGATTTCAGAAAAAAAAAAGAGATGGTTTCAGTTATTTTTCAGTTTGGATCTAGGAAGCACAGAGTTAAATGAGTATTATAATAAAACTAAGACAAGTTTCACAGAGATATGTGTGTGCATTAAGCCAGGTCACTCTGGGTTATTTCATAAGGGAGTGCAAGAGCAATGATAATGGTAAACCATAGTGACCAATCGGTCAAAGCTAAATTCTTAATGGTTGCTGGGGGTTACCGCAGCTTTCACCTAGCATTACAGAATAGGCCCGGATGATGTTTTGGAGAATTGCATTGTTAACCCATGACTCATCTGTCTGTAAAACAAATTCCTGTGATAAGGAAGAGCAGCAAAATATTCAGTTTTATAAAAAAATACCCAATATGTTCTTTTTTGTATATACAAACATTCGCAGCATCCTTGGCTGCACTATGAAGTGTTCACATTTCTTTGATTCTAGTACTTAATTTGCTGATAGTTAGCACATTTATTATATACTGTTATCGTGATAATATTCTGGGGATTTGATAGCCATTATATAGTTACAAAAAATGGACCGTTTTTAAATATGCACATTCAGATGTCGAAATTCTCATATGAAAATTTGGAAACTTATTTTTGGCAATGCTGAGCTCTGTGTTGCTAGAAGGCAACAAATCAGATAGATACAGATAAAAAATACACAGATAGACAGAAACGTACAGTATATACAGTATACATTTTTCATTCTGGAATAAAGGGTTTAGGAGCTTACAGCAACATTTAAGCTCTACAGCACAAAATCTTCAAACATACTGATATATGTGATCTGAAAACTGGAACTTTGTCTAGCAACTATCCTGCATTTGTAATTAAAAAGACACGTTATAATCCTGATAACTTTTTTAAATAACATGTGCTATGTAACAACAGCTAAAAAAAGAATATATACTGTATATGCTATGCATATATATATATATATATATATATGTATAGATGTATAGATGGATAGATATATATAATTATACTGTATATATATATATATATATATATATTTATACCTGTATACTGTAAATAGAGAGAGACACTATATCACCAAAAGTATTGGGACACCTGCCTTTACACGCACATGAACTTTAATTGCATCCCAGTCTTAGTCCGTAGGGTTCAATATTGAGTTGGCCCATCCTTTGCAGCTTTAACAGCTTCAACTCTTCTGGGAAGGCTGTTGTCATGGTCTGGAGTCAGGCTCAGAGGCCAGTAGCTATAGCAGCAGAGCAGGTATTCACACAGGTCACCCTGGCTGATGACACGGGTTCACCTGAGGTGCGGGGTCTAAGCACTGACCGGTATTCACCAGGGCTCCTAAAGGTGGAGATGAGCTTCGCTGCGTGTCAGTGCCAGGTCGCGGTCCTCAGATTAGCCCCACCAGGGGGTGAGCAAGCCGGGGTCCAGAAACAGATAATACAGGTAGGGATCAAGCAGAGGCGTAGTCAGGGATGAGCCAAAAGTCGGTAACAGATAGTTGCAGGTTGGGATTCAGCAGAAGCGTAGTCGGGGACGAGCCAAAAGTCGGTAGTGAGTGGTAGCAAAGATGCGGTCGGCAGCAGTAGACAGGAGCAAGATATTGGCTAGTGAAGACACAATATTCTGGCAACCAGGAAGTGCAGGGACATGGCTTAAATCAGGAAGTTCCTGGGAGGAGCAAAGGGTTCAAGGTTCAAGGCAAACAAGATTCAAGACAAGAAAGATCATTCAAGGAATTGTCTAATGAACTATCCAAGGAGCTGTCCAGCATTCCAGGTGGCTCAGCAAGTAGAGTCGCCACCAGACACACCAGAGGTCCCAGGTTCAAGCCCAGGTCCTAACAGCTGTCCACAAGGTTTAGGAGCGTGTTTATGGTAATGTTTGACCATTCTTCCAGAAGCACATTTATGAGGCCAGGCACTGATGTGGACGAGAAGGTCTGGCTCGCAGTCTCCGCTCTAATTTATCCCAAAAGTTTTCTATCGGGTTGAGGTCAGTCAAGTTCCTCCACCCCAAACTCGCTCATCCATGTCTTTATGGACCTTGCTTTATGACTTAGAAGAAACCCAATGAACACAGAACAATGAATGAACACAGATAATATGATAGCACAAATATCACAACATCCTATCATACCACGGTGCTAGGTGTAATCCTGGACTCCTTTCAGCCCCATATCTAATCACTGCTCAAATATCACTGACTTCACCTTGGTAAAATGTTCAAAATACTCCACTTTTTAGCCAATAACACCACCAAGCTACTAATTCACTCACTTGTTATCTTTTGCCTCCACTACTGCTACTCCCTCCTCACTGACCTACCTCTACACAGGCTATTACCCCTTCCATTTATCATAAGTGATGCTGCAGATTCACCTTACCAACCGTTTAGGGTCGGGCACCCCTTCCCTGCAATCCCTCTATGAGCTTCTGTTTGCCCAACTAAAAAAAAAATCTAAATATTAACAACAATTTACAAAGCCACCCACAACTCGCCAAAGTTGCGCCAAGTTACATCACCTACCATGTCTCAAAATATCAAGCAAACCGACTTCTGTGCTCCACCCAAGTTCCTGTGTCCAGGGTTTCCCCATAGCCTCTCCCATCCTCTGGAAGTCTCTACCCCAAGCAATATGAGTACTGCCCTTCCTTTATCTAAACTACTGCTCACTTCCTCGTAGAATGTTGACAGGTTGTTTTTTCAAGACTGGTCTTTCAGAAATCCATGTTGATTGTTACTAATAATACCATGTTCCTTAACAAATTCTTCAATGGCATCCCTTAACTTTACATCAAAAATGTTAAAAACTGTTGATGTTAGGTCTGGAATGCCTTGGTATACGTCTAGACCCTTTTTGCATATTGGAAACATATTTGCACTATACCAATTAGCTGGTACTATTCCCCTCATTAACCACTTCCCTTCTGGAATTTTCTTTTAAAAATTCACACATGGTAAAATCTGCCTTTTTGGCTATTTCTTAAAACACCCAGAGCATGATATATTTTCTGAATGCAGAGATTCTTTAGAATTAAAAGTTGGTAGTTGTCATTTTTATGTTGTTTGATATCTGTGCAACTTTTTATCAAATATATATTTTAGGAAAATACACTAAAACTAACTTTAGTTTACAAAACTCAATGTATTCCCAATTTCTGGTAAAAAAGATGGGATGATGTTGAGTAAAATATATAAGCTAAATCTGAAAACTATGTGCACCTGCAAAATGGCAAAATTATTACAGTATTAAAAATTGGTGTCACTTTAAATGTCTTCAAAGCTCATCAGTTTGCAGTTAACTATACATGAGGAAGATGGTGATAGATACAAGATCCTCAGATTGGGTGATGATAGCTGCAAAGCAGATCACCCAGTCTCTAGCCACCTCTGCACCACTGGCTTGTTTTCTGGAGTTTTGAAGAAAGGTAGCGTAGCACACTGGGGCACCTCTGTCTAGCCTGCACCCTTCTTTCAGATCTCCCTGTGGGTCTCATGTCTCCACCATAGCCTTGTTTTCCTTGTAATTCCTTCCCTGGCTCAGTCTGTACCCTCCCCTTCTGTCCTGTGGACAGATCCCTACCTGGCTACCAATAAAGCTAATCACAATCCTGTAGTTTCTCTGCTCCCTCGCACAGGGCTCTCTGCAATGAGCAAAAGAGGCAATGTAGCTATGAAGCCTAGCTTAAAGGGGCCACTGACCAAGGCTATATGTGCCTTTGTAATGTAGTAATACCATCAGACTGAATTCCTGGTAGGCTTTGATAAAAAAACAAAAAACTTACTTTATTGCATTAAAAAAATATGTAGCTAGAAAAAACACATTGACTGTTGAGACAATGCAGATCCATGGGTCATTTGCTGAGAGTGTACACATGTACAGCATGCTTGCACACTCACCAAATACATGATCTATTTATGGACTATGCAAACCATTTTGATCGTATGAATATCATTTATTATATATAGTGACAAAAATTACATGCGCTTTTCAGAACACATACAGTAGAACTTCTCACATCACTACCTGGCCCTAAAAAGCATTGTCACCCTATAACAGGAAACACAGTATCATCAAGTATCATTTCATTGAAGTCTTCAAATTTTATGATATTGAAAATTACTTTTGAAAGTACTCATTTATTATGTTAAAGCTTATGAGATTTTAGTGATTTGGATTTAAATCTATTTTAAGCCAAAACAGAAAAGTTAAAAACACACAAAACTCTATTTGAAACAGCAATTTTCTTGCTATTGTGCTAGAGCTTCACAGAGTTCAGCAAATTATCCGCCCTGTTTATCATTGTAAAATCTACTTTTCATGCACCCATTTGAAGACAGGTTAACAACTAAGACAATTAAGCATTAAAAAGCAATATAATTAGCTTTGTGATGCTCTGTCTTTGAAAAAGTTTATGAGCATGCAACATTTGTGCTCTTTCTGAAGAATCACTGATTAAATTGTCCCTTGCCACTGTTTTGTAAGATGGCTGTGCAATTGCTTTAAGATGTCTATTTTGCTAAAGAAGGTGACATAGTGTCATTAACAAAATGAAAAGCACTGGAGATTAAAGAAGAAGTAGGGCCAATGCACTCTGGGCCCTACTTCTCCTGTGGGTCAAAGGAATGCACTTTATTCTGCTCTCCTTTGACCCATTTTCAGCTGACAGTGGGCTAAATTCGGCTGATGGTACTCAACCAATCTTGACTCAGAGCAGAGAGTTGGTGACTGACAATCAGCAGCTCTCTGCTCATTGAAGAATGAGAAGTGAGCGATCAGTGGTCTTTGCTAAATTCTCAGTTTTAGGGGTGGTGGGGGACAGGTACAACATTGGACACATGCTACATCCACATAGGTGAGTATGTGCGCTTATTTTTTTTTTTAATCCTGCACTTCTCTTTTAACTAAATTTGCAGCATTTGCTTTAAAGCTTATGTCTGGGGAAATACTGTATCTAAACCCCTCTCCAACCCATTTTGCAAGCCTTATTTTTACTACCATGTGAAGCAAGATAAACACACCTAAGCTGGGCATTTGGGTTTCTCCCTTGTGTTGTTTCTAGGTGCTGAGGACTGCTATTGCAGAGATGCCCATGTGCCTGTGCTGGCCGGTCCCCGAAATCCCCCTGGCACTAAAGTTATCCTTGCAGTCTCCTCTTCTAAATCCTGAGGGGACCCTTCCACTGGACAGCCTATGAGAATTATCCACATGCAGTCAGTGACATGACACCTGAAGAAGGACCCTGCCTCCTGAAAACAGAGAAATAAAGAAGCGTTGGAACTAAAGCACCAAATCAAAAGAGTTGTTTTAGTGTCATCAGTTAGGGGGGGGGGGTGGGTAGGGGGAGTCCATAGATCATCTTTAAAAGAAATTACTTGAGCCCTGTACAACAAAGCATACTTAGAGGGGAGCACTGTGCCCAAGTAGTGCTAAGTCCTGTAATATGTCCATGTCATGAACCATAATTATGTGAAATTTGGTGTTCTTTTGTAAGAAATATGTATCATTGTGCAAAAACTCTCAATAGAATAAATCAATGAATGCATGTGGAATAATTCATGAGGGTTTGTAAATTGAGGCTATATTGTATATTATACATGTGACAGTCTATAACACTCCCCTCTGTAGTCTTGCAAATTATGTACCTTCCTTCACAGCTCTGATGGTGGGTGGGATTGAATACATCCTAATTAGCATTCGATCCTGACTCTACGTGGGTGCCTGATAGGAGAGAGGAGGAGGAGGCACATCTCCAACAAGGCAGGATGCCCTCCAGGGGCCAGCTTAAGGGCAGCCAACCGACTGCATCACACCGCAGAGCTCCGCATGTGCAGGGCGCTGCTGTCTCTGCACGTTATTCCAAAAGATCTTTGGTGTGGGCCTTTTTTGAGACATGTGCAGCAGATCGCATTGTTGCTATTTGCAACATATGTCTGAAGCGTATCTCGCGTGGCCAAAACATCAGCCGCTTGGGCACCACATGCTTGACTAGACATTTTTTTTTTTTGTCTTTTTCTTCTCTCTTTCTCTCTCTCCCCATATCTCTCTCTCTCCCTCCTTTTCCTTCCTCCTCTGTGCACTTCTCTCCCTCCTTCCCGCCCAGCCCTGACTCCCCTAGTCACTGGTATCCGAATTAACGAAAACTCATTTAACGAATTTTAACGAATATTCATAGATTTGAATATCCGAATATTCGTAGATTCGTACATTCGTAGATTCGTACATTCGTAGATTCGTACATTCGTAAATTTGTACATTCGTAAATTCGTAAATTTGTACATTCGTAAATTCGTACATTCATAAATTACTAAATTCGTACCTTCGTAAATTAGTAAATTCGGAAATCTGAAATAATAATTAACTAATAATAACTTAACTATTACTAACTATTAAATTATAGGTATTGGAATTTCCTTTCAAATTTGGCTGTAGAGTGAACTTAACAAAGTTACGAATTGTTTTCCGAAATAATGAATGCCGTATCTAAACGAATGGAACGTAATGAATTAATAATAATAATAATAAATAACAATAATAATAATAAAAGTGTTTTATTATTATTATTAATTCTTAATTTGTTCCGTTCCATTTGTTTGGATGTGGCATTTGTTATTTCAGGTTATGCGTAACTTCGGATAAATTTGTATTCGTTACGTTCGCTAACAGCCAAATTTGAAAGGAAATTACAATACCTATAATTTAATAGTTATTTTTTCAGATTTTCTAATTTTGGGGTTTTCGGACTTTCGAATTTCCGAATTTCCGAATGTACGAATTTACAAATTTACAAATGTACGAATTTACGAATGTATATATTTACGAATGTACGAATTTACGAATGTATAAATTTACGAATGTACGAATTTACGAATGTATATATTTACGAATTTACGAATGTATAAATTTACGAATGTATGAATTTACGAATCATAACGAATGACCCGAAAAACGAAAAAAAAACAAAAACGAATGAAACGAAAACGAAAACTAACACATTTTTTGGCAGTGCACATGTCTACTGTTCAGAGTACAGGGGGTCCCCGAGTTACGAACACAATAGGGACTGTAGGTTTGTTTGTAAGTTGAAGTTGTTCGTAAGTCGCAACACTGCATTTGTAAGTGTAACTTCCGGTCGGAACACTGCATTCGTAAGTGTTCGTAAGTGTAACTGCCGCCTGTGCATGGATGTGGGTTGTTCCGGACGCTTGTTATGTTATCTGGGGCGTAGTACGGCAGTGTAGAATGTGTTGGAGCTGCTCGAAAGTTATCGTAGAGCACAAGAGCCGTTCGTAACTCGGGTGTTCGTAACTCGGGGACCCCCTGTATATACTTTTATTCCTTTAAAAATTTCATTTTGTGCAGGGACAGTTCTAAACAAGGGAAACACGCGCCACTTTACAGGCATACTATAGACACCCCCCAGGCACGATATTTAAAGGAATATTTCACTTTTATTTTTTCACTTTAAGCATCATTAAAATCACTGCTCCTGAAAAAATGGCAGTTTTTAAAACTTTTTTTTGCATTGATACATGTCCCCTGCGGCAGGACTCGGGTCCCCAAACCCTTTTTAGGACAATAACTTGCATATTAGCCTTTAAAATTCGCACTTTTGATTTCTCACGTTCGAGTCCTATAGACTTTAACGGGGTTCCAAAGGTTCGCGCGAACTATCAGTCCGTTCACATCTTCTGGATGTGAACCGAACCGGGGGGTGTTCGGCTCATCCCTAGTGTAGACGAGAAAAAAGGTACTCACATCTCAGAAGGCAAATATGAGCATATAAAATTCGCACTTTTGATTTCTCACGTTCGAGTCCCATAGACTTTAACGGTGTTCGAAAGTTCGCGCAAACTTTCGGTCCGTTCGCATGTTCTGGAGGCGAACTGAACCGGGGGGTGTTCGGCTCATCCCTTTTGACGAGTAAGACAAGAGCAACAGGGTTCCTCTATGCTTTCCTTGGTCACTGAGGAAGTTATCCTTTTGGATGCTGCCATCCCATGTCACTCGAGCAGCCATCTTGGGTCAGGCAGAGCCTATTGAAGGCACTGACTTCCTGGTTTGGTGCACATTTTGGAAGTTGACAGAGTAGAGACAGGTACCCTATCTGTGAGGGACAGTTCTAGCGGTAGGAAAAGGTTACTGATGAGGAGGGAAAGCGTAGGGTCGCTGCTTTTCTGGACATTTTCGCAACTGGGCACAAGATGGCCTGACCACATTCTGCCCCACTCTACAGATGCTGTCAGTCTAGCTGAAACCCGCTCTGTTCACGTCGCTGGAAGCCATAAGTGCACCCGGCTGGGCAGTTTTTTCACTGGGTTTGTTGTGAACTGTAGCTGCATTACTTCAATATAAGTTTTAAATTTCACCTGACTGTGTAAATTATTGCCGCCATACCACACTGCACCCCACTTACATTATCTAAATGTATCTTTATATCAGTGACCTGTATTACTCTGCCCAACAGAGACTGGAAGAGGGAGGGCTAGCACTAGCAACCATTTAACTCTAATGCAATGCACAAATGCTAACAGAATGACAGAGTATGAAAAGAATGATCTTATCATTGTGCTTCTGCTCCTTAATTTTACAATCAGCTGGCTCGGGTGTGTCCCGGGCCAGCACTGAAAGTCGAGGCCCCGACACTGTCGGGCACTGCACTGGAGTTACAAAACTGACAGCACAGAATCCTTTTACATGCAAAACAGCTACCATATATGTATGTGTACGCCTTGAGTTTAGGTGTAACACAGTCACTTGCTGTCATTTGAAGAAGTAAAAAAAAAACATCCAGATTCACAGGCAGTCACAAACATACATTCAAGGATGAATTTTGCATGAAATTATTTTTATTTTAAATTAAAGGCATTTTACATTTCCACCGAGGATGACAAATAAAAATCTAAACGAATGTGTCATCTCTTGAGAAGCAGAATATAGATTAACTATTGTGGATAGTTACCTCATGTTTACATATGAATTCACAGGTACATTTTAATAGAGATTCTTTAGTTCAGACAGATTTGTCAAGCATTCTCTTATCAAGCATTCATTTACATATTTGCATTTTTGAATTAGCTGTTTAAAAAGTGCCCATTTTTAGTTTTTTTTTTAACCACTTGCTTACTGGGCACTTAAACCCCCTTCCTGCCCAGGCCAATTTTCAGCACTGTCACGCTTTGAATAACTATTGCGCGGTCGTGCGACGTGGTTCCCAAACAAAATTGACGTCATTTTTCCCTCATAAATAGAGCTTTCTTTTGGTGGTATTTGATCATCTCTGCGGTTTTTATCTTTTGCGCTATAAACAAAAAAAGACTGACAATTTTGAAAAAAAACACAATATTTTTTACTTTTTGCTCTAATAAATATCCCAATTTAAAAAAAAAAAAAAAAAAATTTCTCCGTTTAGGCCGATATGTATTCTTCTACATATTTTTGGTAAAAAAAAAAAATTGCAATAAGCGTTTACTGCTTGGTTTGCGCAAAAGTTATAGCGTCTACAAAATAGGGGATAGTTTTATGGTATTTTTATTAATAATTTTTCTTTTACTAGTAATGGCGGCGATCAATGATTTTTATCGGGACTGCGACATTATGGCGGACACATCGGACACTTTTGGTGCTATTTTGGGATCATTCACATTTATACAGCGAGCAGTGCTATAAAAATGCATTGATTACTGTATAAATGTGACTGGCAGGGAAGGGGTTAACACTAGGGGGCGAGGAAGGGGTTAAATGTGTTCCCTCATGAGTGATTCTTACTGTGGGGGGAGGGAACTGACTGGGGGAGGTGACTGATGGTTGTCCCTATGTACAAGGGACACACCATTGGTCTCCTCTCCCTAACAGGACATTGATCTCTGTATTTACACACAGAGATCCACGTCCCTTGCTCTGAAAATACCGATCGCACCTACCTGGCAGACATCGCGGCCGCCAGGCACGCGTATCGGCACCCACGTGACACGGCGGGCACGAGGAAAGGAGAGGACATAAATTGACGGCCTCCCGGCATTGTAGGTCCGCACTGTAGCCGCCATTCGGCTATAGAGCGGACCTCTAGTCATTAAAGATCAAAGATCAAGGATATTTAGAGTAAAGCAGAACAGTATTTATATTACATGTGTTGTTTGATATTTTATAGAATTAAAAGTGAAACTGAACTATGCAGCCCAAGAGAGCTGATAAAGAGGTGGGAGGACTTAAAAAGGAGAAATCCTGGAATCACAGGGAGGTAGATGGGTGAGACTGTCTTGGAGTCAAAATGAGAGGGAACAATGTGGATCCACGCAGGCCCAAGCTAAATCAGAGAGCTGGGCATACTGAGAAGGCAGGTCAGTGGACCCTGCAGGCAGACGGACTGGGTCACCACCCTCTACACACCCAAATCCGAAGGGGACAAAGGGGGCTCCCCAGACAGGAAGGTTGTCAGATCGGGTGAGAAGGTTCCTAACCGATACAATGTGGCTTAAGTTTCAAGCATGTTTGTTGTTCCAGTTGCTTAAATTCAGTTAACAGTACAAACCTCTACCCTCAGCCATGGACGTTATAGCCCATCCAGAGCTGCAGCTTACTAGGGATGAGCCGAACACCCCCCAGTTCGGTTCGCATCAGAACATGCGAACAGGCAATAAATTAGTTCGAACATCCGAACCCCATTAAAGTCTATGGGACACGAACAGGAAAAATAAAAAGTGCTAATTTTAAAGGCTTATATGCAAGTTATTGTCATAAAAAGTGTTTGGGAACCCGGGTCCTGCCCCAGGGGACATGCATCAATGCAAAAAAAAGTTTTAAAAACTGACGTTTTTTCGGGAGCAGTGATTTTAATAATGCTTAAAGTGAAACAATAAAAGTGAAATATTTCTTTAAATTTCGTACCTGGGGGGTGTCTATAGTATGCCTGTAAAGCAGCACTTGTTTCCCGTGTTTAGAACAGTCTCTGCACAAAATGTCATTTCTGAAGGAAAAAAAGTCATTTAAAACCACTCGTGGCTGTAATGAATTGCCAATCCCCTGCAATACATAGAAAACTCATTGAAAGTCATTGAAAAAAAAAATGCGTGGGGGTCCCCCGAATTCAATTACCAGGCCCTTCAGGTCTGGTATGGATATTAAGGGGAACCCTGCCGCAAATTAAAAAAAAAATGCGTGCGGTTCCCCCAAATATCCATACCAGGTCCTTCAAGTCTGGTATGGATTTTAAGGGGAACTCCACCCCAAATGTAAAAAATGGCGTGAAGTCCCCCTAAAAATCCACACCAGAACCTTATCCGAGAACGCAACCTGGCAGGCCGCAGGAAAAGAGGGGGGGATGAGAGAGCGCCCCCCCCCTCCTGAACCGTACCAGGCCACATGCCCTCAACATGGGGAGGATGTCCCCATGTTGATGGGGACAAGGGCCTCATCCCCACAACCCTTGCCCGGTGGATGTGGGGGTCTGCGGGTGGGGGGCTTATCGGAATCTGGAAGACCCCTTTAACAAAGGGGACCCCCAAATCCCACCCCCCCTATGTGAATTGGTAATGGGGTACATTGTACCCCTACCATTTCACAAAGAAAGTGTAAAAAACAATTTTATATTGGTTTATGTCACTCAGTGTTTATATTTTTGATCCCTGGTCACATTTCCAGGTTTAGCGCAACTATTTATATTTTTTCTACTTTGCTCACTGATGTTTGTTTTCAGGTTAGTTGCTCCTTCCCATGTGTAGACAAAATAGTCAGTTATTTGTCTAATGCCCCGTACACACGATCATTTTTAATGTCATTTTTTAAACCAACGTTTTTCTCCTTGTTTTTTTTCATGTTTCCTCTCAAGCCTGCCTTGCGTACACACCATCATTTAAAAAAACGATCAAGCAAAGCGCAGTGACGTTCAACACGTACGACGGCACTATAAAGGGGAAGTTCCGTTCGAATGGCGCCACCCTTCATGTTAGTAAAGTTTGTTGAGCGACGATTCACGCTTTTCAGTCCGTTACTGTGTAATGAATGTGCTATCTCCAGTACGAACGCTAGTTTTACCAGAACGAGCGCTCCCGTCTCATACTTGATTCTGAGCATGCGCGTTTTTTTTTCACGTCGTGAAAGCATACACACTATCGTTTTTCACGTCGTTAAAAAAAACGACATGAAAAACGACGTGAAAAAAGAGAGCATGTCCGGAATTTTTAATGTCCGTTTTTCACGTCGTTAAAAATGCTCTGGAGCCTACACACGATCATTTTTAATGGCCATTTTTTAAAATGGCATTTTTAACGGCATGAAAAACGATCGTGTGTATGGGGCATAAGAGTTATCCTAGCGCAGTTTCTTTTCCCTTTTCTTTTTATTGATACATGTCCCCTGGGGCAGGACCCGGGTCCTCAAACACTTTTTATGACAATAACTTGCATATAAGCCTTTAAAATTAGCACTTTAGATTTCTCCCATAAACTTTTACAGGGTGTTCCGCGGCTTTTCGAATTTGCCGCGAACACCCCAAATTGTTCGTTGTTCACCGAACGGGCGAACAGGCAATGTTCGAGTCGAACTCAAAGCTCATCCCTACTGCTTACCTCACTTAGCTGCATATGTTAACACTGCCTGCAGCTCAAAACCCATTTTGAGCTGCAGGTGGGATACTGGTGTGTAGTTCCCCATGGCCTGTTGGTGGCGCTGCCATCGCAGGCCAGGGTTGAACCGCTGGTACAGTGCTGTGCCTTGGATGTCCCCTTTTGGCGGTGGGCGTGTTGGCCTGCTGTGCATCCCGGGAGGGGACATAAAAGGGGCAGACCCTGTCTGTGAGGGGTGAGCTCCCGGGGGTCCGACCCCGGGAGCGTGTGATTCTGTTCGTGGCCACCCCAGGCACCTTTAGCCCTGTTGTGGAGTTCCTGGTTCGGTACACTGGCGGATCAGTCCCAGGCACCTTTAGCCCTGGGGCTGCGATTGGAGGCTTCGGGTCCAGCGCCTTTGGCTGGAGCCACGGAGGGAGAAGGAATCCTAGGGTGCTGCCTTGCGAGGAGGCGCGCATCTAGATGAGGAGGCCGGGGGAGGACCGTTCCGAAGGACTGGTGAGAGATCACAGTGAAGGAAGGGGCCCGGTAACTCTCTGGAGGGATGTCAATTTCCCGTTAGAGGCCTAAAGCTAGAACCAACGTTCACCAGGTCTGTGGCAGAGACTGTGCGTGTACTCTGATTTGAGCATCATTCCGGCTGCTAGGATCCACTCCATTGGGAGACTATCCAGATGAGCTGAGTCTACCTGAAGATATGGGTAGTGAATAAGAATTTGTTTGATCCTGGACCTATTCCCAAACCTCTTTCTGGACTGATCTTACTCCAACCTTCTCCTGTCTAGTTATCGTGTATAAGAGAGAGAAAAATAAACTCTACGTTGGAGTTGCAATTGGTGTGGACCTTGAAGTTATTGGGGAATAGAGACTTGTCTTTGTCGCAGTGAAGACGGGAGCCATTCTATGGGGGGAACTCAACCACAGAGACCCAGGTACATTACACCACTCAACCTCTTCACACAAGAGGGTACGGACATGTGGCATAGGTGTGCCCCTTTCTCCCACGCGTGAGCCAAAGGGAGAAGGGGTGGTGAGTGCTACATATAAATATATACAGTATCTCACGTGAGTACGTCTCAAGTGAGTACACCGCTCACATTTTTGTAAATATTTTATTATATCTTTTTATGTGACAACACTGAAGAAATTACACTTTTCTACAATGTAAAGTAGTGAGTGATACAGCTTGTATAACATTGTAAATTTGCTGTCCCCTCAAATTAACACACAGCCATTAATGTCTAAACCGCTGGCAACAAAAGTGAGTACACCCCTAAGTGAAAATGTCCAAATTGAGCCCAATTTGTCATTTCCCTCCCAGAGTCATGTTACTTGTTAGGCCTCGTACACACGGCCGGTTTTCTTGTCAAGAAACAACAAGAAAACAGCTGGGAGAGCTTTCTTGCCGAGAAAACCGGCCGTGTGTATGAGGCTTTCAGGTTTCTCGTCAAGAAAATTTCCCAGAATCTCGCCGATAAAAATAGAGAACCTGCTCTCTATTTTCTCGACGGGATTCTTGTCTGCCTGTTTCCCGACGAGAAACCCGAACGTGTGTATACTTACCTGTCGCCGTGGAAACCCGCGCATGCTCAAAATGACTTTGGCGCATGCGCGGTAGCTTCCAAGGCACAGGTAGGGTGAAGGAAGATGGCGGTGACGGCATCGAATGTGACGAGCGAATGCTTGTCGTAGTCGATGATGTCACCGTGCTCGTGCCATTCAAAAGAAAGTCGGTTCTTTTGAATCGTACGTGTGTACACTCGGCCGGGACAAGATTCTTGTCAAGAATCTGGTCAGGAAAAATGACAGTTTTTTTCCTGACGAGATTCTCGGCCGTGTGTACTAGGCTTTAGTGTTACAAGGTCTCAGGTGTGAATGGGGAGCAGTTGTGTTAATATTGGTGTTATCGCTCTCACTCTCTCATACTGGTCACTGGAAGTACAATTTGGCACCTTATGGCAAAGAACTCTCTGAGGTTCTGAAAAAGAAAATTGTTGCTCGACATAAAGATGGCCTAAGCTATATGAAGATTGCCAAGACCCTGAAACTGAGCTGCAGCATGGTGGCCAAGACCATACAGCGTTTTAACAGGACAGGTTCCACTCAGACCAGGCTTTGCTATGGTCGACCAAAAAAGTTGAGTGCATGTGCTCAGCATCATATCCAGAGGTTGTCTTTAGGAAATAGAGTGCTGCCAGTATTGAGTGCTGCCAGTATTGCTGCAGAGGTTAAAGGGGTGGGTCAGCCTGTCAGTGCTCAGACCATACGTCGCACTCTGCATCAATTTGGTCTACATCCCAGAAGGAAGCCTCTTCTAAAGATGATGCACAAGAAAGCCCACAAACAGTTTGCTGAAGACAAGCAGACTAAGGACATGGATTACTGGAACCATGTCCTGTGGTCTGATGAGACCAAGATAAACGTATTTGGTTCAGATGGTGTCAAGCGTGTGTGGCGGCAACCAGGTGAGCAGTACAAAGACAAGGGTGTCTTGCCTACAGTCAAGCATTATGGTGGGAGTGTCATGGTCTGGGTCTGCATGAGTGTTTCCAGCACTGGGGAGCTACAGTTCATTGAGAGTACCATGAATGCCAACATGTACTGTGACATACTGAAGCAGATCCCCTCCCTTCGGAGACTGGGCCACAGGGCAGTATTCCAACATGATAACGACCCCAAACACACCTCCAAGATGACCACTACCTTGCTAAAGAAGCTGAGGGTAAAAGTGATGGACTGACCAGGCATGTCTCCAGGCCTAAACCCCAATGAGCATCTGTGGGGCATCCTCAAAAGGAAGGTTGAGGAGCGCAAGATCTCTAACATCCACCAGCTTCGCAATGTCATCATGGAGGAGTGAAAGAGGACTCCAGTAGCAACCTGTGAAGCTCTGGTGAACTCCATGCACAGGAGGGTTAAGGTAGTGCTGGAAAATAATGGTGGCCACACAAAATATTGACACTTTTGGCCCAATTTGGACATTTTCACTTATAGGTATACTCACTTTTGTTGGCAGCGGTTAAGAAATTAATGGCTGTAGCCTCGTACACACGGCCGAGTTTCTCGTCGAAAAAAACACGTCGTTTTTTTCGGCGAGATCCTTGGACAAGAAACTTGTCCCGGCCGAGTGTACAGACGCTCGATTCAAAGAACCCGCGGTTCTTTGAATGGAGCGTACGCGGTGACGTCATCGACTACGACGAGCATGCGCTCGTCACATTCGATGCCGTAGCCGCCATCTTGGTATACCCTACCTATGCCTAGGAATTCATTTCGAACATGCGCGGGCTTCCTGGAGGACAGGTAAGTGTACACACACTCACTTTTCTCGTCGAGAAACTGGCTGACGAGAATCTCGACGAGAAAATAGAGAGCAGGTTCTCTATTTTCTCGTCGAGATTACTTGTCTGTTTTCTTGACGAAAAACCATACACACAAACAAATTTCTCGGCAAGACATCTCTGCCAGCAAGTTTCTTGCTGGTTCTTGCCGAGAAAGTCGGTTGTGTGTACGAGGCCTGTGTGTTGAGTTATTTTGAGGGGACAGCAAACTCACTACTTTACATTGTAGCAAAGTGTAATTTCTTCAGTGTTGTCACATGAAAAGATATAATAAAATATTTACAAAAGTGAGAGGTGTACCAATTTTTGTGAGATACTGTGTGTGTATATATATATATATATATATATATATATATATATATATATATATATACTGATATATATTATATCATTTTGACATGCAGTTTTCACATAAAGTAAAGTAAAAGAGTATACCCCCTAAGCTAATCTAACCTAGAACCCCCCACCTAAAACCATTGTCTCCTCTCTGGTTTTAGGTGGGGGGTTCTAGGTTAGATTAGCTTAGGGGGTATACTCTTTTACTTTACTTTATGTGAAAACTGCATGTCAAAATGATATAATATATATCAGTATATATATATATATATATATATATATATATATATATACACACAGTATCTCACAAAAATGGGTACACCTCTCACTTTTGTAAATATTTTATTATATCTTTTCATGTGACAACACTGAAGAAATTACACTTTGCTACAATGTAAAGTAGTGAGTTTGCTGTCCCCTCAAAATAACTCAACACACAGCCATTAATTTCTTAACCGCTGCCAACAAAAGTGAGTATACCCCTAAGTGTAGACAAGATAAAAAGTACTCACATTTCAGAAGGCAAAGATAAGCATATAAAACATTCCAAAGGCTGTAGACCATGCATGGAAATCAATGGTGGTTTACACAACGAATCAAGCGTGCCAACGATTGTTTCATCAGTTATGATGAAATATGTGGGGCGGAGCCTATGTACGTGCCAATGTCACGCTTGATTCATTGTGTACACTACCATTGATCTCCATGCATGGTCTAAAGCCTTTGGATTGTTTTATATGCTCATCTTTGCCTTCTGAGATGTGAGTACCTTTTTTCTCGTCTACACTAGGGATGAGCCGAACCTTTGGAACCCCGTTAAAGTCTATAGGACTCGAACGTGAGAAATCAAAAGTGCAAATTTTAAAGGCTAATATGCAAGTTATTGTCCTAAAAAGGGTTTGGGGACACGGGTCCTGCCCCAGGGGACATGCATCAAAGCAAAAAAAGTTTTAAAAACGGCAGTGATTTTAATGATGCTTTAAGTGAAAAAATAAAAGTGAAATATTCCTTAAAATATCCTACCTGGGGGGTTTCTATAGTATGCCTGTGAAATGGCGCATGTTTCCCGTGTTTAGAACAGTCCCTGCACAAAATGACACTTCTAAAGGAATAAAAGTCATTTAAAACTGTTTGCGGCTTTAATGTAATGTCTGGTCCCGGCAATATGGATGAAAATCATTGAGAAAAATGGCATGGGTACCCCCCTTCCCACCAAGCTCCCCCCCTCCCCCCCAGCTCATTAACAGGCCCTTTGGGTCTTGTATGGATATTAAGGGGAACCCCACACCCAAATTTAAAAAAAGGAAAGGCGTGGGGCTCCCAGGCCCTATATACTCTGAACAGCAGTATACAGGCGGTGCAAACAAGACAGGGACTGTAGGTTTGTTCTTAAGCAGAGTCTGTTTGTATTTTTGAACTGGTACATTTTTAAAGTGTAGCTCCAGCCAAAAAATCTATTTTTAAGCTTTTTGGAAAACATAGGAAAGGGTTATCACCCCTGTAACATTTGTTTTGCTGTCCGTGCACCTGTTCAGAAGATTTCACCTCACTTTCTGTCCCAATGACAATTGGATTTTGAAAATTTGGGGTTTTTAGGGAAACAAGGATTGGTGATAAAGCATCAGTGGAGAGGAGACACCTTTTTCCCATATTAACTCTTACAGGAGAGAGTTTCCCTTCCTAGGGGTAGATTTCCTATCACATCCTGTTGTCTCCCTCCGTTTGTAAGTACTGTAGGAGTCGTTTGAAAGTCGGATATTTGAAAGTAGGGGCCTGCCCTATGTACTCTGCAGAAATTTGGGCCTTAGGTGTTGGTGTTGCCACAACACTGTAAGCCCTCACAGTTACTCTTGGTGGGTGCTGGAACATCCTGCTGTGAACTATTATTTCAAGAATTGTAATTACATGCCATTGTTAAACAGTGGTAGGAAAAATTGGGCCTTTGGTGGTGGTGGTGCTGGTGCCACAACACTGTAAGTCCTCACAGTTACTCTTGGTGGGCGCTGGAACGGGCCCTGCTGTGAAATATTATATCAAGAATTGTAATTACATGCACCTGCTGAACAGGGGAAGAAAAATTGGGCCTTTGGTGGTGATGGTGTTGGTGTTGCCACAACACTGTAAGCCCTCACAGTTACTCTTGGTGGGTGCAGGAATGGGCCCTGCTGTGAAATATTAGATCAAGAATTGTAATTACATGCCCCTGTTGAACAGGGGCAGAAAAACTGGGCCTTAGGCACTGGTGCTGGTGCCACAACACTGCAACCCTTCACAGATACTCTAGTTGGAGCTCAAGAATGAGCCCTGCTGCAAAGTATTGCAGCAAAAATTGTAATTACACGCCCCTGTTAAACAGGGGCAGAAAAATTGGGCCTTAGCCACTGGTGGCGGTGCCCAGAACCAAAAATGTTCTTACAAGCTATCAACATGAACATTGAGGAGGAAGAGGATAGTCACTCAGCATAACAGGATAGTCATTCAGCATCAGCATAGGTAATCTTGAAGGGATCTCACATTCAAAAAAAATTATTCAGTTACATCAGCATCAGGTGCTTGGTAGCTGGTGATCCAAGACTGATTCATTTTTATGAAGGTCAGTCGATCGACCGAGTCGGTGGACAGGCGCACCCTGTGATCGGTTACAAAGCCTACAGCAGCACTGAATGTGCGTTCTGAAAGAACGCTGGATGCAGAACAGGCCAGTAGCTCAATTGCATACTGTGCAAGCTCTGGCCAGTGATCCATCCTCAAGACCCAGTAACCCAGACGATTTTCAGTGGGAAAGGTGTCCAAGTCTGATCTTGCCCCTAGGTATTCCTTCACCATGTGAATCAGACGCTGGGGATGGTTGCTGGAACCAATCATACCTTGGGGCTGCGGACTAAAAAATTGTCTGAACGCATCGGTCAGACGGCCACCTTCTCCACCACTCCTTCTGTGACTGACCGAAGCCTCAGCAACATGTTGTCCAGGACCAGGAATTTGTAACCTCCCAGGCTCTGGAAACGCATTGTACAAACCTTTCTGCAAGGCCTCCCGAAGATGTTTCATCCTCTGCTCCCTCTGCGATGGCTAGATAAGGTCCGCAACCTTACCCTTGTAACGTGGATCAAGGAGGGTTGCCAGCCAGTAATGATCCCTCTCCTTGATACCAAGAATACGAGGATCCTTTCGCAGGCTTTGCAGGATCAGGAAGGCCATGCAGCGTAGATTTACTGAGGCCTTTGGTCCGGAGTCCTCTGGGTCACTAAGGATGACATGATCTGCAGCCACCTCCTTCCAGCCACATACAAGTCCATGGGTTTCTTGGGACTGTAAATGATCCCTTTAAGACTGCTGCTGATGCTGAGTGCTAGGCTCCACCTCCATGCTAACACAATCCTCCTCCTCCTCCTCTTCCTGTGTCATCGGCGGGCCAGCAGGAACACTGTCTTGATAAAGGGGGCCTTGAAAGGTAAGGAAGTCCTCCTCTTCCTCCCTCTGTTCTTCCTCAAGTGCCCTGTCCATTATTCCACGCAGAGTGTGCTCCAACAGGTGGACAAGAGGCACAGTGTCACTGATGCATGCACTGTCACTGCTCACCATCCTTGTGGCCTCCTCAAATGGAGACAGGACAGTACATGCATCCCTGATCATGACCCACTGGCGTGGCAAAAAAAAAACAAGCTCCCCTGACCCTGTCCTGGTGCCATAGTCGCACAGGTACTCATTGATGGCCCTCTGCTGCATGTGCAGCCGCTGCAGCATGGCCAACGTTGAGTTCCACCTGGTGGGCATGTCATAGATTAGACGGTTCTTGGGCAGGTAGGATTCCTTTTGGAGGTCAGCCGAGCACTGGCATTATATGACCGGCGGAAATGCACACAGACTTTCCTGGCCTGCCTCAGGACATCCTGTAAGCCCGGGTACCTGCCCAAGAACCGCTGCACCACCAAGTTAAGGACGTGAGCCAAACAGGGCACATGGGTCAGCTGTCCCTGTCGGAGGGTGGAGAGGAGGTTGGTGCCATTGTCGAAAACCACCATTCCTGGCTTAAGCTGGCGTGGCATCAACCACCTCTGAGCCTGCCCCTGCAGAGCTGACAGAATCTATGCCCTAGTGTGGCTCCTGTCCCCCAAGCACACCAGCTCAAGCAGTGCATGGCATCTTTTTGCCTGCGTACTTGCGTAGCCCCTTGAACACCTACGGAGCACAGCTGGTTCCGAGGACAAATCAGCACAGGAAGAGGCCATGGAGGAGGAAGGAGAGGAGGGGGTGGAGGAGAGAGGTGTGTCAGAATCACCACTAGTAGCATTTTGGAGGCATGGTGGCGGGACAACCTCCAACACTACTGCACCCTGTCCTGCATCCTTCCCAGCTGCCAGCAGAGTCACCCAGTGCGCCGTGAAAGATAGGTAACATCCCTGTCCATGCCTGCTGGACCATGAATCAGTGGTAATATGCACCTTACCGCTGACCGCCCTGTCCAACGAGGCCAAGAGAGTAGAGAGCCGGAATCGCCTTCCGTGAAAAAAAGTGGCGTCTGTGAACCTGCCACTCAGGTACCGCACATTCCACAAACTCACGGAAGGGGGCAGAGTCTACCAACTAAAAAGGCAGCAGTTGAAGTGCTAGCAATTTAGCCAAGCTAGCATTCAACTGCTGGGCATGTGGATGGCTGGGAGAAAATTTCTTTCGGCGGTGCAGCAGCTGGGGCAGGGAAATTTGCCTGGTACAATCGGACGTTGGTGTACCGATAGCAGATTGCCAGCAAGTACTTGGCAGTGACACACCTAATTCTACACCTTCATTCCTCTCAGTGCAGGTTTCTGAGAGGACTGAAGGTATAGTGGGGTTGGAGATCCCAGCTGATGAGGAGCAAGGAGAGGTCCGCTTTGTTCTTTGGTGTGGGTCTTTTATGTACGCTTGCCAATGGACTGCATGGCAGGTCGACATATGTCTGGTCAAGCATGTGGTGCCCAAGCGGCTGATGTTCTGGCCACGCGAGATACGCTTCAGACATATGTTGCAAAGAGCAACAATGCGATCTGCTGCACACGTCTCAAAAAAGGCCCACACCAAATAACTTTTGGAATAAGGCGCAGAGATAGCAGCGCCCTGCACATGCGGAGCTCTGCGGTGTCATGCAGTCGGTTGGCTGCCCTTAAGCTGGCCCCTGGAGGGCATCCTGCCTCATTGGAGATGTGCCCCCTCCTCCTCTTCTCTCCTATCAGGCACCCACGTAGAGTCAGTGACCTCATCATCACCTCCCTCCTCGTCACTGGAGCAAACCTGCCAGTTTGCTGTCCTTCTTGGGCACCCCCTCCCTCTGGGCTCACGTTACTGCCTTCCTCAAGCTGGGTACCATCATCGGAGCCTTCAAAACACTGCGCATCCTCCTGCAGCATGTACCCAACACTGTGGTCAAACAGTTCGGGGGGACTCCTCAGGACATGGTGGGGCTAAGGAAGTGTGACTGATGCCATTGAGCCGAGGGAAGAGGCCGCTTTGGCAGCTGCTTTAGCAGACAAAGTACCCTGAGCCTGGGTGAGAGAGGATGAGGAGGATGAGGACGGCTTGGTCATCCACTCTACCAGCTCTTCGGCATGTTGCAGCTCAACACAGCCAGCTGCCGAAAAAAAGGACAAGCGTGCCCCATGGCCACGTGCTGATGAGGATGCATCCTGTCCATGACCAGCACTGTTGCCTCTAGACACAGAGCCTGCTTGCCCTATTTTATTGGCCTGTGAATGTCTGCCTCTCCTTTTTGTCCTTCCAGACATACTGTATTTGATGTATTGGACTAGGTACACAAGGAATTGTCTGCAGTCAGCTTTTCGTGCACACTGTGCCCAATATACAGTACACTGACTTAATATACTGCAGGTTAGCTCAATCAACTGCCTGTATTATTAGTAATAGAAAAGGAATAGTCTTCAGTCAGCTTTACATGCACATTGTGCCCAGTATACAGTACACTGACTTAATATACTGCAGGTTAGCTCAATCAACTGCCTGTATTATTAGTAATAGAAAAGGAATAGTCTGCAGTCAGCTTTACGTGCACACTGTGCCCAGTATACAGTACACTGACTTAATATACTGCAGGTTAGCTCAATCAACTGCCTGTATTTTTACTAATAGAAAAGGAATAGTCTGCAGTCAGCTTTACGTGCACACTGTGCCCAGTATACAGTACACTGACTTAATATACTTCAGCTTAGCACAATCAACTGCCTTCCTGTATTATTAGTAGGAATAGAATAACAGGAATGCTCTGCAATGAGATCTAGCTAAACTGTATACAGTATATATATATATATATATATATATATATATATACAAAGCGTGCAATGCATATATATACTAAATATACTGGAATACTGGATCTAACTTGCTCAATCAACTGCCTGTATTATTAGTAATAGAACAGGATGGAATAGTCTGCAGTCAGCTTTACGTGCACACTGTGGCCAGTATACAGTACACTGACTTAATATACTGCAGGTTAGCACAATCAACTGCCTGCCTATATTATTAGTAGTAATAGATTAACAGGAACGCTCTGCAATGAGATCTAGCTAAACTGTATACTATATATATATATATATATATATATACAAAGCATGCAATGCATATATATACTAAATATACTGGATCTAACTAGCTCAATCAACTGCCTGCTCAATCTAGCTATTGCTAACTGAAATAAAGCCACAATCTCTCTCTCTCTCTCTGTCGCTCTCTGAACGCTGGAACACACTACACAAGTCCGACATGCAGGCGGCCTTATATAGTGTGGGGCATGTACTTAGTCCCCCTGAGCCATGATTGGCCAATTATGGCTCTCTGTGCTGACGGCGCTGTGATTGGCCAAAGCATGCGGGTCATAGTGCATGCTTGGCCAATCGTCAATCAGCAATGCAATGCGATGACGCAGTGCATTATGGGCCACGACGCGCAACTCGAATTTGGCACGAACGGCCCATAATGTTCGATCTTCGTCGAATGAGCGAACCGCCGATGTTCGAGTCGAACATGTGTTTGACTCAAACTCTAAGCTTATCCCTTGTCTACACAATTAAAGAGTGTCTGGAGTGTGCTAGAGGGTCTATTGATGCTGGCTGCTGGGGGATTACTTGTTGCTGGGGGATTACTTGTTGCCTTGAGTGATCTACTGTTGAGAAAGGGGTCTATTGTTGCTGGCTGCTGGGGGGTCTATTGATGCTGGCTGCTGGGAGATCTATTGTTGCTGAGAGGAATTTTGTTGAGAGAGGTCTATCATTGCAGGGGAGAATCTATTATTGGGGGGGGGGTCTATTGTTGCTTCCTGCAGGGTATGAACAAATTCCATACAAATGACCTAACACCTCAATGATACTTGGTTCTGTATTCTCTAAAAGGGGTGGTACTGGGCAGTGCATAGGGGTTGGAACAAAGGTACAATACTCGGAGGTAGGTAGAGGTGGAGACAGGGAGTCACTCAGAAGGGTGGAGTACCTGCAACTGAGAAAAAAGCCCTGCATTTGATCCTATAAACCACAGAAGGATTTACCTCCTTAATGACCAGGCCATTTTTTGCGATACAGCACTGTGTCAATTTACCTGACAATTGCACGTTTATGCAACGTTGTACCCAAACAAAATTGATGTCCTTTTTTTCCCACAAATAGAGCTTTCTTTTTCTGGTATTTGATCACTTCTGCAGTTTTTATTTTTTGTGCTATAAACAAAAAAAGACGGACAATTTTGAAAAATAAACTATATTTTTTACTTTTTGCTATAATACATATGTAGCGGGTGTTTCACAATATAACTCACAAATCTCGCCAAGTTGGCCAGAGAAATGTACACAGGATTTCCAGCTTCAGTTAGGGAGAAGTTGCCTGTCATGTTTAGGTTTATTTCCACCCCTGCTCCTTCCTGTTTCACAGACTTGAGGGAGTGTAATATGAGCTGACACACACAGCTCTGAATTCAGTGACTTCTATTGTATGGCTGGAGAGGAAAGCCAATTAACAGCAGAGTTACAACAGCCAATGGATGAGATTGTACAGAACTGAGCAGAGCAGCAATGGATTCTGGGACATGAAGTTCTCACACCAAACGGCCCCATAGACTGTGTGAGGGGGTTAGCTCGGCAGCGGGTGTGTGTGACCCCCGGGATGGGCTCCCCACACAAAACAGGCCCAGCAAACGGAGGTTGTGGTTTTCAAAATCAAAAAGGTGCGGTTTATTTTCTATTTACAGTGACAAAACACAGCAAAGCAAAAGAAACATAACCAAAATAAATCCTGGTCAAGTTGACCTCTGACTAAACATACAGGTTTCCTAACTAACAACTGGGATCAGCCTAGTGCTGTCCTAGTCCCTAAGTCCCTGGTTTAGTAAAAGTCCAAACAAATAGCCACACAGGCTTTGCCTCACCGCACAGGGGTTCACTCTCCCTAGACAGTCCACACAGGTCTGGTTCCAGGCATGAGCTAACATCTAATGAATCTGGGAGTTCTTATAGAGGCCTAAATGAGCTGACAAGCTTCAGCTGGCCTCATCAACTCCCTGTCTGTACGACGCCCCACACTCTCCCTAGAGGTATGAGTCATCCATGAGCCTACTAGCCTCAGCTGGGCTTATACAACTCTCCACCCTAGTTGTATAAGTCAGCATAAAGCCTGAATCTGGGAGAAATATATCTACCCCCCTGGATGCAACCAGGTGACTTTACCTTCCTGCTGTCACATACCCCCCCCTCTTGTTTTAACCTCGGGGTTGGAACACCAGCAATCAGGCATTCATGTACTCGAGACAAAGCATCCACATTCCCCATTTGAACGCCAGGGCGATGCTTTACTGTGAAGTTGAATTCCTGGAGGGCCAGGAACCACCTATTCACTCTTCTATTTGTTTCCTTGTTTTGAGCCATCCACTTTAACGGAGCGTGATCCGTAACCATGTCAAAGTGCCTACCTAGCAGGTAGTACCGAAGGGAATCTAGAGCCCACTTCACCGCTAAACACTCCTTTTCAACGGTGGCGTAATTTACCTCATGGGACTTCAATTTCCTGCTGAGGTAAATGACTGGGTGCTCTTCCCCGTTCCAGACCTGGGACAATACTGCTCCTAACCCCACATCTGACGCATCACTTTGTACGACAAAGTCTTTAGAGAAGTCGGGTGAGTACAACACTGGCTGGCTACATAAGGCTTGTTTCAAGAATTGGAATGCTGCCTCAGCCTCGGGGGTCCATTTAATCATGACCGACCCTTTCCCCTTCGTCAGGTTGGTTAGGGGCACAGCCTTAGAAGCAAAGTGGGGAATGAATCGCCGATAATACCCAGCGATTCCCAGAAAGGCTCGTACCTGCTTCTTGCTGTTGGGACGTGGCCAACTCTGGATGGCCTCGACTTTGTTGAGTTGGGGTTTTATTACTCCCCTCCCAATGGTGTACCCAAGATATTTGGCCTCCTCCTGCCCAATGGTACACTTCTTGGGGTTAGCCGTAAACCCCGCTTCCCGAACAGAGTCCAGGACTGCTTGCACTTTTGGCAGATGTGAGGCCCAATCTGTGCTATGGACAATTACGTCATCCAGGTAAGCTGCAGCATACTTCCGATGGGGCCTCAGCATCTGGTCCATTTTCCGCTGGAATGTGGCCGGCGCATTCTGTAACCCGAACGGCATTCTTTTATATTGGAACGCCCCGTCTGGGGTTACAAATGCGGTTTTCTCTTTGGCCGACTTGGCCAGGGGGATTTGCCAATACCCTTTTGTGAGGTCAAGAGTCGTCATGTATCGGGCTGTTCCCAGCCGGTCGATCAACTCATCTATACGTGGCATGGGGTAGGTGTCAAATTTTGTAACTTTGTTCAACTGACGAAAATCGTTACAAAATCGCCAGCTCCCATCCGGTTTAGGCACCAACACGATGGGACTAGACCAATCACTTTGGGACTCCTCTATCACCCCTAAGTTCAGCATTTTCTGTACTTCCTCCCGTATTGCCTCCCGTCGAGCCTCTGGGATCCGATAGGGTTTTAACTTCACCCTTTCACCGGGCGGGGTAATGATGTCATGCTCTACCCCAGATGTTTGTCCCGGCAGCTCAGAGAATACCTCCTTGTTGCGAAGCACAAACTCCTTAACCTCCTGTTGTTGGGGTTGTGACAAGGTGGCTGCTATTCCAACCTCAGGAATCACGCAACCAGTTTGAGCTGGTGACCAAGTGTCTGCGACTAGGGACTCTCTATCCCTCCAGGCTTTCAACAGATTAACGTGATAGATCTGTTCGGGCTTTCGCCTTCCTGGTTGTCTGACCTTGTAATTCACTTCGCTCACTTTTTCCATTATCTCGTAGGGGCCTTGCCATTTGGCAAGGAATTTACTTTCAACCGTAGGGACAAGTACCAATATCCTATCCCCCGGGGAAAAGGTACGGGTCTTGGCTCCACGGTTGTACACTCTCTGCTGTGCCAACTGCGCTTGGGCCAAATGTTCCTTCACGATGGGCATTACCTGTGCAATTCGATCTTGCATCAGGGCGACATGCACAATCACACTCCTGTGGGGAAAACTCTCACTTTCCCAAGTTTCCTTGGCAATATCCAACAGCCCTCTTGGGTGTCTCCCATACAGTAACTTAAAGGGGGAGAATCCCGTAGAGGATTGGGGCACCTCCCTAATAGCAAACATCAAATAAGGAAGTAAACAGTCCCAATCCTTTCCATCTCTATCCACCACTTTCTTCAACATTTGTTTTAGGGTTTTGTTGAATCTTTCAACCAGCCCATCGGTTTGGGGGTGATACACAGATGTACGCAATTGCGTCACTTTGAACAATTTACACAGCTCTTTCATAACCCGGGACATAAAGGGTGTACCTTGGTCCGTAAGCAGTTCTTTACAAATACCCACCCGGCTAAAAACAAGAGATAGCTCTTTGGCTATGGTTTTGGCCGAGGTATTTCGGAGAGGGATCGCTTCTGGATAACGGGTGGCATAGTCCATTATAACTAATATGTACTGGTGCCCCCTAGCGGACTTGATTATAGGACCTACCAAATCCATGGCGATCCTCTCAAACGGGACCTCAATGATGGGTAGAGGGACCAGCGGGCTACGGAAATGTGGCATCGGGGCCAACCTCTGACACACAGGGCAGGAGGAACAATAATTTTCTACGTCCTTCATCACCCCCGGCCAATAGAATCTCTGTAATACCCTCTCTCGGGTTTTCTCTGTCCCCAGATGACCTCCAAGAATGTGCCCATGGGCCAACTCCAACACCAACTTCCTGTAAGGTTTGGGCACCACAAGCTGCTCAACGGTTTCTTCTGCCCTTTTTGCCACCCGATACAGTAGGTCCTTCTCTACGCTGAAGTATGGGTAAGTGCAGGTATTATCTGGGTTCACTAACTCGCCATCTATTTTCACTACGTTTTCCCGTGCCTTTATTAGGGCGGGGTCTTTCAACTGTTCTGTGGCAAAGTTTTCCCTGTGAACCTCAAGATCAGAAAACTCCACAGACGGTAGGTTTTCGTCTGAGGAGGTGGGCTCCTCTCCAGTTTCTTGAGTCTCCCCTGCCAATACTGATAAGGGAAATTCCGGAGAGTCCTCACCACTCTCAGGGGAGTTCTGGCTATCACATTCCTGGTACATAGGGGCACCAGTGAGGGGCTCAGGATCATCCCACAGTTCCCAGAACTTCGGAAAATCCCTTCCCACAATGGCGTCATGCGGTAACTGAGATACTAAGCCCACTGGATGAGAGAGGGTACCTTTGGGGGTCTCGAAACACACTGTAGTCACTGGATACTCTCGGGTGTCCCCATGCACACAAATAACAGCTACCTTGCTATTCCCAGAGACCTCTGTTTTAACTAACTCAGCCTTTATCAGGGTCACAAGGCTACCTGAATCCAGCAATACCACAACATTTCTACCATTAACACACATTTTGCATAAATGTTTCTCAGTTCCTCGAATGGCAGTGCATGCGACTGTCGCACACAGCGACTGACGTCTGCCCGTCAGAAAGTCACACTGCATGGGTTCCTCCACAACCGGGCAATTGGCTGCAATATGTCCCGCTTGCCGGCAGCGGTAGCAAACGATCCTTCTTGCCGCCTCTTGAGCCGCTGATTTCCCAGGCTGTTCTCGCCAAACTTGGGGTAGAGCTCCCACCCTCTCACTCTCTCCACCCTCACCCCTTGGAATCCTCTTATCCGCCCCTGGGGATGGTCTGGTCTTAGGGTGGAAAGTCCGAGTGTCTCTGGAAGAGGCCGTCAGGTTCTCTGTAGCCAAGTATTTCTCCACACGATCCACAAGACCATCGGCCGTCTCTGGGTCTCCATGGCTTACCCACTTTTGGATGGCAGTAGGAAGAGCTCTCAAAAACCGATCCATTACAACACGTTCCACAATCTTTGGTGCGGACAAAGTCTCTGGCTGTAGCCACTTTCTGCTCAGGTGAATGAGATCATACATTTGAGACCTGGGGGGTTTTCCAAGCTGGAAAGTCCAGTTATGCACACGCTGAGCCCGGACAGCCTGGGTGACACCCAGCCTTGCCAATATTTCAGCTTTTAGCATCACATAGTCTTTTGCTTGGTTAGGCTCTAGGTCATAGTAAGCTTTCTGCGATTCACCAGTTAACAGAGGAGCCACCAGTCCAGCCCACTGCTCCTCAGGCCACTTTTCTCTTTCAGCGGTCCTTTCAAATGTGGTCAAAAATACCTCTGGATCATCCTCTCCAGTCATTTTTGTCAATAAACGACTCACCCCAAAGGACGCGGTATTAGTGGGACGGCTTTCCTCACTGGTCTGCGGACGTTGCTGCATTACTGCTTCCATCTGTTGTTGTAGTCTCTGCTCTTGCTTCTGCAACAGGTCTATGAAGCGGGCCTCAGATTGCTGCTGGGCTCGTTGCTGAGCCTCCAGACTCTGTTGCAAAGTTGCGTTTGTCTGCTGCTGGGCTGCAAGGCTCTGTTGTTGAGCTGCAAGGCTCTTTTGCAAACCTGCATTTGTCTGCTGTTGATTGGCATTTGCTAGAGCCAGCTGCTTCAGTATCTCCTCCATGCTGGCTTAAAAAAAAACTGCCACTGGTTCTCCACCAACTGTGAGGGGGTTAGCTCGGCAGCGGGTGTGTGTGACCCCCGGGATGGGCTCCCCACACAAAACAGGCCCAGCAAACGGAGGTTGTGGTTTTCAAAATCAAAAAGGTGCGGTTTATTTTCTATTTACAGTGACAAAACACAGCAAAGCAAAAGAAACATAACCAAAATAAATCCTGGTCAAGTTGACCTCTGACTAAACATACAGGTTTCCTAACTAACAACTGGGATCAGCCTAGTGCTGTCCTAGTCCCTAAGTCCCTGGTTTAGTAAAAGTCCAAACAAATAGCCACACAGGCTTTGCCTCACCGCACAGGGGTTCACTCTCCCTAGACAGTCCACACAGGTCTGGTTCCAGGCATGAGCTAACATCTAATGAATCTGGGAGTTCTTATAGAGGCCTAAATGAGCTGACAAGCTTCAGCTGGCCTCATCAACTCCCTGTCTGTACGACGCCCCACACTCTCCCTAGAGGTATGAGTCATCCATGAGCCTACTAGCCTCAGCTGGGCTTATACAACTCTCCACCCTAGTTGTATAAGTCAGCATAAAGCCTGAATCTGGGAGAAATATATCTACCCCCCTGGATGCAACCAGGTGACTTTACCTTCCTGCTGTCACAACTGGTACATAGGGAGAACTACAAACCCACACTGCAACTGTGCTACCAGAATGCAGTGCGCCACCGCAAGTCCTGCTGGGGAATCTGATATAAGGACAAGCCAGGCCTCAGCACACTCTCTCTGGGTGCCATCTTTCAACAGGCCTGCTGTGAGTGTGCTTAGGCCATAGAAGCCTGGGCCTAAAGTTGGAGAGCGGATCGCCGATGGAGGGATCCTTGTGGACAGCATCGCTGACTGAGACAGAGAGGGGACTGTCCTGTGCTCCATCACATCTGACGCCATCCATCCACCTGCACCTTTTAAGCGGCCACGCGGTGGACCGGCGACATCTTGCCTGACGGTGATACCAGTGAAGAGAGGACTCCGGGTGGTGAGAAGGCACTTGCCTACCAGCATAATTAACTGAGTTATAGAAGAGTGGTCCCTATAGTCCCACTTATACTTGTTGACACTTGCAGTGCCACATATAGGGATCCTTTGCACCCGAGAGCGATACAACGACTTGGGGAAATTAGCATTCACTGTACCACTACACTGTGCGCCTCGATTGGCTGTCTTTTCCTTTCACCCTGCCTATTGGAATACAAATGAATAAGTGCACCAAGGGAGCTAGCAGAAGATTAACTGACTCTTAAAGGAACAGTCACCTGTTTCATTACCCTCACACGTTGTTACTACAGGACAAGCACCAGATGAACTGTCCACTAGGGGGAGCCATACAGTTGTGAATTTATGTGATTGATATAACTGTTTGCATCACTTTGTGATTTCTACTGTTTTATGTGAGACTTGGTGGAGAGGTACCCCAGTGCTAATGTCATTGCACTGAGAGATTCCTCCACCATACTCTCACTCAGGTCTGGCCCTCAGATCACATCATTTGGGTCTGATCGCAGGGTTATTCAGAACCAGTGGTACTCCATTGACTTATACAGGGACCTGTATGTATTTGATGTTGATTGCATAACCATTGTTCTATTCTTTTGCCAAGTAAACATCTTACCACTGGTCAAGCTACATCTTGTGTGGGACTCTGTCTATTGCAGCTGTGTGGCAGGTGAACAACACCAAGGTTGTAGAATGTGTACCAGGGTGGGCTCCCCAGGATACAACGAAGTCACGAATAAGGAAAACAACTCCACCACCAGCTCTTGTTAAAACTGAATTTTACTTAGACGCAGTAAATGAACCCAACCGCAAATTCTGGGAACATACAATAAATTTACAGACACCCAGCCCGAAGGCTGGGACCCTTATGCTGCCCTACGTAGGATGTAGGAGAGAGACAAAGTAATTTGCCTACTGGTGGGCACAGCCAAACACCTTACCTGTTAATACCCTAAAAACAACACAATAATAACTGTATGGGTGTGTGGTGTGGGCTAGCCTGTGGTGCAGCACAACAGTTTACAAACTTAAAAAGCTCTACCGTATTTCCCCCTCCCTTAACCAGTGTTGTATCATGCATCTGCGTTTTCCTCCTGAGCACGACGCCAGTCTATCTTGAGTTTGTAAAAAAGTTCATCTGCTCTCCAATTGTGAAGCGTCACTTTAGGTTATGGAGTCCCTGTAGTGAACAGTAGAAACAATTGTGGCCTGACAAAAACAGAGACCCTACTAACTATCTACAGGCCTGGTCTTCGTCTCTAGGCGCCAACAAAGTATGGGGTGCGTGCACGATCTTACCGACCTGGGTCTGCTCTGCATCCGTTGGTGACTCTGACCGAAACAAAATGTCTCTCCAATAAGTATGCGGTCCCCCAGTGTATATTGTTTTGTTCCTCAGCTCTCATCCGTCTTCCTGTAAGCAATTCCTCGTTCCTTTGGACAGGATCAGGATCTTGGACACAAGTAGCTTCACTCAGCTGCAGTTCTGGTCACTGAAGTCTGTTTCCATGGCTGCCTGCTTGCTCTCTTTTATGAATCTGTCAAAACAGCCCGTTATGCCCCATACACACGATCATTTTTAATGTCATTTATAAAACTGACGTTTTTCTCGTCATTTTTTTTCTTGTTTCCTCTCAAGCCTGTCTTGCGTACACACCATCATTTTAAAAAATGTTCAAGAAAAGCGCAGTGACGTACACCACGTACGACGGCACTATAAAGGGGAAGTTCCGTTCGAATGGCGCCACCCTTCATGTTAGTAAAGTTTGTTGAGAGACGATTCGCTCTTTTCAGTCTAGTGCTTTTCAGTCCGTTACAGCATGACGAATGTGCTATCTCCATTACGAACGCTAGTTTTACCAGAACGAGCGCTCCCGTCTCATACTTGATTCTGAGCATGCGCATTTTTTTTCACGTCGTTAAAGCATACACACTATCGTTTTTCACGTCGTTAAAAAAAACGACATGAAAAACGATGTGAAAAAAGAGAGCATGTTCGAAATTTTTAATGCCCGTTTTTCACGTCCTTAAAAATGCTCTGGAGCATACACACGATCATTTTTAATGGCCATTTTTTTTAATGGCATTTTTAACGGCATGAAAAATGATCGTGTGTATGGGGCATAAGTTGTGTCAAGAAAAAACAGCGGCATCCTGTGGCCAAACAGCAGAATGACAGTTAAATATTTAATTTTAAACAAACTGTGTTCAGACAATGAGAGCTGCTTCCCATCTTACAAGGTAACAATATTTAACTACATCTATTGCTGTGTGGTATCGTTGTGGTCCCCTATAGCCATTTGGGGGCCCACAGTCATATTATTGTCCAGTTGAGCCAAGGGGGGTTCGAGCCAAATTTCTGGGGTTGACAGGCAGAGTGCAGACCCAAAACAATAACCAGCAGCTCCTACGGGGGTAGTGCTACACATATCCCAAAAAATATATAAAAAACAAATGTATTCATTAGTGATTTTTAGCGGGACTGCGACATTGCGGCAGACGAATCTGACCCCAAGTGACACTTTTTGGGGACCAGTGACATTATTACAATAATCAGAGCTAAAAAAAATGCACTGGTAAATGTAGAAATGACACTGGCAGCTAAGGGGTTAACAGTAGGGGCAATCAAGGGGTTAACTGTGTTCCCTGGGTGTGTTCTAACTGTTTGGGGGATGGGCTTACTGGGGCAACACAGAGATCGCTGTTTCTGATCACTACGAACAGCAGATCTCAGTGCTGTCCCCTGTCAGAACAGGTATCTGCCTTGTTTACATAGGCAGATCCCCGATAGGCCTCTCTGTACTGCGATCCCGGGTAGCCAGAGGACATTGAGTCCACCAGACCTGCGGGCGCACTTCCAACCGTGTCTGAGCCTCCAAATGTCCTTGTGCATGAAGCCCAAATATCTTTAAAAAAAAAAACACAAATTTCAAACTCTATATAGTTATCTAACTACTATGCTAACTTAAAGTGAAATTAAACTCTCTCAATCAACATTACCTATTTTGAAACCTTATGCTGCTAGCATTATAAAAATAGATAGGCATGCGTATTAATTTTGAATTTAAACACATTTTACATTTCCTCAGTTGTTTCTTGGTTCCTGCCTAGGTCAAAATGATGTCATGTATCTCTGAATTCTTCAAGGTCATTTTTGTTTTTTCACCTGGAGGAGGGGCATTCTCAACTAAGCATACCCACACTCTTGCTTGCATGCTTGAGCTAAGGGCAGATGGATTCTAGCAAGGATGTGCTTCATGAATCATTTGCTTCAAGGGAATCAATCTACTGAAGATGACCATGGCTGGAAATGCTATGGGGTGTTTTTCAAAGTGATTTCTCAACAAAATAAAGCATGGAAACATGGATGGATGGGTACGTTTGCAGACAGTTAAGTCTGCTTTAAGAAAAAAACAAAAAAAACAAAAAACAAAACAAAAGGACATTGAAGTATACATGATAAATGCAGTATGTACCTTACAGTTAATCACACAGAGTTATTTTAGGATCTAACATTCTTCTTTATTGTTAATGTATTTGGACAAAAGATGAATCTGTCTGTGACATACTATTAAAGCATGAGTATATGACTGTTAATTAACTGCTCCTGTGAACCGTAATTGACACCCCTTGCTCAGACCCCTTCTGCTTTATGATTACATCTCCAAAATGGCCTCAATTCAAGGGGTGACTGCTTTTTAAACAAAAATGTAAAGCCTAAATGACTAATTTCAATAGGGAATGAAATGTCATCAAAACTCATTTCTGTCTAAATTAAAACCGGAATAAAGTCCTAGCGAGAGAGCTCTCTGTCCTTAAGTGATTAAAAAAAAAAAAAAAAAATACGTTTTCATCAAAAACTATTGCTTGCAAATAATATCCTTTTTTTCTATTAAATTTTGTCTACATTAAAATTTCAAAGTAAACTGTCCTTATTTTAAAGATTACTGGAATATCACAATTTTTTAATATACAGGTCCTTCTCAAAAAATTAGCATATTGTGATAAAGTTCATTATTTTCTGTAATGTACTGATAAACATTAGACTTTCATATATTTTAGATTCATTACACACAACTGAAGTAGTTCAAGCCTTTTCTTGTTTTAATATTGATGATTTTGGCATACAGCTCATGAAAACCCAAAAATCCTATCTCAAAAAATTAGCACATTTCATCCGACCAATAAAAGAAAAGTGTTTTTAATACAAAAAAAGTCAACCTTCAAATAATTATGTTCAGTTATGCACTCAATACTTGGTCGGGAATCCTTTTGCAGAAATGACTGCTTCAATGCGGCGTGGCATGGAGGCAACCAGCCTGTGGCACTGCTGAGGTGTTATGGAGGCCCAGGATGCTTCGATAGCGGCCTTAAGCTCATCCAGAGTGTTGGGTCTTGCGTCTCTCAACTTTCTCTTCCCAATATCCCACAGATTCTCTATGGGGTTCAGGTCAGGAGAGTTGGCAGGCCAATTGAGCACAGTAATACCATGGTCAGTAAACCATTTACCAGTGGTTTTGGCACTGTGAGCAGGTGCCAGGTCGTGCTGAAAAATGAAATCTTCATCTCCATAAAGCTTTTCAGCAGATGGAAGCATGAAGTGCTCCAAAATCTCCTGATAGCTAGCTGCATTGACCCTGCCCTTGATAAAACACAGTGGACCAACACCAGCAGCTGACATGGCACCCCAGACCATCACTGAGTGTGGGTACTTGACACTGGACTTCAGGAATTTTGGCATTTCCCTCTCCCCAGTCTTCCTCCAGACTCTGGCACCTTGATTTCCGAATGTACTTTGGACCACTGAGCAACAGTCCAGTGCTGCTTCTCTGTAGCCCAGGTCAGGCGCTTCTGCCGCTGTTTCTGGTTCAAAAGTGGCTTGACCTGGGGAATGCGGCACCTGTAGCCCATTTCCTGCACACGCCTGTTCACGGTGGCTCTGGATATTTCTACTCCAGACTCAGTCCACTGCTTCCGCAGGTCCTCCAAGGTCTGGAATCGGTCCTTCTCCACAATCTTCTTCAGGGTCCGGTCACCTCTTCTCGTTGTGCAGCGTTTTCTGCCACACTTTTTCCTTCCCACAGACTTCCCACTGAGGTGCCTTGATACAGCACTCTGGGAACAGCCTATTCGTTCAGAAATTTCTTTCTGTGTCTTACCCTCTTGCTTGAGGGTGTCAATGATGGCCTTCTGGACAGCAGTCAGGTCAGCAGTCTTACCCATGATTGCGGTTTTGAATAATGAACCAGGCTGGGAGTTTTTAAAAGCCTCAGGAATCTTTTGCAGGTGTTTAGAGTTAATTAGTTGATTCAGATGATTAGGTTAATAGCTCGTTTAGAGAACCTTTTCATGATATGCTAATTTTTTGAGATAGGAATTTTGGGTTTTCATGAGCTGTATGCCAAAATCATCAATATTAAAACAAGAAAAGGCTTGAACTACTTCAGTTGTGTGTAATGAATCTAAAATATATGAAAGTCTAATGTTTATCAGTACATTACAGAAAATAATGAACTTTATCACAATATGCTAATTTTTTGAGAAGGACCTGTATATAAGTTGGGTAGTTTATTTGATTAAAAGATTTAATCAGTGAGCCTGATTTTCTAACAGATATGCATGTATTGATCATAAATGACCAAAAAATGATGTCCTCAAGGAACTTACTGTGCACTTTCCATATGCACAGACATGTGCACACTGAAATATTTTGTTTTGGAATTTCTGTTTCGTCTAAAAAATACATTTATTTAGGTACTCCCGAAATTCGTTTTTATTTATTTTGTTTCGTTGAAAAATGTATTCGTCCGAAAACCCGAATTAATTAAGGTCGAATCTGTCAATTGAAGGTTATGGTGTCTGTCGAATGTTCTAAGAAGATTCGACGGGGCAGCTAAACTGTGCATTGCCGGTCAAATGCTCTACCCACAAGCTATAGTAGAATTCTAATGTTATACGACTGGTAATAATTATATTTATTAATTATTATTACTAGGCTTGTGCAATTCGTTTCGTAACGAATCGAAATTCATCTGAATTTAGCAACTTTCGGCATTCAAATTTCCGAACAAAGCAATTACGAATAAAACCGAATCCGAAATAATAAATTATAACGCAAATAGCAAATGCCCGAATGTCTTCGGCATAATTCATTATGAAAAAAGTTACGAATGTACGAATCCATTCAAAGCACAATAACACTCTGCTCTGCTTCTCCCTCACCGTGCTGAACTCCCTCTCAAAATGGTGTACAGGGGCGGAGGCTATAGCCGCATGTAAAAAACGAAAGTAAAATACGAGATTTCCAATTGTTACAAATAACCGCTATGTATTTAGAAAAGTACAAATCCATTCGAAGCACATAAGGCATAATAGGCAGTGTCGTTGTGAGAGAGACACGGAAAATTACGAATCAACAAACCCAAAAAAAGTTACGAAAGTAGGAGTTGTGTCCAGAATCAACGAAAAACAATGTACTCTACCGAAAGTACGAATTAGTCCGAACACGAAAAATCCCGTCTAGCAAAATTACGAACGATTACGAATCAACAGGACCGAAAAGAAACGAACCGAAACTAAACAAATTTTTCCGTTGTGCACAAGTCTAATTATTACTAGTCAACCAACATTAGAATTCTTCTATAGCCTATGGGCGGAGCATTTGACCATAAATGTCCCCTCGTGGCGATCGTATGTTTTTAGCTGCTTCGTCGAATATTTTCTCTCTATGTCGAATAATCTTGGACTACTAGAGTTAGGTTAGGCACATTCGGCCGCAGGTTCAATAGACACAGATCGCTATTGTCACCGTCATGTCGAATCTTCTATCTATATCGAACTGTTGTCGCAACAAAACTAAAATAAAGCATTTTTTATGTCGGATCTTTCGGGTTTCGGATTCTGCATGTTCGTTAACGTTTGTTAAAACGAACGTGAAAAAAACCCAGAAATTCGGAAGAAAACAAATGCACATGTCTACAGGCTATATATGTGGAATTTACTCATGTGGTTTGCTATAAAATGTATGCACCAGGCATTTGAATAAAAGCCAGTCAAGTTGTGGCAAGCCTAAAAAATGTGATTCTCTAATGTTTTGGGCCTCTCTGTTAATGTTTTTTTAAATGTGCATATGTATGGAATAAAGCCTCATCATGGATGGGAGGTTCATTAAATTCTATCTTAAATTCATAAAACCTGAACTTAGCAGCGAGTTCCATTGGAGTCTATAGGGTAGGGGCATTCCTCCTATTGAATTCTGGCCATTTTGTGGCTAATAGGCAAGCTATTGACAAAAAAGTCATGAGCACCCAAGAAATGCCATGGGGGGACATTTAAGAAACTAAACTGTACAGTGGATAAAGGATCCTTGTAGTGTGATTTCAAGGGAAGCATGGAAAAACACCAATCCCATAACATACTTGGGAGATGCCTTTAAGCTGTATGTGGTGTTACAGAGTAGTACAATTTTCACGGACAGAATCAGTGGCACAGTATTCCGACATCACGTCATTTTAAAGTGGATGTGTTTTTTTTTTAACTTCTGCATTACGCTTAGCTTGAATACATCAGCAGATTAATTTTTGGCAGCGATCTTTTTTTTAATTCAACCTGTAATAGGCCTGAATTGACCATTTAAAACCACTCCTAGACCGCCCACCGTGGATATACGTTGCTACTTTGACGTTAAAAAACTGGGGTTATGGCAGCAGATAGCTTCTATAACCCCAGTATTTTTCTCTACGGCCGGCGATCCTCTTTCACAAAAATGTAGGCTCAGTGGCAGAATCACCACAAGATCACTTTTACACTGCTATGTTCCTTCCCTCTCCTTCTTATTGGCCAGGGAAAGAAAATCAATCAAAAAGGTGCAGAAAGGAGGATCGTGGGACATGTAGTCACGAGGACTGGCAAGCCCATTGCAATCCTAAGAGGGAAACTGCAGCCCCCAGCATACCCAGCTAAAGGGGAGGGAGAGAGAGCCAGGCTATAGTTGGCAAGTGGCACGCTGCATCTGGCGGCAGGCGACAGTGGCAAGTGACACACTGCATCTGGTGGCAGGCGACGGTTGCAAGTGGCACGCTGCATCTGGTGGCAGGCGACAGTGGCAAGTGGCACGCTGCATTGGGCAGCAGGCGACAGTAGCAAGTGACACTGCATCTGGTAGCAGGCGACGGTAGCAAGTGACACACTGCAACTGGCAGCAGGCAATGGTAGCGAGTGACACATTAGATCTGGCAGCAGGCGACGGTGACAAATGATACACGCTGCATCTAGTGGCAAGTGACGGTGGCAAGTGATACATTGCATCGGATGACAGGTGACAGTGGCAAGTGACACGCCACATTTGGCGGCAGACGGCAATGGGAAGTGACACATTGCATCTGGTGGCAGGCGACGGTGACAAGTGACACGCCACATCTGGTGGCAGATGATGATGGCAAGTGACACACTGCATCTGGCAGCAGGCGACGGTGGCAAATGACACGCTGCATCTGTTAGCAAGTGACGGAGGCAAATGACACGCTGCATTTGGCGAGTGACATGCTGCATCTTGCAGCAGATGATGGTGGCAAGTGACATGCTGCATCTGGTGGCAAGTGATGGTGGTAAGTGACACACTGCATCTGGCAGCAAGCAATGGTGGCAAGTGACACGCTGCATCTGGTAGCAGGAGATGGTGGCAAGTGACATGTGGCATCTGGTGGCAGGTGACGGTTGTCAAGGGACACACTGTATCTGGCAGCAGGCGACAGTAGCAAGTGACACGCTGCATTTGGTGGCAAGTGACGGTGGCAAGTGACACACTGCATCTGGCAGCAGATGACGGTGGCAAGTGACACGTTGCATCTGGTGGCAGGCGACGGTGGCAAGGGACACACTTCATCTGGCAGCAGGCGATGGTGGCAAGGGACACACTACATCTGGCAGCAGATGACAGTGGCAAGTGACACGTTGCATCTGGTGGCAGGTGACAGTGGCAAGTGACACACTGCATCTGGCAGCAGGCGACAGTAGCAAGTGACATGATTCATCTGGTGGCAAGTGACGTGGCAAGTGACACGTTGCATCTGGTGGCAGGCGACGGTGGCAAGGGACACACTGCCTCTGGCAGCAGGCGACGGTGTCAAGTGACACGCTGAATCTGGTGGCAGGCGACAGCGGCAAGTGACACGCTGCCTCTGGTGACAAACGATGGTGGCAAGTGACACTCTGCATCTCGTGGCAGGCAACAGTGGCAGGCAACAGTGGCAAGAGACAAGCTGCATCTGGTGGCAGGTGATGGTGGCACACTGCATCTGGTGGCAGGCAATTGAGGCATACTGCATATGGTGGCAGGCGTTGGTGGCAAGTGACAAGCTGCATCTGGTGGAAGGTGATGGTGGCACTCTGCATTTTTTGGCAGGTGATAGTGGCACGCTGCATCTGGTGTCAGGATAATGTAAATGCTAATATGTCCTTTGGAAGGATTATTTAATTTTCCTTGATCAGTGTTATAATTGTTGAAGGAGCCAACGGCAGCTTCAGACTTTTACTGCATTCAAGTTCTTTATTTCTTGTTTCCAAATCCCTACATTGCTATGTAGTAGAGCTGTTGCCAAGGGTGTGTGGAAGCAATGTGCAGAGCCACCCAAAAGGTGTGTGGAAGCAGTGTACAGAGCCATCTGACTGATTTCATCTGACAGCCGGCAGTTGGGAGTTTCTACATTTGTGGTAGTGAAGGGGTTAATAACATAGCTTGCCATAATAGAGTGCACTAATAGAGTACACTAAAACATTTCAAAACAACAACTGTATTCCCAATTAATTCCATTTCCTGATATTTAGAGCCCTTTAACGCTCACAGCGCCTGGGTGTCGGCTATTTTTAGCGGCGCTTTACCGTCATTTCAGCTGTGCTTTTCGGCCACTAGTGTGGCGTTTTTAACCCCCACTAGCGGTCAAAAAAGGGTTAAAAGCTCCAGCAAAGCACCACTGCAGCGGCGCTTTGCCGGCGCTCCGGCGCCACTGCCCATTGATTTCAATGGGGAGGGGCATTTTGGGAGTGGTGTATACACTGCTCCTTAGGCTGCTTTCACACTGAAAGCGCCCGGGCGTCGGCGGTAAAACGCTGCTATTTTAAGCAGCGCTTTACCGTTGTTTTTGCAGCGCTTTTCGGCTGCTAGCGGGCTGCTTTTGGCCGTTAAAAGCGCCAGCAAAGCGCTGCTACAGCGGCGCTTTACCGGTGGTTTGGCGGCGCTGCCCATTGATTTCAACGGGCAGGGGCGTTTTAGGAGCGGTGAGTTCACTGCTCCTAATGCGCTCCAAAGAAGCTGCTGGTCGGAGTTTTTCGGACGCCCTCCACACCGCTCCAGTGTGAAAGCCCTTTCACACTGGAGTGAATGGAGCCGGTGTTTCAGGGTGCTTTGCAGACGATATTTTTAGCGCTATAGCGCCTGCAAAGCACCTCGGTGTGAAAGGGGTCTAAAGCACCTCAAAGAAGCTGCTTGCAGGACTTTTTTGGACGTCCTGCCAGCGCATTGCTTCAGGGTGAAAGCCCTCTGGCTTTCACATTGGAGTGACAGGAGAGGCGCTTTACAGGTGCTCTTCAGGCGCTATTTTTAGCGCTTTGGCGCCTGTAAAGCGCCTCAGCGTGAAAGGGGTCTTAATAAAGGCATGTGTTTGTTTATTTTATGTTTAAAGCGGAAGTAAACAACCAACTTTTTTTTTTTTTTAAACCTGCAAGGCAAAGTTATAACTAATGATAGCTAAATATTAAATTATAGGTTTTGGAATTACATTTCAAATTTGTCTGTTAGTGAACGTGACGAAAACGAATTTATCCGAAGTTACGAATTATCCAAAATAACGAATGCCGCATCTAAATGAATGGAACAAAACAAATTAATAATAATAATAAAAAAAAAGTTTTTATTATTGTTATTTAATAATATCAATTTGTTACGTTTCATTTGTTTAGATACGGCATTCGTTATTTCGGATAATTTGTAACTTTGGATAAATTCGTATTCGTTACGTTCACTAACAGCCAAATTTGAAAGGAAATTCCAATACCTATAATTTAACAGTTAGTAATAGTTAAGTAATTATTAGTTATTATTTCAGATTCTAGAATTTTCGGGTGTTCGGATTTTTGAATTATGAATTTACGAATTTTCAAATTTACGAATGTACAAATATTTGGAAGAATCCGATAAACGTGTTTTCGTTTATTCGGATATTTCTGAATTAACAAATTTGTCGAAATTCGTTAACCACTTCAGCCCCAGGAAGGATTTCCCCCCTTCATGACCAGGCCATTTTTTACGATACAGCACTGCGTCACTTTAACTGATAATTGCATGAAAAAAAAAAAACACAATATTTTGTAGTTTGTACTATAATAAATATCCCCATTTTAAAAAAAAAAAAACTATATTTTTCCTCAGTTTACGCCTATATGTATTCTTCTACATATTTTTGGTAAAAAAAATCGCAATAAGCGTATATTGATTGGTTTGTGCAAAAGTTATAGCGTCTACAAAATAGGGAATAGATTTGTCATTTTTATTATTATTATTTTTTTTACTAGTAATGGCGGCGATCTGCGATTTTTAGCAGGACTGCGACATTGCGCCGGACAAATCGGACACTTTTGACACTATTTTATAAATTGACATTTATACAGCGATCAGAGTTCAAAATAGTCATTGATTACTGTATAAATGTCACTGGCAGGGAACTATGGGGCGATCAAGGGGTCAACCGTGTTCCCTAGGTGTGTTTTAACTGTAGGGGGGAATGGGACTGACTAGGGGAGGAGAGAGATCAGTGTTCATACTTAGTATGAAACACATAATTCCCCATTCTCTCAGGGGAGGGGCCCCTGAGAGAACGGGGATTTATGTGTTTTCCCACACAGATCCCGGTTCTCACTCTGTCACGAGCGATCACGGGTGCCCGGCAGTCATCGCGCCCACCAGGCACGCACATCGGCTCCGGGGGCACACGGCGTGCGCATGCCTTCTGTGACGTCTTAAAGGAGCGACGTACAGCTACGACGATTTGCCCAGCCGAGCCAACCTGCCGCAGTATAACTGCGGCGGCTGGTCAGCTAGTGGTTAAGAAACTAATTTGGAACTAAACGAATTGCACATGTCTAAGAAAGTCATTGGCATCAAAGACCACAGGGTGCCTCTCTCTTGAGTATACAGATAGCAGTAGTTTGGCCATGACCAAATAAACAAATAGAACTCCTAGAAGGCAATTTAGTAGAAATTGTCTTTAGTACAATATGCATGGATTTGAATAAGTATGTTTTGTCTGCAATAAAGAGCCTACCTGTTCACAATTTTAGCTCCACTTTAAGTGGGAAGTTTCAGTTCTGTGTAAGCTTTAACATAATAATATCCCTTGGAATGCCTATTTTTGTTTTAATTACTAGCTATCGTGAAATTAAGAGTTGTATATACTGATATAAAGGTCCTTGTTTTGGAACTTTGTGTTGTTGGCTGACAATATTCTGGCCTGACCTTGCACAGTCTCCTGATTGCAAATAACCCCATCACAAGCTCTCACAAAGGAAACTATATTGTGCTGTGCTTAGGAACATTGCTCATACAAAGCCAAAATAAAGTAAAATAAAGATCTGTGGAAAAAAAACAAAACATTGCAACCCGTTCTGCAAAATATCAAAATATACACAGTTTGCATTTACCTACATGGCATGCAGTAAGACCAGGTTCACACTAGCTAGTGTGATTTCAGATGTGACTTTAGTCGCACAGAGTCGCAGGACAATAATAATCACATTATTTTCAAATATACCTGTTTACATCAATGCAGTGCAGTATGTATTTGGAAAACACAAAAAGAGAGGCGCCTCTAATAGTAGATGTTTGATAACACTTTAATTAGCATATGTGGTATGCACTCACATTTAGATGTATAAAAACGGGCATATAAAATTCCAAATGAAGTCAGGGTGACCGCTTCTACGACCTGTTTTCCAAATCCAAGCAGCTGCGGCGGCACTCGTTGTGCTGGTATCACTCCATCAGATGGGAGCCGGCGTCTGGAGGAACTTCAGCGTCAGACCGAGGCTAACCACTTAACGACCGCTCACTGTATATATACGTCGGCAGAATGGCACCGACAGGCACAATCACGTAGAGCATACGTGATTGCCTTTTATAGTTGGGGGGTCCAATCGGACCCCCCTCCTATACAGTGAGCGGTGGCTAAGTGTCCGGGAGCGTTCCGGGATGAGGGGGCAGCCATTCGTTTCTGGCCACCCCCTCGCGATCGCTCCCGGCGAATGGAAATGCCCCCTCTGTCTGTGTCAGACAGAGGGAGCAGGAGGAAGTGATGTCATCTCTGGTGCGGCGCTCACATATACCGAGCGCCGTACAAGAGAAGACATCAGGTCAGTGCACACAACACTACACTGACACCAGGACACATAGGGACATAATTCGCCCCCCCAGGCCCCCCCAGACACCCCAGATCACCCCCCAGCCCCCAGTCACAGTGTCACTGATTGCAGTGACCATTTATTTAGTGATCACTGCAATCAGTGACATTTGTGACTGTAAAAGTGTCACCAAAGTTTAGTCTTAGGTCCAGTGTAGCCCCCTAACCCCCCCTAATAAAGGTTTAACCCCCTGATCACCCCCCAGATAACCCTTTCACCCCCTATCACCACTGTCGCTAAGCGATCATTTTTCTGATCGCTGTCTTAGCGTCAGTGATGCCGATCGGCAGCCAGTAATTTTTTTTAGGTTCGCTGCATGTTTTTATAGCGTCAGGTACCCCAATATATTATCTAATAAAGGTTTAACCCCCTTGATCGCCCCCCAGGTAACCCTTTCACCCCCTATCACCACTGTCACTAAGCGATCGTTTTTCTAAACGCTGTCTTAGTGTCTGTGATGCAGATCGGTAGCCGGTAATTTTTTTTAGGTTCGCCGCAGGTTTTTATAGCGTCAGGTACCCCAATATATTATCTAATAAAGGTTTAACCCCCTTGATCGCCCCCCAGGTAACCCTTTCACCCCCTATCACCACTGTCGCTAAGCAATTGTTTTTCTAAACGCTGTCTTAGTGTCGGTGATGCAGATCGGTAGCCAGTATTTTTTTTTAGGTTCGCCGCATGTTTTTATAGCGTCAGGTACCCCAATATATTATCTAATAAAGGTTTAACCCCCTTGATCGCCCCCCAGGTAACCATTTCACTCCCATCACCACTGTCGCTAAGCGATCGTTTTTCTAAACGCTGTCTTAGTGTCGGTGATGCAGATCGGTAGCTGGTAATTTTTTTTAGGTTTGCCGCAGGTTTTTATAGCGTCAGGTACCCCAATATATTATCTAATAAAGGTTTAACCCCCTTGATCGCCCCCCAGGTAACCCTTTCACCCCCTATCACCACTGTCGCTAAGCGATCGTTTTTCTAAACGCTGTCTTAGTGTCGGTGATGCAGATCGGTAGCAAGTAATTTTTTTTTAGGTTCGCCGCATGTTTTTATAGCGTCAGGTACCCCAATATATTATCTAATAAAGGTTTAACCCCCTTGATCGCCCCCCAGGTAACCCTTTCACCCCCTATCACCACTGTCGCTAAGCAATTGTTTTTCTAAACGCTGTCTTAGTGTCGGTGATGCAGATCGGTAGCCAGTATTTTTTTTTAGGTTCGCCGCATGTTTTTATAGCGTCAGGTACCCCAATATATTATCTAATAAAGGTTTAACCCCCTTGATCGCCCCCCAGGTAACCATTTCACTCCCATCACCACTGTCGCTAAGCGATCGTTTTTCTAAACGCTGTCTTAGTGTCGGTGATGCAGATCGGTAGCTGGTAATTTTTTTTAGGTTTGCCGCAGGTTTTTATAGCGTCAGGTACCCCAATATATTATCTAATAAAGGTTTAACCCCCTTGATCGCCCCCCAGGTAACCCTTTCACCCCCTATCACCACTGTCGCTAAGCGATCGTTTTTCTAAACGCTGTCTTAGTGTCGGTGATGCAGATCGGTAGCAAGTAATTTTTTTTTAGGTTCGCCGCATGTTTTTATAGCGTCAGGTACCCCAATATATTATCTAATAAAGGTTTAACCCCCTTGATCGCCCCCCAGGTAACCCTTTCACCCCCATCACCACTGTCGCTAAGCAATCGTTTTTCTAAACGCTGTCTTAGTGTCGGTGATGCAGATCGGTAGCTGGTAATTTTTTTTAGGTTCGCCGCAGGTTTTTATAGCGTCAGGTACCCCCATATATTATCTAATAAAGGTTTTAACCCCCTGATTGCCCCTAGTTAACCCTTTCACCAGTGATCACCATATAAGTGTTACGGGTGACGCTGGTTAGTTAGTTTGCTTTTTATAGTGTCAGGGCACCCGCCGTGTATATAACCCAATAAAGGTTTAACCCCCTGATCGCCCGGTGGGTGATATCAATTAGGTTTTAGCGTCAGAGAGGGTCTGAGTCACACCCCAGGCAGCGTCAGGTTAGTGCCAGTAACGCTAACACCCACGTGTGAAGCATACACCCCCCTTAGTGGTATAGTATCTGAACAGATCAATATCTGATCTGATCAGATCTATACTAGCGTCCCCAGCAGTTTAGGGTTCCCAAAAACGCAGTGTTAGCGGGATCAGCCCAGATACCTGCTGGCACCTGCGTTTTGCCCCTCCGTCCAGCCCAGGCCACCCAAGTGCAGTATCGATCGATCACTGTCACTTGCAAAACAAAAACACACATAACTGCAGCGTTCGCAGAGACAGGCCTGATCCCTGCGACTCCAGTGCTGTAGGAGGTGATTTCACCACCACAGTTAAAAAAAAAAAGCAAATATGCCGAAGCATTGGGGCAGCAGGGGCGGAGGAGCGATTTTGCTCCTAATGCCGCGTACATACGGTCGAAATTCCGACGGAGGCTTGCCCGTGGAAAAGTCCGACCATGTGTGTGCAGCATAACTTTTTTGCGGGAGGATGCCCCCATGCTTCAGCATATATAAATGGTGCGTGTATGCCCATCATTGGAAGTGGGTGGATGAATGGCGGTATTCTAATGGTGGGCATACCCACCGATCAATCTCTTTTTTCGTTCAGCCAACTGGCTGCATGAAATAAAAAGATTACAATACATGTCCAACAAGGACCAGCAACGTACTGGTATGTTGCTGGATTTTGAATGTTTATACCAGAATGATGCCTGCAGGTTTAGGTATCATCTTGGTATCATTCTTTTCAGCCAGCGGCCGGCTTTCATGTAAAAGCAATCCTATCGGCTAATTAGCCTCTGGACTGCTTTTACAAGCAGTGGGAGGGAATGCCCCCCCCCCGGATATAAAAAGCGCCATTGGGAAATTGGGAAAGCATTTTATCACACCGATCTTGGTGTGGTCAGATGCTTTGAGGGCAGAGGTAAAATCTAGGGTCTAGAAGACCCCAGTTTTTTCAAAAAAAGAGTACCTGTCACTACCTATTGCTATCATAGGGAATATTTACATTCCCTGAGATAACAATAAAAATGATAAAAAAAAAAAAATACTTGGAAGGAACAATTTAAATATAAAATAAAAAAGCAAAATTAATAAGAAAAAAAAGAAAAAAAAAAAAGCACCCCTGTCCTGCCCTGCTCTTTCCCAATGGCGAACGCAAGCGTCGGTCTGGTGTCATATGTAAACAGCAATTGCACCATGCATGTGAGGTATCACCGCGAAGGTCAGATCGAGGGCAATCATTTTAGCAGTAGACCTCCTCTGTAAATCTACTGGGGTAACCTGTAAAGGCTTTTAAAAGCTTTTAAAAATGTATGTAGTTTGTCGCCAATGCGCGTTTGTGCGAAATTTTAAAGCATATCGTGTTTGGTATCTATGTACTCGGCCTAAGATCATCTTTTTTATTTCATCAAACATTTGGGCAATATAGTGTGTTTTAGTGCATTAAAATAAAAAAAAGTGTATTTTTTAACCCAAAAAATGCGTTTGAAAAATCGCTGCGCAAATACTGTGTAGAAAAAAAAAATGCAACACCCACCATTTTAATCTGTAGGGCCTGTGATAGGTAGTGAGGAGTGAAATCAAAAATTTGCGCCCTTAGAAATCCTGAAGGCGGTGCTTGGTTTTTGGGGTCCCGTACGCGGCTAGGCTCCCAAAAAGTCCCACACATGTGGTATCCCCGTACTCAGGAGAAGCAGCAAAATGTATTTTGGGGTGAAATTCCACATATAACCATGGCATGTGTGAGCAATATATCATTTAGTGACAACTTTTTGTATTTTTTTTTTTTTTTTAGTCATTATTCAATCACTTGGGACAAAAAAATAAAAAATTCAATGGGCTCAACATGCCTCTCAGCAATTTCCTTGGGGTGTCTACTTTCCAAAATGGGGTCATTTGGGGGGTTTTGTACTGCCCTGTCATTTTAGCACCTCAAGAAATGAGATAGGCAGTCATAAATTTAAAGCTGTGTAAATTTCAGAAAATGTACCCTAGTTTGTAAACTCTATAACTTTTGCGCAAACCAATAAATATACGCTTATTGACATTTTTTTTACTAAAGACATGTGGCTGAATACATTTTGGCCTAAATGTATGACTACAATTGAGTTTATTCGATTTTTCTTATAACAAAAAGTAGAAAATATCATTTTTTTTCAAAATTTTCGGTCTTTTTCCGTTTATATCGCAAAAAATAAAAATCGCAGAGGCAATCAAATACCATTAAAAGAAAGCTCTATTTGTGGGAAGAAAAGGACGCAAATTTCGTTTGGGTACAACATTGCATGTCCGCACAATTTACAGTTAAAGCAGCGCAGTGCAAAATTCTAAATTCATCTCTGGTCCTTTAGCTACCAAATGGTCCGGGGCTTAAGTGGCTAAAGAAGCAAGGCAAGGATGGTAGCAGGGAGATGGCGTCACCAGTAGTGGACGCGTTTCCTTAGTTGGCGCGCTGCGATAGAGAGGCAAGCCGCACTCCTTTTTCAACAACAGACTGACGTGTGTACGCGGCAGACTGTTGTGTGTACGCGGCATAAGCCTTTGCGCATATACCTGTATTTTTGTCAGTATGTATTTGGAAAAGGCGCTACTTTGGTGTGATTGCAGCATCATTTTGGTCCCACAGACTTCAATGGAAATACACCAAAAACATGTGTATACGTGCGTTTTAAGTGCGTTTTTGGCAGAGTTTTGTGTAAAAAATCCAGGCTCTTTCTCCTAAAAAAAATAACAAAAAAGAAAAGAAAACATGAAAAACGTATCAAAAACACACTACAAAATTGCATTGAAAAATCTGATCAAGTCACATCTGCACTAGTGTGAACCTAGCTTCAGGGTTTACATCTACATTAATATCTACTTTAAAGGGTAACTCCACTTTTGTGATGACAAGAAAATAGCAAATGAAGAAAAAATAAGTCATATTGTAGTTGAATGTTATTAAAAATGACCTTTCGTTTTTAAATCTGCAGCCACTGTAATTTTCTGAAACCACTCCCATTAGACTCACTTAGCTCAGAGGCACAAAGGAACAAACAGTGATTTCTTCAGAATAACAAAAGCTAGGAATCTGCAGCAAAGTTTGTGTATAATCCCTGCAAAGTACATAGATCACCCAGAGGGGAGTGTTTTTTTTTTTTTAAACAGAAGTGGATTTACGCTACAAAATGCCTACAGTTTGTCAGCAGTGCTTTCTATAGCCTTGAATTTGGGGCTGTGCACCCGCACAGATGTCAAATTGGGAGCAGTGGCTGCATCCTATGGGGCCGTCTAAACCAGGGATATGCAATTAGCGGACCTCCAGCTGTTGCAAAACTACAAGTCCCATCATGCCTCTGACTCTGGGTGTCATGCTTGTGGCTGTCAGAGTCTTGCTATGCCTCATGGGACTTGTAGTTCTGCAACAGCTGGAGGTCCACTAATTGCATATCCCTGGTCTAAACACTTGAGCATCCCGTGTAAGTAAACATAGCCCTTGCACAAGAATACATTGTAGTAAGCCCGTGTGAACGAGGTCTTATTCAAAAGCCTCCTTTTTGTCCCTTCAAAGCCAGATGACAAACACTAAAAGGCAAGGCAGTGCGTTACAGTTAAAAAAAAAAAAGGTCTAATTCACCTAATTCACCAGAACCGCAAGCCTCAAACACGCAGGAAGAAACTGTGCCGATGTGCCGGTTCCAACATTACACTATTACACTGTTTACTTTTTTTAATTACTTTTTTGCTTGAATTTTATTGAAATTTCACTAGTAATACTATATTAAGTTATATTCACACAGATGTTCCAATGCAGTACATTGCATCCCAACCCCTGCACTGTACTCTTTTCATCACACACCACTGCAATGCAGTGGTGTGAACTGGAACTATAAGAAAAAATGTTTTTGCCTTTGTCTAGCGCAGTGTTTCTCAACTCCAGTCCTCAAGGCGCCCCAACAGGTCATGTTTTCAGGCTTTCCATTCTTTTGCACAGGTGATTTGATGAGTTTCACTGCCTTAGTAATTACCGCAGCCATTTCATCTGAGGGAAATCCTGAAAACATGACCTGTTAGGGCACCTTGAGGACTGGAGTTGAGAAACGCTGGTCTAGCGCAACCCAACGCAAATGATGTGAGCAGGCCCTTTCATACTTCAGGGCGCATGAAGCACACAGAGAGTTTTCACAAATCTAACACCTACAGTGGCTTTTTGGCCTTGATGATGAGCAAATGCAGTTACATTTTTCTAAGTAATTTTTATCCTTTATTTTATTAAAACAGAGTTCATGTACTACACTAAGCCAGCAATTCCTAATGTAATTGTCAAAAGTGTTTTTTTAATTACCTTCGGTTTCATGGGTTATGCAGCACTCAAGAACGCATCAGAAGGCAAGTAGAGGTACTTTGCTGATTTAGAACATTTAGAAATGCAAAGGCTTTCAATAGTACAGGTAATAAAAAGTTCAACATTATAGGCCACCATATTGTTTGGCATTTTCTAAAATATCAAAAATAGCCAAAATCTTGGAAAATATATTACAACTCCTGCACTGACAAACAGTTCACGATAAATGCACCCATCCTATTTGAAATGTTTTACTTTCTTGTACCCAACATATTCCTTAAGCATTGGTCAACACTTCGATACACCGCATTAGGAACGCTCCTAAAGTGCAATAAACTCCCGCTATCTTCTGAGCTACAAACTAGCTTCCAAATTCCCACTCAAGGCTTGTTCTCTTACAGACAAATAAACACCCAACTCCAGCAGTAAATCTACCTAAAAAAACGTTGGTCTTTTTGGTCCTCAGATTCTCCCAAGGTGAAGGGCATCACACTCTTTTATAACATGTTACAAGCTAAAGACAAGTTTGTGAAGCCTCCTGCACTTGAAAAATAGGAACGAGAGCTAACCATATCTGTTTCTGACACTCAATAGCAACAGGCTATCTACTATAACCAAAGCGCTTCCAAATGTGTAAACTACTGGGAGCTATCCCAAAAACTCCATCATAGATGGTACCTAACCCCAGTCCAAATGTATACATTTGCCAATGTAGATGATGACAAATGCTGGCAAGGCTGCTCCCAGAGAGGAGCTTTACCCCACATAGTATGGGAATGCCAAACCTACAAAGCTTTTGCAACCAAATATTCACCCTTATATCTGGGGTTATGGGTTGCTTGCAGGCACCTTCCCCAGCACTGACCATACTCAGTGTGGTCATAGACAGGTTTCCCTTTCAGAAACCTGATTATGCACATCCTATTTGCTGTCAGACTGATGATAAAGAGGAAATGGAGAAGTATTGTAGCTCCATACCTATCTGACGTTAAATTTCAATTAAACCTGACACTAGAAAATGAAAGATACAAGACTTGGGATCCTTGGCTTAAAGCTCACAAACCACAGTAGATGAGGATCTTGTAGCATACACCATAGATCTTATACTGAAATATAAATATCATCCTTGTGAGTCTCCAGTGATTTTCCTATCCTCTGGCTGCTCTGATATGCTTTGTTTTGTTCTGATTTGATTAAATGTAGTTTAATTTGAACTGTTCCATTCTTAATCACAACATCCTATGCATGTTATTATTACTGCCCAAGACAAAAATTAGATATCAAAAATAGTTTTGTATATTTGTTATAGATGCTGAACTGGTTGGATTGACTTTACTGTAGCTTTTACCTAAGAGTATACAGCATGCATCTGGGATCTTGGATGATAGGATACCCTAAAACAAGAGGCATATTGTGGTTGCAAGAAGAAGGAAGGCCCTAGGGTATGCATAACATAGGTTAAATAATCTGAACAAAAGCATTACACAATGGTTTCCCAGCATCCCTTCCCTGATGAGATTCTTATGGGTCTATACAGTCAGGTCCATAAATATTGGGACATCGACACAATTCTAATCTTTTTGGCTCTATACACCACCACAATGGATTTGAAATGAAACAAACAAAATGTGCTTTAACTGCAGACTTTCAGCTTTAATTTGAGGGTATTTACATCCAAATCAGGTGAACGGTGTAGGAATTACAACAGTTTGTATATGTGCCTCCCACTTTTTAAGGGACCAAAATTAATGGGACAGATTAACAATCATAAATCAAACTTTCACTTCGTCACAGCAGACATTCTCAATGGGGATGAGAACGTCTGCTGCGACGAAACGCGTATGGATTCAACGTGCTGACGTCACCACGCTTTAGCAGAGGAGAAGGACTTCTGTATCTTTGCCGGCTGGCAAACCTTTTTACGATTTTTAAACCAAGTTTATGTAAGTGTTCGACTATTTTTTATGTAATAAATACCCTGTGGTGTTACACTATGGTCTGTGTTCCTTCCTCCCCTTGGTTCAATTCAATGGCCGCATGTTTATTGTGATCGGGTGGAACACAATCCAATTAGTCTCCTGTCTCCCGGGGTCATCACGGTTCCTGGTGCAGCTCTGGTGTCTCTACTCGCAAGCCAAAGGCCACGGCTGGGTTACAGCTGACTGCTTTCTTGGGCTTGCCTCTGGTAAGCGGACATCTTATTACGGTGGTGGGCACCTTCCGTTTGTATGAATCACCGGGTGATGTGCATCTGAACTGTCTGCATATTTGAATAAATTTTCTGCAATCAATCTATAACATGTATTCGGACAATACTGTCTAAGTTTGTGCTTACATCCGTTTAGATTTTTGGGGTTTGGTTTGGTATACTAACCTCTATATGCTAATGCACACAGTTGGACTTTTTTATGGACATTGTTGTATATTCAGGCCAATCTCTTGCAAAAAAGTTTTTGGTGTTGTTGACAATTGTGTACCGTTTTTTGCATACCAGTCTCTGGATGTTAACCCTTTAATGTGAATTGGCGTAGCTTTCCATTTTTACCAGTTTAAGGTTTCTCTTCCAGTTTCAGTGAATGGCCGCGTGTATTTTTAAGTTCCCTTTCACTGAAAAGTTTTTTCCCTATGCTAGGGTTACCAGTACGGTATTTGTACATCACTATCATATCCCCTCTCAAGCATCTCCTCTTCAGAGAGAATAAGTTCAATGTGTGTAGTCTTTCCCCATAGCTGAGATCCTCCAGTCCCTTTATTAGCATTGTTTCCCTTCTCTGGACTCTCTCCAGTCCCAGCACATCCTTCTTGAGGACTGGTGACCAGAACTGGACGGCATACTCAAGATGCGGCCAGACCAGAGTCTTGTAGAGTGGGAGAATTATGGTTTTATCTCTGGAGTAAATCACCTTTTTAATGCATGTCAATAATCTGTTGGCTTTGCCATCTACTAGGACCCCCAGGTATTTTTCCACCCTAGACTCCCCTAGAGATTTTTCCCCTAGCAAGTAACTTGCGTTGGTATTTTTAGCACCCAAATGCATTAATTGACATGCTGATATTCAGTATTAAAACAAAGGTTTCTATAAAGTTACAATGGTTTTAGAAGCACTGTAGTAATATTATTAGGGTTGTCCCGATACCGATACTAGTATCGTTATCGGGGCCGATACCGAGCATTTGCGTGAGTACTTGTACTCGCGCAAATGCTCCCGATGCTTCACCCGATACTTTTTTTCTTCTTTCAGTGTAGAGTGGCCGGAGAGGGCGGGAGGAGTCAGTGGCTGGGGAGGGCTGGGGAGTGCGGGGGGAGTCTGGCTGGAGAGGGCGGACAGAGCCTGTGGACGGAGAGTGCAGGCGGAGTTTGGCTGGAGATGGGGCGGGCAGAGTCTTTGAAGGAAATGCGGGCGGAGTCTGGCTGGGGCGGGTGGAGTCTGGCTGGGGAGGGCGGGCACAGTCAGTGGACCGAGTCGGCTGGCGGAGAGCGAGTCCCTCACCTGAAGTTGAACGTGGTAAGCTGGCAGGGGTGCAGGGCGTAGTCGCCTCAGGATCGGTGACCGGTGCTGTCACATTCGGTCACCGTCAGCGGCTGAACGTCCATCTTGGTACACCCTGCACTCGGCTGCAGTAAGCAGCAGCAGACATCTTGTTACACCCAGCCCGAGCTATATGGGCTGGGTGTAACAAGATGTCTGCTGCTGCTTACTGCAGCCGAGTGCAGAGTGTACCAAGATGGACGTTGCAGCAGTTTTTTTTTTATAAATCCTGTGTCATTTTTTGCAGCATTTCAGTGCCAGCCACCTATCAGTGCCCACAAGTGCTACCTATCAGTGCAATCAGTGCCATTTACCAGTGCCACCTATCAGGTGGCACTGGTAGATGGCACTAATTGCACTGATAGGTGGCACTTATGGGTACTGATAGGTGGCACTGATTGCACTGAAAGGTGGAACTTTTGGGCACTGATAGATGGCACTGATTGCACTAATGGTGCAATCAGTGCCATCTATCAGTGCCCACAAGTGCCACCTATCAGTGCAATCAGTGCCATCTATCAGTGCCCACAAGTGCCACCTTTCAGTGCTATAAGTGCCACCTTTCAGTGCTATAAGTGCCACCTATCAGTGCCACCTATCAGTGCCCACAAGGGCCATCTATCAGTGCCCACAAGGGCCATCTATCAGTGCCCACAAGTGCCATCTATCAGTGCCCACAAGTGCCACCTATCGGTGCAATCAGTGCCCACAAGTGCCACCTATCAGTGAAATCAGTGCCACCTATCAGTGCCTACAAGTGCCACCTATTAGTGCTACCAGTGCCCATAAGTGCCACCTATCAGTGCCATCTATCAGTGCCCATAAGTGCCACCTATCAATGCCATCTACCATTGCCATCTATCAGTGCCCATAAGTGCCACCTATTAGTGCCATCTATCAGTGCCATCCACCTATTAGTGCCCATCAGCGCCAGTCACCAGTCAGTGCCCATAAGTGCCGCCTATCAGTGCCAGCCACCTGTCAGTGCCACCTATCAGTCCCCATCTTTCAAACTGTCACATGACATTGAAAAAAAAGTATCGGTAATCGGTATCGGCGAGTACTTGGAAAAAAGTATCGGTACTTGTACTCGGTCTTAAAAAAAGTGGTATCGGGACAACCCTAAATATTATGCTCCTTAGGATTGACGGTGGTATGAGTAATGGGATCATAAGAGTTTACAGAGGAGTGTGTTTCTTTTATAACAATGTTTTCTTTTTAAAGCTTCATGATCAAAAGTATAGTAGGCTAACAAATGCATGTATGCCCCTAAAAATATGGTCCTTTCATTTAGAAATATAATTGGACCATGAAAGATTTCTGCTCTTTATCTGCCATTCAGCACTCTAGTGTTTAAGTTGTCTTGATTATTAACACATCACTGCTGCAATTTGCAAATGTGACAGCTTACCCTCCCATCACAAGCATTCCTCTTGTCAATAATTCTCATAAAATTCTGCAAAATATTATTGGCTCCTTTTAAGTTACTTAATTTTTAATGCATTTGCAGTGCCATTTAAGATTTTTAATCTAATTAATTAGAAGATTGCTTATTCCACAATTATTGTTGGATAAACAGTATCTTAAATAAACATTTCTAAAAAAAAATAATTTTCAGGCAGTTAATTAAGCTTGGCTCTTCAGGGGTCCTTACGTACAACAGATGGTGAGTGTATTATTCTACTTAAAATAAAATGCAAATTTTTAAAATTTAAAAAAAATAACAATACCCTAGTATACTTTCTATTCATTTTGACTAATTTTGTGTTTGATCTCTTCAAGGTTAACAAAGTAAATGAGTTTACAATGTGCTCTAAACAAAGTTAGCAAACATACAATTTTAGCTCTCTGCAAACCCTTTTAATTATTTTGTTTTCAAAAACTTCCACATAAAATATACTACCAAATACATAAATGTAAACAACAGGATCACTCCTGCAGGTTTAAAGTGGACCTAGTATATATAGATACCTAGATACAGTATCTTTTTTTCATGTTAAGTGAATGCTAAGTAATATATATGTATAACATTTCCAAGTATTTATAACCTTTTGCAGAGACCTTTTACTTCCCTGACAATGGTGTCAATTGTTTTTCCTTTTCAGAAGGATAGAGACATTTTTGTTCAGGCACTATCAAGGGTCACCATCTACTTCCTGCTTTGAGATGTTGGCTTGGGGATGACAAAATCATGAAAAATATGGTGCCTGTGCAGTCTCTAACTATGTTTATAAATGTCCTACAGAGATCAGCTCCTGCTACTGGCTGGAGCTACGTTGTCCTGGCACAAGGTCCCATTGTTTGCATGCTACGGCTTGCACTGTACACAAACAGAACATTTACTAGCAGACAGAGCAGTTGTTGGGCAGACTTAAACTGGTCATAGATGGATCAAAATTCAACTAGTTCAGCAGGGACCAGCTGCATTTCAATTCATGGGGGACATCCCTGCTCAACAGAAGTCGATCAATTTTTGTCATTTGGAATGTAGGAAAACTTTTGTTGAGAGGCAGGGTTATTCCTTTATCCACCTCACTCGTTTGGATGTAGGGATTCCTTTTGGTTTGGCCATCTTTGGCCACCTTTACAAATTATCTAGGGCTGTTACTGATTAAAATTTTCGTGTTCGATTATTTTTTTAATCGATTAATCGTCTAATTTAGATTAATTGTAACGCACATACAGATCCAACTACTTTTAGCTTATCTCCTTGCAGGCTGATTCCCAGTGCAGCTACCAACCACTGGAAAAATGAATAGCAGGATACAAAAAACACAAAAAGGCAGCGCTTGATGGGAATAGCATTAAAACGTTTATAGTCTTCAAGTAGGTAACAAAGTAAGTATTGGGCTGGAGATAAAATTGACGTAGCTACATAAACTGTAAAAATGGTGCAAGTAATGCCAAACGGTAGCAAAAGCAGTCATAAAAACATGTAGCTAAGTATGATACTGGTATAAAAATGTGTACAACGATACCACTGCTGAATCCAGATGAGGAGGGGTTAACATCAGTCCGTCGGCATGTAGATGTCCCGTGAAGGGAACTATCACAACTCCCAGTGGATGGCTGTAGAATCCCAAGTTGATAGAGGGAAGTGATAGAGGGAAGTGTAACAGCCCTTGCGTGTGGCAGATAGTAAGGTCCTGCCGGCATGCAGATATGAAGGCACAGCAAAGGAGCCCTTCAGATGGACACGGCAAGCCCCGCCGGTGTCAGTGACGTCACCGGATCTCCGACGGAACTCCCTGAAGCTGGCGGAGAGGTGAGTACCGATCAAAAGAATTTTGATCGATCAAAAAAATTCATTGATAAATCGAGGAATTAATAGTTAATTTCCACAGCCCTAAAATTATCATCTACAAAAGGCTCTATCTTCTAGCAATTTTTTTTTTTTTTTTTTTACAGTTTAGCTCCACTTTAAGGTTACCTAAAGAGTCGGCCAAATGACTGAGGTAAACATAATGATACAAACAGGTAATATAAAAAAACACATATTATCAGCTTTGTATTAATTATTAATCAATTAAATGTATTTTTAACGGTTGTTCGCACAGGCAGCAACTCTGAAAAGTGATCTGCGGTAGATTACATTTCATCTACCAGATAAGGTAGAGTAACAGCCGCTAGGCAATTGCCAGAATGCCCTTTTTTGCCAGAAAAAGAGGGATTTTGTGTGTAAATACCACGCTACAACCTTGAACTAAGTTCTTGGCTTGTGGTTGCAGCCTGCCCTATTCACTTGAACTGTCCACCAAAGTCAACAAGGGGTATCATTTTAGTGCAACCACACCAAGTGTACAACCCAGAGTGCCTACATACTATCTTTTAGGCAGGGGGTTGGGGTAGGATGTAAAACTGCATATTTATACTGCATCATGGATGCCTGTGTAAACAAGCATAAAGTGTGGGCACCTGAATTTGACATGCTATCAGTCTCTTGAAACAGCCCAACAGAAACGCCATTGGAAGAAAGAGAAGCAGCACAAGAAGCCAATCAGTTGTGTTGCAGTGCTCATGTGCTAACAAGGGACATACTGAATGGAAAAGAGAGCAGAGTGACAGAGAGGTGAGGTTATCCATCAGCTGCTTCTCTTTTTACTGTTTAGTTTGGGGGAGGGACATGACCATTATGTTTTACTTTACTGCAGCAGAATAATCAGGTCTCCTGCCTGGCCGGGGAGGACTGTGCTGTATGGCAGAGCTTTATACATTTCATAGTTTCATGGACATAAATACAAATCCTTTGCCAGGTAAAGCTGCTCTCTATTATGTATTTCATCTGTGTTTTTAGCTGGTTGCTTTTATATTTCTATCTGTTTGTGTTAGAGCAACTTACTTGAACAACTGTAAAAACAAAATGATACGAAATGTATTAACATAGTGAAAAATGTTTAAATATAAACCATTAAAGGTAAAATATGCATTCATAATTAACTGGCAATACCTCCACCCAACTCAGTATAAATGTAGGCCTTCTCTAGGGGATGCACAGTCAGGGGTTTGCACAGGCAGGGATTGGATTGGCAACTATCATCTTGGATAAAGTATTCATATTGGATTAAGTATTACACTTCGGCTCAGCACTTCAGCGAATGCACAAAGCGAAAATCCACAACAGACTACTGCAGAACACTAAACATCTACAGGTGACCTGATTCCCCATAGAACTTTTTTATCTCTCATCCGGGCTGCCTCTCAATCTCACCACTCTGTATTGTGCACTCCCTACTTTTCCTTCTCAGAGTTGCATCCTCTCTCCTTCTCTCATCTTCGCCACCCCACTGCTTATATATATGACCCTCACTTCTGTCTTCACCTTATTACTGCATGCATCAGCTCCTGCTAATTCTGAACCCATATGCCAATAAAACCTCCAGGACTCTGGGGCATGTCCCCCCACATAACTCACACTCCCATATCACCTCTCTCACACTTCTGCTTCTCCTAAGTTCTGGAGATATTTCCCCAAATCCTGGACCACCATCATTTACCTTCGGCCAACATACCCGGCACCCCCTATCCTTTGATAGCAGCCGCAATTCACACAATCTCATTTCTATTCCTCTTCTGCCTAGAACCAACCTCCCTTTGTCTGGTGCCCTTTAGAATGCCTGCTCTGTTTGTAACAAACTCACCACCGTCCATGACCTATTTATCACAAACTCCCTGAACCTACTTGCAATTACTGAGACCTGGCTTCAAGAATCTGACTTTCCTTGTCCTGTTGCCCTCTCCTATGGTGGCCTCCTGTGGACTCACTCTCCCAAGCCTAGTGGACGGAAAGGAGGTGGTTTTGGAATCCTCCTTTCCCCTCAAAGCTCTTTTCAGGTTCTTCATCCACCCCACTCTCTGTCCCTCTCCTCATTTAAAGCTCACTGTATTCGTCTATTTTCTCCAGTTTCATTGAGAATTTCTGTGATCTATCGGCCTCCTAGACTGGTATCAAGCTTCCTTGACGACTTCTTTGCCTGGTTACCCTACTTTATCTCTTCTGAAATTCCAACAATCATTCTTGGTGACTTCAACATCCCTGTTAATCTTAACACTCCCGCTACTTAAACTGAGCCTAACCTCCTTATTTGACCTAAAACAATGGACACACTCTTCTACTCACTCTGATGGCAACTGCCTTGACCTCATATTCTCCTACCTATGCACTCCGCAAAACCTCTCCAACATTCCTTTTCCTCTTTCTGATCATCACCTTATTAGTTTTACTCTCTCCTTATCTTCCTCCTTCTTGCCTTCTAACTACCAAATTATTATCTGTAGAAACTCATCCTTGTCCTGCCCCAATCTGGCCACTTCTGTCTACAACAGTTCACTGTCATCCACCCTGGATACCTTGGCCCCCTCACTACACACCTAATCAGGCCCCGACCGCTACAACCCTGGCAGACAGACAATACCAAAAGCGTCAAAAAAAAAAATTGGCGCGCTCTTGAGTGTCTGTGGCACAAGACTTATTCACTGTCCAGGAGACTGCTAATCACTTCAAAAATAAGATAGAGACAATTTGTTTTGAGAACTCCACTCTACAGATCCTGTACCTTTTGTATTGAACTGTACTGTTATTGTGTTGTCCCCCCTATAAATTGTAAAACGATGCGTAAACTGTTGGCGCTATTTAAATCGTGTATAATAATAATAATAATAATATCTCCCTCACTTTACATTCCTTGTCCTCCTGCACAATCAATAATTCCCCCTTTTAACCCAGCTACTATAGAGGAAGTCAATAAACTTGTTTCAAATGCCCACCTAACCTCCTGCCCCCTTGACCCTGTTCCTTATCAAATACTACGGTCACCCTCTGGCTGTATCTACACTCTTTAACTCATATTCAACCTCTCCCTCTCTACTCACTGGACCCCACCAATCTTAACAACCTAAGACCCATCTAATTTCTCCTTTTTGCCTCCAAACTCCTTGAACGTTTAGTCTACAACCGACTGAGTTACCACCTCATTGAAAATAACCTTCTTGATCCCCTTCAGTCTAGATTTCGCCCTCAGCACTCCACTGAAACTGCCCTCCTAAAACTCACAAACGACTTACTAACAGCCAAAACCAAGGGTCATTATTCCGTACTCTTGGACCTTTCTGCTGCCTTTGATACAGTTTACCACCCCCCCCCCTCAAAAAGCTCAATTTGCTTGGTCTCTATGGCTGCACTCTCCATTGGTTCGAATCTTACCTATCTCACCGCACCTTCAGTGTCACTTACAACTCCACGTCCTCCTCTCCAACTCCTCTTACAGTTGGGGTCCCCCAAGGTTCTGTCTTTGGATCTCTACCATTTTCAATCTACATGTCCTCCCTGGGTCAGCTGATAGTCTCCAAGGGCTATCATTTTTTATGCCATTGACACCCAAATCTATCTCTCTGCCCCTCCGCTCACCCCATCAGTCTCCTTGCGCATCACTGATTTGCTAACAGACATATAAGCCTGGATGTCACACCACTTCATCAAACTGAATCGATCTAAAACCAAGCTCTTAATATTTCCTCCCCCACGTGCCCCTTCCCCTGACTTCTCTGTCAAGATCAAAGGCACATCTATCAGTCCGCCCCCACATGCCAGGGTGGTAGGGGTAACCTTAGACTCTGAACTGTCCTTTCAGGCCCAGATCCAATCCCTGTCCAAATCATTGCACCTTAGCCTCCGTAACATTTCTAGAATACGACCCTTTTTAACTAATGACACCACCAAGCTTCTAATTCCCTCCCTGTTTATCTCTCGCCTCGACAACTGCAACTCCCTCCTCATTGGATTACCTTTACATAGACTATCCCCCCTTCAGTCCATAATGAATGCTGCTGCAAGACTCATCCACCTTACCAACCATTCAGTGTCCTCCACCCCTCTCTGCCAATCCCTCCACTGGCTTCCACTCACCCAACGAATAAAATTCAAAGTACTAACAATAATTTACAAAACCATCCATAACTCAGCCCCCAACTACATCACTAACCTAGTTTCAAAATACCAACCAAGCTGCGGTTTTCAGTCCTCCCAAGACCTTCTGCTCTCTTGCTCCCTTGTCACCTCCTCCCATGCTCGCCTCCAGGAAAACCCTGAAAACCCTTCTCTTTAAAAAAGCCTATCCTGTTTCTAACTAACACACTGTTTTACTTTCTCCATCAGCTCATCCCCCACAGCTATTACCTTTTGTATCAATTAACCTTCCCTTTTAGATTGTATGCTTTAATGAGCAGGGCCCTCTGATTCCTCTTGTACCAAATTGTAATGTAACTGTAATATCTGCCTTTATTTTGTTAAGCGCTGTGCAAACTGTTGGCGCTATATAAATCCTGTATAACAATAATAATAATATTGATGATTAGAAGAGCAGCCAGCACATCAGAACTAGAAGTGTGCTTACAAGGTGTCCAGCAGTGGGGTTGAATGTAAGCATTTAGAGTGTAATTGTAGTGCAGATCTGTTAGTGTCACCTGTATAATCCTCATCAACTCTCTATGCTTTCAGGCAGGGCAGCCATCATAAATTGTGGGGCCCCTTACACAGCTTTAGGCCTGCCCCCCCAACCTGACCAACAACATTCTCCAGGGCCCGCCCACTGGCCGTCCCACCAAATCCGCCCACTAGCCATCCCACCAAGTCCTTCAGTGCCTCAGCCCCCTCACACCTGAACGCTCTCAGCTCCCCTCACACCTATATGCTCTCAGCCCCCCTCACACCTCTACGCTCTCAGCCCCCCTTACACCTGTATGCTCTCAGGCCCCCTCACACCTGTATAGTCTCAGTCCCCTCACACCCCCCTCACACCTGTACGCTCTCAGCCCCTTCACACCCCCCACACCTGTATGCTCTCAGCCCCCCTCACACACCCCCCTTAGGATGCTTTCACACCGAGGCGTCGGCGGCGTCGGTTATAAAGCACCGGTATTCTTAGCGGCGATTTACCATAGTTTTGCAGAGGTTTTCCCCCGATAGTGGGGTGCTTTTAATATAGCGGCGGAAAAAGGGTTAAAACCACACGAAAAGCGCCACTGCAGCCGATAGCAAGGCACTTTTAATATAGCGGCCGAAAAAGGGTTAAAACCACACGCAAAGCCCGGCTGCAGCGCCGCTTTTCTGGTGGTTCGGCGGCACTGTCCATTCATTTCAATAGGCAGGAACGGTGGAGGATCGGTGTATACACTGCTCCTTTACTGCTCCAAATATGCTGCTTGCAGGAGTTTTTTTAATGTCCTGCCAGCGCATTGCCTCAGTGTGAAAGCACTCGGGCTTTCACACTGAGACTGCAGCGGAACCGTTTTTTAGGCGCTTTACAAGTGCTATTTTTAGCCTGAAAAACGCCTCAGTGTGAGGCTGCCTTACATACTGTGGGGCATGGACTTAGCCCCCTGAACCACCATTGGCACCCTGCCTTTGGCCAATTATGCAGGTCAAGCGCGCTGTGATTGGCCAAAGCATGCAGGTGAAGTGCATTTTGCAGTGCATTACACACACACAGGCATATACACACACATAAACAGGCATATACACACACACAGGCATGTACACACAGGCATGTACACACACACGCACACAGACATGTATACACAGACATGTACACACACACAGCCATCCCCACCCCCTCACTTGTACAATAGCCCTTAGTTACAAGGTTGTCCTCTAATCCCAGCTCTTGTTTCCTCATGTGGCTGAGACACAGATAGGAGCTGCAGCCTAGGATACAGTACACTGAGTACAGACAGCTCACATGAGGGGTGCACATGCAGGAAATGGCCAGAGGTGGCAACAAAGAGCCTGATGTGAGCTCAATGATACAGAGAAGCAGCTGTCGACTCGCACACCTACAGAAGCATTCACCAAGCTCCTCTGCACCCGCCCCTGCATTCTCCCATCCCTGCCAGTTGTCCAGATGCTCGGGCCCCTTAAAAGTGTAAGGGATGTACCCCCCTGATGGCGGCCCTGTTTGCAGGTGCTGGAGTAGCAGATCCAAATAAAATACCAGATACCTTGATTTTCAGTCACATTTACAGCCACCTGCTGTACTCTACATACACCTTTATCATTTTCCTCAATGTGCAGCAAGGAAGTTTAAGAAGCAGGGTTGAAGAAGGTGTCAAGAAAGCGTTGTCTTCCTCTAAATATTCTTTCCTTGCTTTATTGTAGAGAAAGATATCCCTCTCTGCAGAAAGTGTTGGTTTAATTTGTTTCTCAGTTCAGACCATTCCATACAGTTGATTTAATATGCTATATAATTGGCCAGTAATATTTTTACACACCTATTTTTTAAACCAATTTCCTTCTTGTCTATCTTCCCCAAACACTGTAGAAATGGGATCCTGGTAGGAATGGATGGTGGTGGGCTGGTGAGCAGAAAAATACAATGAGCCTGGATAGAGATGGAAGATATCTGCACAAAAATATTGGGAAGGGAGATCTATGTTCATTCCTAAAATGAGTTGTGTGGGTGCCAAACTCCTCTGGTATCCTTACTTAATGGTGACAGTGGCTTAGCAACATGATACTTGATCACAGGGTGATTGGAAAACCGGTAAAGCTTCTTCTTCATAACCAAAGCCTGTAGGCACTAGGAGTTCTTATTATCTCTCAGAAACACATTAATCACTACAGGCAATGTTTAATATCAGGAGCACAATATATTATTGGCCTGTTTATGGCCACCTTAACTTTTGAACTTGACATATATCTAAACACCTGTTCCAGTACCTAGCAGTAATAAATGAAGTAAATCTTACCATCTCCATAGTACAAAAGGTATCCACTATAAAGAATGAATTCTGAAAAGCCTTATGCCCCATACACACAATCGTTTTTCATGCCGTTAAAAATGCCATTTTTAAAAATGGGCACTAAAACCGATCGTGTGTATGCTCCAGAGCATTTTTAACGACGTGAAAAACGGGCATTAAAAATTTCGAACATGCTCTATTTTTTCACGTCGTTTTTCATGACGTTTTTTTTAACGACGAGAAAAACGATGGTGTGTATGCTTTGACGAGGGGAAAAAAAACGTGCATGCTCAGAATCAAGTATGAGACGGGAGCGCACGTTCTGGTAAAACTAGCATTTGTAATGGAGATAGCACATTCGTCACGCTGTAGCGGACTGAAAAGCAGGAGGCTGAAAAGCGCGAATCGTCGCTCAACAAACTTTACTAACATGAAGGGTGGCACCATCCGAATGGAACTTATCCTTTATAGTGCCGTCGTACGTGTTGTACGTCACTGCGCTTTGCTTGAACGTTTTTTAAAATGATCGTGTGTACGCAAGACAGGCTTGAGAGGAAACATGAAAAAAAACGACGAGAAAAACGTCGGTTTAAAAAATGGCATGAAAAACGATCGTGTGTACGCCGCATTAGTGACTTAAAATCATGACAGAAACTATATTGCAGAGTTGCTTGTATGTGTATTAAGTTACAGCATAGAGCTAAATAACAAAACGCTGTGGAATCTGGCAGATATAAATAACTAAATTGAGAATAGAGGTCTGGTTTTCTCTTTTTTTTCATGATTTTTCTAATTTGTTTGTTGTTCAAATTATCATCTCTTTAGTTTATAACCACACATATTATGTTGTCTTCTTCAAAGATAAGTAAGAAAACAGATAGGGAAATTGTTGCCACTTCAACTCAACCTTAATAATCAGATTTTTTTTTTGTTTTGTTTCATTTATTTTAACTTTATATTTTTTTGGTTCAAAAAGTTGTTGATCTTCTTGGGTGCATCACATTTCCTAAAGCCTTTCGAACTGTCTCATGACAAGAATTGAGACACAAAAGATTATGTTTTATTATTACGCTAGCAGCTTGATTACATGGGACAATTACTGAGTCTTGCAAAGGCTGAAAGGCAGACAGTCAAATTACTCCCCAGTCCGTAAATCAAATTGCCACAGAATACAGACGCTCACAGATCACACAGATTGTCAGGAAGCGGGTGACCAAATTTCAATCTCTGCTTTAGGATAAACTAAAAGGATTTGTTCAACCAGTTTGCTTCCTACATGGTAGGAAACTCCATGAAGGTAAAACCTGCATTTATTTTTAAATGAATGAACAAGAATGAAGCATCGTTAAATATTTTTTTTTAAAGTTTTTGCATCATTTTTATTTAGATTTTTTAGTTCAGTTATTATGATATCAGCATTCTCGGTGAAGAACAAGCCACATTTTAGACCCCATGCACTTAAAATATAGCCCAATGATGCTGACCATATGGGCTTGTTTTCAAATAGCAATGGACTTGCATACTCATCTATACTTTACCTGTTAGCATGCCAGCCCATATGCCTGCTAGAGTTGGGCCGAACACCCCCACGGTTCAGTTCAAATCAGAACCCCTTCGGACACGATCCGGAAACTATATTAAAGTCTATGGGACTGAACTTGTAAGATCAAAAGTCCCCATTTTAAAGTCTTATATACAAGTTATTGGCCATAAAATGGGTATGGGGGCCCGGGTACTGCCCTGGGGGACATGTATCAATGCAGTGGTTTTCATGATGCCTAAAGTGAAACAATAAAAATGAAAAATATAGTGTACATCTGTACAGTGAATAGAACCTGCTGCAGCAAAACTGACATACATAAAAGAAAAACAAATGACATTTAATTTTCCGTCAATACAATACCATTGAAAAAAAGAAGAATGGCTGCACATCCGAAGGTTCCAAAGTGCCTTTAATGAAAAATCACAGTGACGACAACTTGTGCTTAGTCATTGGTAATTGGAAATGACTAAGCACAAGTTGCATGTGTGAAAAGCATCTACGTGACTGAATTCTGGTGTCCCTGGTGTCATCACGGTCATTTTTCTATAAAGGCACTTTGGAACCTTCGGATGTGCAGCCATTCTTCTTTTCCTAGTATCCTACAGAGGCGGGCCGGGGCTAGCACTCCCATTTGGTTCCAATTGGGTCATTGTGTACATCTTGTGTACACCTGGAGCGGCGGATCTTCTCTTTCCTGAATACAATACCATTGCTGACAACACAAAAATGTTAAAAAAAATGGAATGGGGGTCCCCCCAATCCCTTATCCGAGCAGGCAGCCCGGCAGGTCAGGACGAGCGAGCAGATGAGAGTAAAAAAAATCCCAAGGAATTCTTTAGATATATTAACAGTAAAAAAGAAAAATCAGAGCACATTGCCCACATAAAAGACAATGAAGGGAGGATGGTTACAGATGACATGAAGAAGGCAACTGTACTAAATGTTTTCTTCGCCAAAGTTTTTACACAGGAAAAGGAGGGGTATATTGACCACGATCTTATTGTTAGTAAGACATCACAAGATATACCCTCCTGCCTAACAGAGGCTGGAGTCAAGGAAAGACTTAATAAGCTTAACTCAAATAAATCACCACCAGAACTACGTGGCTTACACCCGAGAATCCTCAAAGAACTCATCTGGGTTATAGCTAGACCATTGTTCCTAATCTTTGCAGACAGCATACTGACAGGAATTGTACCAGCTGATTGGAGAAAAATCAATGTGGTACCAATATTAAAAAAAGGGCATAGACATATTCCTGGAAACTACAGGCCAGTCGGCCTAACATCAATAGTAGGTAAATTATTGGAGGTGATGATAAGGAACTATATCCAATAATTTGTTGTAAAAACAGAGAGGAATTGAAATTGGGACTTTAATTGAGGAAAGGCCGGGTAAGGTCATACCTTCATCCCTGTAACTAAGGAAAAATAGGGGGAAGGGAGAAGGGAAAAGGAGGGGAGGGAAAAAAGGGGGAGGGGGAGGGAAGAATTAAGGGAGGGAAGGAAAAGAAAGGGGAACTTGGGACTTTAAATGAAACTAATATGTGCAAAGTAGATATGATAATTTTTTGAATAAAATTGATATTTTATATTTTTAAAACCAGGGTGTATTATGATGATAATACAAGAACAAATTTGATTCATACAAGAAATATAAAATAATGCACTTGAGGGTTAAGAACATAAATGCAAACTACTCACTGGGGGGAGAACCTCTGGGAGAGTCAAGGATGGAAAAAAATATATCTGGGGGTCCTAGTGGAAGGCAGACTGAGCAATTGCATGTAATGTCAAGCTGCAGCTACCAAAGCGGGCAGAATATTAGCATGCATAAAAAAGGGGATATACTCCAGAGATAAAACTATAATCCTAACACTTTATAAAACTCTGGTCCAGCCACATCTGGAATATTCCGTCCAGTTCTGGTCACTAGTCCTCAAAAGAGATGTGCAGGAGAGAGTCCAAAGAAGGGCAACTAAATTAATAGGGGGACTGGAGGACCTCAAATATGAGGAGCGACTACAAGCACTAAATGTATTCCTGCTGGAGAACGCTTGAGAGGGGACATGATAGCGATTTACAAATACCTCAATGGTGATCCCAGCATAGGAAAATAAACAGGAAATGATTATCGACACTGACACACGTTGTCAAGGAAAGGGCCTTGGAAGTACTGGCAATCTTGCCAGTAGAAGAAATTGGCGCCATAGGCGCATCATGTGAAAGATGGTTCCCCCTGCTGGCCTATAAAGGACTGCCTCTGTCTGACCCAAGTTGCTGGATTGTCATCAGCTTCCTGTGTCCCTGAACCGCTGTGTGATTACTTGGATTTCCTGTTCATTGACCCAGACCTGTTGACCTCCTCTCCTGGCTCATCCCCTTGCTTGTTCCTGGACCTTCCTTCTGCCTGATTACTCTGCATGACCCTGGCTTGCTATATGGACTTTGCCTCTGCCTGATTACCCGTGCATGACCCTGGCTTGCTATATGGACTTTGCCTCTGCCTGATTACCCGTGCATGACCCTGACTTGCTATACAGACTTTGCTTCTGCTTGATTACCAGTTTATGACCTCAGCTTACTTCACAGATTTGCTCTTGCTTCTTGCCATCCTGTGTTTGACCCTCAGATGGGTGTTCCTGTGTTTGACCCTCAGCCGCGTGTTCACTGCTGTCATCTGTAGCACAGTGTATTCCAAGCACAGCAGGGAGCTCCTGGCCGCCTGTGCACCACCACGCCCTGGCAGTCCTCACAAGGTGACCCTCTTCTGGACCCATCCAGATCCTGCCGGCAACCCGTGCTTCTTTGGACCATATACCTTCTGTAGCACTTTCAGAGGTATACCGCACCCAGCCGCAAGGGGAACCCCTTTCTGCATATTGGCTTCAGTTCAGGTACGAGACACACGTACACCTATACAGGTTGAACTGTATGGACTATTGTCTTTATTCAACCCTACCCACTATGTAACTATGTAACAATGCCTCAGTAAGTGGAAAAAGTACTCCTACACTTTTTTTGACAAAGCAGTGTACCACAATGCACACACACATACTACCCTCCTTTGTATTCTTAAAGTGACCATACATGGATTGAAATAGTTACATAGTTACATAGTCTGGTTGAAAAAAGACACAAGTCCACTAGGGGTGCTGAATTTAATCGTTGCATCGATGCATCACGATTCGGGGGTCCCCGATGCGGCATCGATGCATGTGTCCCCAATAATCGATGTCGGGTGACGTCATCCCGACTTACCCTGCCCCTCCCGGGAGAGCGCTCTGAGCGTGTTTGTTAAAATACCCGTTTTGTAATAAATGCCGTTATAATCCATTAAGTGGCCACCGCTGCATGTGCTTTTTTAAAATATATGCAGCTTCGTACCTGCATTTCTGTCTTTATACTCTGTATATCATGTATATCGCTGTCCTCATGTGACTGTTCGCTCCGGCCCGCCTCTCACCTCTCACGTCTCTCCTGACGTCAGCCCCGCCCGCCTCTGTTCTGATCTGATAGCTACAGTCGGTGGGCTGGGCTGAGAACTTCCACTGACGTCAGGAGAGAGGAGAGACGTGAGGTGAGAGGCGGGCCAGACAGAGTCACATGAGTGGAATATACAGTTGTATACAGACAGAAATGCAGGTATGAGAAGCTGCAAATATTTTAAAAAGCACATACAGCGGTGGCCACTTAATGGATTATAACGGCATTTATTACAAAACGGGTATTTTAACAGCAGTATACTTTCACCTCTCACACATGCTCTGTGCTGAGATTTCCCCGGCTTCCCGTTTGCACATTCCATTGTGTTAACTCCTAGTGTGCTGGAATGTGCAAACGTGGGAGCCCACCCAGAGAAATTTCAGCACAGAGACAGTACAGGGAACTTCACACTGTGCTCTGCCATTGGCCATCGCTGGCAGGGAGGGGCCACCTAGGGCGAGAGGAGGAGTCACCTAGGCGGCCGGGACAGGAAGTCCCACTAAAAAGAGGACACCCCCCCAAAAAAAATGACATGCCAAATGTGGCATGTCAGGGGGCGAGTAGTGCTTAAAGCGGAAGTTCCACTTTTGGGTGGAACTCCACTTTAAGGGAGTGAGGTTATTTTTTTTTCAAAGCAGAGTTCAGTAAATTTTTTGTTTTATTAAAAGTCAGCAGCTACAAAAAAAGTGTATCTTCTGACTTTTAATAAAAAGACACTCACCTGTCCCACAATCCAGTAATGTGGCCACCAGAACCCTCCATTCTGTCCACGGAGCTGGCAATACTACTGTGGGCATCCAGCTGTGACAGCTTGCAGCTTCACAGCTGGGTGCGCATGTCTCACTGCGCTGTCCTGCATAGCCGGGCAATCTTCTGGGACCTGTGATGTGTCTCAGAAGATTGCAGGGAGGAAGGACCCCCTAGGCGGCCCAAGCGGAAGTGAGAGCTCGTCAGTAATCGTGATGCATCGCGGAATCGAATCAAATCAAATCGTTGACCAGATAATCGTAATTGAATCGAATCGTGAGACCAGTGAAGAGGCGCACCCCTAAAGTCCACCCAGTTCAACCAATAGAAGGGAAACAAAGTAAAAACTATGCAATCCTATAATCACAGTGGTTCAGCCAAATTCAGCAGGTTCAGCAGGGACTGACCAAATTTTGATCCAAGTATGAGCACTTTGTTTGAATAGAAGTCAGTCTATTGAACCACTTCTGTCTAACCAGCCTGTTGGAAAAAATGGCTCAATCAGCGCTGCAGGCTAGTCTGCAGTGCTGATCAGTTCATCCTGACAGCAGGGAATTCTCCCTGATGTCAGAATACCAGACACAATGGAAGGACTTCCACATCCACCTTGAATGAGTAGGATGGGGGAATTAGTTCAGTTTTTTCATTCAACCTGCTGCTTGACCAAAAAATGGGCTTATCTATGGCCAGCTTTACTCACCACTTCCAGCCAACATTGGTGTGTGTAGCTAACATCGAAAAGGATGTGCATTTGCTCAGTGTTCATGTGTCTCTTTATGATCCATAATATAGCACGTAAATATGCAAGGCAAGCTACATTACACAATTACCAGTTCTCTAACAGTAGAGAACTCAGCTTCAGGGCTTTGTCTGCTTCTAATTAATTTGTAGGCAGTATTCACTTTTTGTAGTACGGAAGCATTTTAGTGCACATAATGTAAGTAAGTGTTTTGTGGATGTGTTTTATGATGTTGCATTCACTCCCTCTAAGGTAAATAGTTGTTCTATATGAAAGTGTCAGTTTCAATTCTAAGGAGTTCCTGTTTGACTGTACAATATAACAGTCTCCCGGGGAAAAGCATTAGTGCCTATTCAGAAGCAAGTGCTGTAGGGTAATATTTATCTGAAAACTCATTAACATATTCCTGGCAAGAAAATGAAGCTCCCTTAACTGTTTCTTCTCTCGATAATGATATTCAAATCAAATACATAATACTTTGATTCACAAACATAAGATGAAATGCAGCTCTGCTTAATAATATATGGATACAATTATTATTATTATTATTATTATTATTATTGTTATTCTTCATTCTGTTTTTTTTTTTTTTTTCCTGTCCAATCAGTTATTTCAGATGTGCCTATAAGGCCCCTTTTACATGGGGCAGACTCCGCTTAACTTCATTTTTCTCAGCAGGGGATCTTTCCACTGATCCCCTGCTGAGCGGAGCGACTGGATGATAAGGCAATGTCCATTCCACCTATGTAGAGCGGACATGGTCACGGACACAGCCCGCTCTGCTTTATGAGCTGAATTAACCACTTAAGGACCGCCTCAAGCCGATACACATCGGCAGAATGGCACGGCTGGGCACATCAACTTACAGGTACGTTGCCCTTTAAGAGCCCAGTCCTGAGCTCCGTGACCACGCCAGTGGGACCCGAGGACCCGATCGCCGCCGGTGTCCCGCGATCGGGTCACAGAGCTGAAGAACGGGGAGAGGTGAGAGTAAACAAACCTTTCCCCGTTCTTCTCTGTGGCATGTCAGTGATGCTCTGTTCCCTGTCATCGGAACAGACGATCAGTGACATGTAATGTGTAGCCACGCCCCCCTACAGTAAGAATCACTTCCTAGGGAACACTTAACCCCTACAGCGACACCTAGAGGTTAAACCCTTCACTGCCAGTGTCATTTTCACAGTAATCAGTGCATTTTTATAGCACTGATCGCTGTAAAAATGACAATGGCCCCAAAATGGTGTCAAAAGTGTCCGATGTGTCCACCATAATGTCGCAGTCACGATAAAAATCGCTGATCGCCGCCATAACTAGTAAAAAAATATATATTATTAAAAATGCCATAAAACTATCCCCTATTTTCTAGAAGCTATAACTTTTGCGCAAACCAATCAATAAACGCCTATTGCGATTTTTTTTACCAAAAATATGTAGAAGAATACGTATCGGACTAAACTGTGGAAAAAAATTGTTTTTTTATATATTGTTGGGGGATATTTATTATAGCAAAAAGTAAAAAATATAGAATTTTTTTCAAAATTGTCGCTCTATTTTTGTTTATAGCGCAAAAAATAAAAACAGCAGAGGTGATCAAATACCACCAAAATAAAGCACTATTTGTGGGAAAAAAGGATGTCAATTTTGTTTTTGTTTGCGCACGACCGCGCAATTGTCAGTTAAAGCAACGCAGTGCCGAATCGCAAAAAGTGGCCTGGTCCTTTAGCTGCATAATGGTCCGGGGGTGAAGTGGTTAAAAAGGGCTGGCTGTCCGTTTACACCCGATTGCCCTCCGATCCAATCCGGCCATATGGAGGGGAACGGATCCCCTTCTGTTTCTTTTTTCTGGATTTAATCAGATTTAGCCAGGTATAAATAAATATTTGGACTTCATCAGACCTTTTATGTGAAATAGGCTATATATGGTTTCTATACACCCACCGACTCATTATCTGAGGCTACAATTAATTTTCTAGTAGTCTAAGCCAACCTACTCTTATATGTGTACTCAACCCCTTCATGCCGACGTAATGCAAATATGTGGCCTTCAGGTTGAAGGGGTTGTACCGGGATGATGCCTGCAGCTGCAAGTATCACCCCAATACCATTTTTTAGAGCCGACGGTTGGCTTCCTTGTAATGACAATCGATGTGGCTAAGCAGCCGCTCGGCTGTTATTATACGCAGCAGGAGGGGACGTGCCCCCCTCCTGCCATCTTACATGGCTCGCCCAGGTTCTCCCGTCCCACCAGGAGGCCAGAGCGACCAGCCGGGATGTCCGCTGGCTGGCCGGAGACCCGAACAAAGTCGGAATCAGCTTTTATCGGGCCTTGGATCTAGTAACTTACAAGCAATGTCATGAAATCACTTCATGTTTACTGGAGCCTTAAAGGTGACAAATTATTAAAAACATTACAGTATTCAAAACTGCCAAACTTGGTGTTTTAAATGCTTTTAAGTGCAAAGGAGGGATTTGGGGTCTTATATACCCCAGATCCCTCCATAAAGAGTACCTGTCACTGCCTATTACTGTCACAAGGGATTTTTACTTTCCTTGTGACAGCAATAGAAGTGATCAAAATTGTTTTTTTAAAGAGACAGTGTAAAAAAAAGAAAAAAGAAATAAAAATGTAAAGCGCCCCATCCCTCGCACGCAGATGTAAACGTATACGTAAGTCGCGCCCACAAATGTAAACAGTGTTCAAACCACACATCAGAGTTATTGCCGTGATCATTAGAGCGAGAGCAATAATTTTAGCACAAGACTTCCTCTGTAACGCTAAACTGGTAACCTGTAGACATTTTTAAATCGTTGCCTATTGAGATTTTTAGGTACTGCAGTTTGTCGCCATTCCATGACTGTGCGCAATTATAAAGCATGACATGTTAGATATCTATTTACTCAGCGTAATATCATCTTTCACATTATACAAAAGAATTGGGCTAACTTTACTGTTTTATTTATTTTTTATTCATGAAAGTGTATTTCTTCCAAAAAAAATTGCATTTGAAAGACCGCTGCACAAATACAGTGCGATATAAAATATTGCAACAGTCGCCATTTTATTCTCTATGGTCTCTGCTAAAAAAAATATATATAATTCTTGGAGGTTCTAAGTAATTTTCTAGCAAAAAATACTGATTTTAGTATTTGAAAAAGTGTGAGAAAAAGGCTTAGGTATGAAGGGGATATTAAGCCCCAAACTAAAAATGAAATATATAGCAGCTTACCAATCAATAGATATGGATTTTTCCCTCTCTTTTCAACTAATGATCCAGTCTGTAACACACCCCTTGTATTAGAGTGTTTAAACTCTGGAGGAAGGAGTAACAGAATACACCTTTGGACAGCAACATTGTCAGTCTGGAAGGAGGGTAGTGTTAAGCCGCGTACACACGATCGGTTTTACCGATGAAAACAGTCCGATGGATTTTTTTCATCGGACAAACCGATCGTGTATGGGCCCAATCTGTCTTTTTTCCATCGGTGTCAAAAAATAGAACATGTTTTAAATTTTTCCGATGGATAAAAAACCGATAGCAAATTCCGATCGTCTATGGGCAAGTCCATCGGTTAAAAAACCCACGCTAGCTCAGAATCAAGTCGACGCATGCTCAGAAGCATTGAACTTCATTTTTCTCGGCTCATCGGAGTGTTTTACGTCACCGCGTTTGGAACGGTCGGCGTTTTGCTGATGGTGTGTAGGCAAGACTGATGGAAGTCAGCTTCATCGGTTTTCCGATGGAAAAATCCATCGGTTTAAAAACCATAGGAAATCCGATCGTGTGTACAGGGCTTTACACACAATTTTTTTTTTTAAACCAAACTCCAGCTCACACCTGTTAAGCTGTTACAACAACAGTCATTTTCCTATTGGGATAAAGGTTTTACATAAATAAATAAAATGTGACCATTGTAAGCACCCCTGTCAGTGGTAAATGCTTTGCCTCAACCCTGTAACTGCTACATCTGCAGGACAGCTTGTTCTGTTGAAAAACAGCATACTTACTGGGTAGATCAGCTAGGGGAGAAGGTAAAGAAAGGCCAACAAAAAGAAAACTGATGCAGTCATCACATTTAAGAATTGGTAAGCTGCAGTGGGGGTGCGTCCATAGTGGGCACAGGAGCGCCGCCCCCTCTCTCCTGCACCTGTCAATCAACAATAGATATATTCATGCATTGCATGTCGCCGCTGCCACTCACTATTCAGGTGTCCGGCCCCTTGTCGAGCACCGGCCATCTGAATTACAGCGGTGGGTGTGTTTTGGAAGTGCCTGATTAGAGCCATAGGCTCTAATAGGCTCCCTGATTAGAGCCTGTGGGCTCTAATAGGCTTCCAAATTGTTAAACAGTGGGCGCACTGCTGTGTGTTTGCTGTTTAAACAGTGCTGTGTTAGGGAATCGCTTCCCTAACACTGACCTGCCTCTTAGCCAATCAGGTGCACCGGGTCTGGTTACCAGTCACCTGATTGGCTGAAGCGACAGGCGCTGTGATTGGATGCCTATCAGGTGTACAATCACAGCGTCACTGTGTCATAGCAGAAGACGGAAGAGGATTGGAGAAGGGAGAAGACATCGAGGACTCGGACAGCTTTGACCGAGACACGTAAGTGCCGGGCGGGGGGGAGGGGCATACTGGCGGCATTTGATTAGGCAAATCTGGCAGCACACTGGCGGCATTTGATGGGGCAAATCTGGCAGCACACTGGTGGCATTTGACGGGGCAAATCTGGCAGCACACTGGTGGCATTTGACGGGGCAAATCTGGCAGCACACTGGCGGAAATTGATGGGCACACTGGCAGCACACTGGCGGCATTTTATGGGGCAAACTGGCAGCACACTGGCGGCATTTGATGGGGCAAACTGGCAGCACACTGGCAGCAATTGATGGGCACATACTGGCGGCAATTGATGGGCACACACTGGCAGCAATTGATGGGGCACACTGGCAACACTGGCAACAATTGATGGTTACAGTAGCTGCATTTGATGGCACAGTGGCTGCGTTTGATGGTTTTTTTTTCAGTTTATTTGCGCCCCCAAAAAAAATTGAGCACCAGCCGCCACTGGTAAGCTGCAATATAATGAATGTTTGCTTTTAGGTTTATTACCAATTTACGTGACTATAGAGATGAACCCAGTGGAGACTACTACATTTGCTTGAAGAATGTATCTCCAGCCAAAACATTTTTACTTAATTTTTCCCTGATGGGGAGGTTTTCACACTCCCTGTTTCAAATAGACATGCGCAATTTGTTTAGTTACGAATTCGTTATTCGTCAAAATTTGTTATATTCGTTAATTTGTAAACATACGAATGAACGAACGGTTTACTAAAATTACCAACGAAAAACAAATTATCGAAAAGAACTAATATGGAAAACAATGAAAATACTAAATTATTAAATTAGAAACAGCGAAAATACGAAAGAGTGAAAAAACGAAAACATAGAAACAACGAAAATACTGAACAAAGATTCAAAATAACGAAAATCAAAATGAACGAAAACTAAAAATTACGAATATTCGGAAAACGGAAATCAAAACAACGAAAATTTCCGAACAAAGATTCAAAATAACGAAAATCAAAATGAACGAAACAAAAAACAACTAAATTACGAATTTTCGGAAAACGGAAATCAAAACAACAAATTCGTTAGTTCTGAAATATTTCTGGACGTTGGCCAATAAGCTTGTCCCTTCCCCTGAAGAGGTTGGCCCTTCGCCCAATGAGCTTGTTTCTTATTCCCTGTGTGTTTTTCTGTGTTAGGCCCCATGCATACGAGACGTCGGTGCAAACTCTGCTGAACACGCGTTTTTAAAGGCTAAAATCGGCGGTTAAAAATGCCTGTTTTGCCGCGATTTTAGCAGCGTTTTACTGCGTTTTACCGCATTTTACCGCGTTTGCGTCTATAGGCGTTTAGTTAAGAAACATCATAAGACCCTCCCTGAGCTAAAAAAATAGGATTTTTTACTCACCGTAAAATCCTTTTCTCTGAGTCCATGGACCGACACAGCTTCTCTATTGACAAAGTGGGTATTATCCGTTAATTAGGAGTGACTAGGCAGAAAAACTTGTAAAAAGTGTTGCATCACACCTTCTACAGTACCGCCCAGGGGGCGGACCCTCTGGGTATACCCTCTCAGTCTGCACATCGCAGATCAGTTAGTCAAAAGCAGTACAAACTTAAAAGGAGGGGTGGGTGCTGTGTCGGTCCATGGACTCAGAGAAAAGGATTTTACGGTGAGTAAAAAATCCTATTTACTCTTTCGTCCATGGACCGACACAGCTTCTCTATTGACAAAGTGGGACATCCCAAAGCAGTGTCAGAGAAAAAACGAGGGGTGGTAACAGCATAAAAACAAACTTCACCCCAAAACACAAAACAGCACTCCTCCAACGGAGGAGTTGCAACTCTAAACAGCCGCCTGCAAAACCTTGCGGCCGAAAGAGGCATCCGAAGATGCACCTACATCAACTTTGTAGAATTTTGTGAAAGTGTGAGCGGACGACCAAGTCGCCGCTTTACATAGTTGGGAAACAGACGCTTGATGTCGGAAAGCCCAAGAGGCACCTATTGCCCTGGTCGAATGCGCCGTGACAGGAAAGGGGGGCGCCTGACCCTTTAAGGCGTAAGCCTGGATTACTATCTGTCGGATCCACCTAGAGATGGTGGCTGATGAGACTGCTTGGCCCTTCTTGGGACCAGCCACCGAAACAAACAGTGAGTCTGACTTCCGGAACAGGGAAGTAGCAGATATGTATACTCTCAAGCTCGGACAACGTCCAAGGAATGCAACGCCGACTCCTTAGGATTCGACGGCTGAGGACACAAGGATGGAAGTACAATGTCTTCGTTGAGATGAAAAGCCGAAATGACTTTCGGAAGAAAGGAAGGCTGCGGCCGCAGCACCACCTTATCCTTGTGGAAAATCAAATAGGGAGCCTTGCAGGACAGGGCTGCCAGCTCAGAGACTCGTCTAACTGACGTAACAGCCACCAAAAAGACCACCTTCTGAGAAAGTGTCAACAGGGGAATATCTCTAATATTCTCAAACGGTGCCTTCTGAAGCACCGAGAGGACCAGGTTCAAGTCCCACGGAGGTAACGGGGGGCGGACCGGAGGGGCCACATGTCGAACCCCCTGCACAAATGTACTCACGAGAGAGTGAGTCGCCAGGGGTCGCTGAAAAAAGACAGCCAGGGCAGATATCTGTCCCTTAATCGTACTCAGGGCAAGCCTTTGGTCTACCCCATGCTGTAAAAACAGCAGGATTCTGGAAACCAAATAGGTACGCGGATGCCATTTCATTTCCTCACACATGGAGATGTAGGCCCTCCAAGTGCGGTGATAGACCTTCCTAGAGGACGGTTTCCGAGCACTTCTCATAGTAGAGATTACTGAGTCTGACAGGCCCCGATCTCTCAGTACCTGGTTCTCAACAGCCATGCCGTTAAAGCCAATGACTGTAAAGCAGGATGGAATATGGGACCTTGCGATAGCAGGTCCTTCCGTAGTGGTAGGCGCCAGGGGACGTCTGCTACCAGACGTACTAGATCGGCGTACCAAGGACGCTGAGGCCAATCTGGAGCGATTAGGATCATTGGAATTCCCTCTGCCTCCACTCTGCGGAGCAGAAGAGGAAGAAGCCTTAAGGGAGGGAAGGCATAGATTAGCCGATACTGACCCCACGATGCTACCAACGCGTCCGTTGCGTCTGCCCATGGGTCTCTTGACCGGGCCACAAACCTCAATACCTTCCGATTGAGTCGGGAAGCCAGAAGATCTACGTCTGGTGTGCCCCATCTTTGGCAGAGGAGTTGGAACACCTCCGGGTGTAAGGACCATTCTCTTTGGTCCAGCATCTGGCGGCTCAGGTAGTGCGCCTGCCAGTTTTCCACACCCGGAATGTACACGGCCGACAGTGCCGGTACGCTCCTCTCTGCCCACTTCAGGATGCGAGCGATCTCCGATGCTGCAGCTGAGCTTCTTGTTCCTCCTTGATGATTGACATATGCCACTGCTGTGGCGTTGTCTGACTGGATCCTGACTGGACGCCCTTGCAGTCTCTGAGACCATTTGAAGAGGCACAGCTTGATCGCCCGGATCTCCAGGACATTGATCAGCAGGAGGGCTTCCTCTGGGGTCCAGCGACCTTGCACCGACTGGACACCCCAGACTCCCCCCCAACCTGTAAGGCTGGCGTCCGTTGTGATCACTATCCAGTAAACCGGAAGAAATGACTTCCCGGCCATTAGAGCCGGTGCTGTCAGCCACCATACCAGGGATCTCCTGACTAGGTGGCTCACTCGGATTTGATAATCCAGAGATGAAGGGCATCTGTTCCATCTGGACAGAACTTCCTTCTGTAACACTCGAGTGTGGTATTGAGCATATGGGACCGCCTTGAAGGAGGCTACCATGAGGCCCAACACTCGCATGCAAAAACGGAGTGACGACCAATTCCTGGAAGTCAGCTGCCGTACTGCAGCCCAGAGGGTCTGCAACTTCTCCACAGGGAGGAATACCTTTGCCTGTGAGGAATCCAGAATCAACCCCAGGTACACTAGGCGTTGAGTGGGCACCAATACTGACTTTTGCATGTTTAGTATCCAACCACAGTCTCGAAGAGTCTGACAGGTAATGGACACGCTTACCTCTAATTCTGAGCTTGAAGGGGCCTTCAGCAGAAGGTCGTCCAAGTAACCTGTGATAGCGATACCCCGCTGTCTTAGAAGTGCCAGAATCGGAGCGAGCACCTTGGTGAACGTCCTGGGTGCTGAGGCAAGGCCAAACGGGAGGGCCACAAACTGGTAGTGGTTCTTCCCGATAGCAAATCGCAGAAACCTCTGGTGTCTGGAGTATATGGGGACATGCAGGTATGCGTCCTTGATGTCCAAGGAGGCCAGAAAGTCCCCCGGATGGAGAGCCGTGACTACGGATCGAACCGACTCCATCCGAAATCTTTGTACCTTCACAAAGCAATTGAGGGCTCTGAGATCCAAGATTGGATGAACCCCCTCCTTCTTTGGCACAATGAACAGATTTGAGTAAAAACCCTGACCCCGCTCCTGTTCTGGAACTGGAATAACTACCCCGCGTTCCAGTAGACCCTGGACCGCCCCATACAGGGCCTCCCGACGGGTCGGTAGTAGCTGGAGATTGGAGGTGATGAATCTGTCTGGTGGACAAGAGAGAAATTCTATCTTGTAGCCTGAGGAGATTACTTCGCAAACCCACCTGTCGGAGACTAGAGCAGTCCACTGAGTCGCGAATTTGCGAAGACGTCCCCCCACCCGAGAGCTGGGTGGGGGCGGACCTTCATGTGGACGCAGATTTGTCCGCAGGCTTGTTGGGTCTGCGGGACCAAGGACGCTTTTGTCCTTGGGCAGGCGCTTTATCGGCCTGGGGTCTTTTCCCTGTCGCCTTAAGGGGGCGAAAAAAACGCTTACGTGCAGTAAAGGAGGGCCCTTGCCCTTGGCGTGGTCCCTTACCCTTGCTAGTTTGGGGAAGCAAAGTGCTTTTACCTCCTGTGGCATCCTTGATGATGTCATCCAGAGAAGCCCCAAAAAGTCTGTCGCCCTTAAAAGGCAGATCCAATAGGGCTTTCTTGGAAGTCTGGTCCGCAGACCAGCCCTTGAGCCAGATCAGGCGGCGTATTGCTACTGCATAAACCGAAGCTCTTGACAGCAGGGGAATAGTATCCATGTCTGACTCGCAGACAAACTTAAGGCCCTGGACCAACTGGTCGGCCAAAGTTATCTCATTAGGAGGAGCATCTCGCTCCTTTAACCCCTGGAGTAGCAATTTTGCCCATTCATTAAGTGTCTGAGACACTAGGGCCCCCGCCAATGCTGGGCGTACTGCCGAGCCTACCACTGAGTATAGGTAGCGAGCGAGTGCTTCAGCCTTCTTATCCACAGGGTCCTTGAAAACAGGAGCCCCTTCTACTGGAATAGTGGTGGCTCTATTATGTCTGGACACCAAAGGGTCCACTATAGGGGGAGAGGTCCATATCTTCAGAAAACTCTCCTCAAAGGGGTACCGTACTGCAAACCTCTTTGGGGCTGTAAAGACCCTCAGTGGGTTCTCCCATTCCTTGTATAGGAGTTTGTCAAAATAAGACACACAAGGGAACACCTTAGCAGTGCGGGCAGGTTTACGAAACCCAAAGGGGACTGGAGTATCTGCTACTTCTTCAGTCCTTTCCAACTTTAGCGTATCCCGCACTGCAGTAATAAGGTCAGATACCAAAGCCGTCTCGCGTACTGACCTGGACTTGGAGTCCTCCTCACTGTCCGATCGGTCCCGGTCTGCAGTCTCTGATGCATCAGAATCTGGGCCATGAGCCGTAGCTGGACCTGGTTCTGCATCAGAAATATCCCCAGAAGATTGCAGGGGACGGGGGCGTTTATTACCCCCTGTATTCCCGTGTGCTGCTTCCACCCTGGCAGCAAACGCCTCTAGGATTGCCGACATAGCGTCCATAGACACCTCAGGGACACCAGCTGCTAAATCTGGTGTTTCAGGGGAGAAGACATCTGGCTCAGATGCCATGCTGACCACACGCTGACACTCACAGGGCTCCAGGCAAGATATCAATAGGCCACCCTCCTGGGTTACCCAGAGGACTCACCACCCTGGATAGGTACTGCTATGCTGCGCCTGTGATGCTGTCCCCTTGCTGCTGTGTCAGTCTGCTTCTTTTATCAGCACTTCCTGTGTGAATTTTCGCGCCAGTGTAATGCACCCTAGAGGCCGGAGGCTCTCGCAAAATGGTTGCCAAAAAACGTCTGTATGGAAGATAATGTGGGCTCTAAGAAAATGGCCACCGACAGAAGATAGAGGTCAGGCAGCCATAGCCCACAAAAAGATGGCCGCCGAACGGCAATATCTGCATACAGGGTGGACAAACATGGCCGCCGATCACCTGATAGGGGCCAGTGGGTGTGGCCGAACCACAGGAAGATGGCTGCCAGGCAGTTACAAGAGGCCAAACTTGGCATGGACCACCTCAAAATGGCCGCCGACAGCATGGAGACACAGAAACACAGGTAAGCAAAAATGACATTTCTTTTAAATGTTAGTTACAGCCAGCCCCGCTCCAGTGGGACCCCCTAGGTGACCCCCAGCACCCAGCAACCTTTAGCTAGAAGCCCTGGGAGGAGGATAAGGCAGGGAGAGAGGGAAGAAAGGGGCCACAACCACTTACTTGATCTCTCCAGGAATGTCCAGCTAAATCACCCAGCCGAGGCAGGGGAGTTTTACTTACCTATCCTGCATGTATTCTGCTGGAAGACATTCCAAACAGATCATCGTCCGCGCACGGAAGGTGACTGTTGGCCAGGCATGCTGTGATTGGACCCAGAAGGGACGATCATATGTATGCCCTGGAGCATGACGCTCACCGGACAGGCTGCTGCGACTCGGCCGTAAGGTCAGCCGAAGCTGAGCGGTCCGATGCAAGCCTTGGAGCGTAAGCTCACCGGCCAGGCTGCTGCGACTCGGCCGTAAGGTCAGCCGAAGCTGAGCGGTCCGATGCAGGCCCTGGAGCGTAGGCTCACCGGCCACCCGTGGAGCGACGGGCATGTCGTGGAAAACCCAGCGCGTAGCTAGGGTCGGCACACGCTCGATGGCCGAAACTGGGGAGACTACAAGGATCGAGGATCCAGCCTGTCACCCAGTCGGCAGTTGATCGAAGATCGCAGGAAACAACAAACGTAGCAAAAAAAAAAATATATATATATATATATATCTTTTTTCCCCGGACCAATGGGCCCGAAGGGAGCCATGTCCTACTCCTTGCTAGACAGAAAAAAACTGATCTGCGATGTGCAGACTGAGAGGGTATACCCAGAGGGTCCGCCCCCTGGGCGGTACTGTAGAAGGTGTGATGCAACACTTTTTACACGTTTTTCTGCCTAGTCACTCCTAATTAACGGATAATACCCACTTTGTCAATAGAGAAGCTGTGTCGGTCCATGGACGAAAGAGTAAACTGTATTATTTAACCATTTCAGCCATTTTGGTAGACCAGCAGCTGAGAGAGCAGCAGTGTACTTGTGTTTAGCATATCACTTGCCACATCATCTGCCACAAGCTGTGGATTGTCCACTTGCCATGTCACCTGATACATAACCTGGCCACGTCACCTGCCACAAGTTGTGAATTGTCCACTTGCCACGTCACCTGCCACGTCACCTGGCCACGTCACCTGGCCACAAGTTGTGGATTGTCCACTTGCCTCATCACCTGGCCACGTCACCTGGCCACGTCACCTGGCCATGTCACCTGCCACGTCACCTGCACAAGTTGTGGAATGTTCACTTGCCACGTCAACTGGCCACGTCACCTGGCCACGTCACCTGCCACAAGTTGTGCATTGTCCACTTGCCACGTCACCTGGCCACGTCACCTGCCACGTCACCTGCCACAAGTTGTGGATTGTCCACTTGCCACGTCACCTGCCATGTCACCGGCCACGTCACCTGCCACAATTTGTGGAATGTTCACTTGCCACGTCACCTGCCACGTCACCTGCCACAATTTGTGGATTGTCCACTTGCCACGTCACCTGCCACGTCACCTGGCCACGTCACCTCACACAATTTGTGGTTTTCCACCTGCCACGTCACCTGCCACATCACCTGCCACAAGTTGGGGATTGTCCACTTGCCACGTCACCTGCCACAAGTTGTGGGTTGTCTACAGTGCAATGCAAGCAATTACAGTTTTTTTTATATTTTTTTAATGTTTTTTCATCATTTGCCATCATTTTTGAGATTTCTAATGTAAAAAAATAGGTCACCTTTAAAAACGCTTATAAACGAAAACGCGGCAAAACGCCGGTACCGCGTTTTGCTGCATTTAGCGGCGTTTAGCCGCTTTTTGCATCCGAAACGTGGAAAACTTTTGCATCTGAACCCATTTTTTTGCTTCTGGAAAAACGAGGTTAAACGCAACTTCCTAAAAACTGCAATAAACGAGACTGTGTGCATGGACACATAGGATCACATTGAATGTGTTCAGGAGCAGTTGAAAAAAGTGTCCAACTGCCTCTGAACACGCGTTTAACAGCGTCTCGTGTGCATGGGGCCTTAGACTGCAGTGCATTCCATCCAGAGTCCAGATAGGGTGTGGTTGGGTAGGTGGCACTGTTTTGGTGGATTTGTGAGTTAAGTTGTGACTTGTGAGAGAGAAATTCTTTGTTTCTTAAGCATACTCTGTCTAGAATCTAGTTTCTATATTACGAATTATGCCCCAATTACGAAGCTACGAAAGTACGAATAAATGAGCCGGTCAATCTCACGAAAGTACGAATTACAAAATTACGACAAGTAGTGTTTTGAATAAACGGAAAATGTATTCTAACGAAAGTACGAATGTAATTAAATCTACAAAAGTACAATTTTCCAATCAACGGAAATTAGACACGGAAATACGAATCATTGCAAATCAACGAAAATATAGTCCTTACGAAAATATGAACGTGGCCGAATATAAAATATAACGAAAAATAAGAATTTTGAATCAACGGAAAAATAACCCTTACTGAAATACGAAAGAGTCCGAATACGATAACCCACGTCTTACGAAATTACAAATCGTTACGAATCAACGGAAACTAACAGAAACTAAACCAAACTAAACAAATTTTTATGTTGTGCACATGTCTAACCGCTACTTCAATTTCCCGGGATGATGTTCCCTTAGCGCCTCCAGCTACCAATACTACCCATGTTGCTGAATACTTTTGTTTAAGTGTTGGGATTAAGATGTGGTTCCCCCTCTTCCTATTATTTTATTTACTATACTATTTGGCATTTATATTTCATTACAGACATACCTATATTACATCTGCTCCTAATGAGTGGAAGTTATCCATGAAATGTGCGTAGAGCTATTTATTAATGCATTGTCACAGCTATCATGTGTCTACTATGAGAAGAATTTTGAATAAATTTTACAATATCATGTGTGCAATCAATCATGTCTATATGCAAGTTTGGGTTACATTTAATAAATTTTTAATTGATATCATGAACTATGTAGGAACACTTGTGTGTGTGTGTGTGTATGTGTGTGTATATACATATGTATTATTTTTATGTTATTTATTATATGTAATTTACTGTCCCATATGCATCCATATGTACCATTAAATACCGTATTTTCCGGTGTATAAGATGACCTTTTACACCGAAATTACATAACCAATATGCCGGGGTCGTCTTATACGTCAGGTGAAGAGGCCTCAAGGTTGATGTCAGTCCGCCGGCTGCTCGATAATACTGTGTACAAACAATATGCGCCGCTCAGCCAATCCAGGCGGGCAATGCACTCTGTTGATGAATACAGAGCCTGCTATTGGCCTGCTATTGGCAGAGGTTGTTACTCTGGGCGTTAACTGTTTGTACACAGTGTTATCGAGCACCTGGTGGACTGACATCAACCTTGCGGCCTCTTCACCCATATAAAAATTAGCAGACATGGTCAGGCACCAACACCCCCCAGTCTTCATCTGTACTACAAGTCTACCAACACCCCCCAGTCTTCATCTGTACTACAAGTCTACTAACATACCAAATATGGTATGTTAGTATATACTGTATCAGTTGATTCATTGATTCTGTCGGTGTGCTTCACATAAAGTCCCAACAATCCCCTATCCCCCCCCCCTTTTTTTCCAATATGATTCAGAGATGGAGACAGTCGAGCTTGTAGTAGTCGTTGTCTCATATAAAGTCCCAACACATTCTTTTATGAACGTATAAAACAGAAAAGTTGAGTGTGTACAAGAAAAGATAGCCCTTTAATTTAACTTTTGCTTTTCCTATCTGTGCCAGAAAAATAATACCTGGAATCTGATAGCTACTAAGAAAAAAATCTATTTTTAGTAAAGCCTGGATAATCTATTTTCACTTTTCTTGTTCCATTATATCTATTTTCTCTTTTCATTAATAATAGTTCATACATTTCATGTGCAGTGAAAATATTAAAACTCAATCGGAAAAGACATTAAATAAGATCATTTGAAAGAAATATCACATTACTAGATAATTTTGCATGTTTCTAATCAACATGCATTAATAATTCAACTTCTAACACCAACACAACAGGTCATTTCTCTCAAAAGTAAATGAGGACCTGGTGACCCCTGACCTCTGGTCTCCAATCATTCATTCTACAGCCTCACCACAAAATTAGTTTACTGCCAGGCGCCTGATCCCTCCTTACGTTTCAGCAAACAGATTCATTAGACATGATGAGAAAAACGCAACCCCACATGCAAATCGGCAACTCATTTCTGAATCAACAGAATTTCTGACCATCAGACAATTAGCAATAAATGTTTAATTGCTTGTGAATTCACCTACACAATTATCAGAGTCAATTATTCAAAATTCACCACAACTGACAGAGTACATAATGTTATTATTTCAGTCATCTTGCAGATATTTTCTGTACAAATTTGCATTGCACTTCCAGCGTTATTATCGGACAGAGTATTTAATAAGAATTGCTGTTTTATAAACACATTAATAGCTCCTTGAATTTTGCCTCTGTCAACATTGACACTGATCATTTTGACTAATTAGTGTCATTATTCAGAAACAAATGTACATACTGTATTAGTATAGCCCTTTTTAAATCATGTATTTATTGTTTGGACATGTTGTTAAACCTGGAAAACGTTTTTTTTTCTTATAGTGACATATTTATAGCTACAGTACACATCCTTTCAGCACATGTATTTGTGTAGCCACCCTGTCCTAAACAGGGGTGACTTTCTAAATGTAGTCGTGCTGGGTGGTAGTCAGCCCAAGCTGATTTATAGTCTATTTGTCCATTTGATTTTCCCCAAAACTCAGTGTATATGTGAAACAGGTAATACGCCGTTCAAGGAAAGCAACTCCCCCGCTGCTTAGTTGCCTCTGCATATGAAGTAGGTGCCAGTCCTGAATGCATCAGAAACATATGGAAGAGAAAAGTCTGGATGGCCGCACTATGATACAATCACCTTTATTGGTTCTGTGCAGTAAAAATGACAAACCGTTTAACAGATGGTGGTGAACAAACAGTAACAACTAACGCGTTTCACGCCTCAACTGGTGTTTAATCATAGCTGGAGTGATAGACACACACATAGGTATATATATGCAAAAATATGTAAAGAGCTAGATAACAATTTACCAGTAAATTGAGAACACCCATGTGTGGCCAATAAATATGCAGGTGATCAATCATCCCAATAGGATCCCGGATCACCTATTTGGCAATAAATGATAAAACCCTTCTAGGCAGAAATGATCTGCACAATTTAAGAACAAATCAAATATTAAAATATATTCATTTATATCTTGACGATCTTGCAGTGACCTATATTTCAAATATATGTACATATGCATGCCAAAGCATTATTACGTGTGTATCAGTCATACATATGAATGTATACAATTATAATATTATGGTAATGAGCTCATGCACCCATTAAACTAAAAATGAAAACAAAAATTGAAAAAGATAAACAGTACGTATGTATGCACATAGATAAGCATGATACCCCTGAGAGTGGTAGAGGGGGTGCAGTGCCCAGAGAAGCACGGTTTGCCGGTTACTGCTGTTTGATGAGCTAATCAACAGGGAGTAGCTGGAACAAGCTGGATGTGCTGTAAAGCAGACGTGCTTGGGGGGTGCCAGAGGTATGAGGCAGTGGAGCAAACCTGGAACGGAATCAGGAGCCAGGCCAGGGGTCATAGACGGTAGATCAATAAAGATGTTACCAGTCTACACATACAGGGAGGTGAGAAAGTAGTGCTACCAAAAAGAGGTGGTGGTGACGAATTTAGGATACTTTGTAAAGAGGTTTTCTGGATATTTAATTTGAACACTGGGAAGCCTGCAGGCCTTAACTTTGAGTGGGATGTTTCCCACTTATATGAGTGGATACATACCTTTCAATTGTCCATTGGTTCATGCACACACATTCCCTATATGTTTATACAAAGATTACATGATATACTCTTCATCTAGAGCTGTAGAGTTCGATTAATATCTTTCTTATCTCTCCCTCGTTTTTCTGATTATTTTTTGATTTGTTTTTTTCAGTTTTCTTTCAGTGACATATTGATTATGGTTGGGCTCATGCCTATCTATGTGCATACATACTGTACGTACTGTTTAGCTTCATTTTTTTCATTTTTTGTTTTCATTTTTAGTTTAATGGGTGTGCATGGGTGCATGAGCTTGTTACCATAATATTATAAATTTGTAACATTAGAAAGTTTGTATACATTGATATGTACATGTATTTGAAATATACTGTAGGTCACTGCAAGATCGTCAAGATATAAATGATTATATTTTAATATTTGATTTGTTATGAAATTGTGCAGATCATTTCTGCCTAGAAACGTTTTATCCTTTATGGCCAAACAGGGGATTGGGGTTCCTATGGGCCACACATGGGTGTTCTCAATTGTCTGGTTAATTGTTATCAAGCTCTTTACATATGTTTGACCTGGGAAAGCACCAAGAGGGTCACTGTGGATGCTGTTGCTACTGGAGATGTTACTGCTTCTTCTGGAAAAGGCACAGGTTTCAGCTTGAAGGCCTTTTTTGCCTGTATTGGGGTCTATGGGATGGAATCTAAATGTCAGTACCCGGGTCTGCACCTGTGACCTCTGCTGTGTCTGGTGTCTCTTCTTGCTCAGCCACCTGGTATGCTAGCCTGGACAATTCCTTGAACAATTTTGCCTTGAACCTTGTTTCTCTTGAACCTTGAACCCTTTGCTCCTCCCAAGAACTTCCTATTTTAGCCATGCCTTTTGAACTTTCTGTTTACCAGATTATTGTGCTCTCTTCAGCCAATATCTCGCTCTTGTCACTCCTGCTGCCATTCGTATCTTTGCTACCCCTCATCACCCACCTTTGGCTTGTTCCTTGACAACACTTCTACTGGATCCCTACCTGCTCTATCTTGCTACTGGACCCTGGCTTGCTCTCCTCCTGGTGGGATGATCCTGACGACCTGCGACCTGGTACTAACACACAGCAAAATCCATCTCCACCATCAGGATCTCTGGTGAACACCGGTTAGAGCTTAGACTCCGTGCCTTCGGTGAGCCAGTGTCATCCGTGAGGTTGACCTGCTTCTGTACTTATCAAGCTGGTCATTGGGAGCCTCTCCACTGCCATAGCTGCTGGTCTTTGAGCTTGATCAATAACTGTGACACTGAGTCTGTAAGTCAGTAAGGGTATTCTGAGTTCTCTACTCATTCCTATGAGTTGCTCTGAAGAAAAAAATCCTTATTGCTGCGTACACACGATCGGACATTCCAACAACAAAACTGTGGATTTTTTTCTGACGGATCTTGGCTCAAACTTGTCTTGCATGCACACGGTCACACAAATGTTGCTCAGAAATTCCGAACGTCAAGAACGCAGTGCAACACTACGACGAGCCGAGAAAAATAAGGTACAATGATTCTGAGCATGCCTCGTATTGATTCCGAGCATGCATAGAATTTTTGTGCATCGGAATTGGCTACACACGATCGGAATTTCCGACAAGTCAATATACACTTATTGCAATTTTTTTACCAAATATATGTAGAAGAATACATATCGGCCTAAACTGAGGATTTTTTTTTTTCTAAATTGGGATATTTACTATAGCAAAAAGTAAAAGATATTGCGTTTTTTCAAATACCACCAAAAGAAAGCTCTATTTGTGGGGAAAAAAAGAACGTCAATTTTGTTTTGGTACAACATCGCACGACCACGCAATTGTCAGTTAAAGCGATTCAATGCCGTATCGCAAAAAACGGCCTGGTCATTGGGCAGCCAAATCTTCCGGGGCTGAAGTGGTTAAGCAGTGGGCCGGAAAGCCGGACGCCAGCATCCTTAACAGTCATGACTCATCAAAATAGTGTAAAAAAAATAATAAAAACACAGAGACGGTTTTTGACAAATCCTTTTTAAAAAATAGAAAAAGTGCCCCTCGATGTAGATCCGTCATGAATCACGCCACCCCCCAACCCGAAAAAAAAAAGCAAAAAAAATGTATTGTTCTTGCGGACACAGAGGTGCTATGCCTACTGCAGGCTCCTCCTTTAACAGTTCTTTTATAGGGAATTGGCGGGGCCACCTGTCTACGTCACCTGGTGGCACTGCCCCCCTTCTGATGTCACAGACCGGTGCATGCTGGGTCCGTGACATTAGAAGGGAGGCAGTGCCACCAGGTGATGTAGACAGGTGGCCCCGCCCATTCTCTATAAAAGAACTGTTAAACGGAGGAGCCTGTAGTAGGCATAGTTCCTTCATGACGGCGAGAGCGTTTTTTTTTTTTTGGGGGGGCGTCAGGCGGCGTGATTGATGATGGACCTACATCAGGAGACACTCGTTTTTATTTTTTAATAAAGGATTTGTCAAAAACTGTCTCTGTGTTTTTTTTCTTTTTTTACACTTTTTTGGTTAATAGGTAGGGGTACGATGTAACCGATACTCATTAACATACGGGGGTGAGATCTGGGGGCCCCCTTGTTAAAGGGCATCGGGTTGCTCTTAAAATCCATACCAGACCCGAAGACCCTACGCCATTTTTTTAAACATTTTTCTATTGCCGGGCAATGCTGTCATTTTTTTTTTTTTACATTCATCTGTCAGTAGGAAAGCCCACTGGCAGATGATGACTCATGGTTGTTAAGGACGCGAAAGGCTGGCTTCCTGGCCTGCTGCTTAACAACCAGCCATTTCTTCACACGGATTGGATTGGTCGATCGTTTTTCAACCGATCCAAATTCTAATCGTTCTGAAAAGTTGGAATTAGTTAGAAAATTATTAAATGAAATTTTTTTACGAAAAAGAAACAAAATGTAACTAAAACCAAACAAATTCCGACACCAAACTGAATGAATTCCATAACGAAAATTAATAACATAACAAATCATTCCGAAACTAAACAAATGTTTCCGTTCTGAACATGTTTACTACATATGATAAAAAGCAAGGGTGTATAATTAGATAATACCCAGAGCATTTTCCCCAGGTCTTCCGGGTGCTTGTAATGGCCTGTAATTGCCTTAAAGAGGACCTTTAGTTCAAAATTAAAAGAAAAATAATTGGAGCCAGCAGCTACAAATACTGCTGACTTTTAATAGACATACACTTACCAGTCCAAAGATCCAAAGATCCAGCTCTGTCCCCACCCGGGTCAGTTCTTTGCCTGTCTTTGGGTTCCACCTTGGATGTGGAAAGCCAGCTGTGACTTCCTGCAGCTTCGAAGACAGTTACCCACTGCGCATATGTGAGTCCTACTGTGCTTTGTGAATGAACCTGCAGCCTCCTGGGACATTTGACATCAGTGCCCAATCAGACCGAGAGTCACGTGACCGGCCTGAAGACAGCGCTAAAACTTTATTTACAGCGCTCATTTTTCTAAAAGACTAATGTTGTGTGCTCTGCCAGGAGATATGAAAGAGTTGCTGACAGTGAGCATGAAACATTTTTAATTTTACTAGAAGCGGCGGGGGGCGGAGATGGAGACACACAGACATGAGATGACATGCAGGAAGGAGGGGATGAGGGGGGATAGAGGAGAGCAGAGCAGAGGGGACAGCAGCGTATGATGGAGGGATGCTCTCTGACCACGGTGGTCAGGGCGGAGCAGCCTTGATTTTCGTGGTCAGTGCAGAGAGGGAATACAGGAAGTGGTAGGTTCGGGGAGATTTTTTTTATAGAGCAGAGGGGGCAGATTACACAGCACAAGCACTGTGCTGTTTAATCTACTTTAAGGGGACAGGAAATCTATTTATTTATTTGTTTGGGTTAACAAACGCTTTCATTTGTGAATTGAAGAATCTGGCATTTTGTTATTAAGCTTCTATGTTTACTTCACAATGCATACTTCTATTTCACTTAATAGCTGAATGCCCATTGATTAACAACAAGATTATTCATTCTACTCACAGCATGCCTTTGGAACATCATGTCGTTTATCTACTTTTGAATTAATGAGTTATTTCCTTTTCAAACAATGGTGATTCATTTTTTTTTTTATTTCAGTCATGTTATTATATTTATAAGATTAGTTATGACTGTTTAAAATCAATTTGGGCCTTAAGCATATCTGAAACCCAAAAACAAAAATGTAATACAGTATATTGCACATTACCAGTCCAGTATGTATAGAGGAAGCCAGGGTTTACACCCAAGCTGGACAACAAACATGTCTGCCTGTGTTCATCTTTATTGCATGGGGGGAGTTCAGTAAATCACATGTAGCGGGGTCTCCTTTAAGGCCCGGGACTACATTACCCAGAACCCCGTTCGGCACCCAGGGTGCATGGAGCCACCGCAGAGACTCATGGGAGTGGCTATATAGGAGGAGGGAGAGGCTGAGCTCGGCCTCTTTGGACACCGCGCTGCAATCAACAGGTCTTCCTGTGCGGATCTGCTGCAGTGCAGGGCCTGAAGCTAGGGCCTTGCACAACTTCCAGAGAGCCTTTCACCCCACTGCGGAGCCTGGGTGGCACCTGACTTTATCGAGTTTGGACATCAGTTGGACCGGAGACCCGGCCGTTGCAGACACTGTGTGCGGAGACACATTAGGTGGAAATCCCGGACGAGCCCCCACGTGTAGCGCTACCCCCAGTTAAGAAAGCCGCTGGATTTTTGTTTCGGGCCCTGTCTACAGCACCGCCAACCCCCGGCAATTTACTCGACCCACTCTGGCACAGTTAGTCTAGGGATTTCTCTAGTATCACAATCTAACAGTATATGCACACAATCTATCTGTATTACATGGGTAACCTCTTTGCATAAAGGAAACACACTGATAGCAAGAGATAAATTAAAACGTTTCTTTACTTTGAGTAAAAGGCATAAGGTTAACACATAACACATATATATCTCTGCAGAGCACTGCAGCAGAAAATCTAACACAGGCGATTACCCGCAAAGTACTGCTATCTCTATCTATGCGCCCTTATGGCGCAGCAACTTAAATTCTAACTGCAGATCAGGCCTGATCCAGATTTTAAACTCAGTCTCTAGAAGAACAGTTTCTTTGCATGCAACTTGACTGGTGGTGCACAACAGGAACAGTAATTTGTAATCCAAAGGGTAGAACAATGAAGAGGGCAGAATGTACCCCTCACAGGAGACTACTCAAAACGGTTCCGCCACTAATCTCCTGCGGGACAGTAAAGTAGAACCAAGGCAGTCTCTAGGCCTAGTCAAAGTACTGTTTATATGAATGAGCAGGTGCTCGCTCACCACTCCGGACGCGATCTCAGTCCAGGACTTCCACCTACTGTGTCTCCACACACAGTGTCTGCAACGGCCGGGTCTCCGGTCCAACTGATGTCCAAACTTGATAAAGTCAGGTGCCACCCAGGCTCCGCAGTGGGGTGAAAGGCTCTCTGGAAGTTGTGCAAGGCCTGCAGCAGATCCGCACAGGAAGACCTGTTGATTGCAGCGCGGTGTCCAAAGAGGCCGAGCTCCATGCACCCTGGGTGTCCCATGAGTCTCTGCGGTGGCTCCATGCACCCTGGGTGCCGAACGGGGTTCTGGGTAACGTAGTCCCGGGGCCTTAAAGGAGACCCCGCTACACACACACACACACAAGAAAGATAAAAACATTGTATTTGCTTACCGTTTGTGACTACTCTTTTTTGTCTCCTTAAAGTGATTGTAAATGCATCTTGTTTAATAATAAACAGGTCTATGGAATTGCACAGAGAGGCCCTGAAACTCCTCTTCTCGGGTATCCCACTGGCGCTCCTGGCTCCCCCTCTCCAGGGAGTGCCTCCATAGTAAGCCACTTTCTAAGAGGGCACTCATGTGGGTTTGCTTCCAAGCCTTGTTGTCTGCGTCTATAGAAACAGACTCGTCCCCATCCCCCCCTCCCTCGTCAATGGCTTTGATTGCCCGCCTCGAGAACCAATGGCTCCCACTGCCTTAGCAAAGCCTGTGAGACCAGGAAGTGAGGGGGGAGAAGAGCTGTGGACGGGCACAGCGCTGGATAAAATGAGGGCTCAGGAAAGTTAAAGGGGGGGGTTGATGCCTAAACACTTTTTTAACTTAATGCAATCAAGGCTTTAAGGCTTTAACCACTTCCCGCCCGCCATATGCAGAATGACGGTTGGTAGTGGTTCTATTATCCTGAATGGGCGTCATCTGATGTCCAGCAGCGTTAAGAGGCCTTGCAGCTCACCCATGCATTTGCAAATGCTTGCTAACTAAACCCCTGTTTTTAACGCAGGCTGGTTGGTGAGTTGAGCTATGGTATGTTCTGTTTTTGTCTTTTATGCATTTTCCCTTCCATATGCTCCTTGCTGTGAAGGCCAGTTATAAGTGGGGGCAGGGGCCATTTGTTTTTTACTGGTGAAAATATGGTCCGGGACACACTGGGAACCTTTGCTGCCACTGTGCTACTTGTTGGGTGTCCAGGGTGTCTGTTGCTTTAAGGGGGATTGGGATGCCTCCAGGCCCACCTGCCCCTCATCTATTCATTGAATGCATGTGCTCCCACTGTGGAGATGGTCATAAATTCAGTAGACTGAAATTTAGGACTGCAAGCATACACAAGGTGCCGTGAAGAGCCCTTGCAGCTTACACATACGTTTGAAAATGTGTGCTAACTAAACCCCTGTTCTTAACGCAGACTGTTGGAAAGGTTAATTTGGTTGGTCAGCAGACTGGTTGGTGAGTTGAGCTATGGAATGTTCTGTTTTTGTCTTTTATGTGTCCAATCACAGCTGATCACAGTGGTAACCAGGAAGTGCTGTTAATCAGCTTTCCTCAGTTCGCGCTGACAAGGCGCAGGTAGAGGAAAGCCGATCGGCTGCTCTCCTGTCAGGGTGGGTCTGTGCTGATAATCAGCGCATTGATTATCAATGCAGACTCATCAGCAATGCCCACCAGTGCTGCGCATCAGTGCCCCATCAGTGATACCCACCTGTACTCACATTGTATGCCAATCAGTGCACACCTGTACCCACATTGTATGCCAATTAGTGCTCATAAATTATGCCAATCAATGCCCATTAGTAATGCCAGTCAGTGCCCATCAGTAATGCCTGTCAGTGCCTCCTCATCAGTGCTGCCTATAAGTGCAATCTATCAGTGCTGCCCATCAGTGCCGCCCATCACTGCTTCATATCAGTGCCACCTATCATTGCCACATATCAGTGCATATCAGTGCCACCTATCAGTGCTGAATATTAGTGCCTCCTCATCAGTGCCCATCAGTGCCACCTCATCTGTGCTGCCTCATCAGTGCCGCCTCATCAGCGCCTGTCAGTGCTGCCTCATCAGTGCCCTTCAGTGAAGGAGAAAACGTACTTATTTACAAAATTTTATAACAAACAAAGAAAAAACATATTTAAAAAAAAAATTTAGGTATTTTTTTATTTGTAGAGCAAAAAATAAACAAGCCAGTGGTGATCAAATACCACTTAAAGAAAGCACTATTTGTGGGGGGAAAAAGATGAAAAGTTTCATATGTGTACAGTGTCGCATAGCCACACAATTGTCATTCAAATTGCGACAACGCTGAAAGCTGAAAATTGGCCTGGGCAGGAAGGGGATATTGAAGTGGTTAAAGACACTAATCACAGCTGAAACAAGCTTCTCTTAGGGATCGTGGAACCCTCATTCCCTCTCTCTGAGACCACTATGAGCAGACATGCTCAGGAAGCACTAGTACGTTTCTCCACAAGCAGGCTGATTTTGCAGTGCTGTTGCCTGCCACTAATGCAGCAGTTTTAAGTACTTCAGCATTAATATATTAGTCACAGGCGGCACTGATGTTACATGCATATTTTCGAAAATGTGTACCTCTTAACCAGAGAGTATGTATCCAATGTGAGAGGAGAAGGGAATTCACAACAGTTCCCAAGTACCTAAGACCCAAAGTTACTTTGCAGTTTGCTTGGCTGTAAAGATGCAAGAACCTCTTTGAATTTGGCCAGCTGATCACTGCTAAAGAGAAGGATCGGAGGTCCCATTGCTTAATCCTATTTTTTTGGGTGTTCTTTTAGCATTTTTGATTTTAAGGCAGTAGGGTGAGCATTAGGAAAGGGCTCATTACATTTTAGCTCCACTTTGAATTCCACAACAAATTCAGTCTAAGCAATTGTAACAGAAGCACTGAATGTCTTCAAAGAAAATTCTTATATCAGGTCAACTTTTCCACCAGCATTCGCATTGGTATGGGAATCCAGAACATACAAGAAGCTCCCTAGTTTCCAACCCTTGTAAGTAATTCCTGTTAAAGTGTGCAGTGTGCAAACCTCAGTCTATGCAATGACAGTATTTTTTCCAACATTGAACACAAATCGGTTGTGGCTGAGATGAATAATTGGGATGCTCCATCATATTTTGATGACAGCAATTCTGTTATTGTCATATGGTTTCCATAGAATGATAGCACATAAACTTTGCCACTAGCAAGAGCATAAGTCTCATGGGAAACCAGGACATAGAGAGAGACCTTTCTTTCCACCACCTTCAATTTCTTGTTAGCAATGCCTAAGAAACAATGCTTTGTTGCAAGTCTCCACCTGCATGTTAACAGTAGATTTCACACAAATTAGCTGTGACTGAGACCAATAATTGGAACGTTTCAATGTACATTTGGTGACAGTAATTCCTTTATTGGCATGTAATTTTTACTGAACTATTTTAAAAATAACATTTTACTTCTTACTTACAGCTACAGTAGGTGTTGATAATGTCAACTTAATTCTAAATATATGTATTAATTTGTGAGTTTGGAGTTTCACACATTCAACTCATTTTCGTCTTGTGCTATGTAGCTAGTGTTTGGAAACCTGTAATATCCTCAGATTATATTTTAAAACAGGTGTAGCGGGGTGGTCAATTTAAGGGAAGTCTCTGAGTGGTAATTAGGCTCAGACACCCTGATCTGTTAGTGGCTATGGACCATTTTTGTCTTCAGGGGATAATGCTGGTGATGAGTTCCCCGTGGCCTGCAGGTGGCGCTGCCATTCTGGGCCAGGGTTGAACTTCGAGCGTAGTGCTGTGCCTTTTGTGTCCCCTCTCGGCAGCCGTACAGTGGGGCGGGGAAACATGATGTGCATGCCGGGAGAGGATATAGAAGGGGCAGACATCTCCTGATCGGGGTCCACCCCCAGGCACCTTCAGCCTGGGAGTGAGTGTGGTTCATCTCTGGGTGCCCTAGGAGGCTGTGTTCCTGTTCCATCTCAGGCACCTTTGGCCTGGGATGAGGTAATACCTTGCTGTCTTGATCGCCTGGGTATGAAGACCCAGAGTATGCGGAGAAGGCCCGGGGCCCAGCACCTTCGGCTTGGGTCCGCTAAGGATTGAGGAGTCCAGGGTGCCGCCTTGCGAGGGGACCCGCACTCTCAGAGAAGGGAGGATCATTCCGAAGGACCGATGCAGGAGTTACGGTGAAGGAAGGGTCTGTTGACTCTCTAGGGGGACATCTTCTCCTTGATAGGGGCCATGTTCTAAGAAGGAAGTTCACGTTCTACAGGTCAGTGGAAGTGGCCTTATTCACCGGGTCTGTGGCAGAGACCAAACTCGCGGTCTGTGGCAGAGACTGTGCGCCTAGTATACTGCTTGAGAATCTGAGTACTACAGTAAAGAGCTACGTTTGTGCCTGGACCTCCTCCACACCTTGAGCTGTTCTGTTTCCTTTGCTCCAACCTTTTTCCTATCCAAGAGACTGTGTATTGTAAAGCGAGAATAAATCTTAAGTTGGAGCTTCAGCTGGTGTGGACATTCATGTTACTGGGGAAGTTAAGGACTTGCCTCTACTCACAGTAGAGGCGAGAATCATTCTCAGGAGGATTCTGGCCTGGCTGCAGACAAGACCCAACAATAACACCGCTCAACCTTTTGCACAAGAGGGTACGGGCTGATAGCGCGGTGTGCCTTTCTCCCCCTGCGAGGAGCCGAGTTAAATGCAGGCTGGGGGATAGGTCCATGCGCTAGACGTGGGGGCTCAAGTCCAAGATTTATTTGCGGCTGGAAAGTGTTGAAACCCTCCCAGAGTTTGAACTTTATTCCCCAGTGAAGTTCCGTGGAGGTCGGCCATATTGAGAACTGCGCCATGAGGAGAACCCTGACTGCATAGTTCGTGGGCGTGCCTATAGAGAAAGCCCGTGAACAGTGCAGAAGATGGGAGGAGTCTGGCCATGTGAGGAGTTGCACGTGGGGACTTCGGCACGAAAAGGACAGTGCGCAATGGAACAGCAAGCGGGAAACATGGCGTCTCATGCCTCATGGATTCTGCCCACTACCACCATGAATATGACCTTGTTTGCTGCTTCCGTGACCGATACGGGGATTTGGCTAAAGCCCCGAGGACATTTTGCCCTCTACGCTTGCAGAGATGTGGAGGCCCTCGGAGTGGTTTGACTGGTGGTGCATCTCAAGCCCTTCGGCAGATGCGAGCAATGTAAGGAGTTTCTATTTGAGGTGGAGCAACCCACAGAAAAGCCTTGGGCTTTCCGCCTCAACTGCCTTACGGACACCACTACTTTGGAGGAAGGAGCCAGAGCTTTTGCAGCCACCCCTACGCGCACTGTTGAGACTTCGGAGGAAGTCGCGAGCAGAGATGTTCCGGAGATTGAGGAACCGGAGTCGGAGAGACCGGAGGATGCTGCCTCGGTCACCACAGAGTCCTTACTCCCACCGCCCAAGAGGAAGATTGGTTTTGTGAAGGCTTCCTGCGGCCGTGGTGGAGTTACTCCCCAGCGCTTACTTGGAACGGATGCATCCAAAGAAAAAAGTTCCGGACGTCCTGGCTCAGCTGCAAGCCGAGGTAAGCTGGAAAAAGAGACTCTGTCTGAGATCCGAAGTGTCGGGGATGCTTGGGTCAGGGATCCCAAGGCCCTGGAACTGGTTAGAGGGGGTGATTCATCTTCTACCCGGAGTTACTAGCCTGCGGAGGAGTGTGACACCTCTGACCTTGAGTCGGTCTCTGATCCAGGAGACGACGCAGCCATTGATGAGGTATTTGAGCGGAAGGGTTGGGATAAGATGCCCCTGTCCTTGTCCCGTAGAAATAGGGACCCACCCATGTCCACTGGGGAGAGCACACACCGGGTGGAGGCCCCGGAGCCTGAGGAGGGATCTGTCCCCTGTCCCGTTGCCTGCCCTTCCACCGTTGGAGATACCTGGATCCGTTGTTGGGATGGAACGAGTGTCATTGCGGGCCCCTGTGTCTGGTCCTGAGGTAGTGAAAGTACCTCGACACCCGGACGCAATAGTCTTGCCTGGTATGGGAAATCGTCTTACCATGCCACCTTTGTCCCGTTTGCAGAGGTTATTTAACCAGAAGGTTGCCAGTGAATACGGGAGGGAGTACCCGTACCTGTCAAAGGAGCTTCTGTTTGAAGTGGAGGCCTATAGACACCGGTGGTATGCGGACTTTGTTTGGACACATATCAAGGTACCCCAGGCCCGTAGGTACTATTCATGCTCTGCTACAGCTACCAAGCGGTACAAAGACTGTAGGAAAGCCTGGATGCTTGGTCGGCACATACATGCGGATAAGGTGGTTATTTGCCGAAAGGACACAGACAATGTCGAATACCACATTGGCACTTTTGACAGACATTGGGAACCACTGGTGTTGCCGCATCCACAATATTATCTTTGAGAGACCAGACTCCTTTTGTTTCCGGAGTGTACTCTCTGGAGCCCAAGAACGTTTTGCCCTTGCAGCTGGGTATTTTACTTGTTGGAAGAGCGGGAGCAGTTGTTTTTTTTTTTTTTTTCTTTCTCCCCTCTCTTAGCACCACAAAGACACAAGGACTTTGGGGTATAGATAGTTCAGGGCCACAGTAAAGAAAAAGAGGAAGATTTGCCCTCAAGAGAAAAGTTGCTGGAACAGATGTCTTGACGGTGGCATGTCCACTAGGTGGGGGTGTTGCACTGTCTAAAAAAAAAAAAAATGTGTTTTACTTTTGGAAGGGAAGGATCTTTTCACTTCTGCTGTTAATGTGTTGGCTTTTATATGTGCTTTCTCCCTCTGCAGGTGGACACCAAGCAAAACACCTGAGAATGGGGTGGTTTTAGCTAGTGCAGACGGGGAGGGAATGTAAATATTGGAGATGTGTTTATGTGACATTTGAGACTGTAATGTGCACATTGTGTTTCTACTGCTTTTCTTTCATTTCTGCTTTTAACTCCCTTTTCCCCATGTTAGGTTCCGGCACAAACAAGCAGTTTTTAAATTTGTTTTTCTTGTCTCTGGAATAGGCCTATGCTGACTCAGGTTCGGGAGGCATGGGTTTGCTCCAGACACTGGGGACCATTAGTGGGGGGAATGTGTAGCGGGGTGGTCAATTTAAGGGAAGTCTCTGAGTGGTAATTAGGCTCAGACACCCTGATTTGTTAGTGGCTATGGACCATTTTTGTCTTCAGGGGATGATGCTGGTGATGAGTTCCCTGTGGCCTGCAGGTGGCGCTGCCATTCTGGGCCAGGGTTGAACTGCGAGCGTAGTGCTGTGCCTCGGGGCGGGGAACCTGCTGTGCATGCCGGGAGAGGAAATAGAAGGGGCAGACATCTCCTGATCGGGGTCCACCCCCAGGCACCTTCAGCCTGGGAGTGAGTGTGGTTCATCTCCGGGTGCCCTAGGCCCGGAGGCTGTGTTCCTGTTCCATCTCAGGCACCTTTGGCCTGCGATGAGGTACTACCTTGCTGTCCTGATCGCCTGGGTATGAAAACCCAGGGGATGCGGAGAAGGCCCGGGGCCCAGCACCTTCGGCTGGGGTCCGCTAAGGATTGAGGAGTCCAGGGTGCCACCTTGCGAGGGGACCCGCACTCTCAGAGAAGGGAGGATCATTCCGAAGAACCGATGCGGGAGTCACGGTGAAGGAAGGGTCTGTTGACTCTCTAGGGGGACATCTTCTCCTTGATAGGGGCCATTTTCTAAGAAGGAAGTTCACGTTCTACAGGTCAGTGGCAGTGGCCTTATTCACTGGGTCTGTGGCAGAGACTGTGAGCCTAGTATACTGCTTGAGAATCTGAGTAGTACAATGAAGAGCTACGTTTGTGCCTGGACCTCCTCCACACCTTGAGCTGTTCTGTTTCCTTTGCTCCAACCTTTTTCCTATCCAAGAGACTGTGTATTGTAAAGCAAGAATAAATCTTAAGTTGGAGCTTCAGCTGGTGTGGACATTCATTTATTCTGATCAATGTGCAGTTTGACCCTTCCTGTCCTTCTTACTTCCTTGTTGGTCCTATAACACTCTTTAGCCAATATGGAGGAAAGGGGAGCAGGCAGGGATGGGCTACTATGCACCCAGACACCTGGTCTGTTTTTGTTAGCACCTGGTGATTGTACAAAATAACTTACTTTGACTATACACAATAAGTGACTATGCAGAAAAAAAGCCCTGATTTACTACCAGGCTGAAGAGAAAATGTATAAAATTACTTTGTCTGTAGTGCAGCAGTGCGATCAAAGGGAATTGTGTGCATTGGAATGACAATCTGATGATAAATGTAAAAAATGTTTATAAGTATGTGTGCAGCACTATTGCCCACAAAATGTTTATACATTTCAATATTAGATAGTGAAGTATGCATTACTGCACCTATTGTGCGATCTTATGTGCAAAAAGTTGGTAAATTTCCTATGATGACAGATGATTTTCATTGTTTCCTGCAAAAAATTATGATTGATGCAATTTCAAAACTGTTCCTCGGCTCCAGTCTCATTGGTTGAGTCAATCAGTCTGGGATTGGTTTAGAATTTGTAAAATGATGTGTAGATCATGTGACCCATTTACAAGCTATTAGCAACTCTCTCTGGCACATCTGTATTAAAAATGTTCTCCACTGAACCCAATTGACTGAATATTAACCCGACTGATGTTTAGGAGCAGAAAAATGCTATTGATATTAACAATAGACACTATTCATCTTTTATTTGTTTTAATCTTTCAATTAGGGCTTGTTCACACTTGACTACATTTTTTAACGCTTAACAAACGAAACTATAGTGTTAGTATGGGCGTTAGACTGGCATTTTACAAGCGTTGACAAGTTAAAAATGCTCCCCAAACACCCTATGAGCAGTTTTGAAGCGTTTGATGAATGTTAAAGTGCGTTAAAAGTGCTCCACAGACGCCTATTCCATTACAGGAAATAAACTAATCTTAACGCCCCACAACCGCACCACAACTGCCTGCCAGAGCGTTTGCGAGGCGTTAGCATAGACTTGAATGTGAGGCATTGAAAGGCTTTAAACGCTTCCTGGCTCGACATGAGGTTTCAATTTTGAAACAACGTAACACTAACACTTCATGTTTTGATAGTGTGAACAGCACTGTGTGTTGTCCATTGTACCATTTGCATAGGCGTTGGAGGGGTGTTTTATTGCCTCTCAAATACCTGCTTTTAATGACTTTTTGAATGTGTCTGTGTTTTTTTTTTATATTGAACAGCTTCTTGAAATGATTAATACAGGATACTTATTCAAAATTTCAGGGGGAAAGGAAAGTGGGATTTTTACACGGTGCTAACAATAGGGTAGTAATGAGGAGGAGATCCTTGTTTAAAATTTGTTACCATTTTATTATACAAATTTAAACATAGATATAAAGAAAATACAGAAAATGACACATTGGATAAAACCAAGGTGGGGGTACTATACATGTAAAGTGGTCACAGAAGCATGGTTATTTTCAAAAGTAAAGAGCAGAGAGCTTAATGCATCAGCCCGACATGTTTCGCTATATGTAGCTTCTTCAGGGGCGGTGCGTTTATGCTCAATGGTAGAGAAAATAACTGTATAAATGAAAAGGAGACATAAATAAACCAACAATAAACAATGTTGAAACAATTAATAATCCAAATTACAAAAAGGGTACATATTCATTGCTTTAGAGAGAAGGTCAGAGTTCCGCCCTAGAACCCAGAGACTATGCTTACCCCATCTCGTGTAACATGCAGACGAGACCACTGATAGAGTTCCAGGATCAGACACTGGTCGCCCAGGGAATGCTAGAAGGGGACTGTCCCCAATGGTCACAGAGGGCAGTATGAAGGAGTACTGGGTGATGTAAAAAAGAGGAGAGGAAAAAAGAAAAAGGGAAAAAAGAAAAAAGGGGAGAAAAAACAAGGCGAAATGGGAAATGATAATTATGTAGATGACCAATAAACAAATAGAGGTTCAAAAAATAAAAATAAAATAAATATAAGACATATATGAAAAAATATATGTACATATCACTTACTTAAAACCACAAGAGAAGTGATTAGGAGGAAGAGAGGTCTGATTTTTGTTGTGATAGCTGGACAGGTCAAAAGAGACCGGAGGTCTACAGCTACAACTGGTGAAAAAATAAAAATGAGAAAATAAATAAATATTGAAAAGGGAGAAAATGAAAATAGAAAAAAATAATATAATAAAAATGAAAATTAAATATAATAATAATATAATAAATAATAAAAAGGTGAGAATGGGTGAAAAAAGAAAGTACATGAATTGAAAAGAGTCATAAAATAGAATTGGTCTAAAAAGAGAAGTTTCAATTGGAGCATGTTTGATAGATATTGTTGCCAAATGGCAGTTGTTATAAATTCCAAAGAGAAATATGTATCCAGTGCGGACTAAATAACCACGGAAAAAAAGCGGACAAATGTCTCAAGAAAAAAGAGGGGGAATGGCAGTCAAGTTAGTTACTTAACGATTACAAGAATAATAAAAAAATAATTAATTGATGAAAAGCACTCTGGAGAGATTTTTCAATGTAGGTATGTATAACAAATAGCCTATGGAGAAAAATGTTTATCTGTATAAATGATTCAAATAAATAGAGATGGAGTCAGTGGGAAATCAGTATGAAAGGGAGAAAAATATATAGACAGTAAAATCCTTGATTACCTTGGCAGCTAGTGTAAACACCTCAGACCCCCCGGCTCCATGCGACTATGCCGCTTGTGAGCCGGTTAAATACTGCCCTCCATCGGACCCAGCGTCTGACGTCACCGGGTGTGAGGCGGGCGAATGGATGCCAATGCGCGTGCTCCGGAATCCTCTGAACGTAGAAAACTACGCTTCCCAGACTACTCGGCGCAATGGAGGAGGGGCTGCGGGATGACACTGGTGGTGGGACATACCCACACACACGTACACACAGCATCCAGCAGTGCCTGGCCAATCGGAAAAGACGGGAGAACGAAGAGAGTTGTCTTGGGGCGAGCCAAAGGGATGTGGCCGCACAGACAGCGATGGTACTGCCCATTAAGACATCAAGATCGGTGGAGGCATAAAGAATCCTCCACCTTGGGTGCCCATGTGGCCAAAAGGAAGACAGTCACCCAGGGGATCAGTGAGCTGGAAGTAATAGCGGTGATAAAGTCACAGGAATACAAAAGGGGGAAGCAGTCACATTGAAGCAGGTCATGGTGACCACTTACGACCCGCTTCAACTGGGTAGTCAGGCTAAAGGACTCGCCCACATCTAAAAAACAAAAAACAAAAACAAACGTAAATAGAGGTATGGTACATGGGCTATATTAAAGGGTTACAATACAATGTATACAAATAGATCAATAAAGAATATTTTTATATAAATATATATATATATATTGTGAGGGGGTTAACTCGGTAGCGGGTGTGTGTGACCCCCTGGTTGGGCTCCCCACACAAAAACAGGGCCAGCAGACGGAGGTTGTGGTTTTCAAAATCAAAAGGTGCGGTTTATTTCTCTATGTACAGTGACAAAAACACAGCAAAGCCAAAAAGAAACATAAACAAAATAAATCCTGGTCAGTTTGACCTCTGACTAAACATGCAGGTTTCCTAAACTAACAACTGGGATCAGCCTGGTGCTGTCCTAGTCCCTAAGTCCCTGGTTTAGTAAAAGTCCAAACAAATAGCCACACAGGCTTTGCCTCACCGCACAGGGGTTCACTCTCCCTAGACAGTCCACACAGGTCTGGGTCCAGGCATGAGCTAACATCTAATGAAGCTGGGAGTTTTTATAGAGGCCTTAAACGAACTGACAGGCTTCAGCTGGTCTCATCAACTCCCTGCCTGCACGACGCCCAGCCCTCTCCCTAGAGGTATGAGTCATCCATGAGCCCACTAGCCTCAGCTGGGCTTCATCAACTCCCTAGTTGTATAAGTCGGCATAAAGCCTGAATCTGGGAGAAATATATCTACCCCCCTGGATGCAACCAGGTGACTTTACCTTCCTGCTGTCACATACCCCCCCCCCCTCTTGTTTTAACCTTGGGGTTGGAACACCAGCAATCAGGCATTCATGTACTCGAGACAAAGCATCCACATTCCCCATTTGAACGCCAGGGCGATGCTTTACTGTGAAGTTGAATTCCTGTAGGGCCAGGAACCACCTATTCACTCTTCTATTTGTCTCCTTGTTTTGAGCCATCCACTTTAACGGAGCGTGATCCGTAACCATGTCAAAGTGCCTACCTAGCAGATAGTACCGAAGGGAATCTAGAGCCCACTTCACCGCTAAACACTCCTTTTCAACCGTGGCGTAATTTACCTCATGGGACTTCAACTTCCTGCTGAGGTAAATGACTGGGTGCTCTTCCCCGTTCCAGACCTGGGACAATACTGCTCCTAACCCCACATCTGACGCATCACTTTGTACGACAAAGTCTTTAGAGAAGTCGGGTGAGTACAACACTGGCTGGCTACATAAGGCTTGTTTCAAGAATTGGAATGCTGCCTCAGCCTCGGGGGTCCATTTAATCATGACCGACCCTTTCCCTTTCGTCAGGTTGGTTAGGGGCACAGCCTTAGAAGCAAAGTGGGGAATGAAGCGCCGATAATAACCCGCGATTCCCAGAAAGGCCCGTACCTGCTTCTTGCTGTTGGGACGTGGCCAACTCTGGATGGCCTCGACTTTGTTGAGTTGGGGTTTTATCACTCCCCTGCCAATGGTGTACCCAAGATATTTGGCCTCCTCCTGCCCAATGGTACACTTCTTGGGGTTAGCCGTAAACCCCGCTTCCCGGATAGAGTCTAGGACTGCTTGCACTTTTGGCAGATGTGAGGCCCAATCTGTGCTATGGACAATTACGTCATCCAGGTAAGCCGCAGCATACTTCCGATGGGGCCTCAGTATCTGGTCCATTTTCCGCTGGAATGTGGCCGGCGCATTCTGTAACCCGAACGGCATTCTCTTATATTGGAACGCCCCGTCTGGGGTTACAAATGCGGTTTTCTCTTTGGCCGACTTGGCCAGGGGAATTTGCCAATACCCTTTTGTGAGGTCAAGAGTCGTCATGTATCGGGCTGTTCCCAGCCGGTCGATCAACTCATCTATACGTGGCATGGGGTAGGTGTCAAATTTTGTAACTTTGTTCAACTGACGAAAATCGTTACAAAATCGCCAGCTCCCATCCGGTTTAGGCACCAACACAATGGGACTAGACCAATCACTTTGGGACTCCTCTATCACCCCTAAGTTCAGCATTTTCTGTACTTCCTCCCGTATTGCCTCCCGTCGGGCCTCTGGGATCCGATAGGGTTTTAACTTCACCCTTTCACCGGGCGGGGTAATAATATCATGCTCTACCCCAGATGTTTGTCCCGGCAGCTCAGAGAACACCTCCTTGTTGCGAAGCACAAACTCCTTAACCTCCTGTTGTTGGGGTTGTGACAAGGTGGCTGCTATTCCAACCTCCGGAATCACGCAACCAGTTTGAGCTGGTGACCAAGTTTCTGCGACTAGGGACTCTCTATCCCTCCAGGCTTTCAACAGATTAACGTGATATATCTGTTCGGGCTTTCGCCTTCCTGGTTGTCTGACCTTGTAATTCACTTCGCTCACTTTTTCCATTATCTCGTAGGGGCCTTGCCATTTGGCAAGGAATTTACTTTCAACCGTAGGGACAAGTACCAATATCCTATCCCCCGGGGAAAAGGTACGGGTCTTTGCTCCACGGTTGTACACTCTCTGCTGTGCCAACTGCGCTTGGGCCAAATGTTCCTTCACGATGGGCATTACCTGTGCAATTCGATCTTGCATCAGGGCGACATGCTCAATCACACTCCTGTGGGGAGAACTCTCACTTTCCCAAGTTTCCTTGGCAATATCCAACAGCCCTCTTGGGTGTCTCCCATACAGTAACTCAAAGGGGGAGAATCCCGTAGAGGATTGGGGCACCTCCCTAATAGCAAACATCAAATAAGGAAGTAGACAGTCCCAATCCTTTCCATCTCTATCCACCACTTTCTTCAACATTTGTTTTAGGGTTTTGTTGAATCTTTCAACCAGCCCATCGGTTTGGGGGTGATACACAGATGTACGCAATTGCGTCACTTTGAACAATTTACACAGCTCTTTCATAACCCGGGACATAAAGGGTGTACCTTGGTCCGTAAGCAGTTCTTTACAAATACCCACCCGGCTAAAAACAAGAGATAGCTCTTTGGCTATGGTTTTGGCCGAGGTATTTCTGAGAGGGATCGCTTCTGGATAACGGGTGGCATAGTCCATTATAACCAATATGTACTGGTGCCCCCTAGCGGACTTGATTATAGGACCTACCAAATCCATTGCGATTCTCTCAAACGGGACCTCAATGATGGGTAGAGGGACCAGCGGGCTACGGAAATGTGGCATCGGGGCCGACCTCTGACACACAGGGCAGGAGGAACAATAATTTTCTATGTCCTTCATCACCCCAGGCCAATAGAATCTCTGTAATACCCTCTCTCGGGTTTTCTCTGTCCCCAGATGACCTCCAAGAATGTGCCCATGGGCCAACTCCAACACCAACTTCCTGTAAGGTTTGGGCACCACAAGCTGCTCAACGGTTTCTTCTGCCCTTTTTGCCACCCGATACAGTAGGTCCTTCTCTACGCTGAAGTATGGGTAAGTGCAGGTATTATCTGGGTTCACTAACTCGCCATCTATTTCCACTACGTTTTCCCGTGCCTTTATTAGGGCGGGGTCTTTTAACTGTTCTGTGGCAAAATTTTCCCTGTGAACCTCCAGATCAGAAAACTCCACAGACGGTAGGTTTTCGTCTGAGGAGGTGGGCTCCTCTCCAGTTTCTTGAGTCTCCCCTGCCAATACTGACAAGGGAAATTCTGGAGAGTCCTCACCACTCTCAGAGGAGTTCTGGCTATCACATTCCTGGTACATAGGGGCACCAGTGGGGGGCTCAGGATCATCCCACAGTTCCCAGAACTTCGGAAAATCCCTTCCCACAATGGCATCATGCGGTAATTGAGATACTAACCCCACTGGATGAGAGAGGGTACCTTTGGGGGTCTCGAAACACACTGTAGTCACTGGATACTCTCGGGTGTCCCCATGCACACAAATAACAGCTACCTTGCTATTCCCAGAGACCTCTGTTTTAACTAATTCAGCCTTTATCAGGGTCACAAGGCTACCTGAATCCAGTAATACCACAACATTTCTACCATTAATACACATTTTGCATAAATGTTTCTCAGTTCCCCGAATGGCAGTGCATGCGACTGTCGCACACAGCGACTGACGTCTGTCCATCAGAAAGTCACATTGCATGGGTTCCTCCACAACCGGGCAATTTGCTGCAATATGTCCCGCTTGCCGGCAGCGGTAGCAAACAATCCATTTGGCTGCCTCTTGAGCCCCTGACTTCCCAGGCTGTTCTCGCCAAACTTTGGGTAGAGCTCCCACCCTCTCACTCTCTCCACCCTCACCCCTTGGAATCCTCTTATCCGCCCCTGGGGATGGTCTGGTCTTAGGGTGGAAAGTCCGAGAGTCTCTGGAAGAGGCCGTCAGGTTCTCTGTAGCCAAGTATTTCTCTACACGATCCACAAGACCACCGGCCGTCTCTGGGTCTCCATGGCTTACCCACTTTTGGATGGCAGTAGGAAGAGCTCTCAAAAACCGATCCATTACAACACGTTCCACAATCTCTGGTGCGGACAAAGTCTCTGGCTGTAGCCACTTCCTGCTCAGGTGAATGAGATCATACATTTGAGACCTGGGGGGTTTTCCAAGCTGGAAAGTCCAGTTATGCACACGCTGAGCCCGGACAGCCAGGGTGACACCCAGCCTTGCCAATATTTCAGCTTTTAGCATCACATAGTCTTTTGCTTGGTCAGGCTCTAGGTCATAGTAAGCCTTCTGCGATTCACCAGTTAACAGAGGAGCCACCAGTCCAGCCCACTGCTCCTCAGGCCACTTTTCTCTTTCAGCAGTCCTTTCAAATGTGGTCAAAAATACCTCTGGATCATCCTCTCCAGTCATTTTTGTCAATAAACGACTCACCCCAAAGGACGCGGTATTAGTGGGACGGCTTTCCTCACTGGTCTGCGGACGTTGCTGCATTACTGCTTCCATTTGTTGTAGTCTCTGCTCTTGCTTCTGTAACAGGTCTATGAAGCGGGCCTCAGATTGCTGCTGGGCTTGTTGATGAGCTTGCTGCTGGGCTGCAAGGCTCCTTTGCAAACCTGCATTTGTCTGCTGTTGATTGGCATTTGCTAGAGCCAGCTGTTTCAGTATCTCCTCCATGCTGGCTTAAAAAAACTGCCACTGGTTCTCCACCAACTGTGAGGGGGTTAACTCGGTAGCGGGTGTGTGTGACCCCCTGGTTGGGCTCCCCACACAAAAACAGGGCCAGCAGACGGAGGTTGTGGTTTTCAAAATCAAAAGGTGCGGTTTATTTCTCTATGTACAGTGACAAAAACACAGCAAAGCCAAAAAGAAACATAAACAAAATAAATCCTGGTCAGTTTGACCTCTGACTAAACATGCAGGTTTCCTAAACTAACAACTGGGATCAGCCTGGTGCTGTCCTAGTCCCTAAGTCCCTGGTTTAGTAAAAGTCCAAACAAATAGCCACACAGGCTTTGCCTCACCGCACAGGGGTTCACTCTCCCTAGACAGTCCACACAGGTCTGGGTCCAGGCATGAGCTAACATCTAATGAAGCTGGGAGTTTTTATAGAGGCCTTAAACGAACTGACAGGCTTCAGCTGGTCTCATCAACTCCCTGCCTGCACGACGCCCAGCCCTCTCCCTAGAGGTATGAGTCATCCATGAGCCCACTAGCCTCAGCTGGGCTTCATCAACTCCCTAGTTGTATAAGTCGGCATAAAGCCTGAATCTGGGAGAAATATATCTACCCCCCTGGATGCAACCAGGTGACTTTACCTTCCTGCTGTCACAATATATATATATATATATATATATGAAAGAGGTGCACATAAAATAAAGGGGCCCACAAGTGCACTTCTTGGCGCCAAGGAAAATGGTTTATCAGTTAACTTAACCTGAGATAGAAAATAGAATAAAAAGATATCCCACAGAAATATAAAATTAAATAAAACCAATATCGCATTGATGATAAAAGGTAATCTTAAAAGACTAGTAACAGCAGCTGTTTAAAATTATAGATGAAAACCAATGACACCCATAAAACAGTAAATATATAAAAAATGTATCAAAAAATTAAGAACAAAGTCTATTTGATAAAACAGCGCTTAGTATTGGATAATGTCCAACTTCCAAAAAATATTGAGGTATGATGGAAAAGAAATATAATCACAAAGGATGCAATAAAGTCACAGTTCTTAATGTGGTAGGTGTTTCTATAAGATGGAGGAATCGTGCACCCTACACCAGCTCCCAATCTTCACCACCGATGTGATATACGGTCCCCCGCTGGGGTTCAAACTCACCAGAACAATAAATCAAATGAGCCTTGTAAGATAATTCCTCTTAATTCAAACTTCCATCACCACCATCACCGCCTCAGGAATCAGCATGGGTTAAACTCCATTCGAGGTACATATAAAACACAAATTCACTGACATAGAAAACACCAGGTGCCTTGATTAATGATACCCTGTTGATAAGCTTTCAAAATTATTCTACGATATTGATTAATTACATTTTCAAGTACAGTTTGTGAAATTGGTCTGTACCAAGTGTAATTAGACAAAAAAAAATTTACACATATTTTCATATTGTTCATTGTTTAAGATAACCAAATTCCCCCCTTTATCTGCAGGTTTAACAATTATCCCTTTATTTGTTTGCAGGGATTTAATTGCATTTTTCTGTGAGTAGTAAGATTACCAGATTTAGAGGTATTGAGATTGGATTTTTCAATAGCCCTGGTTGTTTGCTGGACGAAGGCCCAGTTATTGGGGTTGGCATTTAAGCAGTGGCGGCTGGTGCTCCAATTTTTTGGGGGGGCGCAAACAAACTGAAAAAAAAAAAACAACATCAATTGCCGCCACTGTGCCCATTAAACGCAGCCACTGTGCCCAAACGCCACTAGTTTGTCCCCAAATGCAGCCAGTTTCCCCCCAAAATACAGCCAGTTTGTCCCCAAAAATACAGTCAGTTTGTCCTCAAAAATACAGCCAGTTTGTCCCCAAAAATACAGCCAGTTTGTCCCCCATAATACAGCCAGTTTGTCCCCCATAATACAGCCAGTTTTCCCCCATAATACAGCCAGTTTGCCCCCATAATACAGCCAGTTTGCCAACAAAATACAGCCAGTTTGCCACCAAAATACAGCCAGTTTGTCCCCATATGCAGCCAGTTTCCCCCCATAATACAGCCAGTTTGTCCCCCATAATACAGCCAGTTTGTCCCCCATAATACAGCCAGTTTGTCCCCCATAATACAGCCAGTTTGTCCCCCATAATGCAGCCAGTTTGTCCCCCATAATACAGCCAGTTTGCCCCCATAATACAGCCAGTTTGCCACCAAAATACAGCCAGTTTGTCCCCAAATGCAGCCAGTTTCCCCCCATATACAGCCAGTTTGTCCCCATATACAGCCAGTTTGTCCCCATATGCAGCCAGTTTCCCCCCAAAATACAGCCAGTTTGTCCCCCATATACAGCCAGTTTGTCCCCCATATACAGCCAGTTTGTCCCCAAAATACAGCCAGTTTGTCCCCAAAATACAGCCAGTTTGTCCCCATAATACAGCCAGTTTGTCCCCTAAATGCAGCCAGTTTGTCCCCCATAATACAGCCAGTTTCCCCCCAGCCCTGCACTTACCTTCCTCGGGTCAGCGCCGTCCTTCTTCCGTCCTCGATGTCTTCTCCTGCCCTCGATGTCGCTTCAGCCAATCAGGTTACCGGTAACCAGACCCGGTGAACCTGATTGGCTGAAAGGCAACCAGGGAACGCACCCCTGTGCGTCCTCTCATTAGCTATTTAGAAGCCGATTACAGCCCTCAGGCTGTAGTTGGGAAGCCTATCAGAGCCGCTGGCTCTGATAGGCACTTCTAAAGGCCAACCAGACGCTGTTATTCAGATGGCCGGCGCTCAAGGGGCCGGCCATCTGAATAGTGGGCGGCAGCGGCAGCGACAATACATAGGTTCATGCAATGCATAAACCTATGTATTGTTGTGAGTGACGGGCGCAGAAGCGAGCGGGGGCGGCGCTTCTGCGCCCACTATGGACACACCGCCACTGAACTGTGAAAAAAAGGACATTTAGAAAAAAAAAACTCTTAAAAGGGCCCGTTTTTTTTTTTTTTGGTGACTACAGGAGGGGGGGCGGCGCCCGGGCCAGCACTGTTCACAATCCTCCACACTTCAGCATCTGCAAAGCACCACCACAGCACACATTCCTTTATTTTTATTACTGCCCTGTGTAACACCTGACATTCCCTCAACCATGAGAGAGTTCACATTACACTATGAGGGGAAACAGGCTCCACAGGTGGAGAGCAGTGCCTCCTATCTATCCTCCCTCCCTCCCCCACCAATACATTAGCAATGTGAAAGGCAGACCTCTGGTCACGGCAACAGTCAGCAAAGACGAAATAAATAAATAAAGTAAGCCCATGTGTTCACAGTGCCTGGCCAAGTAAAAAAAAAAAAAAACAAGAGATCCATCATGCATATATGTGCAGGACAGTGATAATGTGAGCTGACCATCATCCTCAGTGTCCTGTGTGTGCCATATGAGTGGAATCAGCAGATCTTACAGCCTCTCCTCAGCCCCGAGGTGAATCCTTTTTTTAATGTGCTTCATGTTACCCAGTCTGCAGTGTGCTGTCTGAGTGGGAGACTGGAGAAAGAGTGAGAGGCGAGCAGGGAAGTGTGTGGACTCTGGAGGACTGCCTGGATAGTAATTGAGGGGCCGGGTTTAGCAAGGAAAGACAGCATTGTCTTTGTGTCTCTCTCTCTCTTACCTTGCTTCTTAGCTCCGCTCGGGCTATGCACAGAACGGAGCTGCTGACGTCACTTCCGGCTTTCCTGTATTCCACGAAACCCGGAAGTAATCTCTGTTCTAAACATCAATGCTCCCACCCGGCGGCCGGAAGTTTATCAGCGCTTTGGATTGCGCCGCAAGGCGGCTTAAAAGCCCGCAAATGAAGCGCCACGTCTGCAATCTTGTGATTGCATTGACGTGGTGCTTCCCATAATGCACGTGGCCGGCGCTCATACATAGCACAGTTAGTTAAAGAATTTTTATTTTTTATTTTTTCTTAAAGGGGCAGTTTTAAAAAATATATATATATTTTTTAATATGTTTTTTTTTGTGACTACAGGAGGGGGGCGGCGCCCGGGCGCCCCCTATGGACGGGCCGCCACTGCATTTAAGAGAGGGAAGTTTTTGGATTTGGGTTTAAACGATTGTGGGGGGGGAAGGACATGCCAGCAATCGACAAAGCTGGTGGTGAATCAAACCAGACATTGTCGTCTGTGTCATGGCCCTCCTCCCAAAGGTCCATTAGATCTTGCAGAGCTTGTTGCTCCACATGATCGGTATAGGTCTCTGGGGGCATTTCTGTTTGCTGAGTTTGTAAAGTTGGTTCGTCATATATAACTCTATACATCAGTCTTCTGGCAAATAGGTGCAGATCCTTAATAAGAAGGAATTTGTCCACCTGTACATCAGGGCAGAAAGTCAAACCTAGTTTAAGGACCTCTATCTCATCATCAGTCAAGATATACGAGGAGAGGTTGATAATAGATAATTCCAAATTGGTGTCCATAGCCTCATTGGGAGGAGAGAAAGAATCCGGACCAGGGTTCGGATCTATTCCTTCGCTAAAAAAATGGGCGCTACTCTTACCTCAGCAGGTAAAGGAGTTCCTGTGTGGGAAACAATTATCTCAGCATTGCTTACCCCAGTACAAGTGTCTAGGTGCATAGGTGAGGCTAAAATGGAAGTGGATGGAGCCGTAGGAACTACGGCATGTGAAGCATTAGATTGTGGGCCTCGGGATGCAGGCAAAGAAGGGTGAGGGAGTGTGGAAGAACGAGACGAAGTCTGTTTAGAAGTGGGTGCTTGTGCGTGACGTGGAAGAGTAGAGCCAAGTTGATGTCTTAATGATTCTGTGGAGGCCGCATCCGAGTTACCCTTACGTTTTTTAGGGAGTCTGTTACCTGACAGATCTCGATAAACCGTTGATTGACTAGAGGAAAGGGATGAAGCAGACGAAGTATTGGGTATATTATCATCATTTCGGGCATTTCTGGGATTGGTTGATCTGAAAGGTCTAGCATTGGCATGAGGAGTCCATTTATAGGCATATCCATTAGTATATGCATTCAAATCACGCACAAATTTATTTTCTTTAAGTCTCAATATCTCCAAAGTGTAAGACTCAGTATATTTTTTAAGGATGGTTTCTCTCTCCTTGAATCTTGTACTGGAGATAATGAGACAAAAGTCATCATACCATTTAAGGACAGAGCCATCTAGTACAGTCAATTCATGCTCATATTGAGAGCATAGAAGTGCCATCATCCCATAAGAACAAGTTTGTAAATTGTCTTCCCATTTCGATTTTAAAGAGTCCCCCACCTTTTGTAGGTTGGGAAACAATTGGATTCTCAAGCCCCATGGTACAATTTTGTTTTCCATATACTTTTCAAAGTAACGCTTGTGCCAAAAGACTCTTACTTTCCTCTCCAAGAGGCGTTGAACTCTGAGGAAGGCCAAATCTAAATCCCTGTCACTAATTTCACCTGAGTTTTGAGTCCTTTGAACTTTATTCATGAGACCTTCCCAGGCTTCACCACTGAAGGCAGCCATCTTAAAATGCAGGGAAATGGGATGGGGAGTGTTCTGTCTCAACTACAAAGCGATAAAGTTCATCTCCAGGTTTAAGTAGGCCTTACTCAAGCTGGTTTGATATTCATCCCTTGCATCGATACAGGCAGTTTAACTCAATGAATAAACTCACAGTTAGGACGACAGACGATGAATCCTTTCGAATGTTCCGTTTAATGATGGATATTCATAGGTAGAAAAACGTTGCAGTTGTAAGCCACATGTAAGATGTTTAGCATGGAAGATATACAGGAGTAATGACCAGAATCAGGAAGTGGAGGAGATATATAAAGAACTACGGTGAGAGAGAGAGTTCAGCTAGAAAGAAGGGGACAGATCTTAAAGACACAGAGCAAGAATAATCACATAGTGTAACACAACACTCCCCGTCTGAAATCTTTAGATTTCATAACTTCAAACTAAAATATATATTTTCAAAAAGTCCAATACTGACGAATGTCCTGGAACCTGTAATGAAAAACATGCAACAAACAAATAATAAACGTAAGTTCAACAGGATGAAGAACATAAAGTCACAGTATGATGTCTTCAAATAATTCCAAAGTTCTGAGTAGAACCTGTAGATGGCAGCAATGTACTCCCCGCCGTGCCAACAGCATGGCTAGTCCTTGCACAAGTCACTCACCTGGCAAAAGGAGTACTAACTCTGTAATCCAATTAATCGACTAAAGGTTCGTGTCGATCCTCCCTTGGTTACCTTAACTTCTACCTTCCGGACTTTGTTATCGTCGCTGGGCATAACTTTAGTAATAAGACCCATAGGCCACTCATTCCGACAAACTTCCTTGTCTTTTAGAAGGATGAGGTCTCCAACCTTAAGATTCGGCTTAGATGCTTGCCATTTGTTACGACCTTGAAGGTGGTGAAGATACTTTTTCTTCCAGCGATGCCAGAACACATTGGCTAGATGCTGCATCTGCTTCCATTGATGCTCATAACGGTGTGACCGCAGCTTCTGTTTTGTACTTACAGAAGTGTGGAGTGAGGTGTTCACAGTTCTTATTTCCTTATCATCTTCAGGGTTTACTAGCCCATAGGTGGTGTCAATAGGGAGTAAGTAAAAGTCCTCACACAGAAACCTTGGAGGTGACAGCCATAAGCTGTCCTGAAGAGCGGCAGGTGACACGGCTCTGGTTCCACAGTCAGCTGGGTTGAGTTCAGTGGGAACGTGATGCCATTGACTTGGTAGAGAGAATCTCTTGATACGTTCAACCCTGTTGCTGACGAACACATAAAATTGTTTTGTTTGGTTGTTTATGTAACCAAATACTACCTTACTGTCTGTATAGAAGGTGAAAGAATCAATTTTAGTGTCCATTTCACTTCGTATGACCTCTGCAATTTCTACTGGTAGCACGGCTGCACAAAGTTCAAGTCTTGGTATGGTATGTGCAGGCTTGGGAGTGAGTTTTACCTTGCCTAGGACAAAACTACAGTGTGATTCTCCATTCAGTTCAGAGGTCTTCAAATAGGCTACTGCAGTAATAGCTTCAACTGATGCATCAGAGAAAATATGAATCTCTCTCCGGTTAGCAGTTGAAGTGGAACCTGGAACATAGCAATGGGGAATCTGACGTTTTTCTAGTGACTTCAAAGAGTATCTCCACCTTTCCCACTTGTGTTGATTCTCACTAGGCAAGGGAGTATCCCAGTCTATGTTCTCAGTAGACAACTGTCTTAGTAAAATCTTACCTTGAATGGTAACTGGAGCAAGGAAACCCAGTGGGTCATAGATGCTATTCACCACAGACAGGACTCCTCTCTTAGTGAAGGGTTTGTCACAAGTTGACACTTGGAAGGTGAATTTGTCTTGTTTGATGTTCCACAACAAACCCAGACTTCGCTGTACATGAGGCACATCTGTACCTAAGTCAAGGTTTTTTAGACTAGTGGCATAGTCCTCAGAGTGAAAGGCATTCATAAGTTCCTGGCTGTTGGATATAATCTTGTGCAGACTAAGGTTTGCTACAGACAGCATCTCTTTGTTCTGGTGAGAAGATCAATTGCTTCTTTAGCAGTTGGAAAGGACTTAAGTGCGTCGTCAACGTAGAAGTTTCTTTCAACAAATTGACGGGCATCAGATCCATATTCAACTTCTCCAGTCTGAGCTGTTCTCCTTAGCCCATAAGTTGCCACTGCTGGGAAAGGACTGTTACCGAAGACATGTACCTTCATGCGATAATCTATAACTTCCTTGTTGAGGTCATTGTCCTTGTGCCATAGAAACCTGAGGTAGTTTCTGTTGTCTTCTCTGACGATGAAGCAGTGAAACATCTGTTGAATGTCGGCCATTACTGCTACAGGCTCTTGTCTGAAACGAATCAAGACTCCTATTAGACTGTTGTTCAAGTTGGGTCCCGTAAGGAGCATGTTGTTAAGAGAAACACCTTCGTGCTGAGCACTGGAATCAAAGACAACTCTGATTTGGTCTGGTTTGCGTGGGTGATACACGCCAAAGGATGGAAGGTACCAGCATTCTTCTCCCTCCTTTAGTGGGGGAGCAGGCTCTGCATGATCTCTGTCAAATACATTTTGCATAAAGTCCACAAAGTGTTTTTGCATCTCTGGTTTCCTGCTTAAGTTTCGCTTTAAGGAGGAGAATCTACTGATGGCCTGCTGTAAGTTGTTGGGCAATCTCTCTCTTGGGAGACGAAAGGGTAGGGGTGCTACCCAGTTATTGGAGTCATCTTGAAAGAACTCATTGTCCATTACCATGATGAATTCTTTGTCTTCCATTGAAGGAGCCAGTATGTCATCTTCACTGGTTGCTTTAAACACTGTAGAGCCGAAGTCGCCATCATGGCAGGAGAAAGGGCTTGTGTCACCTGAGATACCATGTTGCCATTCGTGGCTGGCTATCTTCTCTTTCACCCAGTAGTGATGTGGGCATGGCTCAAAGTAAGTGTTTCGGCCATTTGGCAGAACATTTGTCTTGAATGACGAAATGTTGGTAGGTCTTTTCATTTTGCCTATGCAGACATTGCCTATGATGACCCACCCTAGATCCGTGCACTGGGCAAATGGGGCATCTGGGGGTCCACTGACTTGTCTGTGTACCTTGTGAACTCTTAGAATGTCTCTTCCTAACAGAAGAAGGATCTGAGCATCTTTGTCAAGCGGCGGTATCTCATTTGCTATTACCTTGAGGTGAGGGTGATGGAAAGCAGCAGCTGGAGTAGGGATTTCTTCCCTGTTAGCAGGTATCTGATTGCACTCAACAAGTGTAGGTAAGGGTAATTGCAAGTTAACTTTGAGAGAAGATACCATGAGTCCATGAGCCCTTCTTCCAGAAACCTCTATAGTTCCACTACAGGTACCCAAGGTGTAAGGATGAGCTTCGCCTTTTATTTCAAATAGATTGAACAATTCCGATTTTGCAAGTGATCGATTGCTCTGATCGTCTAAGATAGCATATGCCTTTAGAGACTTTTCTGGTTGATCCTTGTGGTATATGTTCACCAAGCATATCTTAGCACAGGACTTACCACAGCGATCTTCTCCACAAACTTCAGTGCAGGATGAAGAAATGATGGTAGAATTAGGCACTTGGTCTGTATTCTCCCCGCCATGCGTTAACCTGGGAGGAGCGTTGGCAGGTTGTGCAGAGCTGGGCTCAAGAGGATGGAGGGCTCGCACATGTTCTTCAGAGCCACACTCTATGCACTTGATGGACACATTACAGTCCCTTGCAAAATGTTCTGTAGAAGCACAGCACCTGAAACATACCCTAAATGTCTTTAAAAGCTCCTTGCGCTCTTCCAGAGGCTTTTTCCTAAAGCCGATACATTTATTGAGGGGGTGTGGCTTCTTGTGTATGGGACACTCTCTGTTAGGGTTTTCAATCTTCCTACTCTGTTTGTTCGTGGCCAGAACTGTGGTAGGAGTGGGAAGGATGTCAGTCTTTTTCACGGACACTGGGCCTCTATGGTTTCTATAGTTGCCCTGAAGACTGGTACTCTTAGGAAAGGGTGAGAAGAGGCTGTACTCACCGTAGGAAAAACTTGGATCGTTCTTGGTCTCTGCAATTTTCCTGATGAATTCACAGAAGAAAGAGAATGGAGGGAAGGAAACCTTGTTCTCTCTTTTGTATGATGACCCTAGTGCAGTCCATTTCTCTTGCAAACCATACGGGAGCTTGGAGACAATTGGGTTTACCCCTCTTGGAGTGTCAAGGTAACTGAGTCCAGGTAGTTTTGGATCTGTCTTGGCTAGCTGAAGCTCAAGGAGAAGGTCACTCAGTCTCTGGAACTCCTTGTTGTCCTTACCGGATATCTTTGGGAAAGTTTCCAGACGCATGAACAAAGCATTTTCTATAGCTTCTGGACTGCCATAACTTTGCTCTAGTCGCTCCCATGCAGCTATGAGGCCTGCAGTAGGATTGTCCATGAAAACCGATCTTAATGGCTTAACATGTGCAGCAGATAGAGGACCAAGCCATTTGATCAGCAGATTCAATTCTTGATCAGCTGTAATGCCAATATTGCTGATTGTAGTTCTGAAGGCACATTTCCAACTTCTGTAGTTCTCAGGTTGGTCATCAAAACTTGTAAGACCAGTCTTTGTGAGCTCTCTGCGAAGCATGTACCTCACAAACTCTTCTGTCTCAGTTGTCTCCGCCTTTATGTGAGATGCTGTTGGCTGTATGGTGCTGATTGCGTTATCTTTGACATTGTTGTTAAAGGACACAGGGAAATATGGTGCAGCAGATGCATCCAGGTGAGTTGCTTGCTTGAAGTCAGTTGTTCCAATGGTACGTTGATTCAAGGCTGTACCGATGACTGGAGATTGATGACTTGCTTGAAGCTTGCGCTGATGCTCTGTGACGTATGAAGGCAGGCAAGGTAGGCAGGTAGGAAATGCAGTGGAGTGATTTTGAGTGCAGGAAGTTGCTGGAACCTCTTTAACTTGAAGCTGTGAAGGAGTCTCTATGTAGTCTGGAGCATTGGAGACAATGGAGTGTGCACTGCAGTGGCTTAGGACATAGTCTTTAGTGCGTTTGAGGGGGTCTTCCATATCTGCTATGTTTAGGTTAATGCTGTCTTTCTCACTTGCACCTTCGTCTGCACTGATAGCTTGCTGTAGGACCCTTAGCTTTGCCATAGCTGCGTCATGTTTACACTGTTCATTTAAGGTTTCCATTGTTGCTCTTTGACGTGCTGACTGCGCTTCCAACTCTGCTCTTTTTTCTGCATATGCCACCTGCACCTTGCTGGCTTCCACTTCAGTGCGGGCATTAATAAGTCGCTCACTGAGTGTTGAGATTCTTGAACTATGGGATCTTGATGAGTTTTTAGAACGTCTGGTGGAAACAGATCTGTGAGATGCAGTGTCCTGTAACAGCTTTATTTTTGCTTCTGCCTTTAATCTGGTTTGCTGGATAAAACTGTCTCTTTCAATATTGAGAGCATTGACGCGCTTTAATTGCATCATCGCATTTTCTGACTTCATGTTTTGTAAGACATTAGTGAATTTGATGCTGGTAAGCTGATAAAGCTCATATGAGGCAGAAAGTTGTTTAATGGCACCCTCTAGTGTCAGTAGTTCACGTTCAACAGACACTGTATTGGCTTCAGCAAGGATTTTCTCCCAGACTAATTCCAAGCTATTTGACAATTCAGTCCTTGAAGCTTCATAATTCTCCATTACTTTCCAAGTGGGTTTAACTGAGCGTTTGGGTAACTCAGTTTCTTCAGGAACTTGTGAGGAGGTAGATGTGAGTTCACATGCAGAAGCTTGGTCACTCATGATAGCAGACTGACTGTGAAAGCAGGCAGGATCTGTGTGCTGAAATATGACACTGTGCAGATTGTCTCAGGCTATAAGGCTGCCATGTGCTGCTCTGTCCCTTCTGTCTTGCTATGAGGGCAGTAAATCTTGTCTGTATCAGTACTGACATGCAGAAATCTTGTAATTAGGCTGTGAAACTCAGTTTTTCTACTGTTCTGTCTCAACTACAAAGCGATACAGTTCATCTCCAGGTTTAAGTAGGCCTTACTCAAGCTGGTTTGATATTCATCCCTTGCATCGATACAGGCAGTTTAACTCAATGAATAAACTCACAGTTAGGACGACAGACGATGAATCCTTTTGAATGTTCCGTTTAATGATGGATATTCATAGGTAGAAAAACGTTGCAGTTGTAAGCCACATGTAAGATGTTTAGCATGGAAGATATACAGGAGTAATGACCAGAATCAGGAAGTGGAGGAGATATATAAAGAACTACGGTGAGAGAGAGAGTCCAGCTAGAAAGAAGGGGACAGATCTTAAAGACACAGAGCAAGAATAATCACATAGTGTAACACAACAGGGAGGACAATGAAGGTAGGGGAAGGGAAAAGGGGGGATGGAGGGGAAGGGGAAAGGGCAAATGGAGGGGGACCTACATGGTGAAAACAAATAAGGTACGGTACATTAACAAACAAAAACAGATATAAATTCGTCACCAAGTATAAATCGGGCACTGTTAGTTCATACACTTAAATAGTTTTAGATAAAAAGGAAAAAGGGAGGAATAAACTTGTTTTTTAAGAGGCCAGATTTTAAACAAAATATCCTCTAGATAAACAAGAGGAGTACAAATTATTGTATGTTGTGTTTCTCTAGACTGGACAGGGAGAATGGTTGTGTACTAAAACACGGATAGAGATTTTTATATGTTTTAGTAAAGGATACTTATGTTTCTTGTATTACTTTCCTTATATGTGTGGAGATCCAATCCACCCCTCATCTGTATTCCAAATGTAGCGCCCTCCTCTGGTTAGGTTGGTAGGCTACATCTAGTTTTTGGTCTCAAGAACAAGAACCAAACTGGTGAACAGACCTCCAAGCTCTATACCTTGCAAGATTAGTCAAAAAGTAATAAATCTGGAGCCCATAATAGAGAACTTCAACACACCACTACTGTTTAAATATCTACTTTCAGAAGGTTTCCACTGAAGTTCAAATAATTATTTATAAAGAAAGAACAAAAGAAAATTATAAAGATGCAAAACACAGGTTTAAAACTATTGCTATACTTATTAAAACCCTCAAACTCCCAAAATGATCTTCAGAAAATATATAAATACTGTATATAATTTCTGAAGATCATTTTGGGAGTTTTTGTATGTTTTAATAGGTATACTATTTGTATACCTGTGTTTTGTGTCTTTATAATTTTATACTTTTGTAATAAAATTTGTTTGTGAAACAATAGCTTCATAAGAATAACTTACATTTTTTTTTTGTTCTTTCTTTATAAATAATTTTGATCTTCCATTGAAGTCATATGAAAGTAGATTTTATTACAGTAGTGGAGTTTTTGGCCTCACTGTAGACAGTGATCTATTGTAACTGTCTGGTCAGGGCTTTCTAAGATGGTTATTTGATTTCTCCTATCTGCTTCTGGGAGAAGAGACAGGTCTAGGGAAGGGAGTCAAATGTCCAGTTATGCAATATTTTTCAGGCCTTAACCAATCCCTGGAAGGGGAATCCAGAATGTTTGGGGAGACCTCTCCAGAATAATCTTCCTCTGCTGGGAGTGTTCCAGTTCTCCTGGGGTTGCTGCATCTGAGAGGCAGCTATACTGAGTCAAGGACTGTAGTTTGGGTTTAAGCAGGTGTTTGGCCTCTGGTATTCTAATCACAGTTACTAAAAGGATTTTTGCTAGAGGGCACTTTGTTAAAGTCCTAGTCTGGAGAATATTTTTTTATCTCCCTCACTGAAGAACTACCTGTGGATGCTGGATGGCAGTCAGTTCCTGGGACATTGTGAATAAGACGTACAGTGGGATTTTGTGTGTCTGCATCTATAAGGATTTGTGCTAGAAGTTTGTCCTCCTATTGATCATTTTTGAGTATGCTGTTGCCTATGAACCCCTCTCCTGTTTCAAGTTACTCAGCAATAAATTCTAAAAAGGCATGCTCTAGGCTAAGCCTGTGTTGTCGATTTGCATGAAGCTGTGCTGGTGGATGGCAACCAGCCGCACTTCCTTTCCGGCTCATCTAGGCTGCATGGATTTATGTTTTTTTTTTTTTTTTTACTGGATTCTGAACTTCATGTGGTAGAACATTCCTAGAATGGAAGGATCAGAGTGGTTCTGGCTGGTCCGAAGTGTTACGTAGGTTGTAAGCAGGGATGAGCCGAACACCCCCCTGTTCGGTTCGCACCAGAACCTGCGAACAGACAGAATGTTTGCGTGAACTTTAGAACCCTATTAAATACAATGGACTTGAACGTTCGAAATCTAAAGTGCTAATTATAAAGGCTAATATGTAATTTATTGTCCTAAAAAGTGTTTGGGGCCCAGGTCCTGCCCCAGGGGACATGTATCAATGCAAATAAAAGTTTAAAAAATAGAAGTTTTTACGGGAGCGGTGATTTTAATAATGCTTTAAATGAAAAAATAAAAGTGAAATATTCCTTTAAATTTCGTACCTGGGGTGTGTGTATGATATGCATGTAAAGTGGCGCATGTTTCCCGTGCTTAGAACTGTCCCTGCACAAAGTGTCATTTTTGAAGGAAAAAAAGTCATTTAAAACTCACTTTTATCAATACATAGAAAAGTCATTGATAAAAAAAAAAAAAAAAAGCGTGGGGGTTCCCCCAAATTCAATTACCAGGCCCTTCAGGTCTGGAATGGATATTAAGCAGAACATCGCCGCAAATTTAAAAAAAAATGCCGTGCGGTTCCCCCTAAATATCCATACCAGGCCCTTCAGATCTGGCATGGATTTTAAGGGGAACTCCACCCCAAATTTAAAAAAAATGGCGTGGAGTCCCCCCAAAAATCCATACCAGACCCTTATCCGAGCACGCAACCTGGCCGACCGCAGGGGAAGAGGCGGGGATGAGAGAGCGCCCCCCCCTCCCTCCTGAACCGTACCAGGCCACATGCCCTCAACATGGGGAGGATGTGCCTCATCCCCACAACCCTTGCCCGGTGGTTGTAGGGGTCTGCGGGCAGGGGGCTTATCGGAATCTGGAAGACCCCTTTAACAAAGGGGACCCCCAGATCCCCCCCTATGTGAATTGGTAAGGGGTACATTGTACCCCTACCATTTCACAAAGAAAGTGTCAAAAAATTTAAATAAAAACACACAAACACCTTGGAAAAGTCCTTTATTAAAAAATAAAAATAAAAATAAAAACATTCCAGCGATAAAATCCAGTGTCCCGCGGCGATCCCGATGTCCAGCACTGTCCGTCATTGGTTGTGCCTGAGCGGACCTGATGGGGAACTTCCTCCGCAGTGTTTTAAATGTATAGACCCGCCCCTTCTAAAGTTCCCCATCAGGTCCGCTCAGCGGACCAGATGCGGAACGCGAGAAGGGGCGGGTCTATTCATGTATTACACAGTGAAGGAAGTTCCCATCAGGTCCGCCCCCTCGTAGAGCGGACCTGATGGGGAACTTCCTTCACTGTGTAATACATGAATAGACCCACCCCTTCTCGCGTTCCTCATCTGGTCCGCTGAGCGGACCTGATGGGGAACTTTAGAAGGGGCGGGTCTATACATTTAAAACACTGCGGAGGAAGTTCCCCATCAGGTCCGCTCAGGCACAACCAATGTACCCCTTACCAATTCACATAGGGGGGGCCGGGATCTGGGGGTCCCCTTTGTTAAAGGGGTCTTCCAGATTCCGATAAGCCCCCGCCCGCAGACCCCCACAACCACCGGGCAAGGGTTGTGGGGATGAGGCCCTTGTCCCCATCAACATGGGGACATCCTCCCCATGTTGAGGGCATGTGGCCTGGTACGGTTCAGGAGGGAGGGGGGGCCGCTCTCTTGTCCCCCCTCTTCCCCTGCGGCCGGCCAGGTTGCGTGCTCGGATAAGGGTCTGGTATGGATTTTTGGGGGGACTCCGCGCCATTTAAAAAAATTTTTGGGGTGGAGTTCCCCTTAAAATCCATGCCAGATCTGAAGGGCCTGGTATGGATATTTAGGGGGAACCGCACGGCATTTTTTTTTAAATTTGCGGCGGGGTTCCCCTTAATATCCATTCCAGACCTGAAGGGCCTGGTAATTGAATTTGGGGGAACCCCCACGCTTTTTTTTTATTTTTTATCAATGACTTTTCTATGTATTGATAAAAGCCGACAATTCATTAATAGCCGCGAGTGAATTTTAAATGACTTTTTTTCCTTCAAAAATGACACTTTGTGCAGGGACAGTTCTAAGCACGGGAAACATGCGCGACTTTACATGCATATCATACACACCCCCCATGTATGAAATTTAAAGGAATATTTCACTTTTATTGTTTCACTTTAAGCATTATTAAAATCACTGCTCCTAAAAAAACGGACGTTTTTAAAACAGTTTTTTGCATTGATACATGTCCCCTGGGGCAGGACCCGGGTCCCCAAACACTTTTTAGGACAATAACTTTCATATAAGCCTTTATAATTAGCACTTTAGATTTCTCCCATAGACTTTTCGAATTTGCCGCAAACTCCCCAAATTGTTCGTTGTTTGGCGAACGGGCGAACAGGCAATGTTCGAGTCGAACATGAGTTTGACTCGAACTCGAAGCTCATCCCTAGTTGTAAGGTATTAATTCATGTTTCATTGTTTCTGAAAAGGTGAACGAACACTTTAATAAATGTTCTTTATTGACCCCGGTTGTTGCCCCTCAGCTGGGGAAACCGTGCGGCAGCATAACGGCCTACATATTGTCAGTATTTCTAGCAGCTCTCCCTTGGGGTAAAGAAGAGCCCCTTTTTATGTGGATCTGTAGAAAATTGGAGGGAAGCACTGATCAATGAAAAACTCCCCCAACATATCCCTTTGACGTTATCAGTAAATTTAACAATTGACTTCTGTGGTACAGGGGGACCCACACACTGGTTAAAATTTGCCCTGTACCTTCTGGGATGGGCGAACTTCGATCAGTGTATGGCCATTTTTCTTAAAGGCCAAGTTCATCTTTTGGAACATGTTATATGTTCCACCTGTGTTTAGTTCCAGCTCCTGAAACCTCCCCACATACATTGTCACTTTTTGAAAGGAGAGCAGCTGTGTGGGGTGTGGGATTCATTCACAGTTTCCTGTGAAGTAATGAACTACAAGTACCAACAGCCACTGTGACTGATGGCTTGTAGTTCTGAATGAACTGCGAGGATGCTGATGAGCAATCTTAAGCCTCGTACACACGGCCGAGAATCTCGTCGTTAAAAACATGTTGTTTTTTAAGACGAGATCCTTGGACAAGAAACTTGTCCCGGCCGAGTGTACACACGCTCATTTTAAAGAACCCGCGGTTCTTTGAATGGAGCGTACGCGGTGACGTCATCGAATACGACGAGCATGCGCTCGTCACATTCGATGCCGTCGCCGCCATCTTGGTTCACCCTACCTATGCCTAGGAAGCTAACGCGCATGCGTCGAAGTCATTTCGAGCATGCGCGGGCTTCCCGGCGAACAGGTAAGTTAGTGTACACACACTCAATTTTCTCATCGAGAAACAGGCTGACGAGAATCTCGACGAGAAAATAGAGCGCAGGTTCTCTATTTTCTCGTCGAGATTCTTGTCGCTTTTCTTGACGAGAAACCATACACACAAACGAATTTCCAATGAGACGCAGATGACAAAAAATAAGCTGACAGGGGTTTTAACCCTGTCTTAATCTATCCAAAATTTCTACTTTAAGCTCATAACATTTCTGAACTCAACTCTTATTCCCTTGAAATTTTCCTGTACTTCCAAATAAAGTCCTAGGAGATAAAGAGAACAAAAGATAAAGAGAGTGAGATGTTATTATGTCAAAAGATAAATATATAAACGATATTCAACATTGTTGTTTTTGTCAATGTATAACATGAACTGTTTAGAATCAATGCCTATTGCCGCGTACACACGATCATTATTCACGGCGGTTAAAAAACCGCTGTGAATAATGTCATTTAAAACGGGGGAACAGCTTGTTCCCCACACACGGTCGTTTTTCACGTATTTTTTTCTCTTGACGAGAAAAACGACCGTCTGTGGGCTCCGCGGCAGTGTTTCCCTATGGGAAACACTGCCGCGGAAAACATGTCGAAAAAAACATGTTCTAATTTTTCTCGTCGTTTTTAATGCCGTTTTTCTCGTCGAAAAAAACAACAGAAAGCCCACAGACTATCGTTTTTCTCGTCGAATGGGAAAAATTTGGTTTTTTTCGACGAGAAAAACGGCCGTGTGTATGCGGCATATGTGTGAATAAGTTGTCAGCTCATCCCATACCACAAATCCAGTCTCTGTGCTCTGACTTGTGGAGACAGTTGCAGCACCTCTGCCTGTCTCCTCAAGCAGCCTTCAGAAATAATGCCACTCAATGCAGATGTTATGGAGGACACAGCAAGCCAGAATGGTCCTGGAAGCTTTCTGAACAGAGTAGATAAGCTTACCTCCAGGCTTGGCCAAACAGATAAATTTGGTTTTGAGGAGACCAATCATGGTCTCCCCCACTGCTCGGGTTCTCTGCAAGGCCTTATTGTACCAAAGTTTTGTATCAAAGTTCTGCTTCAGCCCAGGGGTACCTAATGGGCTATGGACCACACCAGCTGTGTATAGCCTCTAAGCCATATAAAAGGAAACAAAACAGCTTATTATTTTTAACATATTAATTAGACATCATAACCCCACAACAAAAATGTCACACATAAAAACATGATGGGTTTATATGTGTGGCTAGGTTTAGTCATAGATTTACTTCATCCGTTCCCTTGCATAATGTAAAACTCCCTTTTCTCCACATTTGTACAGGTGTAAATGATAAAATCTACCCCAACCTAGATTACTGATTATTTTCTCTAACTAGTCAACAAACATTTCTTATTAACTTACAATGGATAGACTTCAAATAATTAACCTTACAGACATTAAGTAACTAATTATCCAGTCTCGTATAAAAAAAAAGTATCACTGCAGAAAGGCTGCCAGAGAGCTTGTCAGAGAACCAGCCAGATAGCCTACAATAGACACAGCCAGAGTAAAGAAGGAAAATGCCACCCAAAAGGGGAGCTCATCTGCCCAAACCCCAAAGAAATACTTTAGCAGTTAGGACAAAGGAGTCCTCCTCCACATACTTGGCACTGGGGGAAAGAACAATCCTCCATCTGCTGTGGGCACACCAAGTAAAGCCAAGGGCAAGAATGTCAAGGGGGCCCAGAGTTTCCTGTCCCCAGAGTCAATGCTTTCTTTTGAGCAAAACATGGACCTCACAGTGGCATCATATGTCCAAGAGTTTCTGGGTCTCTAGGACCATGTCCTGACAGACGTCTGCAGCGCAAAAACGGAGGCCCTGGGAGGTAGTTGTAGATAGAGTTAATGTAGTGGGCCAACAGCTACGCACCCTCATACAAGTTCAGATGGGTGCGTTAGATATTGCATGCAACACCAAGCAGGTGCTTAGTGAGGAGGACATTCACAGAGGAGTCTATCTACCAGTAATCACTGGTTGATTCAGGGAATACCAGTGGACAGTGTTGCCAGTCATCACCCAAGGCACTATAAATGAGTGGGTTACCAGAATAATAGTGATGATTCCCAGACTGGTAATTAACACACACAGGACATTTCTTTGTAAATAGGCCACATCAAGAATAACGGGTTCATTTGTGTAGCATTCCCAAAATGTTTATGACTTATATTGTTATTTTTATCTAGTCAACCCTAAGTTGCCCCTATCTTCTGGTGGCTGGCTCCTATAAGAACAATCTACTGTGTGGGGCTAATACACACTCCTGAGAAACCTGTGTGCACTCCTGGTAAGATAATAATTATCTTGTTTCACACATTGGTAGACAAGCTCATATTTCTGCACAAACATAGCCACAAACACATTTTCTTCTTTCTCAACAGAGCATCAGCAGGAGGAGAATGAAAGCAGCAACCCACAGCAGAGAAGCCTGGAGATCAATATAGGTGTATTATTGATGATTTGATGTCTAAGTCAAAACGTTTGCTACAGTTTACTTAGCTATTGTATTTATATACATGCAGTACATAAACTCTCATTTGACCCTTCAGCTGGAGCCATGGTATGTGAAGTCACTTTAAGATTGCAAGATGTACTTTGTTGATGGCACTCATTATTGTTTTGTTTTTTCTCTGTTTTTGGTTTTTGCAGGGGCTGTCAAGCACTCCTATATGTATTCAGACACAAAATTCCCCACCAAATGAAACAGAGTTGCCTGAAATGCAGTGTGGAAGACTGACAACCACTGCTGGCTTTTTACTGTTGTCTGTGGCTTCTAGGGATGAGCTTCGAGTTCGAGTCGAACTCATGTTCGACTCGAACATTGCCTGTTCGCCCGTTCGCCGAACAGCGAACAAATTGGGGTGTTCGCGGCAAATTCGAAAAATCTATGGGAGAAATCTAAAGTGCTAATTATAAAGGCTGATATGCAAGTTATTGTCCTAAAAAGTGTTTGGGGACCCGGGTCCTGCCCCAGGGGACATGTATCAATGCAAAAAGAAGTTTTAAAAACGGCAGTTTTTTCGGGAGCAGTGATTTTAATAATGCTTAAAATGAAAAAATAAAAGTGAAATATTCCTTTAAATTTCGTACCTGGGGGGTGTGTATGATATGCATGTGAAGTGGCGCATGTTTCCCGTGCTTAGAACTGTCCCTGCAAAAAGTGTCATTTTTGAAAGAAAAAAATGCATTTAAAACTGACTCGCGGCTATTAATGAATTGTCGGCTCCCGGCAATACATACAAAAGTCATTGATAAAAAAAAAAAAAAAAGCGTGGGGGTTCCCCAGAATTCAATTACCAGGCCCTTCAGGTCTGGAATGGATATTAAGGGGAACCCCGCCGCAAATAAAAAAAAAATTGACGTGGGGTTCCCCCAAATATCCATTCCAGGCCCTTCAGATCTGGCATGGATTTTAAGGGGAACTCCACCCCAAATTAAAAAAAAAATGGCGTGGAGTCCCCCTAAAAATCCATACCAGACCCCTTATCCGAGCATGCAACCTGGCCGGCCGCAGGGGAAAAGGGGGGGACGAGAGAGCGGCCCCCCCTCCCTCCTGAACCGTACCAAGCCACATGCCCTCAACATGGGGAGGATGTCCCCATGTTGATGGGGACAAGGGCCTCATCCCCACAACCCTTGCCCGGTGGTTGTGGGGGTCTGCGGGCGGGGGGCTTATCGGAATCTGGAAGACCCCTTTAACAAAGAGGACCCCCAGATCCCGGCCCCCCCCCTATGTGAATTGGTAAGGGGTACATTGTACCCCTACCATTTCACGAAGAAAGCGTAAAAAAATGTTTAAAAAAACACACAAACACGTTGAAAAAGTCCTTTATTAAAAAAAAAACAAAAAAAAAACAAAACATTCCAGCGGTGAAATCCAGTGTCCCGCGGCGATCCCGATGTCCAGCGCTGTCCGTCATTGGTTGTGCCTGAGCGGACCTGATGGGGAACTCCCTCTCAGTATTTTAAATGTATAGACCCGCCCCTTCTAAAGTTCCCCATCAGGTCCGCTCAGCGGACCAGATGCGGAACATGAGAAGGGGCGGGTCTATACATGTATTACCAAAGTGAGAGCAGTTCCCCATCAGGTCCGCCTCCTCGGTATGTCGGACCCGCCTACGTCATTGGCTTGAGCGGGGAACTTCCCTCACTATGTAAATTTAAATTTACATAGTGAAGGAAGTTCCCCGCTCAAGCCAATGACGTAGGCGGGTCTGACATACCGAGGGGGCGGACCTGATGGGGAACTGCTCTCACTTTGGTAATACATGTATAGACCCGCCCCTTCTCATGTTCTGCATCTCGTCCGCTGAGCGGACCTGATGGGGAACATTAGAAGGGGCGGGTCTATACATTTAAAATACTGAGAGGGAGTTCCCCATCAGGTCCGCTCAGGCACAACCAATGAAGGACAGCGCTGGACATCGGGATCGCCGCGGGACACTGGATTTCACCGCTGGAATGTTTATTTATTTATTTTTTTAAATAAAGGACTTTTTCAAGGTGTTTGTGTGTTTTTTTAAACATTTTTTTTTACGCTTTCTTCGTGAAATGGTAGGGGTACAATGTACCCGTTACCAATTCACATAGGGGGGGGGGCGGGATCTGCGGGTCCCCTTTGTTAAAGGGGTCTTCCAGATTCCGATAAGCCCCCCGCCCGCAGACCCCCACAACCACCGGGCAAGGGTTGTGGGGATGAGGCCCTTGTCCCCATCAACATGGGGACATCCTCCCCATGTTGAGGGCATGTGGCTTGGTACGGTTCAGGAGGGAGGGGGGGGCGCTCTCTCGTCCCCCCCTTTTCCCCTGAGGCCGGCCAGGTTGCATGCTCGGATAAGGGGTCTGGTATGGATTTTTAGGGGGACTCCACGCCATTTTTTTTTTAAACTTGGGGTGGAGTTCCCCTTAAAATCCATGCCAGATCTGAAGGGCCTGGTAATTGAATTCTGGGGAACCCCCACGCTTTTTTTTTTTTTTTTTTCTCAATGACTTTTGTATGTATTGCCGGGAGCCGACAATTCATTAATAGCCGCGAGTCAGTTTTAAATGCATTTTTTTTCTTTCAAAAATGACATTTTTTGCAGGGACAGTTCTAAGCACGGGAAACATGCGCCACTTTACATGCATATCATACACACCCCCCAGGTACGAAATTTAAAGGAATATTTCACTTTTATTTTTTCATTTTAAGCATTATTAAAATCACTGCTCCCGAAAAAACGGCCGTTTTTAAAACTTCTTTTTGCATTGATACATGTCCCCTGGGGCAGGACCCAGGTCCCCAAACACTTTTTAGGACAATAACTTGCATATTAGCCTTTATAATTAACACTTTAGATTTCGAACGTTCGAGTCCATTGTATTTAATAGGGTTCTAAAGTTTACACAAACATTTTGTCTGTTCGCAGGTTCTGGTGCGAACCGAACAGGGGGGTGTTCGGCTCATCCCTGGTGGCTTCATTCCGGAGTTTTCATTTAACTTCCTTGATATTTGACACTGAAGTTACACCAGAAATGACAGACACTTTGAATAGTTACACAGACCTCAAAACTATATATATATTGTGACAGCAGGAAGGTAAAGTCACCTGGTTGCATCCAGGGGGGTAGATATATTTCGCCCAGATTCAGGCTTTACGCCAACTTATACAACTAGGTGGAGAGTTGTATAAGCCCAGCTAAGGCTAGTGGGCTCATGGATGACTCATACCTCTAGGGAGAGTGTGGGGCGTCGTACAGACAGGGAGTTGATGAGACCAGCTGAAGCTTGTCAGCTCATTTAGGCCTCTATAAGAACTCCCAGCTTCATTAGATGTTAGCTCATGCCTGGAACCAGACCTGTGTGGACTGTCTAGGGAGAGTGAACCCCTGTGCGGTGAGACAAAGCCTGTGTGGCTATTTGCTTGGACATTTAAAACCAGGGACTTAGGGACTAGGACAGCACTAGGCTGATCCCAGTTGTTAGTTAGGAAACCTGTATGTTTAGTCAGAGGTCAACTTGACCAGGATTTATTTTGTTTATGTTTCTTTTGCTTTGCTGTGTTTTGTCACTGTAAATAGAAAATAAACCGCACCTTTTTGATTTTGAAAACCACAACCTCCGTTTGCTGGGCCTGTTTTGTGTGGGGAGCCCATCCCGGGGGTCACACACACCCGCTGCCGAGCTAACCCCCTCACAATATATATATATATATATATATTGTGACAGCAGGAAGGTAAAGTCACCTGGTTGCATCCAGGGGGGTAGATATATTTCTCCCAGATTCAGGCTTTATGCCGACTTATACAACTAGGGAGTTGATGAAGCCCAGCTGAGGCTAGTGGGCTCATGGATGACTCATACCTCTAGGGAGAGGGCTGGGCGTCGTGCAGGCAGGGAGTTGATGAGACCAGCTGAAGCTTGTCAGCTCATTTAAAGGCCTCTATAAAACTCCCAGATTCATTAGGTGTTTGCTCATGCCTGGAACCAGACCTGTGTGGACTGTCTAGGGAGAGTGAACCCCTGTGCGGTGAGACAAAGCCTGTGTGGCTATTTGTTTGGACATTGACTAAACCAGGGACTTAGGGACTAGGACAGCACCAGGCTGATCCCAGTTGTTAGTTAGGAAACCTGCATGTTTAGTCAGAGGTCAAGCTGACCAGGATTTATTTTGTTTATGTTTCTTTTTGGCTTTGCTGTGTTTTTGTCACTGTACATAGAGAAATAAACCGCACCTTTTGATTTTGAAAACCACAACCTCCGTCTGCTGGCCCTGTTTTTGTGTGGGGAGCCCAACCAGGGGGTTACACACACCCGCTACCGAGTTAACCCCCTCACAGTTGGTGGAGAACCAGTGGCAGTTTTTTTTTAAGCCAGCATGGAGGAGATACTGAAACAGCTGGCTCTAGCAAATGCCAATCAACAGCAGACAAATGCAGGTTTGCAAAGGAGCCTTGCAGCCCAGCAGCAATCTCATCAACAGAGCCTTGCAGCCCAGCAGCAAGCTCACCAACAGAGTCTGGAAGCTCAGCAACAAGCCCAGCAGCAATCTGAGGCCCGCTTCTTAGACCTGTTACAGAAGCAAGAGCAGAGACTACAACAAATGGAAGCAGTAGTGCAGCAACGTCCGCAGACCAGTGAGGAAAGCCGTCCCACTAATACCGCGTCGTTTGGGGTGAGTCGTTTATTGACAAAAATGACTGGAGAGGATGATCCAGAGGTATTTTTGACCACATTTGAAAGGACTGCTGAAAGAGAAAAGTGGCCTGAGGAGCAGTGGGCTGGACTGGTGGCTCCTCTGTTAACTGGTGAATCGCAGAAGGCTTACTATGACCTAAAGCCTGACCAAGCAAAAGACTATGTGATGCTAAAAGCTGAAATATTGGCAAGGCTGGGTGTCACCCTGGCTGTCCGGGCCCAGCGTGTGCATAACTGGACTTTCCAGCTTGGAAAACCCCCCAGGTCTCAAATGTATGATCTCATTCACCTGAGCAGGAAGTGGCTACAGCCAGAGACTTTGTCCGCACCAGAGATTGTGGAACGTGTTGTAATGGATCGGTTTTTGAGAGCTCTTCCTACTGCCATCCAAAAGTGGGTAAGCCATGGAGACCCAGAGACGGCCGGTGGTCTTGTGGATCGTGTAGAGAAATACTTGGCTACAGAGAACCTGACGGCCTCTTCCAGAGACTCTCGGACTTTCCACCCTAAGACCAGACCATCCCCAGGGGCGGATAAGAGGATTCCAAGGGGTGAGGGTGGAGAGAGTGAGAGGGTGGGAGCTCTACCCAAAGTTTGGCGAGAACAGCCTGGGAAGTCAGGGGCTCAAGAAGCAGCCAAAAGGATTGTTTGCTCCTGCTGCCGGCAAGCGGGACATATTGCAGCAAATTGCCCGGTTGTGGAGGAACCCATGCAATGTGACTTTCTGACGGACCGACGTCAGTCGCTGTGTGCGACAGTCGCATGCACTGCCATTCGGGGAACTGAGAAACATTTATGCAAAATGTGTATTAATGGTAGAAATGTTGTGGTATTGCTGGATTCAGGTAGCCTTGTGACCCTGATAAAGGCTGAATTAGTTAAAACAGAGGTCTCTGGGAATAGCAAGGTAGCTGTTATTTGTGTGCATGGGGACACCCGAGAGTATCCAGTGACTACAGTGTGTTTCGAGACCCCCAAAGGTACCCTCTCTCATCCAGTGGGGTTAGTATCTCAATTACCGCATGATGCCATTGTGGGAAGGGATTTTCCGAAGTTCTGGGAACTGTGGGATGATCCTGAGCCCCCCACTGGTGCCCCTATGTACCAGGAATGTGATAGCCAGAACTCCTCTGAGAGTGGTGAGGACTCTCCAGAATTTCCCTTGTCAGTATTGGCAGGGGAGACTCAAGAAACTGGAGAGGAGCCCACCTTCTCAGACGAAAACCTACCGTCTGTGGAGTTTTCTGATCTGGAGGTTCACAGGGAAAATTTTGCCACAGAACAGTTAAAAGACCCCGCCCTAATAAAGGCACGGGAAAACGTAGTGGAAATAGATGGCGAGTTAGTGAACCCAGATAATACCTGCACTTACCCATACTTCAGCGTAGAGAAGGACCTACTGTATCGGGTGGCAAAAAGGGCAGAAGAAACCGTTGAGCAGCTTGTGGTGCCCAAACCTTACAGGAAGTTGGTGTTGGAGTTGGCCCATGGGCACATTCTTGGAGGTCATCTGGGGACAGAGAAAACCCGAGAGAGGGTATTACAGAGATTCTATTGGCCTGGGGTGATGAAGGACATAGAAAATTATTGTTCCTCCTGCCCTGTGTGTCAGAGGTCGGCCCCGATGCCACATTTCCGTAGCCCGCTGGTCCCTCTACCCATCATTGAGGTCCCGTTTGAGAGAATCGCAATGGATTTGGTAGGTCCTATAATCAAGTCCGCTAGGGGGCACCAGTACATATTGGTTATAATGGACTATGCCACCCGTTATCCAGAAGCGATCCCTCTCAGAAATACCTCGGCCAAAACCATAGCCAAAGAGCTATCTCTTGTTTTTAGCCGGGTGGGTATTTGTAAAGAACTGCTTACGGACCAAGGTACACCCTTTATGTCCCGGGTTATGAAAGAGCTGTGTAAATTGTTCAAAGTGACGCAATTGCGTACATCTGTGTATCACCCCCAAACCGATGGGCTGGTTGAAAGATTCAACAAAACCCTAAAAAAAATGTTGAAGAAAGTGGTGGATAGAGATGGAAAGGATTGGGACTGTCTACTTCCTTATTTGATGTTTGCTATTAGGGAGGTGCCCCAATCCTCTACGGGATTCTCCCCCTTTGAGTTACTGTATGGGAGACACCCAAGAGGGCTGTTGGATATTGCCAAGGAAACTTGGGAAAGTGAGAGTTCTCCCCACAGGAGTGTGATTGAGCATGTCGCCCTGATGCAAGATCGAATTGCACAGGTAATGCCCATCGTGAAGGAACATTTGGCCCAAGCGCAGTTGGCACAGCAGAGAGTGTACAACCGTGGAGCCAAGACCCGTACCTTTTCCCCGGGGGATAGGATATTGGTACTTGTCCCTACGGTTGAAAGTAAATTCCTTGCCAAATGGCAAGGCCCCTACGAGATAATGGAAAAAGTGAGCGAAGTGAATTACAAGGTCAGACAACCAGGAAGGCGAAAGCCCGAACAGATATATCACGTTAATCTGTTGAAAGCCTGGAGGGATAGAGAGTCCCTAGTCGCAGAAACTTGGTCACCAGCTCCAACTGGTTGCGTGATTCCGGAGGTTGGAATAGCAGCCACCTTGTCACAACCCCAACAACAGGAGGTTAAGGAGTTTGTGCTTCGCAACAAGGAGGTGTTCTCTGAGCTGCCGGGACAAACATCTGGGGTAGAGCATGATATTATTACCCCGCCCGGTGAAAGGGTGAAGTTAAAACCCTATCGGATCCCAGAGGCCCGACGGGAGGCAATACGGGAGGAAGTACAGAAAATGCTGAACTTAGGGGTGATAGAGGAGTCCCAAAGTGATTGGTCTAGTCCCATTGTGTTGGTGCCTAAACCGGATGGGAGCTGGCGATTTTGTAACGATTTTCGTCAGTTGAACAAAGTTACAAAATTTGACACCTACCCCATGCCACGTATAGATGAGTTGATCGACCGGCTGGGAACAGCCCGATACATGACGACTCTTGACCTCACAAAAGGGTATTGGCAAATTCCCCTGGCCAAGTCGGCCAAAGAGAAAACCGCATTTGTAACCCCAGACGGGGCGTTCCAATATAAGAGAATGCCGTTCGGGTTACAGAATGCGCCGGCCACATTCCAGCGGAAAATGGACCAGATACTGAGGCCCCATCGGAAGTTTGCTGCGGCTTACCTGGATGACGTAATTGTCCATAGCACAGATTGGGCCTCACATCTGCCAAAAGTGCAAGCAGTCCTAGACTCTATCCGGGAAGCGGGGTTTACGGCTAACCCCAAGAAGTGTACCATTGGGCAGGAGGAGGCCAAATATCTTGGGTACACCATTGGCAGGGGAGTGATAAAACCCCAACTCAACAAAGTCGAGGCCATCCAGAGTTGGCCACGTCCCAACAGCAAGAAGCAGGTACGGGCCTTTCTGGGAATCGCGGGTTATTATCGGCGCTTCATTCCCCACTTTGCTTCTAAGGCTGTGCCCCTAACCAACCTGACGAAAGGGAAAGGGTCGGTCATGATTAAATGGAACCCCGAGGCTGAGGCAGAATTCCAATTCTTGAAACAAGCCTTATGTAGCCAGCCAGTGTTGTACTCACCCGACTTCTCTAAAGACTTTGTCGTACAAAGTGATGCGTCAGATGTGGGGTTAGGAGCAGTATTGTCCCAGGTCTGGAACGGGGAAGAGCACCCAGTCATTTACCTCAGCAGGAAGTTGAAGTCCCATGAGGTAAATTACGCCACGGTTGAAAAGGAGTGTTTAGCGGTGAAGTGGGCTCTAGATTCCCTTCGGTACTATCTGCTAGGTAGGCACTTTGACATGGTTACGGATCACGCTCCGTTAAAGTGGATGGCTCAAAACAAGGAGACAAATAGAAGAGTGAATAGGTGGTTCCTGGCCCTACAGGAATTCAACTTCACAGTAAAGCATCGCCCTGGCGTTCAAATGGGGAATGTGGATGCTTTGTCTCGAGTACATGAATGCCTGATTGCTGGTGTTCCAACCCCAAGGTTAAAACAAGAGGGGGGGTATGTGACAGCAGGAAGGTAAAGTCACCTGGTTGCATCCAGGGGGGTAGATATATTTCTCCCAGATTCAGGCTTTATGCCGACTTATACAACTAGGGAGTTGATGAAGCCCAGCTGAGGCTAGTGGGCTCATGGATGACTCATACCTCTAGGGAGAGGGCTGGGCGTCGTGCAGGCAGGGAGTTGATGAGACCAGCTGAAGCTTGTCAGCTCATTTAAAGGCCTCTATAAAACTCCCAGATTCATTAGGTGTTTGCTCATGCCTGGAACCAGACCTGTGTGGACTGTCTAGGGAGAGTGAACCCCTGTGCGGTGAGACAAAGCCTGTGTGGCTATTTGTTTGGACATTGACTAAACCAGGGACTTAGGGACTAGGACAGCACCAGGCTGATCCCAGTTGTTAGTTAGGAAACCTGCATGTTTAGTCAGAGGTCAAGCTGACCAGGATTTATTTTGTTTATGTTTCTTTTTGGCTTTGCTGTGTTTTTGTCACTGTACATAGAGAAATAAACCGCACCTTTTGATTTTGAAAACCACAACCTCCGTCTGCTGGCCCTGTTTTTGTGTGGGGAGCCCAACCAGGGGGTCACACACACCCGCTACCGAGTTAACCCCCTCACAATATATATATAAAATCATTATTTTATTTTTTTTTAAGTTGAGGGGGAAGGCCAAAACCTTCATTCAGATTGTTATTTTTTTTTTTCATTTTGCACAAAAATCAGGCATGTTTGAGACAGTTTCTGCAGCACAGAAAGTGATTGGGAATCTGGCTAACACTGGCCACCCTAGCAGACATGCACACACAGGAGTTACAATCTTTTCAACTGCCCCTCTAAACACAGATACAGGAATTGACTTGACATTTCCTTGAAAGTGTAACTAAAGGCAGTTTTTTATTTGATAAATCGAAGTGATGGTGAATGTTTGTAATGCAGTCAAAGAATGCAGAAATAGCTGGCAGGCCTTGGAATCCTTCCACACTTATCACATACAGTACATACACTTTAAAGGGGTTGACTTTCTAAAGGCAGGTTGGATTTTTTTTTAGCAAGGGAATTTGCACTTGGCAAGGCATTTTCACCTTACCTACTAAGATAAGGATAAAATGAGATAATGAGATAATGTTCTGCTGACATCCACCAGGTGCAAGTCAAATTACTGTTTCCTCGATTTCCTAGCAAGTAATTGGGTATTCTTTGCAAATTGCATTTTTTACTTTCAATACTTTTTATTAGTTTTGAAAAAGGAAAACATGTTACAGTATACAAAACACTATTGAGAAACGCATAAGTATACAGACAAGAAGTACATATGACAGCAGGATAATTGAAGCCTGGTTGTGTAAATCACAGCAGGTCATTAGGCACTAAACAGATCATTCTCAAGAATCAGAACATCCTGGTGCACCAACAGAAAACTAAAGCTTAAACCAATGGAACCAAAGGGAGGCCAACAAAAAAAATAAAAAATAATTTAATATAAAAATAAAATAAAAAATCCCCCAAGAGGGATAATAAAAATAGTCCAGGTTTCAGACAACAGTCTCTTGGACGATGGCCTAGGGTAAACAAAACTTTATAATGAGTGGGTCAGAGGTATTACCAGGAGTATCACTCACCTACTCCCCATTATATGTGGAGGAGAGGGTGAACAGGGGCACCCCCCACCGCCCCGTAAGGGATCTGGCTGCGGCAGGGGATACCCCCCCACCCCAACCCCCCAGACATCAGCCCTGTATTTTAATATGACAGGTACCATTTGAGGACCCCAGGTTTAGCGGTCGAAAAACTTACATAACCATAAAGCAAAAATGACGTATAACCTTCAGTATAGATTTAACGGTGAAAGAGTCACAGACCTCTGGGGCCTGGAAAGTACGGGGATCCCTGGCTCCATCAGCGCATAAAAGCGGTGTCAATGAAAGCGCTCCTACTGTGCAGGAGCTTGCTCCATATTGTAGACCGAAAAACCAACATACAAAAGGAACGAAACGAGGAGAGATCCAGGATCAGTCGATTTTTGCATAAGATTGCAGCGTGCAGGAGGAAATAGAGGTGAGAAATAAGATAGGAGCGAGGAGGAGAGAAGGGAAGAGAAGGGAGAGGAACAGGGAAGAGGAAAGGGGAGAAGAGTGAGGTCATCCGGCGGGGGTCCTGTATAGTGGGCTTATAGTCCCGGGAAAAGGGGTATGTAATGGAATGTGGCCCAGGGTTCCCAGATATTTTCAAATGTGCAAGATTTATCCTGGATGATACCAACAATTTTCTCTTGTGCCATTATCCAAGAGATTTTGCGTCTTACCGCAGCAAATGGGACCGAGGCTTTTTTCCAATGAGCCGCTATGGTGATTTTGGTGCCCAGTAAGATAAATAAAATTAGGGCCTGGGAAAATTTATCCACCTTGTCCACTTTAAGATTAAGTAGAGCTACCTCTGGAGATTGGGGTACCTGAACAGATAGTAACTTGCGAATAAGAGCAAAAACCTTGTTCCAGAGGCCCCTTATGCGTGGGCAAGACCACCATATGTGGAGTAGAGAGCCTACGTGACCACAGCCACGAAAACACAGCGGAGACGCGTCAGGATAAATCTTGGCCAAGACAGCTGGAACCCTGTACCAGCGGATTATTATTTTAAGGCTCGCTTCAATCAGGGAAATATTAAGAATGCCTTTAAAGGAGCGTTGAAAGCAGGAGAACCATTTATCCCGGTCCCATGATATGCCCAGGTCGTTTTCCCAGGAGAGGGCATAGGGAGGTTTAAATTGTGTCGTGGCCAGGGAGGAATATATGACAGATATCCCGCCCCTCTGATCCGTGACGTCAGCACACCAAGACTCATATAGTGAGACTACCGGGGGGTCGGGTTTATTGGGCCAAATGGAATGGAGGAAATGTAATAGTTGGGAATATCTGAACTTTTCCGATTGGGGCATCTCCAATTTGCTAGTGCAATAAGCAATTGAGATGGGGCCTGAGGAGTTGAAAAAATTTCCAATTCTGAATAGTCCTTTGAGCCACCAGCTAAACGCTAGGATATTCATACCTGGAGGGAAATTTGGATTATGAAAAACATGTGTTAAGGGGCGGAGAGCCGAGACCAGTGAGGGGTTTTTGTGTAATTGATCACAAAGGGCCAGCGAGTGAGAAAGGGTGGGAGCCATAATAGGGGGTCTAGATTTAGGGGGAGACCATATCAGGAAGTCGATGGTGTGAAGAGGAATTGCCTGTCTCTCCATGTAGACCCAATCAGGTTTGGGTCCCCGGGAATATACTATGGAAATCTGAGCTAATTGTGCTGCCTGATAGTACCACCATATATTCGGGAGGGCTAAGCCCCCCTGATTTTTCAGTCTATACAGGAGGTGTTTTGAGCCTCTACACCCTTTCGGGCCCCAGATAAATTTCAGAATTTTAGACTGAAGGGTTCGGACCTGTATTTTCCTAACAGGGATAGGGAGAGATCTGAAGAGGTAGAGGAGGCGAGGGAGAAAGGTCATCTTGATCGCGTATATGCGACCTAACCAGGATAAACCAAGTTTAGACCAGATCACTAGGTCCGCCGCCATTTTATTAAACGTGGTCGGATAGTTAGTAGGGTAGAGCGATTCTATACTAGAAGAAAGGTTAATCCCCAGGTATGGTATTGTTGAGGGACACCAAGTAAATGGGAAGTGACTTTGTAAGGAGCCTAAGATGTTGGGGGGAACTGTGATATTTAAGGCTAAGGATTTTGAAGTATTCACCTTTAGGCCAGAAACTGTGCCAAATTTGTCAAGTAGGGAGAATATGTTGGGCGTCGAAATCAATGGGGAAGTGACAAATAGAAGCAAATCGTCAGCGAACAAGGCGCATCTATGTTCCTGCTGTCCGCAGAGGACTCCTTTGATATCGGGATGAGCTCTGATGGCTATGGCCAGGGTCTCAATCGCGATAGCGAAGAGGAGGGGAGAGAGTGGGCAACCCTGCCTAGTGCCTCTTTCTATTGTGAAGATGTCAGAGTAGCAGCCCTGTAATCGGACCTGCGCGCTGGGATTAGAGTATAAAGCACGTAGCGTTCCTAGAAAGAGAGGGCCAAAGCCCCATCTCTCTAGGACATTAAATAGATAGGGCCATGAAATCGTGTCAAAGGCCTTTTGGAGATCAATTGACAAAAGATAACCTTCCTGGGAAGGTCCACCATCCCAACGGGACTTAAGGAGGGAGATGACATCAACCGCCCTCCTTATCTGATCAGGTCCCTGTCTCCCCGGGATAAATCCCACTTGGTCCTTGTGGACATAAATAGCAATAAATGAGGAGAGTCTATTGGCTAAAACTTTTGTTAGAATTTTGAGGTCATTATTAATGAGCGATATCGGACGATAGTTAGAAACTAGGGACCCATCCTTCCCAGGTTTAGAAATGACCGAAATAAAAGCTAAGTTTAGGGCTTTGTCGAGGGGAGAGCCAGAGCGGATAGAATTAAAGAAGGAGACCATGTGTGGGGCGAGGGTAGTCGCAAATTTCTTATAATAACCCACCGAAAAGCCATCCGGACCCGGGGCAGAATTAGGCTTAAGCCGTTTGATAACCTCCAGTACCTCCGATACCGAGATCGGCTCGTCCAGGAGGTCAGCATGGTCTGCAGACAATTTCGGGAGTGGGGTAGCATTTAGGAAATCGTCTAAGAAAGTCTGAGGGGCTGCCTGATCATGTTTATAAAGGGAAGCGTAGAATTTGTGGAACGTTTTCATAATGCGCAGGGGATTTTGTGTCAGATCACCCGCAGAGTCTCTGATCTTGGGAAATGCGAAGGACCGGGGCTTAGGAGAGAGTTTAGCCGCGAGCTTGGCTCCGATTTTGTCCTTTTGAGAGTAAAAGCGCACTCCTAACCATCGTAAATGCTTCTCGGCCTCGGTGGTAAGAGCCAGGTTCAGAGACGTTCTAGCTAATTCAAGGGAGTTCAAAGAATCCAAGGTTGGATTGCGCTTGTGTTCTTTGCTCAAAAATTGGAATTCCGTGGAGAGCTTATCTATGTCTGCCTTACGTTCTTTCTTAAGCTGGGAGGAGATCTGAATAATCCTCCCCCTGATAACCGCCTTGTGCGCAGCCCATAGAGATTCTGGGGAAATTGTGTCAGTTTTGTTCAGTACAAAATATTCTTGAATGTCCCTTGTGAGAATCGTACATTGGACCGGGTCACTTAGGAGACCTTTGTTAAGACGCCACGTAAATTGCGTGCAGGGATTGTGGGATTGTCGCATATATAAGAGGACCATAGAATGGTCCGAAATCGCAGTGTCCCTAATAACTGCCTTTGAAACTAAGGGTATAGAGTTGGATTGGACGAAGATGTGGTCAATTCTAGTATAGACTTGGTGGGGGGCCGAGAAATGAGTGTAATCTTTAGATTTAGGGTTCATTTCCCTCCAGATGTCCACCAGGCCCAGCGAGTGAAGCGTCATTGCTATTTTAGTACTATGTTTCGGGGGTTTCCTTGAGCGAGGGATGCCCTTCCCCGACTTGTCCAGGGAATGATCAAAAGGGAGATTAGTATCTCCTCCCAGTATAACCTTACCTTCAAATAAAGGACCCAGTGTTGACATCATGGAGGCAAAGAACGAAGCTTGGCCTTTGTTAGGGGCGTAGTAAGAAAGAAAGGAGTACTGTGTCCCTTCTATAGAACCCTTTACTAAAAGGAATCTACCCTCCTCATCTCTAACAATGTCAGACGGTGAGAATTTCAGGGACTTGGAGAGACAAATAGCTACCCCTTTCGTTTTATTGGGGGCGTTGGAGAGGAAAAACTGGGGGAAGTGCCCATGGAGAAAGGAAGGATTGTAAGAGGATGGAAAATGCGTTTCCTGTAATAATAAGACATCTATTTTCTGTGACTGGTAATATTTGAAAAGCTTCCTCCTTTTAACCGGGGAGTTTAGTCCCTGAACATTGTGCGTAGCCACACAGAGGTCAGGGGGCGCATTGGTGTCAGACATCACGGACCAGATGAGGGGAAAAACGCATCGAAAGTAAATATCTTACCTGAACCTCCCGGGAGTACCTCAGGTTTCCTGTCATAGTCGACTGCAGAGATTGAAACGTTATCTGAGGTGACAAAACGATCCCCTGGGTGACCCAGAAAAAAGGAAAGAGGGGGAATAGAAGAGGAGGAGGAGAATACTGATCCTGGAAGAGAAAGGTACAAAAGTTAAACTTGAACACATATCTTGGAGCAACAGACCAAAAATAAAGAGAAAAAAATAAAGGCAGCCAATATAGGAATAAAGAATCCCTACAGGGGAAGGAAGCCGCCATCGTTCCCCAGCAGGTTTTCCCTGATAAAAATAGAGAACAACAAAAAAAAGTCCCCAACCAGAGGGGGTATTTAGGAGTCTCCGAGTGGAGGAAAAGCGCCACTCCGAGACAGGTGGAGGTGCAGTGCACACCACTCCAACCTGACCGCACACCATGTATAAGGATAAAACAAATAAACAAACAAAATTAGCCAAACAGAGGATGGAGGCAAATTTAACTAAGTTCAGATGTACATTACCTTAAAAAAAGAAAAAAAAATTTTTTTAAAAGAAAATGATGGGCCTTACAATGCAAGAAACTATTACGTGATAGCAGTAGACTGTGAGCAACAGTTTTAGAAGGACCCTCTGACCTACCCCAAACAATAAATTGCGGGAGGGAGGAAAAAGGGTTACCCACAACACATGTCTCCCTGGAGCGAAGGAAAACTGAGGTAATCTGTGAGAAAAAAAAAAAAAAAGGGAAAAGGGGGGGAGAAAAAAGTACATCTGTCGCAAGATGGATGCCGATGAGAAGCACGGAGATCCCGAGATCAGGATCTAGTCAGTGCAAAGGCCCCACTTTAAGTAGGGGGAGGAAGAGCAAACAAAAGGGAAGTGGAGTTCCTCTTATGGTGGATGACCATCCTTGGGTCTCTTCGCTTGTTTCCTTTGCCATAGTGGTTTGGTGGGGCTTGCGGGGGGGGGGGGGCCTCTTCGTGGAGACAGGTGTCTTGGGGTCCAGGGAGGGTCCCGGGGAATGGGAGAGTAACCCCTGTTGTAGCAGGAGGCGTTCTCCGTCAGCGAAATTTGCGAAGCTGTATGGCTTGTTGGAAAATGTGAAGGTCAGGCGAAACGGGAAGGCCCAGCGATAGGTGATTGAATTCTGAGTAAGGACTAGCAGGAGAGGCTTTAAGGTTCTTCTCATTTGAATCGTGTACGGGGAGAGGTCAGAGAAAACTTGAATTGGATGGCCCTGGAAGGAGAGGTTTTCCGCCTCCCGGGCCCTGCGCATGACCTCCTCTTTTACTTTGAAAAAATGGGGTTTGACCACGATATCCCTGGGAAGACCATCCTGACGTGGAGGCTGGAGAGCTCTGTGGGCGCGGTCCAACTCCAGACGGTGATCCGGGAGATCAGGGATTAAGGAGGAGATAAAAGCACGCACAACTTTATCTGTGTCCTTAAAGGATTCAGGGAGGCCTCTGAGTCTAAAGTTATATCTCCTATTCCTGTTTTCAAGGTCATCCAGCTTATAGTAAGCAATATCCAGTTGTTCATGGAGCTCAGAAATTCTGTCAGTATTCTGTATAGCCATAGCTACCGTCTGGTCAGTTTTAGCCTCAATAGCCTCTATCCTGGCCCCCAGGTGCTGCAAGTCAGCTTGTATAGTGGAAGTGATGTGAGAGGCATTCTGGGCTAGGCCTTTAGATAGCATTGTGGAGAAAGTGTCCATAAGGGAGGCAAAGTCTATGGGAGCGGAGGGAAGAGATCCCAAGGGAGGTCTATGATGGACAGGAGAATTAATGAAATCCTCCATAGGAGTGAGGGGAGAACCCCCATGCATTCTCCCCAGCAGCGACTCCGTGGATGTGGGGGATAAAAAGGGGATCTGGGGATTACTCACTGCGGGAGGAATCTGCACAGCGCTGAGAGTATGAGAAGGAGGCGGATCCGCGATGGATTCAGCTGGTTCCTGCTGTAGGCCTTGCGGTGATTGAGCAGCCGCCATCATGGCGGAGGCCTCGGGATCCGGGTTGAGTAGTCGGCTCAGATTTTGTCTCGCCGTGATCCCGATCCAGCGGGCGGGTGGCCCGAGATTACAGCTGCAGGTAGTGTGGCCGAGCTGTGAAATCCCCCTCTGTAAGGCGGTATGGTGGGCAGATCAGGCCGGAGTGGAGCGGAGCTCTCAGGACTTGCGACCGTCCATAAGGCTGCCGCGCATGCGCCTCCCGCAAATTGCATTTTTTAACACATTTAAGAAGCCCAAGGAAAATTCCATAACAAATTGTAAACAAAGCCTGTTTGCCTTCAGAAAATTCAAACCAAACTCATATATACAAAGGATGAAAGAGTGTTCGAGCAGGTTAGAAACAAATTACACAAAAACTTACACCTATGAATAAGAACACCGTAAAAAGTATGTTGCCAACATTCTTCATTCTACATTCCTTAAATTGCCTCACACATAAGACAGAATAATATCCACATTATTTAGGTTAAATACAAAGGGTGACATTTAACAACCAAAGGCGAAATGCAGCTAGCCACAAATAAGGCTGCATCTCCTTCTGCAAAGTCTCTGCCATAGATTTCCACACCTGTGCATCTGTATTTCTGGGCAGCACAGTATAGCAGTTTGCCAAATTCACAGACAGATTTATTACTGAAGCAGAATTCCACGCTATAGAGAGGCATTGTTAAGAAGTGGTCAGGGGCAGGTTTCATTTAGTTACAAGGGCCACTGTAGAGGCGCCAAATAAATTTACAACTCAGTGGGACATTCATCAATCCTATCACAAGGCAAAGCAATGCTAATCAGAGGCATCAAGATTTAGCATGAAATATATTTTTTTACAAGCCTTCAACAAAATGGTTGTCGTCTCCACACAGGCATTGACTCCCTGTTAAATAAATGTGAATGAGATGGGTAAAAGATTACTTCAGCTCCTGTTCTCTACCTGTACAGAACTCTTCAGGCAAGTGTCACCCTTTTTTGGGGGTTAATCATAGAGGCTCTACGATTAAGCCCCAAAAGTGCTTTGATAAACGCATTAAATTAAAATCTGTTTAAAGCAAGAATAGGTAGTAAAGCTGACACATTAGTTTAAACAATATTAGTACATTCTTCTGAGATGAGAATTTTCTATGGAGGAGAAATATTGCAGGGAATAAACTTTATGTATGAACTAAGTGTAATGTAAATAATCTATTACTCTAAATTAAAATTGTGTGTAAGTTGCTCTCGATGTTGTTATGTCACTCATTTGAATAGGGATAAACTAAACATTTCTTAAAAAGTTTAGAGGCTTTGAAAGGGATTTACTACTGCAGGGTTTCTCAACTCCAGTCCTCAAGGCACACCAACAGGTCATGTTTTCAGGATTTCCATTATTTTGCACAGGTGATTTGATCAGTTTAACTGCCTAAGTAATTACCACAGCTGTTTTATCTAAGGGAAATCTTGAAAACATGACCTGTTGTTGCGCCTTGAGCACTGGAGTTGAGAAACACTGTACTACTGTATTAGATCATAGTAACTTCTAAAATGTAATGTAAATTAGCTTGTTGACTGCAGTGGAATTGTATCATTTTCAAAGCATCAAACAAGTGCATTACATCATTTTAATATGACATTGGATTCAACACGATTACATGACTTGAGTCTGCTTCACTTCACAGATTTACAGTTTACAAAGCTAAGTACAATTCACTTGACACAATAAACAAGCCCTGCTCATGTAGTTAGAAAAGGCAAATGAGATGAAATTTAGACATAAACCTTAACTGGAACTAGAAAATAAATATTCTAAGATCACCAACTCTACTCCTTTAAGAAATACAGCCTTCAGTATTAAATTAGTTAAAGCATTATTTAAAAAATAAAAAATAAATGCTACAATCAACCTATGAATTAGAAAATTGTTTTGTAAAACATATGAAATATTACAAAACAATAACATTTATAACAATTTAGACTACTATTTGCAAAAAATAAATAAATAAATACATTTAAAATGTCAGACTGGCTTGGGGAAGGCCCAATATTATGCTCTTCCTGCAGGCCAGGTATCCTGTAGTGTATCCCCAGGATACTTGACTTGTGGGCTGCTTTGGTTTATCCTTAGGATCCTTCCTCTGTCTTATGCTTTGCCCAGGGCTAAGTGGCTTGGCCCTGTGTGGGTTTGTCTTGGATGGAGACGGGGCATCATACATGATCAGTGGTCCTTTCTTTTTCTGATTTCATGGGGGGAACAAATTATATATGGGTTTTTCTAAAAAATGTATTTGCAAGTATTTATAAGACATGAAATTTGACCTACTGTATCTATTCATTAATGGTAATCACTCATATATGGCTAATTGTATTAGGCTGTATTTATGGATGGTAATTTATTACAGATATGATGGAATATTATGGTCACCATATAATTAAACAACAGTGATCCGAGCTACAGTAAACCCACAAGAGGTGGTAATACTGATTTGTGATGTTGTTTAAGTTTAAATAACTTAGAAATGTTTTTGCCATATTAAATGCACGTGGATTATTTTAATGTATTGAGAACAGGGTAGGGCTTGATTCTCTCTTGCTAATTTTTTTGTTGTTGTATATAAACCATTATATATTTTATTAAGTTCCATTGTGTGGTTGGCAGAGTGGTGTAGTGGTTAGCACTTTTGCCTAGCAGCAAATAGGTCGCTGGGTCAAATCCCAACCACTACACTACCTGCCTGGAGTTGTTTCCTATTACACTCCAAAGACATGCTGGTAGGTTACTTGGCTTCTGTCTAAATTGGCCCTAGTATGTGTAAGTATAAATATGAGTCAGGGACCTTAGATTGTAAGCTCCTTGGGGGTAGGGACATCTGATGTGAATGTACAATGTATATGTAAAGCGCTGCGTAAATTGATGGCACTATATAAGTGCCTGAAATAAATGACTATGCAAATCCTCCTCAGGGAAGGTTGTGGAGTGGGGAGACAAATACTTTCTCTTCTTCCTCTGAGGAGGAGCTGGTGCCTACCTTGTAAGAGGATCTTTTGACTGCTTGTGCCAGCTTGTTCTCAGAGGAGGATAATCCTCCTTCACTCCTCTCTGACTAGCCAGACTCTGGGGCCTTTGTGACTGGGTGGAACTAGGCGGAAAATAAACCAATATGCTCACACTCAACCTAAAAGCACACATCCACTCCCCCCTTTCTCTTTATTGAACACAAGAATATTTGTACTTAAAATGTACCTTGCAAATCACCACTATTTCATGGCATCTAAAAGTGGGGTGTTCTGAAAGGTCTGCTAAATGTCCTCCCTGAAATAACTGCTTTTGGTCATGCCATTCTGGATTACTCAACTACCTTGACATATTTGTCTATGGTAGAAATATGTGATTTATATTAGTATAGCAACATTATGTAGATTTATTGTTTCATCAGCAGGTATTTAAAGAACTTATTAGTGTATCCTTTAAAGTTATTTATGCAAAGTGCCTTTAAAGGATTGATTAGCTTTACACTACACACAAAATATTTAAGTCATGGGGTCTGGTATGATAGAGGTAGGTGGGTTAGATACACTGTCTTACCTTAGTCCCCTTTCTCACAGAGCCGCCCATAGCGCCGGCGGATAAAATGGCGACGCTATGGGCGGATTTGCGGCGCATTTCGGCTGCTAGCGGGGCGGTTTTACCCCCAGCTAGCGGCCAAGAAAGGATTAAAACCGCCCGCAATGTGCTGCTGAAGCAGCGCATTACGGGCGGTATAGCCGCGCTGTTCCATTGATTTTAATGGGCAGGAGCGGTATACACACCGCTCTTTCACCGCTCCAAAGATGCGGCTAGCAGGACTTTTTTTACCGTCCTGCTAGCGCAACGTTCCAGTGTGAAAGCCCTCGGGCTTTCACACTAAAGACAATGCAGCAGCTGTTTGAGGGCAGATTGCAGGAGTAATTTTTAACGCTATAGTGCCTGCAATACGCCCTCAGTGTGAAAGGGGTCTTAAGACTCAGTATACACATACACATACATGAATTAGGTTGTGTTGCTAATTTAACAATTAAAGTGTGTCATACTTATCTGCTCTGTGCAATTGTTTTGCACAGAGAAGCCATGATCCCCCATTTCTGGGGTCCCCCGCTGGCGCTCCTGGCTCCTCCCATAGAAATATAGAAATGCCAGAAAAAAGACTGTGTAGTCTATCGGGTCTGACAATTTTGTTTGTTTTTTTGCTTGTTTTTGATTGTTATTTTTTTTGTTATATTTTTTTTTTTTTGTTAACTTTTTTGTCTGAGTATAGATCCATGTTTGTCCCAAGCTTGTTTAACCACTTGCCGACCAGCTGCCGCAGTTTTACTGCGGCAGCATAGCACAGCTGGGCAAAACGAAATTATGTTACGTTGCTTCGTCCTGTGGCCTCTAGGGGTGCTCACCACACAAACCGATGCGAGTGCCCGGCGGGCGCGATGACTGCCGGGCACCCGCGATCGCTCGTGACACAGCGAGAATCGGGATCTGTGTGTGTAAATACATAGATCCTGGTTCTCTGAGGGGAGAAGAGACTGATCGTGTGTTCATACAAAGTATGAACACCGATCTCTCTCTTCCCCTAGAAAGTCCCATCCCCCCTACAGTTAGAACACAGGGAGGAAACACAGTTAACCCCTTAATCGCCCCCTAGTGTTAACCTCTTCCCTGCCAGTGACATTTTTACAGTAATCAGTGCATTTTTATAGCACTGATTGCTGTATAAATGCCAATGGTCCCAAAAATGTGTCAAAAGTGTCCGATGTGTCCGCCATAATGTTGCAGTCCCGATAAAAATCGCAGATCGCCGCTATTACTAGTAAAAAAATAGTAATAATAAAAATGCTATAAATCTATCCCCTATTTTGTAGACGCTATAACTTTTGCGCAAACGAATCAATATACGCTTATTGCGATTTTTATTACCAAAAATATGTAGAAGAATACATATCGGCCTAATCTGAGAATTTTTACAAAAAAAAGGGGATATTTATTATAGCAAAAAGTACAAAATATTGTGTTTTTTTCAAAATTTACGCTCTTTTTTTGTTTATAGCGCAAAAAAAAAAAAATCACAGAGATGATAAATTACCACCAAAAGAAAGCTCTATTTGTGGGAAAATAAGGATGTCAATTTTGTTTGGGTACAGCATCGCACGACCGTGCAATTGTCAGTTAAAGCGACGCAGTGCCATATTGGGCAGACAATTCTTCTGGGGCTGAAGTGGTTAAAGCCATTTACTATTGACCGGTCCACTACTTCTGCTGGAAGTTTATTCCAAGCATCAGCTACCCCTGATTTCTATAGGGGCACTTGTGCGTGCTCGATCCGAGGCCAGGCTGTTTCTGCCTTGCCTTGTTACACAACCCGGAGTGGCCTCGCTCACCCCTCCCCACACACACACACACACACACTTTCTGCTCACAAGTTTTGACTGACAGCAGCAGGAGCCAATGGCTCTGAGACAGGGGTGAAGGGAGAAGAGCTGAATCAAGATCAGGCTCAGGTGATTATTTAGGGAAGGCAGGGGGATCTATTAAAAGTTTTTTTTTACCTTAAAGTGTTTGTTACCCTAAAAATTCTGATGCAATTTCCTGGGGCACACAGGTGATTCGCTTGTATGGTTGGGGTAAATATCCCCTGGATCACTAAAACATCTGCAGGTCCTTAGCCCTGTGTCCCAATCATACGCAATGATGTCACAGAGTCCTCCTGATGTGTTTCGTCACTGCACACATGATGCTCTTGATAAAGTCACGGAGTGGAGCCTGTGACTTCCTTGCGTATGATCGGGAAGCAGAGAGCGAGCCGCTGGGGACACGGGCTGAGGATCTGCAGATGTTTTAGTGATCCAGGGGATATTCACCCCAACCACACAGACAATTCACCTGTGTGCACCAATATTAGTGCATCTGTAAATGTGAGCTTATACTGTTTACTTTAATAAATGATAGTGTTTTTATACAGTTAAATACTATGTCAGTTCTTTCCTTACCCCTGTGATACATACCTATGAGGATTACCATATAAGGGATCAGGAGCCCTTGTACCAACAGAGGAACGGCGGTTTGCTGAATTGATATAGTAAGGGGATGGCGTTACTTTGTGGGTCTCCCTGGGAGGTGAGCGCATAGTGTGACAGAGGGCACTTTGACATAGTGTGATGGAGGGCACTTTGGTGTGCACAGCAGTATTATTATCACTGGACTTTCACTATTGGATATCTAGATACTTGCACAGTGCATATACATGAGAGCACTAATTGAATGGACTGGATGAATAGTCATATCAAGCCTATTATTTATTATTATTATCTAGGTACTTATATAGCGCCGTCAATTTACGCAGCGCTTTACATATACATTGTACATTCACATCGGTCCCTGCCCTCAATGAGTTTACAATCTACAGTCCCTAACTCACATTCATATACTAGGGCCAATTTTAGACAGAAGCCAATTAACCTACCAGCATGTGTTTTTTCATGTCTACTGTTATTAATTTATTTATGGACACTATGATTACCTTGATATTTTTGATACCCTTACATGGGCTTTAAAAGAGTTTATGTTGGTGTTCACAGATTGTAATTTACACACTAGTCATTATATGATATGGAGTATCTGTAGGTGCCCAGCAAGGCAGGTTCTGGGTGCGGTAGCGTTTCACAACATTTTAGTAATCTTGTTGTGTTGGGTGTAACTGAACACACATATTTAGAGCACACTGATGAGTTAGACTACATTCCCACCGGTGATCTAGGCCAATGTGAGTTGCAGCAGCAGGAATCTTCTCATTTGTGCTCCTGCTGTGAGTGGCTAGGTGCGGCCGCTGGCCCTGTTCACTATAATGATAGGCTGCCAATGACCACAGCTATTCATGGCTATCCATCCAAACCCCAACAGAAAAATGTAATGCATTGGAAATTCTTCAGCCTCATTTCAACCTATTTGCAGTTATCCATCTAAATCCCAACACAAAAACATATTGTATGTGAAATTATTTAGCCCCATCTCAACCTTATTTTTAGCCATTGCCTTCTGCTGCCCAAATAATTAACAAAACAAAGCACAGTCATAGTCTATATCTTCACTGCCCCCCCCCCCCCCCCTTTACAGCCATGATATATTCAGCATCAGTGGAGTTCATCCTTTTTAAAAAAAACACTAGGCATTCAAATAATATTTTCCAATCAAAATACCAAGACAAAACCAGAAAAAAAAAATAGGATTGGATTCCTTTAAGTATTTCATGAAAGATTAAATATAGGGATGTTTGCTATTACAATATTCCAGGGCAAGTAAAAACTTAATTAAAAGTTACATAATCTTTATTGGAAAGTCTAATTACTGTCCATTGTCACAAAATACACTAGTAATAAGGTTTATGTTCATTGTGTGCTCACAAAATTAATTAGAAATTACATTAATTACAGAAATAATAGTTTACTTACTTTCCTTAATAATGGATTTCAAAAAACACTAGACGTCAAATGGTGATGAAAAAGTAAATGAACATTTCTACACCACTAAATTATTTTTTACATGATGATGATGAAAAAGCATGACCAAGACAGGGATGGTCAGTAGAGATGGGCCAAACAGCCCCGGTTCTGTCTGCACCAGAACTTTAAAATGTCACAAAAGTTCGTACCCGAACCATGAACCCTATTAAAATCTATGGGACCCAAACTTGAAAACTCAAAAGTGCCAATTTTGAAGGGTTATATGCAAGTTATTGGTCATAAAAAGGGTATGGGGGCCCCGGGTCCTGCCCTGGGGGACATGACATTTTTTTTTGTAAACAATCACTTTTAAAGGACCAGTAATTTTATTGATGCTTAAAGTGAGTTAAAAATAATTCCTTTTAATACTGTGTCTGGGGGTCCCCTTAGTATGCCTGCAAAGTGGCACATCTGTACTGTGTATAGAACCTGCAGCAGCAAAGCTGACATTTATAAATAAAAAAAGAATAACATTTAAATTTGATTTTCGCAGCAAGCTTTCTTTATTTAATAAACACTGGCTTGGGGAGCCAGTTTATATGATGAGGCCACATTTTGGTGCACTCGGAACAAGAGTGTTTTTAATAAATTCTGGTGACTCTTTGGCAGACTTTGGATGGAAATAAAGTTCTGCACCACAGTGAGCAAGCCTTATGTGAAGAAGCCAAATTATAGTACACTAAGGCCAAGATTAACAATTTATTTTAGATAAAGTCTGGTGTCTCTTCCTCAGACTTTGGATAGAAGTAAAAGGTGCAGAAAATTTGGGCTTTGGGTTTTGGTGGTGTCTTCACACTGTAACCCTTTAGAGGTACACTTGATAAAAGCAAGAATTGGCCTTGCTGTAAAAAAAATTATTTGATGCCCCGGTCAAACAGTTGCAGAAAAATTGGTCTTTGGGTGTTGGTGGTGCCTTCACCCCATAACCATCTTCTAGAGTTACTCGTGATGAAAGCAAGAATTGGCCTTGCTGTAAAAAATTGAAATTTGATGTCCCGGTCAAACAGTTGAGGAAATTTTTTTATTTTACTGTTGGTGGTGCCTTCACCCTGTAACTTTCTAGATGTACTCTTATTGAAAGCAACAATTGCCGCACCAAACTTAAATTTGATGCACCTGTCAAAACAGTCTTGCAGAGATTTGTGATCCCAATAACACTTAATCAGAGACATTGGCATCAGCGGGTTGATAGCTGCTGCTAATCCAGGACTAATTAATTTTGACAAATGTGAGCCGGCCAATGGAGTCTGTGGACAGAGGCGTTCTTTTATCAGTCACAAAACCTCCGGCAGCACTGAATGTCCATTTGGAAAGCACGCTGGATACAGGGCAGCCCAGCAGCTCAATTTCATACTGGCCAAGTTCTGGCCAGTGGTCTATTTTCATGACCAAGAAACCCAGTGGATCGTCTACTGGAAAGCTCTCCATGTCTGTTTTCACCCCTAGATAATCTTCCACCATATGATGCAGATGCTGCCAATGGTTTATTGAAGCTGACAGACCTGGGCGCTAAGGACAATTTTTTTTTTTTTAGAAATGCATCACTGAGGCAGACCCCTTCTCCATCGCTCCTAATTTGACCAACAGAAGCCTCAAAACTAGCTTTTCCATGAGTCAGTAACCTAACAGAGTCTGGAAAAGCATTACACAAACTACTCTTTAAGGTGTCCTCAAGATATTTCATCCTGTGCTCCCTCCGCAAGGGCAGGATGATTTATGAGACTGTCCGCTTTGAACGGTTGTCAAGGAGAGTTGCCAACTAATAGTAATCCTTCTCCTTGATGCCAAAAATTATTGGATCCTTTTGTAGGCTTTGAAGAATAAGGGAGCCCATGCACAGCAAGTTTGTGAAGGCATGAGAAGCAGAATCCTCAGGGTCACTGAAGATTACAGTACTACTCCCAAGGTTTCTGAGGACTGAAAACCATCTGTTAAGGTTTGACTTATGTCTTCCTCTGCTTCTATGCCTCCAAAACTGCCAGAATCCTCCTCCTCCCTCTCCTCACGTGTTATGTGGTGTCGCAAGAATGGTGTCTGTATAAAGCGGGCCTTGAGAGGAAAGGAAGTCCTTCTCTTTCTCCCTCTGCTCTGCTTTAAGTGCTCTGTCCATAATGACACGCAGAGTATGCTCCAGCAGGAACACAAAAATTAATGTGTCACTGATGCATGCCTTGTCATGGCTCACCATCCTTTTCGCCTCCTCAAATAGTAACAGTACAGTGCATACATGCTTTATCAGCAGCCATCGGCGTAGGGAAGAAAATCTGAGATGCCCTAAGCCTGTCCTTGTGCCATACTCACACAGGTACTCATTGACAGCCCTCTGCTGCATGTGCAGCTGCTGCAGCATTGCCAAAGTTGAATTCCACCTGGTGTGTATGTCACAAATCAGGCGGTTTACGGGCAGCTGGAATTGCCGCTGAATTTCAGCCAACCGAACGCTGGTTGTGTATGACCACCTGAAATGGCTACAGACTCCTCTGGCCTGCCTTAGAAGATCTTGCAAACCTGGGTACCTGCTTAAGACATTTTTCACCACCAAATTGAGGACATGTGCCAGGCATGGCTCATGTGTCAACTGTTGAAGGGAAAACAGAAGCTTAGTGCCATTATCGCACACCACCATTCAGGCTCAAGCTTCCATGGCGTGAACTACCTCTGGGTCTGCCCTTGCAGACCTGAAATAATCTCTGCTCTGGTGTGGATCCTGTCTCCTAGACAAACCAGTTGAAGCACTGCATAGCATCTTTTAGCCTGATTTGTTGAATGGCCCCTTGAATGCTTAGGGGGTACTGGTGGTTTATAGGACAATTCAGCAGAGTAGGGAATGGAGGAGGAGGAGTGGTTGGATCTGACAGATCTCTCATCATCCCCACCAGCTGCATTGAGATATCGCAACAAAACAAGCTCCAGCACTGAGACCAGTCCTGCATCCATCCTAGTTGTAAGCAGAATTACCCAGTGTGTTTTGAACAAAATATATCATCCCTGACCTAGCTTGCTGGACCACTTGTCAACAATAATGTGGACTTTGCTGCTGACTGCCTTGGCCAACAATGCCAAAACATTGCCTTCCATGTGATGGTACAGAGCTGGAATGACCTTATGTGCAAAGAAATAGCATCTGGGAACCAGCCATTTTGTTACAGCACATTCTGCAAATTCACAGAAGGGGCGAAATCCATCAGACAGAAAGGCAGGAGTTGTAAAGCTAGCAATTTGCACAAGCTGGAATTTAGACGCTGGTCATGTGGATGGAAGGGAGTGTATTTTTTTTCCGATGCAGCAGCTGGGGCAGAGAAATTTGCCTGCTATACTCTACAGCTGGTGGTGTGCTGCTGGCAGACGTGTTGCAGAGACCTGTGACACCCTTTGCTATACCTTCATCCCTGTCAGTGGAGGATGATGAGGGGTTATGCGATATAGCAGGGGTAGACATGAAAGGTGAGGAATGAGGAGGAGAAGAATAGGAGGTTAAATGCCTTGTCAAGCATGTGGTACCCAAATGGCTGGTGTTTTTGCCCCCCTTGATCTGCTTGCGGCAGAGATTTCAAATTGCAAAATTGCCTCCCAAACATGATGGTGGGGGCTTACTACCCAAATTTAATACAGCCCCCCAAAGCACCTTGTCCCCCAGATCCCGCCCCCCCCCCCTGGTGAATGCGTATCGATTCACAAAGTCCTTTTTGACAAGTCCTTTTTTTAAAAATAAAAAAAAGTGTCCCTCAATGTATATCCATCGTCAATCACGATGCCCGACGAACGCGAAAAATAGAAAAAAATAAAAACACTCTCTCCTCCTGGGAGGCCTCCCGCCATATGCCCGCTCTGCGCTTTGACATTTCTTATATAGGTAAAGTCATGTGATGTCAGAAGGGGCGGTGCCACCGGGTCACGTAGCCAGTGGCACCTGGCCCCTTGCCTATATAAGAAATGTCAAAGCGTAAAGCGGCCATATGGCAGGAGACCTCCCAGGAGGCGAAAGCGTTTAAATTTTTTAAAATTTTGCGGGTCCAGCGGGCGTCGGTATTGGTGATGAATTTACACAATTTTTTTCTTTTTTTTCCTTTTTAATAAAGGACTTTTCAAAATCTGTGCCTTATGGTTATTAATTTCTGCCACTTTACAATGTACCCGATAACCATTCACATGGGGGGGCAGGATCCGGGGGCCTCCTTAATAAAACGGGGTTCCAGATTTCCGATAAGCCCCCCTCCCACAGACCCTGACAACCACAGCCCAGGGTTGTCGGGAAGAGGCCCTTGTCCTCATCAACATGGGGACATGGTGCTTTGGGGGGGCTCTGCCCCAAAGCACCCACCCCCCCTTGTTGAGGGTATGTGGCCTGCTATGATTCAGAAGGGGGCGCTCACTCATCCTCTTCCCTTTCCTGTCCTGCGCTGCTGGGCTGCATGCTTGGATAAGGGCCTGGTATGGACCCCATGTCGTTTTTGTCTTTATTTTTTTCAAAAGTTGGGTGCAGCAATTGTAACCGCGAGTCATTTAAAATGGGATTAGACTTGTTTTTTTTTCTTTAGAAATTACATTTTTACTGTAGCATGTTTTATGCATGCTACAGATGAGCCACTTTACAGGCACATTAAGGGGACCCCCCAGGCACTATATTTAAAAAATAATAATAATTTCAAAATCACTTCTCCTGAAAAAACAATAGTTTTAAAAGAAATAATGTATTGATACATGTCCCCCCAGGGCAATACCCAGACCCCATACCCCTTTTATGGCCAACTACGGTACTTGCATATAAGCCTTCAAAATATTTTGATTTTCTTGTTCTGCTCCCATAGATTTCAACGAGGTTTCGCCGTGCGGGTTCTGGAGTCACAATAAGTGAACACACTAACTCGCTAGTAGCAAACTGAACCCTGCTCTATCTATCTTCACTCCAACAATACACTGCAAAAGTTTCCTATAGGAAGGAACCTTTTATAGTATGGGGTGGGACTATGAGCACTGAGCCATGCTTGGACAAAGTCATCATCACTTTGTCCAATTAGGGCTCTGACAGTGCTCTGTGCCCTAATTGACAAAGCCTTGCACCTGACCAGCGATCAGGTGCAAGGCTTCATCCAATTGGGGCCCTAGAATGCACTGTGCAGTGCTCAGTGCATTGTGGAGCGCTCGGCGGGCGAACTTCCCACCAAGTGCCCCGCAAATTTGGGTGATACAATACATAGTGAGGGGGCTCATGTTTACTGCCATGGCATGGAGGAGTGGCTATGTATCACCAAGGTGGTCAAACCACCAAGATCTTGCTTAACCAGGAACGGGTGAGTATAAGAGTAGTAAAATTGGCTGGAGGTAGAGTCTCAAAAATACATGTCGCTGCACTAAATGTTACTTTTAAGCCCTTTGTAACCTTTGTGCAGGGGGGGTGCAAAAAATATAGTTTTTGTTACTAAATATAATACTAGGCACCTTGGTGTTATGTTCTTAGCCATGACATTTAAATTTACAGAAAAGGCTGTCAAGTTTACTTTAACCACTTAACGACCGCTCACTGTATATATACGTCGGCAGAATGGCACCGACAGGCACAATCACGTAGAGTGTACGTGATTGCCTTTGTATAGTTGGGGGGTCCAATCGGACCCCCCTTCTGTATAGTGAGCGGTGGCTAAGTGTCCAGGAGCGTTCCGGGATGAGGGGGCAGCCATTCGTTTCTGGCCACCCCCTCGCGATCGCTCCCGGCGAATGGAAATGCCCCCTCTGTCTGTGTCAGACAGAGGGAGCAGGAGGAAGTGATGTCATCTCTGGTGCGGCGCTCACATATACCGAGCGCCGTACAAGAGAAGACATCAGGTCAGTGCACACAACACTACACTGACACCAGGACACATAGGGACATAAATCGCCCCCCCAGGCCCCCCCAGACACCCCAGATCACCCTCTAGATCACCCCCCCAGCCCCCAGTCACAGTGTCACTGATTGCAGTGACCATTTATTTAGTGATCACTGCAATCAGTGACATTTGTGACTGTAAAAGTGTCACCAATCTTTAGTCTTAGGTCCAGTGTAGCCCCCTAACCCCCCCCCTAATAAAGGTTTAACCCCCTGATCACCCCCCAGATAACCCTTTCACCGCCTATCACCACTGTCGCTTAGCGATCATTTTTCTGATCGCTGTCTTAGCGTCAGTGATGCCGATCGGCAGCCAGTAATTTTTTTTAGGTTCGCCGCAGGTTTTTATAGCGTCAGGTACCCCAATATATTATCTAATAAAGGTTTAACCCCCTTGATCGCCCCCAGGTAACCCTTTCACCCCCTATCACCACTGTCACTAAGCGATCGTTTTTTTAAACGCTGTATTAGTGTCTGTGATGCAGATCGGTAGCCGGTAATTTTTTTTAGGTTCGCCGCAGGTTTTTATAGCGTCAGGTACCCCAATATATTATCTAATAAAGGTTTAACCCCCTTGATCGCCCCCCAGGTAACCCTTTCACCCCCTATCACCACTGTCGCTAAGCAATTGTTTTTCTAAACGCTGTCTTAGTGTCGGTGATGCAGATCGTAGCCAGTAATTTTTTTTAGGTTCGCCGCATGTTTTTATAGCATCAGGTAGCCCAATATATTATCTAATAAAGGTTTAACCCCCTTGATCGCCCCCCAGGTAACCCTTTCACCCCCTATCACCACTGTCACTAAGCGATCGTTTTTCTAAACGCTGTCTTAGTGTCTGTGATGTAGATCGGTAGCCGGTAATTTTTTTTAGGTTCGCCGCAGGTTTTTATAGCGTCAGGTACCCCAATATATTATCTAATAAAGGTTTAACCCCCTTGATCGCCCCCCAGGTAACCCTTTCACCCCCTATCACCACTGTCGCTAAGCAATTGTTTTTCTAAACGTTGTCTTAGTGTCGGTAATGCAGATCGTAGCCAGTAATTTTTTTTAGGTTCGCTGCATGTTTTTATAGCGTCAGGTACCCCAATATATTATCTAATAAAGGTTTAACCCCCTTGATCGCCCCCCAGGTAACCCTTTCACCCCCTATCACCACTGTCACTAAGCAATCGTTTTTCTAAACGCTGTCTTAGTGTCTGTGATGCAGATCGGTAGCCGGTAATTTTTTTTAGGTTCGCCGCAGGTTTTTATAGCGTCAGGTACCCCAATTATCTAATAAAGGTTTAACCCCCTTGATCGCCCCCCAGGTAACCCTTTCACCCCCTATCACCACTGTCGCTAAGCAATTGTTTTTCTAAACGCTGTCTTAGTGTCGGTGATGCAGATCGTAGCCAGTAATTTTTTTTAGGTTCGTCGCATGTTTTTATAGCGTCAGGTACCCCAATATATTATCTAATAAAGTTATAACCCCCTTGATCGCCCCCCAGGTAACCCTTTCACCCCCATCACCACTGTCGCTAAGCGATCGTTTTTCTAAACGCTGTCTTAGTGTCGGTGATGCAGATCGGTAGCTGGTAATTTTTTTTAGGTTCGCCGCAGGTTTTTATAGCGTCAGGTACCCCCATATATTATCTAATAAAGGTTTTAACCCCCTGATTGCCCCTAGTTAACCCTTTCACCAGTGATCACCATATAAGTGTTACGGGTGACGCTGGTTAGTTAGTTTGCTTTTTATAGTGTCAGGGCACCCGCCGTGTATATAACCCAATAAAGGTTTAACCCCCTGATCGCCCGGCGGGTGATATCAATTAGGTTTTAGCGTCAGAGAGGGTCTGAGTCACACCCCAGGCAGCGTCAGGTTAGTGCCAGTAACGCTAACACCCACGCGTGAAGCATACACCCCCCTTAGTGGTATAGTATCTGAACAGATCAATATCTGATCTGATCAGATCTATACTAGCGTCCCCAGCAGTTTAGGGTTCCCAAAAACGCAGTGTTAGCGGGATCAGCCCAGATACCTGCTGGCACCTGCGTTTTGCCCCTCCGTCCAGCCCAGGCCACCCAAGTGCAGTATCGATCGATCACTGTCACTTACAAAACAAAAACACACATAACTGCAGCGTTCGCAGAGACAGGCCTGATCCCTGCGACTCCAGTGCTGTAGGAGGTGATTTCACCACCACAGTTAAAAAAAAAAAAGCAAATATGCCGAAGCATTGGGGCAGCAGGGGCGGAGGAGCGATTTTGCTCCTAATGCCGCGTACATACGGTCGAAATTCCGACGGAGGCTTGCCCGTTGAAAAGTCCGACCATGTGTGTGCGGCATAACTTTTTTGCGGGAGGATGCCCCCATGCTTCGGCATATATAAATGGTGCGTGTATGCCCATCATTGGAAGTGGGTGGATGAAGGGCGGTATTCTAATGGTGGGCATACCCACCGATCAATCTCTTTTTTTGTTCAGCCAACTGGCTGCATGAAATAAAAAGATTACAATACATGTCCAACAAGGACCAGCAACGTACTGGTATGTTGCTGGACTTTGAATGTTTATACCAGAATGATGCCTGCGGGTTTAGGTATCATCTTGGTATCATTCTTTTCAGCCTGCGGCCGGCTTTCATGTTAAAGCAATCCTAGCAGCTAATTAGCCTCTGGACTGCTTTTACAAGCAGTGGGAGGGAATGCCCCCCCCCGGATATAAAAAGCACCATTGGGAAATTGGGAAAGCATTTTATCACACCGATCTTGGTGTGGTCAGATGCTTTGAGGGCAGAGGAAAAATCTAGGGTCTGGAAGACCCCAGTTTTTTCAAAAAAAGAGTACCTGTCACTACCTATTGCCATCATAGGGGATATTTACATTCCCTGAGATAACAATAAAAATGATAAAAAAAAAAAATACTTGGAAGGAACAATTTAAAAATAAAATAAAAAAGCAAAATTAATAATAAAAAAAAAAGAAAAAAAAAAAGCACCCCTGTCCTGCCCTGCTCTAGCCCAATGGCGAACGCAAGCGTCGGTCTGGCGTCATATGTAAACAGCAATTGCACCATGCATGTGAGGTATCACCGCGAAGGTCAGATCGAGGGCAATCATTTTAGCAGTAGACCTCCTCTGTAAATCTACTGGGGTAACCTGTAAAGGCTTTTAAAGGATTTAAAAATGTATGTAGTTTGTCGCCAATGCGCGTTTGTGCGAAATTTTAAAGCATGTCGTGTTTGGTATCTATGTACTCGGCCTAAGATCATCTTTTTTATTTCATCAAACATTTGGGCAATATAGTGTGTTTTAGTGCATTAAAATTAAAAAGGTGTATTTTTTAACCCAAAAAATGCGTTTGAAAAATCGCTGCGCAAATACTGTGTAGAAAAAAAAATGAAACACCCACCATTTTAATCTGTAGGGCCTTTGCTTTAAAAATATATATAATGTTTGGGGGTTCAACATAATTTTCTTGCAAAAAAAAAATGTTTTCATGTAAACAAAAAGTGTCAAAAAGGGCTTTGTCTTCAAGTGGTTAGAAGAGTGGATGTAAGCTTCCTAATGTTGTGTATAAAATGCCAGAACAGTTCAAAACCCCCCCAAATGACCCCATTTTGGAAAGTAGACACCCCAAGCTATATACTGAGAGGCATGTCGAGTCCATGGAATATTTTATATGTTGACACAAGTTGCGGAAAAACGACAATTTTTATTTATTTTTTTGCACAAAGTTGTCACTAAATGATATATTGCTCAAACATGCCATGGGCATATGTGGAATTACACCCCAAAATACATTCTGTTGCTTCTCCTGAGTACGGGGATACCACATGTGTGAGACTTTTTGGGAGCCTAGCCACGTACGGGACCCCAAAAACCAAGCACCGCCTTCAGGCTTTCTAAGGGTGTAAATTTTTGATTTCACTTCTCACTGCCTATCACAGTTTCAGAGGCCATGGAATGCCCAGATAGCACAAAACCCCCCCAAATGACCCCATTTTGGAAAGTAGACACCCCAAGCTATTTGCTGAGAGGTATTGTGAGTATTTTGCAGATCTCGCTTTTTGTCACAAAGTTTTGAAAATTGAAAAAAAAAAAAAATATATATATATATATATTTTCTTTCTTCATTTTCAAAAACAAATGAGAGCTGTAAAATACTCGCCATTCCTCTCAGCAAATAGCTTGGGGTGTCTATATTCCAAAATGGGGTCATTTGGGGGGGTTTTGTGCGATTTTGGCATTTTATGGCCTTCGAAACTGTGATAGGTAGTGAGGAGTGAAATCAAAAATTTGTGCCTAGAAATCCTGAAGGCGGTGCTTGGTTTCGGGGTCCCGTACGCGGCTAGGCTCCTAAAAAGTCCCACACATGTGGTATCCCCGTACTCAGGAGAAGCAGAAAAATGTATTTTGGGGTGTAATTCCACATATAACCATGGCATGTGTGAGCAATATATCATTTAGTGACAACTTTTTGTAATTTTTTTTTTTGTTTTTTGTTTTTTTGTCATTATTCAATCACTTGGGACATAAAAAAAAAAATATTCAATGGGCTCAACAGGCCTCTCAGCAATTTCCTTGGGGTGTCTACTTTCTAAAATGGGGTCATTTGGGGGGTTTTGTGCTATTTTGGCATTTTATGGCCTTCGAAACTGTGATAGGTAGTGAGGAGTGAAATCAAAAATTTGCGCCCTTAGAAATCCTGAAGGCGGTGCTTGGTTTCCGGGGTCCCGTACGCGGCTAGGCTCCCAAAAAGTCCCACACATGTGGTATCCCCGTACTCAGGAGAAGCAGCAAAATGTATTTTGGGGTGAAATTCCACATATAACCATGGCATGTGTGAGCAATATATCATTTAGTGACCACTTTTTGTAATTTTTTTTTTTTTTTTAGTCATTATTCAATCACTTGGGACAAAAAAATAAAAAATTCAATGGGCTCAACATGCCTCTCAGCAATTTCCTTGGGGTGTCTACTTTCCAAAATGGGGTCATTTGGGGGGGGTTTTGTACTGCCCTGTCATTTTAGCACCTCAAGAAATGAGATAGGCAGTCATAAATTTAAAGCTGTGTAAATTTCAGAAAATGTACCCTAGTTTGTAAACTCTATAACTTTTGCGCAAACCAATAAATATACGCTTATTGACATTTTTTTTACTAAAAACATGTGGCTGAATACATTTTGGCCTAAATGTATGACTACAATTGAGTTTATTCGATTTTTCTTATAACAAAAAGTAGAAAATATCATTTTTTTTCAAAATTTTCGGTCTTTTTCCGTTTATATCGCAAAAAATTAAAATCGCAGAGGCAATCAAATACCATTAAAAGAAAGCTCTATTTGTGGGAAGAAAAGGACGCAAATTTTGTTTGGGTACAACATTGCATGTCCGCACAATTTACAGTTAAAGCAGCGCAGTGCAAAATTCTGAATTCACCTCTGGTCCTTTAGCTACCAAATGGTCCGGGGCTTAAGTGGTTAATAAGAAAAAAAAATTCTACTTTTCAAAACTCTGTTCTATGTAATAAAGTAACACTACTGCTCTACAGCCCCATGAAAAAATAAAACAATACTAGGTTCATTTCTATTACAGAAAAATTGCACACACACATGTGATGCCCTGCTTTGCATTTGTTCAGAAACCTGGTAAAAACAAACCATCAAGGTCGACCATTATGATGCTGTGTTTCTCAAGCTGTACTGAGCCTTTTCATTGTTTAAACCTCTTATAGCAGATAAAGGACATGAGGGATGTAGAACAAAAGTGCAAATGTATATAAAAGGTTCTTTGTGGAGTATGGTGTGCATACGCTTGCTGAAGTTAATTATGAAATAACTGAATGGATTTTTCATAAGAATATGCTTTGCAAAGGATTCATACTGTATTATTAACATGCTAATCCTGTAATTTTTTTTTCTTAGATCTAAAAAGGTTTTTTCTTTTTTCCTGAAATGCCTAAAACCTTGCAGTAGATTTATTGAACAGAATTTTTAAAGCAACTAACATTTAAATAAATCCAAATCTGCCAATAATGTGAATAAATAAGATTTTCTGTGCACAGATGTGAAAAGCAATACGGTACCATTAAGGGGAAACTATTTTCAATGTCTTATTCACATTTGCTGTGCCATTTGGTCAGTTCTTTCTACTGTGTTATCCAGTGCGATCAGCACCCTTGCTACACAACTTTTAGAAGAAAATCAGCAAACAGTGAACATTAAAAACGGGACTCCTGGGCGGCGGCGCCTATATATTTGGGCATTGTCCTTGGGTTGCTCAGGCAGTCGGTCATTCCTCACTTGCATGAACAACACTCATTTTATGCTTCCCAGATCTCAACACAGGTAAACTTTCTCTTTTCCCTCACATAATATTTTGCCCCATTGTTTATACCACATGTTCCCCTTGGTTTTTCCGGTGGTTGCCTTAAGCAATTCATGTTTCCGTTTGCCTCTGCCCAACTTAGTCACCAGCCCTTTTCCTCTCCACACCTCCACACCACCACAATATTCCACACATTTAAAGCTACATACTCCACCTTTCAATGATCAACAATTTAATCTTCATTCTCAACGTATCCACTTATCAACACTCATAATTTTACTATTTCTTTTTCCACAGTAACTGCTTCCCATTCATACCTCACATACCCACTTCTACAATGGCCGGAAGCCTGTCCGCCCTGGGTGTGCCATGTGTTTGGTTGCCTGCTGTGCGGGTGCCCCGTCTCAGCCCCCGTGGGGGAGTTTTCTGCCTGCAAATGGAGGTGTTGGTGGCCCGGCTCCCAGGCCAGTCATACATGGATACCCTGTTAGTACCAGCTTGGACTCTGACCTTGTGCTCACAGTCCTCCAATGTGTGAATGCCCTAGACTAATTTTAAAAATTGTATTTTGTCATTGCAGAGACACAATACACGTTTTGCTCTTGATGAGCGACTTAAAGTCACGAAACGTATAGAGCCAACAGATATCATGTCAACTATGTGTCATAACCAGTACTTTATAATGCATTACCAAAAAATATTTCTTTGTCTGTACATTGTTGTGTATCTCTGTTCATTGCTGTGTGCACCTTGTGTGCCATACATTAATTTTTTCATTTTAATTTTTTATAATAAAAGTGGACAATTTTTAATCCTTTACTCCATGAATAAAGATAGAAAAGTATAGTCTATTAACATTTAACCTAGTAGGTACTTATTGTTATGTATATTCATTTATCTGTCTGTTACAATAGAATATGTCAGCCAGTTATAAAAATCTTGTAAAATTAAGATATATAACGTATAACAAATTTGTTCATTACTAAAAACAACTAGACCCTTTTCCCACACAAGCTTCATTTAAAGTTCCATCCTTTTTGCTCTCTCTAAATTATACAAATCCAGGGATGGAGGTAAGTGACTACATCAGTACCTCATTTAAAGTCCCACCCAATCTTCTTTTATGAGTGAACATTAAAGCATATTTAAACCCCAAAACAAAAAATTCTAATTTATTGCAGCTTAATAATCATCCATGTACCTGCATTTAGGTGCAGTCAATTTATCTGCATTTAGAGAAAGTAGAACTCTATGCGTCTAAACGTGTCAAAACCTGCTTTATTACAAGTACAACTAAATGCAGCGAACGGTGATCTGAGAAGATAAATGTTGTATATACCTCCCATATAACCTACATTTTTTTTTTATCCTCTCTACCTATGGGGGCAGCCATGGTTGTCACACAGGCTGGACTTCAAACAGGTCAGCCTTTGTTCATCTTCATTACATGGTGGATGTATGGGACTAGTAGTCTACACCAGCGTTTCTCAACTCCAGTCCTCAAGGCGCACCAACAGGTCATGTTTTCAGGATTTTCCTCAGATAAAACAGGTGTGGTAATTACTAAGGCAGTGAAACTAATCAAATCACCTGTGCAAAATAATGGAAAGCCTGAAAACATGACCTGTTGGGGTGCCTTGAGGACTGGAGTTGAGAAACACTGGTCTACACAATAATGAAAAGGTTCTTTGTGCTTTCCTTTAAAGAATATTTACAGTGCCTTGAAAATTTATTCATACCCCTTGAAATTTTCCACATTTTGTCATGTTACAACCAAAAACGTAAATGTATTTTATTGCCATGTTATGTGATAGAGTAGACCAACACAAAGTGGCACATAATTGTGAAGTGGAAGGAAAACGAAAAATGGTTTTCAAAATGTTTTAAAAATAATTATCTGAAAAGTATGGCGTGCATTTGTATTCAGCCCTCTTCACTGTGATACCCCTAACTAAAATCTAGTGAAACAAATTGCCTTTAGAAGTGACCTAATTAGTAAATAGAGTCCACCTGTATGTAATTTATTCTCAGCATGAATACAGCTGTTCTGTGAAGCCCTCAGAGGTTTGTTAGAAAACCTTAGTGAACAAACAGCATCATCAAGGCCAAGGAACACACCAGACAGGTCAGAGATAACGTTGTGGAGAAGTTAAACCAGTGTTAGGTTATAAAAAAATATCCCAAGGTTTGAACATCTCACCGAGCACTGTTCAATCCATCATCCGAAAATGAAAAGAGTATGGCACAACTGCAAACCTACCAAGACATGACCATCCACCTAAACTGACAGGCCGGGCAAGGAGAGCCTCAATCAGAGAAGCAGTCAAGAGGCCCATGGTAACCCTGGAGGAGCTGCAGAGATCCACAGCTCAGGTAGGAGAATCTGTCCACAGGACAACTATTAGTTGTGCACTCCACAAATCTGGTCTTTATGGAAGAGTGGCAAGAAGAAAGCCATTGTTGAAACTGCAGTTTGTGAGAAGCCATGTGGGGGACACAGCAATCGTGTGGAAGAAGGTGCTCTGGTCAGATGAGACCAAAATTGAACTTTTTGGCCTAAAAGCAAAACGCTATGTGTGGCGGAAAACTAACACTGCACATCACCCTGAACACACCATCCCCAGCGTGAAACATGGTAGTGGCAGCATCATGTTGTGGGGATGCTTTTCTTCAGCAGGGACAGGGAAGCTGGTCAGAGTTGATGGGAAGCTGGATGGAGCCAAATACAGGGCAATCTTAGAAGAAAACCTGTTAGAGTCTGCAAAAGACTTTGAGACTGGGGCGGAGGTTCACCTTCCAGCAGGACAACGACCCTAAACATACAGCCAGAGCTATAATTGAATGGTTTAGATTAAAGCATGTTCATGTGTTAGAATGGCCCAGTCAAAGTCCAGACCTAAATCCAATTGAGAATCTGTGACAAGACTTGAAAATTGCTGTTCACAGACACTCTCTATCCAATCTGACAGAGCTTGAGCTGTCTTGCAAAGAAGATTTGCCAAAAATGTCACTCTAGAAGTGTAAAGCTGGTAGAGACATCCCCCAAAAAGACTTGCAGCTGAAATTACAGCAAAATGTGGTTCTACAAAGTATTGACTAGGGATCAGCTTCGAGTTCGATTCAAACTCATGTTCAACTCATGTTCAAACCTCTCCTTATGAATTTGTGTACATAATATCCTTTATGTAGTGTCAATTGTAGTACCCCCTAGTGCCTTCTGGAACTATTTATGATCCAATGTATCTGTATGAACCTATGTGGTAGAATGTATCAAGTGCACAGGGGAGAATTCCCCTATATGGCATTGGCTTAGCGCAATATCTGCTTAATATCTATATAAGCCTAGATAATGGGGACCTATTGTATGGTCTAAATATAACTACTAGTAGAGATACTATGTACACCTATTCTTCTTTATATATTTTTGGGATATCTACCTGATGTTAGTGGATCAAATGGCGGATAAATAAGTGTAGTGGTGTAGGTGTGGCAGCACGTCGATACCACTATATACCACACATAACTCTTGAAACATAAGGATATGGATAAGTGAAAAAATATACTATTTTGCTAATCTCTATATTTGAATGCACTATGATACTACATTAGGGCATTAATTCCATCACCTATTTCTGTATGTATATATCTATATGCACTTGGGTTACAGAAAATGTATGGGTAGTTTTATTTCTATCTGTTTGTTCCTGCAGAGCAGCACACCGCAACATAAGTTTTTAAACCTTTTTAATATAGTCACAAATAGGGTGTAATAAGAGGAATAGGTAGATAACACCTGTTAGACACTCCCATGCAATTAGAAGTGGGCTGTGGCTGTATATTTAAACTGGTGACCACTGACCAATCCCTTAGTTCTGACGAAGTTCCGGGATACCGGAACGAAACATGTCAACTGTTGGGGTGAAAACCCCCCTTTAACACCCACCCAAGTAACCTCTATCCCTGAAAAATTACTTTTTAAGGATCCCCTGTGAAGCATTGCCTGGACGCATCTTTATTTGAACCCGACATCTTTATATATCTACAAGTAAATCCACGAAAGGATCTACACATGACCTGAAGTTGGAGATTGGTAGTATGATCAATACCATCTACCTAATGCACTGCCGATGATCAACGGTTATATCATCAGGGATGACCATACACTGATCGATCCCGACCGATCCCGTCTGACCTCTGTGAAAACAGTCTCAATCATCGGAATATAGAGGATTGGACTATCCCAGAAAATCATCAATTGGTGACTTCTATAGGATCCGTGAGTAAATATATAACTCCACCAGTTGTATATATGTCGTTTTATCCAACTACGGCTTTACCTGCAGTCAGCAGGAATATCAAGTGCGGTTATAACAGATGTTCCCTGAATCAATCACCAGGGCAGTTTAGCACTACATCTCCAACTTCCTATTAATGACTGGAACCGACCTTTTGCATTTAGTCGGATATACCATACACTGATATTCATTACTATTAACCCCTCTCCTTTCAATTCAATATTTATTTTTTGATTTATATCCTCTTTTGGACTTTTTTTTTTGGTTACTCATTTTTCAAGTATTTGAAGGACATTTTTTCTGAGACCGACTGATATGTGACTGATCAACGGAACTTTTGATCCTTTCAGGTTGTGCTTTTCCAATCTGCAGCAGCGAGAATTACCTGTTACAGGTGCGCACTGCTGCGTTTTAGGAAATATACATATGGGAGCCTTTCTTTGTTAGGGTAGAGCTTGGGGTATATCAGGTGTACATAGGGGGTGTTGTTTCACACAGGAGGAGGGAGCTAGTCTGCTAGCCACCGGATGGTTGCCTCTCTGCCGTGGGTTTGATTAGGCAATTATTTGGTGGTGTGATCAAATGGGTTTTGATCTGCATATTTTTTATATGAACTAGGGTATTATAGCAATGTTTGTTTATTTATTCATTTGCCTTATATAGGCTAATAAATATTTGTAGTTAACTCATTTAGGTGTGTGGAGGTCTATTCTATTTTTTGTTTTTTCTTCTTTATACATGTTTAATTGACCACACCCCCGCTAATTATCGGTGAGTGCTACTGTTTTATTAGATAGGACTCCCACCTTTGCCCCCCCCCCCTTTTTGTGTACATATTTTTTGGTTATAATTAACCGCTCTTGTGGTAGAGTCCTATTCACCATTACCATATTTTGGATATATTACAAACATTGCTAGAAGGTATAGTATATACCTTCCCCTGGTATAGGTCAATTACATGACCGGTTATATGAATATATGTATAGATAGTCTAACCCTGAAGGACAATATCTGTGAGATTCCCCATCTAGGGAGCCACAGTATATGATCTGGTGGACTCTTTATTTCCATCGTACATTGAATTTTTATACATCCCTCCCTCCCCTGGGGTGACTTGTGTGGTGTGCTGCTCTGTAGTTGTGTTTAATGTGGAATTATTTCTGTGACTAAGTACTTACAATGGCTTTTCGTATAGATAGTGGGATGGAGCAGGAAATCAGGGCAGTATTTAATAGAGATGAACAAAATGCCCCAAAGCGCCAAAATGACTTTAGACAGCTTTTCAAAAAACATAGTAATTTAACCATCAAACACTTAAAAAGAAAGTGGAACATCATTGCGCTGGAGGCATACATTGAAGCTGAAATGATACCGAGAGGCCAACGGGAAAGTATTGTACCTGCAGACCATCTCCAAAATGACAGATTCTTGAAAATATGGACAGAGGAGTCTGTCAAGCACGGGTTACATATGATAGCACTGATAGTTGAAGAAGAAAAAATTCAACTACAGGACCTAGAAAGCCAACTGAAGTAAAGTGTAGAGAATTTAGATATATATCAGAATTTAGAAGAGTTTTCTAAGTTCAATGACAGATTAAAGAAGGAAGTAGAAGATTTTCAAAAAGAACAAAAAGCAGGTAAACAAAAGAAATTTCAGAGAGATACCCTAGACTTTGAGACAGGCAATATCTTAGACTTTGAGAAAAAGAGAGGGAGAAGTATGTCCCGCAATAGATCAAACAAACAGAAAGGTAGAACTAATAGCCAAGAAGGAAAAAGTAATAACAAAAAAGTGACTTTTTTAGAGAAGACAGATGGGAGGGAGGATCACCTTGGAGGGAGGAGTACAGAAAGAAAAAACGAAGGAGAAAGAGAAACCGGAAAAGAAGGTATACATGGAACACAGGATCAGAACTTATTGAAGATGGGGAGCTCTACTTCAAAGGATGGCAGGATAACAAGGAGTGTACAGAAACAGCAAACATGAATGTCATTAACTTAACAGAGCACACATTGAATCCCAATCATCTATCAGTATTGAGTAAAGGTTTGGGGTTTTCACCCTGCAATAAAGGAAACTCTTTTGAAATTTATAAGGACATATGTCTATTCCTGAGAAGGGTTAATTTTAAGTTGATGTTCTTTGGGAAAAATCTAAATATAAAAGATGAAATGGAATTCAATGCACTCATGGAAGTCGACGATTCGCAACTTATCGACTACCTCGAAGGTAACACCTGGATAGACTCTACTTTATTGGATCTACCACCTAAGTCAGGATTAGCTAACAAATCACAACGCTTTCCGAGTTTTGCCAACAACAAATACCTACAGATGTTTTTGGAAGCAACATCTGAGGACATAAGAACTATAAAATGGGATAAAATAGAACCCACTATGGACAATCTGACAACTGATGAAAGGAAAGCCTTGTATGAATTAAAAAAGCTACCGAACTGTGTAATTAAACCCAGTGACAAGGGGGGAAACTACGTCCTATGGAAAGAAACGGACTATCTGGAAGAAATTTACAGACAACTTGATAATCCAGAATGCTATGAAAGATGGCCAAAAAAAACCTTTCCAGACCTAATAAAGGAAATCAACTATCGGCTGATTAGAGCCCAGGAGGTGGGACTTCTGAACCAAAAAGAATTCATTTTTCTCAAGGTAATCAACTTTAATACACCTACCTTTTATATTACACCTAAAGTGCATAAGAACATCAAAAAACCTCCCGGGAGGCCAATTGTATCAGGAATGGGGGGCCCCCTTGAAAGAATTGGGAAATGCATAGATAAAAGAATCAAACATCTTAATAAAGAACTACCCTCATATGTACAGGACTCTGCTGATATTCTAAGAAAATTGGAGAATCTACAAATACCAGAGAATTCATTATTAGCAGGAATAGATGTGGAATCACTTTACTCCTCCATCCCTCACCAAATAGGGATGCAGGCAGTATCCCAATGGTTGGATGATAGGCACCCCCTAGCGGGCCCCCACAATGAATTTTTACTGGAACTACTTGAGCTAGTATTGGATAACAACTTCTTCATTTTTGATAATAAATACTACCGGCAAAAACGGGGCGTAGCCATGGGGGCTTCCTGCGCCCCCTCCTACGCCTGTCTACATCTTGGATGGTGGGAAAAAGAGGATGTTTACAATCACCCGGCCTTTCAAGAACATGTAGCGTTATGGGTACGCTTTATTGATGCCATCCTAGTGGTGTGGAGAGGTACTACAACACAATTTGAAGCATTTATAGGAGAACTCAATAATAATACCAGAAATATTTTCCTTACATACAAAGTAGATAAGGATAAAATTGAGTTCCTGGACCTCTTGATTTGCAAGGAAAACACTACGATTGTAACAAAGACTTTCAGAAAACCGACGGCAGGAAACACTCTCCTCCACGCCACCAGCCATCATCCATGGCCCTTAATTAGAGGAATCCCTACTGGTCAATTCATCAGGATTCGTAGAAATTGTTCAAATACAAAAGACTTCCATAAAGAAAGTAAAGATCTGAGTCAAAGGTTTAGACAGAGAGGGTACCCCAATTCAATAATTAAACAAGCAAAAAACAAGGCATGGAAGAAAAGAAGGGAAATCGTTTTAGGTTTAGAAGTGGATGAGGAAAAGGAAAAGGAAAAAAGAGACAAAAAGAATATGGACAACATAGGTGTAGTAACCACTTATGGCACCCACTGGGAATATCTAAAAAAGATACTGGACAAACACTGGCATCTCCTTATGCTAGATAGCAAATTGAAAGAGATCCTGGGCATCTGTCCAAAGATAATAGCAAAACGGGCACCAACAATAGGAGATACTCTGGTGCATAGTGAATACATCAGACTAAGTAAAAAAAACCCCACCAATTTATTAACACCGCATATTCAGGGCATGCACCCATGTGGGCATTGCACTGTATGCAAATTTGTTCTTAAAACGGATACCTTTAGTGACTCTGCAGGGAGTAATGTATATACAATAAAATCATTTGTAAACTGCTCAACAACCTACATCATATATCAAATAATTTGCCCTTGTGGGAAAATATATGTAGGAAAAACTATAAGGGAATTCCGTAAAAGAATTGGGGAACATATATCCAGCATTGTCACAAAAGACGATACATCACCAGTAGCGATTCATTTCAGAGATAATCATGACGCAAAGCCGGCTGGCCTTAAATGCATGATTATCCATAAATTAAAATTATCCAACAGAAGAGGAGATTGGGACAAGATTTTGCTACAGGAGGAAGCAAAATGGATTTTCCTTCTGAACTCCATGATGCCAAAGGGGTTAAACAGTGATATATCGTTACAATGTTTTCTGTAGTGTCCCATATTTTGATGTAAAAATTTAACACTATGAGATATGTGGGTCAAAAAGAGCGACATGCCTTCTTGGTTTCTGAAACCTCTCCTTATGAATTTGTGTACATATTATCCTTTATGTAGTGTCAATTGTAGTACCCCCTAGTGCCTTCTGGAACTATTTATGATCCAATGTATCTGTAAGAACCTATGTGGTAGAATGTATCAAGTGCACAGGGGAGAATTCCCCTGTATGGCATTGGCTTAGCGCAATATCTGCTTAATATCTATATAAGCCTAGATAATGGGGACCTATTGTATGGTCTAAATATAACTACTAGTAGAGATACTATGTACACCTATTCTTCGTTATATATTTTTTGGATATCTACCTGATGTTAGTGGATCAAATGGCGGATAAATAAGTGTAGTGGTGTAGGTGTGGCAGCACGTCGATACCACAATATACCACACATAACTCTTGAAACATAAGGATAAGTGAAAAAATATACTATTTTGCTAATCTCTATATTTGAATGCACTATGATACTACATTAGGGCATTAATTCCATCACCTATTTCTGTATGTATCTATCTATATGCACTTGGGTTACAGAAAATGTATGGGTAGTTTTATTTCTATCTGTTCGTTCCTGCAGAGCAGCACACCGCAACATAAGTTTTTAAACCTTTTTAATATAGTCACAAATAGAGTGTAATAAGAGAAATAGGTAGATAACACCTGTTAGACACTCCCATGCAATTAGAAGTGGGCTGTGGCTGTATATTTAAACTGGTGACCACTGACCAATCCCTTAGTTCTGATGAAGTTCCGGGATACCGGAACGAAACATGTCAACTGTTGGGGTGAAAACCCCCCTTTAACACCCACCCAAGTAACCTCTATTCCTGAAAAATGACTTTTTAAGGATTCCCTGTGAAGCATTGCCTGGACGCATCTTTATTTGAACCCGACATCTTTATATATCTACAAGTAAATCCACGAAAGGATCTACACATGACCTGAAGTTGGAGATTGGTAGTATGATCAATACCATCTACCTAATGCACTGCCGATGATCAACGGTTATATCATCAGTGATGACCATACACTGATCGATCCCGACCGATCCCGTCTGACCTCTGTGAAAACAGTCTCAATCATCGGAATATAGAGGATTGGACTATCCCAGAATATCATCAATTGGTGACTTCTATAGGATCCGTGAGTAAATATATAACTCCACCAGTTGTATATATGTCGTTTTATCCAACTACGGCTTTACCTGCAGTCAGCAGGAATATCAAGTGCGGTTATAACAGATGTTCCCTGAATCAATCACCAGGGCAGTTGAGCACTACATCTCCAACTTCCTATTAATGACTGGAACCGACCTTTTGCATTTAGTCGGATATACCATACACTGATATTCATTACTATTAACCCCCCTCCTTTCAATTCAATATTTCTTTTTTGATTTATATCCTCTTTTGGACTTTTTTTTTGGTTACTAATTTTTCAAGTATTTGAAGGACATTTTTTCTGAGACCGACTGATATGTGACTGATCAACGGAACTTTTGATCCTTTCAGGTTGTGCTTTTCCAATCTGCAGCAGCGAGAATTACCTGTTACAGGTGCGCACTGCTGCGGTTTAGGAAATATACATATGGGAGCCTTTCTTTGTTAGGGTAGAGCTTGGGGTATATCAGGTGTACATAGGTGGTGTTGTTTCACACAGGAGGAGGGAGCGGGTCTGCTAGCCACCGGATGGTTGCCTCTCTGCCGTGGGTTTGATTAGGCAATTATTTGGTGGTGTGATCAAATGGGTTTTGATTTGCATATTTTTTATATGAACTAGGGTATTATAGCAATGTTTGTTTATTTATTCATTTGCCTTATATAGGCTAATAAATATTTGTAGTTAACTCATTTAGGTGTGTGGAGGTCTATTCTATTTTTTGTTTTTTCTTCTTTATACAACTCGAACATTGCATGTTCGCCGAACAGCGAACAATTTGGGGTGTTCGCGGCAAATTCGAAAAGTCGCGGAACACCCTGTAAAAGTCTATGGGAGAAATCTAAAGTGCTAATTTTAAAGGCTTATATGAAAGTTATTGTCATAAAAAGTGTTTGGGGACCCGGGTCCTGCCCCAGGGGACATGTATCAATGCAAAAAAAAGTTTTAAAAACTGACGTTTTTTCGGGAGCAGTGATTTTAATAATGCTTAAAGTGAAACAATAAAAGTGAAATATTCCTTTAAATTTCATACCTAGGGTGTGTGTATAGTATGCCTGTAAAGTCGCGCTTGTTTCCCGTGCTTAAAACTGTCCCTGCACAAAGTGTCATTTCTGAAGGAAAAAAAGTAATTTAAAACTCATTAGCGGCTATAATGAATTGTCGGCTCCCGGCAATACATAGAAAAGTCATTGATAAAAAAAAAAAATGCGTGGGGGTCCCCCCAAATTCAATTACTAGGCCCTTCAGGTCTGGTATGGATATGAAGGGGAACCCTGCCGCAAATTTAAAAAAAAATGCGTGGGGTTCCCCCCAAATATCCATACCAGGCCCTTCAGGTCTGGTATGGATTTTAAGGGGAACTCCACCCCAAATAAAAAAAAAATGGCGTGGAGTTCCCCCAAAAATCCATACCAGACCCTTTATCCGAGCACGCGTCCCCCCTCCTGAACCGTACCAGGCCACATGCCCTCAACATGGGGAGGATGTCCCCATGTTGATGGGGACAAGGGCCTCATCCCCACAACCCTTGCCCTGTGGTTGTGGGGGTCTGCGGGCAGGAGGCTTATCGGAATCTGGAAGACCCCTTTAACAGAGGGGACCCCCAGATCCCCCCCTATGTGAATTGGTAAGGGGCACTGTGAATAAAAACAATGTGTTTTTTTCTTTTTATGAAAAACTTGTGTCACCATTTTTCATTCTTTTTTTGCATCTCCGTTCTGCGGATCTCCTAATACTTTTTTGCAGCCAAAAAGATACTGACAGAACTAAAATATGCTTCCCAGGAGGAGCAGCCACCAGAATTTTTTTTTTTTTGAGCCTGCGATAGGTGTGCACTGTGCAAAAAACGAAACCTTGTGAACCAGAAAACGTGAAACACTCACACAAAGCAGTGTACAGGGTATGTCCCTGGTCCCCTTCCAAAGGAGAAGGATTTTTCCTCACCCCCGGGGGGTTCAAGGCTCCTGACAGGGGCAAGGACACTCCATCGACCTAACTAAAAAGTCTGTTGGACCCCTCTCCTTGTGGCTAGCAGAAGGCGACCATAAGTACTAGGTTAGGGACTCTCTTGAAAAGAGTACACCAAACAGGGGAGAAAGGAACCTAAGGGTCATATATCTTCCCTTTAAACTTCAGGGTACATCCTACCATCCTGTGAAGTGAAAAATTACATACAAAAATGGTGAAGTGACATACGCATAAAGAGTAAAATAAATCAGTGCCAACACATTTTACAATGGCTCCTCTATCATATAATATGTAGCGCCCTGCTCCTGTTGGGGGTTTAGTTATCTGAGCTGTAGTTTAGCTCAGAAGGATTATGCAAAATTGTTGACTCTGTTTCACTCTATCTGGGCTGCGCATTTTCCACCTGACAGTAGGTGTCACTGTCACCACAGGTCAGGGTTGGAAATGCAGCAGGCTAGATGTATTGGGTATTTCTTTCCCAGAAGTGGCTCAGGGGGCGTGGTCAACCCGCTGTGCATTCTGGGAGGGGGTACTTAAGAGACAGAGACCGCTCTATCGGGGTTGGTTGCCGGGGGTCGTTGCCGGATCCTGACCTAAAGGCCCTCCTGGCCTCAGGGATGTGCGAGCCATTTTTAGCCTCAGGGCCTGCTGGCCCGAGGCTCTGCAACTGAGAAGTAGGCCCAGGAGTAGCTGGAGCCTACTAGTCCAGGGATGGTTGTACGCGGTCTTGCCTGCGGGAAGAAGCGGAACAATTGGGGACACAATTGAAGGACGCATCCTGGCTAGTTTGCCTCACGGTGCTGCCGGACTGGCTGAAAGACTCTGGCACCGTGAGCTGTGTACTTTTGAAGGAACTCTTTTGCAAAGTGTCAGTGTGGTTACACAATCTTGTTGCGGAAGGTTGTCAAACGACGCAACGGCACTCATCAAGTCTGTGGCAGAGACTTTAAACAAGCTTCACACCGGTTGCTGGGCCAGTGAGAGTAGGCCTATCCGGTGGTTGCTGAATCCAGCGTGGAACTGATTTGTCCTCTGGATCTGAGATTGTGCCCGTGATGTGCAAAGCAAAGTACCTGAACCTCCCCTATCCCTCTACCCCTCTGTTGGAACTGGTAAAATAAAGCTCTTGAAGAAAAGTAACCAAGTGTTGGTGTGAACATTCATGAAAGCTCTTCAAGAGGGATCCCTGACACGAGTGTGGTAAACAGAAAAAAGGTAGGCCCAAAAATTTAAACCAGCAGCTCCTACGGGGGTAGTGCTACAAATATATAAGCCAATAAGTACAGTACCTGTACCAAGTTCATTTCCTACTTGTAGATATACCATATTTATCGGCGTATAACACGCGCCAACGTATAACACGCACCCCAAGTTTAAGAGGGAATTTTAAGGAAAAAACTTTTAGGAGGGAAGATTAAGGATAAAAACTTACATTTAAATGCCCATCAATGCAGTCTTATCAGTGTCCATCTGCAGCCTTGTTCATCATTGCAGAATGATAAGTGTCCATCTGCAGCCTTGCCCAGTGTCCTTGCAGCCTTGCCCAGTGTCCTTGCAGCTTGATCGTTTAAATTTTACCGCCGCGGCCACCGAGATATACAGAGCCGAATGTCCTGTGTACTCGGCTCCTCTCGTCTCCTCTCGCAGTCTCGCCCAGTCCCGCCCCTTGGCCAGGCTCCTATGATGGACATAACACAGGTCCAAGGGCGGTACTGGGCGTGACTGCGAGCGGAACCGAGCTTAGCCGAGTACACAATGCACTCGGCTATGTGTATATCAGCGGCGCTCGCTCCTCCCTTCCCCTCAGAGACAGCGGGGATCGGCGTATAACACGCACCCACAATTTTCCCCTGATTTTAAGGGGAAAAAAGTGTGTGTTATACGCCGATAAATACGGTATTTGATCTATATTTTCTCCCTTCAGTACCACAGAGACCACCCAGGATCTAGGCCCTGATGCTGCCTCTGGTTTCCCTTGCATTGCTTGGCAATGCTCACTTTTGGGACAGAGGTCACTTCCAATATAGTAGTATTAAAAATGTGTTTTAAACATATACATACTTATGTTCACATTTGGTAAATGCTGTATATAAAAATGCAGTGTGTCTGATTTCCTTTCACGGATAATCTATGTTTTTGTGATCCCCTGTACAAAATTCACCAAACTGTGTGGATCAAAAAAAAAAGTTAAAATCCCTGTCCTCAATGTATTTTGAAGTGGATCGATTCTTCATCAGGATCAGGAAGGATGTGAACATATAGTACAGCATTGCCTGTGTAGACCAGTCTGCAACACTGACAGTATCAGTGAAAGGCTTCTGTGTCTGGCAGCAAAGAAGATTATTGCACAGGCACAGCTGCAGTTGAAGACTTCTATTGAAGAGCATTGTTAAGTCACCCTCCATCTACTAGGGGGTGCACTGAGGATGTGGACTGTTAGAGACTCTGGAAAAAGTGTGGAGGATTGTGGGGGGTGTAGTTTGTACAGACTGAGCTGACTTTATATTCTGAGAGGGAACGTTTTCAGCTCCCAGCAGCACTGTGGTGGAGAGGAGTTTTAACTATCCCACGCTGTGGAGAGGAAAAGGGACCAAATTGCAGAGAAACTGAGCCTGGGAGTGGACCACTGCACCTGAGTTAAAGAGAGACACAGTAACAGCCATTCTGGAACATCAGAGAATACCATGGATGCTGGTTGGTTCTGCTGTCTAATTGGGTGTCTATGAACCTTTAGCCTTTAAAGTGTACATACAGCTACCTGCAATAAAAATTCACACCAAACCAGGTGTGTCAGAGTACGTGACAAAGTTCACAGAGTCATGGGCACAGGAACAGTGGAGCCAACACATCAGACTCCTTTGGGGGTAGGCACTACACATATATAAGTTCTGAGCCTTAAAGATGAACTAAACTTACATCCTCTTTAATGACCCTGGTTCCTCATGAGTCCCAGCATCTTCTCCCTGGGTGCCGGTCTTCGGGCATCTCCATTAGCTGTTGTGGGGTGACAAAACTCCTGCACATGTGCAGGAGTCAGTCACCCCAGCACTAAAGCTCAGTGATGATCAGGGATGAGCCGGACACCCCCCTGTTCGGTTCGCACCAGAACCTGCGAACAGACAGAATGTTCGCGCAAACTTTAGAACCCTATTAAATACAATGGACTCGAACGTTCGAAATCTAAAGTGCTAATTATAAAGGCTAATATGCAAGTTATTGTCCTAAAAAGTGTTTGGGGACCTGGGTCCTGCCACAGGGGACATGTATCAATGCAAAAAAAGGTTTAAAAAATTGACGTTTTTACGAGAGCAGTGATTTTAATAATGCTTAAAATGAAAAAATAAAAGTGAAATATTCCTTTAAATTTCGTACCTGGGGGGTGTGTATGATATGCATGTAAAGTGGCGCATGTTTCCCGTGCTTAGAACTGTCCCTGGACAAAGAGTCATTTTTGAAGGAAAAAAAGTCACTTAAAACTCACTCGCGGCTATTAATGAATTGTCGGCTTTTATCAATACATAGAAAAAGGGATTTTTATAACAGCTTACCTGTAAAATCCTTTTCTTGGAGTACATCACGGGACACAGAGCGACTTAGTCATTACTAATGGGTTATATAGTTTACCTTCAGGTGCTGGCACTGGCAACTTCCAAACCGGAAGTACCCTCCCCTATATAAGCCCCTCCCATCCGGGAGCACCTCAGTTTTGTAGCAAAGCAATAAGTGTCCCAAAAAGAGGGGTGGGAGCTCTGTGTCCCGTGATGTACTCCAAGAAAAGGATTTTACAGGTAAGCTGTTATAAAAATCCCTTTTTCTTTTTTGTACATCACGGGACACAGAGCGACTTAGTCATTACTAATGGGACGTCCCAAAGCAATGCCAAATGAGGGGAGGGATACACTATACATAAGCTGGGCGCCATCAGGCATGAGGCTCTTTTGCGGCCTGCAACACACTGCGCCCAAAGGCGACATCCTCCTGACTTCTGACGTCTACCTGGTAGAATCTAGTAAACGTGTGTACTAAGGACCATGTTGTGGCCTTACAGACTTGAGCCAGGGAGGCTTGGTGATGCACTGCCCATGAAGTTCCAACTGCTCTTGTGGAGTGCGCCCTAACTTTGAACGGAGGCGGTCTCCTTCTCAAGCCATAGGCTTGTATTATGACCTGTCGAATCCACTTGGCTAAAGTAGATTTTTGATGCTGCCTGACCCTTTCTGGGGCCTTCCGGCAGAACAAACAAAGTATCTGTTCTGCGAATCTGAGCAGTGGCTTTAAGATAAGCTTTAACTGCTCTTACTACATCCAAAGAATGCAATAACTTTTCCTCTACCGAACTAGGTTTGGGGAAAAAGGAAGGAAGAACCAAATCTTGGTTCAAATGGAACCTCGATACCACCTTAGGAAGAAGGCTGGATGAGGACGTAATACTACTCTGTCCTTATGGACAACCAGATATGGCTCCTTACAGGACAAGGCGGCTAATTCCGATACTCTTTTAGCCGAACAAATGGCTACTAAGAAAATCAATTTCCTGGTGAAAAGAACTAAGGAAATGTGCCGCAATGGTTCAAATGGTTGTTCCTGTAGAACCGACAGAACCAGGTTTAAGTCCCATGGACATATGGGAATACTAACCGGAGGGCTAATACGCATCACTCCTTGTATGAAAGCTTTGACTAATGAATGCAAAGCCAAGGGCCTTTGAAAAAATATTGATAAGGCCGTCTGACCCTTGATAGTACTCAAGGCAAGCTTCCTATGTACAGCCCACTGTAGGAAGTCCAGAATCCTACCTATTACGTACTTACGTGGATGCCATTTCTTGGCCTCACACCACGTGATGTACGCCTTCTAGATCCTATAATAGATCTGCCTGGATACCGGCTTCCTGGCATTGATCATGGTAGATACCACAGGATTAGAGAGCCCTCTCTTTTTTAGAATGTGGGCTTCAATAGCCAGGCCGTCAAACCTAGGGCTGGTAAGGAAGGGTAGTATATCGGTCCTTGCGAAAGCAGGTCCGGACGATGTGGGAGGGTCCAAGGACTTCCCACTGACATTTTTACAATCTCCGCGTACCATGCCCTTCGGGGCCACGCTGGAGCCACCAGAATCACTGGTTTCTTTTCTACCCTGATTCTGCGGATTAATCGCGGTGGGAATGCATATATCAGCTTGAACTGATCCCAAGGGAACACTAGGGCATCCGAACCGCAAGCTAGAGGATCCTTTGTGCGAGACACAAATCTGTCCACCTTTGCGTTGAATCTGGATGCTAGCAGATCTACATCCGGTGTTCCCCACCGCTGGCATATTGCCTGGAAAACCTCGGGGTGAAGAGACCATTCCCCCGGGCATAATTGCTGGCGACTTAAAAAGTCCGCTCTCCAATTTTCCACTCCTGGGATGAAAACCGCGGATATGTCTGTGACATATCTTTCTGCCCATTCCAGGATGCAATTCGCTTCCCTCTGGGCTGCACGACTCCTGGTGCCACCCTGGTGATTGATATATGCCACTGCTGTGGCATTGTCTGATTGAATTCTGACAGGTGACCCTTGGAGTTTGGATGTCCATGCTACTAGGGCATACCGGGCTGCTCGTATCTCTAAGAGATTGGTGGGCAGGGCCTTCTCTGCTTCTGACCACTTGCCCTGGAGAGACCATTGCTCCAGTACTGCCCCCCAGCCTATGAGGCTGGCATCTGTAGTGACCACCTTCCAAGAAACCGGACTGAAGGGTTTCCCTTTTTCCAGATTCTGGGGCACCAACCACCCTCTTGCGAACGGAAGGGGACAGGGACATTGGTAAGTCTAAAGCCTGAACTCTTTTTGTTCCAGGCTGACAGTATGGCCCTCTGCAAGTTCCTTGAATGGAATTGACCGTAGGGTACTGCTTCGAATGAAGCCACCATTTTTCCCAGCAGCCTCATACACAGGCGTATGGATGGTTTTCTTTTTTGTACCCACTAAGTGGGTCAAATCTTTCAAAGACGACACCTTCTCTGGAGGTAAGAAAATCTTTCTCTGATTTGAATCCAGTCTTAGCCCCCAAGTATTCCAGACTTTTGACTGGTTTTAGGGCTGACTTGTCTCGGTTGATAATGCAACCGTGAGATTCCAGATACTTGATTATCTTGTGAACGACTAGTTTTTTTCACTGAGTGGTCTATCAGCAACAAGTCGTCTAGATATGCCATTATCGTTACACCTTGTGTTCCTAGTTTGGCCAATCGTAGGGCCAGAATTTTTGTGAACACTCGTGGTGCTGTGGCCAGACCGAAAGGTAAGGCTCTGAACTGAAAATGGCGCCCTTCTACTGCAAAGCGTAGAAATTTCTGGTGGGCCGGACAGATGGGAATATGCAAATAAGCATCCCTTATGTCGATCGAGGCTAACCATTCCTTCCCTTGTAGGGCGGTGGCCACCGATCGGATCGACTCCATCCGAAAAAGTCCTGATATGTAGGAACTTGTTTAGCCCTTTTATATTTAATATGGGCCTCACGTCCCCATTTGGTTTGGGGACTGTGACAAGGTTTGAGTAAAACCCGAACCCGCTTTCTTCCAAGGGAACCTTCATGATTACCCTTGGAGCAATAGTTGTTCTAGTGCCAGAAGGAGGGATCCACTCTTCTGGGGATCGCTTGGCACGTTTGACCTTATAAAATGGGCAGGAGGAATGTCTTTTAACTCCAGCCTGTATCCCAGACTTACTGCGGAGATCACCCATCTGTCTCTGATGGTGTCCCGCCAGGTCTCTGTGAACAACTGAAGTCTTCCCCTCACCCGATTGAGTGGGGGCAACCCTTCATGACTTGGGGGGAGGTTTTGTACCTCTCTTGACGCAGGGTTTCTTGTTACCCTGTGATTGTCCCTGATTTCTGCCCCCTGGATTTGACCGTGGAGGCCGTCGGAACTGTTTCACAGCCGATGTGCCAGGGACTGGAGAAGTAGGCCTCTTAAAAGAAGGACTTCTACCCTTGTTCTTAACCGGCAAGAGTGTACCTTTACCGGCAGAAGTTTTCTGGATATATTTGTCCAGATCATCTCCAGATAAGCGTTCTCCATGAAATGGGAAGCTAATCAGCAATTTCTTACAGGGAGCTTCAGCAGACCAGTTTTTGAGCCATAGAAGCCTACGCATATGTCTACAGACAGCGTAAAGCGGGATGCCTGTTGGATTGTATCCTTTATGATGTCCACCGCAACACAAGGCTCTAGGTAGGTCAGCTAGGGCAAGAGCCTGCTGATCTGGTAAGTCCCTTAAGACTTGTTTCAACTGATCTTTCATTGCTTGACAGACTCCAATCGCTGCTACTGCAGGTTGTGTCACCATGCTTGCTGTAGAGAAAGCAGATTTTAGTAAAGACTCCAATTTTTTATCTATTGGGTCTTTGAACATTGGAACATTATCTACTGGACATGTCAGTGATTTATTTACACAAGAGATGGCTGTGTCCACTGTAGGGACCCTCCATTTTTTTATGAACTTAGACACTGGCAAAAAACTGAGGTGCTCCCGGATGGGAGGGCTTTATATAGGGGAGGGTACTTCCGGTTTGGAAGTTGCCAGTGCCAGCACCTGAAGGTAAACTATATAACCCATTAGTAATGACTAAGTCGCTCTGTGTCCCGTGATGTACGAAAAAGAAAAGTCATTGATAAAAAAAAAAAGCGTGGGGGTTCCCCCAAATTCAATTACCAGGCCCTTTAGGTCTGGAATGGATATTAAGGGGAACCCCGCCGCAAATTTAAAAAAAAATGGCGTGGGGTTCCCCCTAAATATCCATACCATACCATTTTCAAGGTGTGTGTGTTTTTATTTACATTTTTTGACACTTTCTTCGTGAAATGGTAGGGGTACAATGTACCCCTTACCAATTCACATAGGGGGGGCCGGGATCTGGGGGTCCCCTTTGTTAAAGGGGTCTTCCAGATTCCGATAAGCCCCCCGCCCGCAGACCCCCACAACCACCGGGCAAGGGTTGTGGGGATGAGGCCCTTGTCCCCATCAACATGGGGACATCCTCCCCATGTTGAGGGCATGTGGCCTGGTACGGTTCAGGAGGGAGGGGGGCCGCTCTCTTGTCCCCCCCTCTTCCCCTGCGGCCGGCCAGGTTGCGTGCTCGGATAAGGGTCTGGTATGGATTTTTGGGGGGACTCCACGCCATTTATTTTTTAAATTTGGGGTGGAGTTCCCCTTAAAATCCATGCCAGATCTCAAGGGCCTGGTATGGATATTTAGGGGGAACCCCACGCCATTTTTTTTTACATTTGCGGCGGGGTTCCCCTTAATATCCATTCCAGACCTAAAGGGCCTGGTAATTGAATTTGGGGGAACCCCCACGCTTTTTTTTAATCAATGACTTTTCTATGTATTGATAAAAGCCGACAATTCATTAATAGCCGCGAGTGAGTTTTAAATGACTTTTTTTCCTTCAAAAATGACACTTTGTGCAGGGACAGTTCTAAGCACGGGAAACATGCGCCACTTTACATGCATATCATACACACCCCCCAGGTACGAAATTTAAAGGAATATTTCACTTTTATTGTTTCATTTTAAGCATTAATAAAATCACTGCTCCTAAAAAAACGCCCGTTTTTAAAACTTTTTTTTGCATTGATACATGTCCCCTGGGGCAGGACCCAGGTCCCCAAACACTTTTAGGACAATAACTTGCATATAAGCCTTTATAATTAGCACTTTAGATGTCTCCCATAGACTTTTCGAATTTGCCACAAACACCCCAAATTGTTCGTTGTTCGGCGAACGGGCGAACAGGCAATGTTCGAGTCGAACATGAGTTTGACTCGAACTCGAAGCTCATCCCTAGTGATGATGATGTAAGCTGAGCTGTACATGCATAGCTCAATTTACATGACGTAGAGGATCGCAAGCAGTTAGGTATGCTTGTCTCTTCTGAAATAATAGCCTGCCTGCTTGCAGATGGTTCTAAAAAGCCCTTAATTCTGCTTCTTTTTATACTAAAACAGTAAATTGTGTGTGTTATCAAGCAAAATGCAAGGAGAATTAGAAGTGACAACGAGACTTGGATCGTGGGCGGTCTCTGTAATAATGAAGAGCTAAAATATCAATTGAATACAATGGAACCTTGGATTACAAGCATAATCTGTTCCAGGAGAATGCTTGTAATCCAAAGCACTCGCATATCAACGCAAGTTTCCCCATAGAAGTCAATGGAAACAAAGATAATTCTGCATTGACTTCTATGGCATGCAATACCGCATGTGGCCAGAGCTCGGCTGAGCAGAGCTCGGCTGATCTCGGAAACCCCCGGAAAGGCTCGGAACCACTCAGGAACTGAGTATTTCCGAGTGTGTCCGAGTGATCCGAGTATTTACAAACGGCTCTGAGCGGCTCCGAACCGTTCCGAGTGTCACCGGTGTCCCCGCACCTCTGGCCAAATGCAGTACTGCACACCCCATTAGCTTGAATTCTGCTGTTTTGCGAGACAACACAAGCAAATTGAGTCAGAATTAAAAAAAAAAGTTGTTCGTCTTTCAAAATGTTTGTTAACCGCGTTACTCGTAAACCAAGGTTCCACTATATATCTACAAGGAGACAGTGAGCTCGGATTCAGGTACTGTACAGACTGGCTCTTGTATGACGGAGGACTAAGGAGAGGAGGAATCACTCCTGAGTTTTTTGTTTCTTTTTGACCACTCCATTTTTACATTGACTTACTCCATTTCGTAACTTCCATCAGAAGACCTTGTCACAAACTAAGGCCAGGCATAAACAGAGCAAATTTCTTTCCTGCAACCACAGGAAATGTGCTTGATTCCCCCACAGTTATTTTTGACAGGGGAATCCCTCCCACAGAGCCATTTTGTTCTAACAGCCGCTAGCAATAATCGCATGCAAAATCTGACAGGCTGGTTGTACCAAAGTTGATTGATAAACTTGGGTACATTCAGTCTGCCCATACATGATTTGGATCTGGTCCAGTTTCTGCTGAACCAGCCGTGATTCGAACTGTCTATGGCCGGGCTTACAAGTTAGGAGCACAGATGGATGACAGGGACAATTTTTATTAAATTTGCTATTTTAATGAATGCTGTAGTTTTTACAATATTGAAAATTACCTGTTTTGTTACGTTGCAGAGATTTTTAATTGGTTATACTTCTATATTACCATTTCTCCCATGATAATAGTTCATTTGGAATTTTTATTTTGGCATAGCAGTGTGTTTGTGAAAGAAACAGCAGCTTCAACACCTTCCATCCAAAACATTCTAAAGCAGATGGATGTTTAGGTGTGCATTGCTGGGACATGGATGGTTTGGCAGGGGACGTACACTTTTTTGGGAATGAGTGCCTTGCAACTACGGAGGAGAATTCAGATATAATACAAGCAGAGAACACGTGTTTTTGCAAGTGATTTTCTCAAGCACTACAATTTAAAGCCAAATGAGTTGGCTCCAACCCATGGAGTCAATGTTAGAGAGCTTAGCGGCAGCTGACTAAAGTTATTGGAACATAGGCTTAGCAATAAGATGATGCTCCCATTGCAATCTTTCAAGCAATTTCAGCGAAGCATGTAGAATACATTATCAACCTCCATACTCTTGAAGATATCTGTTATCATCATTGCCGGTGGAACCAATACTGGTCCTAACAATGATGCTTTTATGATGCTCACATTTACAAAATAAATACAAATAGTCAAATAAAAAAATAAAATGGTACTACGTTGTAATAAGGAGATGTACACTAGAACATAGAATGGAAAAGATGTAGCAATAACTCTGGGACACCTTTGCAGACATTCACAGTTAAGCCTCGTACTCACGGCCCTTTTTCTCGGCAAGAAAACTGCTACCAGAGCTTTTTGCAGAGAAAACCGTTTGTGTGTATGTTTTCTCATCGAGAAAACTGCCGGTAATCTCGATGAGAAAAATAGAGAACCTGCTCTCTTTTTTTCTCGTCGGGATTCTTGTCGGCCTGTTTCCTGAACGAGAAACCCGTGTGTGTGTGTATGAGGCTACAAGCTTACCTGTCCTCCGGTAAGCCCGCGCATGCTCGATGAGACTTTGGCGCATGCGCGGTAGCTTACAAGGGTAGTGTAGGGTGAAACAAGATCGCGGCGACGGCATTGAATGTGATGAGCGCATGCTGTCACATGATGATGTCACCACGTTCTTGCCATTCAAAAGAATGGCGGTTATTTTGAATGGCTGTCTGTATGCATGGATTGACAAGAAAAGCTTGCCAGGAATCTCGTCATGAAAAACAAAGTTTTTTTCCTGACGAGATTCTCGGCCGTGTGTACAGGGCTTACGACGAGAACATAACATGGCTAGAAGACGGTCGTCTGATCAGAACGTTCTAAACAGAACGCACTTAAGAACAGCAAGGCCTATGAAGAACGACCTGAAAATCAGAAACGAGCGGACAAGAACGCACTGAAAAACAGATATGACCTGACTACACGCCCTGAAAGACAAGATACAAACCCACAAGCACAAACTGAAAAGCAGAAAACAAACTGAAAGCACCAAGACTGAAAAGGGCGAATCGTCTCTCCCCAAACATTTACTCTCACGCAGTAACACGAGATCACCAAAAGCAGCCCAAGGGGTGGCGCCATTGGAATCGAACTTCCCCTTTATACTGCCGTCGTACGTGTTGTACGTCACTGCGCTTTAGACCGACGAGATTTTGGATTGACAGCGTGTATGCAAGGAAAGCTTGGCAAGAATCCCGTCAAGCTTGACAAGAATCTCGTTGAGAAAACCAACGTTTTTTTTTATGACGGGATTCTTGGCCGTGTGTACGAGGCTTTAAAGTGTATGCAAAGCCAAAAGGTCTTTTTTTGTGGACAGAACGGAAGGGTAAAAACCTGCGTCAGTATTTTAATACTGGAGTCCAGTAGAATATTCCTTTTCCACACATTGCTGGAATGGCTTTAAGTAAGTTGGCTCTGCAGCAACTACCAGCTGGGAACCAGTGTCCGAAAAAGTAAAAGAATATACAGTATATCGGCAGCATACCATGGATCTTACAGAAGTATTACAGAAATAAATTGTGACGTTTCGGGCCACGCAGGACCCCTGTATCAGGCGTGTGATAAGTGCAAAGTGCAATACAGTGACATTAAAAGTACCAGTCACCAATAAAAAACAGCAAAAGAAACACTGACATCTGATTTCATTTTTATTTCCTAAATCTGCCAAATTGACGTAATCCCATCCTGACATATGTAAAAGGTCAGGTTTTTTATTGATATCTGTGTTCCTGCTGGGAAAATTCACTGTCACAATTGGTCCTGGTGGTCATAGACCCTGGTGCATATAATGATGGGAAACCCAAATCATTTTCAGTTGTCACAGGAACAGAAGGCGAGGGGAAATCTTACAATAGAGGAGTCGTGTGTAGGATCTTGGGAGGGTAGGCAGAGTTCTCAGAGGCTTCAGCAGCCTAGAGATGGGTCCGTTTTTTGCGTTCAACCAGCAGGATGAATCTTCCTTGCTGGGCTATTGTATTTTGTGAGTGGGGAGCCACTATTATTACTATATTACTATTGTATTCTGAGAGCGGGCAGAATACATTGATCAGCGTTGCAGGCTAAAGGTTTATTCCATCACACTTATTTATGTACTATGTACTATGTACATTATATTTGCATCCTTGTTATGGCATTCATGTTTTACATTATGGTTATATCAGCCCTCAAAATTTGCACTCGCCTACTCGCATTTGGCAAGTAAACAAATGAGGAGGGCGAGTAGTGACAGGTCTGTGCTATCACAGGAATGTATACCAAGTGTTCCTTCCGCCGCGCACAGGCACGCAGTGCAGATATTTGAATTCATACAGTCAGCCGTCTAGGACCGCCCCTCTCCACCTCCTTCCACACATCCCCGCCCAGGCTCGCAGAGTGTGCTGTTCATTGGGCATGAAAGAGCTGCTGGGACCGCCCCCTCTACTTCCGTTCTCCTGCACATCCCCACCGTGCACTGCACTATACATGTAAGAGCCGCCTGGGACCGCCCTCCTCCGCCTCCGTTCTGCACATCCCCGCACTTCACCGTTAAAGAGCTGCCTGGGATTGCCCCCCTCCACCTCTGTTCTTCATATCCCCGCCCAGGTTCACAGACCGTGCACTTCACCATTAAAGAGCCACCTGGGACCACCCCTCTCCGCCTTTGTTCTGCTGCACATCTAAGGAGTGGGGCGGTCCTAAGTGGGCAGGCTCAAACGTCGCTCCGCCCTCAGTGTACAGTGATAACTGACCCCGTGGCTGCAGAATGGTAAGTACAATGACAGTGTGCTGGAGGCATTGATGAAATGGGGGGATTAAACAAGAGGTGTGCTGGAAGGAATGGGGTGGGATTGAGAGCAAGCATGTGCTGGATAGGGGGGGTGTAATTGAAGGCATAGATATCATGGATGGGGAGGGGGGATGGAAATGGAGGTTTGAATCATATATATGCCTTCAATTACACCCCCCCCCCAATCCATGATATCTATGCCTCCAATTCCACCTTCACTCCCCTTATCTATCATACGGTATGATAGAATGGGGGGGAATGGTAGTGGTATTGGAGGCATAGATATCATGGATTGGGGAGAATATTGAAAGCATAGATGTACAGGATTGGGGGGAGATTGGAGGCATAGGTGTTCTGGAGAGGGGAGGTCAGAAGATGAGGCGAGCTGGTGGGTCGTTGGGAGGGGGGTAATTGGAGGCAGAGATATGCTGGGAAGAGGAATTAGAGGTAGGGATGTACTGGAGGAGGCATTGGAGGTAGGGATGTACTGGGGAGGTGTTGGAGGTAGGGATGTACTGGGGGAGGCGTTGGAGGTAGGGATGAACTGGGGGAGGCGTTGGAGGTAGGGATGTACTGGGGGAGGTGTTGGAGGTAGGGATGAACTGGGGAGGCATTGGAGGTAGGGATGTACTGGGGGAGGCGTTGGATGTAGGGATGTACTGGGGGAGGCGTTGGAGGTAGGGATGTACTGGGGGAGGCGTTGGAGGTAGGGATGAACTGGGGTAGGCGTTAAAGGTAGGGATGTACTGGGGGAGGCGTTGGAGGTAGGGATGTACTGGGGGAGGCGTTGGAGGTAGGGATGTACTGGGGGAGACGTGGGCATGTTTAGGGGCGGAATTAGGGGTGGGGCAGGGTAGTGTAGGGTTTGGGTAGGGAAACTGGTGGCAAGTAACTTTTAAGGCCTGGCTAGTAGTTCAGGACTTGAAATTTTGAGCCCTGGTTATATGCATACTTATTCAGATTAGGAATGGAGGTGCACTATCCCCCCTTGTGCACCTCATTCAAAGTCCCAGTATATGTAGATATACATTTCCCCCTTTCTTTGTATGTTTGAACCAGGGATGGAGGCAGATCTTTAACACAATAGCTAGCTTGTAGCTACCTTTTGAACGCTCATATACTTATCCAAGGGTTGGAGGGGATTTTGTTTTGCATCCCCACCCTCTGGACGCATGGTGTGTCGGTGCTTCTATTTATTGTTCGTGTACATGTGGTGCGTTTTCATCGTGACACTCTCTCATTTAGAATAGTTCCACAGCTCTTCCATTCCTGTTTTTTGTTCCCTTGGTCTGTTTTGCTTGGGCTGCCCCTTGTATTTTTACCGGGAGTTGCGATGCGCACCAGACACTGCCCCACCTCCCTCTGGTGCCTGTCGACGGGGGGCTGTGGGCGTGTGGTCTCCTGCGTATCGGCGCCACGCACATGCTGCACCAGTGACCTCCTTTTTGGGCGCCGCCTAGTTCCCACGGCTATTTCGCCTTGGCTGATGCAATGGCAGGATTTGGTGTAGCGCCACTGGCGGCGGACGCTTCCCGCCTGTCATCACGCTTGCGTGATGTTAGTGTGTGTCCGCCACTTACATCCGGCCCACTTGGGCGTCCCCACTTGTAGCTGACCAGATGATCAGGTTGCACTGTCTGATCCACTATACACTATATCACACTATCCACTATCCACTATACACAAATACTCTGCATCTGCCACTTGAGGGTAACTTCATGTGTCACGGCTGTTTTAATTCATTATCATTTTCACTTTTTTCATTTCATGTTCAGTCTTCTCTATATCTCTCATGCAGATCACTCAATAGGTCCATCTTAGCCTACGCTTCATTTCACCCTATCTCTCTCATATATCCCAACATTTGGGCTTGTTTGCTCTTTCAATATGTCTTCCTTTTACACTCTATTGTGACAGTGCTACCTGGTCTGCTACATCTAACATGTTATATTTATCTTTTGTGTGGGTCTGGTGTTCCGGTGGATTTCAACACCTCAGCTCCCGGGTAAACTGATATGGCGACTCTTGCACACCAGTATCACTCGGGTTTAACATTCAATGGGATGTAAGTTTGTGGATTAGACCATCTATTTAACAATTTATTACATATAACTTTCCCATAACATGAGTTTTTATTTAGACCATCTTTTATTATCTACAGATACTCTAGCATCCGCTCCTGATTGAGTCGGATTATCAACAAAACACGTTGAGATTTTAAGGATGCAGTCCCCATTTCCATCATTGGTTTTATGGACAATTATTTTTACACCACACGGTTTATTCCATCACACTTATGTACTATGTATATTTGCTTCCTTGGTATGGCATTCATGTTTTACATTATGGTTATATGCATGTAATGTTTTCCAAGTTCATTATACTCATTATTTTAGGGTGTTGTATATGCTTTGAACATTTACTTTTCATGTACAATGTTACGCATTTTGACACTAATGCCAATAAATCTTAACTCCCATATTGTGTTTCAGCCTGCGTCACTCAAAGTCCCATACTTTTTTATTATTTTCTGTATTCAGAGCTGATCAAGGGGCGAAAAACCTGACAAGGCAGTTGTACAGACATGGATCGTAAGATCAACTTCTGAACAACCTCAGTGCCCATACGAGGATCGAAATTCGGCCGGTCACAGCTGAACTGGCTGAATTTCATCTCAGGGCCTTTCCTGGTGCCCTAAGATGAAGTCAGAGAGGGCAGCATTATGTAATGCTGAGCAGGAATGGGGCACTGCCCATCACTAAGGCTGCATTCACACCTGAACAGAGAATTTTTCATCTGTCTTTGAGTGCTTTTTCAGGCGTATACAAGCATTTTAGAAGTGAATTACAAGTGTTTTACATGTGTATTCAAGCTTCGGGTGTTTTTGTTTTATCGAATGGAAAGCACTGGGGGGGGGGGGGGACCAGTTACAGTGCCTTGAAAAAGTATTCATATCCCTTGAAATTTTCCATATTTTGTCATGTTACAACCAAAAACATAAATGTATTTTATTGGGATTTTGTGTGATAGACCAACACAAAGTGGCACATATTTGTGAAGTGAAAGGAAAATGATAAATGTTTAAAAAAAAAAAAAATACAAATGAAAAGTGTTGCGTTCATTTGTATTCAGCCCCCTTTACTCTGATACTCCTAACTAAAATCTAATGGAACCCATTCCCTTCAGAGGTCACCTAATTAGTAAATAGAGTCCACCTGTGTGTAATTTAATCTCAGTATAAACACAGCTGTTCTGTGAAGCCCTCAGAGGTTTTTTAGAGAACCTTAGTGAACAAACAGCGACATTGAGGCCAAGGAACACACCAGACAGGTCAGGGATAACGTTTTGGAGAAGTTTAAAGCAGGGTTAGGTTTTAAAACCATATCCAAGAATTGGACATCTCACGGAGCACTGTTCAATCCATCATCTGAAAATCGAAAGAGTATGGCACAATTGCAAACCTACCAAGACATGGCCGTCCACCTGAACTAACAGGCTGAGAAAGGAGAGCATTAATCAGAGAAGCAGCCAAGAGGCCCATGGTAACTCTGGAGCAGGGATGAGCCGAACACCCCCCTGTTCGGTTCGCACCAGAACCTGCGAACAGACAAAATGTTCATGTAAACTTTAGAACCCTATTAAATACAATGGACTCGAACGTTCTAAATCTAAAGTGTTAATTATAAAGGCTAATATGCAAGTTATTGTCCTAAAAAGTGTTTGGGGACCTGGGTCCTGCCCCAGGGGACATGTATCAATGCAAAAAGAAGTTTTAAAAACGGCCGTTTTTTCGGGAGCAGTGATTTTAATAATGCTTAAAATGAAAAAATAAAAGTGAAATATTCCTTTAAATTTCGTACCTGGGGGGTGTGTATGATATGCATGTGAAGTGGCGCATGTTTCCCGTGCTTAGAACTGTCCCTGCAAAAAATTTCATTTTTGAAAGAAAAAAATGCATTTAAAACTGACTCGCGGCTATTAATGAATTGTCGGCTCCCGGCAATACATACGAAAGTCATTGATAAAAAAAAAAAAAAAAAGCGTGGGGGTTCCCCAGAATTCAATTACCAGGCCCTTCAGGTCTGGAATGGATATTAAGGGGAACCCCGCCGCAAATTAAAAAAATAATTGACGTGGTGTTCCCCCAAATATCCATTCCAGGCCCTTCAGATCTGGCATGGATTTTAATGGGAACTCCACCCCAAATTTAAAACAAAAATGGCGTGGAGTCCCCCTAAAAATCCATACCAGACCCCTTATCCGAGCACGCAACCTGGCCGGCTGCAGGGGAAAAGGGGGGGACGAGAGAGCGGCCCCCCCTCCCTCCTGAACCGTACCAGGCCACATGCCCTCAACATGGGGAGGATGTCCCCATGTTGATGGGGACAAGGGCCTCATCCCCACAACCCTTGCCCGGTGGTTGTGGGGGTCTGCAGGCGGGGGGCTTATCGGAATCTGGAAGACCCCTTTAACAAAGGGGACCCCCAGATCCCGCCCCCCCCCATGTGAATTGGTAAGGGGTACATTGTACCCCTACCATTTCACGAAGAAAGCGTAAAAAAATGTTTAAAAAAACACACAAACACCTTGAAAAAGTCCTTTATTTAAAAAAAACAAAAAAAAACAAACATTCCAGCGGTGAAATCCAGTGTCCCGCGGCGATCCCGATGTCCAGCGCTGTCCTTCATTGGTTGTGCCTGAGCGGACCTGATGGGAAACTCCCTCTCAGTATTTTAAATGTATAGACCCGCCCCTTCTAAAGTTCCCCATCAGGTCCGCTCAGCGGACCAGATGCGGAACATGAGAAGGGACGGGTCTATACATGTATTACCAAAGTGAGAGCAGTTCCCCGTCAGGTCCGCCCCCTCGGTATGTTGGACCCGCCTACGTCATTGGCTTGAGCGGGGAACTTCCTTCACTATGTAAATTTAAATTACACAGTGAAGGAAGTTCCCCGCTCAAGCCAATGACGTAGGCGGGTCCGACATACCGAGGGGGCGGACCTGATGGGGAACTGCTCTCACTTTGGTAATACATGTATAGACCCGCCCCTTCTCATGTTCCGCATCTGGTCCGCTGAGCGGACCTGATGGGGAACTTTAGAAGGGGCGGGTCTATACATTTAAAATACTGAGAGGGAGTTCCCCATCAGGTCCGCTCAGGCACAACCAATGAAGGACAGCGCTGGACATCGGGATCGCCGCGGGACACTGGATTTCACCGCTGGAATGTTTTTTTTTTTTTTTTTTTAAATAAAGGACTTTTTCAAGGTGTTTGTGTGTTTTTTTTAAAAAAAAATTACGCTTTCTTCGTGAAATGGTAGGGGTACAATGTACCCCTTACCAATTCACATAGGGGGGGGCCGGGATCTGGTGGTCCCCTTTGTTAAAGGGGTCTTCCAGATTCCGATAAGCCCCCCGCCCGCAGACCCCCACAACCACCGGGCAAGGGTTGTGGGGATGAGGCCCTTGTCCCCATCAACATGGGGACATCCTCCCCATGTTGAGGGCATGTGGCCTGGTACGGTTCAGGAGGGAGGGGGGGCGCTCTCTCGTCCCCCCCTTTTCCCCTGCGGCCGGCCAGGTTGCGTGCTCGGATAAGGGGTCTGGTATGGATTTTTAGGGGGACTCCACGCCATTTTTTTAAAAAATTTGGGGTGGAGTTCCCCTTAAAATCCATGCCAGATCTGAAGGGCCTGGAATGGATATTTGGGGGAACCCCACGTCAATTTTTTTTTAATTTGCGGCGGGGTTCCCCTTAATATCCATTCCAGACCTGAAGGGCCTGGTAATTGAATTCTGGGGAACCCCCACGCTTTTTTTTTTTTTTTTTATCAATGACTTTTGTATGTATTGCCGGGAGCCGACAATTCATTAATAGCCGCGAGTCAGTTTTAAATGCATTTTTTTCTTTCAAAAATGAAATTTTTTGCAGGGACAGTTCTAAGCACGGGAAACATGCGCCACTTCACATGCATATCATACACACCCCCCAGGTATGAAATTTAAAGGAATATTTCACTTTTATTTTTTCATTTTAAGCATTATTAAAATCACTGCTCCCGAAAAAACTGCCGTTTTTAAAACTTCTTTTTGCATTGATACATGTCCCCTGGGGCAGGACCCGGGTCCCCAAACACTTTTTAGGACAATAACTTGGATATAAGCCTTTATAATTAGCACTTTAGATTTCTCCCATAGATTTTTCGAATTTGCAGCGAACACCCCAATTTGTTCGCTGTTCGGCGAACGGGCGAACAGGCAATGTTCGAGTCGAACATGAGTTCGACTCGAACTCGAAGCTCATCCCTACTCTGGAGGAGCTGCAAGTGGGAGAATCTGTCCACAGGACAACTATTAGTTGTGCACTCCATAAATCTGGCCTTTATAGAAGAGTGGCAAGAAGAAAGCAATTGTTGAAAGAAAGCCATAAGAAGTCCTGTTTGAAGTTTGCAAAAAGCCATGTGGGGGACACAGCAAACATGTGGCAGAAGGTGCTCTGGTTAGATGAGACCAAAATTGTACTTACTCTTTCGTCCATGGACCGACACAGCTTCTCTATTGACAAAGTGGGTATTATCCGTTAATTAGGAGTGACTAGGCAGAAAAACTTGTAAAAAGTGTTGCATCACACCTTCTACAGTACCGCCCAGGGGGCGGACCCTCTGGGTATACCCTCTCAGTCTGCACATCGCAGATCAGTTTTTTTCTGTCTAGCAAGGAGTAGGACATGGCTCCCTTCGGGCCCATTGGTCCGGGGAAAAAAGATATATATATATATTTTTTTTTTGCTACGTTTGTTGTTTCCTGCGATCTTTGATCAACTGCCGACTGGGTGACAGGCTGGATCCTCGATCCTTGTAGTCTCCCCAGTTTCGGCCATCGAGCGTGTGCCGACCCTAGCTACGCGCTGGGTTTTCCACGACATGCCTGTCGCTTCACGGGTGGCCGGTGAGCCTACGCTCCAGGGCCTGCATCGGACCGCTCAGCTTCGGCTGACCTTACGGCCGAGTCGCAGCAGCCTGGCCGGTGAGCTTACGCTCCAAGGCTTGCATCGGACCGCTCAGCTTCGGCTGACCTTACGGCCGAGTCGCAGCAGCCTGTCCGGTGAGCGTCATGCTCCAGGGCATACATATGATCGTCCCTTCTGGGTCCAATCACAGCATGCCTGGCCAACAGTCACCTTCCGTGCGCGGACGATGATCTGTTTGGAATGTCTTCCAGCAGAATACATGCAGGATAGGTAAGTAAAACTCCCCTGCCTCGGCTGGGTGATTTAGCTGGACATTCCTGGAGAGATCAAGTAAGTGGTTGTGGCCCCTTTCTTCCCTCTCTCCCTGCCTTTCCCTCCTCCCTGGGCTTCTAGCTAAAGGTTGCTGGGTGCTGGGGGTCACCTAGGGGGTCCCACTGGAGCGGGGCTGGCTGTAACTAACATTTAAAAGAAATGTCATTTTTGCTTACCTGTGTTTCTGTGTCTCCATGCTGTCGGCGGCCATTTTGAGGTGGTCCATGCCAAGTTTGGCCTCTTGTAACTGCCTGGCGGCCATCTTCCTGTGGTTCGGCCACACCCACTGGCCCCTATCAGGTGATCGGCGGCCATGTTTGTCCACCCTGTATGCAGATATTGCCGTTCGGCGGCCATCTTTTTGTGGGCTATGGCTGCCTGACCTCTATCTTCTGTCGGCGGCCATTTTCTTAGAGCCCACATTATCTTCCATACAAACGTTTTTGGCAACCATTTTGCGAGAGCCTCCGGCCTCTAGGGTGCATTACACTGGCGCGAAAATTCACACAGGAAGTGCTGATAAAAGAAGCAGACTGACACAGCAGCAAGGGGACAGCATCACAGGCGCAGCATAGCAGTACCTATCCAGGGTGGTGAGTCCTCTGGGTAACCCAGCATCTCTGCAGCGCAGGAGGGTGGCCTATTGATATCTTGCCTGGAGCCCTGTGAGTGTCAGCGTGTGGTCAGCATGGCATCTGAGCCAGATGTCTTCTCCCCTGAAACACCAGATTTAGCAGCTGGTGTCCCTGAGGTGTCTATGGACGCTATGTCGGCAATCCTAGAGGCGTTTGCTGCCAGGGTGGAAGCAGCACACGGGAATACAGGGGGTAATAAACGCCAACGTCCCCTGCAATCTTCTGGGGATATTTCTGATGCAGAACCAGGTCCAGCTACGGCTCATGACCCAGATTCTGATGCATCAGAGACTGCAGACCGTGACCGATCGGACAGTGAGGACTCCAAGTCCAGGTCAGTACGCGAGACGGCTTTGGTATCTGACCTTATTACTGCAGTGCGGGATACGCTAAAGTTGGAAAGGACTGAAGAAGTAGCAGATACTCCAGTCCCCTTTGGGTTTCGTAAACCTGCCCGCACTGCTAAGGTGTTCCCTTGTGTGTCTTATTTTGACAAACTCTTATACAAGGAATGGGAGAACATACTGAGGGTCTTTACAGCCCCAAAGAGGTTTGCAGTACGGTACCCCTTTGAGGAGAGTTTTCTGAAGATATGGACCTCTCCCCCTATAGTGGACCCTTCGGTGTCCAGACTTAATAGAGCCACCACTATTCCAGTAGAAGGGGCTCCTGTTTTCAAGGACCCTGTGGATAAGAAGGCTGAAGCACTCGCTCGCTACCTATACTCAGTGGTAGGCTCGGCAGTACGCCCGGCATTAGCGGGGGCCCTAGTGTCTCAGACACTTACTGAATGGGCAAAATTGCTACTCCAGGGGTTAAAGGAGCGAGATGCTCCTCCTAATGAGATAACTTTGGCCGACCAGTTGGTCCAGGGCCTTAAGTTTGTCTGCGAGTCAGACATGGATACTATTCCCCTGCTGTCAAGAGCTTCGGTTTATGCAGTAGCAATACGCCGCCTGATCTGGCTAAAGGGCTGGTCTGCGGACCAGACTTCCAAGAAAGCCCTATTGGATCTGCCTTTTAAGGGCGACAGACTTTTTGGGGCTTCTCTGGATGACATCATCAAGGATGTCACAGGAGGTAAAAGCACTTTGCTTCCCCAAACTAGCAAGGGTAAGGGACCACGCCAAGGGCAAGGGCCCTCCTTTACTGCACGTAAGCGTTTTTTTCGCCCCCTTAAGGCGACAGGGAAAAGACCCCAGGCCGATAAAGCGCCTGCCCAAGGACAAAAGCGTCCTTGGTCCCGCAGACCCAACAAGCCTGCGGACAAATCTGCGTCCACATGAAGGTCCGCCCCCACCCAGCTCTCGGGTGGGGGGACGTCTTCGCAAATTCGCGACTCAGTGGACTGCTCTAGTCTCCGACAGGTGGGTTTGTGAAGTAATCTCCTCAGGCTACAAGATAGAATTTCTCTCTTGTCCACCAGACAGATTCATCACCTCCAATCTCCAGCTACTACCGACCCGTCGGGAGGCCCTGTATGGGGCGGTCCAGGGTCTACTGGAACGCGGGGTAGTTATTCCAGTTCCAGAACAGGAACGGGGTCAGGGTTTTTACTCAAATCTGTTCATTGTGCCAAAGAAGGAGGGGGTTCATCCAATCTTGGATCTCAGAGCCCTCAATTGCTTTGTGAAGGTACAAAGATTTCGGATGGAGTAGGTTCAATCCGTAGTCAGGGCTCTCCATCCGGGGGACTTTCTGGCCTCCTTGGACATCAAGGACGCATACCTGCATGTCCCCATATACTCCAGACACCAGAGGTTTCTGCGATTTGCTATCGGGAAGAACCACTACCAGTTTGTGGCCCTCCCGTTTGGCCTTGCCTCAGCACCCAGGATGTTCACCAAGGTGCTCGCTCCGATTCTGGCACTTCTAAGACAGCGGGGTATCGCTATCACAGGTTACTTGGACGACCTTCTGCTGAAGGCCCCTTCAAGCTCAGAATTAGAGGTAAGCGTGTCCATTACCTGTCAGACTCTTCGAGACTGTGGTTGGATACTAAACACGCAAAAGTCAGTATTGGTGCCCACTCAACGCCTAGTGTACCTGGGATTGATTCTGGATTCCTCAGAGGCAAAGGTATTCCTCCCTGTGGAGAAGTTGCAGACCCTCCGGGCTGCAGTACGGCAGCTGACTTCCAGGAATTGGTCGTCACTCCGTTTTTGCATGCGAGTGTTGGGCCTCATGGTAGCCTCCTTCGAGGCGGTCCCATATGCTCAATACCACACTCGAGTGTTACAGAAGGAAGTTCTGTCCAGATGGAACAGATGCCCTTCATCTCTGGATTATCAAATCTGAGTGAGCCACCTAGTCAGGAGATCCCTGGTATGGTGGCTGACAGCACCGGCTCTAATGGCCGGGAAGTAATTTCTTCCGGTTTACTGGATAGTGATCACGACGGACGCCAGCCTTACAGGTTGGGGGGGAGTCTGGGGTGTCCAGTCGGCGCAAGGTCGCTGGACCCCAGAGGAAGCCCTCCTGCCGATCAATGTCCTGGAGATCCGGGCGATCAAGCTGTGCCTCTTCAAATGGTCTCAGAGACTGCAAGGGCGTCCAGTCAGGATCCAGTCAGACAACGCCACAGCAGTAGCATATGTCAATCATCAAGGAGGAACAAGAAGCTCAGCTGCAGCATCGGAGATCGCTCGCATCCTGAAGTGGGCAGAGAGGAGCGTACCGGCACTGTCGGCCGTGTACATTCCGGGTGTGGAAAACTGGCAGGCGGACTACCTGAGCCGCCAGATGCTGGACCAGGGAGAATGGTCCTTACACCCGGAGGTGTTCCAACTCCTCTGCCAAAGATGGGGCACACCAGACGTAGATCTTCTGGCTTCCCGACTCAATCGGAAGGTATTGAGGTTTGTGGCCCGGTCAAGAGACCCATGGGCAGACGCAACGGACGCGTTGGTAGCATCGTGGGGTCAGTATCGGCTAATCTATGCCTTCCCTCCCTTAAGGCTTCTTCCTCTTCTGCTCCGCAGAGTGGAGGCAGAGGGAATTCCAATGATCCTAATCGCTCCAGATTGGCTTCAGCGTCCTTGGTACGCCGATCTAGTACGTCTGGTAGCAGACGTCCCCTGGCGCCTACCACTACGGAAGGACCTGCTATCGCAAGGTCCCATATTCCATCCTGCTTTACAGTCATTGGCTTTAACGGCATGGCTGTTGAGAACCAGGTACTGAGAGATCGGGGCCTGTCAGACTCAGTAATCTCTACTATGAGAAGTGCTCGGAAACCGTCCTCTAGGAAGGTCTATCACCGCACTTGGAGGGCCTACATCTCCATGTGTGAGGAAATGAAATGGCATCCGCGTACCTATTTGGTTTCCAGAATCCTGCTGTTTTTACAGCATGGGGTAGACCAAAGGCTTGCCCTAAGTACGATTAAGGGACAGATATCTGCCCTGGCTGTCTTTTTTCAGCGACCCCTGGCGACTCACTCTCTCGTGAGTACATTTGTGCAGGGGGTTCGACATGTGGCCCCTCCGGTCCGCCCCCGTTACCTCCGTGGGACTTGAACCTGGTCCTCTCGGTGCTTCAGAAGGCACCGTTTGAGAATATTAGAGATATTCCCCTGTTGACACTTTCTCAGAAGGTGGTCTTTTTGGTGGCTGTTACGTCAGTTAGACGAGTCTCTGAGCTGGCAGCCCTGTCCTGCAAGGCTCCCTATTTGATTTTCCACAAGGATAAGGTGGTGCTGCGGCCGCAGCCTTCCTTTCTTCCGAAAGTCGTTTCGGCTTTTCATCTCAACGAAGACATTGTACTTCCATCCTTGTGTCCTCAGCCGTCGAATCCTAAGGAGTCGGCGTTGCATTCCTTGGACGTTGTCCGAGCTTTGAGAGTATACATATCTGCTACTTCCCTGTTCCGGAAGTCAGACTCACTGTTTGTTTCGGTGGCTGGTCCCAAGAAGGGCCAAGCAGTCTCATCGGCCACCATCTCTAGGTGGATCCGACAGATAGTAATCCAGGCTTACGCCTTAAAGGGTCAGGCGCCCCCCTTTCCTGTCACGGCGCATTCGACCAGGGCAATAGGTGCCTCTTGGGCTTTCCGACATCAAGCGTCTGTTCCCCAACTATGTAAAGCGGCGACTTGGTCGTCCGCTCACACTTTCACAAAATTCTACAAAGTTGATGTAGGTGCATCTTCGGACGCCTTTTTCGGCCGCAAGGCGGCTGTTTAGAGTTGCAACTCCTCCGTTGGAGGAGTGCTGTTTTGTGTTTTGGGGTGAAGTTTGTTTTTATGTTGTTACCACCCCTCGTTTTTTCTCTGACACTGCTTTGGGACGTCCCACTTTGTCAATAGAGAAGCTGTGTCGGTCCATGGACGAAAGAGTAAATAGGATTTTTTACTCACCGTAAAATCCTTTTCTCTGAGTCCATGGACCGACACAGCACCCACCCCTCCTTTTAAGTTTGTACTGCTTTTTGACGAACTGATCTGCGATGTGCAGACTGAGAGGGTATACCCAGAGGGTCCGCCCCCTGGGCGGTACTGTAGAAGGTGTGATGCAACACTTTTTCCAAGTTTTTCTGCCTACTCACTCCTAATTAACAGATAATACCCACTTTGTCAATAGAGAAGCTGTGTCGGTCCATGGACTCAGAGAAAATGATTTTACGGTGAGTAAAAAATCCTATTTTTTGGTCTAAAAGTAAAATGCAGAGTGTGGCGGAAAACTAACACTGCACATCACCCTAAACACACCATCCCACCGCAAAACATGGTGGTGGCAGCATTATATTGTGGGGATGCTTTTCTTTAGCAGGGACAGGGAAGCTGGATGGAGCCAAATACAGGGCAATCTTAGAACAAAACCTGTTTAGAGTCTGCAAAAGACTTGAGACTGGGGCAGAGGTTCACCTTCCAGCAGAACAACGACCCTAAACATACAACCAGAGCTACAATGGAATGGTTTTGATCACAGAATATTCATGTGTTATAATGGCCCAGTCAAACTTCAGACCCAAATCCAATCGAGAATCGTGGTAAGACTTGAAAATTGCTGTTCACAGACACTCTCCATCCAATCTGACAGAGCTTGAGCTATTTTGCAAAGAAAAATGGGTAAAAATGTCATTCTCTAGATGTGCAAAACTGGTAGAGACATCCCCAAAAAGACTTGCAGCTGTATTTGAAGCAATGTATACGGAGAACCAAAAAGGGGTTGGGTTGGGGTTTTGAGTGAGGCCTGTGGGTGTTTATAATAATAAGTTTGTAGCATGAAAATAACCTGAGTGTCACAAACCCCTAGGGGTGATTCATGGTAGTGATATAAGTAAACATAATTAAGCAATATAATCAGGCATTTATGATGTAGAAATACAGTCATAAAATTCAACAAAAGTTGATATAATCAAAATACATTTATTGATAAGGGAATTGATCACTAAATCATGATATGTGACAAACAGTAAAATTCATAGCAGATAAAAAGTATATATAATTTAAACATATATGATGCATACATAATAAATACAAACAAATAACATAATAAATTGAGGTTATTGGAGCAAGCATGGCTTGGCATCGCTGGATGGACACTCTATGCATTTCATGGCCTTTTGCCAATCGTCAGGAGTTGGATGCGTGTGTATTACTATGGGATAATGAGATATGAAATAATTTTTAATGGTTATCTAGGTATTTAACCCTGAGGATGAAAGATAAGGATGGTTACATTATTACTTACATATTGGCCCATGGATGGAGATCAGCTCCAGGGATGGGATTGAGCAAGGGTTAGGTGAAGGTAGTCTCACCCGGGACTGAGGCGGGGAATCGCCAGATGATAAACAGGGAAGACATACAGTCACAGGGGCCGGTCGCTGCTCGCTGAATGTGTATGTATTATGCATACTAGATGCAGGGTTCGCATTGAATGGAATCTGTGTGACATAATGGCAAAAAAATATTATTAAAAGAGGGGATGCAAGAAGGAGATGAAGAGAAGAGGGAAGAGGATGTGAAAAGATGAAGGGATGGAAGTAAGTGAATATATGAATGAATGACTGTGTGAAGCGATGTGTGGACGAGTGTAATAATTAAATACACTTATATGCACACCTAGAAATAGGTGTGAGTGCTGGAAATATCCTGTTAATAAGTGATGGGGCATAAAATGTAGGAATATGTGCGGTGGAGGACAAGCATGAGCTATTTTGCAAAGAGAAATGGGCAACAATTTCATTCTCTAGATGTGCAAAACTGGTAGAGACATCCCCAAAAAGACTTGCAGCTGTATTTGAAGAAAAAGGTGCTTCTACAAAATATTGACTCAGGGGGGCTGAATACAAATGTATGCCACACTTTTCAGATATTTATTTATTTTATTTGTAAAACATTTTGAAAACCATTTATTATTGTCCTTCCACTTCACAAATATGTACCAATTTGTGTTGGTCTATAACATAAAATCCCAATAAAATACATCATACAATCTCAAGGGGTACGAATAGTTTTTCAAGGCACTGTTCTATAGGCTACAAATGCCTGAAATACCGCTGGAAAAATATCATAAAAAACACTTAAATCAAGCATTTTCAGGTGTTCCTATTAAAGTCTATGGGACAAAAAATGGTCAATTCTGCCTGAAAAGTAGGAGTCAAGCTATAAGTGACAGGACACTCAGATGTGAACAGGGGATATTGAAGACAATGGGATTTGGCTTGTTGAGTGTCTTGGAGCTTTATGCCGCGTACACACGACCGTTTTTAATGACGAGAAAAATGAATTTTTTTAAAATGGTCATTAAAAATGATCGTGTGTGGGCTTTCCAGCATTTTTCCCGATGAGAAAAACGCAGAGAATCACGACGAGAAAAATTGGAACATGCTCTAATTTTTCACGTCGTTTTTTACATCGTCGTTTTTCTCGTCATGAAAAACGTCCGTGTGTGGGCTTTAACGACGTGAAAAAAAATGCTCATGCTCAGAATCAAGTATGAGACGGGAGCGCTCGTTCTGGAAAAACTAGCGTTCGTAATGGAGATGGCACATTCGTCACGCTGTAACGGACTGAAAAGCACAAGGCTGAAAAGCGCGAATCGTCATTCAACAAACTTTACTAACATGAAGGGTGGCGCCATCCGAATGGAACTTCCCCTTTATAGTGCCGTCGTACGTGTTGGACGTCTCCCCGCTTTACTCAAACATTTTTTTCCACGATAGTGTGTAGGCAAGGCAGGCTTGAGAGGAAACACGAAAAATCACGTCGAGAAAAATGCCGTTTTTTTCAATGACATTAAAAACGGTCGTGTGTACGCGGCATTAAGCTTCAAGCTACAAAAGTCTCAGGTATACATGGGTCTAAATCAGTACTACTGCGATGACTTCAGTGCTGTCTAAACTAAAAGAGGGCAAGAAAAGACCAGTGCACAGTGAACTGGAAGGGTGGTGGTCTTTGGTAAATTACTGTACGTAATCCCATTCTCTGCCAACAAATTTTCATGAAAGTTTAGGCATACCAGGAGGCACATAGCTAATGAAAAAAATCCAGTATATAAATAGGTGAACATTTACATACTGTATTTAAAAAATATATTTGCATATGTATTTCAGTAACACAATGCACAGTACTACCCCATTCAGGCTTTAGTTAAAGGGGTTGTAAAGGTTCGTTTTTTATTTTATAAATAGGTTCCTTTAAGCTAGTGCATTGTTGGTTCACTTACCTTTTCCTTAGATTTCCCTTCTAAATATTTTTTTTTCTTTGTTTTCTTTGTCTGAATTTCTCACTTCCTGTTCCTCCTCAGTAAGCTGTTCAGTAAGCTGTTCTGGCTGACTAAACACCACTCAGATGATGGTGTGAAGTTTAGTGAGGAGAAACAGGAAGTGAGAAATTCAGACAAAGAAAAAAAACATTTATAAGGTAAATCAAAGGAAAAGGTAAGTGAACCAACAATGCACTAGCTTAAAGGAACCTATTTAGAAAATAAAAAACAAACCTTTACAACCCCTTTAAATGGCACCCCAACGCACTACCGATACACCGATACACCCTTCTCATTCTTCTTTGTTGCATCATATGCACTGTCAGGAAAATTGAGCAGGTACGATTTATGGTGTTTTGTGATGCATTGGCAGCCCGTTCAAATTAATGAGTTGCCTTAATGCAATACAAGTTAATGCACTTTTAAACTATACAATTTGGTCATCTAACTGCCAGACCTGCTTTGACTGAATAGCAGAAACGCAGCAGCAGGATGTACTAACTCCCTTGCTCCCATCCTGAGTTCTATTGTACATGGGGAAAACAAGAGGCTGTTATAAGGTTCAGCTACTTCAATTTATTTTATTTAAAATACCTGTAATTATGTCTGCCTAGAGTTTGACATTCAATTGAAATTAGAATCCTTGCTACAAAATATAATCACAAAAAAATGGCCATAGGAGGTGGATATGTTGGAAAATCATTATAAAAGCGTAATATCTGCTGTTGTTGTTTTTTTTTTTTCCTTTTTCTTTAAATATGAAATAAAAATGTCTACAGTACTGCAGCATACAGTATATACAAGTTCACGAAGACGACATTAATACCCATTTAAAGATGCTTTTCTCTATTAAAAGGATCATTTGCAGGAGATTGACCAAATTAACACAGTGATACTGATGAAACTACTTCTGTAAAAATCTTGCAATTTGAAATGGATTTTTCTGCATGTACGGTAGTTAAAGATTATTTAAATATCGCACCACTAACAGAGCGTAATTCTAACCTCTCTTATGCTTCTCTTTTAACGTTCTCTTAACGTCTATCTCACAGGCTCGCATATTCCCAAAGGGACCTGCACTCACTCACAGCATTTATTGACTTCTACGGATATAATCTTGCGCTTTTTAATCCACAGCAGACAGCGATTCACACTGTTCAGAAGGAAATGGAGCCTCGGAAATGCACAAAATAATTAAAAGTTGTAAACTGTGAAACAGAAGGAGGAGATAAGGAGGAGAAGCTTTAGGTGACAGCTCAACCAGAAAACTGAGAATTAGCTACTCTATCCACCCTTTCTACTCCTCCTCTCAATAACACCCTCCCTCATTTTCTAAGCAGCCGTCAGTAAATGATGAACTGCAGAATAAGCTCATGCAAAGCTCTCTGCACAGTATTCTTATCACGGTTTGCTTCAACCAACGTACTATAAACATAATTGTACTTAACCTCTTCATAACAAGCAAGAGAGGTTATTGGAATGGTTAGCACGTAATGAGAACTGTTGATATTCTGTTTCATTTTTCTTGCCAGCTTGTTTCAACCATGCTGTGGACTCACAGAATAATAGAATATTGATGACAGATAAAGGCCAAGTTGTCCAAATAGCTTCCAGGTTATTATGCTCATTAAAGGTACATTCAGGTGGAACATGAACATTTTGATTCCTAGAGGGGACACAGCCTACTTGCCAAACAACTCAAACTCTTTTGCCGCGTACACACGATCAGAATTTCTGACAACAAATGTTCTATGTGAGCTTTTGGTCAGATATTCCGACCGTATGTGGGCTCCATCGGACATTTGCTGTCGGAATTTCCGACAACAAATGTTTGAGAGCAGGTTCTCAATTTTTCCGACAACAAAAGTTCTTGTCGGAAATTCTGAGCGTGTGTATCCAATTCCAACGCACACAAATCCTACGCATGCTCGGAATCATTGTACTTGATTTTTCTCTATACATGTTCAAGTGAAAAACTAGCAGAAAGAAAAACACTGCATCAAACTTAAATGTGCACATAAATGAAAAAATAAGCAAGCATAAAGTCCATAAGTGAATAATTCCCAACACCAAAACGGAATGCTCTGAGATAAAACTTCTAGATCTTCCACCACGAGTGCTCAGTATGAAGATGGCCACACACCAGAGCTGTTTGACCTCTTTTTACAGGACGGTCAAAAAACGCTTTGGGAACACCAGATTGGTTCCACTAATGGCATAAATCCACTCCAATGGCCACTCAGGAAGGGGCTAGAATGTAAAAAATGAATGTGATAGTGCCTGGCACTAGGTGTAAACAGCGTGTGTGAGTCAGCTGATCCCTGGGGGTGGCGTGCGTTCCACGCCTCACTCCGAAGGGCAGAGCCTGATGTGGGGTATCAAATATGGACCCGGAAATGACGGATCCTCTGCTCCAACATCTGTTTTGCCATGATTTGCCCTTCGGAATTTCTGAGCAACATTTGTGCGACTGTGTGTATGCAAGACAAGTTTAAGCCAACATCCATCGGAAAAAAAACAAGGTTTTGTTGTCGGAAATTTGGGTTTTCTTCTTTTGCAGCCAGCTATCCCATTAGTTTAGTCCCAATAATTCTCAGTATCCCTATCATCCTTAACCACTTAAGGACCGCTGCCTGTACATATAAGTCGGCAGAATGGCACGGGCAGGCATATCAACGTACCTGTAGGTCCCCTTTAAATGCCGCCATCCCTGTGAGTCCCACGGACTGCCGCCATCCCCGTGGGTCCCACGGACTCAATCACCGCGGAAATCCCCGCGATCGTCTTATGGAGGTATAGAGCGGGGAGATGCTTGTGTAAACAAGCATCTCCCCACTCTGACTAGTGACAATGACACTGATTTCAGCTCCGTGTACTCAGAGCGGAGATCAGTGTCATGTGACACAGAGCCCATCCCCCCTACAGTAAGAAACACTATGCAGGGAACACTTAACCCCTACAGCGCCACCTAGTGGTTAACCCCTTCACTGCCAGTGTCATTTTCACAGTAATCAGTGCATTTTTATAGCACTGATCGCTGTGAAAATGACAATGGTCACAAAAATGTGTCAAAAGTGTCCGATGTGTCCGCCATAATGTTGCAGTCACGAAAAAAATCACTAATCCCCACCATTACTAGTAAAAATAATTAATAAAAATGCCATAAAACTGTCCCCTATTTTGTAAACCCTATACCTTTTGTGCAAACCAATCAATAAACGCTCATTGCGATTTTTTTTACCAAAAATATGTAGAAGAATACATATCGGCCTAAACTGAGGAAAAAATATGTTTTTTTATATATTTTTGGGGGGGATTTATTATAGCGCAAAAAATAAAAACCGCAGAGGTGATAAAATACCACCAAAAGAAAGGTCTATTTGTGGGAAAAAAAGGACGTCAATTTTGTTTGGGAGCCACGTCGCACCACCGCGCAAATGTCAGTTAAAGCGACGCAGTGCCGAATCGAAAAAAGTGGCCTGGTCCTTTAGCTGCAAAATGGTCCAGGGCTTAAGTGGTTAATGACTGTAAAAAAATAGTCCAGTTTATCTGGCACTGATTCAATGTGGGCTTGGTTTGAATCAAGGGGCAATGAATTTTCAGAACAAAGGTCCAGCTTACTGTCCATCAGGCTGATTGGGACCAGACTGTGGCCCATAGAAGTAAAAAAAATATCCCCGTTTGATCACCTCCTGCGGTTTTTATTTTTTGCGCTATAAACAAAAAAAGAGCGACGATTTTGAAAAAAACACAATGGGGCTGATTTACTAATAACAGTGCGCTGCGCTGGTTCTAACCTTAATTGGTGCGCCGGATAACTCCTTCACTGGGCGCAGGAAGCATCGGCGCACTGTTATAGTAAATAGAAATGTCAGCGACGCTCTATTGAAAATGAATGGTTCCCTATGGGAGCCCATTGATTTGAATAGAGTTTGCCTGGGAAGTCGGATCCGACTTGCGGGGCGACTTGTGTGCCGGCTGACACAGGGACAGCGCGACTCTGTGAGGCGACCTGGCCATGGCCTGAGCGTGAAGCAGCCGCTCAAGTCATGTCCTAGAGGCGACTAGCCGGCCGAGAATGTCTCCAGCGCGATGTCATCGCGCTGGTCCTCGGCAGGCATCATTCAGATGTCACCGCCCAAAGCCAAGGATGTCATTTGACGGTGGGTGGTAGGAAACTGGTTAATATTTTTAAAAAAGGTAATTTTTCTTCTTCATTGATGTACACTGATGAGACTGCACTGATGGGCACCGATAAGGTGGCAAGGGTGGGCACTGAGAGGTGGCATTGCTATTTGGCACTGGTGGGCAGTGAGAAGTGGCACTGCTAGGTGGCAATGATAGTTGGCAGTGATGGGCACTGATAGGCAGCACTGCTAGGTGCCACTGATTGGCATCAGTGGTGGGCATTGATAGGTGGCACTGGCAGGGGCTACTAATTGTCACAGATGATGCAGAATTGCCTCTTCCTCTTCGGGCCCGATGTCCCTTGCACATAAGCCGGTGATTGCCTTTTTTTTATGCTCACGCTGTCAGCACAAGGAGAAAACAAAACCATTACCCAGCTTTTGTTTACATCACGTGATCAGCTGTCATTTGCTGACAGCTGATCACATGGTAAAGGGCAGGGATCGGCCCCTTATTCGGATCTGTCATCACCTGAGTCTCAGTGACTCTGTGACCACAGCGCGCGCAAAGGGGAGGACGTTTATTGACGGACTCCCGGCAATTGAGGACCATGCTGTGGCCGTCAATCAGTTATAGCGCTGATCTCAAGTGATTAAAGAGGGTCTAAATGGGCCATTGACATGCATCACAATTCAACTTAGGAATGAGTCTTTGAAAAGTTAAACGAAATAAATTTGGCCACTTTATCCTTCCAAATAATTCACTTCCTGTCACATAGCCACACAGGAAGTGAGGGAAAATCCCTAACAATGTCTTTCCTTGGGGACACATAGGTCAGTCTAAATACTTTCCCCATTATGCACATTGCACTCCAGCATATTGCGGGGTACACCACAATTTATTAGGTAGTTTGTACTGTGGGGTTTATTTACTAAAGGCAAATCTACTTTGCACTACAAGTGCACTTGCTGTATATCTGAGGGGGACATGCAAGCCAAAAGAATACACCATCTTTGCTTTTACATGATTGGAACATCCAATCACCAGTACTTTCCCTCAGATTTTCAGCAGCTACACTTTTACTGCAGAGTGGATTTGTCTTTACTAAACCCCAAACTACCCAATGATTTGGGGTGTACACAACAAAGTGCTAGAGTGCAATTTGCTTAATGGGGACACTAGTTTGATTGACCTGTGTGTCCCCAAGAAAAGTCATTGGTAGGGTTTTACCTTCACTTCCTGTTTAGCTGTGTGACAGGAAGTGAAGCCAATGTTAAGAAAAGGAGACAAAAGCCAAACTACAAAAAATAAATAAAAAATATATATATAAAAAAAAAAAACACACACGCAGGGGTTCTAACGGTTACTTTGTTTCCCTCAAAATGCCCACAATTAGAATTGTATGGCCTTGAGCTATTTTTAAGTGCAGTGCTCTAAATCAGTGCTTCTCAAGTACCCCCAACAGGCCATGTTTGCAGGTTTTTCTTCATCTTGCACATGTGCTTTAAATCACAGTCAATGGTTTTGATTTTTGGACAGCAATTCTCGATAAGCTAAATTCACAAAACATGTCCTGTTGGGGGTACTTGAGGACTGAGGCTGAGAACCACTGCAGTAAAAAAAGGAAAATTGAATACTTACCGCTCTGTATTTTTCATTTCCTGGTGACTTTCCATGGCAGCACACAATACAATCCATGCATATGCTAGCATGAAGGCACCAGATTAGACAAATTACACCTGTTTTGTTTTGACATGCCAATCAGCTGTCACATTTGTTGCAAAGAAAACACAAAACAAACATCAAAACTTTGCATCTAATTTTATTGGTCAACAAAACAAAAGGGAAGGCAAAATAAAAAACATGGTCAATTTGAAACAGTCACAGACTCAACATCTTGAGCAATTTTTGGCCAAAAAAATGCAGCAGACAATTAAATCAAAGTGAACAAACAACACACCTTAACAACATCAGAATTATTTCAGGGGAACATTTTCCCCACACAAAAAAACCCCCCACAAAAGTTAACCAATCACCTGTTTTGCAAAGACATAACAAATAAAATACATGTGTTACAAACTCGATAAGGACACCAACATGTACATTTTACCCCCCACACACACTTGCCTCTTCTCAAGGCAAGCGACCGAATGCTCTGTGAGCTTTATATAACATATGTTTGTGTGCTAATGAGGCAATTGAAAACACATGCACAGTCCATGAAACACCCAAAATGCAAGTTCTCCCAATGTAGAGACTGAAATTCAAAGTGGGCACACCTGTTAAAGATGTCCTTCAATTTCTAACCCATAAAAACACTCTCTGAGTGAGCATGCCCAGAAATATCCAAGCGCTGTTCACACACAAAAAGCACGCCAAAAAAAAAATAACTGGCTGGGCATGTGCAGAACAACACCAATGCAGCTAGCAAAAAGTAACCCCCCGTCCAAAATTAAGCACATCATCCAGCATGCTACAAAATTAGAGATGGGACAATCCCCCCTCCCCCCACCAACAAATCCCATTGCAGTCTATGGGAACTGACTTGTTAATTTTGCTAGTCCCCACTTGGCTGGCTTATCTTCTAGTTATTGGCCTTAAAATGGGGGCCCAGGTCCCACCCTAAGGGACATATATCAATGTCACCAATTTGGAAAACACCAAAAACAAAACAAGGAGAAGTGCCTTTAAATATGCCAAATTGCTTAAGGGCCATTTCACACCACATGCAGTCCATTGCGTTTTTTATGCATCCAAAATGCATGGAAAGTTGGTTATATGGTTCTAAATGGCAGTGTTTGTTCCAGTGCATTCCAGTTCCACCAAAAAAGTAGAACATGCTGCATTTTACCTGCACTGGACTGTACTGGAACGCATCAAAACGCATCATAAACGCACTGGAACGCACAGGAACACACCTAAATGCACCAAAAACGCACTGGAACACACTTGTCCTTATCTATGGTTAATAAAAAAGAGGGGTGAAAAAAAAGCACTGGACTGCATCAAAAACGTAACAAAAATGCACTTGAACGCATGAAAAACGTGCATGCAGAAAAGCACCTGGAACGCATCCGGATTGCGTTTCTATGGTGTGAACTGGCCCTAGTTCACACCATAGAAACGCAGTCTGGGTGCGTTCCAGGTGCTTTTCTGCATGCGCGTTTTTGACACATTCCAGTGCATTTTTGAGGCGTTTTTGATGCAGTCCAGTGTTTTTTTCCCCCTCTTTTCACTTAGGACAAGTGTGTTGCAGTGCGTCTTGGGTGCATTTAGGTGCGTTCCGGTGCATTCCAGTGCATTTTTGGTACGTTCCGTTGCGTTTTTGATGTGTTTTACTGCGGTCCAGTACAGTTCTGTACCTAAAAAATGCAGCATGACCAATTTTTTTTTTGCTTTCTGAAACGCACTGGAACGGACTGCAGTGGTGTGAACTATGCCATTGGCATTAATGTGATCAACTTTCTTTGCGTTTTTCAGGCATCAAAAAAACGCACTGCACTGCATCCGGTGTGAACTCGCCCTAAATATCATCCCCGGGGGTGTCTATAGTATGCCTGTAAAGTAGCACATGTTTTCCATGTTTGTAACAGTTGGAGAGCAAAATTACATTTCTAAAGTAAAATAATAGTAATTTAAAAGTCCTTGCGGCTGTAATGAATTGCTGGTTCCCGTCAATACAGATAAAAGTCATTGAAAGTCTTTGATTACGCAAAAAAAAAAATGACGTGGGGTTCCCCCCAAATATCCATACCAGGCCCTTCAGATCTGGCATGGATTTTAAGGGGAACTCCACCCCAAATAAAAAAAAAATGGCGTGGAGTCCCCCCAAAAATCCACACCAGACCCTTATCCGAGCACATAACCTGGCCGGCCGCAGGGGAAAAGGGGGGACGAGAGCGCCCCCCCTCCCTCCTGAACCGTACCAGGCCACATGCCCTCAACATGGGGAGGATGTCCCCATGTTGATGGGGACAAGGGCCTCATCCCCACAACCCTTGCCCGGTGGTTGTGGGGGTCTGCGGGCGGGGGGCTTATCGGAATCCGGAAGACCCCTTTAACAAAGGGGACCCCCAGATCCTGCCCCCCCCTGTGTGAAATGGTAATGGGGTACAAATGTACCCCTACCATTTCACAAAGAAAGTGTCAAAAATGTAAAAAATTACAAGAGCCGGTTTTTGACAATTCCTTTATTAATGTCTTCTCCTTTCTTCCATCTTCTTCTTCTTCCATCTTCTTCTTTTCTCCATTCGGGTTTCTTCCTCCATCTTCATCTTCCTCTTCATCTTTATCTTCATCTTCCTTCTTCCTTCAGTCTTCTCGTCCGCATCTTGCTCCGGCGTCTTCCCTTCTTCTTTCTTCTTCGGCCGCTCCGTTTGAATTGGAGGTTCCCGCTGTGCGACGCTTCAGTTCTTCAGTTCCCCATCGGGTCCGCTTACACCCGGTGACCCCGCCCCCCTCTGATGCACATGGATTTCACGGGGACTTTCCCCGTGGTGTCAGAGGGGGGCGGAGCCACCGGGGGGCAGCGGACCAAGTGGGGAACTGAGGCATCGCACAGCGGGAACCTCCAATTCAAACGGAGCGGCTGGAGAAGAAAGAAGAAGGGAAGATGCCGGAGCAAGATGCGGACGAGAAGACCGAAGGAAGAAGGAAGATGAAGATGAAGATGAGGATGAAGAGGAAGATGAAGAGGAAGAAACCCGAATGAAGAAAAGAAGAGGATGGAAGAAGAAGGAAGAAGAAGAAGGAAGAAAAGAGAAGACATTAATAAAGGAATTGTCTAAAACCGGCTCTTGTCATTTTTTACATTTTTGACACTCTCTTCGTTAAATGGTAGGGGTACAATGTACCCCTTACCAATTTACATAGGGGGGCGGGATCTGGGGGTCCCCTTTGTTAAAGGGGTCTTCCAGATTCCGATAAGCCCCCCGCCCGCAGACCCCCACAACCACCGGGCAAGGGTTGTGGGGATGAGGCCCTTGTCCCCATCAACATGGGGACATCCTCCCCATGTTGAGGGCATGTGGCCTGGTATGGTTCAGGAGGGAGGGGGGCCGCTCTCGTCCCCCCCTCTTCCCCTGCGGCCGGCCAGGTTGCGTGCTCGGATAAGGGTCTGGTGTGGATTTTTGGGGGGACTCCACACCATTTTTTTTTAAATTTGGGGTGGAGTTCCCCTTAAAATCCATGCCAGATCTGAAGGGCCTGGTATGGATATTTGGGGGAACCCCACATAATTTTTTTTTTTAATTTGCAGCGGGGTTCCCCTTAATATCCATTCCAGACCTGAAGGGCCTGGTTATGGAATTTGGGGGAACCCCCACGCTTTTTTTTTTTTTGGTTAGCAATGACTTTCTATGACTTTTCTCTTTATTGCCGGGAGCCGACAATTAATTACAGCCGCGGCTGCTTTTAAATGTTTTTTTTTTTCCTTTAGAAATGTCATTTTGCAGGCGCACTGGGAAGTTCAGGGCTGCGCCTGTTCAACTTATGCAAATTGAGTTACGTGACTTGGCATTTACTAAGATTTTGCCGGCGCAGTGTATCGGCGCATTTAAACCATTGAAATTCCCGCGCTGAGCTCAAAAAACCCTCCCGCAGCTCGAATCGGAATTGCCGGCGCAGCGGGCTGGTTTTGAAAAAGTTACTTTCTCTCTCTATTTTGGCCATGTTTGTTATTTGGGCAGGTGTCACTACACTTCCTCACATCACCCCATGTCACCCCCATTATATCCTCACTTCCAACTTCTTTATATTTATATTTTAACATGCCGTGCGCCAGGTCCATAGTGGCGCACTGAGCGCCTCCTCCCGTCCGCCGACAACACTATAGTAAATGGCAAATAGGGCTGCGCTACAGGCGCTAATGTTTTGTAAATACCAAAACAGCCATTGCCCACGCAGATGCGCCAATACTCATGGCGCAAACATTTCGTAAATCAGCCCCAATATTTTTTATTTTTTGCTATAATAATATCCCAATTTTTTTTTTAAAAATACATTTTTTTCCTCAGTTTAGTCCGATACGTATTTTTCTATATATTTTTTGTAAAAAAAAATCGCAATAAGCTTGATCAAGATGCTTGAAAAAGATGTGTGCAGTGACTCAGAACGTCTCTCTGCCTTAAACATCGAAACGCGTTGCATGCTGGTCGTGACGTCATTCCGCTGAGTGTAGTGTTACGTCTCAGTTTGGACTCCGTGCTTGCGTTCCAGCCCTCCTCCTGGTTCTTAGAGAGATTACCCGGAAACATCAGTTATGGACACTACACCGGCTTCTCGCTCGGCATACAGGGATGTCATCTCTTACTGAGACTACTCACAAGCGGACCACGTTCACAGACTGGACTTTACATGTGCCTACCACAGTCAACCTAAGAGTGAGTGCTTTGGTATTATTGTAATATTAAAGTGTAACAGTTTTAACTAAGTGGCGCCTTTTGTTTTGTTTTTCTTTTGCTTTTATATGTTTGGAGTCTGGCTTCAGCTCCCCCAGTAAGGCTGCCCAGTTATTCCGTTCTGGACTGTTGAACTCATACCTAAGCTCTTCATACAGCTTAAAGGACTCGTTTGGTAAAGTTATATATGTACTGTCTGTTGATAACTTGAAGCGCCAGTATTGTAATTTAAGCTGAAACAATTAAGGAAGTGGTCTGTAGAAGCATCAGAAGCCCAGGTGCTGATTGTTTCAGCTCCCTGCCTTAGAGCTGAACTCCATCACCAAATCTCACTCCAAATCTCCTAAGACTAATGCCGCGTACACACGGTCGGAATTTCAGATAGAAAAAGTCTGATGGAATTTACGACGGATTTAGATAGAGAGCAGGTTCTCTATTTTTCCGTCGGAAATTCCGACGGAGTTTTGACCGGTCAAAAGTCCAGCCGTGTGTACGCGGCATAACAGTCAGAGGTAGCAGTGCCTTAGACAGTGCTGTGTTCTGGCCTAGGCCGACAAGGCCCAGGCCTAGGGCGGCACTTTGCGGGGGGCGGCTGGCCAGCCGCCCCCCCACAAATATTACACCCGCGCCCTCCTCCCAACTCCCGCACGCAGGGCCACTATCAGGGAGTACTGCTTAGCAGTGCAGTGGCTTGCGCCGGGTGCAGAGGGGTCCAGGAAGCAGTTAAAATAAGAGCCGTTAAGCCGCCCCCCCCCTATAGCCGTGATTCTGTTGTGGGGAAGGGAAACAGCGGGCAGGAAGCTGTGCGGCAGCGCGGCGAATCCAATTAGAGCCACTCTCTGTCTTCGGGTTACAGAAAGGGAAGGGGGGCGGCGGGGGAGATATACAGACAGCCCGCAGCTCTCCCCTCCCTGTCAGCGCCGCTGCCGAGTTCTCTGGCAAATAGAGTAGCGGCGCTGGGAGAGGAGAGCTGCGGGCTGTCTGTATATCTCCCCCGCCGCCCCCCTTCCCTTTCTGTAACCCGAAGACAGAGAGAGAGCGGCTCTAATTGGATTCGCCGCGCCCTCCCCATGATTGGCCACAGTAGAGGGCCAATCAGAAGACTCTGGGGCATCATGGGAAAGGTAGTCACTTCAGAGTTCCGGCCCCAGTGTGTCCATAGACACCAAGCTACAGCCCCCTGCAGAAGAGGAGCAAAAGAGAATACTGTGCTGGGGGAAACCAGAGAGGGAGCCACACTGTACCCCTGTACCCGCACCACCAGAGAGCCACGCTGTACCCCGCACCACCAGAGAGCCACGCTGTACCCCGCACCACCAGAGAGCCGTGCTGTACCCGCACCACCAGGGAGCCACGCTGTACCCCGCACCACCAGGGAGCCACGCTGTACCCGCACCACCAGGGAGCCACGCTCTACCCGCACCACCAGGGAGCCACGCTGTACCCCGCACCACCAGAGAGCCATGCTGTACCAGCACCATCAGGGAGCCACGCTGTACCCCGCACCACCAGGGAGCCACGCTGTACCCCGCACCACCAGAGAGCCACGCTGTACCCCGCACCACTAGAGAGCCGTGCTGTACCAGCACCACCAGGGAGCCACGCTGTACCCCGCACCACCAGGGAGCCACGCTGTACCCCACACCACCAGGGAGCCACGCTGTACCCGCACCACCAGGGAGCCACGCTGTATCCGCACCACCAGGGAGCCACGCTGTACCCGCACCACCAGGGAGCCATGCTGTACCCCGCACCACCAGAGAGCCACACTGTACGCCGCACCACTAGAGAGCCACGCTGTACCCCGCACCACCAGGGAGCCATGCTGTACCCGCACCACCAGGGAGCCACGCTGTACCCGCACCAACAGGGAGCCACGCTGTACCCCACACCACCAGAGAGCCATGCTGTACCCCGCACCACCAGGGAGCCATGCTGTACCCTGCACCACCTGGGAGCCACGCTGTACCCCGCACCACTAGGGAGCCACGCTGTACTCTGCACCACCAGGGAGCCACGCTGTACCCCGCACCACCAGAGAGCCATGCTGTACCCCGCACCACCAGGAAGCCACGCTGTACCCCGCACCACCAGGGAGCCACGCTGTACCCCACACCACCAGGGAGCCACGCTGTACCCCGCATCACCAGAGAGCCACGGTGTACCTGCACCACCAGAGAGGGAGAAAGACCGAGCCACAGCCAGGATACAGACACGCTACACTACTGACTAGAATCACCCCGTGCAACTCAGAGTGAGCGAACGTCCAGCCAGAGGGATCACTGTTGCGATTTCGCTGGGTCTGGTAAGAGGGCCTGTTGGCCATTATCCATTACTATTCCCAGGGACTGAGCCATTAGGAAGTGCCTAGCCTGCTATTCTCTAGGCCCTATTGACCGCCACAACATCTCCCTCTGTCCTCTTCCCACGGCGACCCTCTTGCCTCTTCCCACGGCATCCCTCTGTCCTCTTCCCATGGCGTCCCCTCTGTCCTCTTCCCATGGCGTCCCTCTGTCCTCTTCCCACGGCGTCCCTCTGTCCTCTTCCCACGGCGTCCCTCTGTCCTCTTCCCACGGCGTCCCTCTGTCCTCTTCCCATGGCATCCCCTCTGTCCTCTTACCACGGCGTCCCTCTGTCCTCTTCCCACGGCGTCCCTCTGTCCTCTTCCCACGGCGTCCCTCTGTCCTCTTCCTACGGCATCCCTCTGTCCTTTTCATGTGGTGTCCCTCTGTCCTCTTCCCACGGCTTCCCTCTGTCCTCTTCTCACGGTGTCCCTCTGTCCTTCTCATGTGGTGTCCCTCTGTCTTCCTCCCATGAAGATGACAGGGCGGGTCTTAAAAAGGAAGGGGTGTGGCTTTGACAGGAAGGGGTAGGTCATATTTAAATTAGGGGGTGCGCAAGTTTAGTCAGGCCTAGGGCAGCACAAATCCTAAATACACCACTGGCCTTAGATCTCACAATGCAGATATACTTCTTTGAGGTCATAGGCATAAAAGAACCTAGGCACCCTCATACCAGGGAGTGCACTTTTAGGAGACATTTCAGACAAATGGTATATTTTCAGGGATATTAGGCACAAGTAACATTTTTTAATTTCCCTATAACTTATCAAATCTTCCCTTTTGTGTTATGCTAACCTTGTGACAGCAGAAGTTGTAAAGTTTTATTGCAATCCAAGTCTATGGATTTCCCTTAAGAAATTTAAGTAGGTATTATGGTTGTAAATCCTAGTAAGCACATTAAAAATTTAATACAGCGTTAGTAATGCTGTAATGTTGCAAAAAGGTAAAAATATCATCCTTATTATAGACTGAAAAAATAGGCTCTCTGATTTGACAGTATTATGCTGGAAGACAATGGGCATGGTAAAAGTCAATTTGCAGGTTAACTTTGACCCCTACAGAACAGCTAATGACAGACTCAGACAGAATTAGTAAAGATGTGTATCACTGCCCCCTTAGGGACTGCTGCTAATAACTGGTTCTTCCCAAATAGTACAGAGGCTGCTCGTCCGCACAAGCAACAGTCCATACACACTGGCTTCAATAACTCAATCTAGGGGATGTCTTTTTGATGTTTATTGCTTGGAAAACCTAAAATAGGAGAGGGATTTAGGTCAAAGGATACTCCAAAACACTGTACCGTAAATGGAGGACACTCTTCTCTAGGCTCCCACAAATGGATTTTTCTTAGGACACAGGGGAATGGCCAGTACTCTGATACCCTATAAGAACCGCCAATGTCCATATAGATCTGGCACTTACATCCCAAAGCACACAGTCACCAGGGATGGAGATTCAGGATCAGTACTCACAAGTCCTCAAGACCTTCCAGCTTCCTCCAGACATGGCCCAGTGAGGAAGATCATCCTTCTCCAGGCAAGATCTCTTATAGTGATCTCCCACACCAGATGATCAAAAAGATCACTTCAGGATCTCAACTCTGTCACAGCTAGGGCCTCAAAATCATCTGCACTGTCCACAGGCAGCAGCCCCAGAGGCTCTGCAACTCTCCCTGATGATGAAAAAAACTTACCTCTCCTGGGCTCCAGACCATTTAGCGCCTCCTCAGCTACCTTCTGGACATTCATCTCCAGGAATTGTCTGGGGCATGATAAATATTCAGTCTGGTCATTTGACTTTCCCAACTCCATATTCTGGAAACTTCTTCCAGAAGCAGGGGGAACCAGTCATACTCCCAGTCTGTGAAACCCTGAACAGAACAGAGAAATCAATTACTGCTTCCTTGACTGCAGAAGAAGCCGACAACTAAAATTGACTAGATTCCTATGCTAGGAGGGTGCTACAGATGAATAAGGGGGCAAAAAAACTCTAATAGGCAAGTCTGTTCATTTATAGTAATTTTAAGTGTAAGTTCACCTTGAACAACATTTTCAAAAACATTCCCTATGCAATTCCATATATTCAGAATAGTATACAGTGGATATAGAATGTCTACACACCCCGGTCAGGTTTCTGTGATGTAAAAAAATGAGACAAAGATAAATCATTTCAGAACTCCTTCCACCTTTAATGTGACCTATAAACTCAGTTGAAAACAAACTGAAATCTTTTTAGGTGGAGGAAAGTAAAAATAAAAAAAATAAATAAAATGGTTGCATAAGTGTGCCCACCCTTAAACTAATACTTTTTTGAAGCACCTTTTGATTTTATTACAGCACTCAGTCTTTTTGGGTATGGGTTTATCAGCATGACACATCTTGACTTGGCAATATTTGCCCACTCTTCTTTGCAAAAACACTCCAAATCTGTCCGATTGCGAGGGCATCTCCTGTGCACATCCCTCTTCAGAGCACCCCACAGATTTTCAATTGGATTCAGGTCTGGGCTTTGGCTGGGCTATTCCAAAACTTTAATCTTTTTCTGGTGAAGCCATTCCTTTGTTTATTTGGATGTATGCTTTGGGTCGTTGTCATGCTGAAAGATGAAGTTCCTCTTCATGTTCAGCTTTCTAGCAGAAACCTAGCAGAACTGTTCATAATTCCCTTTACCTTGACTAAGGTCCCTGTTCCAGCTAAAGAAAAACAGCCCCAAAGCATAATGCTGCCACCACCATGCTTCACGGTGGCTATAGTGTTGTTTGGTGATGTGCAGTGTTGTTTTTGCGCCAAATATATCTTTAGGAATTCTGGCCAAAAAGTTAAACCCCTGGTTTCATCAGACCAGAAAACATTTTCCCACATGCTTTTGGGAAACTTCAGATATGTTTTTGCAAAATTTATCCAGGCTTGGATGTTTTTCTTAGTAAGAAAATGCTTCCATCTTGCCATTTTACCCCATAGTCCAGACATATGAAGAATATGGGAAATTATCCCTGCAGCCCCTTTAATACTGTAGGCCTCTTGGCAGCCTCCTTGACCAGTTTTCTTCTCATATTTTCATCAATGTTGGAGGGACGTCCAGTTCTTGGTAATGTCACTGTTGTGCCATATTTTCTCCACTTGATTATGACTGTCTTCACTGTGTTCCATGGTATATCTAATGCCTTGAAAATTATTTTGTACCCTTCTCCTCACTGATACCTTTTAACAATTTTGTAATGGGAGTTACTAATGTGCTAACCACACCGGTATAAATACACAATGACTAAAATTATAAATATACACAAGCAGCAGCCATAGCAAAAGAAGTGTTCACACACTAAAAACAGTTTGTTAAAGAAGGGGTGAAATGGCGCTTACTCAAAATGATCTATTAATAAATATATGACAAAGATTCCTGTGCAAATAAATTCCTGTGCAAAAAATCAGATAAATACAATATATCTTAAATAAATGAATACATTTATTTATTTAACCACTTAAGCCCCGGACCATTTGGTAGCTAGAGGACCAGAGGTGAATTCAGAATTTTGCACTGCGCTGCTTTAACTGTAAATTGTGCGGACATGCAATGTTGTACCCAAACGAAATTTGCGTCCTTTTCTTCCCACAAATAGAGCTTTCTTTTAATGGTATTTGATTGCCTCTGCGATTTTTATTTTTTGCGATATAAACGGAAAAAGACCGAAAATTTTGAAAAAAAATGATATTTTCTACTTTTTGTTATAAGAAAAATCGAATAAACTCAATTTTAGTCATAGATTTAGGCCAAAATGTATTCAGCCACATGTCTTTAGTAAAAAAAAATGTCAATAAGCGTATATTTATCGGTTTGCGCAAAAGTTATAGCGTTTACAAACTAGGGTACATTTTCTGGAATTTACACAGCTTTTAATTTATGACTGCCTATCTCATTTCTTGAGGTGCTAAAATGACAGGGCAGTACAAAACCCCCCCAAATGACCCCATTTTAGAAAGTAGACACCCCAAGGAAATTGCTGAGAGGCATGTTGAGCCCATTGAATATTTTTTTTTTTGTCCCAAGTGATTGAATAATGACAAAAAAAAAAAAATTACAAAAAGTTGTCACTAAATGATATATTGCTCACACATGCCATGGTTATATGTGGAATTGCACCCCAAAATACATTCTGCTGCTTCTCCTGAGTACGGGGATACCACATGTGTGGGACTTTTTAGGAGCCTAGCCACGTACGGGACCCCGGAAACCAAGCACCGCCTTCAGGATTTCTAAGGGCGCAAATTTTTGATTTCACTCCTCACTACCTATCACAGTTTTGAAGGCCATAAAATGCCAAAATAGCACAAAACCCCCCCAAATGACCCCATTTTAGAAAGTAGACACCCCAAGGAAATTGCTGAGAGGCATGTTGAGCCCATTGAATATTTTTTTTTTGTCCCAAGTGATTGAATAATGACAAAAAAAAAAAAAATTACAAAAAGTTGTCACTAAATGATATATTGCTCACACATGCCATGGTTATATGTGGAATTGCACCCCAAACTACATTCTGCTGCTTCTCCTGAGTACGGGGATACCACATGTGTGGGACTTTTTAGGAGCCTAGCCACGTACGGGACCCCGGAAACCAAGCACCGCCTCCAGGATTTCTAAGGGTGCAAATTTTTGATTTCACTCCTCACTACCTATCACAGTTTTGAAGGCCATAAAATGCCAAAATAGCACAAACCCCCCCCCCCCCAAATGACCCCATTTTGGAAAGTAGACACCCCAAGCTGTTTGCTGAGAGGCATGGTGAGTATTTTACAGCTCTCATTTGTTTTTGAAAATGAAGAAAGAACATTTTTTTTTTTTTTTTTTTTTTTTTTTTTCAATTTTCAAAACTTTGTGACAAAAAGCGAGATCTGCAAAATACTCACAATACCTCTCAGCAAATAGCTTGGGGTGTCTACTTTCCAAAATGGGGTCATTTGGGGGGGTTTTGTGCCATCTGGGCATTCCATGGCCTCCGAAACTGTGATAGGCAGTGAGAAGTGAAATCAAAAATTGACACCCTTAGAAAGCCTGAAGGCGGTGCTTGGTTTTTGGGGTCCCGTACGCGGCTAGGCTCCCAAAAAGTCTCACACATGTGGTATCCCCGTACTCAGGAGAAGCAACAGAATGTATTTTGGGGTGTAATTCCACATATGCCCATGGCATGTTTGAGCAATATATCATTTAGTGACAACTTTGTGCAAAAAAAAAAAAAATATATATATTTTTTCCGCAACTTGTGTCAACATATAAAATATTCCATGGACTCGACATGCCTCTCAGTATATAGCTTGGGGTGTCTACTTTCCAAAATGGGGTCATTTGGGGGGGTTTTGAACTGTTCTGGCATTTTATACACAACATTAGGAAGCTTACATCCACTCTTCTAACCACTTGAAGACAAAGCCTTTTTTGACACTTTTTGTTTACATGAAAACATATTTTTTTTTGCAAGAAAATTATGTTGAACCCCCAAACATTATATATATTTTTAAAGCAAAGGCCCTACAGAATAAAATGGTGGGTGTTGCATTTTTTTTTCTACACAGTATTTGCGCAGCGATTTTTCAAACGCATTTTTTTGGGAAAAAATACACTTTTTTTAATTTTAATGCACTAAAACACACTATATTGCCCAAATGTTTGATGAAATAAAAAAGATGATCTTAGGCCGAGTACATAGATACCAAACACGACATGCTTTAAAATTTCGCACAAACGCGCATTGGCGACAAACTACATACATTTTTAAAAGCCTTTAAAAGCATTTACAGGTTACCCCGTTAGATTTACAGAGGAGGTCTACTGCTAAAATTACTGCCCTCGATCTGACCTTCGCGGTGATACCTCACATGCATGGTGCAATTGCTGTTTACATATGACGCCAGACCGACGCTTGCGTTCGCCATTGGGCAAGAGCAGGGCAGGACAGGGGTGCTTTTTTTTTTTTTTATTATTAATTTTGCTTTTTTATTTTATTTTTAAACTGTTGCTTCCATATTTATTTATTTGTATCACTTTTATTGTTATCTCAGGGAATGTAAATATCCCCTATGATAGCAATAGGTAATGACAGGTACTCTTTTTTGAAAAAACTGGGGTCTATTGGACCCTAGATCTTTCCTCTGCCCTCAAAGCATCTGATCACACCAAGATCGGTGTGATAAAATGCTTTCCCAATTTCCCAATGGCGCTTTTTATATCCGGGGGGGGGGGACATTCCCTCCCACTGCTTGTAAAAGCAGTCCAGAGGCTAATTAGCCACTAGGATTGCTTTTACATGAAAGCCGGCCGCTGGCTGAAAAGAATGATACCAAGATGATACCTAAACCCGCAGGCATCATTCTGGTATAAACATTCAAATTCCAGCAACATACCAGTACGTTGCTGGTCCTTGTTGGACATGTATTGTAATCTTTTTTTTCATGCAGCCTGTTGGCTGAACGAAAAAAAAAGATTGATCGGTGGGTATGCCCACCATTAGAATACCGCCCTTCATCCACCCACTTCTAATGATGGGCATACATGCACCATTTATATATGCCGAAGCATGGGGGCATCTTCTCGCAAATGTTATGCCGTGTACATATGGTCGGACTTTTCCACGGGCAAGCCTCCGTCGGAATTTCGACCGTATATACGCGGCATTAGGAGCAAAATCGCTCCTCCGCTCCTGCTGCCCCAATGCTTCGGCATATATGCTTTTTTTTTTTAACTGTGGTGGTGAAATTACCTCCTACAGCACTGGAGTCGCAGGGATCAGGCCTGTCTCTGCGAACGCTGCAGTTATGTGTGTTGTGTTTTGCAAGTGACAGTGATCAATCGATACTGCACTTGGGTGGCCTGGGCTGGACGAAGGGGCAAAACGCAGGTGCTAGCAGGTATCTGGGCTGATCCCGCTAACACTGCGTTTTTGGGAACCCTAAACTGCTGGGAACGCTAGTATAGATCTGATCAGATCAGATATTGAGCTGATCAGATACTATACCACTAAGGGGGGTGTATGCTTCACGTGTGGGTGTTAGCGCTACTGGCACTAACCTGACGCTGCCTGGGGTGTGACGCAGACCCTCTCTGACGCTAAAACCTAACTGATATCACCCGCCGGGCGATCAGGGGGTTAAACCTTTATTGGGTTATATACGGCGGGTGCCCTGACACTATAAAAAGCAAACTAACTAACCAGTGTCACCCGTAACACTTATATGATGATCACTGGTGAAAGGGTTAACTAGGGGCAATTAGGGGGTTAAAACCTTTATTAGGTAATATATGGGGGTACCTGACGCTATATAAAAACCTGACGGCGAACCTAAAAAAAAATTACTGGCTACCTATCGGCATCACCGACACTAAGACAATGATCATAAAAACGATTGCTTAGCGACAGTGGTGATAGGGGGTGAAAGGGTTACCTGGGGGGCGATCAGGGGGTTAAACCTTTATTAGATAATATATGGGGGTACCTGACGCTATAAAAACCTGCGGCGAACCTAAAAAAAATTACTGGCTACCGATCAGCATCACCGACGCTAAGACATCGATCAGAAAAATGATCGCATAGTGACGGCGGTGCTAGGGGGTGAAAGGGTTACCTGGGGGGTGATCAAGGGTGTTACACCTTTATTAGGTAATATATGGGGGTACCCGACGCTATAAAAACCTGCGGCGAACCTAAAAAAAATTACTGGCTACCGATCAGCATCGCCGACGCTAAGACATCGATCAGAAAAATTATCGCTTAGTGACAGTGGTGATAGGGGGTGAAAGGGTTACCTGGGGGGGCGATCAAGGGGGTTAAACCTTTATTAGGTAATATATGGGGGTACCCGACGCTATAAAAACCTGTGGCGAACCTAAAAAAAATTACTGGCTACCGATCAGCATCACCGACGCTAAGACATCGATCAGAAAAATGATTGCTTAGTGACAGTGGTGATAGGGGGTGAAAGGGTTACCTGGGGGGCGATCAGGGGGTTAAACCTTTATTAGGGGGGGTTAGGGGGCTACACTGGACCTAAAACTAAATGTACTGACACTTTTACAGTCACAAATGTCACTGATTGCAGTGATCACTAAATAAATGGTCACTGCAATCAGTGACACTGTGACTGGGGGCTGGGGGGGGCTGGGGGGTAATCTGGGGGTGTCTGGGGGGGCCTGGGGGGGCGATTTATGTGCCTATGTGTCCTAGTGTCAGTGTGCTGTTCTGTGTACTAACCTGGCATCTTCTCCTGTACGGCGCTCGGTATATGTGAGCGCCCCAGGAGAGATGACATCACTTCCTCCTTCCTGGCAGGCAGGGGAAGCTCTCTCATTCGCCGAGAGCGATCGAGAGGGGGTGGCCGGAATCGAACGGCCGTCCCCTCATGCCGGATCGCTCCCGAAGGTAAAACAACCGCTCACTGTAAAGAAGGGGGGTCCGATCGGACCCCCCAACTATACAAAGGCAATCACGTACATATACGTGATTCTGCCTGTCGGTGCCATTCTGCTGACGTATATTTACAGTGGGCGGTCGTTAAGTGGTTAAGATATATTGTATTTATCTCATTTTTTGCACAGGAATTTATTTGCACAGGAACAGTATTTATTTGCACAGGAATCTTTGTCATATATTTATTAATAGATCATTTTGAGTAAGCGCCATTTTACCCCTTCTTTACCTTTTAACAATGAGATCCCTCTGATGCTTTGGAAGCTCTCTGCGGACCATGGCTTTTGCTGTAGGATGCGACTAAGACAATGTCAGGAAAGACCTACTAGAACAGCTGAACTTTATCTGGGGTTAATCAGAGGCACTTTAAATGATGGCAAGTGTGTTCTGACTCACTTAAATGTGATTGCTTAATTCTGAACACAGCTACATCCTCAGATATAAGAGGGTGTGCAAACGTAGGCAACCACATTATTTTAGTTTATTTTCACTCCCCCCTAAAAGATTTCAGTTTGTTTTTCAATTCAGTATATAGGTCCCATTAAAGGTAGAGTTCTGAAATTATTTATCTTTGTCTCATTTTTTACATCACAGAAACCTGACATTTTAACAGGGCTGTGTAGACTTATTTTATCCACTATAAAACTTATAAAAAAACACAATCAAATCCCTGGGTAGGATAATGAAAGTTTTCTATAGCAGCGCTCAGGTGGTCAATACACTCCCTTGTCCACTCACTCTTATTTACAGTTCATAAGAGTACATATAGAACTTATGAAAAAAATGTTGTTGTAAACGACATATAGCTCCAGATGTCTTCTTAATATGATCCACTTTAAATCATCAGTTGTATCCCCTTTCGGGTGGGTACTCACCACACACAGGATTTAAACAGGCACCTCACAGATCCCATCCAATGGTCATCCGATCATCCTAATCCTGGTTCTGATTACTCCTTCTAAAGCCACACACAGGATTTAAACAGGCACCTCACAGATCCCATCCGATGGTCATCCGATCATCCTAATCCTGGTTCTGATTACTCCTTCTAAAGCCACACACAGGATTTAAACAGGCACCTCACAGATCCCATCCGATGGTCATCCGATCATCCTAATCCTGGTTCTGATTACTCCTTCTAAAGCCTCCAGAGATCACCCGATAATCATCAGCAGATGTTCAAAGTGCCAAGAAAGAGAAGCCACCAATAGTGTAATCCTGTAGAGTATCTTTTAATCAGTCTATAAAAATTGTTTCCACAACATATCTTCCATATGGTAAAAATCAAGCAGTAAAATAGCAGCAGTGTAATTCAAAACCGCCGTGCTGTTCCCCCAGGCTCCTAACAGGTGCAGTGTATCAGCTGGTACAGCTTGTGTTTAACCAGACTTACTGCCGCTTCCTGTGTTTGGAGCGCACCTGGAACGCACCAACGTCACTTCCTTTCAGCCGCAAAGTCACACCCTGACGTTTCGTCTTCTCGACTTCCTCTGAGGGCCCTGTACCAGCTGATACACTGCACCTGTTAGGAGCCTGGGGGAACAGCACGGCGGTTTTGAATTACACTGCTGCTATTTTACTGCTTGATTTTTACCATATGGAAGATATGTTGTGGAAACAATTTTTATAGACTGATTAAAAGATACTCTACGGGATTACACTATTGGTGGCTTCTCTTTCTTTTCACTTTGAACATCTGCTGGTGATTATCGGGTGATCTCTGGAGGCTTTAGAAGGAGTAATCAGAACCAGGATTAGGATGATCGGATGACCATCGGATGGGATCTATGAGGTGCCTGTTTAAATCATGTGTGTGGCTTTAGAAGGAGTAATCAGAACCAGGATTAGGATGATCGGATGACCATCGGATGGGATCTGTGAGGTGCCTGTTTAAATCCTGTGTGTGGTGAGTACCCACCCGAAAGGGGATACAACTGATGATTTAAAGTGGATCATATTAAGAAGACATCTGGAGCTATATGTCGTTTACAACAACATTTTTTTCATAAGTTCTATATGTACTCTTATGAACTGTAAATAAGAGTGAGTGGACAAGGGAGTGTATTGACCACCTGAGCGCTGCTATAGAAAACTTTCATTATCCTACCCAGGGATTTGATTGTGTTTTTTATAAGTTTTATAGTTTTATGTTCTGCAAAAATATTTGTTGTGTTTAAGCGGCTGCTGATATAGATACATATAGTGAACATTTGGGTTAATGAATACGGTCACGTATTCATTGTAGTCTGTTATAAGTCACCTGTGAGCTTCTTTAGCGCTGGGATAGTGAAAGAAGGCCAGGGGAACTTCACTTAAATTTTTTATTTTATCCACTGTATATGCTGCTGCACCACCTCCCATAATACATAAAGCTGTGGGGGGGCCTCTCAGCAAAAAACACTGGCCTCTTGATTCCCCTCCACTGTGCCATTTGCAGTGAGGACTGGATTGCAGGCACCCTAGCTGCCTCTCTGAATTTTCTCAAACTGTGCATGTGTACAGTGTGGTCTCTCTTTCTCTAGCTGCAGCAGCTGATCTCATCCACAGCTCCCAACTGTCCCTGATTTTGAGGGACTGTCCCTGATTTGGAGCAATGTCCCTCTGTCCCTCTTTCCTCCTCATTTATCCCTCATTTTGGACTGATCTATATAGTTGTATATAAAATGCACTTTTTATCTTTCAAATAGTATTTTCCAGAGCTAAACCTTTCATCCAATTTCTAAATTGCTGCATTTGTAAATTTGAAAAGCCAATTTAATGGAATAGTAGTGATAAAAAAAAAAAGGACTTGTGTATTTAATTAACCTTTTTTGGGGTTAATCCTCCTTTAAGGGGGCGTGGCAGGGGGTGTGTTCTAGGCCTACATATGTTTGCTAGTAGGTGTCCCTCATTCCTATATCAAAATGTTGGGAGGTATGTTTCATCTAGAGAAGGACTGAGCACACTGTGTGCATGCACAGTTTAAACAGCCCTGAGTGGCTGCTAGGGGTCTCATAATTATAGTGCCCAGTCCAGTCTACTCTGGTGGGTGGACCTTACTGCTGCATAAGACATTGCTCAGGTAATTATGTGTGAATAATGTTTTGCAGTAATGTGAGCGCAGGCTAGTGTGATGACCCCCCAGGACGTAGGTCCTTGACAGTATGGGGTCACAGAAAGTGATGATGGCTGGTGACAATTAAACAAAAAAACTGCCAATATCTAGTAATGGAAATAATTTACTGCAAAGGAAAGCTCCAAATTGAAGGTGAATATTGTAGCAAATCCTGTTTGTCCTGGGCTAGGAATTTATAATTAAAGAAATAGACTTCTGTTTCAACTACACCGGCAGGAACATACACTGAAGTAAATATCACATTTAGGTCCCACACTTTGTTGAAACTGTTATGACTTACATTACCTGCAAATGCATGAATAATCCATTGGAATTTAAAATACAAGATTTCTGTATGTTTTTCTAGTGAATCATCAAAAATGCATAAAAATAGAAGTCACAGTGAATCATGCTCTTAAAAGTGTGTTGTATCATGTTACTATCTATTTTCTGTGAATGCTGCTCAGAGATGTGTGGGAATGAAGTTGTTATCATATTTAACATTTCAGCAAACCTGTGATCACTATATATGTCTCAGGAAAAAAAGCCTGAATTGTATTTATAGTTTGGCATACAGGTAGCTTGATACCAGTATAGATAATATAGATCATGTTTCCTATGAGTTACTGTTATTTTACAATTATTGGAGGATTAATTACATTTTATTTAGCTGTAGCCACAGCTTTATTAGTCTGTGGGTTTTAGCCCGGCTACACACTAAGGACCATCTATTGGAGAGGAATTGCACAGCATTCCTGTGCAATTCACATGCGAATCAGTGCGTTACAATTTGAGTAACACCCATGCAGTACATGGACTAATCTTTAGAAACAAACTGCACCTGGATCGCCTGGTTAATTTGTAGCATGCAATTTGGTGTGAGCAAATGTTGTGCATTTGCAACCTGCATTTGGGGTGTTTCTAACTTTGCACTGACACCTGCTGCAAATTGCAAGGGCAGTGTGACAGGGGTCACTTTGGGCACAGGGTGAGCCAGGAAATAATGGACATTAAGAATGTCTTGGATTGCTTTAAATTGGGATAGTAATATTAATCCACAAAATGTACTGGTTGTTTGATTCTGAACTCAGCAAGTTAATTAAGAGATGCTGATGTGTCACCTGTCTGCTTGTGTAATGTTAATGAATCTCAACTATGCTACAGATCCTTAGATCCTTTCATTGTGAATAGTGATAATTAACTCTGTACTTGTGTGTATTGTAAAGCAGACAGACAGTCTGGTGAATATAAAGGTCATGCATAGTCATTTAAGATGTAAAGGGATTAGCTAAGAGATGTCAGAATATGTGTATTGGGAGCTCGTTATGTAACCATTGTGTGATGTTGTGGGTGGAGTTGGACCATTGTTCATTTAGATTAATGCAGTATTATTTTGGTGTATAAAAAGAGCCTGCTCTCATTAAAGATTGTCAGTCCAGTTGGAAACTTCATACAGAGTGTTTGTCTCGTATGTTTGGAAGGATTAATCCTATGGGAAGCGGTCGCCTGACTGTGGAGGATCGGCAGTGGATGTGTGTCCAGAGAGGGAATATCCTAAATGGCGTTAACCCCGTTCATACTTGGGGTGCCGTTACATTGGTTGGCAGCAGTGGGATTTTCCCTCCAGTTACTGGGACACTCCAAACCACAACAGTGAGTGACCAGCTATGCAGCCTGCAGGAAAGCCACGCTGAAAGACTTACTTGAGAGCTGTGGAGGGACCGGTGGGACAAAGAACAAGGCCACCTTGATCGGGAGCTAGCCGAGATGGATCAGAGGGATGATGATGCAGGACCCCGGTCAGTTGAAGACTTGTTTCAGCAACGAGTTTGAGAGCGGTTTGCATTATATGGGGCTAACCCATCAGAGACCGCTGTGACAGACCTAGCCGGGACAGAGGCTTTTGGAGGGGACTGAATGCAAGCCTCTTGCCTTGTGACCATGGGCCCTGGCATTTGGGGGAACGGTGCTCTTTGTGAGCTGTATGCCTGGGGACACTTGAGGGGGTGTTACTTTGGATTCAGGTCCATGTCCCCCCAAGACACACAGACTCTGGGGACCCTGTATATGCCATATTAGAGTGACTGATTCATACTGTTGGGACGTTCACACATTCACACTAAGGATATGCGAATGCCATCACCTCCAGCCATCTGTCTGTCCTCTGTGTTAATTTGACCCTGCTAAATGTGTGATGTTTATACTTATGATAATGTGTATTGTATAGCACTGAGACAGGAGACGGGATGTCTACCCTGACAGGTCATTTCTATGAGTCACCTTGGCTGGCTAAAGGATTTAGTTAATTAGCTCATGTTAATTTATGTTCTGGTTACTCCCTCTGTTACTGTATATAAGACTTGATTTTGGTGCTAATAAAGACTCTCTTGTTGGAACTTACATACAGCCTGCCTGGTGTTTGTTCTGACCGACCACAAATGGATTCGAATGGCACATAGCTGTAGTTTGAATCCTGGAGCACCGGATGATCCAATAGAGCAGAGGAGTGTCGGGAGAGTGGAGCCGAGCGAGCAAAGGGGCTCGTTACATTGGTTGGCAGCGGTGGGATTTGCTCTCCAGTTACTGGGACACTCCAAACCACCACAGTGAAGGACCAGCTATGCAGCCTGCAGGAAAGTCACGCTGAAAGACCTACTTGAGAGCCGAGATGGACCAGAAGAAGGGTGATGCAGGACCCCGGTCAGTTGAAGATTTGTTTCAGCAACGAGTGCAGCAGCGGTTGGCATTATATGGGGCTAACCCATCAGAGACCGCCATACAGGAAGCCATTAAAGACATCCAGCTGCAGGATGCCCGACAAGAGAGAGAACGAGAGCGACAAGAGAGAGAACGAGAGCGACAAAAGAGAGAACTAGAGCGGCAACATGAGTGGAGAATGGCGGTAATACGGCAATCGGAGACAACGCCTAAAGAACCAGCCGCCATGGAAGAGGAATTCGGAAGGAGGTTGCGAGAGATGCAGGGAGGAGAAGCAGGCCATCTCCCCCCCCAACAGTTAACCAGAGAAGATTGTGTGGAGTCCCCAGCAGAAGTGCTGGCAACAGGGCAGAGTGATACCCACCTCTGCCCAGCACCGGAAACCACTGTGGAGTTTCAGGGAGCCGGGGCAGTTGGCCCCTCTCCCCAGCAACAAGCTGAGGCAGTAAAGCTTTTACTCCCAGCTGAATCACTGGCAGCAGGGCAGAATGCTACTGGCATCGGCACACAATGGCCACAGGAGTGGATATCGGTGGATGGGACTGCGGTCTCCACTCACAGCAACCCAGCAGAAGAGCTGGCAACAGAGCAGAGTGCCGCGGGCCTCTGCTCTCAACTAACAGAAGAGGGAGGTCCTGTGGTACTGGATGGGACTTCAGTCCTCACTGACACAACCCCAGAAAATAGTGTGACACTGAGACAGGAGGATGTCAGCCTTGCTTTGCAAGCACTGGGGGATTTTCACCTACCACAAGTGGATGGGACTTCAGTCTCCACTTGTATACCCCAGGGATGCCGGGCAGTCGACCCAGATCCCCACCAGCATGACGGACTGAGCCCAGTCACCCTGTCTTCTCTCCAGCGGCAGAAAGGACTCCAGGGAAAAGGGCCAGTCCAGGCCTCTCCCCAGCGGCGGGTATGTTCTCTGAGAGAGGCAGAGGTTGGCTGGATAAGTAATGCTCTGTTTGGAGCAATTTGTTTGGGGTACTGTGTGGATGCCGGCATTGGGGGAATAGAACTATGGACTAACTTCAGAGTCAACCCGTTTGGGGTCTCCTCCTATGTTAGTTTTCTGCCGAAAGGGGAGATGTGTGACAGACCTAGCCGGGACAGAGGCTTTTGGAGGGGACTGAATGCAAGCCTCTTGCCTTGTGACCATGGGCCCTGGCATTTGGGGGAACGGTGCTCTTTGTGAGCTGTATGCCTGGGGACACTTGAGGGGGTGTTACTTTGGATTCAGGTCCATGTCCCCCCAAGACACACAGACTCTGGGGACCCTGTATATGCCATATTAGAGTGACTGATTCATACTGTTGGGACGTTCACACATTCACACTAAGGATATGCGAATGCTATCACCTCCAGCCATCTGTCTGTCCTCTGTGTTAATTTGACCCTGCTAAATGTGTGATGTTTATACTCATGATAATGTGTATTGTATAGCACTGAGACAGGAGACGGGATGTCTACCCTGACAGGTCATTTCTATGAGTCACCATGGCTGGCTAAAGGATTTAGTTAATTAGCTCATGTTAATTTATGTTCTGGTTACTCCCTCTGTTACTGTATATAAGACTTGATTTTGGTGCTAATAAAGACTCTCTTGTTGGAACTTACATACAGCCTGCCTGGTGTTTGTTCTGACCGACCACAAATGGATTCGAATGGCACATAGCTGTAGTTTGAATCCTGGAGCACCGGATGATCCAATAGAGCAGAGGAGTGTCGGGAGAGTGGAGCCGAGCGAGCAAAGGGGCTCGTTACAACCGCCATACAGAAAGCCATTAGAGACATCCAGCTGCAGGATGAGCGACAAGAGAGAGAACTGGAGCGACAAGAGAGAGAACTAGAGCGGCAACATGAGCAGAGAATGGCGGAAATACGGCAATCAGAGACAACGCCTAAAGATGCAGCGCCTGTCCGTAAGTTGCCTTTTCGGGCGTTCAAACTATTTAAGGAAGGAGAGGAAGAAATTGAAGCGTTCCTGCAGGACTTTGAGAAACTATGCCAGATACATGAAGTACGGCCCCAAGATCGGGTCGCCTTACTGGCGAGTAATTTAACTGGCAGAGCGGCGGATGCGTATCGGGCCCTGGAGGATGAGGACGCTAAAGACTATAACCGGGTAAAAGAAGCTCTACTAGCCCGATTTGCCATTACACCCGAAGCCAGCCGGATTAAGTTTCGAGAATCCCGGAAACAAACCCACATAACATACGTGGAGTGGACACATCGTCTGCAGCGAGACCTTAAGGGCTGGTTCCAGGGAAGCCACGCTCATACCATAGAGGACATCACCCAACTAGTACTCTTAGAACAGTTCTTTAACCACACCCCTCCGGTATTATGGGATTGGGTGCGAGATAAGCGACCACGGACTGTACAGCAAGCGGCTACTTTGGCCGATGAATATCTGGACTCTCGAAGGTCAGGCGAAAGCGAACGCTATCCACTATCTCGGCCCAGTTTACCAGCCTCTAACCCAACTTCAGCACCACCTCCAGCGGCCACTTATTCTCAGCAGCCCAGGTTCAACTCCCAGGACTACTCACAACCCATCAGGTGTTTTTGGTGTAAACAGCTAGGGCACAAAAAGCCAGACTGTCCGTTGAATCCAGCCAGGCAGTCCCAGTCATGGAGACAGCCATCAAGGGGGAGCCCCCGCACATCCATGCCTGCGGCCCACTGCGTTGAGGAGGAAGAACATTGGGGCATCCTGCACGAGGCTGATCCAATACAAGCAGCTAACCGGGACAACAGGCAGCAACACAGGCAGACTGTCTGGGTCAATGGAAAGGTAGCCAATGGCCTATGTGATACTGGCGCCACCATGACCCTACTACAGAAGAACCTCATCCCAGAGAGCCAACATACCGGAGACACGGTAGTCGTAAGAGTAGCGGGAGGTACCATCTTCCGGCTACCCGTTGCCCGTGTTCACCTGGATTGGGGGGTTGGTTCGGGACACGTGAATGTGGGGGTGATGAAGGATTTGCCAGCGGATGTACTACTGGGGAATGATTTGGCCCCCCTCATTTCTACTTACGCCCCGATGAAGTCAACCCAGTGACTACCCGTGCCCAGACACGTGCTGCTGGAACCGGCCCACTTGCTGCTGAGACTCAGATGCTTCCATGTTTGGACTGGGGGCTGTGCTGAGCCAAGTTGGGGAGGATGGAGGAAAACACCTTGTCGCATACCTGAGCAGAAAGCTATTACCCCGGGAAGTGAGCTATGCGACAGTGGAGAAGGAGTGTTTGGCCCTGGTCTGGGCCCTTAAAAAGTTGAAACCTTACTTGTATGGACAGGAATTTTCCCTAGTCACCGACCACAACTCATTGGTCTGGCTTAACCGGGTCTCAGGAGAAAATGGCAGGTTGCTGCGGTGGAGCTTAGCCCTGCAACCTTACAATGTCACCATCAGCTACTGACCCGGTAAGCAAAATGGCAATGCTGATGGGTTGTCCAGGCATTAGACGAATGGAAATATGGACTAACTTCGGAGTCAACCCGTCTGGGGTCTCCTCCTGTGTTAGTCTCTGGCCGAAAGGGGAGATGTGTGACAGGGGTCACTTTGGGCACAGGGTGAGCCAGGAAATAATGGACATTAAGAATGTCTTGGATTGCTTTAAATTGGGATAGTAATATTAATCCACAAAATGTACTGGTTGTTTGATTCTGAACTCAACAAGTTAATTAAGAGATGCTGATGTGTCACCTGTCTGCTTGTGTAATGTTAATGAATCTCAACTATGCTACAGATCCTTTCATTGTGAATAGTGATAATTAACTCTGTACTTGTGTGAATTGTAAAACAGACAGACAGTCTGGTGAATATAAAGGTCATGCATAGTCATTTAAGATGTAAAGGGATTAGCTAAGAGATGTCAGAATATGTGTATTGGGAGCTCGTTATGTAACCATTGTGTGATGTTGTGGGTGGAGTTGGACCATTGTTCATTTAGATTAATGCAGTATTATTTTGGTGTATAAAAAGAGCCTGCTCTCATTAAAGATTGTCAGTCCAGTTGGAAACTTCATACAGAGTGTTTGTCTCATATGTTTGGAAGGATTAATCCTATGGGAAGCGGTCGCCTGACTGTGGAGGATCGGCAGTGGATGTGTGTCCAGAGAGGGAATATCCTAAACGGCGTTAACCCCGTTCATACTTAGGGTGCCGTTACAGGCAGTACAGCTTGAAAGCGGTGTGGTAACTGTGCATGGTTCACGGGTTCCCTGCACCACACTCTAGAGCAGGAGTCTCAAACTGGTGGCCCTCCAGCTTTTGCAAAACTACAAGTCCCATGAAGCATTGCAAGGCTGACAGTTACAAACATGACTCCCACAGGCAAAGGCATGATGGGACTAGTTTCGCAACAGCTGGATGGCCGCCAGTTTTAGACCCCTGCTCTAGAGTGAACCAGGGCTTATTATTATTGTAATAATATTGAAACAGTGACATTATCCACCTGCCTCCCAACCTCAGCCATTCAGAGGAAGCCTTTTATTGACATTAAGTGATCAGTCCAACTCTATTTTGTCAGACAGACAGGAAGTCCCAGTATCACAGGCAAAGCACAGCACTGAGCTCCAGCTCAATTACTTTGCTTAGGCAAAATAACTGGGTTAGAGCAATGCTGAGCATTTCTTCAGTCTCTTCTCCATCAGTGATCAAAATGAAACATTGTATTTACTGTAGTAGATTATGACATGTAGCACTGCCCCCTTAGGGGTCGCTAAGTATAGATTTCCCTGGGCCCCCCCTGATTATCCTGCAACCAGATGCTTGGGTATTTTCACAATACCTGGTGCACAGTCATCCGCTCCTTATCCAATGACCAGTCTAGGGGATTTTTTTTTTTTTTTATATTTATTGGTAGAACTTGGATAGGAAACGGGATTAGTGGGATACTCCAACTTTAACTATTCACAGATAAGGACAACTCTCACTTGGCCTCACTTGGTTAAACTGAATAGCAGACCCTCTGCTGAACCATACAGCATTTGTATGGAAGAATAAGTCCTTTGCTTGCTCAGGCAGCAGACTCAATGAAACCTGATTCTTCGGGACACTAACCAGTATCCCCTTTAGCTGGCACCTGTCCACTGACTTTACTAGCTTGCAGGGATGGCCCCTTACAGAACAGGCCCCTAGACTTAGGTCTGTACTCACAGTAGCCAGGAACAGTTACTTCTAGGTGTGTCTCCCTCCCAGTCAGCTCTGCAGGACATCTGGGTTGCAACTTCTGCGACTCTGGTCCTCAGGTCGACTACCTGAGGCCGCATGGCAGCCTGAACAGAGGAGGTGCCCCTTCCTCAGGGACCCCGCTCTACAGCCAAAGACCCCGTGTGCTCTCTTGTTATAAATACAGTCACCCAGCATGCCTTGAGGCACCTTTTTCTGCCAATGGCCAGGGCTGTATCTACACCCATGCTCCCATTTGTCAGGTTTCCTCCCACTCACTGTCCAATATGCCCCTTCCTATTGGACCAGTGTGAAATAGGCAGACAACATGAGCAGCATCTGATCACACTGAGCAGACCCTATCAATGGATCACTGCTCCCTGTTAGTAAAACAGCACCTGAATTTGTCTGACAGTCCTCCTGTTAAACAGGGAAACCAAAAAACTATGGACTTTCTAGCTAACTATCCTCCTCTAGCTAGGAGGGTGCTACATACATTTTATATTAAATAATACATACATTGTATTTATGAACACAGCCAAGAACTGCACAAGTACGAAATATGGACTATGTAATCCCTAGGCCAGGATTTTAGTCCTTCATAGTGCCTAAATAAAGATGGTTTCTGCATGAGGTAATAAATACACTTATAGATTACGTAGCATACATGCACTTAGCATCAAAAATATATATTTTTTTTCAGTACTGATACATTTTATGGTAATGTCATGTTGTTCTGAGAATAAAATTGGCCATACCACTCCAATGCTATTTCCCATTTTTTTATACAGTAGATAAAAAAGTTTATTTTCCATTATCCAACTTTGGAAAATATGTTCAAAAACAGCCATTTATGTTTCTAGTTTCCTCTTTGTGTTGATGATTGAAGTTTTCTTTCACAAGGATTTTATTGGTTTATAAGAAGATGCAACAATGAAATGCTAGACATCAGCATACACATTGCAAATATGTATAAAATAGAATCACAATACTATGGTTACTTTTTCAGTAATAGTGAAGAATTGCAGTGATGACTAAAGCTTTATTCCCATTGTTACTGACTCAAATTGTTTGCTGACTAGTTCTTAAAGTGATATTAACCACTTCAGCCCCGGAAGGATTTACCCCCTTAATGACCAGGCCATTTTTTGCGATACGGCACTGCGTCGCTTTGCCTGACAATTGCGCAGTCGTGCAACGCTGTACCCAAACAAAATTGACGTCCTTTTTTACCCACAAATAGAGCTTTCTTTTGGTGGTATTTTATCACTTCTGTGTTTGTTAGTATTTTTTCGTGCATAGCGCAAAAAAAAAGCAGACAGTTAAAAAAATTAATAAAAATAAAATAAATATATATATATATATATATATATATATATATATATATATATATATTTATTTTTTTTGCTTTCTGCTATAATACATATCCAAAAAATATATATAAACAAATTCATTTATTCAGTTTAGGCCGATATATATTCTTCTACATATTTTTGGTAAAAAAAACTTGCAATAGGCGTATATTGATTAGTTTGGGCGAAAGTTATTGCGTCTACAGGATAGATTTAGGGACTTTTTTTATTGTTTTACTGGTAATGGCGGTGATCTATGATTTTTAGCGGGACTGCGACATTGCGGTAGACAAATCTGACTCCAAATGACATTATTACATTGATCAGTGCTAAAAAAATGCACTGATCAATGTAAAAATTACATTGGGAGGAAAGGGGTTAACACTTTGTGGAGATTAAGGGGTTAAGTGTGTTCAGTAGGTGTGTTCTAACTGTAGGGGGATGGGCTTACTGGAACATGACAGAGATCTCTGTTCCTGATCACTGGGAACAGTAGATCTCTGTCATGTCATTAGGCAGAACGGGGAACGCCTTGCAGTTCCTTTTTCTGCCTCTCCTCAACGCGATCGCAGGTCGCCGGCGAACATTGAGATTGCGGGACCCACAAGCATGGATGTGCCACCGGTGCCGTGCGTGCGTCCGCTATCCTCCTTGAACGGACTGACGTACAGGTACGTTGGTTCGCGCACGAGAGCCGACCTGCCGCAGTATATCTGCGTGAGCTAGTCGGCTAGTGGTTAAACACACACTGTTTAAATTAAAATCCAAGTCCTTATTTCATAATCAATATACAGCTATCACATGACCCAGCTCTTTCCCAGCCTGTCTGCATGGAAGCATCTGCTGGTCAAAATAAAAAAAATAAAAAACAGCCTTCGGAATACATAGCAAAAATACATCAATAATATTAATTAATATCAAATAAATGTTTTAAATTGTCATTCAAATATGTATTTGAACCCAAATCTTTATTATTTTTGTGCAAAACATAGTGTGTGCTGTCTAAGGGGAGGTTCTGCCAATCACAGCCTGTTTCACGCCCCTCCAGCTTGTTTTTATTGTTTGTATGTGTTTAGAATTACAGGTGATGTCTCATTAATCAACATGTAATATCCCACCCGCATAGTGTAGAGCTGTTTATTGGGTATGGACAAAGGAAGTGGGCTGTCCTTTACCTGGAGTGTATACACCCAGGTGTGTTACTCTAGTCTATAGTCATGTAGATTACACAGATCAAAAAAAGGAGCAACCGAACAGCTTAGAAGGGAACTGAAACTGGAGCATGCTCAGTAGATGTGGCAATTGCTTGTCTACACAACCCCAGGCTGCAGAGAGGACACAGACAATGAGGGAGGAACAGTAAAAAGCAGGCTCATTCAGTTTTTGAAAGGATACAGAAAACAAATCCCACATTGACTGGGTGAGTATGAACAGCATGTAATATGGCATGTACTGACAATTTTTAATGTGAGTTTAATAAATGGACTTGAACCAAAGTACATTTTAATGATTAAATTAAATATATTATCTAGCAGGGAGATGAACTAGTGAGTTGATAGCAGCCCATGACTACTCAATATTAGGCGCTGTAGGCCCTGCAAGCTTTGGAAGGCTCTTATTTAGCCAGGAAAAGCCAGATCCAGGGCTCCTCTGTCTTGACTTTCACCTCTCTGATGCTCCCCCCCCCCCCCCCCGCCTTCTTCCTCAGTGACTGTGATTTGCTTCTTGCGCCTTCTTCGCAATCCACAAAGACGTTTCGTGTTAATGAGTCTATGTGTTTATTGTAAATCCCCAATTACAAAAGGAGCAACCACACAGAGCTGTCCCTTTGGTTGAAATCCTAGAGTAATCCCCTTTTCCAGAGAATCCTTCTTCCCTTTGACACACTTTTAATCCTTTGTTTCTTTCTCTTGGATCACATCTAAATGATTGCCGCGACTAATTAACTTTTTCTTTCTGTAGGCCTCTGTTGTCTTAATTAATTTCTCAAATACTTCATTCCATGCAGCCAGCCATAAGTCTCGGTGGTGTAAAAAAAGTTACAAAATGAAATAAATAAAAGTAAATAAGCTGGTAGGGATTGGAAACGATGTGTATTTTTTATGTGGCTGTCATGAAAGCAGCCAGCTCCTCTTATCAGCCTCACTCAGATATTTCATTATTCTGATAGGGGAATCTGGGACAAACCATAAACACACGGCAGGACCATAATGTATAATTTGTTTTTCTCTTTCTTATAGGGGATCCTTGCAGAAAACAGAAGAAACATGGAGAAGGATTATTCCCACCTGCATCTAAAAATAAAGCATTAGAGAGATTTGCTATTTTAATCTGAAGCATTACAATCAAAAAGCACATGGCAGGTGCCATCAGTGAAATGAAAGATCAACATGTTTGCTGTCTGTATGTGACACGTATATGCTAAAAGTTAAGCCCAAGTTGTACAACGTGTTGATCCTTGGTTGTATTCACTGCACATTGCATGGCTCACACAGTCAGTTTTCCAAGTTTCATCTTGTAAAGGCTTTACGTACATAGCCCTAATGCAGAAATAAATCCGTTTAGTGGTATTGCAACTTACCATACTTGGACACAACATTTTAAGTTTGTTTATTGTCTCCCACTACCTCTGACCCATCAAAGTGTGAAATGAATTAATGCTATTCCTACTGTTCTTAATATACATTTGTAGTTTGCAGAGACTGTGTTATGCTTAGACAGAAGGTCCACCATAGAAAACCATCACCCAATTTGTAATAAACCAATACAATGCCCCCAAAGTGAGTGGGATTTTTAAGGCAACTAATAAATCAAATAAGGTTATATAAAAATTGACATTTATTGGAACATACACTGTATTGTCAAAAGTTTTGCGACGCCCACACGCACAAGAACTTTAACCAAAGGTGTTCTATCGGGTTGAGGTCAGGCCAGTCAAGTTCCTCCACCCCAAACTCGCGCATCCATGTCTTTATGGACCTTGCTTTGGTGCACTGGTGCACAGTCATGTTGAAACAGGAAGGAGTCATCCCCAAACTGTTCCCACAAAGTTGGGAGCATGAAATTGTCCAAAATGTCTTGGTATGCTGATGCCTTAAGAGTTCCCTTTGCTGGAACTAAGGGGCAAGCCCAAACCCTGAAAATAACCTCACGCTATAATCCCCCTTCAACCAAATTATTTGGGCCAATGCATAAACAAGGTCCATAAAGACATGGATGAGTGAGTTTGGGGTAGAAGAACTTGACTGGCCTGCACAGAGTCCTGACCTCAACCCAACAGAACACCTTTGGGATGCATTGGAGTGGAGACTGCGAGCCAGGCCTTCTCATCCAACATCAGTGCCTAACCTCACAAATGCGCTTCTGGAAAAATGGTCAAACATTCCCATAGACACGCTCCTAAATCTTGTGGACAGTCTTCCCAGAAGATTTGAAGCTGGTATAGCTGCAAAATGTGGGCCAACTCAATATTGAACCCCACGGACTAAGACTAGGATGGCATTAAAGTTCATGTGTATGTAAAGACAATATAGTGTATTACATTTTTCATTGCTGATAGTATAGCAGTAAAAGTTTGCAGAGCTGTAAGTCTGAAGTTACATGTTGATTTGAATATATGAAACAGCACTCTATCCACTTCCACACAATGCGTTTCAGGAAGAAGTCAATCCTTTCTTCAGGGGTATATTTGGAGTGGATTCATGTGCTTAAAGTTTCATAAGAGATGACCAGAATGCCTTACAGCCATCTATAATTAAAATAAAAACTAGTGCCTTATCGCCAAATGGAGAAATGGGCGGCCAGCTTGATCCAGGGGCTCAAGTGATCCCACAGAGCTTCCCAAGGCAACTGCCTCCAAAGAGGGTGAAGTCAGTGATCACTGGAGCCTTTTTGCCTTGATAGGAAATAAGGGGTTGGTTGTGGAGGGTGTAAGCCAGTCCCCAAATATCTCCTAGTTAGTGTATGTATCCTTCCTCCCGGGACACCATAGGCAAAACTTAATTTTTATGTTTACGTGAGCAATCTATTTCTTTAAAGTTCACGTGAGTGCACTGCTGAATATAATCTATTATCATGGCTACTGACACTGATGTCAACGAATATGTGGCGCAAATGTTTTCCTTGATGTTCTCAGTCCTGGTCTGCAGTTATAGTGCAGACTGCATACAAATGTAATGTAAACAATGCAATGTTTACACTGGTCTGGGCATGTGAAGGCAGCTTTAAGGGCCAGTTCACACCATACAAAGGCAATCCGGATGCGTTCCAGGTGATTTTTTGCATGCGTGTTTTTGACGCGTTTTTGATGCGTTTCAGTGCATTTTTGGTACGTTTTTAATGCAGTCCAGTGCTTTTTTTTCACCCCTCTTTTTTATTAACCTTAGATAAGGACAAGTGTGTTCCAGTGCGTTTTTGGTGCATTCTGTTGCGTTTTACAGCGTTCCAGTACAGTGCAGGTAAAATGCAGCATGTTCTACTTTTTTTTCTGGAACTTGAACGCACTGGAACTGCAAGCACTGGTGTGAACTATGCCATTGAAAAACATATAACCTACTTTCCATGCGTTTTTGATGCAGAAAAAAAACGCACTAGACTGCATGTGGTGTGAACTGGCCCTAACTCCCAAAAATAAAGATAGAGGTGAAAGATTATATTTTCTAAGTTGCTCATTGTCACTCGATGTATTACCGTATTTTTCGGACTATAAGACACACTTTTTTCCCCCAGAAATATGGGGGAAAATGTCCCTGCGTCTTATGGTCTGAATACATAACAGGGGCCCCGCCCCCCGCCGTCGCTGGCACCGCCCCTGCCATCCGCTCACAGCCTCTGGAATCCCCCGACCGCCGCCACTGGCTCCGCCCCCCGCCGCAGTGTCAGGGGCTTTGCGATTTGAATTAGAGCCGCTCTCTCTCTCTCTCTTTTGCTTACAGAAAGGGAGGGAGGGGGGGCGGCGGGGGATATACAGACAGCCCGCAGCTCTCCTCTCCCTGTCACAGCGCCGCTGCCGAGTTCTCTGGCAAATAGAGCAGCGGCGCTGTGACAGGGAGAGGAGAGCTGCGGGCTGTCTGTATATCCCCCCGCCGCCCCCCTTCCCTTTCTGTAGGGAGAAGAGAAAGAGAGAGCGGCTCTAATTGGATTTGCTGGGTCGCCACCCAGATTCCTGCCCACTGTTTCCCCCCCATGATTGGCCACAGCAGAGGGCCAATCAGAAGACACTGGGAGCATCATGGGAAATGAAGTCCCTGCAGAGTTTATGGCACCAGTTCCCCCAGCATGCAAGCACTCTGCTGGAGGGGAGGGAGGGGTGTTAGAAGAGGAGCAAAAGAGAATACTCTGCTGGGGGACACCACCAGAGAGCCACGCTGTACCCCGCACCACCAGAGAGCCACGCTGTACCCCGCACCACCAGAGAGCCACGCTGTACCCCGCACCACCAGAGAGCCACGCTGTACCCCGCACCACCAGAGAGCCACGCTGTACCCGCACCACCAGAGAGCCACGCTGTACCCCGCACCACCAGAGAGCCACGCTGTACCCCGCACCACCAGAGAGCCACACTGTACCCCGCACCACCAGAGAGCCACGCTGTACCCCGCACCACCAGAGAGCCACGCTGTACCCTGCACCACCAGAGAGCCACGCTGTACCCCCGCACCACCAGAGAGCCACGCTGTACCCGCACCACCAGAGAGCCACGCTGTACCCTGCACCACCAGAGAGCCGCACTGTACCCCGCACCACCAGAGAGCCACGCTGTACTCCGCACCACCAGAGAGCCACACTGTACCCCGCACCACCAGAGAGCCACGCTGTACCCCGCACCACCAGAGAGCCATGCTGTACCCGCACCACCAGAGAGCCACGCTGTACCCTGCACCACCAGAGAGCCATGCTGTACCCGCACCACCAGAGAGCCACGCTGTACCCACACCACCAGAGAGCCACGCTGTACCCACACTGCCAGAGAGCCACGCTGTACCCACACCGCCAGAGAGCCACGCTGTACCCACACAGCCAGAGAGCCACGCTGTACCCACACCGCCAGAGAGCCACGCTGTACCCACACCACCAGAGAGGGAGCCACACTGTTCCCGCACCACCAGAGAGGGAGCCACACTTTAACCGCTGTACCCGCACCACCAGAGAGGGAGCCACATTGTACCCGCACCACCAGAGAGGGAGAAAGACCGAGCCACTGCCAGGATACAGACATGCTACACTACTGACTAGAGTCACCCCAGGCAACCCAGAGTGAGCGAACGTCCAGCCAGAGGGATCACTGTTGCGATTTCGCTGGGTCTGGTAAGAGGGCCTGTTGGCCATTATTCATTACTGTTCCCAGGGACTGAGCCATTAGGAAGTGCCTAACCTGATATCCTCTAGGCCTTTTTGACCGCCACAACGTCCCTCTCTGTCCTCTTCCCACGGCGTCCCCTCTGTCCTCTTCCCACTGCGTCCCCTCTGTCCTCTTCCCACGGCGTCCTTCTCCCAGGGCGTTACTCTGTCCTCTTCCCAGGGTGTCCCTTTGTCCTTCACCCACGGCAACCCTCTGTCCTCTTCCCACAGCGCCCCCTCTGTCCTCTTCCCATGAAGATGACAGGGCGGGCCTTGACAGGAAGGGGTGGGTCATATTTAAATTAGGGGGTGCGCAAGTTTAGTCAGGCCTAGGGCAGCACAAAACCTAAATACACCACTGATGGCATGGTCACTCTGCGTTTACTGTGGCATGGTCACTCTGCGTTTACTGTGGCATGGTCCCTCTGCGTTTACTATTGCATGGTCCCTCTGCGTTTACTATGGCATGGTCCCTCTGCATTTACTATGGCATGGTCCCTCTGCGTTTACTATGGCATGGTCCCTCTGCGTTTACTATGGAATGGTCGCTCTGTGTTTACTATGGCATGGTCCTTCTGCGTTTACTATGGCAATGGTCAGGCTGCATTTAATGGGCACTGGAAAATATTTTAGTACACAATTTGGTTCAGAATATTTTTTTTCTTGTTTTCCTCCTCTAAAACCTAGGTGCGTCTTATGGTCAGATGCGTCTTATGGTGCGAAAAATACGGTAAAATAACAAATCAGTTTAAAATCAAATTACTGTTGTATTGTCAATACTAGGTTACATCATTTAAAACTGCAACAGTATATTGATGCTCTTGTGATGCTGGAGTTCACTAATCCACATGCTCTGAAGATCTATCAAAATCTGAAATGCAAAGCTTCAGTGTTTAGGGAAAGACAAAAGTAAATCCTGTCAGAATATGGAGTCACAGCATTATGTCAAAAATGACCCTGCAGTGAGAAACGTATAAGCACTGGGTATTAGAATCATGAATAATAAGACTATACCGAAAAGACACAAAAAAAAACTGCCGGAGCCCACACTGGCCTGCATGGCTGGTGCACTGGGGAGGAAATACTTTTTCTACTTTTTGGTGTGAGGACATACAGATGCAGCAACTAAGTAATGCCTGTCACGCAAACTTAAAGTCAAACTTAAATACCTTGTGACAGATCCAACCAGGACAGGGGCTTTTGGAGGGGACTGCAGTGTAGCCTCTTGCCTACTGACCATGGGCCTTGGCATTTGAGGGGTCTCTAGTCTTTGGGAGGTGTGTACCTGGACTTTTACTTTAGATTTAAGTCCATGTCTCCCCAAAACATACAGACTCTGAGAATTGGAGGACCTTGATATAGATTTGCCCGGGTCCCAAGTTGCTCTAGGGGGCCCGTGTTGCCCCCCCCCCCGTCACATTTTTCCCTGTCACACTGTGTTACTAGGGAAAGTAAACTCAGAGGGCCCGGGCTGGCCAGGAGTTACAGACAGGACGGGGTGCTTTGGTGAGCGATGGACTACAATTCCCATGATGCTTGTGTCGGTGTACAATCAAGGGATGCAGCTTGGGGCCTGAGCTCTCTGAATTTACCTTTCTCCAGTGACACAGTGTGATGGGCAGGTTGAGTTGAGAGCAACGTCTAGAATTCAGGAAGTGAGGACAACTGTGGGAAGCAGAGAGGGAGACTATAGTGTCCAGGGTACCTGAGAGTCTGCATAAGGTGAGCTACCTGAGGATACCACCTTTTGGTGGTATTTAATCACCTCTGTGGTTTCTATTTTTTGCGCTATAAGCAAAGAAGGAGCGACAATTTTGAAAAAAATACTAATTTTTACTTTTTGCTATAATAAATATCCCCCAAAAATATATAAAAAAAAATGTCTTTCTCAGTTTAGGCCGATATGTATTCTTCTACATATCTTTGGTAAAAAAATCCAATAAGTGTATATTGATTGGTTTTCACAAAATAGGGAATAGATTTATGGCATTTTTATAAAAAAAAAAAAAAGTTTTTTATTAGTAATGGCGGTGATCTGCGACTGCAAAGATGCGGCGGACAGATCGGACACTTTTGACACTATTTTGGGACCATTGATATTTATACAGCGATCAGAGCTAAAAATAGCCACTGATTACTATGTAAATGTCACTGGCAGGGAAGGGGTTAAACACTAGGGGGCGATCAAGGGGTTAAATGTGTTCCCTCAGCGTGTTCTAATTGTAGAGGGGATGGGCTACCTAGGACATGACAGAGATCACTGATACTGATGACAGGGAGCAGTAGATCCCTGTCATGTCACTAGGCAGAACAGGGAAATGCCTTGTTATCATAGGCATTTCCCTGTTCTGCCTCTCCTCGTCGCGATCGCGGACATCGAGTCCGCAAGACCCGCAAGCCCTGCTACCCCGGGGAACACAAAGGGACGTACGGGTACCCCCTTTTGCACACCCGTGCCATTCTGCCAACGTACATCGGCGTGTGGCGGTCGGGAAGTGGTTAAACTACACCTCTGACTCTCTGTATACAATTACGGATTGAGCAGATGCAGCTCACTTAGATCCGGCTGCAGCCTGAGAGACGGGAAGGCAGAGTGCTATCATCTGCACTCCTCCTCCCCCCTGCAGACTGGATGCTGGTTTGGGCACCAGTCACAGCTCAGCCATGTGGAAGAGCTGAGCTGTGTGTAGCCTGCCTGACTGACTGCTCACTGTGGACTGGAGAGGAGACAAATTGTAATGCCCCGTACACACGATCGTTTTTAATGTCATTTTTTAAACCAACGTTTTTCTCCTCGTTTTTTTTCATGTTTCCTCTCAAGCCTGCCTTGCGTACACACTATCATTAAAAAAAACGATCAAGCAAAGCGCAGTGACGTACAACACGTACGACGGCACTATAAAGGGGAAGTTCCGTTCGAATGGCGCCACCCTTCATGTTAGTAAAGTTTGTTGAGCGACGATTCGCGCTTTTCAGTCCGTTACTGTGTAATGAATGTGCTATCTCCATTACGAACGCTAGTTTTACCAGAACGAGCGCTCCCGTCTCATACTTGATTCTGAGCATGCGCGTTTTTTTTCACGTCGTGAAAGCATACACACTATCGTTTTTCACGTCGTTTAAAAAAACGACATGAAAAACGACGTGAAAAAAGAGAGCATGTCCGGAATTTTTAATGGCCGTTTTTCACGTCGTTAAAAATGCTCTGGAGCCTACACACGATCATTTTTAATGGCCATTTTTTAAAATGGCATTTTTAACGGCATGAAAAACGATCGTGTGTATGGGGCATTAGACATTAGATTTTTGGTAAATTGATTGACAATTTCGCCGGATGTGGGTCTGTGCTGTGAGCTTCTCTTTGTTGTATTAGGCTGTCTCTTTGCTATATAGTGAGTCTCTTTGCTGAATATATGGGGCTGTCTTTTTGATGGATGGGGATGTCTCTTTTCTGGATTGGACTGTCTCTTGGAAATGGTAGTCCAGTTAGTGTTAGTGTAGGGTCCTGCTCAAAAGAGCGTTCCCTGTCATAATGGCAAGCTTCTTATTTTGTGGCCAAAATGTAATCCCTTACTCTTAAATCATGAAAGTACTGATGACTTGGAATACACATTTCATTTCCATATATTAAGTTGTAAGAGTGTTAAATTAAAAGAGGGTGCACTGAAGGACTCGGTGGGATGGCCAGTGGGCGGGCTCTGGGGAATGTTGAAGGTCAGGCCCAGGGGGGACAGGCATGAATCTATGTAATTGGCCCCAAAATTTCTGATGGCTGTCTAAAGGATATGTATAGGTCAAGAGCTTACCTGTAGTGCGAAGACAAGGGCCTATGTTTAATGTAAGGATTCCAAAGTATAACCTCTACACATATGACCTGTCCTGTTCCCAGCAGATATATTACTACAGGAATATGTAATCATCCTTTGTTTTACTTAAAATACAAAGCAGACTAATAGGATTGTGTTCCCTGATTAATTATTTTATGATAATTTTAGTTAATATTGTTAATGCTTAGAATGGGGATCCTTCTTCGTCTGTCTTTAGTCTCATACCTTGACTGCCATGCAAGTTTCTCCAGATCACTACTGAATCACACTCATTTGATTGCTTTCAGGTAAAGTCCTAGAAATGCACCCATGTGTCCTCTATTCCAAATCTGTAATTACTTACCACTAGTGATGAGCCGAACACCCCCGGGTTCGGTTCGCACCAGAACCCGCGAACGGACCGAAAGTTTGCACGAACTTTAGAACCCTATTAAATACAATGGATGCCAAAGTTCGAAATCTAAAGTGCTAATTATAACGACTATTATGCATGTTATTGTCCTAAAAAGGGTTTGGGAACCCGGGTTCTGCACCAGGGGACATGTATCAATGCAAAAAGAAGTTTTAAAAACGGCCGTTTTTCGTGAGCAGTCATTTTAATGATGCATAAAGTGAAAAAAAAAAGTCAAATATTCCTTTAAATATCGTACATGGGGGGTGTCTAAAGTATGCCTGTGAAGTGCCACGTGTTTCCCATGTTTAGAACTGTCCCTGCACAAAATTACATTTCTAAAGGAAAAAAAGCCATTTAAAACTGCTTGCGGCTTTAATGTAATGTCTGGTCCCGGTAATATGGATGAAAATCTTTAAGAAAAATGGCATAGCTACCCCATCACAGCCCCCCCCCCCCCCTACCCCAGACCATTACCAGCCCCTTTGGGTCTTGTATGGATATTAAGGGGAACCCCGCACACAAAATAAAAAAGGCCCTATATACTCTGAACAGCCGTATACAGGCGGTGCATACAAGACAGGGACTGTAGGTTTGTTCTTATGTAGAATCTGTTTGTAATTTTGAACAGGTACATTGTTTAAGTGTAGCTCCAGCCCAAAAATCTATTTTTAAGCTTTTTGGAAAACATAGGGAAGGGTTATCACCCCTGTAACATTTGTTTTGCTGTCTGTGCAGTGTGCACCTGTTCAGAACAGTTCACCTCACTTTCCGTCCTAATGACAAATGTTTTTTGAAAATTTTGGGTTTTTATTGAAACAAGAATTGGTGATAAAGCATCAGTGGAGAGGAGAAACTTTTTTCCCCATATTAACTCTTACAGGAGAGAATTTGCCTTCCATGGGGTAGATTTCCTCTCACTTCCTGTTGTATCCTTCCGTTTGCAAGGAGGAGTCGTTTGTAAGTTGGATGTTTGAAGGTAGGGGCCTGCCGTATATACTCAGCTGAAATTTGCCCCTTACATGTTGGTGTTGCCACAACACTGTGAGCCCTCACAGTTACTCTTGGTGGGCGCATGAATGGGCCCTGCTGTGAATTATTAGATCAAGAATTGTAATTGCATGCCCCTGTTGAACAGGGGCTGAAAAATTGGGCCTTTGGTGGTGGTGGTGTTGACACAACACTATAAGGCCTCACAGTTACTCTTGGTGGGCGCAGGAATGGGCCCTGCTGTGAATTATTAGATCAAGAATTGTAATTACATGCGCCTGTTAAACAGGGGCTGAAAAATTGGGCCTTAGCCACTGGTGCTGGTGCCACGACACTGCAACCTCTCCCAGATACTCTAGTTGGAGTGCAGGAATGAGCCCTGCTGCAAAGCATTGCATAACATTTTTTAATTACACGCCCCTGTTAAACAGGGGCTGGAAAATTGGGCCTTAGCCACTGGTGCTGGTGCCACGACACTGCAACCTCTCCCAGATACTCTAGTTGGAGTGCAGGAATGAGCCATGCTGCAAAGCATTGCATAAAAAATTGTAATTACATGCCCCTGTTAAACAGGGGCTGAAAAATTGGGCCTTAGCCACTGGTGGCGGCACCCAGAAACAAAAATGTTCTTCCAAGCTATCATCATCAATCGGATCATTGAGGAGGAGGAGGATAGTCAGTCAACATAACAGGACAGTCTCTCAGCATCAGCATCAGTCTTGAAGGGATGTGACATTTGAAAATAAATTAGTCTGTTATATCAGCTTCAGGTGTTTGGTAGCTGGTGGTGATCCAAGACTGGTTCATCTTTATGAAGGTCAGTCGATCAACAGAGTCGGTGGACAGGCGCACCCTGTGATCCGTGACAAATCCTCCAGCAGCACTGAATGTGCGTTCTGAAAGAACGCTGGATGCAGGACAGGCCAGTAGCTCAATTGCATACTGTGCAAGCTCTGGCCAGTGATCCATCCTCAAGACCCAGTAAGCCAGAGGATTTTCGGTGGGGAAGGTGTCCAAGTCTGACCTTGCCCCTAGGTATTCCTGCACCATGTATATCAGACGCTGGCGATGGTTGCTGGAACCGATCATACCTTGGGGCTGCGGACTAAAGAATTGTCTGAACGCATCGGTCAGACGGCCACCTTCCCCACCGCTCCTTCTTTGACTGACCGAAGCCTCAGCAACTCGTTGTCCAGGACCAGGAGTTTGTAACCTCCCAGTCTCGGGGAACACGTTGCACAGACCTTTCTGCAAGGCCTCCCGGAGTTGTCTCATCCTCTGCTCCCTCTGCGACGGTAAGATAAGGTCCGCAACCTTACCCTTGTACCGTGGATCAAGGAGAGTGGCCAGCCAGTAATGGTCCCTCTCCTTGATCCGAAGAATACGAGGATCCTTCCGCAGACTTTGCAGGATCAGGGAGGCCATGCAGCGTAGGTTAGCTGAGGCATTCGGTCCGGAGTCCTCTGGGTCACTAAGGACGACATGATCCGCAGCCACCTCCTCCCAGCCACGTACAAGTCCACTGGTTTCTTGGGACTGTAAATCATCCCTAAAAGACTGCTGCTGATGATGCTGAGTGCCAGGATCCACCTCCATGCTGACACAATCCTCCTCCTCCTCTTCTTCCTGTGCGATGGGTGGGACAGAAGGAACACTGTCTGGGTAAAGGGGACCTTGAGAGGCAAGGAAGTCCTCCTCTTCCTGCCTCTGTTCTGCCTCAAGTGCCCTGTCCATTATTCCACGCAGCGTATGTTCCAACAGGTGGACAAGAGGTACAGTGTCACTGATGCATGCACTGTCACTGCTCACCATCCTCGTGGCCTCCTCAAATGGTGCCAGGACAGTGCATGCATCCCTGATCATGCCCCACTGGCGTGGTGAAAAAAACCCAAGCTCCCCTGACCCTGTCCTGGTGCCGTACTCGCACAGGAACTAATTGATGGCCCTCTGCTGCGTGTGCAGCCGCTGCAGCATGGCCAACGTTGAGTTCCACCTGGTGGGCATGTCACATATAAGGCGGTTCTTGGGCAGGTTCAACTCCTTTTGCAGCTCAGCCAGGCGAGCACTGGCATTATAAGATCTGCGGAAATGCACACAGACTTTCCTGGCCTGCCTCAGGACATCCTGTAAGCCCGGGTACCTGCCCAAGAACCGCTGCACCACCAGGTTAAGGACGTGAGCCACACAGGGCACATGGGTCAGTTGTCCCTGTCGGAGAGCGGAGAGGAGGTTGGTGCCATTGTCGCAAACTACTATTCCTGGCTTAAGCTGGCGTGGCGTCAACCACCTCTCGGCCTGCCCCTGCAGAGCAGACAGAACCTCTGCCCCAGTGTGGCTCCTGTCCCCCAAACACACCAGCGCAAGCACGACATGGCATCTTTTTGCCTGCGTACTTGCGTAGCCCCTTGAACGCCTACGGAGCACCGCTGGTTCCGAGGACAAAGCACAGGAAGAGGCCATGGAGGAAGAAGAAGAGGAGGGGGTGGAGGACAGAGGTGTGTCACAACCAGTAGTAGCATTTTGGAGGCGTGACGGTGGAACAACCTCCAACACTACTGCACCTTGTCCTGCATCCTTCCCAGATGCCAAAAGAGTGACCCAATGGGCCGTGAAAGAAAGGTAACGTCCCTGTCCGTGCCTGCTGGACCATGAGTCAGCGGTAATATGCACCTTACCGCTGACCACCCTGTCCAGCGAGGCCAAGACATTGCCTTCCACATGCCGGTAGAGAGCGGGAATCGCCTTCCGTGAGAAAAAGTGGCGTTTGGGAACCTGCCACTGAGGAACCGCACATTGCACAAACTCACGGAAGGGGGCCGAGTCTACCAACTGAAAAGGCAGCAGTTGAAGCGCTAGCAATTTAGCCAAGCTAGCATTCAACCGCTGGGCATGTGGATGGCTGGGAGTGAACTTCTTTCGACGGTCCAGCAGCTGGGGCAGGGAAATTTGCCTGCTAGAATCGGACGTCGGTGTACTTCTAGCAGAGTGCCCGCAAGTACTTGGCAGTGACACACCTAATTCTACACCTTCATTCCTCTCAGTGCAGGTTTTAGAGAGGACTGAAGGTATAGTGGGGTTGGAGATCCCAGCTGATGCGGTGCAAGGAGAGGTCCGCTTTGTCCTTTTGTGTGGGTCTTTAAGGTAGGCTTGCCAACGAGCTGCATGGCAGGTCAACATATGTCTGGTCAAGCATGTGGTGCCCAAGCGGGTGATGTTTTGGCCACGCGATATACGCTTGAGACATATGTTGCAAACAGCAGCTGTGCGATCTGATGCACTCGACTCAAAAAATGCCCACACCAAAGAACTTTTTGAATAACGGGCAGAGGCAGAGCCCTGCACAAGCGGAGCTCTGCGGTGTGATTCCGTCGGTGTGCTGCCCTTACGCTGGCCCCCCGAGGGCATCCTGCCTCGTTGGAGATGTGCCTCCTCCTCATCCTCCTCCTCCTCCTCCTCCTCCTCCTCCTCTCTCCTATTAGGCACCCACGTGGAGTCAGTGACCTCATCATCCCCTCCCTCCTCATCACTGGAGCCAATCTGGCACTCTGCTGCAGCTGCTGGAACATGACTGCCAGATTGGTGTCCTTGAGCATCCCCTCTCTCTGCTCTCACGCTACTGCCTTCCTCTAGCTGGGTATCATCATCAGACCCTTCGAAACGCTGGGCATCCTCCTGGAGCATGTACCCAACACTGTGCTCAAACAGTTTGGGGGACTCCTCAGGAGGACATGGTTGGTCTAGGGAAGGAGTGACTGATGATGACATTGATACCAGGGAAGAGGACGCTTTGGCAGCTGCTTTGCCAGTACCCTGAGCCTGGGTGAGAGAGGATGAGGAGGATGAGGAGGGCTTGGTCATCCACTCTACCAAGTCTTCGGCATGATGCGGCTCAACACGTCCAGCTGCCGAAAAGAAGGACAAGCGTGTCCCATGGCCACGTGCTGATGGCGATGCACCGCATCCACGACCAGCACTGTTGTCTCTAGACACAGAGCCTGCTTGCCCTCTTTTATTGGCTCCTGACTGTCTGCCTCTCCTTGTTTGCCTTCCAGACATTCTAATGGCCTGCAGGGAAATGGGAAAACCAGCAATAAGGCCTAGCTTCAGGAGTATATTTTGCAGGAATCACACTACGCCTGCTGTAGGTGCTGCAAATGCCTGTTGGTGTAACACACCAGGAAAAAGCAGCAATACAGGCTAACTTCAGGTGTAATATGATCAGGAGGCACACTCCGCCCGCTGTAAGTGCCGCAAATGCCTGTTGGTGTAACACACCAGGAAAAAGCAGCAATACAGGCTAACTTCAGGTGTAATATGATCAGGAGGCACACTCCGCCCGCTGTAAGTGCCGCAAATGCCTGTTGGTGTAACACACCAGGAAAAAGCAGCAATACAGGCTAACTTCAGGTGTAATATGATCAGGAGGCACACTCCGCCCGCTGTAAGTGCTGCAAATGCCTGTTGGTGTAACACACCAGGAAAAAGCAGCAATACAGGCTAACTTCAGGTGTATAATGTGCAGGAAGCTTAGCAACAATGACACTGACACTGTCCCCTGCCTATCCTTCTCTCTCCCTGCACACAAGGTTTATCAAAGTATATGACACTGACACTCTCCCTGTCTATCCTTCTCTCTCCCTGCACACAAGGTTTAGCAAAGAATATGACACTGACACTGTCCCCTACCTATCCTTCTCTCTCCCTGCACACAAGGTTTATCAAAGTATATGACACTGACACTCTCCCTGCCTATCCTTCTCTCTCCCTGCACACAAGGTTTAGCAAAGAATATGACACTGACACTGCCCCCTGCCTATTCTTCTCTCTCCCTGCACACAAGGTTTATCAAAGTATATGACACTGACACTCTCCCTGCCTATCCTTCTCTCTCCCTGCACACAAGGTTTAGCAAAGAATGTGACACTGACACTGTCCCCTGCCTATCCTTCTCTCTCCCTGCACACAAGGTTTAGCAAAGAATATGACACTGACACTGTCCCCTGCCTATCCTTCTCTCTCCCTGCACACAAGGTTTATCAAAGTATATGACACTGACACTCTCCCTGCCTATCCTTCTCTCTCCCTGCACACAAGGTTTAGCAAAGAATGTGACACTGACACTGTCCCCTGCCTATCCTTCTCTCTCCCTACACACAAGTTTGAGGTACAAATAGCACTGACACTGTCCCTGCCTATGTAACTCTTTCCCTGCGCCGGAACACACTACACAAGGCCGCCGCGCTGGCGGCCTTTTATAGTGTGGGGCGTGTGCTAAACCCCCTGAGCTATAATTGGCCACAGGCAACCTGCCTGTGGCCAATTATGGCTCTCCTAGCTGCCGGCGCTGTGATTGGCCAAGCATGCGGGGTCACAGTGCATGCCTGGCCAATCGCAGGGCCGGGATTGCACTACGATGGCGCAGTGTATTGTGGGCCGTTTGCGTCACTCGAATTTGGCATGAACGGCCCAAATCGTTCGATGTTCACCGAACGGTCGAACAGCCGATGTTCGAGTCGAACTTATGTTCGACTCGAACACCGAGCTCATCCCTACTTACCACCATGCTTCCCATTTGTTTCTTTATTTATAGTGCACCAACTTTTCATACATAGGGGATGATTTACTAAACGTAGAGAGTGCAAAATCTGGTGCAAGTGTGCATAATAGTCAATCAGCTTTTAACTTCAGCTTGTTTAATTAGGCTTTGACAAAAAAAAAAAATGGAAACTGATTGGTTTCTATGCACAGCTGCACCAGATTTTGCATTCTCCAGTTTTAGTAAATCAACCCTACAGTTTTACTAAATACGTGGGTACATTCACATACCCACTTGACCCCTGATGGCGTTCCTCATCTAATTCCGCATACACACGATCGGAAATTCCGACAAGAAAAGTTCGATGTGAGCTTTTGGTCGGAAATTCCGACCGTGTGTAGGCTCCATCTGACTTTTTCTGTCGAAATTTCCGACAGCAAAAATTTGAGAGCTGGTTCTCAATTCTTCCAACAAGAACAGTTCTTGTCGGAAATTCTGATTGTCTGTATGCAATTCCGACGTGCAAAAAAACACGCATGCTCTGAATCAATTCGATGCATGCTCGGAATCATTGAACTTCATTTTTCTCGGCTCGTTGTAGTGTTGTACGTCACTGCATTCTTGACGGTCGGAATTTTGTGTGACCGTGTGTATGCAACACAAGTTTGAGCCAACATTCCGTTGGAAAAAAATCCACCGTTTTCTTGTCGGAATTTCCGATCGTGTGTACGCGGCATAATGCTCCTACAAAATTTGGAACAATGGCAGTTAACTTACCAGTATTTTTAAAAGAATATACACACTGCAGATGGTGTCTTTGGTGTGCCCTAAACCAATGAAAGGTCACAGCATTAAGCTGGACCACCATGGGTTAGCTCAAAGGGGAAAGGATTGCAGTTCTCCTGCTTTGTTTTATCCCCACAGGTTGTTTGAGCTTGAGGCAAAATCCCTGGGCAGCAAGAGCCATGGGATTGGTGGACAGGGGCGAGCAGCTGATTGGCCAGTTCAGCTCTGGTGAAGCTATCAGAAGAGCGGGGAGCAGTTTACCTCAGACCGTTCCGGACCAGGCAGTGGCACAGAGCTCCTGCACTATGAAGCGCCGTTCTCCCAGCAGCCGTGAGGCCCTCTTGTGTCAGCTGTTGGAGAGGGCGGAGAGCAGAGGCGGTGAGGAATGGTTAGTGCGGTGCCTGGAGGAGGAGAGCGGTCCAGCTCCACCTGTCCATATTCCCCCTGAAACAGAAGAAGGCTCGTTTGCGGGCGGGGGTGGAACAAGACAGCAGCCTGCTAGGAAGAAGAAGCGTCAGAGGACAGCGGCTTCTCCTCAGCTGACAGGTCAGGAGAGAGCAGTCAATATCCTGTCACAGAGTGCTTCTCGTCCGCGGGAGTGCAGCGCTACTCACCCTATACCTGAGGAGGCGAGTGAGCACAAAGAGGTGGTCCATGATGGTGAGATGTCTGTCATTTCTCCCAGTTCTAAATTTTCAGTGTTAATTGATTCTTTGTCTAAAGTTTTACTACAGTTTAAAGGGGCACATGTTAATGGTGCAGATAATATTGCAAGTTTGCAAGGGGCACAGGTGGCTGGTGCAAAACACACTGTAAATTCCAGTGAAATTTTAGGGGCACAAGTTATTGGTGCTGAGCAAGGCATTCAGCTGTGGTGTAATGCATTGGATGAATGTCAGAGGGCACAGAAGGCTGGTGCTGAAATTATGTGTTTTAACACTTCTAATGAAGCTAATAAAAGCATGGCTAATAAGCATTTTATGAATGATGTTGGTGACATTTGGCAAGATTTTAATGTTCCTATCGTACAGGACCAAGAACAAATGTCTACCCGCTCTAGGGTTGTTACCCCTCAATTGTCTATTAACCCCTCACAGCTCCTTAGACCCTCTGCAGGCATGGTGAGTGAATCTTCTTTTAAAGAGCCCCTCCCATGTGAGATATCACCACTGGGTTTTCATTTACCCAAATCAGTTAAAGACAAGATTTGGAGGGGAGAATTCCTTGATATACTATCATTGTTACCGGCCTCCAAAGAATTCTTATTCAAATCTGATAGGCAGGCTGGTGATAGGTCGGAGGAAGATAGGAGAAGGGCTATCCCTAGAACCTTCCAGAACTGGTTGCAAGCCTTTTGCATCTATGCAGCAGTTATGGGGGAACGCTTCCCTGGTAAATGCTCAGGTTTGTTTCAACACTTGGACATAGTTGCTGAAGCATTTCGCCACTTTGGAGGTTCTGCTTGGTTCACATACGACGAGAATTTTCGTCAAAAATTGGCAGTCCATCCCTCATTACACTGGGGTTCTAAGGACGTGGGTTTGTGGTTGAATCTAATGTTACCAACTAAGCCGCAGTTCACCCCTAGACTGCAACCCAGCACTCAAAATGCATTTCGCAGAGGTTTCTGCTTTGCCTTCAATGAAGGTCAGTGCAAATTCCTGACGAATTGTAGATATAGACATGAATGCTCCCACTGTAATGGGGCGCACGCGGCTAGTAGGTGTTTTCGCAAATCAAATGCAACCTCTTTCCAGTCATTGCCCAGGGACACTCCTGGTAAAAGCTCAGACTCCAGTGAATCTGTCAAAAATGCGCCCATGGCTAGAGCGCTATCCAGATCGCAGGATGGCGGCTCTGTTAATTGATGGATTCCAAGAAGGGTTTTTGATCCCTTCTTTTAAAGGCCCAGGTTGTACCAGGGTACAGAATTTGATATCCGCTTATAAACACGCGGAGGTGGTCCAGGAAAAAATATCTAAGGAACTATCAGATGGTAGGATTGCTGGCCCCTTTTCGGTTCTGCCATTTCGGTATTTTCGTCTTTCACCGTTGGGAATAGTTCCTAAAAAGGAGCCGGGCTGTTATAGGACCATCTTTCTTATCCTCCAAAATTTTCATTGAATGATGAGGTCTCCGATGTTTTAGCCCCGGTGTGCTACTCATCTTTTGATGAGGCGTTAGTCTTGTTAAGGCGGGCCGGCCAAGGTTCTTTGTTAGCCAAAGCTGACATTAAATCAGCTTTTCGCTTACTCCCAGTCCACCCACAAGGTTTCAACTCCTTGGGTTTTCAATTTATGGGTCAATTCTATTTTGACAAATGTATGCCCATGGGGTTTTCATTATCTTGCTTTTATTTTGAAGCATTCTCCACTTTTTTACATTGGGTTTTGTCTGAACTATCACCCCATGGGGCAATTCTTCATTATTTGGATGATTTTTTATTTATCGGTCCGGCTGAGTCAGCGGAATGCCTGGAAACTTTGCAGGCATTCGTTGATGTTTGCAAGCACTTCGGTGTGCCTCTGGCATCCGAAAAAACTTTTTTTCCCTCTACCTCCCTCGAATTTTTGGGCATTATGATTGATTCTGAACACATGGAATTCGGGTTGCCGGAGCAAAAACTCCAGAAGATGAGATCTTTGATCTCAGTTTTTCTATCCAAGAAAAAGGTTCTGCTGAAAGAAGCCCAATCTCTTTTGGGACTTTTTGCTTTTGCAGCTAGAATTATTTCTATGGCTAGGGTTTTTTCACGCAGATTTTCCCTTGCTATCGGGGGTATAAAAAACTCATTCGCTCACATTCGTATCTCCAAGGGGATCAGGGAGGACCTAAAAATTTGGGATTCCTTTTTGGGTAATTTTAATGGTTCCACGATATGGCAACAGGAGTTTGCTGACAGCACCCAGTTGGAATTCTTTACTGATGCATCTGGGTCCGTAGGCTTCGGGGCCTTTTTGAAGGGCCACTGGTGTGCTGGTAAATGGCACAAGGAATGGCTTCAGAAGGACGTCCTGCAGAACTTGGTCCTTTTGGAACTATTCCCGGTCCTAGTTTCAGTTGTAATTTGGAAGGAGGACTTTATGAATCGTAGGATCCTGCTGCACACTGACAACAAGGGTGTACTTTTTGCTGTCAACACTTTATCTTCTAAGTCGGAACCTGTGATTAAATTATTGCGTTTTCTGGTTTTACATTGTATGCGTTTTAACATTTGGCTGAAAGCAGAACACATACCGGGTATACATAATAACATTGCTGATGCTTTGTCTCGTTCACAGTTCAAGAAGTTTCGGGATTTGGCGCCAGCAGCGGACCAACAAGGGACCCCTTGCCCAGATTTCCTCTGGGGCTTAATCTAGGACTGATACTCTGTAACCTCAGGAATTCAGTGTCAAAAAAGACATGGTTGGATTATAAGCTTTCATGGTCTAGATGGTGTTCTTTCTGTCAAGTTTTGAGTTTGGATCCTTTGAACGTCACCTCTTATGTAGCTTTAGCGTTCTTATCTTTCCTTATCCAGTCAAACCTTAGCCCTGCTTCTATTAGCAAAATTTTAGCCGGGGTCTCATTCTTTCTAAAATTTGCAGGTCTGCCTGCTCTTACCTCTTTCTTTCAAGTTACTCAAGTCCTTAAGGGATTTAGGAACTCTAGGTTTTCTCAGGACAATAGGCGTCCAATTTCAGTTTCCTTGTTGGCGGATCTCCTTAGAATTCTTCAGGAGGTTTGTTCATCTGATTTTGAATCCTTACTTTTTAGAGCGGCATTCTCAGTAGCTTTCTTTGGAGCCCTTAGGATTGGTGAATTTACGGCTGCAAATAAACGTTGTTTATCTTTTCTTAGGTTTTCTCATGTTGTAATAGAAGGAGGTTTCCTTAATTTTTTCATTTGTAGGTCCAAATCTTCCCCGGTTGGTAAAGGTCAATGGTTCTCTTTAGCCAGCTCATCGAATGAGGCTATATGTCCTGTCCGTCAAGTTTCTATGTATATGTCAGTTAGACCTGTTTCTTTTGACTCCTTTTTTGTTCACGAGGACTTATCGTCGTTGACTAGGTTCCAATTCTCAGCTATTTTGGCTGCCTGTTTAAAACGCCTCAACCTCTCCGGTTTCTGCTTTTCTTCCCATTCATTTCGGATTGAGGCGGCCACTGCAGCTGATTCATTGGGTCTTTCAGAAGAAAAATTTAAACGTATAGGCCGTTGGGGTAGTAACAGATATAAGTTGTATGTTCGTCCTGAGCTTCTAATTTTGTAATTTTTCTTTTCAGATCACCTCAAGACAATTGTTTGGATAGTGGGCCACTCCTACGTGTTTTGGGCGGCCAAACATGCTGAATCCAGAACTTACTCCTCCAATTTAGGTCTGGACTCTAAGTCTTTTAAGGTTTTTTGGTCAGGTGTCAGGGGTTTGCGTTGAATGAATCTTAAGGAACACTTATCCTATTTGGCCAGCATTTGGCCTCCTCCCCAAATTTTGGTCATTCATGCGGGAGGGAATGATATCGGGAAGATGGGTACATGGGATTTATTATGTGAAATGAAGAGGGATCTTTGTTTCATAAAACTTATGTTCCCATCCACGACCTTGACAATTTCGGAAATAATCCCGAGGCTTTTGTGATCTCCTCAGGGTGGCCTGTTTATTTGGATAGGATACGGAGGAGACTTAATAGAACAATTCATAGTTTTCTAATTTCATCTGGCGGTCTTTCCTTTCGCCATTCGGAATTGGAAGGTTTTGTCCCAGGTTTGTTCAGGAAGGATATGGTCCACTTATCTTTTATAGGCCTGGACATTTTCAATATGGGTCTGCAAGATTTGATTGTATCAGCCACGGTGGTGGGGGGGCCGCAGCCAGTACCTATGTTACTGGCTCCGGCCGGTGGGGAGTAGTCGTCCAGCTTGGACTGGATGGACACCAGTTAAATTTTTGATAATATAATTTGGCCATGATGGCTTATTTAATTTTTATTTAAAGGATTTATGTTAACCCCCTATGGATAACATATAATAATATGGATGGCCATATAAATATCCAAGTAAAATAAATATGTTGTTGGATTATATTTTTTGTGTGGTCTTTTTTATTCAAAATACCTCTGTGCTAGCCCATGAAAGGTCACAGCATTAAGCTGGACCACCATGGGTTAGCTCAAAGGGGAAAGGATTGCAGTTCTCCTGCTTTGTTTTATCCCCACAGGTTGTTTGAGCTTGAGGCAAAATCCCTGGGCAGCAACAGCCATGGGATTGGTGGACAGGGGCGAGCAGCTGATTGGCCAGTTCAGCTCTGACTAGCCCACGCGGGTGAAGCTATCAGAAGAGCGGGGAGCAGTTTACCTCAGACCGTTCCGGACCAGGCAGCGGCGCCCGCCCTCCCTATTTTTAGAAGTCATGTTGTTGTCCAAACGGGGGAGTAGTCGTCCATCTTGGACTGGATGGACACCCGTTAAATTTTTGATAATATAATTTGGCCATGATGGCTTATTAAATTTTTATTTAAAGGATTTATGTTAACCCCCTATGGATAACACCGTGGCCATATAAATATCCAAGTAAAATAAATATGTGTTGGATTATATTTTTTGTGTGGTCTTTTTTATTCAAAATACCTTTGTGCTAGCCCATGTCTTATGGCCTCAAGACAAAGTTATTCATTTCAAAACTGTGTTACATCCAAAATTCTGCATCTTTAAAGTGTTAGCTCCCAGCACCCATGTACCTCTTGATTAATTAATTCTTCAGGCATATTTGCCTGTGAAATGACCAGGGACATCCATGAGGACAACTCATTCTGAGCCCCGATACAGCAGACGATACAGAAGTGTTGGCATCTGGATGTAGATCTCTGCATCTGTAGAAAAATAAAAGGTGTAAATACACTTATTTTGTAATGTTGAAGATGTTTCACCACTCATCCAAGTACCCTCCACAGTTCTTCTACATGGAGATGTTATAAAGTTATTTGAAGTGCAAAAACATATTAAACATTACAGAACAAGACTAGTTTAATGTGACAAACTACCACTAGCTGCACCATAACAAGTATGAGAACCTTCACAGACATGTAATTCGCTACATCAGGGATATGCAATTAGCGGACCTCCAGCTGTTGCCAAACTACAAGTCCCATGAGGCATAGCGAGACTCTGACAGCAGCAAGCATGACACCCAGAGGCAGAGGCATGATGGGACTTGTAGTTTTGCAACAGCTGGAGGTCCGCTAATTGCATATCCCTGCGCTACATTATGCCCTGTTTTAATGATATAGGGGGCTTCTCCTTATACTTTGTCAATAGTTATTTACAAAAATAATATTCATTTTGAGTTTTGTGCATTTATTTACTTGTACTTTTTAAATCCTAAATTTCAATCCCATTTGAAGGAATCATATTTCCTGTAAGCACAAGATGTTGTTTTCGATTCTTACCACTCTGTGCTCAGTGTGTTACAGTTCAAGTGTGAAGTCTTCTCAGACAAGTGTATCAGTAGTTTTGGATCAATTGTTTTGCTGCTTCATTTGCCGAACTTGTCATCACTGAAATATTTTTTTTCTTCAGCATCATTCTAAAACTGCTGTGTACTCATCAAAATTGTTTTCTCTGAGGAAATGTAAGGACAGGATCAAAAAAAGCAATTCAGGCAATAATTCGGCGGCAATTGTTTTGTTTGATTTTGTTAACGGTTTCTAAATTGTGCTCTACTGTTCAGCCTATTCACTTTGCGCATCAGAAAGTTTGGTGATGCAACAGGTAACTGCTAAGAGCGAAAACACCCCAACTTCACTGATTTGATAACCTTCAGTGATTTATAAACGACTAGATCTGCTTAATACAGTAGGAAACAGTAGGCTTTTAGTGAGGTTGGGGAGGTAGGCACATTGGTTCTTCCAAGGTTGAAGACTTTAGAAAAGGTTCAAGTGTATATTAAGCCTAAAGTGGCTTTATGTTTTTGAAAGGATTGTTCGAATGATAAAACCCCTGTCAAGTTTTTTTTTTTTACTGTCTGTGTACTTCCTGGGAAGATTCACCATTTATATTTTTCCTGGTGACCATTGTCCCTGGTACAGAAAGTGATGAAAAACCCATAATTTTCAAGTTGTTAAAGGAACAAGAGGTAAAGGTAAATGATCTAGTAGGGACACCTTTTTTAGTGACACCTGTTTAAGATTTCTTTCACACTAGCCGCAGTGTTTATCACTCACCTGCAAAACCAAGCGGCAATTCACTTACGTGGGAGAATTTGACAGGTGCTACCTTTCAAACTCTGCATGTAGTGTTAAAATTGCTGTGCCACAATGCACAGCATCACAGCTGCAGCAATGTGTATGAACCTAAGTGGCATCCTGTAGATGGGCAGAGAGGGGGCAGCAAAACCCTGGGTCAACCACATGTTTTTACCCCATCCCCCCAGCCACCTGTGTGAAAGGCGCCTTAGAGGGACTTCCCTTCACTTTAACCACTTAAGGACAGGGCCTATGTTTGTTGTTTGCAAGGTAAAATCATTTTTTTTTTGCTAGTAAATTAAAATATATATTTTTTCCCTAAGGAAAAAAAAAGGTGGTGGTTGCAATGTTTTATGTCACACCGTATTTGCACAGCAGTCTTACAAACAGATTTTCTTGGGAAAAAATATGCTTTTTTTAAATAAAAAAATAAGAAAACAGTAAAGTTAGCCCATTTTTTCTATATTGTAAAATACAATGCTACGCCGAGTAAATTGAAACCCAACATATCATACTTCAAAATTGCTCTTGCTCGTGGAATGGCGACAAATTTTGTCACATAAAAAATCTCCATCTGCGATGTTTAAAAATGTCTACAGGTTACCAGTTTTGAGTTACAGAGAAGTTCTAGTGCTAGAATTATTGCACTCACTCTAACGATCGCAGTGATACCTCACATGTGTGGTTTGAACACCGTTTTCATATGTGGGTGAGACTTACGTATGCGTTCGCTTTTGCACACAAATTCTTTATTTAAATTGTTATTTTTTATTTTTACACTGTGGATTTAACAAAAATAATAAATGGGTCACTTTTATTCCTATTACAAGGAATGTAAACATCCCTTGTAATAGAAATTAAGCATGACAGGACCTCTTTAATGTGAGATCTGGAGTCAAAACGATCTCAGATCTCACATTTACACTTAAATGCAATAAAATAAAATAAAAGTCTTATTTTTTTTTCAATCTCTTTTGTTTTCCCTTTAAGACCATTGGGCCGAACTGACGTTTGACATTGCTTACGTCATCCAACGGTATGGAGCCAAGTGGGAGTAATCATTCTCTCACTCTACTCCATGCCTCGCAGGGGAAAGGACCAGATCGTCTCCGCGATACCGACAGCTTTGGTAAGGGGCGGAGACCACCGGGGAGCCGCGAGAAGGTGGTGGGCACCTTTCCCACAACCAATAAAAGTGATGTTGTGGCGAATTTCGTGCAGAGACCACTTTTATGGGAAAGTCGACCGCCTGCCATTTTTAAAAATACCGGGGTTATGGCAACTATATGCTGCCATAACAACAGTATTCAACGTCAAAGTACCGATGTATGACGGTCCGGAAGTGGTTAAAGACATTTCCTTTTACTTGCGGTTGCATCTTTGGAGTAGGAAGTTACAGGAAATCTCCCTGATGAGGCAAAGGCCGCAAAAAAACAAATAAATGATAGGGTCTTACTGGTGTTCTAAAGTGAGTAGGTTTTTATCATAATGCATTCTATGCATTAAGATAAAAAAACTTCTGTGTACAGCAGCCCCCCTCAGCCCCCCTAATACTTACCTGAGCCCCATCTCAATCCAGCAATGATGCACAACAGCCTCGGCTGCCTGGGACTCTCCCTCCTCATTGGCTGAGACAGCAGCGGGCGTTATTGGCTCACGCTGCTGTCAATCAAAGTCAGTTAGCCAATGAGGAGAGAGAGGGGGTGGTGCCGAGCCGTAGTTCCATATCTGAATGGACACACAAAGCAGAAGCTTGGCCCGGGTGCCCCCACAGCAAGCTGCTTGCTGTGGGGGCACTCGGCAGGAAGGAGGAGTCAGGAGCAGCAGCAAGGGACCCAAGAAGAGGAAGATCAGAGCTGCTCTGTGCAAAACCACTGCACAGACTATTTTTAAACAAAAAAAACAAGACTTTAATATCACTTTAACTATGTTCTACACTTTTCCAAAACTACATGCACTTTTAGTGTTCTATTATGGCATACTCTCACTTTGTCTGGCTCTGCGTTCTCTACATGTTCCATGGATGCTATAATGTGAATAAGAGCAAAGTGCAACAGCCCATCTTTCATTTTGGACATCACAATTTCACTTTTCCAAACCTTCAACTGCCATAGTAATGCTCGTACTGTATATAAAAGAGTGGGGCTCAAAGCAGCCCATGCAATTCTGAGCAGCTAACTCCTAATAAGCCAAAAATAAAATAAGTACCAATAAAAAATAGAACAAAAACTTCTCTTGAACCCCAGCTACATTTAGCAATACATTGCTTAGCTGGCTGGAACTATACTAAACTATAATTTAAGGAAACTCAGTGGGATAAGCTGACTTTAGCATAGTTGTTGCAATGTGTGTGGGATATCATTTGTATTGTATTGTTGCCTGGCACACCACATGCACTACAGCCCTTCATATTCTCAAACAACCTAAGTGAAGATTCTCTTTAAAGTTTTATGACCGTAAAATTAGTCTAGTTGCCATGTGTTATTTACAATGATGAAGAGAATTCCTAATGTATTTAAAAATCTTAGGTTTCACATTAACAGGTGTTTTATTCTGCGTAATGATAATTACTTTCAAGAACATTACAATAGACTGTCTGTCTACTGTGGCAGCTTTTTGAAAGTTAACACTTCAATGCAGAATGATACTGACATATTACCCGACAAAGACAAGCTGACCTTGACATTCACACTTTCAGTGACAATAGCACAGACAAAATGATATTGTGCAATGTGACAAAGCAAATGCACAAATACTGACACTGACCCTGACACTATGCCAATGGAGTTGATACCTTCTGATGCATAACATACATCAGTTTTTCTTATTTTCAATGACTACCTTCCAAAAAGGTATTTATTGATTACATTGGCCCTGGGGTAGTAATCAATCCCCCTAGATAACTAAAGTGCCACATCCTGATTGAATGTATATAACTGAATGAAAAAAAGATGGACTTTGAAGGCACTAATATATAAAAGAATTATAACATTTTTTATTATTGCACAATAGTACAGAAATTGCGGTAAATGAATTCTTGGAATACAAAAAGATATATTCTAAAATAAGAAATCATAGACATAAACCATTATAGGACACTCAATGATACAAAATACTCATTCCGTGGGTGTACATGACGAATCTTCCCACTTAGGATTGTGAAAAATCTTGCGTCCTTGATAGCACTTCCACCCTTATCTGCGCCGGGGGTTTGCCAACAGTTCCCCCTGACGCAGACGTCGTCATGGCATGGACGTGGAGCGCACTTCTCTTGCCGGCTCACGTGACGTCAGGCGCTATGACAGTCACGTGATCGGGATGTACATTTAAGCGAGGCACTCCCCCCAGTGTTCCAGATGTCTCTGGGGAGAGCAGTCGCTCGCGGTGAATACAGCATGAGACGGCGGTCACTTAGATGAGGAATCGTGCGATCTACGGTAATACCACCAAAGCTCTGCTTGTGTGTTTTTTCAGTTCAATATATACAATTTTTGTAACAAGGCCTTTCTTTGGTGTTTACCTTTGCTGTATGTTCCATACAGACAAGAGATCTGATACATGACCCTTTGACTATGAGCAGTTCATCCTGAAGAGCCCGACAGTGCTCCTCATGCTATATACTTTTATTAGGTAATTATTACATGTTTCCTTATTTATTTTCCTTGAGGATTTATATCTGAGCATTAAGGTTTCTTTACCTCATACGCTTTTTAGTTACAGGCACCCATCATTTGACTCGTGGATTCTTATCCATCCAAATCCCTAGTAAGCTGTTATATTGATGGGGAACTGCTTCATTCTGGGTTAAACTCACCATAAGGTACATGCCCACATCCAACATTATTTTGTAATTGTAATTATATAATTTTTACAGTTTAGGTAATTTTTGTTACAACAGGCATGCTGAGAGATCAATGTTATCTTTTTCAGCCCGCCTACGTTCCCTTTAATTAATTGCCCTATGTGACCCCACATTTTGATGACCGCCCAATCGTGCTGTATATCGATTCACTAACTATTCCTCCATACCATAAGTAAGTATTAGCTAATTTTACTAGGATAGCCTGTCGGCACCTGTATATCTTTTATAGTCAATGTTGGTTTGCTCCACAGTTACCTGGTGCATCCCCATATTCCCGTTACTCAACGTCTTCTTCCTTCACCGTTCCAGCCTGGTGGGATGTCCCCATTGGGCACGGGTTTGGGTTGAGACACCTGGGAGGGGGTGAAGCGACTGCATCAGGAAATCCCAATAGATACTTCGGGTAAGAAGCAGATGCCGGCATCAGTGTCTGAGGTTCTTGTGAAGTAAAGTGCAAATTTGTTTACATATTTATGATGCATTTTCAAACTTTAATCTCTACTTTGAAATTTAGAAGCTCCTGAAGAAGCGATTCGCAGATAATCGCGAAACATGTCAAGCTACTTTAAAATTTCCAAGAAATTCATGGACTCCCATCTTGGGGACATCTCTCTGTTTTTCACAATCCTAAGTGGGAAGATTCGTCATGTACACCCACGGAATGAGTATTTTGTATCATTAAGTGTCCTATAATGGTTTATGTCTATGATTTCTTATTTTAGAATATATTTTTTGTATTCCAAGAATACATTTACTGCAATTTCTGTACTATTGTGCAATAATAAAAATTGTTATAATTCTTTTATATATTAGTGCCTTCAAAGTCCATATTGTTTTCATTCAGTTACCGTACATACCTTCCAAAAAGTACAAGAGTAAGAACAGCTGTATTATCGTATTTATAGTATTAGATTTCTTTAACCGCTTGCCGACCAGCCGCCACAATTATACTGCGGCAGGTTGGCTCGGCTGCGCATATCGCTGCAGGTGTTCATTGGTCCCTTTAATGGTTATAGCAGGCGCACGCTTACGGCGCGTCACTGGTGCCAATGCGCTTGCCTGGTGGCCACGATATCTGCACGCCACCCGCAATCACTCCACAGAGAGCCAGAACGAGGATCTGTCAATGTATTGTAAACAAACTGACCCCCGTTCTGACAGGGGAGTAGAGAGAGATCGTCTGTTCCTAGTGATCAGCGATCTCTCTCCACTTCCAGTCATTACACTCCCCCCACAGTTAGAAACACCTCTCTAGGGAACACTTAACCCCTTGATCACCCCCTAGTGTTAACCCCTTCCCTGTCAATGTCATTTATACAGAGATCAGTGGCTATTTTTAGCTCTGATCTCTGTAATAAAGTCACTGGTCCCAAAAAAGTGTCAAAGTGTCCGATCTGTCCACCACAATGTCGCCAATCCGCTAAAAATCTCTGATCACCGCCATTACTAGTAATAAAAAAAAAAATGCCATAAATGTATCCCCTATTTTGTAGACGCTATAACTTTTGCGCAAACCAATCAATATACGCTTATTGCAATTTTTATACCAAAAATATGTAGAAGAATACATATTGGCCTAAACTGATGAAGAAATTCGTTTTTTTGTTTGTTTTTTTTCTTCTGGACATTTATTATAGCAAAAAGTAAAAAATATTGTTATTTTTTTTTTTAAATGTCGGTCTTTTTTTGTTTTTAGTGCAAAAAATGAAAACCACAGAGGTGATTAAATACCACCTAAAAAAAGCTCTATTTGTGGTAAAAAAAAAAGGACATCAATTTTGTTTGGGTACAGCACCGCACGACCGCGCAATTGTCAGTTAAAGCAACGCAGTGCCGTATCGCATTAAATGGGCTGAAGTGGTTAAAATGGCATTAGGTGCAAAATTGTATAGGGAATGTACATAAACATATATATATATATATATATATATATATATATATATATATATATATATATATATATATTTTTTTTTTTTTATGGGGGGTTCCCTTTACATCTTTTCCTTCCAAGACAGGAAGTGATAGTAAATCCCTCCAAAGTGTCCCCATTGTAAGACTTCCCCACTTTTCCTGTTCTGGTGCTAACCTAAATTTGACATTTTTCTTTCACTCTCGGTGAAAAAGGGAAAAAAGGATAAATAGAGAGGGTGAAACAGGCAGCAGGAAAAACCTGACAGGTGTTTTAATCCCTCTCCACTCTATCCAGAACTAAAAAAATAAGTTTACCTTTAGATATACTTGAAGAGCTCAGCTGAAATTTAAACACACATGTGCTGTATATTAGTCAGAGCCGGACTCATCCTGCTGTCACTTACCTGTGTGCATCTCCCTAGGAGTTTTCACTCACAGTGAGTGTCTGAAATTAAATGAAAGAGCTGTGTAGTCTCTTCAGAAAAGGTAGTGCTCCTAGGATATCAGATGAAGGGGCCCTTAAACCCATTAGCAATATGTACTGAGACAATGACAGACGGAGGCTTTATGGTCCTACAGTAGGGTGACCAGACATCCCCGGTTTCAGGGGACAGTCCCCGGATTGAGGACACTGTCCCCGGACCAAGTCTGTCCCCAGGTTTTGTCTCCGGATTGGATTTGAACAGGGGCTGGGGCAATTTTAAAGACTAAAGACTAAAGACTGCAGAATAAAAAAAAAAAATCTGACTTGCACACCCCCGCTCTGCAGCTCCTACTATCTTAGGGGGTGTATTTTTTCCATTATCCGTGCCTCTTTCTGATGATCATGTGCTGGTCAGAGGGGAGGCAATATTTCTTTAGTTTCGGGTGCATGTCCATTCCGCTCCGCTTGGCTGTTCTGCCTTGGCTCAAGTCCAGGCCAGCCGCCTGCCTGCTTATCTCCTTGCCTTCCCTGGCGGAGTGATATTCCTCTGCTCCCCACCCAGTAGTAGCCAGGGCCCGGAGAGTAAGACTTAAAGTGATTGTAAAGGATCGTTTTTTTTTTTTAAATAACAAACATATCATACTTACCTCCACTGTGCAGCTCGTTTTGCAGGGTGGTCCCGAACACCGACTTCTGGGGTCCCTCGGTGGCTCTCGCGGCTCCTCCCCGCATTAGATAACCCCCCTAGGAGAAACGCTCTCCCGGGGGTTACCTTGCGGGCGTGCTCCCGAGTCATTCATTAGGCGTCCATAGCCGCTGAATGTATGACTCGGCCCCGCCCCCTGGTGCCTGCGTTATAGGATGCATTAAGGTGAAAAAACAACGGTTTACAACCCCTTTAACATGCTGTGAGGCGGGCGGTGGCGGCGACGGGCAGAGAGTCGCTGATTGCCGCCATTACTAGTAAAAAATAAAAATAAAATGTCCCCGATTTCATTTAAAAAATCTGGTCACCTTATCCTACAGTTGATCATTTGCAGAGGTGGCTCTAGGCTTTGTGAGGCCTTAGGAAAACCTTAGACATGAGGCCCCACTCACTCCCATAACTGAAAAAAATATTCAAATTACTGAAGAAAAGACTGCAGACATGCTACAAAAGATGGTCAGAGACCGCAGACATGATACAAGAGATGGTCAGAGACCACAGACATGATACAAAAGATGGTCAGAGACTGCAGACATGATACAAGAGATGGTCAGAGACTGCAGACATGATACAAGAGATGGCCAGAGGCTGCAGACATGATACAACACGGTAACACCACATTGCTGCAGAAGCTACCCAACACTAGAGCCACAGCCATAAACGATCCCGCCACAGACAGAGTGCAGACAGATAATCCCTCTATACTCTCCTCTGTCCCCTACTACAAGCAGTAGAAGCTGACACATTCACTTTGGGTGCCCTGCAGTGCATCCTGGGAGGTGTAGTCTCTGCAGAGCACAGACACTGAAGGGCCAAGTCTAGTGTGTGATGTGGAGAACTACAACTCCTGCCATGTAATGTGGTTCCGGCTTTGGGTAAAGGCTAGGATGGCGGTAGAGCCTGCAATTGCCTGCAGCTGATGAGATGTTCTCCGTGTGAGGGGGTGTTACAGCTGGCTGGAATCTCCCTGGCTTTACCCAAGTGTGTGCCGGCCCACTCACCCCACCAGCCTGGGGACACCAGGGCCATCTTTATTATTTATTGGACCCTGGGCGAACATTTTCCTGCCCCCACCCCAGCAATTTCGCTCTCCATCCCAAAAAACACACACATAGAATTATCTAAAAAAAGAAAACGTTAATAATGTAAACATAAAGATCTGGTTCACACTCACTGATTGCTTCAGGCTCACTGATTGGTTGCTAGAGGTTATTTCACATAATTACCACTTACCCATTGGTTGCTATAGGTTACTGCACATCATTACTGCTCACTGATTGGTTGCTATAGGTTACTGCTTATCATTATCACTCTCTGATTGGTTGCTAGAGGTTACTGTACATTATTAATGGTCACTGATTGTTTGATAGGGGTTACAGCACATCATTAATGCTCACTGGGTGGCAGAGCAGTATTGTGGTGTGAGATGCAACTGTTGGGGTACTGTTGGTTGGATGACAGGGTACAATTTAGGGTGATGGTGGCAGCATTGAGGTGAGAGGCTGAGATATCTCCCCTATAATGATAGAGGGTAGGATGATAGGATGCCAGAGGTGGGGTACAAGAGGGCTGTGGATGATAATGACAGGAGGCAGGGTTGTAAGATGCCAGAGGTGGGGTACAGGGTGATGATGACAGGGGGTGGGGTGGGGGGCAGAGGGGGAGGATGATGACAGTGGGGAACAGGGGGATGAACATAAGGATGATGATGGGGATAGGATGGTTGGATGCTAGAGGTGGGGTACAGGGGGGTGATGAGGATGTTGATGACAGGGGGAAGGGTGGTAGGATGTCAGAGGTGGGGTATGGGGATGATGATGATTATAGTAGGTGGGGTGATAGAAAGCTGGAAGAGGGGTACAGGGGGATGAAGATGACAGGGGGTGGGGTGGAAGGAAGCTAGCAGAGGGATACTGGAGGAGGTTTTAAATGACAGGATGACAGGGGTGATAGGATGTCAGAGATGGGGTAGAGGGGAGAGAGGGGGAATGCAGGGGGATGAAGATGAAAGGGGGTGGGGATGTAGGAAGCTGGCAGAGGGGATGAGGATGATGGGGTTGGGTGGTAGGAACCTGATAGAGGGGTGCAAAGGGGATGAAGGTGACAGGGGTGGGGTGGTAGGAAGCTGGCAGAGGGGTTCAGGGGGGATGAAGATGACAGGGGGTGGGGTGGTAGGAAGCTGGCAGAGGGATGCAGAGGGGATGAAGATGACAGAGGGTGGAGTGGTAGGAAGCTGGCAGAGGGGTGAAGGGGGATGAAGATGGCAGGGGTGGGGTGGTAGGAAGCTGGCAGAGGGAATGAAGATGACAGGGGGTGGGGTGGTAGGAAGCTGACAAAAGGGTGCAGGGGGATGAAGATTACAGGGGGTGGGATGGTAGGAAGCTGGCAGAGGGGTGCAGGGGGGGTGAAGATGACAGGGGTGGGGTGTTAGGAAGCTGGCAGAGGGGTGTAGGGGGATGAAGGTGACAGGGGAGTGGGGTGGTAGGAACCTGGAAGAGGGGTGTAGGGGGGATGAAGATGACAGGGGGTGGGGTGGTAGGAACCTGGCAGAGCGGATGATAAGAAGTATGATGATAGGATGCCAGGAACAGGATAATGATGATAACTAGGGATGAGCCGAACACCCCCAGTTCGGTTCGCATCAGAACGTGCGAACAGGCAATAAATTTGTTCGAACATCCGAACACCGTTAAAGTCTATGGGACTCGAACATGAAAAATCTAAAGTGCTAATTTTAAAGGCTTATATGCAAGTTATTGTCATAAAAAGTGTTTGGGGACCCGGGTCCTGCCCCAGGGGACATGTATCAATGCAAAAAAAAGTTTTAAAAACAGCCGATTTTTCGGGAGCAGTGATTTTAATAATGCTTAAAGTGAAACAATAAAAGTGAAATATTCCTTTACATTTCGTACCTAGGGTGTGTGTATAGTATGCCTGTAAAGTAGCGCTTGTTTCCCGTGCTTAGAACTGTCCCTGCACAAAGTATCATTTCTGAAGGTCTGGTATGGATTTTAAGGGGAACTCCACGCCAAATAAAAAAAAAAATGTCGCGGAGTTCCTCCCAAAAATCCATACCAGACCCTTTATCCGAGCACGCAACCTGGCAGGCCGCAGGAAAAGAGGGGGGATGAGAGAGCCCCCCCTCCTGAACCGTACCAGGCCACATGCCCTCAACATGGGGAGGATGCCCGGTGGTTGTGGGGGTCTGCAGGCGGGAGGCTTATCGGAATCTGAAAGACCCCTTTAACAAAGGGGACCCACAGATCCCGACCCCCCCATGTGAATTGGTAATGGGTACACTGTACCCCTACCATTTCACAAAGAAAGTGTACAAAATTGTATAAAAACACACAGACAACGTTGGGATAAGTCCTTTATTAAAAATAAAAAAAATAAAAAAAAAGATTCCAGCGGTGGTAATCCACTCTCAGTCTCCACTCCAACGCTGTCAGTATCCTGCGATGGGTGATCGCCTCTCCGGGGTCCAGCGATGGATGATCTCTCCTCTCCAGGTTTCCGTTGCATCAGAGGGGGGTGGGGTCACCCGCACGTCACTGGGGAAGCCCAGGTTTCCCCTTGCGTCAGAGGGGGACGGGGTCACATGACGGGTGGCCCCGTCCTCAGCTACATAAAAGACCTGTCAGGCTGCCGGGATTCCTGGGGTGTCTCCGGTGGAGACAGGATGCTTGCTGTTCCTCGCTGCGCTGGACATCATTGTTGGAGCCTGGACCTGGAGAGGAGAGATCATCCATCGCTGGACCCCGGAGAGGAGATCACCCATTGCAGGATACCGACAGCGTTTGAGTGGAGACCGAGAGTGGATTACCACCGCTGGAATCCTTTTTTTTTTTTTAATAAAGGACTTATCCCAACGGTGTCTGTGTGTTTTAAAAATTTTACACTTTATTTGTGAAATGGTATGGGTACAATGTACCCCTTACCAGATGACATGGGGGGGCCGGAATCTGGGGGTCCCCTTTGTTAAAGGGGTCTTCCAGATTCCTATAAGCCCCCCGCCCGCAGACCCCCACAACCACCGGGCAAGGGTTGTGGGGATGAGTCCCTTGTCCCCATCAACATGGGGACATGGTGCTTTGAGGGGTCACAGACCCCCAAAGCATCCTCCCTATGTTGAGGGCATGTGGCCTGGTACGGTTCAGGAGGGGGGTGGCCGCTCTCTCGTCCCCCCCTCTTTTCCTGTGGCCTGCCAGGTTGCGTGCTCGGATAAAGGAGCTGGTATGGATTTTTGGGGGGAACTCCACGTAATTTTTTTTATTTGGTTGGAGTTCCCCTTAAAATCCATACCAGACCTGAAGGATATTGGGGGAAACCCCACATATTTTTTTTTTAAATTTGACGCAGGGTTCCTCTTAATATCCATACCAGACCTGAAGGGACATTTTTTTTTTTTATCAATGACTTTCAATGACTTTTCTCTGTATTGCCGGGAGCCAACAATTCATTACAGCCGCGAGTGCTTTTAAATGACTTTTTTTCCTACAGAAATGACACTTTGTGCAGGGACAGTTTTAAGCACGGGAAACAAGCGCTACTTTACAGGCATACTATACACACCCCCTAGGTATGAAATGTAAAGAAATATTTTACTTTTATTGATTCACTTTAAGCATTATTAAAATCACTGCTCCCGAAAAAACGGGCGTTTAAAAAAAAAATTATTTGCATTGATACATTTCCCCTGGGGCAGGACCCAGGTCCCCAAACATTTTTTATGAAAATAACTTGCATATAAGCCTTTAAAATTAGCACTTTAGATTTTTCCCATAGACTTTTACAACTTTTACCCCAAATTGTTTGCTGTTCGGCGAACAGGCAATGTTCGAGTCGAACATGAGTTTGAATCAAACTCGAAGCTCATCCCTAATGATGACAGGGGTCAGTAGGTGGCATCATATGCTGGACGGCAAACATTATCATCAGTGCACTGCTCTGTGTGTGAGTGCGAGGTCACAGGTGGCTGGCAGCGGTGATTTTCAGGAGGGGGAGTCACGGGATGCTGTTAGTGTCCGGCTGTGGCAGGAGTGTCATGTGTAGTACCTTGAGACAAGACCCCGATGATCGGCAGGCACCAGCTCCATTACGGATTTGATTAGGAAGCTGCTCAGCCACTGCGGGCATTATCGGAGCTGTGTCTGCAAGTGCACATGGTAGGAGAAGGAGATCCTCAGAGTGCAGCAGAAGGGGAGGAGCCAGAGGAGGGGACTACATGCAGCCACTCGGTGATCCTGGGTCTCGAGCAGTCCCCAAGTGGCCGGGAAAAATCTAGTTGTGCACACCACAGGCTTTTGCCCCACATTAAATGCTGTGAGGGCGCTGACCAGGGGACATTCACTCCCACACACGGTAGGCAAATTATGCGGCCGTGAGGCCCCTGGGAGTGGGAGGCCTTAGGCGACCGCCTAATTTGCCTAATTAGAGAGCCGCCTCTGATCATTTGTATCCAATGATTTGAGGGAATCCATACCTAGATGGATGTTGTGCTTTTTCATGTTGTTTTTCAAATACCCTTGTGAGTATTTGAACTATTTTATTAATAAAGTTTTATTGAAGATTCTGTACAAGGCCAGTATACTCTCCCTTGCGTTTCTCTTTTTATTAATTTTGTAATCCATTGCACAGTCATACAAACATAATATTGACTCATTTACATTTCCTTTTTACATCACCTCCAACATTAACACACACCCAGTACCCCCCAACACCAACATTACCTATTAACCTGACAAATGAAAGTAGGAGAGAGAAATACCTTAAAAAGTGGGGGAGAGGTTCCACTTTTCATTGTACCTCAAAAATACTCCTTACAATATTAATTTAAATGCCTATAGTGACTCTTAAAGGAGAAGTACAACCAAAGCTCATTTGGCTGTACTTCTCCTGTGAATCACAGGAGTGCAGTTAATTCTGCACTTCTGTGACCCGACTTCAGCCCGCTGTCTCCTGAAGTCACAGAGCCGGTCAAGGCTCAGGCAAGATCAAGACAATGAAGTCAGGATCCGCCCACATGCCTGGGCCGGCACCCGCTCAGCCTCTCACCGAGCCGCCTGCTCCCACCCCCTCCACAGCCACCAGCTCTCTGCTCAGGGAGCCCTGAGAACCAAGCGATTGGTGGTGTTTGATTGCTCAGGTCCCAGTGTTAGAACCATTAGGGGACAGATGCAGGCATCGAACTGATGCTGCATACACCTAGGTAAGTATAATTCTGCAAAAAACAAAACCCCATACTTCTCTTTTAGGTTTACATTATGTTTGTATATATATATATATATATATATATAGATAGATAGATAGATATAGATATATATACTGTATATATATATATATATATATATATATATATATATATAAATGGTAAGAAAAGATGGTCTGCAACTCCTTGCTTGCTCTTTAAAATCTTCAAAATGTATTTATTCTCCATAAAGGAAACAGAAACAGACAGCAGATGCAAACGTGTTTCAGCCTTGTGGGCATTGTTCACTACAAATGCCAGGACATGTCATTAATTTGCCAATTAGTAGATAATCAAAGTTACTTGGAGAGGTGAAACACCATACATGGACAGACATAAATTCAAACAAAAATACAAACATAATTGGTTGCATAATCAAAAAAGGACATTAAAATCCAATATAAAAAAAACAATACAAAAGCTAAAGCTGAATAAACAGAAAAATTAAAAATAATTGAAAAAAAGCAAGAATGCCCAGTAGGGGGAAGAAAATAGTACTAAAACGGAAGAGGCAGGTAGTGCAAAAAGGAATCAATCTCTCAATGCCATTAAACCTAAAGGAGGACATGTTACCAGAATGGCACTCTTTAAAGTGACATGAGACATTTGAAATGTGCTTTGCGTTTGGATTAACAGAGTCACAATAATGTTCTCCTATTCTTGTTCTTAAAGCACGTGTGGTGCATCCAATGTACTACAGGTGGTCAAATGTCTCATGTCACTTTAAAGAGTGCCATTATGGTAACATGCCCTCCTTTAGGTTTACTGGCATTGAGAGATTGACTCCTATGCCCAGGGGTGGTGATAGAAAGGGATGGCTTTTAGATACAGAGGCATGGTGGATATTTAGATTAAAAACCAGGGTCCCTCAGAGGTTAAACCTCAGATGGGACCTAGATTTACACTTATGTTGATTCTTTTTTTGCACTGACTGCCTCTTCCATTTTAGTACTCATTTTCTTTCCCCTACTGGGCATTCTTGCTTATATTTTTTCTTTTTTTTTCAATTTGTCTGTTTACTCAGCTATAGCTTTTGTATTGTTATTTTCTTGGATTTTAATGTCCTTTTTTGATTATGCAACCAATTATGTTTGTATTTTCGATTGAATTCATGTCTGTCTATGTATGGTGTTGTATGGTGTATATTTGATTATCTACTAATTGGCAAATTTTTGACATGTGCTGCCAGGAGGGGTTTATACACGATATACTGTGGCATTTTTGAACATGCCATTTGTAGTGAACAAGGCCCACAAGGCTGAAACACGTTTACATCTGCTTTCTTTTCATTTGTTTTCTATGGAGAATCAATACATTTTGAAGATTTTAAAAAACAAGCAAGGGGTTGCGGATCATATTTTCTTATGATTGCTTTTGCAGCTGTGCAACTTCCTTTCCACAACCAGGTAGCTCTGAAAAAAAAATTTCTGATCTTTTTGGGTAGTAGCACCCTACCTCTGCTCTATTTTATATATAAATTGATTCCATATGTAGCGGTACCCCCGTAGGAGCTGCTGAGTGATGTGGTCAACCCGTCACCCTGTCCAGCCCAGCATTCACTTCCAGTCACTCCAAGACAATGAATAAGTCCATCAGCTTTGTTTTTGTATTTTATTAAGGGGATTAGAACTTGGATGGGGTTGAGGAATTTATGGGATGCCCAGAAAAGATTATTTCATGGCTTGGGACAAATCAGATAACCTCCTCCTGCACAACACTTGCTGCAGACTATCTCTCCTTCTCCCTCCAGCACAGTTCTTCAGGCGCAGCTAGTACATGGTTAGGCCTGACACTGATCTCAGCCAGGCCTTAGCAAAAGTACCTTATTACAGGCCGGGACCGCGGGCCCCTATGGTGTAGCAATAAAAGTTCTGGTGCTAACTGCCCTTTTTGGTGGACTACTGATCCCAGTCAGCCCTTTGCAGACCCTGACAGTCCCCCTGGCTGCAGGAGCCTGACTTCCCTGCCTGTAACATCACAGTCTCTCCCGCTGGCTCTACATCCATCTCCGACTGCCTCCCGGTCCTCTCCGGCATGCCTCTCCTAACTCTCCGGACTGTGCCTGTCACTCACTGGGGAACTCTCTCCAAGGCCCCGACAGCCTAACACTCTGTAACGAAATGTCCCACACTCCGCTTGATTGCTTTCGTCATATACCGCTTCCTCCCAGTCTGAATATAGATATCAGATATTACAACCGCTAATAACTACAAAACAAGGCAATACTCGTTTAGTTTCTGAATAAGAAGTGATTTATTTGAGATGACTCACAAATATATACAGCAGGCTTACAAGACAAACTGTAACCAGAAACCTAATTAACATGAGCTAGTTTACTAATCATTTACCCAGAATAGGTGACTCAGAGATATGGTCTTTCAGGGTAGACTTCACGTCTCCTAGTTCACTGACTATACAATACACATTATCATAAATATCAAGACAGAACTCCTTCATACAATAGCAGGGTTAATTAGCACAAACAACAATGGGTGAAATACTCTTAGAAGCCACACTAGTAGACAGAAGTAAACCCAGGGCTTTCCAGATCTCAATAATCAGCATTCCTTTCACATACATCTGCTATATGAGTCCCAAGCATGCAGAGACCATCATGGCCTCCTTAATAATGTCCTTTTGCATTACATAACAGAATAGCTTCCTGAATGCTTGTAGCTCCCTTAAATGCCAGGGCCCATAGTCGGTAGACAAGAGGCTAGCATTCAGTCACCTCCAAAAGCCTCTGTCCCGGGTGAGTCTGTCACACACTCCATCTCGAGTTCTTCCATTCAAACAACTTCTCCCCAACCGGTGCTGACCCTGGCTATTTAAGGAGGCCTGCCCCCTGCCAATCTAGATTGGGGATTGGTCAGGGCTCCTCAGAACACCCCAGGCAGCTCCACCCTTCTTCCCCTCCTTCTTTCTAGAAGCCTCTAGAAGCAGAAGGGAGGTAACCGAAAGATGATGCTTTCTGTGAGTCACCAGCCTACACTAAGCCACTCCCACCCCACAGATCAAAACAAACAGGCCTAGCTTACAGCTAGGCCTGCCTAAATTTACCTGTTCTACAAAAAACTCACTCTAGCACCTACACTAGGTAGAGGGTGCTACACATAAGCCAATAATTATCTTGTTCTGGCCTTTGGAATGCGCTAACATGCCAACGTGCCTTAATGCGTCTAGCATTTAGATGCATTAAGAAGCATTTCACAGGTTTAAGCGCATTCAGTGTTTTGTCTGCTCTTCAGCTCCTCGGCTCTCCTGAATGTTTTCTTTTCTGTTTGTAAATGCCCCTCTTCTAATATTCCTGTAAACACCTATATGTGCATGAACAAAAAGGCTAACATACAGGTGTTTTTACAGGCTAAAATAAAAAGACTCCAAACGCCTGTAAAAGTGGCTTTTTTAAGCCCAGTATGCTAAGGTGACCAGATTTTTAAAATGAAATCCGGGGACATATTTTTTTTTTACTAGTAATGGCGGCAATCAGCGACTCTCTGCCCGTCGCCGCCGCCCGCCTCACAGCCTGTCAAGTCTTATGCCCTGTACACATGATCGGATTTCCGATGGAATAAAATCTGTTGGATTTTTCCGTCGGAATTCCAAAGAAGCTGACTCCCATCAGTCTGGCCTACACACCATCAGACAAAATTTTGTCTGTCCAAAACGCCGTGGGGTAAAACACTCCGACGAGCCGAGAAAAATGAAGTTCAATGCTTCCGAGAATGCGTTGACTTGATTCTGAGCATGCGTGGGTTTTTTCTCCGTTGGAGTTCCCCACAGACGATCGGAATTTCCTATCAGTTTTTTTTCCATCGGAAATTTTTTAAACATGTTCTATTTTTTTACACCGATGGAAAAAAGTCGGATGGGGCCCATACACGATCGTTTTTGTCCGATGAAAATAGTCCATCATTAGTCCAAGTCTCACTCTCCAGGCCCTGGCTACTCCTGGGTGGGGAGTGGAGGAAGATCACTCCGCCAGGGAAGGGAAGGAGAGGCAGGCGGCTGGCCGGGACTTGAGCCAAGGCAGAAAAACATGCGAGTGGAAGCTGAATGGGCACCCGAAACTGAAGAAATATTCCCTCCGCTCCGACCAGCACATGATCATCAGAAAGGGGCACAGATAATGGGAAGAAATAGACCCCCCTAAGCTAGAAGGAGCGGCGGGGGTGTAATTCAGATATTTTTTTTTTAATTCTGCACTGACTGTCTTTGAAATTGCCCCAGCCCGTTCAAATCCAATCCGGGGACAAAACCGGGGACAGACTTGGTCCGGGGACAGTGTCCTCAATCCGGGGACTGTCCCCTGAAACCGGGGACATCTGGTCACCCTACAGTATGCATGATCCCTTAATGCTACTTTGTAAATAGATACAAACATAAAGAGAGAGAAAAAAAATATATAATTTAGAAAAAAAACTTAAAACTAAAAATGTAAAATAAGACTAGCCTCATCATTTTAGATTCCTAAAGTAAACAATACCTACAACAACCTTATATTACCAACAGAATAAGTTCACATAGTTTTACAGTTTCTAAATGCTATTGCCAGTGCTGAAGTGACACAGCATGTCAAGAAAGGTGAATTTTAAAAAAAAGATGGACAAATCACACAGAAATAAAAATCAACATTTTGTTTTTGGGATAAATGCAGAAAACAAACAGCACTCTTCATTTCCATCAGCATTCGTCAGCGTAACAAGCATCGCCCAGTAAACCTTATCATTTTTACTCTTACAGGAATGAGATGAATGCAGCAAGCTCTTATCGTCTTCTGGTGAACGCACACTCTTCATATGCTAGCAGAAACTTAAGCTTTCTAATACCACAATTCTTACAGAAATGGCATTAGTGACATATCTTTAACACCTTGCCGTATTTAGAAAAAATCACATGCTCTTCACCATCTGCTCCTGCTTAGTTATAATTTATTTAAAGGTTGTTTTGCCACCATTGCCTCGCTACTGCTAGGCATGTGGAATTTTTCAGATCTGCCACATCTAATAGCCAGGCATGTAATAAGCAGTACAGATCCCAGTGGACAGGTAGAATGAAATAACAATCGCAGATGACACTAATTGCTGCCTGCCACCTCTGCACCGAGGGTTGGCATTTTGTGCGGCCACACTTCCTAAGCACCACTTAGCTCCTGAGAACTGATACTTGTCTCTCATTCCATGGGTAACAATGTTAAGCTTTGGTTGTCAGAAAGACTTGTCCCTCTACATGGAAATGTGTTAACAATGGAGAACATGTCAGAGTTGGGTATTTATTACAGTTTCCTATCAAAACATATAAAATAGTAAAATAGTAAACAAGGCATTGTTGGGGACCTTCCTGTTTATGTGCAGTTTTTAATATGGATGCCAAATACAATATATACAGTATCTCACAAAATTGTGGTGAGATCTGAAATGCCCTGTAGAGTCTGCAGGAAGTGTTCAATCTGAAAGTAATGAAAGATCTCTGAATTTGGAAGCTTGTGTTTTTCTTGAATCGTTTGTTTGCCCCCGGGTTTTTGCAAAAGTCAGTAATATGTAGCAGACCTTTGTTTGTCCACCAGGCAAAAGCCTGGGTGTTGAGACCTGGGGTGAAGTCCGGGTTGCCAACCAAGGAAGCCATAGGAGCATGTAGAGACTTAAGTCCATGTGACTTCTTCAATCTATCCCGTAGATTCAAGGGAAAAGACAGTGTAGGACACATCATAGTCGGTCTATCCTTGGATCTCAGCCAGATTAAGTGACTAATCGGTTCCGTGGCATATAAACAAGATTCGATTGTCATCCAGAGAGGTTGAGGTGACACTGAATGGTAACGGATTAGCTGTGCTAACTGCGCAGCATAAAAGTGTTTGGCAAGGTCCGGCACTCCCAGGCCGCCTCTCAATTTAGGTGTATATAAGGTGTGCTTGTTCACCCAAGGTCTCTTATTCTCCCATATAAATCTCAATATCCTGCTCTGAAACCTTTGTAAATCCGGCATAGAAATTTAAATAGGGAATGTTCTAAACAAATATAGTAATTGTGGCAAAAGATTCATCTTTATCATATACAGTCTACCAAACTATGACGGGGGTTCCCCAAGTCATCTCATTTCCCACACAACCTCAGTTCCCTCACTTGAAAAAAAAAAAAGAATACCCAGCAAATTACCAGAATCTGGGACATATTCTTTTGTGAAACATTTACTGTTTGTCTACCATAACAGAAGCTCAAAGAGGCCACACATGATGAGACAGAGGTAGCTGATATGCAGCCAGGTTTGTGGCCTTCCACTGCCAAAACGGGCATGTGGGCAGGAGAAAAATAGCATAGAGTCTTACAGAGACTATGTTATGCAGCCACATCAGTGGCGGCTGGTGCTCAAAATTTTTGGGGGGCGCAAACAAACTTAAAAAAAAAAAACAATTGCCGCCACTGTGCCCATTAAACGCAGCCACTGTGCCCAAACGCCACCAGTTTGCCCCCTCAAATACAGCCAGTGTGTTTCCATATACAGCCAGTGTGACCCCATATACAGCCAGTTTGTCCCTATATATAGCCAGTGTGCCCCCATATACAGCCAGTTTGTCCCCATATATATAGCCAGTGTGCCCCCATATACAGCCAGTGTGTCCCCATATATATAGCCAGTGTGCCCCCATATACAGCCAGTGTGTCCCCATATACAGCCAGTTCCCCCCAAATGCAGCCAGTTTGTCCCCCATATACAGCCAGTTCCCCCCAAATGCAGCCAGTTTGTCCCCCATATGCAGCCAGTTTGTCCCCCATATACAGCCAGTTCCCCCCAAATGCAGCCAGTTTGTCCCCCATATACAGCCAGTTCCCCCCAAATGCAGCCAGTTTGTCCCCCATATACAGCCAGTTCCCCCCCAAATGCAGCCAGCGTGTCCCCCATATACAGCCAGTTCCCCCCATATTCAGCCAGTTTGTCCCCCATATTCAGCCAGTTCCCCCCATATTCAGCCAGTTTGTCCCCATATTCAGCCAGTTCCCCCCATATTCAGCCAGTTTGTCCCCCATATTCAGCCAGTTCCCCCCATATTCAGCCAGTTTGTCCCCCATATACAGCCAGTTCCCCCCAAATGCAGCCAGTTTGTCCCCCATATTCAGCCAGTTCCCCCCATATTCAGCCAGTTTGTCCCCCATATTCAGCCAGTTCCCCCCATATTCAGCCAGTTTGTCCCCCATATTCAGCCAGTTCCCCCCAAATGCAGCCAGCGTGTCCCCCATATACAGCCAGTTCCCCCCATATTCAGCCAGTTTGTCCCCCATATTCAGCCAGTTCCCCCCATATTCAGCCAGTTTGTCCCCCATATTCAGCCAGTTCCCCCCATATTCAGCCAGTTTGTCCCCCATATTCAGCCAGTTCCCCCCATATTCAGCCAGTTTGTCCCCCATATACAGCCAGTTCCCCCCATATTCAGCCAGTTTGTCCCCCATATACAGCCAGTTCCCCCCAAATGCAGCCAGTTTGTCCCCCATATACAGCCAGTTCCCCCCATATTCAGCCAGTTTGTCCCCCATATTCAGCCAGTTCCCCCCATATTCAGCCAGTTTGTCCCCCATATTCAGCCAGTTCCCCCCAAATGCAGCCAGCGTGTCCCCCATATACAGCCAGTTCCCCCCATATTCAGCCAGTTTGTCCCCCATATTCAGCCAGTTCCCCCCATATTCAGCCAGTTTGTCCCCCATATTCAGCCAGTTCCCCCCATATTCAGCCAGTTTGTCCCCCATATACAGCCAGTTCCCCCATATTCAGCCAGTTTGTCCCCCATATTCAGCCAGTTCCCCCCATATTCAGCCAGTTTGTCCCCCATATACAGCCAGTTCCCCCCAAATGCAGCCAGTTTGTCCCCCAAATGCAGCCTGTTCCCCCCAAATGCAGCCAGTTTGTCCCCCATATACAGCCAGTTCCCCCCAAATGCAGCCTGTTCCCCCCAAATGCAGCCAGTTTGTCCCCCATATACAGCCAGTTCCCCCCAAATGCAGCCTGTTCCCCCCCCAGCCCTGCACTTACCTTCCTCGGTCCGCGCCGTCCTCGATGTGTTCTCCCGCCCTCGATGTCGCTTCAGCCAATCAGGTTACCGGTAACCAGATCCGGTGAACCTGATTGGCTGAAACCTCCACACAGTCTTCTGAAAGGAACGCACCCCCGTGCGTACCTGGGAGGAGTTTTTGGAAGCCGAATACAGCGTGAGAGCTGTATTCGGAAAGCCTATCAGAGCCGCTGGCTCTGATAGGCACTTCCAAGTTACACCCACCACCGGCCACCGCTCTAATTCATATGGCCGGTGCTCAACAGGAGGCCGGCCATATGTATAGTGGGCAGCACGGCAGCGGTGACAGTACACAGATTCATGCAATGCATGAATCTGTATATTGTCTTTCAGTGGCGGTGCGGGAGCAAGAGGGGGCGGCACTCCGGCGCCCTCTATGGACGCACCGCCACTGAGCCACATGCTACCCTGATCGACTCACAGACACATTCCTGTGAAGAGTCTATGTTTGTGCAGCTTCCATAATCGGTTTTGTATTATTTAGTGGTATTAGAATGCTGACCCTGTTTAGCATTATTGATTCTAACTTTATGCTTCTTTAAGCCTCATACACACGGTCGGACGTCCAACAAACTTTTCTGTGGATTTTTGTTTGAAGGGTGTTGGCCGTAAACTTGGTATGCATACACACGACAGGACTTTTTCAGCAAACTTTCCAAAAATCACGTGTTTTTTCTGCTCTTTTCTGCTCTTTACCGCCACCCTTTGGTCAACTTCTGCTCTTGTTGGTTGATTTTAACATTGGTTCTGAGCATGCGTATTTGTACTTTGGACTAAAGTCCGATGGATTTCTGTACACACGGCAGGACTTTGCACCGTTGTTGCCAAAAAGTTTGTCTGTTTGCAGAGCGAACTTTTGTCCGATGAAAACCGAAAAAGTTTGTCCAATGGAGCGTACACACGGTCGGATGTTTTTGAAAACCTGGAAATTTAGAAGTTTGTTGTCAAAAAGTCTGACCGTGTGTATGGGGCTTTAGTAAATTGCAAGTTACAGTTTCTCCTGGTCTGATTCATAAACCAATTACCTCTTCTATTTTATATATATATATATATATATATACATATATATAATATGTGTATATATATATATATATATATATATATATATATATATATATATATTGTGAGGGGGTTAGCTCGGCAGCGGGGGTGTGTGACCCCCGGGATGGGCTCCCCACACAAAACAGGCCCATCAAACGGAGGTTGTGGTTTTCAAAATCAAAAAGGTGCGGTTTATTTTCTATTTACAGTGACAAAACACAGCAAAGCAAAAATAGGATTTTTATAACAGCTTACCTGTAAAATCCTTTTCTTGGAGTACATCACGGGACACAGAGCGACATAGTCATTACTAATGGGTTATATAGTTACCGTCAGGTGCTGGCACTGGCAACTTCCAAAACCGGAAGTACCCTCCCCTATATAAGCCCCTCCCATCCGGGAGCACCTCAGTTTTGTAGCAAAGCAATAAGTGTCCCCAAAGAGGGGCGGGAGCTCTGTGTCCCGTGATGTACTCCAAGAAAAGGATTTTACAGGTAAGCTGTTATAAAAATCCTATTTTCTTTCTCGTACATCACGGGACACAGAGCGACATAGTCATTACTAATGGGATGTCCTAAAGCAATGCCAAATGAGGGGGGGGATACACCATATATAAGCTGAGTGCTATCAGACATGAGGATCTTTTGCGGCCTGCAACACACTGCGCCCAAAGGCGACATCCTCCTGACTTCTAACGTCCACCTGGTAGAACCTAGTAAACGTGTGTACCGAAGACCATGTTGCGGCCTTACAGATTTGAGCCAGGGAGGCCTGGTGATGCACTGCCCATGAAGTTCCAACTGCTCTCGTGGAGTGCGCCCTAACTTTGAACGGAGGCGGTCTACTTCTCAAGCTATAGGCTTGTATTATGACCTGTCGAATCCACTTGGCTAAAGTAGATTTTGACGCTGCCTGACCCTTTCTGGGGCCTTCCGGCAGAATAAACAAAGTATCCGTTCTGCGAATCTGAGCAGTGGCTTTTAGATAAGCTTTAACTGCTCTTACTACATCCAAAGAATGCAATAACTTTTCCTCTACCGAAGTAGGCTTGGGGAAAAAAGAAGGAAGAACCACATCTTGGTTCAAATGAAAACTCGATACCACCTTAGGAAGAAAGGCTGGATGAGGACGTAACACTACTCTGTCCTTATGGATAACCAGATATGGCTCCTTACAGGACATAGCTGCTAATTCCGATACTCTTTTAGCCGAACAAATGGCTACTAGAAAAATCAATTTCCTGGTGAGAAGCACTAAGGAAATATGCTGTAATGGTTCAAATGGTTGTTTCTGTAGAACCGACAGAACCAAGTTTAGATCCCATGGACATATGGGAATATTAACCGGAGGACTAATACGCATCACTCCTTGTATAAAGGCTTTGACTAGTGAATGCGAAGCCAAGGGCCTTTGAAAAAATATTGACAAGGCCGAAATCTGACCCTTGATAGTACTCAAGGCAAGCTTCCTATCTACAGCCCATTGTAGGAAGTCCAGAATCCTACCTATTACGTATTTACGTGGATGCCATTTCTTGGCTTCACACCAGGCGATGTACGCCTTCCAGATTCTATAGTAGATCTGCCTGGATACCGGCTTCCTGGCATTGATCATGGTAGATACCACAGCATTAGAGAGCCCTCTCTTTTTTAGAATGTGGGCTTCAATAGCCAGGCCGTCAAACCTAGGGCTGGTAAGGAAGGGTGGTATATCGGTCCCTGCGAAAGCAGGTCCGGACGATGTGGGAGGGTCCAAGGACTCCCCACAGACATTTTTACAATCTCCGCGTACCATGCTCTTCGGGGCCACGCTGGAGCCACCAGAATCACTGGTTTCTTTTCTACCCTGATTCTGCGGAGTAATCGAGGTAACAATTGTGGCGGTGGGAATGCATATATCAGCTTGAACTGATCCCAAGGGAACACTAGGGCATCCGAGCCGCACGCTAGGGGATCCCTTGCCCAAGAGACAAACCTGTCCACTTTTGTGTTGAATCTGGATGCTAGCAGATCTACATCCGGTGTTCCCCACCGCTGACATATTGTCCGGAAAACCTCGGGATGAAGGGACCATTCCCCTGGGCATAATTGTTGGCGACTTAGAAAGTCCGCCTTCCAATTCTCCACTCCTGGAATGAATACCGCAGATATGGCTGGGACATATCTTTCTGCCCATCTCAGGATGTAATTTACTTCCCTTTGGGCTGCACGACTCCTGGTGCCCCCCTGACGATTGATATATGCCACTGCTGTGGCATTGTCTGACTGAACTCTGACAGGGGACCCTTGGAGTTTGGATGTCCATGCTACTAGGGCATACCGGGCTGCTCGTATCTCTAAGAGATTGATGGGCAGGGCCTTTTCCGCATCCGACCATCTGCCCTGGAGAGACCATTGCTCCAGTACTGCTCCCCAGCCTATAAGGCTGGCATCTGTAGTGACCACCTTCCAGGAAATCGGACTGAAGGATTTCCCTCTTTCCAGATTCTGGGGAACCAACCACCAGCGGAGGCTCCTGCGAACGGAAGGGGACAAGGACATTGGTAAGTCCAGAGCCTGAACTTTTTTGTTCCAGGCTGACAGTATGGCCCTTTGCAACTTCCTTGAATGGAATTGACCGTAGGGTACTGCTTCGAATGATGCCACCATTTTTCCCAGCAGCCTCATGCACAGGCGTATGGATGGCTGTCTTTTTGAACCCACTAAGTGGATCAAATCTCTCAAAGACGACCCCTTTTCTTGAGGCAAGAAAATCTTTCTCTGGTCTGAATCCAGCCTTAGCCCCAAGTATTCCAGACTTTTGACTGGTTTTAGGGCTGACTTGTCTCGGTTGATAATCCAACCGTGATATTCCAGATACTTGATTGTCTCGTGAACAACCACTTCTAGTTCTTCCACTGAGTGGTCTATCAGCAACAAGTCGTCTAGATATGCCATTATCGTTACACCTCGTGTTCTTAGATTGGCCAATAATGGGGCCAGAATTTTTGTGAACACTCTTGGTGCTGTGGCCAGACCGAAGGGTAAGGCTCTGAACTGAAAATGGCGCCCTTCTACCGCAAAGCGTAGAAATTTTTGGTGGGCTGGAAAGATGGGGATGTGCAAATAAGCATCTTTGATGTCGATCGAGGCTAACCATTCCTCCCCTTGTAGGGCAGTGGCTACCGATCGGATCGACTCCATCCGGAAAGTCCTGATATGTAGGAATTTGTTTAGCCCTTTTAGATTTAATATGGGCCTCACGTCCCCGTTTGGCTTCGGAACTGTAAAGAGGTTTGAGTAAAACCCGAACCCCCATTCTTCCAGGGGAACCTCTATAATTACTGCTTGAAGCAATAATTGTTCCAGTGCCAACAGGAGGGATCCTCTCTTCTGGGGATCCCTTGGCACGTTTGACCTTATAAAGCGGGAAGGAGGGGAGTTTTTTAACTCCAATTTGTATCCCAGATTTACTGCGGAGAGCACCCATCTGTCTCGGATCGTGTCCCGCCAGGTTTCTGTGAACAACTGAAGTCTTCCCCCCACCCGATTGGGTGGGGGCAACCCTTCATGCATTTGACTTTGGGGGAGGTTTTGTACCTCTCCTGCTCCAGGGCTTCTTGTTACCCTGCAACTGTCCCTGATTTTTACCTCCGGGATTTGACCGGGGAGGCCGTCGGAACTGTTTCACAGCCGATGTCCTAGGGACTGGAGAAGCCGGCCTCTTAAAGGAGGGACCTCTAACTCTATTTTTAACCGGCAAAAGTGTACTTTTACCGCTGGAAATTCTCTGGATATACTTGTCCAGGTCTTCCCCGAATAAGCGCTCCCCATGAAATGGGAAGCTGACCAGCAATTTTTTACAGGGAGCTTCAGCAGACCAGTTTTTGAGCCATAGAAGCCTGCGCATATGTACTACAGACAGCGTAAGGCGGGAGGCCTGATGGATTGAATCCTTTATAGCGTCCACCGCAAAGCATAAGGCTCTAGGTAGATCAGCTAGGGCAAGAGCCTGCTGATCCGGCAAGTCTCTTAAGACCTGTTTCAACTGATCCTTCACTGCTTGGCAGACCCCTATAGCTGCCACTGCTGGTTGTGTCACCAATCCTGCTGTAGAAAAAGCAGATTTCAATAATGACTCCAATTTTTTATCTATTGGGTCCTTGAACATTTGGACATTTTCCACCGGACATGTCAGTGATTTATTCACACAAGAGATGGCTGCGTCCACTGTAGGGACCTTCCATTTTCTGATGAACTTATCCTCCATGGGATAGACCACCGGAAATCTCTTGGGGGGAGTAAATATTTTGTCAGGATGCTCCCAATCCTGGTAAATGAGCCCCTCCAGTAAAGGATGGATCGGAAAGGAACAAACAGTCTGGGGAGCTTTTAGCGACCCCAACGAGGAGACAGAAGTGGAGGATGGCTCCGCAAGTGGCATTTTAAATGCTGATCGGACCATATTAGTCAGGGACTGAACCCATAACCTCTCAGCATGTGATGCTGAGAACGGCTCTTCCACTGTTGATTCCTCTACAACCGAATCAACCTCATCCTGATCCCCCTCAGGTAGGTCGACCTCTGTATGGGACTGTTGCTCTGTTAACAGGCACTCTGAGGGAGGAGACGGAGATCGAGCGCTTTTCTCCTGTGACAGGGAAGCAGCGATTAATGCTGACAATCTCTCTTCCAGTCCTCCCAGAGCTGAGGAAAAAACCTCCTCTGTTACATACACAGGAGCAGGTGAACTGAGGACAGCCACAGTACCAGGTACTCCTGGGGGTGCCCTACGGTCACTAACCTCTGATTCTTCAGGGGAGACTGGTGCAGCCAAAGCATGCCCAAGATCCTCAGAGCCCGATGGAGACCCCCTATTCCTCCTGGAATTTCTAGTCCCGGAGTTTTTAGACGGCATATTCCTAAGCCACAAAGCTGAGGTATTCCAGCCGAAATACACCAGTTACTGATAATAGTCTAGCATAAATGCTGCTATAATAAACAGTTGGTGTCTACTAATGTGCCTTTCTAGGGGATGCCTGTATCAACCGCTTGCTGTATGCCTTTAAATGTTGCCAGCTCTGTCTCTGTACTTCATAGCCAGCTTACTACAATATTGTGGCTTTTTAAAACCTGCTGGGACGCCCGCACATGCGCAGAAGCGCTGCGGCGCGCACAGAGCGTCATCCCCCAGGCTCCGCCCCCTTTCCCGGCTCACCTCTATATATAGAGGCGCGTGCACGCGCACGCGCGCGGCCACGTGCGCCCTCGGCGCTAATTTCAAACATGGAAACCAGGGACAGGAGCCAGGGCCCCTCTTTGCCGCAGGCCGGGGGATGGACGAGCACTGCAACATGGCAGAGGAAGCAGTTTCCTATAGGAGAACTCACCAACTGCCTGGACTTTGCTCTCTGAGAAGAAACTAGTCCACATGACAAGAAAACATTCCACAGCGGCCTCTAGTGGACAAACACAGGTACCGCAGTCTAATATACTAAATATATAAAAAAACACTTTTTTTTTTTTTTTTTTTCTTGACCACCATTAAAAATTATTACATTTTTTTAGTAGTTACAGGCATGCACAGAATCTTGCGGGAATACCATTAGGTAACAGACAGAAAGACAAATTAGGCTTGGGGGTCCCCCAATAGAACCAAGTTCCTGGGGGCCCCCACTTACCTGTTCCTCGCCGCAGGACTTTGTTTGGTCCACAAAAGCCCAAACTTCACCTATCACGGCAGGCATTGTAATCAAACCTTCAGGGACCGGGTTCCCAAGGATTCCACTCCCCTGGACCTGTATAGCACCCTGCACAGAAAACATCTTGGTCGTGGGTATGACCAGAGCTCTGGATCCCAGGGTCCAGCTCTCCTAAGAGAAGCATTACAGGCAGAACCTTGCTCTTCTCTTTGCAAGGCCCGGGTACCGACCGTTTAGCTATGAAGCTTTTTTGGTCGGATCCGGAATAGCTTACTGAGGCCCAAAAGAACCTGTACGCAAGCTCAGTGAAAAACACATGTTTCTTCTTGGCCAACACCTTAGACACTGGCAAAAAACTGAGGTGCTCCCGGATGGGAGGGGCTTATATAGGGGAGGGTACTTCCGGTTTTGGAAGTTGCCAGTGCCAGCACCTGACGGTAACTATATAACCCATTAGTAATGACTATGTCGCTCTGTGTCCCGTGATGTACGAGAAAGAAAGAAACATAACCAAAATAAATCCTGGTCAAGTTGACCTCTGACTAAACATACAGGTTTCCTAACTAACAACTGGGATCAGCCTAGTGCTGTCCTAGTCCCTAAGTCCCTGGTTTTAAATGTCCAAGCAAATAGCCACACAGGCTTTGTCTCACCGCACAGGGGTTCACTCTCCCTAGACAGTCCACACAGGTCTGGTTCCAGGCATGAGCTAACATCTAATGAAGCTGGGAGTTCTTATAGAGGCCTAAATGAGCTGACAAGCTTCAGCTGGTCTCATCAACTCCCTGTCTGCACGACGCCCAGCCCTCTCCCTAGAGGTATGAGTCGTCCATGAGCCCACTAGCCTTATACAACTCTCCACCTAGTTGTATAAGTCGGCGTAAAGCCTGAATCTGGGCGAAATATATCTACCCCCCTGGATGCAACCAGGTGACTTTACCTTCCTGCTGTCACATACCCCCCCCTCTTGTTTTAACCTCGGGGTTGGAACACCAGCAATCAGGCATTCATGTACTCGAGACAAAGCATCCACATTCCCCATTTGAACGCCAGGGCGATGCTTTACTGTGAAGTTGAATTCCTGGAGGGCCAGGAACCACCTATTCACTCTTCTATTTGTTTCCTTGTTTTGAGCCATCCACTTTAACGGAGCGTGATCCGTAACCATGTCAAAGTGCCTACCTAGCAGGTAGTACCGAAGGGAATCTAGAGCCCACTTCACCGCTAAACACTCCTTTTCAACGGTGGCGTAATTTACCTCATGGGACTTCAACTTCCTGCTGAGGTAAATGACTGGGTGCTCTTCCCCGTTCCGGACCTGGGACAATACTGCTCCTAACCCCACATCTGACGCATCACTTTGTACGACAAAGTCTTTAGAGAAGTCGGGTGAGTACAACACTGGCTGGCTACATAAGGCTTGTTTCAAGAATTGGAATGCTGCCTCAGCCTCGGGGGTCCATTTAATCATGACCGACCCTTTCCCCTTCGTCAGGTTGGTTAGGGGCACAGCCTTAGAAGCAAAGTGGGGAATGAATCGCCGATAATACCCAGCGATTCCCAGAAAGGCTCGTACCTGCTTCTTGCTGTTGGGACGTGGCCAACTCTGGATGGCCTCGACTTTGTTGAGTTGGGGTTTTATTACTCCCCTCCCAATGGTGTACCCAAGATATTTGGCCTCCTCCTGGCCAATGGTACACTTCTTGGGGTTAGCCGTAAACCCCGCTTCCCGAACAGAGTCCAGGACTGCTTGCACTTTTGGCAGATGTGAGGCCCAATCTGTGCTATGGACAATTACGTCATCCAGGTAAGCCGCAGCATACTTCCGATGGGGCCTCAGCATCTGGTCCATTTTCCGCTGGAATGTGGCCGGCGCATTCTGTAACCCGAACGGCATTCTTTTATATTGGAACGCCCCGTCTGGGGTTACAAATGCGGTTTTCTCTTTGGCCGACTTGGCCAGGGGGATTTGCCAATACCCTTTTGTGAGGTCAAGAGTCGTCATGTATCGGGCTGTTCCCAGCCGGTCGATCAACTCATCTATACGTGGCATGGGGTAGGTGTCAAATTTTGTAACTTTGTTCAACTGACGAAAATCGTTACAAAATCGCCAGCTCCCATCCGGTTTAGGCACCAACACGATGGGACTAGACCAATCACTTTGGGACTCCTCTATCACCCCTAAGTTCAGCATTTTCTGTACTTCCTCCCGTATTGCCTCCCGTCGAGCCTCTGGGATCCGATAGGGTTTTAACTTCACCCTTTCACCGGGCGGGGTAATGATGTCATGCTCTACCCCAGATGTTTGTCCCGGCAGCTCAGAGAATACCTCCTTGTTGCGAAGCACAAACTCCTTAACCTCCTGTTGTTGGGGTTGTGACAAGGTGGCTGCTATTCCAACCTCAGGAATCACGCAACCAGTTTGAGCTGGTGACCAAGTGTCTGCGACTAGGGACTCTCTATCCCTCCAGGCTTTCAACAGATTAACGTGATAGATCTGTTCGGGCTTTCGCCTTCCTGGTTGTCTGACCTTGTAATTCACTTCGCTCACTTTTTCCATTATCTCGTAGGGGCCTTGCCATTTGGCAAGGAATTTACTTTCAACCGTAGGGACAAGTACCAATATCCTATCCCCCGGGGAAAAGGTACGGGTCTTGGCTCCACGGTTGTACACTCTCTGCTGTGCCAACTGCGCTTGGGCCAAATGTTCCTTCACGATGGGCATTACCTGTGCAATTCGATCTTGCATCAGGGCGACATGCTCAATCACACTCCTGTGGGGAGAACTCTCACTTTCCCAAGTTTCCTTGGCAATATCCAACAGCCCTCTTGGGTGTCTCCCATACAGTAACTCAAAGGGGGAGAATCCCGTAGAGGATTGGGGCACCTCCCTAATAGCAAACATCAAATAAGGAAGTAAACAGTCCCAATCCTTTCCATCTCTATCCACCACTTTCTTCAACATTTGTTTTAGGGTTTTGTTGAATCTTTCAACCAGCCCATCGGTTTGGGGGTGATACACAGACGTACGCAATTGCGTCACATTGAACAATTTACACAGCTCTTTCATAACCCGGGACATAAAGGGTGTACCTTGGTCCGTAAGCAGTTCTTTACAAATACCCACCCGGCTAAAAACAAGAGATAGCTCTTTGGCTATGGTTTTGGCCGAGGTATTTCGGAGAGGGATCGCTTCTGGATAACGGGTGGCATAGTCCATTATAACTAATATGTACTGGTGCCCCCTAGCGGACTTGATTATAGGACCTACCAAATCCATGGCGATCCTCTCAAACGGGACCTCAATGATGGGTAGAGGGACCAGCGGGCTACGGAAATGTGGCATCGGGGCCAACCTCTGACACACAGGGCAGGAGGAACAATAATTTTCTACGTCCTTCATCACCCCCGGCCAATAGAATCTCTGTAATACCCTCTCTCGGGTTTTCTCTGTCCCCAGATGACCTCCAAGAATGTGCCCATGGGCCAACTCCAACACCAACTTCCTGTAAGGTTTGGGCACCACAAGCTGCTCAACGGTTTCTTCTGCCCTTTTTGCCACCCGATACAGTAGGTCCTTCTCTACGCTGAAGTATGGGTAAGTGCAGGTATTATCTGGGTTCACTAACTCGCCATCTATTTTCACTACGTTTTCCCGTGCCTTTATTAGGGCGGGGTCTTTCAACTGTTCTGTGGCAAAGTTTTCCCTGTGAACCTCAAGATCAGAAAACTCCACAGACGGTAGGTTTTCGTCTGAGGAGGTGGGCTCCTCTCCAGTTTCTTGAGTCTCCCCTGCCAATACTGATAAGGGAAATTCCGGAGAGTCCTCACCACTCTCAGGGGAGTTCTGGCTATCACATTCCTGGTACATAGGGGCACCAGTGAGGGGCTCAGGATCATCCCACAGTTCCCAGAACTTCGGAAAATCCCTTCCCACAATGGCGTCATGCGGTAACTGAGATACTAAGCCCACTGGATGAGAGAGGGTACCTTTGGGGGTCTCGAAACACACTGTAGTCACTGGATACTCTCGGGTGTCCCCATGCACACAAATAACAGCTACCTTGCTATTCCCAGAGACCTCTGTTTTAACTAACTCAGCCTTTATCAGGGTCACAAGGCTACCTGAATCCAGCAATACCACAACATTTCTACCATTAACACACATTTTGCATAAATGTTTCTCAGTTCCTCGAATGGCAGTGCATGCGACTGTCGCACACAGCGACTGACGTCTGCCCGTCAGAAAGTCACACTGCATGGGTTCCTCCACAACCGGGCAATTGGCTGCAATATGTCCCGCTTGCCGGCAGCGGTAGCAAACGATCCTTCTTGCCGCCTCTTGAGCCGCTGATTTCCCAGGCTGTTCTCACCAAACTTGGGGTAGAGCTCCTACCCTCTCACTCTCTCCACCCTCAACCCTTGGAATCCTCTTATCCGCCCCTGGGGATGGTCTGGTCTTAGGGTGGAAAGTCCGAGTGTCTCTGGAAGAGGCCGTCAGGTTCTCTGTAGCCAAGTATTTCTCCACATGATCCACAAGACCATCGGCCGTCTCTGGGTCTCCATGGCTTACCCATTTTTGGATGGCAGTAGGAAGAGCTCTCAAAAACCGATCCATTACAACACGTTCCACAATCTTTGGTGCGGACAAAGTCTCTGGCTGTAGCCACTTTCTGCTCAGGTGAATGAGATCATACATTTGAGACCTGGGGGGTTTTCCAAGCTGGAAAGTCCAGTTATGCACACGCTGAGCCCGGACAGCCTGGGTGACACCCAGCCTTGCCAATATTTCAGCTTTTAGCATCACATAGTCTTTTGCTTGGTCAGGCTCTAGGTCATAGTAAGCCTTCTGCGATTCACCAGTTAACAGAGGAGCCACCAGTCCAGCCCACTGCTCCTCAGGCCACTTTTCTCTTTCAGCAGTCCTTTCAAATGTGGTCAAAAATACCTCTGGATCATCCTCTCCAGTCATTTTTGTCAATAAACGACTCACCCCAAAGGACGCGGTATTAGTGGGACGGCTTTCCTCACTGGTCTGCGGACGTTGCTGCATTACTGCTTCCATTTGTTGTAGTCTCTGCTCTTGCTTCTGTAACAGGTCTATGAAGCGGGCCTCAGATTGCTGCTGGGCTTGTTGATGAGCTTGCTGCTGGGCTGCAAGGCTCCTTTGCAAACCTGCATTTGTCTGCTGTTGATTGGCATTTGCTAGAGCCAGCTGTTTCAGTATCTCCTCCATGCTGGCTTAAAAAAAACTGCCCGCATTCTCCACCAACTGTGAGGGGGTTAGCTCGGCAGCGGGGGTGTGTGACCCCCGGGATGGGCTCCCCACACAAAACAGGCCCAGCAAACGGAGGTTGTGGTTTTCAAAATCAAAAAGGTGCGGTTTATTTTCTATTTACAGTGACAAAACACAGCAAAGCAAAAGAAACATAACCAAAATAAATCCTGGTCAAGTTGACCTCTGACTAAACATACAGGTTTCCTAACTAACAACTGGGATCAGCCTAGTGCTGTCCTAGTCCCTAAGTCCCTGGTTTTAAATGTCCAAGCAAATAGCCACACAGGCTTTGTCTCACCGCACAGGGGTTCACTCTCCCTAGACAGTCCACACAGGTCTGGTTCCAGGCATGAGCTAACATCTAATGAAGCTGGGAGTTCTTATAGAGGCCTAAATGAGCTGACAAGCTTCAGCTGGTCTCATCAACTCCCTGTCTGCACGACGCCCAGCCCTCTCCCTAGAGGTATGAGTCGTCCATGAGCCCACTAGCCTTATACAACTCTCCACCTAGTTGTATAAGTCGGCGTAAAGCCTGAATCTGGGCGAAATATATCTACCCCCCTGGATGCAACCAGGTGACTTTACCTTCCTGCTGTCACAATATATACACACACACACATAGTATATAGACAAATGTAATAAGGGAGGTAGAAAAAACGAGACTTATAATTAAAAAACTGAAAATTTTGTCGAGATCAATCTATACCTCATTGAGACTTTCAGAATAAAAAAAATCCCTACATAAAGAATATGAAGATGGCTTTGTACCGTGTTTTACATTTTTTTTTACAAAAAAAAAGAAATAGCCTCCCACTACTACAAAGGGCTATGCACACATAGGCAAGGATAAGTGATTTTTAAACTCCAATATATATGGAAATGACATTTATGTAACAGTGGACTGCATGTGATTTGCATCGTAGTGGGGATTCTTAAGCTTTAAAATCAGTGGCAAGTGACACAGTGAGGGGCAATGCCAAAGCCCAATTGATTTTGAGTGCAAGACCATTCCTTGCAGGACGTGTAATGAGGTAGGCAGTAGGGATGGATCGCTAACACCTGGGAGAGAAGTTTTAAAAATAGACCTCAGACTGACAATAGCAAGAACATAGACTACAGCAAGAATTAATGAAGAATGAAAACCCAACAATTTTTAAATCCTGTAAGCCTCAGTACCTGCAGATGACGTTCAGGCTGTCAGCTTTAGACTCTAAATGATAACACAGGACATAGGAAGATTGTCTCCAGAGAAAGATGTTTTCACTGTTTGCCAAAATCTTGATTAAATTCCTTTTAAATAATATTGTTATTGACATAAGTATAGAAAGTTTCACGATTTTATAAAGAAGTTTTTGTGAAAGAATGAATCATACAGTGCATGACATGTGTGTCGGGAAATGGAAAAATGCAAGGCTTCAGGCAAATTCTATGGATTTTTTGCTTTTACTGTAGGATGTCATTAATAAAGGGTTCTCATAGAACTTTGACAATTGACACCCGTTCCTGAGAACTTCAGCAGCATCTGGTGACCCTTATAATGTCTGTGGAGACTTTATAGTTGACCTGAATTTAGAAGAGTTATATTTTTGGAATCTAGAAATGTTAACTATGCCTTAGAAGTACCATTAAAAATGTACCCTTTGTCTTGAATTTCTTCTAAAATATAGCAGTGCACTTCCTGGTAGGTGAATGTGTCTGGGCCTTCAGCCACATTACTATGTATATGCAGAGTGAGATAATCTAAAGCTGGCCATATGCTGTTCAAATATTCTGGTTTCTAATTAACTGGAAATCCACATAGTGGGTGGTTCTGTCACCCCTCCTGCCAGACACCCATCAATTGAAAAATCAAAGGAGTTGGGTAGAAAATTGTCCAATCAGATGCAGCCACTGTTCAGGTAATCTGAAACCCGCCAACGGCAGCTGTCAGGATACAGTAGTCTAGCAAGTAGATTTGTCCAACTGCATTGTATAGCATGGCTGGAGGAATCTGCTAGATTTTTTTTGTACAGTCCTCAATGAAAATCTTTCAGTTTTGGCCCGCTAAAAACCAGTGTTAAAGGTGAACTCCAAAAAGGTATAAAATGCACCTCTGTATTCATAAATACATCATTACATGTATATATGTTTAATTTATTTAGATGCAAGAAGTGTGAGTACCAGTGGAGGCTTGTGCTCAATTTTCTTAGGGGGGGTGCCAGCCCTCACCCACCCAGCCAGCCAACCACCCCCTAGCCAGCCAACCACCCCCCACCCCTGGCGCTTGCTTGATTGATCGATCACCACTTTGCCCCAGGCCCCAAGCCAGCCCCGCACTTACCCCATCCAGGTTGCGGCTTCGGCGGCTTCTGCCCATGCGTCTCCTCCTGAGTCCCAGCGGTCGCTTCTCCACAGGGCCAATCAGGACTTAGGACAATCGGGTCTTATGACTCCCTACCAATTGGGTCACAGGACCCGCTTCCTGATTGGCCAGGGAGGAGAAACAGGAAGCATTAACGAATATTAATTATTCTAATGTCACACATTTGGGTGGGCTCTCCCTTTTTGAAGCCAGTTAGAGCCTCAGGCTCTAATCATGTGCTTCAAAAAAATAAAAAAATAATAAAATCCATTGAAATCCATGCGTTCGGAACCCTGCATGTAGTTTAGGGGCTGGGCGCATGGATTAGGGGTAGGGTTGAGCGGACCCGAACTGTAAAGTTCGGTCTGTACCGAACTTTTGGGTTTTTGGGTCCCGGACCCGAACCCGAACAATTGACTGTATGTTCGGGTTCGGGTCCGGTGTTCGGCAATATGCATGTAAAGCAGCGCTTGTTTCCCGTGCTTAGAACTGTCCCTGCACAAAGTGTCATTTCTGAAGGAAAAAAAGTCATTTAAAACTCACTCGCGGCTATAATGAATTGTCGGCTCCCGGCAATACATAGAAAAGTCATTGATAAAAAAATAAAAAAAAGCGTGGGGGTTCCCCCAAATTCAATTACCAGGCCCTTCAGGTCTGGTATGGATATTAAGGGGAACCCTGCCGCAAATTTAAAAAAAAATGCGTGCGGTTTCCCCCAAATATCCATACCAGGCCCTTCAGGTCTGGTATGGATTTTAAGGGGAACTCCACCCCAATTTTTTTTTAAAAAAGGGTGTGGAGTACCCTCTAAAATCCAGACTAGACCCTTTATCCGAGCACGCAACCTAGCAGGCCGCAGGAAAAGAGGGGGGACGAGAGAGCGCCCCCCCTCCTGAACCGTACCAGGCCACATGCCCTCAACATGGGGAGGATGTCCCCATGTTGATGGGGACAAGGGCCTCATCCCCACAACCCTTGCCCGGTGGTTGTTTCTGGGGTCTGCGGGCAGGCGGCTTATCGGAATCTGGAAGACCCCCAGATCCAGGCCCCCCTATGTGAATTGGTAATGGGGTACATTGTACCCCTACCATTTCACAAAGAAAGTGTAAAAAATTGTGGCCTGGTATGGTTCAGGAGGGGGGGGGCGCTCTCTCGTCCCCCCCTCTTTTCCTGCGGCCTGCCAGGTTGCGTGCTCGTATAAAGGGTCTAGTCTGGATTTTTGGGGGAACTCCACGCCTTTTTTTTTTTTTTACATTTGGGGTGGAGTTCCCCTTAAAATCCATACCAGACCTGAAGGGCCTGGTAATTGAATTTGGGGGAACCCCCACGCATTTTTTTTTTTTTTATCAATGACTTTTCTACGTATTGCCGGGGGCCAACAATTCATTATAGCTGCGAGTGAGTTTTAAATTACTTTTTTTCCTTCAGAAATTACACTTTGTGCAGGGACAGTTCTAAGCACGGGAAACAAGCGCGAATAGTCCTCAGAAGTTTGGGTCCCCATTGACTTCAATGGGGTTCGGGGTCAAGTTCGGTCCCGAACCCGAACATCCAGGTGTCCACGCAACTCTAATTAGGGGGTGGCACCTCTGCGCCCTGTATGAGCGGCCACCACTGGTAAGTACCTGAATTTGACTTTAGTATAAACCTCTTGCAATCCCTGCTTACCAGGCAGAAGCAGCAAAAAGAGCTAATAAGCTTCTTAAGGGCTGACATTTTTGTCTTTCTGCTATAAAACATATCCAATAAAAAAAATGAAAAAATCGAATTTCTTCAAAAATGTAGGCAAATATGTACTGTATTCTGCTACATATTTTTGGGAAAAAAATCACAATAAGCACATATTGATTGGTTTGCACAAAGGTTATAGCATATACAAACGATGGGATATTTGTATTTTTTTTTTTTTTTTTGTAATAATGGCGGTGATCAGAAACGTATAGTGGGACTGCGATATTGCGGCAGACATTCTGACACTAATTGACATAGTTTGATAATCAGTGACACTAATCAGTGATTAGAGATAAAAATTTGCACTGTCACTATACTAATGACACTGGCTGAGAAGGGGTTAACATCAGGGGCGATCAGTGCCTAACCAGTGTTTATGTGAATTGTGTGAGGTGCTTTCACTAGGGGAAGAGATGGAATTTATTCCCTGCTTCGCAGGAACACAAACTCCCTCCCTTCCCCCTGTCAGAACTGAGATCTGCCTTTACATAGACAGATCGCAGTTCTGTGTCTCTGCCTGGTGATCGGCAGGTACTGACGGACATTGAGTACCTGGCACCTGCTGATCGGCTTCCTCTGTGTGTAGTCACAGCAGAAGTGAGCCACCGGCGGTGCGCATTCGCATCCTCTACCCGGAAATGCGGGATCATGTATATATACTTGATCCAGCTCACAGCTGCCGCCCTGTAGCAGTAAAACTGCTATACGTCGGATGGCAATATGTTTAGGAGAGACATCGAGGTGGGCCATTCAGTCCTTTTGATATTTTCGAAAGGCAGTCTAGCCTTCCTAGCTTTGTTATTTTACTTCTGTATGGTAATATTGCCTTTCTCTATTATATGTCTACTTCATGCACGTAGGCAGTAGAGATGCATTAAAGATAGTAGGTTGCTGATGTATTTTTCTATTGAATTGGGACTGTAGCTATTTGTCCCTGTTGTATTAGATACCATGAGTGGTGAAGTTTCAATAAAGTTGTTTATGAAATAAAAAAAAATATGTATACTGTTTAAAAAGACTATAGTCCTTTTGGGCTATTCACAGCTCAGTACAGGAGGCTTACTTGAAGAACACAGCCACTTGTGCTCACCATGTTGTGTTCTCACTTCTTTCTCACGTCAGTGAATACTGTTTGTTGTATATCATTACAGACCTGTCAGAAGATGTCCGTTCTGGTCAGCCAGGCCAACATTTATACTAGGGTTGCACCGATAACGATACTAGTATCGGTATTGGTGCCAATACCAAGCATTTGCACGAGTATCGGTACTTGTGTAAATGTTCCGATGCTTCATCCGATACCTGTTGTATCAGACCAGGCATCCTCAGCTCAGCAGGGAGGGGGATCGGTGTGCTGGTGGGGGGAGGTACAAGCACCAATCTCCCTGTGTGGCTTTCAATAAAGCATCTAACAGCTGCTTTTCCTCCTGCGGCTGTCAAATGCTTTACTGAAAGCCACACAGGGAGATCGGTGATTAAATACCACCACAAGAAAGCTCTAGTGGGCTCTGAGGAAGAAGGTATCCCTTCGAAACGCATCAGCCAGCAGTGGCCCCCAAGTCTTCTCTATTATCACCTGGAGACTGTTGTCGTCAGACCGATTGCCATCATCTGTAGGCTATTTTATATTGCGGTTTTCTTTCACATGTTTGTGAGCAGTTTTTACTTTATTATTTTAATAAAATATATCAAAGGATAATGCACAAGGTTGGTGTGCCCTTATTTTTCTATTTCTCTTTAGAAAGCTCTATTTGTGGGGAAAAAAAATGATATCAATTTTATTTGGGTACAGCACTGCATGCAGTGTGTAATTGTCAGTTAAAGTAGTGCTGTACCGTTTTGCAAAAAATGGCCCATTCATGAAGGTCAAGTTTAGCTAGGGTGCCATAATAGCATGGAACAAATATCACATTGAGATTCTATGGTGTGTATGTACAACAACAAAGTTGTATACAGTTGTATACTGAACTCCCCCATAAATCTACAATAACTTAAGGAGGTAAGCTGCCGGAAAAAGGAAAAGGGCTCTTTATTTTTAATATCAACTGTTTTCCTGGGTGTTGCTGCCCCAACCAAGTAAGATCCACAGGCAGGGGTCAGACAGTCTGGTTTCCTTCAAAAGAAGGAACCTGGCACAAAGCCAAGAGAAAAACAGAAAAATAAATAAAAGAGGGGGAGCAAGAAAAAAAAGAGGGGGGTTGGAGTAATTGATGGAAGAGAGAGTATGGGAAGCTTACCATTACCTCATTTTAAATGTATATTTACACAAAAATTATAGACATAGAGTTGTTTAAATACTAAAATCATTCAAAGAGTTGTTTAAATACTAAAATCAATTGCCATTATCTGAAAACTTAGTGGAAACTTGAGTAGTTAGAAACTTAGATTAGGGTGTATCTGTTTTCTGCATTGCTGCATTGGTGTAATTGGATAATGTCAAGATTCCACTTCCTTCTCTTGTGGATCTAGATTAACCTTATGACACTTGCCTGAGTGTGGGTCTTTGTTGTGCTGGGTTTACAGCAAGTAAGTTAAATGATGTTGAGTGTCATTTACCTTGGAAGAGGACAGATGGTGGATCACATAGCAGTGCACCTGTGGACGACAGTACTGGAGATAAGGTAAGTATTGCAGCAAGAGCTGCCTTTTTTCATTATTACAGGCACAGAACTTAACATTTTCTTAAAAATGCATGCTGGGATTTAAGTGCATTTATATATTTTCAAATGCCTGTTTATTTTACTGTCCCTAGAAATTAAGCATAATGTAAAAAAACCTCAGAGTGTGAGTGGATTATTAATATATTGACTCCAAGTTTTTCACAAGATTTAAAGGAATGCAATTATAGACAAAAGAAGGGTCAAACAACAAATACACTTGCGACATGTGCACAACAGAATACCTTTTTTTTTCCTTTCAGTTTTGGAGCAAAATATTTTTGGTTTTGGATAGTTTTGGGAAAGGTTAGAACCTTGGTCCAGTTTTTATTTATATCTGCATTGGAGCTATTTACCAAAACGTCCTGCCCCAAGGACACAGCAGCAAGTAAAGAAATGTTCCCGCTAGGTCCACAGAAAATTTGACAGAGATCTCAACCTCTACCCACTTTACTAATACAAGTGATTTTATTGTTGACTGTGTCCCCTTGAAATTCTACTCAACTCCTGTCCTTGTGTCACAACAGAAAATAAATTATCATGTCCCTAGGAATAGAGGGCAATAATAAATATTTATATTTTCCCCATTTTAATAAAAATGTACAGTATAAGTTATTTTAGTTATGTTACTTAGCATGACAATTATCAGACTAAACTGCAGTTAACAGGAACATATTCCACAGTAAATGATGGTTATAAGAGCTACAGTAAAGACAGATACCAAGAATGGTTCATTCCTCAAAGCATAAGGGCTGGATAGCACACCTTCACACCACTTGGCCTGTTGGGAAAAGCAAGCCCTTGGAGTTCTTTGAAGACAAAGTACTTATTTGAAGAAGAAAAATCCTCACTCGACCTGTCAAGAGGTTTTAAAGTCTACTCAATCAAAATTAAAGCCGCAAAAATGCTTGAGTAAAGAAATCCATTAAGCTAGTCTAAAAGAAGAAATGTTGCTAAGCATATTTGACATTTACCCTGGTCACCTAACTTAAAGTGGGATGAAACACTCCTATTCTTTACAGCCAACCAGCCAACTTAGCCTCTGTTTGATCTGAAATTGCATGGTGCTGCACATGTGATCAGCTATGATGCCAGCCTGAAAAGCACACTAGTAATTGTAACAGATGTAATTCATGGCATGTCTTGAATCTAACTGTTATGGGAAACAGTTAAACCTGTGGGTTTAGTTCCACTTAAAGCCAAACTCTAGGAAATTGTTTGTTCATTAAATAGTCCCCTGACTCTGGCTGCAATACTTTCCTTCTTTCCAGTGCTGTTTTCATCATTAAGGACCACTCACTGCCAGAGAATTTCTAAAAGCGGAAGAGGACCCTGTGTCTGAAGATGTGAAAAAGTATCACTATACTTACATTCCCCCTTTTTCGCGGCCATAGGTCCAAGACCCAAGGGGGCTTTATGTTGGTCAATGTGGGAGCTTACACAGCATGCTCATGTGACTTTGTTTGGGCCTGATAATTGACCATAAAACCTAAGCACAGCATCCAAGAAGGTCACATGCTTTTCTATGCCAAGGAATGGTTCTTAATCGCTTGTTTGCCCAAGCAGTCTGTAACAGGGCAGTGGGCATATAATGAGCAGAGCAGAGCACAGCAAAGAAAATGAATGCTCCTTCTGCACAAGTCATCATTCAAGTGAATGTTAAGTTACGCAGTGCAGATGTGACAGAGTTTGGGAGATTAGCCGTCAAGTTAGGAAAAGTCAGTTCCTGGTATTAAAGTAAAACAGAATCAGAGAAGGGCACGGAAGTGGCTGTTCTGACTAAAAACGACAACAGCAAGGATCCTAGATATATGCTCTCATGCCGTGTACACACGGCTGGACACGATGGACTTTTATCATCGGACAAACCGATCGTGTATGGGCCCCATCGGTCTTTTTTCCATCGGTGAGAAAAAATAGAACATGTTAGCAAATTCCGATCGTCTGTGTGGAACTCCATCGGACAAAAAACCCATGCATGCTCAGAATCAAGTCGACGCATGCACAGAAGCATTGAACTTAATTTTTCTCGGCTTTTTGGAGTGTTTTACGTCACGGCATTTGGGACGGTCGGATTTTTGACTGATGGTGTGTAGGCAAGACTGATGGAAGTCAGCTTCATCGGATTTCCGATGGAAAAATCCATCGGATTAGAATCCATAGGAAATCCGATCGAGAGGAGGACATTTTGTTTACTACATTTTAAAATATGTGTGGTTTGGGCTCAGTGCATTCTGAACTATTACCCTGAAACAAGCATGCTGCAAATAAGGTCAGAGTGAAGCCACTGTTCTTTATATGCATACTTGTTCCAAAATCAGTGACTTCAAGTATTGAAGCCATCAGATCAACATGGCAGCAAGGCAACTTTGGAAGGAAAAAACAGCACAGCAGCTTCTATGTTTCTTTTAGCACAGGCTTCTTTTAATAACTGCCTATTACTCAGATTCCCCATGTTTGGATAATGACTAAAATTATGGAAATACAATGCTTGCTGTTGGATTATATATAACACCGCCAACATGTAGTCTGATGTGTGTGATCCGTTTCCTGTTTTAATGTATGCACAACAGCTGTTTACGCCGATGAATACCAAACTAGTATTTTTTTTTCCATGACTTGGTTTATTACTTAGCATGCCGCTTCATTAAAGAATGTATATGGTCTATGTGAAAACATAGCAGTCCCTATGGGTATTAGGTGGACTAATGGGAAATGTAAAAAAAATTTACTAAACTTTTCAAAATATCAGGCAGAAAATGAAACTTTTATTAAATGTCAAAATGGAATGTGATATAAGACAGAGTACAATTTGCAGAGATCATATAATAATATTATATTCTTAAATGCAGCTACAGTATGTACAGTAATTTGTCAGTTGTGAACTTATTAATGTGTGTATTGTAACATAGTACATTTTGCCTGATTTACTGTTTGGGGAAGACCCCTCTGCCATTCTGCTGCTTGAAAATACAATATTAAGTGGGTCTTAACTACTTAAAACCAGTTAACGAACTGAGCCAGGAGAATCAATTATATTCAAGCAGTGGATTAAAGTCCACTATGGAGCAATTTCCCCTCAAAATTCACTGCAGAAGCACTAAAGTCACTAAAGTCATCCTTTCAGCAGCTCAGCTTCCCCTGCTCCCTCCAGCCTTCTAATCTCTCAGAGTTGAATGGGCAGTCTTAGACCCCTTTTACATTGAGGCGCTTTTCAGGCATTTTAGTGCTAAAAATAAGCTCTGTAAAGCGCCTGAAAAGCACCTCTCATGCCTCCCCAGCGTGAAAGCTCAAGGGCTTTCACACTAGGGCGGTGTGCTTGCGAAACGAGAAAAAAAGTCCTGCAAGTAGCATCTTTGGGGCGGTGTCAGAGAACTGTATACACTGCTCCTAAACCACACCTGCTCATTGAAATTAATGGGCAGCACTTCTGAAGCACCAGAAAAGTGCTTCGGAAGCGCCGCAACACAGACGCTTTTAACCCTTTGTTCGGTTCGGGACCATAGTGAAGTACTGTTTGGCAAAGAATTTATTGCTCAAGTGAACAGGTACTTACACAATTCTTTGCCAAACAGTACTTCACTATGGTCCCTTTTCTTTTCATTATTTTGGGTATATTTTTATAACCATCACATGATCCACATGTGATGGCTATAAATACTGGAGATCTTCTTGGAACATTAATGTGACTCAGCCATCCCTGGGCACCATCTCAAAGCCTGAACGACCCCCAGACTGAAAAGCTAGGGGTCCATTCCATCCAGTGAGTGGGGACACAGGAGGGAGTGTGGCGCACCTTGAGATTTGGAGCACGACTGCACTTTAACATTGGAGCACATAATTCACCATGATTCTTTTGGACTTTCACTAATTGTTTATGAATTGTTTTAATTTAATGTCTGCATTTTATTCACTTATTTGCGAGCACTGTAATTCTTTTTAGTTATCTATTTGTCAAGTGTTAGCACTTTGTGTACAGCAGCTGCAACGTCACATATCACACATTCAATTAATTTTAATTACATTTTATATGTACTTCTAGCGCAAGTTATATATTTAGATATATCTTTTTGATCACCATAATTACTAAACCCAAACATATATATGTAATATTACAATATACAATATACAATAAATATGTTAGGCTGAACTGCAGGAAGATAAAACAAATAACAAAAATGTCACTGCCCCAATCTATCACTGGTCTTCACAGCAAGGAGCACTGGATGGGCGGACGCATGTCAATAAAAAACACACACAGAATGTCCAAGCTCAACTTACCAACCAATCAGCAAGAAAACGAATTCACCTGTCTAACAGTACGTTTAAAAACAGGGGTTTAGTCGCACGCATTTGCAAATACATGTGTAAGCTGCAGGCCCCGTCAAGGCTCCCTGTATGCTGCAGTCCTAACTCTAAAATTTAAGGTCTCCTCAATGGAAGCACATGTATGCTGATGGATAGATAAAGGGCAGATGACTGGGGGAGCCCACCCTCCATTAAAGGGGCAGGAGCACACTAAACACCCAGCACATGGAAGCAAAGGTGCTAGTGCGTTGCCTGACCACAATGACACCAATACATATAACAAAAATGTCACTGCCCCAATCTATGACTGGTCTTCACAGCAAGGAGCACTGGATGGGCGGACGCATGTCAATAAAAAACACACACAGAATGTCCAAGCTCAACTAAACTGCAGGAAGATAGATCCAGGTCTCAGCGTGATTTTTTTTGGCTTCCTCAGGAGAGCCTATTATATCAAGGGATGAATCATAGTTATTTTGCAAATATGCATAAACATACATAGACATGCATAAAATAAACATGTAACGGCAGAGTAATCAAAAGAATATGACCATATCCTTTATTTAAATAGTGATGTGTCCAAATAGGAGGCAGCCCACTCTATCCCTTCCATTTTTTCATTAATTAATATTTTCATCTTATTTTTTCATTTTGCTCTCCTTTTTATGGGCTCCGATCTGTTATTTAGACCCCAATGTGTCTCTCCCTATTTGAAGCAACTTGGGCTACCTCCTATCTGAACACAGCACTCTGTGAATAAAGGATATGGTCATGTTCTTGTGAGTATTGTTGGCTGTTACATGCTTATTTTATGCATGTCTATGTATGATATATTAGGGTCTCCTGAGGAAGTAAAAAAAACAGTGAAACACGTTGAGACCTGCATTTGACTTCCTGCAGTTTGGCCTAACATACAGTATTTATTGTATGTTGTACAGTATATTCCATATATACTGTATATATGCGTTTGCACTGATAGCGCTTCACTGTTTGTAATATTTTTAAATGTGTGAAACTCCCTAATATAGCATTCAGCCTGCTAGGTCATAATTACTACAAAGACCCCAAATCAAAAATAAAATAGATGTGTATATATATATATATATATATATTTATTTATATGTATATATATATTAAGATATGATAAATCAATGAGTAGATCAAACCTCAATACATCTACAATAAACCCTAGAAATGTGCAAAGAAGAATGTAAATCATTAAATAGCATAATCAATCCATATGTCACAGTGATAATCAATATATTCATTCCAAAGTCAATATAAAGTGGAACAATGGTAGAAGAAAATCAAAATTAAAAAAAAGCCTATAAATAAAGTGAGTCCCCATTTAATTTTTATGCAATCTCCTATTGCAATTAAATTGATCTTCGGACAGTGCAAAAAAGCTCCAGTTTGCACACCAAAGTGCCCTTCACCCCACCTTATGGATATCTGCTCAGTTCAATTGTTTGCCCCCACTGATAAAAGGAGGCCAACTGCACTTTATTTACATGTGTACAAATGTAACTCCTCTCCACTCTTCCTGTTTGTTCACAGACCATTTCCCAATGGTAAGGTAATATGTGATAGTGCAGATAGTTCTCACGATTTTTAATAAAAATGGTAATAAATGGTGATAAAACAAGCCATGTCACATCCATATTCCAATATATGGCATCCAGACTCTGTTCACTGTGATGATCTCACCGCTAGCCTCACGCGTTGTGTTGTTAAGACTTTCTCAAAGGCAACAGTGGGTGATCGGCATTACGCTATACTGTATATCATCATAGCAATATATATGGTATAATCTCTACACAGGATAACTTGGAACTGGAAACACCAGCAACAACCACTCCAATGATGTACCAACAAGTTTTCCTCAGAAATCCCCAGAGCATGTAAAAAGTAAGGTTCCAATAGCGCAGATAATGCAACTGGCATTTATTAAAAACCATCCAAAACAAAATAGCACTGATAACACAAAACCACCACCACTGAACTGCACATAAGAGCTGCGACGACATCATTTTCAAAAGCTATGTTCTCTGCTTTTTGCGAACAACAGACATCCTTTTATTTAAAATATTGAAACACTTGGTAAGTACTGCCTGATGGAAAAACTAGCTTTTAACTAAATTAGAGTGAGTGCCAATGATGGATGAGCCATTAAAGCCTATGGTTAAGGGCACCACTTCAGGCTCCACTAGCTGTTGTCAGAGTGCTCTCTCTCCTCTCCGCTGCAGTGCCAATGGTGGACATAGGGGAGATCACATGACCGGACCAAAGCAAGCTGAAAATGGGTAAGTATACTGATCTTTCTTACACAGATTAGTAATCATAATGCCGCATACACACGCTCGGAATTTCCGACAACAAATGTTCGATGGGAGCTTTTGGTCGAAAATTCCGACTGTGTGTAGGCCCCATCGGACATTTTCTGTCAGAATTTCCGACATTCAAAATTTGAGAGCTGGTTCTCAAATTTTCTGACAACAAAACTTATTGTCGGAAATTCCGACCGTGTGTACACAATTCCGACGCACAAAATTCCACGCATGCTCGGAATCAAGCAGAAGAGCCTCACTGGCTATTGAACGTAATTTTTCTTGGCTCATCGTACGTGTTGTACGTCACCGCGTTCTTGACGTTCGGAATTTCTGACAACATTTGTGTGTCCGTGTGTATGCAAGACAGGTTTGAGCCAACATCCATTGGAAATAAATCCACAGTTTTGTTGTCAAAATGTCTGATCGTCTGTACGCGGCATTAGTGTTAGGAGAGGGTAGGGGACAGTTTTAAGAGCAGATGGGGTTTAGCCCATTATTCCATTTTAATTTGCTTGGTAAATGTCTCCCAAAATGTCAATCAGTTAGGGTTTAGATCTTCTTTAAAAGCCTGAACATGAGTTTAGGAGTCAGTTACCTCTGAAACAGAGAAAAGCTTCTTTGTGTCACCAGATCAGAATCAGGTTTTAGACTCGGTTCACACCGCTGAGTCCTAAAAGTCGCGCGCCTTTCCGGATGACTTTGGCACGACTTTGGCGCGACTTTGAAGCAACTTCAGGGAAAGTTTGTATAATATTCCTGGCAGTCGGATCCAAATCACATCAATGAGGATGAGGATCCGACTTGGAGACAACTTCCATTAAAGTCAAAGTCGGATAGAAGTCACCTTGAAGTAGTACAGGAACCTTTTCTAAAGTCAGAGAAACTTTAGTAGTGCTAATTATGACAGCTCTCATTGACTAAAATGGAATTTCACATGTCATGCTACTTGGGGTCTCACAAGTCAAGTCGCAGCAGTGTGAACTGAACCTTATGCCTAGTACACACGACCGGTTTTTCCGCCAGATAATAAACCAGTGGTTTTCCCGACAGAATTCCTCTCAGGCTGCCTTGCATACACACGCTCAGACAAAAGTCCGCCCATCCAAAGCGCGGTGACGTACAACACGTACGACGCACTATAAAGGGGAAGTTCCGTTCCAACGGCGCCACCCTTTGGGCTGCTTTTGCTAATCTTCGTGTTAGTAAAAGGTTTTTTGCCCAACGGAAAACCATACAGACGAACGGTTTTCCCACCAGGATTTTTTCCTGACGGGAAAAAAGAGATCCTGGTCTCTTTTTTTGTCTGGCAGTTTTCAGTCGGAAAAACTGCGATAGAGCATACACACGGCCGGGATTCCCGACGAAAAGCTCTCATAGCAGTTTTCCCATCGGAAAAAAAAATTGTGTGTACGAGGCATCAGACTGTAGGGAGGAGCAGACTTTGGAATTCAGTGCCAAAGAAGGTTGTGGTGTCAAGCAGTATAATATTATACAGTATGTGTTTATTATATGCTTTTCTTACTAAAATGGCATTGCCTACTATAATTTCTGGAAAGCATCAGCAAGTTGATTAATCCATAAAATTCATCTGAAATTATTTTTTCTCTTGCTGTGAGGATAGATTAGCAGCTGTTACACTGGGCCTTTGCTTCTCCTGTATCAAAATATTTCATTTACAATAGGTTGCACTTGATAGACTTTGGCTTTTTCACTCACTATGTACCTATAAGTTATACACAAGTATGAAGTCTTAAAAGCAAATTAATGTGAAGAACCTGGAAGTACCTTTGCATAGTAGAAGGATTATGCACAACAATGAAACTGGAATTGTACTGTTCTGCACTTGTTATAAGAGATAATCTTGTCAATTACTTTTGTTAACAAAAGGCACGGCCTTCTTAATGTATAAACAACAAAAGGATTTGGAAATATTGGGACTTTTAAGGTGCATAAACCACACAATTATATATCAAAAAAATGAATTTTAATTATAAAGAGTAGAAAAATATATAAAATATAAAACCATCATATGAAATAGAGTTTCAGATATGCAAAAAGACAAATTTCTCTACATGTTTCGCCGTATAGTTTGGCTTCTTCAGGAGTTTTTGTCACGCAAATACTGAAACGGAAAAAGGGGGAAAATAAACACATGATATTTGAAACACAATTGCAATAAAGATAAAGAACAAAAATATACACAACATTTATTTAAATGACTGGAAAAACTATATCATAATACAAAGGCTCATGTATCAGCAACAATAAAGAAAAAAATTTGAAAAAAGGGGAAAAAATTAATATGAAAATGAAAAAAGATAAGGAATATCAAAATTAATTAAAAATTAATTAAATCATTACCTGTAAATTAATGATGGAAAAGCCTAAAAAAGGACTTTTAATTAATAAGTCAACCTCAGGAAGAGCACCTTAGAACAAGGGGTTATACGGTGTATCATATAGGGGGGAATATTGGCAAAGAAAAACCAAAAGGGGGGATGCTGGCAGAGAGGCAGAGGGCCATCTGGGGAGGCAAAGAGGAAATCAATTTAAGGGGAGACAAGAAAAATTGACAACAGATATATTGGAATATATTAAATATATATTCACAGAAAAATCCACAATCTTATACCTGAAAACAGCTTTAATTAAAATTAGGCATCAAATTGGAGACAAAGATGTCTCCAAATTTCCATGTGCTGTGTACACTCTAAAAAGAAAAGACACATGGTGGAAAAAACTTTCAAAAGGATATTAGAATCTGCAAAAACAGGAAAAGCCCCATAAATCAGAGTCAAAAGGTCAATACCTGGTCAATTGAGATGAAAAATGAGATGCGTCCACAATAGAGAGGCATCGCAAACCGTTGAGGCATCAAAAAGAAACCAACCAATCGGTAATCTACAAGACAAATAAACAATACCATAAGGTATAGACCTAAGACGCCATCAAGGGGATTCGGGATAAAACCAAAAGAGAATGAATAAGTTCCTTTAACTCATATTGAGACAGTCCTCTCCTCAGGATATCGGCCATGCCACTGAAAGAAACGCTACATGTCCTTATATATACCCTCCTCCACCATCCCATTGGACGCACAATGGCGCCAAATCAATGGGCGGAGCGGGCGCGTCATTACCGCCGTCGGTTGCCGCCAAACGTCCAAACCGGAAGTGACGAATCTATCATCCGAAAACCGGAAATGACCAGCAAAGGCGTCAACCCGCTCGTCGGGACTGACAGGAAGTCGTCCCGATCAGCAGGATGTGACGCACAGATGGACAGACCCGGAAAGGCAAAGATGACCAGCAAGTATAGAAAAGGAGGCCAGCTTCCTTTTAAATCAAAAACAAAATCGAAACAAAAAGGCCAGATTGAAATAAAGGCAAAAGGGGCCTGGAAGTAGGGGAAACTTTAGTCGGACGGCGCCAACCCTGATCCCCCAAAGGAGGATCAAGATAGACGCCCTGGGCGCCCATATGATCACCTAACCCCTTAAAGAGGCTACCTCTAAAAATGGTTGGCAAAATTACAAGAATTTGGTTAATGAAAAAACCTTAATAGAGAATAAGATATGAAGAAAATGAGTAGGTAAAAATGAAAAGTAATAGAAAATATAAGGGAAAAAATATGAAAAAATATAAGAATAAAGAATATGATGAAAAAAAAATGTATTAGGTAAATGAATATATTCTTACTTTTGCTTAAGAGGAGCCTTTGGAGAATGAAAAATAGCTAGTGATGAGCCGAACACCCCCGGGTTCGGTTCGCACCAGAACCCGCGAACGGACCGAAAGTTTGTACGAACATTAGAACCCTATTAAATACAATGGATGCGAACGTTCGAATTCTAAAGTGCTAATTATAACAACTATTATGCATGTTATTGTCCTAAAAAGGGTTTGGGAACCCGGGTTCTGCACCAGGGGACATGTATCAATGCAAAAAGAAGTTTTAAAAACGGTCGTTTTTCGGGAGCAGTCATTTTAATGATGCATAAAGTGAAAAAAAAAAAGTCAAATATTCCTTTAAATATCGTACCTGGGGAGTGTCTAAAGTATGCCTGTGAAGTGCCATGTGTTTCCCGTGTTTAGAACTGTCCCTGCACAAAATGACACTTCTAAAGGAAAAAAAAGCCATTTAAAACTGCTTGCGGCTTTAATGTAATGTCTGGTCCCGGTAATATGGATGAAAATCTTTAAGAAAAATGGCATAGCTACCCCATGACCCCCCCCCCCCCTACCCCAGCCCATTACCAGCCCCTTTGGGTCTTGTATGGATATTAAGGGGAACCCCGCACATAAAATAAAAAAGGCCCTATATACTCTGAACAGCCGTATACAGGCGGTGCATACAAGACAGGGACTGTAGGTTTGTTCTTATGTAGAATCTGTTTGTAATTTTGAACAGGTACATTGTTGAAGTGTAGCTCCAGCCCAAAAATCTATTTTTAAACTTTTTGGAAAACATAGGTAAGGGTTATCACCCCTGTAACATTTGTTTTGCTGTCTGTGCCCCTGTTCAGAACATTTCACCTCACTTTCCGTCCCAATGACAACTGTTTTTGAAATGTGGTGTTTTTCTTGAAACAAGGATTGCTGATAAAGCATCAGTACAGAGGAGACACCTTTCTCCCATATTTATTCTTACAGGAGAGAATTTTCCTTCCTAGTGGTAGATTTCCTCTCACTTCCTGTTGTCTTCTTGCGTTTGCAAGTAGGAGTCGTTTGTAAGTTGGATGTTTGAAAGTAGGGACCTGCCGTATATACTCTGCAGAAATAGGTTGTTGGTGTTGGCACAACACTGTAAGCACTCACAGTTACTCTTGGTTGGTGCTGGAACGCCCTGCTGTCAACTATTATATCAGGAATTTTAATTACATATAATTGTTGAACAGTGGTAGTAAAAATTGGGCCTTTGATGGTGGTGCTGGTGCCACAACACTGTAAGCCCTGACAGTTACTCTTGGTGGGTGCAGCAATGGGCCCTGCTGTGAATTATTAGATCAAGAATTGTAATTGCATGCCCCTGTTGAACAGGGGCTGAAAAATTGGGCCTTTCGTGGTGGTGGTGGTGGTGGTGGTGTTGCCACAACACTGTAAGCCCTCAGAGTTACTCTTGGTGGGTGCAGGAATGGGCCCTGCTGTGAATTATTAGATCAAGAATTGTAATTACATGCCCCTTTTGAACAGGGGCTGAAAAATTGGGCCTTTCGTGGTGGTGGTGGTGGTGGCGTTGCCACAACACTGTAAGCCCTCAGAGTTACTCTTGGTGGGTGCAGCAATGGGCCCTGCTGTGAATTATTAGATCAAGAATTGTAATTGCATGCCCCTGTTGAACAGGGGCTGAAAAATTGGGCCTTAGGCACTGGTGGCACAACACTACAACCCCTCACAGATACTGTACTTGGAGCACAGCAATGAGCCCTGTTGCAAAGTATTGCTTCAAAAATTGTAATGACACGCCCCTGTTAAACAGGGGCTGAAAAATTGGGCCTTAGGCACTGGTGCCACAACACTCCAACCCCTCACAGATACTGTACTTGGAGCACAGCAATGAGCCCTATGGCAAATTATTGCTAAAAAAATTGTAATTACACGCCCCTGTAAAACAGGGGCTGAAAAATTGGGCCTTAGCCACTGGTGGCGGCACCCATAAACAAAAATGATCTTCCAAGCTATCATCATTAATCGTATCATTGAGGACTCGGAGGAGGAGGATAGCCAGTCAACATAACAGCACAGGCACTCAGCATCAGCATCAGTCTTGAAGGGATGTGACATGTTAAAATCAATTAGTCTGTTATATCAGCATCAGGTGTGTGGTAGCTGGTGGTGATCCAAGACTGGTTCATCTTGATGAAAGTCAGTCGATCAACCGAGTCGGTGGACAGGCGCACCCTGTGATCCGTGACAAATCCTCCAGCAGCACTGAATGTGCGTTCCGAAAGAACGCTGGATGCAGGACAGGCCAGTAGCTCAATTGCATACTGTGCAAGCTCTGGCCAGTGATCCATCCTCAAGACCCAGTAAGCCAGAGGATTTTCGGTGGGGAAGGTGTCCAAGTCTGACCTTGCCCCTAGATATTCCTGCACCATGTTTATCAGACGCTGGCGATGGTTGCTGGAACCGATCATACTTTGGGGCTGCGGACTAAAGAATTGTCTGAACGCATCGGTCAGACGGCCACCTTCCCCACCGCTCCTTCTTTGACTGGCCGAAGCCTCAGCAACTCGTTGTCCAGGACCAGGAGTTTGTAACCTCCCAGTCTCTGGGAACGCGTTGCACAGACCTTTCTGCAAGGCCTCCCGGAGTTGTCTCATCCTCTGCTCCCTCTGCGAAGGTAACATAAGGTCCGCAACCTTACCCTTGTACCGTGGATCAAGGAGAGTGGCCAGCCAGTAATGGTCCCTCTCCTTGATCCGAAGAATACGAGGATCCTTCCGCAGACTTTGCAGGATCAGGGAGGCCATGCAGCGTAGGTTTGCTGAGGCATTCGCTCCGGAGTCCTCTGGGTCACTAAGGACGACATGATCCGCAGCCACCTCCTCCCAGCCACGTACAAGTCCAATGGTTTCTTGGGACTGTAAATCATCCCTAAAAGACTGGTGCTGATGATGCTGAGTGCCAGCCTCCACCTCCATGCTGACACAATCCTCCTCCTCCTCCTCCTCCTCTTCCTCTTCCTGTGCGATGGGTGGGACAGAAGGAACACTGTCTGGGTAAAGGGGGCCTTGAGAGGCAAGGAAGTCCTCCTCTTCTTGCCTCTGTTCTGCCTCAAGTGCCCTGTCCATTATTCCACGCAGCGTGTGCTCCAACAGGTGGACAAGAGGTACAGTGTCACTGATGCATGCACTGTCACTGCTCACCATCCTCGTGGCCTCCTCAAATGGTGCCAGGACAGTGCATGCATCCCTGATCATGCCCCACTGGCGTGGAGAAAAAAAACCAAGCTCCCCTGACCCTGTCCTGGTGCCGTAGTCGCACAGGTACTCATTGATGGCCCTCTGCTGCGTGTGCAGCCGCTGCAGCATGGCCAACGTTGAGTTCCACCTGGTGGGCATGTCACATATAAGGCGGTTCTTGGGCAGGTTCAACTCCTTTTGCAGCTCAGCCAGGCGAGCACTGGCATTATAAGATCTGCGGAAATGCACACAGACTTTCCTGGCCTGCCTCAGGACATCCTGTAAGCCCGGGTACCTGGCCAAGAACCGCTGCACCACCAGGTTAAGGACGTGAGCCACACAGGGCACATGGGTCAGTTGTCCCTGTCGGAGGGCGGAGAGGAGGTTGGTGCCATTGTCGCAAACCACCATTCCTGGCTTAAGCTGGCGTGGCGTCAACCACCTCTCGGCCTGGCCCTGCAGAGCAGACAGGACCTCTGCCCCAGTGTGGCTTCTGTCCCCCAAACACACCAGCGCAAGCACGGCATGGCATCTTTTTGCCTGCGTACTTGCGTAGCCCCGTGAACGGCTACGGAGCACCGCTGGTTCATAGGACAAACCACAGGAAGAGGCCATGGAGGAAGAAGAAGAGGAGGGGGTGGAGGAGAGAGGTGTGTCACAACCAGTAGTAGCATTTTGGAGGCGTGGCGGTGGAACAACCTCCAACACTACTGCACCTTGTCCTGCATCCTTCCCAGCTGCCAAAAGAGTGACCCAATGGGCCGTGAAAGAAAGGTAACGTCCCTGTCCATGCCTGCTGGACCATGAGTCAGCGGTAATATGCACCTTACCGCTGACCGCCCTGTCCAGCGAGGCCAAGACATTGCCTTCCACATGCCGGTAGAGAGCCGGAATAGCCTTCCGTGAGAAAAAGTGGCGTTTGGGAACCTGCCACTGAGGAACCGCACATTGCACAAACTCACGGAAGGGGGCCGAGTCTACCAACTGAAAAGGCAGCAGTTGAAGCGCTAGCAATTTAGCCAAGCTAGCATTCAACCGCTGGGCATGTGGATGGCTGGGAGTGAACTTCTTTCGACGGTCCAGCAGCTGGGGCAGGGAAATTTGCCTGCTAGAATCGGACGTCGGTGTACTGCTAGCAGAGTGGCCGCAAGTACTTGGCTGTGACACACCTAATTCTACACCTTCATTCCTCTCAGTGCATGTTTCAGAGAGGACTGAAGTTATAGTGGGGTTGGAGATCCCAGCTGATGCGGTGCAAGGAGAGGTCCGCTTTGTTCTTTGGTGTGGGTCTTTGAGGTAGGCTTGCCAACGAGCTGCATGGCAGGTCAACATATGTCTGGTCAGGCATGTGGTACCCAAGCGGCTGATGTTTTGGCCACGCGATATACGCTTGAGACATATGTTGCAAACAGCAGCTGTGCGATCTGATGCACTAGCCTCAAAAAAGGCCCACACCAAGGAACTTTTTGAATGACGGGCAGAGGCAGCGCCCTGCACAGGCGGAGCTCTGCGGTGTGATTCCGTCGGTGTACTGCCCTTACGCTGGCCACCAAAGGGCATCCTGCCTCGTTGGAGATGTGCCTCCTCCTCATCCTCCTCCTCCTCCTCTCTCCTATTAGGCACCCACGTGGAGTCAGTGACCTCATCATCCCCTCCCTCCTCATCACTGGAGCCAATCTGGCAGTATGCTGCAGCTGCTGGAACATGACTGCCAGATTGGTGTCCTTCTTGAGCATCCCCTCTGTCTGCTCTCACGCTACTGCCTTCCTGTAGCTGGGTTTCATCATCAGACCCTTCGAAACGCTGGGCATCCTCCTGGAGCATGTACCCAACACTGTGCTCAAACAGTTCGGGGGACTCCTCAGGAGGAGGACATGGTGGGTCTAGGGAAGGAGTGACTGATGATGAGTCTGACATTGATACCAGGGAAGAGGACGCTTTGGCAGCTGCTTTGCCAGTACCCTGAGCCTGGGTGAGAGAGGATGAGGAGGATGAGGAGGGCTTGGTCATCCACTCTACCAAGTCTTCGGCATGATGTGGCTCAACATGTCCAGCTGCCGAAAAGAAGGACAAGCGTGTCCCATGGCCATGTGCTGATGACAATGCACCGCGTCCACGACCAGCACTGTTGCCCCCAGACACAGAGCCTGCTTGCCCTCTTTTATTGCCTCTTTTATTGCCTCTATTCTAATAGATGGCCTGCAGGGAGATGGGAAAAAAGCAATAAGGGCTACCTTCAGGTGTCCTTCTCTGTCCCTTTACTTAAGGATTTCTAAATATGGTTGAGGATTATTGCTTTTGCACAGAATAGCACAACGACAATTTCCCTGACTGTCCAAAAAACAAGGATTTCAAAGATGGTTGATGAGGAATGCTTTGGCACACTATAGCACAAGGAGAATTCCCCTCACTTTCCTTCTTTGTCCCTAGAAACAAGGACTGGCACAGTGAAAGAAACTGACACTCTCCCTACCTACAGTTTTCTGTCCCTAGAAAAAATGTTTTTTTAAAGCACACTATAGCACAAGGAGAATTCCCCTCACTTTCCTTCTTTGTCCCTAGAAACAAGGACTGGCACAGTGAAAGAAACTGACACTCTCCCTACCTACAGTTTTCTGTCCCTAGAAAAAATGTTTTTTTAAAGCACACTATAGCACAAGGAGAATTCCCCTCACTTTCCTTCTTTGTCCCTAGAAACAAGGACTGGCACAGTGAAAGAAACTGACACTCTCCCTACCTACAGTTTTCTGTCCCTAGAAAAAATGTTTTTTTAAAGCACACTATAGCACAAGGAGAAATCCCCTCACTTTCCTTCTTTGTCCCTAGAAACAAGGACTGGCACAGTGAAAGAAACTGACACTCTCCCTACCTACAGTTTTCTGTCCCTAGAAAAAATGTTTTTTTAAAGCACACTATAGCACAAGGAGAATTCCCCTCACTTTCCTTCTTTGTCCCTAGAAACAAGGACTGGCACAGTGAAAGAAACTGACACTCTCCCTACCTACAGTTTTCTGTCCCTAGAAAAAATGTTTTTTTAAAGCACACTATAGCACAAGGAGAAATCCCCTCACTTTCCTTCTTTGTCCCTAGAAACAAGGACTGGCACAGTGAAAGAAACTGACACTCTCCCTACCTACAGTTTTCTGTCCCTAGAAAAAATGTTTTTTTAAAGCACACTATAGCACAAGGAGAATTCCCCTCACTTTCCTTCTTTGTCCCTAGAAACAAGGACTGGCACAGTGAAAGAAACTGACACTCTCCCTACCTACAGTTTTCTGTCCCTAGAAAAAATGTTTTTTTAAAGAACACTATAGCACAAGGAGAAATCCCCTCACTTTCCTTCTTTGTCCCTAGAAGCAAGGACTGGCACAGTGAAAGAAACTGACACTCTCCCTACCTACAGTTTTCTGTCCCTAGAAAAATTTTTTTTTAAAGCACACTATAGCACAAGGAGAATTCCCCTCACTTTCCTTCTTTGTCCCTAGAAACAAGGACTGGCACAGTGAAAGAAACTGACACTCTCCCTACCTACAGTTTTCTGTCCCTAGAAAAAATGTTTTTTTAAAGCACACTATAGCACAAGGAGAAATCCCCTCACTTTCCTTCTTTGTCCCTAGAAACAAGGACTGGCACAGTGAAAGAAACTGACACTCTCCCTACCTACAGTTTTCTGTCCCTAGAAAAAATGTTTTTTTAAAGCACACTATAGCACAAGGAGAAATCCCCTCACTTTCCTTCTTTGTCCCTAGAAACAAGGACTGGCACAGTGAAAGAAACTGACACTCTCCCTACCTACAGTTTTCTGTCCCTAGAAAAAATGTTTTTTTAAAGCACACTATAGCACAAGGAGAATTCCCCTCACTTTCCTTCTTTGTCCCTAGAAACAAGGACTGGCACAGTGAAAGAAACTGACACTCTCCCTACCTACAGTTTTCTGTCCCTAGAAAAAATGTTTTTTTAAAGCACACTATAGCACAAGGAGAAATACCCTCACTTTCCTTCTTTGTCCCTAGAAACAAGGACTGGCACAGTGAAAGAAACTGACACTCTCCCTACCTACAGTTTTCTGTCCCTAGAAAAAATGTTTTTTTAAAGCACACTATAGCACAAGGAGAATTCCCCTCACTTTCCTTCTTTGTCCCTAGAAACAAGGACTGGCACAGTGAAAGAAACTGACACTCTCCCTACCTACAGTTTTCTGTCCCTAGAAAAAATGTTTTTTTAAAGCACACTATAGCACAAGGAGAAATCCCCTCACTTTCCTTCTTTGTCCCTAGAAACAAGGACTGGCACAGTGAAAGAAACTGACACTCTCCCTACCTACAGTTTTCTGTCCCTAGAAAAAATGTTTTTTTAAAGCACACTATAGCACAAGGAGAATTCCCCTCACTTTCCTTCTTTGTCCCTAGAAACAAGGACTGGCACAGTGAAAGAAACTGACACTCTCCCTACCTACAGTTTTCTGTCCCTAGAAAAAAATTTTTTTAAAGCACACTATAGCACAAGGAGAAATCCCCTCACTTTCCTTCTTTGTCCCTAGAAACAAGGACTGGCACAGTGAAAGAAACTGACACTCTCCCTACCTACAGTTTTCTGTCCCTAGAAAAAATGTTTTTTTAAAGCACACTATAGCACAAAGAGAATTCCCCTCACTTTCCTTCTTTGTCCCTAGAAACAAGGACTGGCACAGTGAAAGAAACTGACACTCTCCCTACCTACAGTTTTCTGTCCCTAGAAAAAATGTTTTTTTAAAGCACACTATAGCACAAGGAGAAATCCCCTCACTTTCCTTCTTTGTCCCTAGAAACAAGGACTGGCACAGTGAAAGAAACTGACACTCTCCCTACCTACAGTTTTCTGTCCCTAGAAAAAATGTTTTTTTAAAGCACACTATAGCACAAGGAGAAATCCCCTCACTTTTCTTCTTTGTCCCTAGAAACAAGGACTGGCACAGTGAAAGAAACTGACACTCTCCCTACCTACAGTTTTCTGTCCCTAGAAAAAATGTTTTTTTAAAGCACACTATAGCACAAGGAGAATTCCCCTCACTTTCCTTCTTTGTCCCTAGAAACAAGGACTGGCACAGTGAAAGAAACTGACACTCTCCCTACCTACAGTTTTCTGTCCCTAGAAAAAATGTTTTTTTAAAGCACACTATAGCACAAGGAGAAATCCCCTCACTTTCCTTCTTTGTCCCTAGAAACAAGGACTGGCACAGTGAAAGAAACTGACACTCTCCCTACCTACAGTTTTCTGTCCCTAGAAAAAATGTTTTTTTAAAGCACACTATAGCACAAGTTGAAATCCCCTCACTTTCCTTCTTTGTCCCTAGAAACAAGGACTGGCACAGTGAAAGAAACTGACACTCTCCCTACCTACAGTTTTCTGTCCCTAGAAAAAATGTTTTTTTAAAGCACACTATAGCACAAGGAGAAATCCCCTCACTTTCCTTCTTTGTCCCTAGAAACAAGGACTGGCACAGTGAAAGAAACTGACACTCTCCCTACCTACAGTTTTCTGTCCCTAGAAAAAATGTTTTTTTAAAGCACACTATAGCACAAGGAGAATTCCCCTCACTTTCCTTCTTTGTCCCTAGAAACAAGGACTGGCACAGTGAAAGAAACTGACACTCTCCCTACCTACAGTTTTCTGTCCCTAGAAAAAATGTTTTTTTAAAGCACACTATAGCACAAGGAGAAATCCCCTCACTTTCCTTCTTTGTCCCTAGAAACAAGGACTGGCACAGTGAAAGAAACTGACACTCTCCCTACCTACAGTTTTCTGTCCCTAGAAAAAATGTTTTTTTAAAGCACACTATAGCACAAGTTGAAATCCCCTCACTTTCCTTCTTTGTCCCTAGAAACAAGGACTGGCACAGTGAAAGAAACTGACACTCTCCCTACCTACAGTTTTCTGTCCCTAGAAAAAATGTTTTTTTAAAGCACACTATAGCACAAGGAGAATTCCCCTCACTTTCCTTCTTTGTCCCTAGAAACAAGGACTGGCACAGTGAAAGAAACTGACACTCTCCCTACCTACAGTTTTCTGTCCCTTGAAAAAATGTTTTTTTAAAGCACACTATAGCACAAGGAGAAATCCCCTCACTTTCCTTCTTTGTCCCTAGAAACAAGGACTGGCACAGTGAAAGAAACTGACACTCTCCCTACCTACAGTTTTCTGTCCCTAGAAAAAATGTTTTTTTAAAGCACACTATAGCACAAGGAGAATTCCCCTCACTTTCCTTCTTTGTCCCTAGAAACAAGGACTGGCACAGTGAAAGAAACTGACACTCTCCCTACCTACAGTTTTCTGTCCCTAGAAAAAATGTTTTTTTAAAGCACACTATAGCACAAGGAGAAATCCCCTCACTTTCCTTCTTTGTCCCTAGAAACAAGGACTGGCACAGTGAAAGAAACTGACACTCTCCCTACCTACAGTTTTCTGTCCCTAGAAAAAATGTTTTTTTAAAGCACACTATAGCACAAGGAGAATTCCCCTCACTTTCCTTCTTTGTCCCTAGAAACAAGGACTGGCACAGTGAAAGAAACTGACACTCTCCCTACCTACAGTTTTCTGTCCCTAGAAAAAATGTTTTTTTAAAGCACACTATAGCACAAGGAGAAATCCCCTCACTTTCCTTCTTTGTCCCTAGAAACAAGGACTGGCACAGTGAAAGAAACTGACACTCTCCCTACCTACAGTTTTCTGTCCCTAGAAAAAATGTTTTTTTAAAGCACACTATAGCACAAGGAGAAATCCCCTCACTTTCCTTCTTTGTCCCTAGAAACAAGGACTGGCACAGTGAAAGAAACTGACACTCTCCCTACCTACAGTTTTCTGTCCCTAGAAAAAATGTTTTTTTAAAGCACACTATAGCACAAGGAGAATTCCCCTCACTTTCCTTCTTTGTCCCTAGAAACAAGGACTGGCACAGTGAAAGAAACTGACACTCTCCCTACCTACAGTTTTCTGTCCCTAGAAAAAATGTTTTTTTAAAGCACACTATAGCACAAGGAGAAATCCCCTCACTTTCCTTCTTTGTCCCTAGAAACAAGGACTGGCACAGTGAAAGAAACTGACACTCTCCCTACCTACAGTTTTCTGTCCCTAGAAAAAATGTTTTTTTAAAGCACACTATAGCACAAGTTGAAATCCCCTCACTTTCCTTCTTTGTCCCTAGAAACAAGGACTGGCACAGTGAAAGAAACTGACACTCTCCCTACCTACAGTTTTCTGTCCCTAGAAAAAATGTTTTTTTAAAGCACACTATAGCACAAGGAGAATTCCCCTCACTTTCCTTCTTTGTCCCTAGAAACAAGGACTGGCACAGTGAAAGAAACTGACACTCTCCCTACCTACAGTTTTCTGTCCCTTGAAAAAATGTTTTTTTAAAGCACACTATAGCACAAGGAGAAATCCCCTCACTTTCCTTCTTTGTCCCTAGAAACAAGGACTGGCACAGTGAAAGAAACTGACACTCTCCCTACCTACAGTTTTCTGTCCCTAGAAAAAATGTTTTTTTAAAGCACACTATAGCACAAGGAGAAATCCCCTCACTTTCCTTCTTTGTCCCTAGAAACAAGGACTGGCACAGTGAAAGAAACTGACACTCTCCCTACCTACAGTTTTCTGTCCCTAGAAAAAATGTTTTTTTAAAGCACACTATAGCACAAGGAGAATTCCCCTCACTTTCCTTCTTTGTCCCTAGAAACAAGGACTGGCACAGTGAAAGAAACTGACACTCTCCCTACCTACAGTTTTCTGTCCCTAGAAAAAATGTTTTTTTAAAGCACACTATAGCACAAGGAGAAATCCCCTCACTTTCCTTCTTTGTCCCTAGAAACAAGGACTGGCACAGTGAAAGAAACTGACACTCTCCCTACCTACAGTTTTCTGTCCCTAGAAAAAATGTTTTTTTAAAGCACACTATAGCACAAGTTGAAATCCCCTCACTTTCCTTCTTTGTCCCTAGAAACAAGGACTGGCACAGTGAAAGAAACTGACACTCTCCCTACCTACAGTTTTCTGTCCCTAGAAAAAATGTTTTTTTAAAGCACACTATAGCACAAGGAGAATTCCCCTCACTTTCCTTCTTTGTCCCTAGAAACAAGGACTGGCACAGTGAAAGAAACTGACACTCTCCCTACCTACAGTTTTCTGTCCCTTGAAAAAATGTTTTTTTAAAGCACACTATAGCACAAGGAGAAATCCCCTCACTTTCCTTCTTTGTCCCTAGAAACAAGGACTGGCACAGTGAAAGAAACTGACACTCTCCCTACCTACAGTTTTCTGTCCCTAGAAAAAATGTTTTTTTAAAGCACACTATAGCACAAGGAGAATTCCCCTCACTTTCCTTCTTTGTCCCTAGAAACAAGGACTGGCACAGTGAAAGAAACTGACACTCTCCCTACCTACAGTTTTCTGTCCCTAGAAAAAATGTTTTTTTAAAGCACACTATAGCACAAGGAGAAATCCCCTCACTTTCCTTCTTTGTCCCTAGAAACAAGGACTGGCACAGTGAAAGAAACTGACACTCTCCCTACCTACAGTTTTCTGTCCCTAGAAAAAATGTTTTTTTAAAGCACACTATAGCACAAGGAGAATTCCCCTCACTTTCCTTCTTTGTCCCTAGAAACAAGGACTGGCACAGTGAAAGAAACTGACACTCTCCCTACCTACAGTTTTCTGTCCCTAGAAAAAATGTTTTTTTAAAGCACACTATAGCACAAGGAGAAATCCCCTCACTTTCCTTCTTTGTCCCTAGAAACAAGGACTGGCACAGTGAAAGAAACTGACACTCTCCCTACCTACAGTTTTCTGTCCCTAGAAAAAATGTTTTTTTAAAGCACACTATAGCACAAGGAGAATTCCCCTCACTTTCCTTCTTTGTCCCTAGAAACAAGGACTGGCACAGTGAAAGAAACTGACACTCTCCCTACCTACAGTTTTCTGTCCCTAGAAAAAATGTTTTTTTAAAGCACACTATAGCACAAGGAGAAATCCCCTCACTTTCCTTCTTTGTCCCTAGAAACAAGGACTGGCACAGTGAAAGAAACTGACACTCTCCCTACCTACAGTTTTCTGTCCCTAGAAAAAATGTTTTTTTAAAGCACACTATAGCACAAGGAGAATTCCCCTCACTTTCCTTCTTTGTCCCTAGAAACAAGGACTGGCACAGTGAAAGAAACTGACACTCTCCCTACCTACAGTTTTCTGTCCCTAGAAAAAATGTTTTTTTAAAGCACACTATAGCACAAGGAGAAATCCCCTCACTTTCCTTCTTTGTCCCTAGAAACAAGGACTGGCACAGTGAAAGAAACTGACACTCTCCCTACCTACAGTTTTCTGTCCCTAGAAAAAATGTTTTTTTAAAGCACACTATAGCACAAGGAGAATTCCCCTCACTTTCCTTCTTTGTCCCTAGAAACAAGGACTGGCACAGTGAAAGAAACTGACACTCTCCCTACCTACAGTTTTCTGTCCCTAGAAAAAATGTTTTTTTAAAGCACACTATAGCACAAGGAGAAATCCCCTCACTTTCCTTCTTTGTCCCTAGAAACAAGGACTGGCACAGTGAAATAAACTGACACTCTCCCTACCTACAGTTTTCTGTCCCTAGAAAAAATGTTTTTTTAAAGCACACTATAGCACAAGGAGAAATCCCCTCACTTTCCTTCTTTGTCCCTAGAAACAAGGACTGGCACAGTGAAAGAAACTGACACTCTCCCTACCTACAGTTTTCTGTCCCTAGAAAAAATGTTTTTTTAAAGCACACTATAGCACAAGGAGAATTCCCCTCACTTTCCTTCTTTGTCCCTAGAAACAAGGACTGGCACAGTGAAAGAAACTGACACTCTCCCTACCTACAGTTTTCTGTCCCTAGAAAAAATGTTTTTGTAAAGCACACTATAGCACAAGGAGAAATCCCCTCACTTTCCTTCTTTGTCCCTAGAAACAAGGACTGGCACAGTGAAAGAAACTGACACTCTCCCTACCTACAGTTTTCTGTCCCTAGAAAAAATGTTTTTTTAAAGCACACTATAGCACAAGGAGAATTCCCCTCACTTTCCTTCTTTGTCCCTAGAAACAAGGACTGGCACAGTGAAAGAAACTGACACTCTCCCTATCTACAGTTTTCTGTCCCTAGAAAAAATGTTTTTTTAAAGCACACTATAGCACAAGGAGAAATCCCCTCACTTTCCTTCTTTGTCCCTAGAAACAAGGACTGGCACAGTGAAAGAAACTGACACTCTCCCTACCTACAGTTTTCTGTCCCTAGAAAAAATGTTTTTTTAAAGCACACTATAGCACAAGGAGAATTCCCCTCACTTTCCTTCTTTGTCCCTAGAAACAAGGACTGGCACAGTGAAAGAAACTGACACTCTCCCTACCTACAGTTTTCTGTCCCTAGAAAAAATGTTTTTTTAAAGCACACTATAGCACAAGGAGAAATCCCCTCACTTTCCTTCTTTGTCCCTAGAAACAAGGACTGGCACAGTGAAAGAAACTGACACTCTCCCTACCTACAGTTTTCTGTCCCTAGAAAAAATGTTTTTTTTAAAGCACACTATAGCACAAGGAGAATTCCCCTCACTTTCCTTCTTTGTCCTTAGAAACAAGGACTGGCACAGTGAAAGAAACTGACACTCTCCCTACCTACAGTTTTCTGTCCCTAGAAATTTTTTTTTTTTTAAAGCACACTATAGCACAAGGAGAAATCCCCTCACTTTCCTTCTTTGTCCCTAGAAACAAGGACTGGCACAGTGAAAGAAACTGACACTCTCCCTACCTACAGTTTTCTGTCCCTAGAAAAAATGTTTTTTTAAAGCACACTATAGCACAAGGAGAATTCCCCTCACTTTCCTTCTTTGTCCCTAGAAACAAGGACTGGCACAGTGAAAGAAACTGACACTCTCCCTACCTACAGTTTTCTGTCCCTAGAAAAAATGTTTTTTTAAAGCACACTATAGCACAAGGAGAATTCCCCTCACTTTCCTTCTTTGTCCCTAGAAACAAGGACTGGCACAGTGAAAGAAACTGACACTCTCCCTACCTACAGTTTTCTGTCCCTAGAAAAAATGTTTTTTTAAAGCACACTATAGCACAAGGAGAAATCCCCTCACTTTCCTTCTTTGTCCCTAGAAACAAGGACTGGCACAGTGAAAGAAACTGACACTCTCCCTACCTACAGTTTTCTGTCCCTAGAAAAAATGTTTTTTTAAAGCACACTATAGCACAAGGAGAAATCCCCTCACTTTCCTTCTTTGTCCCTAGAAACAAGGACTGGCACAGTGAAAGAAACTGACACTCTCCCTACCTACAGTTTTCTGTCCCTAGAAAAAAATGTTTTTGTAAAGCACACTATAGCACAAGGAGAATTCCCCTCACTTTCCTTCTTTGTCCCTAGAAACAAGGACTGGCACAGTGAAAGAAACTGACACTCTCCCTACCTACAGTTTTCTGTCCCTAGAAAAAATGTTTTTTTAAAGCACACTATAGCACAAGGAGAAATCCCCTCACTTTCCTTCTTTGTCCCTAGAAACAAGGACTGGCACAGTGAAAGAAACTGACTCTCTCCCTACCTACAGTTTTCTGTCCCTAGAAAAAAATGTTTTTTTAAAGCACACTATAGCACAAGGAGAATTCCCCTCACTTTCCTTCTTTGTCCCTAGAAACAAGGACTGGCACAGTGAAAGAAACTGACACTCTCCCTACCTACAGTTTTCTGTCCCTAGAAAAAATGTTTTTTTAAAGCACACTATAGCACAAGGAGAAATCCCCTCACTTTCCTTCTTTGTCCCTAGAAACAAGGACTGGCACAGTGAAAGAAACTGACACTCTCCCTACCTACAGTTTTCTGTCCCTAGAAAAAATGTTTTTTTAAAGCACACTATAGCACAAGGAGAATTCCCCTCACTTTCCTTCTTTGTCCCTAGAAACAAGGACTGGCACAGTGAAAGAAACTGACACTCTCCCTACCTACAGTTTTCTGTCCCTAGAAAAAATGTTTTTGTAAAGCACACTATAGCACAAGGAGAAATCCCCTCACTTTCCTTCTTTGTCCCTAGAAACAAGGACTGGCACAGTGAAAGAAACTGACACTCTCCCTACCTACAGTTTTCTGTCCCTAGAAAAAATGTTTTTTTAAAGCACACTATAGCACAAGGAGAATTCCCCTCACTTTCCTTCTTTGTCCCTAGAAACAAGGACTGGCACAGTGAAAGAAACTGACACTCTCCCTACCTACAGTTTTCTGTCCCTAGAAAAAATGTTTTTGTAAAGCACACTATAGCACAAGGAGAAATCCCCTCACTTTCCTTCTTTGTCCCTAGAAACAAGGACTGGCACAGTGAAAGAAACTGACACTCTCCCTACCTACAGTTTTCTGTCCCTAGAAAAAATGTTTTTTTAAAGCACACTATAGCACAAGGAGAATTCCCCTCACTTTCCTTCTTTGTCCCTAGAAACAAGGACTGGCACAGTGAAAGAAACTGACACTCTCCCTACCTACAGTTTTCTGTCCCTAGAAAAAATGTTTTTTTAAAGCACACTATAGCACAAGGAGAAATCCCCTCACTTTCCTTCTTTGTCCCTAGAAACAAGGACTGGCACAGTGAAAGAAACTGACACTCTCCCTACCTACAGTTTTCTGTCCCTAGAAAAAATGTTTTTTTAAAGCACACTATAGCACAAGGAGAATTCCCCTCACTTTCCTTCTTTGTCCCTAGAAACAAGGACTGGCACAGTGAAAGAAACTGACACTCTCCCTACCTACAGTTTTCTGTCCCTAGAAAAAATGTTTTTTTAAAGCACACTATAGCACAAGGAGAAATCCCCTCACTTTCCTTCTTTGTCCCTAGAAACAAGGACTGGCACAGTGAAAGAAACTGACACTCTCCCTACCTACAGTTTTCTGTCCCTAGAAAAAATGTTTTTTTAAAGCACACTATAGCACAAGGAGAATTCCCCTCACTTTCCTTCTTTGTCCCTAGAAACAAGGACTGGCACAGTGAAAGAAACTGACACTCTCCCTACCTACAGTTTTCTGTCCCTAGAAAAAATGTTTTTTTAAAGCACACTATAGCACAAGGAGAAATCCCCTCACTTTCCTTCTTTGTCCCTAGAAACAAGGACTGGCACAGTGAAAGAAACTGACACTCTCCCTACCTACAGTTTTCTGTCCCTAGAAAAAATGTTTTTTTAAAGCACACTATAGCACAAGGAGAAATCCCCTCACTTTCCTTCTTTGTCCCTAGAAACAAGGACTGGCACAGTGAAAGAAACTGACACTCTCCCTACCTACAGTTTTCTGTCCCTAGAAAAAAATGTTTTTTTTAAAGCACACTATAGCACAAGGAGAATTCCCCTCACTTTCCTTCTTTGTCCCTAGAAACAAGGACTGGCACAGTGAAAGAAACTGACACTCTCCCTACCTACAGTTTTCTGTCCCTAGAAAAAATGTTTTTTTAAAGCACACTATAGCACAAGGAGAATTCCCCTCACTTTCCTTCTTTGTCCCTAGAAACAAGGACTGGCACAGTGAAAGAAACTGACACTCTCCCTACCTACAGTTTTCTGTCCCTAGAAAAAATGTTTTTTTTAAAGCACACTATAGCACAAGGAGAAATCCCCTCACTTTCCTTCTTTGTCCCTAGAAACAAGGACTGGCACAGTGAAAGAAACTGACACTCTCCCTACCTACAGTTTTCTGTCCCTAGAAAAAATGTTTTTTTTAAAGCACACTATAGCACAAGGAGAATTCCCCTCACTTTCCTTCTTTGTCCCTAGAAACAAGGACTGGCACAGTGAAAGAAACTGACACTCTCCCTACCTACAGTTTTCTGTCCCTAGAAAAAATGTTTTTTTAAAGCACACTATAGCACAAGGAGAATTCCCCTCACTTTCCTTCTTTGTCCCTAGAAACAAGGACTGGCACAGTGAAAGAAACTGACACTCTCCCTACCTACAGTTTTCTGTCCCTAGAAAAAATGTTTTTTTTAAAGCACACTATAGCACAAGGAGAAATCCCCTCACTTTCCTTCTTTGTCCCTAGAAACAAGGACTGGCACAGTGAAAGAAACTGACACTCTCCCTACCTACAGTTTTCTGTCCCTAGAAAAAATGTTTTTTTAAAGCACACTATAGCACAAGGAGAAATCCCCTCACTTTCCTTCTTTGTCCCTAGAAACAAGGACTGGCACAGTGAAAGAAACTGACACTCTCCCTACCTACAGTTTTCTGTCCCTAGAAAAAAATGTTTTTTTAAAGCACACTATAGCACAAGGAGAATTCCCCTCACTTTCCTTCTTTGTCCCTAGAAACAAGGACTGGCACAGTGAAAGAAACTGACACTCTCCCTACCTACAGTTTTCTGTCCCTAGAAAAAATGTTTTTTTAAAGCACACTATAGCACAAGGAGAAATCCCCTCACTTTCCTTCTTTGTCCCTAGAAACAAGGACTGGCACAGTGAAAGAAACTGACTCTCTCCCTACCTACAGTTTTCTGTCCCTAGAAAAAAATGTTTTTTTAAAGCACACTATAGCACAAGGAGAATTCCCCTCACTTTCCTTCTTTGTCCCTAGAAACAAGGACTGGCACAGTGAAAGAAACTGACACTCTCCCTACCTACAGTTTTCTGTCCCTAGAAAAAATGTTTTTTTAAAGCACACTATAGCACAAGGAGAAATCCCCTCACTTTCCTTCTTTGTCCCTAGAAACAAGGACTGGCACAGTGAAAGAAACTGACACTCTCCCTACCTACAGTTTTCTGTCCCTAGAAAAAATGTTTTTTTAAAGCACACTATAGCACAAGGAGAATTCCCCTCACTTTCCTTCTTTGTCCCTAGAAACAAGGACTGGCACAGTGAAAGAAACTGACACTCTCCCTACCTACAGTTTTCTGTCCCTAGAAAAAATGTTTTTGTAAAGCACACTATAGCACAAGGAGAAATCCCCTCACTTTCCTTCTTTGTCCCTAGAAACAAGGACTGGCACAGTGAAAGAAACTGACACTCTCCCTACCTACAGTTTTCTGTCCCTAGAAAAAATGTTTTTTTAAAGCACACTATAGCACAAGGAGAATTCCCCTCACTTTCCTTCTTTGTCCCTAGAAACAAGGACTGGCACAGTGAAAGAAACTGACACTCTCCCTACCTACAGTTTTCTGTCCCTAGAAAAAATGTTTTTTTAAAGCACACTATAGCACAAGGAGAAATCCCCTCACTTTCCTTCTTTGTCCCTAGAAACAAGGACTGGCACAGTGAAAGAAACTGACACTCTCCCTACCTACAGTTTTCTGTCCCTAGAAAAAATGTTTTTTTAAAGCACACTATAGCACAAGGAGAATTCCCCTCACTTTCCTTCTTTGTCCCTAGAAACAAGGACTGGCACAGTGAAAGAAACTGACACTCTCCCTACCTACAGTTTTCTGTCCCTAGAAAAAATGTTTTTTTAAAGCACACTATAGCACAAGGAGAAATCCCCTCACTTTCCTTCTTTGTCCCTAGAAACAAGGACTGGCACAGTGAAAGAAACTGACACTCTCCCTACCTACAGTTTTCTGTCCCTAGAAAAAATGTTTTTTTAAAGCACACTATAGCACAAGGAGAATTCCCCTCACTTTCCTTCTTTGTCCCTAGAAACAAGGACTGGCACAGTGAAAGAAACTGACACTCTCCCTACCTACAGTTTTCTGTCCCTAGAAAAAATGTTTTTTTAAAGCACACTATAGCACAAGGAGAAATCCCCTCACTTTCCTTCTTTGTCCCTAGAAACAAGGACTGGCACAGTGAAAGAAACTGACACTCTCCCTACCTACAGTTTTCTGTCCCTAGAAAAAATGTTTTTTTAAAGCACACTATAGCACAAGGAGAATTCCCCTCACTTTCCTTCTTTGTCCCTAGAAACAAGGACTGGCACAGTGAAAGAAACTGACACTCTCCCTACCTACAGTTTTCTGTCCCTAGAAAAAATGTTTTTTTAAAGCACACTATAGCACAAGGAGAAATCCCCTCACTTTCCTTCTTTGTCCCTAGAAACAAGGACTGGCACAGTGAAAGAAACTGACACTCTCCCTACCTACAGTTTTCTGTCCCTAGAAAAAATGTTTTTTTAAAGCACACTATAGCACAAGGAGAAATCCCCTCACTTTCCTTCTTTGTCCCTAGAAACAAGGACTGGCACAGTGAAAGAAACTGACACTCTCCCTACCTACAGTTTTCTGTCCCTAGAAAAAAATGTTTTTTTAAAGCACACTATAGCACAAGGAGAATTCCCCTCACTTTCCTTCTTTGTCCCTAGAAACAAGGACTGGCACAGTGAAAGAAACTGACACTCTCCCTACCTACAGTTTTCTGTCCCTAGAAAAAATGTTTTTTTAAAGCACACTATAGCACAAGGAGAAATCCCCTCACTTTCCTTCTTTGTCCCTAGAAACAAGGACTGGCACAGTGAAAGAAACTGACTCTCTCCCTACCTACAGTTTTCTGTCCCTAGAAAAAAATGTTTTTTTAAAGCACACTATAGCACAAGGAGGATTCCCCTCACTTTCCTTCTTTGTCCCTAGAAACAAGGACTGGCACAGTGAAAGAAACTGACACTCTCCCTACCTACAGTTTTCTGTCCCTAGAAAAAATGTTTTTTTAAAGCACACTATAGCACAAGGAGAAATCCCCTCACTTTCCTTCTTTGTCCCTAGAAACAAGGACTGGCACAGTGAAAGAAACTGACACTCTCCCTACCTACAGTTTTCTGTCCCTAGAAAAAATGTTTTTTTAAAGCACACTATAGCACAAGGAGAATTCCCCTCACTTTCCTTCTTTGTCCCTAGAAACAAGGACTGGCACAGTGAAAGAAACTGACACTCTCCCTACCTACAGTTTTCTGTCCCTAGAAAAAATGTTTTTGTAAAGCACACTATAGCACAAGGAGAAATCCCCTCACTTTCCTTCTTTGTCCCTAGAAACAAGGACTGGCACAGTGAAAGAAACTGACACTCTCCCTACCTACAGTTTTCTGTCCCTAGAAAAAATGTTTTTTTAAAGCACACTATAGCACAAGGAGAATTCCCCTCACTTTCCTTCTTTGTCCCTAGAAACAAGGACTGGCACAGTGAAAGAAACTGACACTCTCCCTACCTACAGTTTTCTGTCCCTAGAAAAAATGTTTTTTTAAAGCACACTATAGCACAAGGAGAAATCCCCTCACTTTCCTTCTTTGTCCCTAGAAACAAGGACTGGCACAGTGAAAGAAACTGACACTCTCCCTACCTACAGTTTTCTGTCCCTAGAAAAAATGTTTTTTTAAAGCACACTATAGCACAAGGAGAATTCCCCTCACTTTCCTTCTTTGTCCCTAGAAACAAGGACTGGCACAGTGAAAGAAACTGACACTCTCCCTACCTACAGTTTTCTGTCCCTAGAAAAAATGTTTTTTTAAAGCACACTATAGCACAAGGAGAAATCCCCTCACTTTCCTTCTTTGTCCCTAGAAACAAGGACTGGCACAGTGAAAGAAACTGACACTCTCCCTACCTACAGTTTTCTGTCCCTAGAAAAAATGTTTTTTTAAAGCACACTATAGCACAAGGAGAATTCCCCTCACTTTCCTTCTTTGTCCCTAGAAACAAGGACTGGCACAGTGAAAGAAACTGACACTCTCCCTACCTACAGTTTTCTGTCCCTAGAAAAAATGTTTTTTTAAAGCACACTATAGCACAAGGAGAAATCCCCTCACTTTCCTTCTTTGTCCCTAGAAACAAGGACTGGCACAGTGAAAGAAACTGACACTCTCCCTACCTACAGTTTTCTGTCCCTAGAAAAAATGTTTTTTTAAAGCACACTATAGCACAAGGAGAATTCCCCTCACTTTCCTTCTTTGTCCCTAGAAACAAGGACTGGCACAGTGAAAGAAACTGACACTCTCCCTACCTACAGTTTTCTGTCCCTAGAAAAAATGTTTTTTTAAAGCACACTATAGCACAAGGAGAAATCCCCTCACTTTCCTTCTTTGTCCCTAGAAACAAGGACTGGCACAGTGAAAGAAACTGACACTCTCCCTACCTACAGTTTTCTGTCCCTAGAAAAAATGTTTTTTTAAAGCACACTATAGCACAAGGAGAATTCCCCTCACTTTCCTTCTTTGTCCCTAGAAACAAGGACTGGCACAGTGAAAGAAACTGACACTCTCCCTACCTACAGTTTTCTGTCCCTAGAAAAAATGTTTTTTTAAAGCACACTATAGCACAAGGAGAAATCCCCTCACTTTCCTTCTTTGTCCCTAGAAACAAGGACTGGCACAGTGAAAGAAACTGACACTCTCCCTACCTACAGTTTTCTGTCCCTAGAAAAAATGTTTTTTTAAAGCACACTATAGCACAAGGAGAATTCCCCTCACTTTCCTTCTTTGTCCCTAGAAACAAGGACTGGCACAGTGAAAGAAACTGACACTCTCCCTACCTACAGTTTTCTGTCCCTAGAAAAAATGTTTTTTTAAAGCACACTATAGCACAAGGAGAAATCCCCTCACTTTCCTTCTTTGTCCCTAGAAACAAGGACTGGCACAGTGAAAGAAACTGACACTCTCCCTACCTACAGTTTTCTGTCCCTAGAAAAAATGTTTTTTAAAGCACACTATAGCACAAGGAGAATTCCCCTCACTTTCCTTCTTTGTCCCTAGAAACAAGGACTGGCACAGTGAAATAAACTGACACTCTCCCTACCTACAGTTTTCTGTCCCTAGAAAAAATGTTTTTTTAAAGCACACTATAGCACAAGGAGAAATCCCCTCACTTTCCTTCTTTGTCCCTAGAAACAAGGACTGGCACAGTGAAAGAAACTGACACTCTCCCTACCTACAGTTTTCTGTCCCTAGAAAAAATGTTTTTTTAAAGCACACTATAGCACAAGGAGAATTCCCCTCACTTTCCTTCTTTGTCCCTAGAAACAAGGACTGGCACAGTGAAAGAAACTGACACTCTCCCTACCTACAGTTTTCTGTCCCTAGAAAAAATGTTTTTGTAAAGCACACTATAGCACAAGGAGAAATCCCCTCACTTTCCTTCTTTGTCCCTAGAAACAAGGACTGGCACAGTGAAAGAAACTGACACTCTCCCTACCTACAGTTTTCTGTCCCTAGAAAAAATGTTTTTTTAAAGCACACTATAGCACAAGGAGAAATCCCCTCACTTTCCTTCTTTGTCCCTAGAAACAAGGACTGGCACAGTGAAAGAAACTGACACTCTCCCTACCTACAGTTTTCTGTCCCTAGAAAAAATGTTTTTTAAAGCACACTATAGCACAAGGAGAATTCCCCTCACTTTCCTTCTTTGTCCCTAGAAACAAGGACTGGCACAGTGAAATAAACTGACACTCTCCCTACCTACAGTTTTCTGTCCCTAGAAAAAATGTTTTTTTAAAGCACACTATAGCACAAGGAGAAATCCCCTCACTTTCCTTCTTTGTCCCTAGAAACAAGGACTGGCACAGTGAAAGAAACTGACACTCTCCCTACCTACAGTTTTCTGTCCCTAGAAAAAATGTTTTTTTAAAGCACACTATAGCACAAGGAGAATTCCCCTCACTTTCCTTCTTTGTCCCTAGAAACAAGGACTGGCACAGTGAAAGAAACTGACACTCTCCCTACCTACAGTTTTCTGTCCCTAGAAAAAATGTTTTTGTAAAGCACACTATAGCACAAGGAGAAATCCCCTCACTTTCCTTCTTTGTCCCTAGAAACAAGGACTGGCACAGTGAAAGAAACTGACACTCTCCCTACCTACAGTTTTCTGTCCCTAGAAAATATGTTTTTTTAAAGCACACTATAGCACAAGGAGAATTCCCCTCACTTTCCTTCTTTGTCCCTAGAAACAAGGACTGGCACAGTGAAAGAAACTGACACTCTCCCTACCTGCAGTTTTCTGTCCCTAGAAAAAATGTTTTTTTAAAGCACACTATAGCACAAGGAGAAATCCCCTCACTTTCCTTCTTTGTCCCTAGAAACAAGGACTGGCACAGTGAAAGAAACTGACACTCTCCCTACCTACAGTTTTCTGTCCCTAGAAAAAATGTTTTTTTAAAGCACACTATAGCACAAGGAGAAATCCCCTCACTTTCCTTCTTTGTCCCTAGAAACAAGGACTGGCACAGTGAAAGAAACTGACACTCTCCCTACCTACAGTTTTCTGTCCCTAGAAAAAATGTTTTTTTAAAGCACACTATAGCACAAGGAGAAATCCCCTCACTTTCCTTCTTTGTCCCTAGAAACAAGGACTGGCACAGTGAAAGAAACTGACACTCTCCCTACCTACAGTTTTCTGTCCCTAGAAAAAATGTTTTTTTAAAGCACACTATAGCACAAGGAGAATTCCCCTCACTTTCCTTCTTTGTCCCTAGAAACAAGGACTGTCACAGTGAAAGAAACTGACACTCTCCCTACCTACAGTTTTCTGTCCCTAGAAAAAATGTTTTTTTAAAGCACACTATAGCACAAGGAGAAATCCCCTCACTTTCCTTCTTTGTCCCTAGAAACAAGGACTGGCACAGTGAAAGAAACTGACACTCTCCCTACCTACAGTTTTCTGTCCCTAGAAAAAATGTTTTTTTAAAGCACACTATAGCACAAGGAGAATTCCCCTCACTTTCCTTCTTTGTCCCTAGAAACAAGGACTGGCACAGTGAAAGAAACTGACACTCTCCCTACCTACAGTTTTCTGTCCCTAGAAAAAATGTTTTTTTAAAGCACACTATAGCACAAGGAGAATTCCCCTCACTTTCCTTCTTTGTCCCTAGAAACAAGGACTGGCACAGTGAAAGAAACTGACACTCTCCCTACCTACAGTTTTCTGTCCCTAGAAAAAATGTTTTTTTAAAGCACACTATAGCACAAGGAGAAATCCCCTCACTTTCCTTCTTTGTCCCTAGAAACAAGGACTGGCACAGTGAAAGAAACTGACACTCTCCCTACCTACAGTTTTCTGTCCCTAGAAAAAATGTTTTTTTAAAGCACACTATAGCACAAGGAGAAATCCCCTCACTTTCCTTCTTTGTCCCTAGAAACAAGGACTGGCACAGTGAAAGAAACTGACGCTCTCCCTACCTACAGTTTTCTGTCCCTAGAAAAAAATGTTTTTTTAAAGCACACTATAGCACAAGGAGAATTCCCCTCACTTTCCTTCTTTGTCCCTAGAAACAAGGACTGGCACAGTGAAAGAAACTGACACTCTCCCTACCTACAGTTTTCTGTCCCTAGAAAAAATGTTTTTGTAAAGCACACTATAGCACAAGGAGAAATCCCCTCACTTTCCTTCTTTGTCCCTAGAAACAAGGACTGGCACAGTGAAAGAAACTGACACTCTCCCTACTGTGAGGGGGTTAACTCGGTAGCGGGTGTGTGTGACCCCCTGGTTGGGCTCCCCACACAAAAACAGGGCCAGCAGACGGAGGTTGTGGTTTTCAAAATCAAAAGGTGCGGTTTATTTCTCTATGTACAGTGACAAAAACACAGCAAAGCCAAAAAGAAACAAACAAAATAAATCCTGGTCAGTTTGACCTCTGACTAAACATGCAGGTTTCCTAAACTAACAACTGGGATCAGCCTGGTGCTGTCCTAGTCCCTAAGTCCCTGGTTTAGTAAAAGTCCAAACAAATAGCCACACAGGCTTTGCCTCACCGCACAGGGGTTCACTCTCCCTAGACAGTCCACACAGGTCTGGTTCCAGGCATGAGCTAACATCTAATGAATCTGGGAGTTTTTATAGAGGCCTTAAACGAACTGACAGGCTTCAGCTGGTCTCATCAACTCCCTGCCTCACGACGCCCAGCACTCTCCCTAGAGGTATGAGTCATTCATGAGCCCACTAGCCTCAGCTGGGCTTCATCAACTCCCTAGTTGTATAAGTCGGCATAAAGCCTGAATCTGGGAGAAATATATCTACCCCCCTGGATGCAACCAGGTGACTTTACCTTCCTGCTGTCACATACCCCCCCCTCTTGTTTTAACCTTGGGGTTGGAACACCAGCAATCAGGCATTCATGTACGCGAGACAAAGCATCCACATTCCCCATTTGAACGCCAGGGCGATGCTTTACTGTGAAGTTGAATTCCTGTAGGGCCAGGAACCACCTATTCACTCTTCTATTTGTCTCCTTGTTTTGAGCCATCCACTTTAACGGAGCGTGATCCGTAACCATGTCAAAGTGCCTACCTAGCAGATAGTACCGAAGGGAATCTAGAGCCCACTTCACCGCTAAACACTCCTTTTCAACCGTGGCGTAATTTACCTCATGGGACTTCAACTTCCTGCTGAGGTAAATGACTGGGTGCTCTTCCCCGTTCCAGACCTGGGACAATACTGCTCCTAACCCCACATCTGACGCATCACTTTGTACGACAAAGTCTTTAGAGAAGTCGGGTGAGTACAACACTGGCTGGCTACATAAGGCTTGTTTCAAGAATTGGAATGCTGCCTCAGCCTCGGGGGTCCATTTAATCATGACCGACCCTTTCCCTTTCGTCAGGTTGGTTAGGGGCACAGCCTTAGAAGCAAAGTGGGGAATGAAGCGCCGATAATAACCCGCGATTCCCAGAAAGGCTCGTACCTGCTTCTTGCTGTTGGGACGTGGCCAACTCTGGATGGCCTCGACTTTGTTGAGTTGGGGTTTTATTACTCCCCTGCCAATGGTGTACCCAAGATATTTGGCCTCCTCCTGCCCAATGGTACACTTCTTGGGGTTAGCCGTAAACCCCGCTTCCCGAACAGAGTCCAGGACTGCTTGCACTTTTGGCAGATGTGAGGCCCAATCTGTGCTATGGACAATTACGTCATCCAGGTAAGCCGCAGCATACTTCCGATGGGGCCTCAGCATCTGGTCCATTTTCCGCTGGAATGTGGCCGGCGCATTCTGTAACCCGAACGGCATTCTCTTATATTGGAACGCCCCGTCTGGGGTTACAAATGCGGTTTTCTCTTTGGCCGACTTGGCCAGGGGAATTTGCCAATACCCTTTTGTGAGGTCAAGAGTCGTCATGTATCGGGCTGTTCCCAGCCGGTCGATCAACTCATCTATACGTGGCATGGGGTAGGTGTCAAATTTTGTAACTTTGTTCAACTGACGAAAATCGTTACAAAATCGCCAGCTCCCATCCGGTTTAGGCACCAACACAATGGGACTAGACCAATCACTTTGGGACTCCTCTATCACCCCTAAGTTCAGCATTTTCTGTACTTCCTCCCGTATTGCCTCCCGTCGGGCCTCTGGGATCCGATAGGGTTTTAACTTCACCCTTTCACCGGGCGGGGTAATAATATCATGCTCTACCCCAGATGTTTGTCCCGGCAGCTCAGAGAACACCTCCTTGTTGCGAAGCACAAACTCCTTAACCTCCTGTTGTTGGGGTTGTGACAAGGTGGCTGCTATTCCAACCTCCGGAATCACGCAACCAGTTTGAGCTGGTGACCAAGTTTCTGCGACTAGGGACTCTCTATCCCTCCAGGCTTTCAACAGATTAACGTGATATATCTGTTCGGGCTTTCGCCTTCCTGGTTGTCTGACCTTGTAATTCACTTCGCTCACTTTTTCCATTATCTCGTAGGGGCCTTGCCATTTGGCAAGGAATTTACTTTCAACCGTAGGGACAAGTACCAATATCCTATCCCCCGGGGAAAAGGTACGGGTCTTTGCTCCACGGTTGTACACTCTCTGCTGTGCCAACTGCGCTTGGGCCAAATGTTCCTTCACGATGGGCATTACCTGTGCAATTCGATCTTGCATCAGGGCGACATGCTCAATCACACTCCTGTGGGGAGAACTCTCACTTTCCCAAGTTTCCTTGGCAATATCCAACAGCCCTCTTGGGTGTCTCCCATACAGTAACTCAAAGGGGGAGAATCCCGTAGAGGATTGGGGCACCTCCCTAATAGCAAACATCAAATAAGGAAGTAGACAGTCCCAATCCTTTCCATCTCTATCCACCACTTTCTTCAACATTTGTTTTAGGGTTTTGTTGAATCTTTCAACCAGCCCATCGGTTTGGGGGTGATACACAGATGTACGCAATAGCGTCACTTTGAACAATTTACACAGCTCTTTCATAACCCGGGACATAAAGGGTGTACCTTGGTCCGTAAGCAGTTCTTTACAAATACCCACCCGGCTAAAAACAAGAGATAGCTCTTTGGCTATGGTTTTGGCCGAGGTATTTCTGAGAGGGATCGCTTCTGGATAACGGGTGGCATAGTCCATTATAACCAATATGTACTGGTGCCCCCTAGCGGACTTGATTATAGGACCTACCAAATCCATTGCGATTCTCTCAAACGGGACCTCAATGATGGGTAGAGGGACCAGCGGGCTACGGAAATGTGGCATCGGGGCCGACCTCTGACACACAGGGAAGGAGGAACAATAATTTTCTACGTCCTTCATCACCCCCGGCCAATAGAATCTCTGTAACACCCTCTCTCGGGTTTTCTCTGTCCCCAGATGACCTCCAAGAATGTGCCCATGGGCCAACTCCAACACCAACTTCCTGTAAGGTTTGGGCACCACCAGCTGCTCAACGGTTTCTTCTGCCCTTTTTGCCACCCGATACAGTAGGTCCTTCTCTACGCTGAAGTATGGGTAAGTGCAGGTATTATCTGGGTTCACTAACTCGCCATCTATTTCCACTACGTTTTCCCGTGCCTTTATTAGGGCGGGGTCTTTTAACTGTTCTGTGGCAAAATTTTCCCTGTGAACCTCCAGATCAGAAAACTCCACAGACGGTAGGTTTTCGTCTGAGGAGGTGGGCTCCTCTCCAGTTTCTTGAGTCTCCCCTGCCAATACTGACAAGGGAAATTCTGGAGAGTCCTCACCACTCTCAGAGGAGTTCTGGCTATCACATTCCTGGTACATAGGGGCACCAGTGGGGGGCTCAGGATCATCCCACAGTTCCCAGAACTTCGGAAAATCCCTTCCCACAATGGCATCATGCGGTAATTGAGATACTAACCCCACTGGATGAGAGAGGGTACCTTTGGGGGTCTCGAAACACACTGTAGTCACTGGATACTCTCGGGTGTCCCCATGCACACAAATAACAGCTACCTTGCTATTCCCAGAGACCTCTGTTTTAACTAATTCAGCCTTTATCAGGGTCACAAGGCTACCTGAATCCAGTAATACCACAACATTTCTACCATTAATACACATTTTGCATAAATGTTTCTCAGTTCCCCGAATGGCAGTGCATGCGACTGTCGCACACAGCGACTGACGTCTGTCCATCAGAAAGTCACATTGCATGGGTTCCTCCACAACCGGGCAATTTGCTGCAATATGTCCCGCTTGCCGGCAGCGGTAGCAAACGATCCTTCTTGCGGCCTCTTGAGCCGCTGATTTCCCAGGCTGTTCTCGCCAAACTTGGGGTAGAGCTCCCACCCTCTCACTCTCTCCACCCTCACCCCTTGGAATCCTCTTATCCGCCCCTGGGGATGGTCTGGTCTTAGGGTGGAAAGTCCGAGAGTCTCTGGAAGAGGCCGTCAGGTTCTCTGTAGCCAAGTATCTCTCTACACGATCCACAAGTTTACCGGCCGTTTCTGGGTCTCCATGGCTTACCCACTTTTGAATGGCGGTAGGAAGAGCTCTCAAGAAACGATCCATCACAACACGTTCCACAATCTCCGGTGCGGACAAAGTCTCTGGCTGTAGCCACTTCCTGCTCAGGTGAATGAGATCATACATTTGAGACCTGGGGGGTTTTCCAAGCTGGAAAGTCCAGTTATGCACACGCTGAGCCCGGACAGCCAGGGTGACACCCAGCCTTGCCAATATTTCAGCTTTTAGCATCACATAGTCTTTTGCTTGGTCAGGCTCTAGGTCATAGTAAGCCTTCTGCGATTCACCAGTTAACAGAGGAGCCACCAGTCCAGCCCACTGCTCCTCAGGCCACTTTTCTCTTTCAGCAGTCCTTTCAAATGTGGTCAAAAATACCTCTGGATCATCCTCTCCAGTCATTTTTGTCAATAAACGACTCACCCCAAAGGACGCGGTATTAGTGGGACGGCTTTCCTCACTGGTCTGCGGACGTTGCTGCATTACTGCTTCCATTTGTTGTAGTCTCTGCTCTTGCTTCTGTAACAGGTCTATGAAGCGGGCCTCAGATTGCTGCTGGGCTTGTTGATGAGCTTGCTGCTGGGCTGCAAGGCTCCTTTGCAAACCTGCATTTGTCTGCTGTTGATTGGCATTTGCTAGAGCCAGCTGTTTCAGTATCTCCTCCATGCTGGCTTAAAAAAAACTGCCCGCATTCTCCACCAACTGTGAGGGGGTTAACTCGGTAGCGGGTGTGTGTGACCCCCTGGTTGGGCTCCCCACACAAAAACAGGGCCAGCAGACGGAGGTTGTGGTTTTCAAAATCAAAAGGTGCGGTTTATTTCTCTATGTACAGTGACAAAAACACAGCAAAGCCAAAAAGAAACAAACAAAATAAATCCTGGTCAGTTTGACCTCTGACTAAACATGCAGGTTTCCTAAACTAACAACTGGGATCAGCCTGGTGCTGTCCTAGTCCCTAAGTCCCTGGTTTAGTAAAAGTCCAAACAAATAGCCACACAGGCTTTGCCTCACCGCACAGGGGTTCACTCTCCCTAGACAGTCCACACAGGTCTGGTTCCAGGCATGAGCTAACATCTAATGAATCTGGGAGTTTTTATAGAGGCCTTAAACGAACTGACAGGCTTCAGCTGGTCTCATCAACTCCCTGCCTCACGACGCCCAGCACTCTCCCTAGAGGTATGAGTCATTCATGAGCCCACTAGCCTCAGCTGGGCTTCATCAACTCCCTAGTTGTATAAGTCGGCATAAAGCCTGAATCTGGGAGAAATATATCTACCCCCCTGGATGCAACCAGGTGACTTTACCTTCCTGCTGTCACACTACCTACAGTTTTCTGTCCCTAGAAAAAATGTTTTTTTAAAGCACACTATAGCACAAGGAGAATTCCCCTCACTTTCCTTCTTTGTCCCTAGAAACAAGGACTGGCACAGTGAAAGAAACTGACACTCTCCCTACCTACAGTTTTCTGTCCCTAGAAAAAATGTTTTTTTAAAGCACACTATAGCACAAGGAGAAATCCCCTCACTTTCCTTCTTTGTCCCTAGAAACAAGGACTGGCACAGTGAAAGAAACTGACACTCTCCCTACCTACAGTTTTCTGTCCCTAGAAAAAATGTTTTTTTAAAGCACACTATAGCACAAGGAGAATTCCCCTCACTTTCCTTCTTTGTCCCTAGAAACAAGGACTGGCACAGTGAAAGAAACTGACACTCTCCCTACCTACAGTTTTCTGTCCCTAGAAAAAATGTTTTTTTAAAGCACACTATAGCACAAGGAGAATTCCCCTCACTTTCCTTCTTTGTCCCTAGAAACAAGGACTGGCACAGTGAAAGAAACTGACACTCTCCCTACCTACAGTTTTCTGTCCCTAGAAAAAATGTTTTTTTAAAGCACACTATAGCACAAGGAGAAATCCCCTCACTTGCCTTCTTTGTCCCTAGAAACAAGGACTGGCACAGTGAAAGAAACTGACACTCTCCCTACCTACAGTTTTCTGTCCCTAGAAAAAATGTTTTTTTAAAGCACACTATAGCACAAGGAGAAATCCCCTCACTTTCCTTCTTTGTCCCTAGAAACAAGGACTGGCACAGTGAAAGAAACTGACACTCTCCCTACCTACAGTTTTCTGTCCCTAGAAAAAATGTTTTTTTAAAGCACACTATAGCACAAGGAGAATTCCCCTCACTTTCCTTCTTTGTCCCTAGAAACAAGGACTGGCACAGTGAAAGAAACTGACGCTCTCCCTACCTACAGTTTTCTGTCCCTAGAAAAAATGTTTTTTTAAAGCACACTATAGCACAAGGAGAAATCCCCTCACTTTCCTTCTTTGTCCCTAGAAACAAGGACTGGCACAGTGAAAGAAACTGACACTCTCCCTACCTACAGTTTTCTGTCCCTAGAAAAAATGTTTTTTTAAAGCACACTATAGCACAAGGAGAATTCCCCTCACTTTCCTTCTTTGTCCCTAGAAACAAGGACTGGCACAGTGAAAGAAACTGACACTCTCCCTACCTACAGTTTTCTGTCCCTAGAAAAAATTGTTTTTTAAAGCACACTATAGCACAAGGAGAATTCCCCTCACTTTCCTTCTTTGTCCCTAGAAACAAGGACTGGCACAGTGAAAGAAACTGACACTCTCCCTACCTACAGTTTTCTGTCCCTAGAAAAAATGTTTTTTTAAAGCACACTATAGCACAAGGAGAAATCCCCTCACTTTCCTTCTTTGTCCCTAGAAACAAGGACTGGCACAGTGAAAGAAACTGACACTCTCCCTACCTACAGTTTTCTGTCCCTAGAAAAAATGTTTTTTTAAAGCACACTATAGCACAAGGAGAAATCCCCTCACTTTCCTTCTTTGTCCCTAGAAACAAGGACTGGCACAGTGAAAGAAACTGACGCTCTCCCTACCTACAGTTTTCTGTCCCTAGAAAAAAATGTTTTTTTAAAGCACACTATAGCACAAGGAGAATTCAACTCACTTTCCTTCTTTGTCCCTAGAAACAAGGACTGGCACAGTGAAAGAAACTGACACTCTCCCTACCTACAGTTTTCTGTCCCTAGAAAAAATGTTTTTGTAAAGCACACTATAGCACAAGGAGAAATCCCCTCACTTTCCTTCTTTGTCCCTAGAAACAAGGACTGGCACAGTGAAAGAAACTGACACTCTCCCTACCTACAGTTTTCTGTCCCTAGAAAAAATGTTTTTTTAAAGCACACTATAGCACAAGGAGAATTCCCCTCACTTTCCTTCTTTGTCCCTAGAAACAAGGACTGGCACAGTGAAAGAAACTGACACTCTCCCTACCTACAGTTTTCTGTCCCTAGAAAAAATGTTTTTTTAAAGCACACTATAGCACAAGGAGAAATCCCCTCACTTTCCTTCTTTGTCCCTAGAAACAAGGACTGGCACAGTGAAAGAAACTGACACTCTCCCTACCTACAGTTTTCTGTCCCTAGAAAAAATGTTTTTTTAAAGCACACTATAGCACAAGGAGAATTCCCCTCACTTTCCTTCTTTGTCCCTAGAAACAAGGACTGGCACAGTGAAAGAAACTGACACTTTCCCTACCTACAGTTTTCTGTCCCTAGAAAAAATGTTTTTTTAAAGCACACTATAGCACAAGGAGAAATCCCCTCACTTTCCTTCTTTGTCCCTAGAAACAAGGACTGGCACAGTGAAAGAAACTGACACTCTCCCTACCTACAGTTTTCTGTCCCTAGAAAAAATGTTTTTTTAAAGCACACTATAGCACAAGGAGAATTCCCCTCACTTTCCTTCTTTGTCCCTAGAAACAAGGACTGGCACAGTGAAAGAAACTGACACTCTCCCTACCTACAGTTTTCTGTCCCTAGAAAAAATGTTTTTTTAAAGCACACTATAGCACAAGGAGAAATCCCCTCACTTTCCTTCTTTGTCCCTAGAAACAAGGACTGGCACAGTGAAAGAAACTGACACTCTCCCTACCTACAGTTTTCTGTCCCTAGAAAAAATGTTTTTTTAAAGCACACTATAGCACAAGGAGAATTCCCCTCACTTTCCTTCTTTGTCCCTAGAAACAAGGACTGGCACAGTGAAAGAAACTGACACTCTCCCTACCTACAGTTTTCTGTCCCTAGAAAAAATGTTTTTTTAAAGCACACTATAGCACAAGGAGAATTCTCCTCACTTTCCTTCTTTGTCCCTAGAAACAAGGACTGGCACAGTGAAAGAAACTGACACTCTCCCTACCTACAGTTTTCTGTCCCTAGAAAAAATGTTTTTTTAAAGCACACTATAGCACAAGGAGAAATCCCCTCACTTTCCTTCTTTGTCCCTAGAAACAAGGACTGGCACAGTGAAAGAAACTGACACTCTCCCTACCTACAGTTTTCTGTCCCTAGAAAAAATGTTTTTTTAGAGCACACTATAGCACAAGGAGAAATCCCCTCACTTTCCTTCTTTGTCCCTAGAAACAAGGACTGGCACAGTGAAAGAAACTGACGCTCTCCCTACCTACAGTTTTCTGTCCCTAGAAAAAAATGTTTTTTTAAAGCACACTATAGCACAAGGAGAATTCCCCTCACTTTCCTTCTTTGTCCCTAGAAACAAGGACTGGCACAGTGAAAGAAACTGACACTCTCCCTACCTACAGTTTTCTGTCCCTAGAAAAAATGTTTTTTTAAAGCACACTATAGCACAAGGAGAAATCCCCTCACTTTCCTTCTTTGTCCCTAGAAACAAGGACTGGCACAGTGAAAGAAACTGACTCTCTCCCTACCTACAGTTTTCTGTCCCTAGAAAAAATGTTTTTTTAAAGCACACTATAGCACAAGGAGAATTCCCCTCACTTTCCTTCTTTGTCCCTAGAAACAAGGACTGGCACAGTGAAAGAAACTGACACTCTCCCTACCTACAGTTTTCTGTCCCTAGAAAAAATGTTTTTTTAAAGCACACTATAGCACAAGGAGAAATCCCCTCACTTTCCTTCTTTGTCCCTAGAAACAAGGACTGGCACAGTGAAAGAAACTGACACTCTCCCTACCTACAGTTTTCTGTCCCTAGAAAAAATGTTTTTTTAAAGCACACTATAGCACAAGGAGAATTCCCCTCACTTTCCTTCTTTGTCCCTAGAAACAAGGACTGGCACAGTGAAAGAAACTGACACTCTCCCTACCTACAGTTTTCTGTCCCTAGAAAAAATGTTTTTGTAAAGCACACTATAGCACAAGGAGAAATCCCCTCACTTTCCTTCTTTGTCCCTAGAAACAAGGACTGGCACAGTGAAAGAAACTGACACTCTCCCTACCTACAGTTTTCTGTCCCTAGAAAAAATGTTTTTTTAAAGCACACTATAGCACAAGGAGAATTCCCCTCACTTTCCTTCTTTGTCCCTAGAAACAAGGACTGGCACAGTGAAAGAAACTGACACTCTCCCTGCCTACAGTTTTCTGTCCCTAGAAAAAATGTTTTTTTAAAGCACACTATAGCACAAGGAGAAATCCCCTCACTTTCCTTCTTTGTCCCTAGAAACAAGGACTGGCACAGTGAAAGAAACTGACACTCTCCCTACCTACAGTTTTCTGTCCCTAGAAAAAATGTTTTTTTAAAGCACACTATAGCACAAGGAGAATTCCCCTCACTTTCCTTCTTTGTCCCTAGAAACAAGGACTGGCACAGTGAAAGAAACTGACACTCTCCCTACCTACAGTTTTCTGTCCCTAGAAAAAATGTTTTTTTAAAGCACACTATAGCACAAGGAGAAATCCCCTCACTTTCCTTCTTTGTCCCTAGAAACAAGGACTGGCACAGTGAAAGAAACTGACACTCTCCCTACCTACAGTTTTCTGTCCCTAGAAAAAATGTTTTTTTAAAGCACACTATAGCACAAGGAGAATTCCCCTCACTTTCCTTCTTTGTCCCTAGAAACAAGGACTGGCACAGTGAAAGAAACTGACACTCTCCCTACCTACAGTTTTCTGTCCCTAGAAAAAATGTTTTTTTAAAGCACACTATAGCACAAGGAGAAATCCCCTCACTTTCCTTCTTTGTCCCTAGAAACAAGGACTGGCACAGTGAAAGAAACTGACACTCTCCCTACCTACAGTTTTCTGTCCCTAGAAAAAATGTTTTTTTAAAGCACACTATAGCACAAGGAGAATTCCCCTCACTTTCCTTCTTTGTCCCTAGAAACAAGGACTGGCACAGTGAAAGAAACTGACACTCTCCCTACCTACAGTTTTCTGTCCCTAGAAAAAATGTTTTTTTAAAGCACACTATAGCACAAGGAGAATTCCCCTCACTTTCCTTCTTTGTCCCTAGAAACAAGGACTGGCACAGTGAAAGAAACTGACACTCTCCCTACCTACAGTTTTCTGTCCATAGAAAAAATGTTTTTTTAAAGCACACTATAGCACAAGGAGAAATCCCCTCACTTTCCTTCTTTGTCCCTAGAAACAAGGACTGGCACAGTGAAAGAAACTGACACTCTCCCTACCTACAGTTTTCTGTCCCTAGAAAAAATGTTTTTTTAAAGCACACTATAGCACAAGGAGAAATCCCCTCACTTTCCTTCTTTGTCCCTAGAAACAAGGACTGGCACAGTGAAAGAAACTGACACTCTCCCTACCTACAGTTTTCTGTCCCTAGAAAAAAATGTTTTTTTAAAGCACACTATAGCACAAGGAGAATTCCCCTCACTTTCCTTCTTTGTCCCTAGAAACAAGGACTGGCACAGTGAAAGAAACTGACACTCTCCCTACCTACAGTTTTCTGTCCCTAGAAAAAATGTTTTTTTAAAGCACACTATAGCACAAGGAGAAATCCCCTCACTTTCCTTCTTTGTCCCTAGAAACAAGGACTGGCACAGTGAAAGAAACTGACTCTCTCCCTACCTACAGTTTTCTGTCCCTAGAAAAAATGTTTTTTTAAAGCACACTATAGCACAAGGAGAATTCCCCTCACTTTCCTTCTTTGTCCCTAGAAACAAGGACTGGCACAGTGAAAGAAACTGACACTCTCCCTACCTACAGTTTTCTGTCCCTAGAAAAAATGTTTTTTTAAAGCACACTATAGCACAAGGAGAAATCCCCTCACTTTCCTTCTTTGTCCCTAGAAACAAGGACTCGCACAGTAAAACACACTGACACTCTCCCTACCTATCCTTCTCTTTCCCTAAACTAAAGGAATCCAGGTTAAGCAAGAAATAAATAAATGTCACTGTCCCTGCCTATGCTTGTCTTTCCCTGCTCCGGAACACACTACACTAGGCCGCCGTGCTGGCGGCCTTTTATAGTGTGGGGCGTGTACTAAACACCCTCAGCAATAATTGGCCACAGGCATCCTGCCTGTGGCCAATCATTGCTCTCCTCGCTGCCGGCGCTGTGATTGGCCAAGCATGCGGGGTCACAGTGCATGCTTGGCCAATCACAGCGCCTGGATGACACTGCGATGGCGTAGTGCATTGTGGGCCGTTCGCGTCACTCGAATTTGGCGCGAACGGCCCAAATCGTTCGATCTTCGTCGAACGATCGAACAGCCGATGTTCGAGTCGAACGTATGTTCGACTCGAACACGAAGCTCATCCCTAAAAATAGCCAAATCAGTCACTTTTACAGAGAAACAGACACAATTAATGTATAAACAAATAGTCAAAAATGTTTAAATCAGAATCACTGCAAACAGCATGACTTAACATAACCCTAGAGAAAGGGCTTGAAACTGATGGACTCATTGAGCCCTGGATACAGGGTAGCTCTCAAGGAATGTATCCATCTGGTCTCCCGCTGTTGGAGACTTTGATCCACATCTCCACCTCTCTCATTTAGAGGTAAATACTCCAAAGCGAACAATTTCATCTTTGATGAGTCAAAAGAGTGGAACAAGCCACTATGTCTACTTATGGGGGTCTCCATTTTCTTTTTTTGAATGAGAGATACATGATCTCTTATTCTGTGAAAGAAAGGCCTCTTTGTTTTCCCAACGTAGAAGGCATTACAGTCACACCTCATAAGGTAGACTATGCCAATCGATTGACAATTACTGAAGAAATTGGGTCTATAGATGGCTCCACTCGGAAGAAGTATTTCAGTGGAATCATATATAAACCTACAAAATTCACAGTGACCACATGGGGCTGAACCCCTCCGACTTTCTCCACCCTTAGTTCGAAGGTGGCTATGAACCAATTGGTCTTTTAAGGACCTCGATTTTCTGTAGGTAATTTGAGGAAATGGCTTGATATATTTGGAAATAATCTCATCGATAGATAACAAAGGCCAGAATTTCTGGATAATCCTTCTTACTTTTTGATGCTCACCAGAAAATCTTGTAATTAGACGTACCTGCTGGTCAGTGGCTGCAACTTTCTTGGGATGTATTAAATCATTTCTATTTTTGTTTTTGGCTCGTTTATAGGCTCTTTTAAGGGTAGAACGACTGTAGCCTCTATTAATTAATCGGGATTGGAGGGCAGAGGCCTCTGTTTCAAAGTCAACGTCTTGGCTGCAGTTCCTTCTAATTATTAAATACTGGCTTTAGGGTATGCTCTGTACCAAAGTTTTTGGGTGAGAGCTTGTCGCATGCAGAATCGTATTGCCTATAAAGGGAAGAACCCAAAGTGCCATCAGAGTTCAAATAAATAGAAATGTCTAAGAAGTTAATCAAATTTTGATCGCAGGTCATTGTGAATTTAAGATTGTAGGAATTTACGGCCAGCAGTGACATAAAGGAGGATAATTCCTCGAAAGAGCCAGTCCATACAACAAAAATATCATCGATAAAACAACGCCATATAAGAACCTTATCAAAAAAATCCTTAAATTTGTCCAAAGAGAAAATCTCCCGTTCCCACCCCCCCAGGTACAGATTGGCGTACGATGGGGCACACTTGTTCCCCATCGCAACACCCTGTACCTAGAGGTAGTGGGAACGGTCGAAAAACAAAAATATTGTTAGTGAGAATAAATAATAACAATTCCAAAATGAACTTGTTATAAATCAAGGCTCCAGGTCCTCTTTCAGCGAGGAAGCCCTCCACAACCCCAATCCCCCGATCGTGGGGGATAGAGTTATAGAGGGCTTCCACATCAATAGCCACCAACCAAGATCCTGATGGTACACACAGGCCATCCAGAGATCTCAGCAAGTCTGCGGTATCTTGAATATAGGAGCTTAGAGAGCCAACATGTGGCCTCAAATAATCGTCTACCAGCTTGCTTGCTGGCTCTGTCAGGCATCCGTTGCCTGACACAATAGGACGGCCGGGGGGGGCATTACAGGTGTTTATGTACTTTTGGCAGAGCATATAACGTAGGAAGTCTAGGTTTTTCTATAATAAGAAATTCACAAGTTTTTTCATCTATGAGGTTATCGCGATAGGCACGGTTAACAAGGATGCAGTATTTTGTCTCCGCATACTTGACCTGTGCGAAAGGAATAGGGCGATACCAGCTTCTATTCAAGAGGAGGTTCATCACCATCTTCTTATATTTGATTAAATCCATTACTACTATGTTGCCTCCTATGTCCGAGGGTTTAATCACTATATGTTCGTTTTGTTTAAGGGATGATAGAGCTTTACGCTGAGATGGTTTAAGATTGGTATTTCCTCTGAATTTTTTCCACTTAGTGCTCTGTAATTCTCTGGTAACCTGTTGGGTAAAGGCCCAAATATTGGGGTTACCTTGAAGGGTGGGGAAAGTCCTGGATTTGGGTCTATAAAGATTTGGTGGAGGGAAAATTCTCTCCGTGGGAGTCATACAACGGGGACCAGGGGGAGGTTCCTCAAGGGGATCATCAAGTGGGTTTCCTTCTTCCCATAATTCCATAAGGTCATTTAGGGCCTTAATTTCCTTAATAGTCTTATTTTGCCAGACATCCTCTCCCAAAGAATTTAGGGGGGGCGTTTATAATCTTTGTCAAAAATGATTTTGAACGTTAGTTTTCTTGCGAAAAGGTTAACGTCTTTTATAATCTCGAAGGCATCAACCTCCTGGTCAGGGCAAAAGGTAAGGCCAAGACTTAAAACCTCGGTCTGATCTGCCGTCAGTGAATGTGAAGAAAGATTAATTACTTGGAGACCATTTTTTGAGGCACTTTTGGTGCAATTTGGGGAATGGGTGCTTTTTTGGTGTCCATGTTTGGGGGAGGTGAAAAGATCGGTGCGGTGCGAAGATCCCCTAAATTCATTCTCTTTTGGTTTCATCCCGAATCCCCTTGATGGCGTCTTAGGTCTATACCTTATGGTATTGTTTATTTGTCTTGTAGATTACCGATTGGTTGGTTTCTTTTTGATGCCTCAACGGTTTGCGATGCCTCTCTATTGTGGACGCATCTCATTTTTCATCTCAATTGACCAGGTATTGACCTTTTGACTCTGATTTATGGGGCTTTTCCTGTTTTTGCAGATTCTAATATCCTTTTGAAAGTTTTTTCCACCATGTGTCTTTTCTTTTTAGAGTGGACACATCACATGGAAATTTGGAGACATCTTTGTCTCCAATTTGATGCCTAATTTTCATTAAAGCTGTTTTCAGGTATAAGATTGTGGATTTTTCTGTGAATATATATTTAATATATTCCAATATATCTGTTGTCAATTTTTCTTGTCTCCCTTTTAATTGATTTCCTCTTTGCCTCCCCAGATGGCCCTCTGCCTCTCTGCCAGCATCCCCCCTTTTGGTTTTTCTTAGCCAATATTCCCCCCTCTATGATACACCGTATAACCCCTTGTTCTAAGGTGCTCTTCCTGAGGTTGGCTTATTAATTAAAAGTCCTTTTTTAGGCTTTTCCATCATTAATTTACAGGTAATGATTTAATTAATTTTTAATTAATTTTGATATTCCTTATCTTTTTTCATTTTCATATTTATTTTTTTCCCCTTTTTTCATTTTTTTTTCTTTATTGTTGCTGATACATGAGCCTTTGTATTATGATATAGTTTTTCCAGTCATTTAAATAAATTTTGTGTATATTTTTGTTCTTTATCTTTATTGCAATTGTGTTTCAAATATCATGTGTTTATTTCCCCCCTTTTTTCCGTTTCAGTATTTGCGTGACAAAAACTCCTGAAGAAGCCAAACTATACGGCGAAACATGTAGAGAAATTTGTCTTTATGCATATCTGAAACCGTATTTCATATGATGGTTTTATATTTTATATATTTTTCTACTCTTTATAATTAAAATAAATTTTTTTGATATATAATTGTGTGGTTTATGCACCTTATTTCCAAATCCTTTTGTTGTTCTTACATTAAGGGATGTGGTGCCTATGAAATATAGGTGACAGGTATTTTTTCAAAATTCTTAATGTATAGGCAACCCTGGGCAGTGCCCAGGGGCCCCAGGTGCAAAGGGCCCCATGGTAATCTTGCATTACATCATGCATGCCAACTGTTCCGAATCTGCTGGGACAGTCACACTTTTTTTACTAAACTGTCCTAGGTTAGCCATGTGTCCTGGGCAGCGTCACAGAACCTGTACTATGTCCTTCTGATTCCAGTATTGTGCCCTCCTGATCCACCCTGTACTGTGCCCTCCTGATCAACCCTGTATTGTGCCCTCCTTCTACCCCCCATACTGTGCCTTCATGACCTTCCTCCCCCTCCCCCTACTGTTCCCTTCTGCCTCCCCTATACCTTTTGGTAATTAGTCTTTGGCATTTTTGGCATTTTGTATTGTTTAAAATCTATTTTTTTGATTTTACTAATAAATATATGTATAATTCTATCAACTCTTTATACTTGAATTCTTGAGAGTAGGTGCATAAATTGGGGCAGGCTGGTAAGGGCCCCAGAGCATTACTTTGCCCAGGGGTCCACAATGCTTCTAAGTTGGCACTGACAAAAGAGCTTTCATATTTTTGGTCAAGTAGGTCAGTTGGGCCAAGGGTGTAAGGGACTGCAAGGAATACACACAGGTTTGCTTTAACCACTTAAGCCCCGGACCATTTGGCTGGCCAAAGACCAGGACACTTTTTGCGATTCGGCACTGAGTCGCTTTAACTGACAATTGCGCAGTCGTGCGACATGGCTCCCAAACAAAATTGATGTCCTTTTTTTCCCACAAATAGAGCTTTCTTTTGGTGGTATTTGATCACCTCTGCGTTTTTTTTTGCACTATAAACCAAAATAGAGCTACAATTTTGAAAAAAATTCAATATTTTTTACTTTTTGCTATAATAAATATCCCCAAAAAATATTAAAAATAAATAAAAATTTCCTCAGTTTAGGCCGATACATATTCTACATATTTTTGGTAAAAAAAATCGCAATAAGCGTTTATTGATTGGTTTGCGCAAAAGTTATAGCGTCTACAAAATAGGGGATAGTTTTATGGCATTTTTATTAATTTTTTTTTTTTTTACTAGTAATGGCGGCGATCAACGATTTTTATCGGGACTGCGACATTATGGCAGACACATCGGACACTTTTGACACCATTTTGGGACCATTGTAATTTTTACAGCGATCAGTGCTATAAAAATGCACTGATTACTGTAAAAATTACACTGGCAGTGAAGGGGTTAACATGTAGGGGGCGTTGAAGGGGTTAAGTGTGTCCTAGGGAGTGATTCTAACTGTTAGGGGGCGTGGCTACGAGTGACACATCACTGATCGCTGTTCCCGATGAGAGGGAACAGACGATCAGTGACACACTGACATCTCCCCGTTCTCCAGCTCTGTGACCCAATCGCGGGACACCGGCGGACATCGAGTCCGCGGGTGCCGCGGGCACAGTCACAGAGCTTGCGGGTTTCCTGTGGCGTCAGAGGGGGCGGGGTCACCTGTACATGTCACTGGGTAACCTCGCGGCATTTCCCCGTTGCGTCAGAGGGGCGGGGTCACCCGCACACATAACGGGTGGCCCCGCCCTCAGCTATTTAAGAGCCGTCACGGCGGGTGTAGTGTCATTTGACGGGAACCACCCATAGAAGCGGATCGTGTCGGCTGGGTTTTCTTTTCTCCGTATCCTACGCTCGAGAATGGATGTACATCGCTGGAATTTTTTTTTATTTTTTTAATAAAGGTCTTGTCCTAAGCCGTCTACTGTGTTTTTTACCATTTTTGACACTTTTTTTATGAAATGGTAGGAGTACAATGTACCCTATTACCAATTCACATAGGGGGACAGGATCTGGGGGTCCCCTTTGTTAAAGGGGGCTTCCAGATTCCGATAAGTCCCCCGCCCGCATACCCTCACAACCACCGGGCAAGGGTTGTGGGGATGAGGCCCTTGTCCTCATCAACATCCTCCCCATATTGAGGGCATGTGGCGTGGTACAGTTCAGGAGATGGGGAGCTCTCTTGTCCCCCCTCTTTTCCTGCGGCCTGCCAGGTTACATGCTCGGATAAGGGTCTGGTATGGATTGTTGGGGGACCCACATGCCATTTTTTTAAATTTTGGCGCGGGGTTCCCCTTAAAATCCATACCAGACCTGAAGGGGGACCCCTACGCCCCTGCTGTTTCTAATACACTTCAAGCAGTGTACACAGCATCTGCTACAGTGTGTACAGTTTCTACTACTTTTCTGGTGGTGTATACAGTATACAATACAGTGCAGCCGTTGTACGCTTTCTAATACACTTCAGGCGGTGTACACAGTATCCAATACAGTGTAGTGTAGTGTTGCAAAAAAAAAAAGGAGAGGCAGACACTCACAGGCCACTAAAAGAGGGCAAGCAGCCTCTGTGTCTACAGTTAACAGTGGTGGTCGTAGGCATGGTGCATCCTCTGCAGGTGGCCGTGGGGCACACTTGTCCTTTTTTGCTGCTGCTGGCCATGGTATTAAGCTACAACATGCAGAAGAGTTGGTGAAGTGGATAACAAAGCCGTCCTCATCCTCCTCATCCTCTGTCACCCAGGCTCAGAGTAGTTTGCCTTCCAATGCAGCTGCTAAAGCGGCCTACTCCACCGGCTCCTTGTCCACAGTCACTCCTTCCATAGCCCTACCATCATACACGGAGGAGTCCCCAGAATTATTTGACCACAGTGTCGGTTAGATTTGAAGGCTCCTATTTTGGTTAACAGGTTGAGGAAGTGAGTAACGTGAGCCTAGAGAGAGGGGGTGCCACAGAAGGACAAGAAACCAGCAGTCATGTTTCACAGCAGGGCCCGTTCCTGTGGCCATCGAGAGTATCTATGAGGGGTTACAGTGTTGTGGCACCACCACCATCACCCAAGGCCCAATTTTTCTGCCCCTGTTTAACAGGGGCATGTATTTACAATCTTTGTTATAATATTTCAATGCAGGGCCCATTCCTGCGCCTCACTCTATGAGGGCTTACAGTGTTCTGGAGCCATCAAAACCAAAGGCCCAATTTTTCTGCCCCTGTTTAACAGGGACATGTCATTACAATTATTGATATAATATTTCACAGCAGGTGCCCGTTCCTGCGCTGAACAAGAGTAACTGTGAGGGCTTACAGTGTTCTGGTACCACCAACACCTAAGGCCCAAATTTCTGCAGAGTATATAGGGCTGGCTGTATAGTATATATACTGCTGTTCAGAGTATATAGTGCCTGGGGGCCCCCCCACGCCATTTAAAAAAACAAATTGGCGCAAAGTTCCCCTTAATATCCATACCAGACCTGAAGGGCCTGGCATGGAATTTAGGGGGACCTCCACGCAATTTTTTTTTAAAGTTTTGGTTCGGGGTTCCCCTTAATATTCATACCAGACCCAAAGGGCCTGGTAATGGACTGGGGGGGGGGAACCCATGCCATTTTTTTCAATGACTTTTATCTGTGTTGCCGGGACCCGACAATTCATTATAGCCACGAGTAGGGATGAGCCGAACACCCCCGGGTTCGGTTCGCACCAGAACCTTCGAACGGACCGAAAGTTCGCGCGAATTTTCGAACCCTATTCGTTATAATGGACGCGAACGTTCGAAATCAAAATTGCTAATTACAACGGCCAATATGCATGTTAATGTTATAAAACAGGTTTGGGGACCCGGGTCCTGCCCCAGGGGACATATATCAATGCAAAAAGAAATTTTAAAAACTAAAGTTTTTTCGGGAGCAGTCATTTTAATGATGCATAAAGTGAAAAAAAAAAAGTGAAATTTTCCTTTAAATATGGTACCTGGGGGGTGTCTAAAGTATGCCTGTGAAGTGGCATGTGTTTCCCGTGTTTAGAACTGTCCTTGCACAAAATGACATTTGTAAAGGAAAAAAAGAAGCCATTTAAAACCACTTGCGGCTTTAATGTCATGTCTTGTCCTGGCCGCCATATGGCTGAAAATCCTTGAGAAAAATGGCATGGCTACCCCATCACCCCCCCCCCCCACCCCAGCCCCTTTGGGTCTTGTATGGATACTAAGGGGGACCCCGCACCCAAAATAAAACCCTATACCTACAACCCTATATACTCTGAACAGCAGTATATAGGTGGTGCAAACAAGACATGGACTGTAGGTTTGTTCTTAAGTAGAATCTGAACAGGTACATTATGAAGTGTAGCTACATCCCAAAAAAATCAATTTTTAAGCTTTTTGGAGAACATAGGGAGGGGCTATCACCCCTGTAACATTTGCTGTCTTTGCACATCTGTTCAGAACATGTCACCTCACTTTCCGTCCCAATGACAAATGTTTTTGGAAAAGTGGGGTTTTAATTGAAACAAGGATTGGTGATAAAGCATCAGTAGAGAGGAGATACCTTTTTCCCAAATTAAATCTAACAGGATAGAATTTTCCTTCCTAGGGGTAGATTTCCTCTCACTTCCTGTTTTCTCTTGCCGTTTGCAAGTAGGAGTCGTTTGTAAGTTGGATGTTTGAAAGTAGGGGCCTGCCGTATATACTCTGCAGAAATTTGCCCTATTAGATGTTGGTGTAGCCACAAGACTGGTGGGCACAGGAATGGGCCCTGCTGTGAGTTAATAGATCAAGATTTGTACTTGCATGCACCTGTTGAACCGGGCAGAAAAATTGGGCCTTTGGTGGTGGTGGTGGTGGTGGTGGACGGTGTTGCCACAAGACTGTAAGCCCTCACAGTTACTCTTGGTGGGTGCAGGAATGGGCCCTGCTGTGAGTTATTAGATCAAGATTTGTAATTGCATGCACCTGTTGAACAGGGCAGAAAAATTGGGCCTTTGGTGGTGGTGGTGGTGGTGGACGGTGTTGCCACAAGACTGTAGGCCCTCATAGTTACTCTTGGTGGGCGCAGGAATGGGCCCTGCTGTGAACTATTAGATCAAGATTTGTAATTACACGCCCCTGTTAAACAGGGGCTGAAAAATTGTGCCTTAGGCATTGGTGCTGGTGCCACAACACTGCAACCCCTCACAGATACTGTACTTGGAGCACAGCAGTCACACCTGTTGCGAAGCATCTTTTAAAAAAATTGTAATTACACGCCCCTGTTATACAGGGGCTGAAAAATTGTGCCTTAGGCACTGGTGCTGGTGCCACAACACTGCAACCCCTCACAGATACTGTACTCTGAGCACAGCAATGAGACCTGTTGCAAAGCATTGCCTAAAAATTGTAATTACACGCCCCAACAGGGGCTGAAAAATTGTGCCTTAGGCACTGGTGCTGGTGCCACAACACTGCAACCCCTCACAGATACTGTACTCTGAGCACAGCAGTCACACCTGTTGCGAAGCATCTTTTTAAAAAAATTTAATTACACGCCCCTGTTATACAGGGGCTGAAAAATTGTGCCTTAGGCACTGGTGCTGGTGCCACAACACTGCAACCCCTCACAGATACTGTACTCTGAGCACAGCAATGAGACCTGTTGCAAAGCATTGCCTAAAAATTGTAATTACACGCCCCAACAGGGGCTGAAAAATTGTGCCTTAGGCACTGGTGCTGGTGCCACAACACTGCAACCCCTCACAGATACTGTACTCTGAGCACAGCAGTCACACCTGTTGCGAAGCATCTTTTTAAAAAATTGTAATTACACGCCCCTGTTATACAGGGGCTGAAAAATTGTGCCTTAGGCACTGGTGTGGTGGCATGGATCATTGAGGAGGAGGAAGAGGATAGTCAGTGAACATAACAGGACAGTCACTCAGCATCAGCATAGGCAGTCTTGAAGGGATGTGACATTATAAATTATTCCGTTATATCCGCTTCAGGTGTCTGGTAGCTGGTGGTGATCCAAGACTGATTCATTTTTATGAAGGTCAGTCGATCAACCGAGTCGGTGGACAGGCGCACCCTATGATCGGTGACAAATCCTCCAGCAGCACTGAATGTGCGTTCGGAAAGAACGCTGGATGCAGGACAGGCCAGTAGCTCAATTGCATACTGTGCAAGCTCTGGCCAGTGATCCATCCTCAGGACCCAGTAAGCCAGAGGATTTTCGGTGGGAAAGGTGTCCAAGTCTGACCTTGCCCCTAGGTATTCCTGCACCATGTATATCAGACGCTGGCGATGGTTGCCGGAACCGATCATACCTTGGGGCTGCGGACTAAAAAATTGTCTGAACGCATCGGTCAGACGTCCACCTTCCCCACCGCTCCTTCTGCTACTGACCGAAGCCTCAGCAACTTGTCGTCCAGGACCAGGAGTTTGTAACCTCCCAGTTTCTGGGAACGCGTTGCACAGACCTTTCTGCAAGGCCTCCCTGAGATGTCTCATCCTCTGCTCCCTCTGCGACGGCAAGATAAGGTCCGCAACCTTACCCTTGTACCGTGGATCAAGGAGAGTGGCCAGCCAGTAATGGTCACTCTCCTTGATCCGAAGAACACGAGGATCCTTCCGCAGGCTTTGCAGGATCAGGGAGGCCATGCAGCGTAGGTTAGCTGAGGCATTCGGTCCGGAGTCTTCTGGGTCACTGAGGATGACATGATCGCCAGCCACCTCCTCCCAGCCACGTACAAGTCCACTGGTTTGTTGGGACTGTACATCATCCCTAAAAGACTGCTGCTGCTGATGCTGAGTGCCAGGCTCCACCTCCATGCTCACACAATCCTCCTCCTCCTCCTCCTCCTCCTCCTCTTCCTGTGTGATGGGTGGGACAGAAGGAACATTGTCTGGATAAAGGGGGCCTTGAGAGACAAGGAAGTCCTCCTCTTCCTGCCTCTGTTCTGCCTCAAGTGCCCTGTCCATTATCCCACGCAGCGTATGCTCCAACAGGTGGACAAGAGGTACAGTGTCACTGATGCATGCACTGTCACTGCTCACCATCCTCGTGGCCTCCTCAAATGGTGAGAGGACAGTGCATGCATCCCTGATCATGCTCCACTGGCGTGGGGAAAAAAAGCCAAGCTCCCCTGACCCTGTCCTGGTGCCGTAGTCGCACAGGTACTCATTGATGGCCCTCTGCTGCGTGTGCAGTCGCTGCAGCATGGCCAACGTTGAGTTCCACCTGGTGGGCATGTCACATATTAGGCGGTTCTTGGGCAGGTTCAGCTCCTTTTGCAGCTCAGTCAGCCGAGCACTGGCATTATAAGATCGGCGGAAATGCACACAGACTTTCCTGGCCTGCCTCAGGACATCCTGTAAGCCTGGGAACCTGCCCAAGAACCGCTGCACCACCAGGTTGAGGACGTGAGCCATACAGGGCACATGGGTGAGCTGCCCCTGTTGCAGGGCGGAGAGGAGGTTGGTGCCATTATCAGAAACGACCATTCCTGGCTTAAGCTGGCGTGGCGTCAACCACCTCTCGGCCTGCCCCTGCAGAGCTGCCAGAACCTCTGGCCCAGTGTGGCTCCTGTCCCCCAAACACACCAGCGCAAGCACGGCATGGCATCTTTTTGCCTGCGTACTCGCGTAGCCCCTTGTACGCCTACGGAGCACCGCTGGTTCCGAGGACAGAGCACTCGAAGAGGACATGGAGGAAGAAGAAGAGGAGGGGGTGGAGGAGAGAGGTGTGTCACAACCAGTAGTAGCATTTTGGAGGCGTGGTGGCGGAACAACCTCCAACACTACTGCACCTTGTCCTGCATCCCTCCCAGCTACCAATAGAGTGACCCAATGGGCCGTGAAAGAAAGATAACGTCCCTGTCCATGCCTGCTGGACCATGAGTCAGCGGTAATATGCACCTTACCGCTGACCGCCCTGTCCAGCGAGGCATGGACATTGCCTTCCACATGCCAGTAGAGAGACGGAATCGCCTTCCGTGAGAAAAAGTGGCGTTTGGGAACCTGCCACTGAGGAACCGCACATTGAACAAACTCACGGAAGGGGGCCGAGTCTATCAACTGAAAAGGCAGCAGTTGAAGTGCTAGCAATTTAGCCAAGCTATCATTCAACCGCTGGGCATGTGGATGGCTGGGAGTATACTTCTTTCGACGGTCCAGCAGCTGGGGCAGGGAAATTTGCCTGCTACAATCGGACGTCGGTGTACTGCAAGTACTTGGTTGTGACACACCTAATTCTACACCTTCAGTCCTCTCAGAGCAGCTTTCAGAGAGGACTGAAGATATAGTGGGGATGGAGATCCCAGCTGATGAGGAGCAAGGAGAGGTCCGCTTTGTTCTTTGGTGTGGGTCTTTTATGTGTGCTTGCCAACGAGCTGCATGGCAGGTCGACATATGTCTGCTCATGCTTGTGGTGCCCAAGCGGCTGATGTTTTGGCCACGCGAGATACGCTTGAGACAAATATTGCAAATAGCAGTGGTGCGATCTGATGCACTCGTCTCAAAAAAGGCCCACACCAAAGAACTTTTGTGATAACGTGCAGAGGCAGCGCCCTGCACAGGCGGAGCTCTGCGGTGTGGTACAGTTGCTGTGCTGGCCTCTAGCTGGCCTCCAGGGGGCATCCTGCCTCGTTGGACATGTGACGCTGCATCCTCCTCCTCCTCCTCCTCTCTCCCTTCAGGCACCCACGTGGAGTCAGTGACCTCATCATCCCCTCCCTCTTCACCACTAGAGCAAACCTGGCAGTAAGCTGCAGCTGGTGGAACACTACTGCCAGATTGCTGTCCTTCAGCATCCCCTCTCTCTGCGCGCACACTACTGACTTCCTCAAGCTGGGTATCATCATCCGAGCCTTCGAATCGTTGGGCATCCTCCTGGAGCATGTACCCAACACTGTGCTCAAACAGTTCGGGGGACTCCTCAGGAGGACATGGTGGGTCTAGGGAAGGGGTGGCTGATGATGCCATTGAGTACGCGTTGGCAGCTGCTCTGCCAGTACCCTGAGCCTGGGTGAGAGAGGATGAGGAGGATGAGGAGGGCTTGGTCATCCATTCTACCAAGCCTTCGGCATGATGCGGCTCCACATGTCCAGCTGCCGAAAACAAAGACAAGCGTGTCCCATGGCCACGTGCTGATGACGATGCACGACCACGTCCACGGCCAGCACTGTTGTCTCTAGAAACAGAGCCTGCCTGCCCTGTGTTCTTGCCTCGGCACGCTCTGCCTCTCCTTGGCAGTCTTCCAGCCATTGTAGTCGGTAGTGTATATAGTATAAAAAATAGAACTCCTATGTGTGCTCACAACACACTGTAGGTCCTATGGGTGCTGACACTAACACACTATAGGTACTATGTGTGCTGCTGACAAGAAAATATAGGAGCTCTGTTTGCTGCCACTAACACACTAGAAGTCCTATGGGTGCTGCTGAGAAGAAAATATAGGAGCTCTGTTTGCTGCCACTAACACACTAGAAGTCCTATGGGTGCTGCTGAGAAGAAAATATAGGAGCTCTGTTTGCTGCCACTAACACACTAGAAGTCCTATGGGTGCTGCTGAGAAGAAAATATAGGAGCTCTGTTTGCTGCCACTAACACACTAGAAGTCCTATGGGTGCTGCTGAGAAGAAAATATAGGAGCTCTGTTTGCTGCCACTAACACACTAGAAGTCCTATGGGTGCTGCTGAGAAGAAAATATAGGAGCTCTGTGTGATGCCACTAACACACTAGAAGTCCTATGGGTGCTGCTGAGAAGAAAATATAGGAGCTCTGTTTGCTGCCACTAACACACTAGAAGTCCTATGGGTGCTGCTGAGAAGAAAATATAGGAGCTCTGTTTGCTGCCACTAACACACTAGAAGTCCTATGGGTGCTGCTGAGAAGAAAATATAGGAGCTCTGTGTGATGCCACTAACACACTAGAAGTCCTATGGGTGCTGCTGAGAAGAAAATATAGGAGCTCTGTTTGCTGCCACTAACACACTAGAAGTCCTATGGGTGCTGCTGAGAAGAAAATATAGGAGCTCTGTTTGCTGCCACTAACACACTAGAAGTCCTATGGGTGCTGCTGAGAAGAAAATATAGGAGCTCTGTTTGCTGCCACTAACACACTAGAAGTCCTATGGGTGCTGCTGAGAAGAAAATATAGGAGCTCTGTTTGCTGCCACTAACACACTAGAAGTCCTATGGGTGCTGCTGAGAAGAAAATATAGGAGCTCTGTTTGCTGCCACTAACACACTAGAAGTCCTATGGGTGCTGCTGAGAAGAAAATATAGGAGCTCTGTGTGATGCCACTAACACACTAGAAGTCCTATGGGTGCTGCTGAGAAGAAAATATAGGAGCTCTGTTTGCTGCCACTAACACACTAGAAGTCCTATGGGTGCTGCTGAGAAGAAAATATAGGAGCTCTGTTTGCTGCCACTAACACACTAGAAGTCCTATGGGTGCTGCTGAGAAGAAAATATAGGAGCTCTGTTTGCTGCCACTAACACACTAGAAGTCCTATGGGTGCTGCTGAGAAGAAAATATAGGAGCTCTGTGTGATGCCACTAACACACTAGAAGTCCTATGGGTGCTGCTGAGAAGAAAATATAGGAGCTCTGTTTGCTGCCACTAACACACTAGAAGTCCTATGGGTGCTGCTGAGAAGAAAATATAGGAGCTCTGTGTGATGCCACTAACACACTAGAAGTCCTATGGGTGCTGCTGAGAAGAAAATATAGGAGCTCTGTTTGCTGCCACTAACACACTAGAAGTCCTATGGGTGCTGCTGAGAAGAAAATATAGGAGCTCTGTTTGCTGCCACTAACACACTAGAAGTCCTATGGGTGCTGCTGAGAAGAAAATATAGGAGCTCTGTTTGCTGCCACTAACACACTAGAAGTCCTATGGGTGCTGCTGAGAAGAAAATATAGGAGCTCTGTGTGATGCCACTAACACACTAGAAGTCCTATGGGTGCTGCTGAGAAGAAAATATAGGAGCTCTGTTTGCTGCCACTAACACACTAGAAGTCCTATGGGTGCTGCTGAGAAGAAAATATAGGAGCTCTGTTTGCTGCCACTAACACACTAGAAGTCCTATGGGTGCTGCTGAGAAGAAAATATAGGAGCTCTGTTTGCTGCCACTAACACACTAGAAGTCCTATGGGTGCTGCTGAGAAGAAAATATAGGAGCTCTGTGTGATGCCACTAACACACTAGAAGTCCTATGGGTGCTGCTGAGAAGAAAATATAGGAGCTCTGTTTGCTGCCACTAACACACTAGAAGTCCTATGGGTGCTGCTGAGAAGAAAATATAGGAGCTCTGTTTGCTGCCACTAACACACTAGAAGTCCTATGGGTGCTGCTGAGAAGAAAATATAGGAGCTCTGTTTGCTGCCACTAACACACTAGAAGTCCTATGGGTGCTGCTGAGAAGAAAATATAGGAGCTCTGTGTGATGCCACTAACACACTAGAAGTCCTATGGGTGCTGCTGAGAAGAAAATATAGGAGCTCTGTTTGCTGCCACTAACACACTAGAAGTCCTATGGGTGCTGCTGAGAAGAAAATATAGGAGCTCTGTGTGATGCCACTAACACACTAGAAGTCCTATGGGTGCTGCTGAGAAGAAAATATAGGAGCTCTGTTTGCTGCCACTAACACACTAGAAGTCCTATGGGTGCTGCTGAGAAGAAAATATAGGAGCTCTGTTTGCTGCCACTAACACACTAGAAGTCCTATGGGTGCTGCTGAGAAGAAAATATAGGAGCTCTGTTTGCTGCCACTAACACACTAGAAGTCCTATGGGTGCTGCTGAGAAGAAAATATAGGAGCTCTGTGTGATGCCACTAACACACTAGAAGTCCTATGGGTGCTGCTGAGAAGAAAATATAGGAGCTCTGTTTGCTGCCACTAACACACTAGAAGTCCTATGGGTGCTGCTGAGAAGAAAATATAGGAGCTCTGTTTGCTGCCACTAACACACTAGAAGTCCTATGGGTGCTGCTGAGAAGAAAATATAGGAGCTCTGTTTGCTGCCACTAACACACTAGAAGTCCTATGGGTGCTGCTGAGAAGAAAATATAGGAGCTCTGTGTGATGCCACTAACACACTAGAAGTCCTATGGGTGCTGCTGAGAAGAAAATATAGGAGCTCTGTTTGCTGCCACTAACACACTAGAAGTCCTATGGGTGCTGCTGAGAAGAAAATATAGGAGCTCTGTGTGATGCCACTAACACACTAGAAGTCCTATGGGTGCTGCTGAGAAGAAAATATAGGAGCTCTGTTTGCTGCCACTAACACACTAGAAGTCCTATGGGTGCTGCTGAGAAGAAAATATAGGAGCTCTGTTTGCTGCCACTAACACACTAGAAGTCCTATGGGTGCTGCTGAGAAGAAAATATAGGAGCTCTGTTTGCTGCCACTAACACACTAGAAGTCCTATGGGTGCTGCTGAGAAGAAAATATAGGAGCTCTGTGTGATGCCACTAACACACTAGAAGTCCTATGGGTGCTGCTGAGAAGAAAATATAGGAGCTCTGTTTGCTGCCACTAACACACTAGAAGTCCTATGGGTGCTGCTGAGAAGAAAATATAGGAGCTCTGTGTGATGCCACTAACACACTAGAAGTCCTATGGGTGCTGCTGAGAAGAAAATATAGGAGCTCTGTTTGCTGCCACTAACACACTAGAAGTCCTATGGGTGCTGCTGAGAAGAAAATATAGGAGCTCTGTTTGCTGCCACTAACACACTAGAAGTCCTATGGGTGCTGCTGAGAAGAAAATATAGGAGCTCTGTTTGCTGCCACTAACACACTAGAAGTCCTATGGGTGCTGCTGAGAAGAAAATATAGGAGCTCTGTGTGATGCCACTAACACACTAGAAGTCCTATGGGTGCTGCTGAGAAGAAAATATAGGAGCTCTGTTTTCTGCCACTAACACACTAGAAGTCCTATGGGTGCTGCTGAGAAGAAAATATAGGAGCTCTGTTTGCTGCCACTAACACACTAGAAGTCCTATGGGTGCTGCTGAGAAGAAAATATAGGAGCTCTGTTTGCTGCCACTAACACACTAAAAGTCCTATGGGTGCTGCTGAGAAGAAAATATAGGAGCTCTGTTTGCTGCCACTAACACACTAGAAGTCCTATGGGTGCTGCTGAGAAGAAAATATAGGAGCTCTGTGTGATGCCACTAACACACTAGAAGTCCTATGGGTGCTGCTGAGAAGAAAATATAGGAGCTCTGTTTGCTGCCACTAACACACTAGAAGTCCTATGGGTGCTGCTGAGAAGAAAATATAGGAGCTCTGTTTGCTGCCACTAACACACTAGAAGTCCTATGGGTGCTGCTGAGAAGAAAATATAGGAGCTCTGTTTGCTGCCACTAACACACTAGAAGTCCTATGGGTGCTGCTGAGAAGAAAATATAGGAGCTCTGTGTGATGCCACTAACACACTAGAAGTCCTATGGGTGCTGCTGAGAAGAAAATATAGGAGCTCTGTTTGCTGCCACTAACACACTAGAAGTCCTATGGGTGCTGCTGAGAAGAAAATATAGGAGCTCTGTTTGCTGCCACTAACACACTAGAAGTCCTATGGGTGCTGCTGAGAAGAAAATATAGGAGCTCTGTTTGCTGCCACTAACACACTAGAAGTCCTATGGGTGCTGCTGAGAAGAAAATATAGGAGCTCTGTTTGCTGCCACTAACACACTAGAAGTCCTATGGGTGCTGTTGAGAAGAAAATATAGGAGCTCTGTTTGCTGCCACTAACACACTAGAAGTCCTATGGGTGCTGCTGAGAAGAAAATATAGGAGCTCTGTGTGATGCCACTAACACACTAGAAGTCCTATGGGTGCTGCTGAGAAGAAAATATAGGAGCTCTGTTTGCTGCCACTAACACACTAGAAGTCCTATGGGTGCTGCTGAGAAGAAAATATAGGAGCTCTGTTTGCTGCCACTAACACACTAGAAGTCCTATGGGTGCTGCTGAGAAGAAAATATAGGAGCTCTGTGTGATGCCACTAACACACTAGAAGTCCTATGGGTGCTGCTGAGATGAAAATATAGGAACTCTGTGTGATGCCACTAACACATTAGAAGTCCTATGGGTGCTGCTGAGAAGAAAATATAGGAGCTCTGTTTGCTGCCACTAACACACTAGAAGTCCTATGGGTGCTGCTGAGAAGAAAATATAGGAGCTCTGTGTGATGCCACTAACACACTAGAAGTCCTATGGGTGCTGCTGAGAAGAAAATATAGGAGCTCTGTTTGCTGCCACTAACACACTAGAAGTCCTATGGGTGCTGCTGAGAAGAAAATATAGGAGCTCTGTTTGCTGCCACTAACACACTAGAAGTCCTATGGGTGCTGCTGAGAAGAAAATATAGGAGCTCTGTTTGCTGCCACTAACACACTAGAAGTCCTATGGGTGCTGCTGAGAAGAAAATATAGGAGCTCTGTTTGCTGCCACTAACACACTAGAAGTCCTATGGGTGCTGCTGAGAAGAAAATATAGGAGCTCTGTTTGCTGCCACTAACACACTAGAAGTCCTATGGGTGCTGCTGAGAAGAAAATATAGGAGCTCTGTGTGATGCCACTAACACACTAGAAGTCCTATGGGTGCTGCTGAGAAGAAAATATAGGAGCTCTGTTTGCTGCCACTAACACACTAGAAGTCCTATGGGTGCTGTTGGGGTGCAATGCTGTGCTAACAGCACTGCGGTTGGTACTACTGCAATACTGTACTAACAGTAAGCACGCACCAGACTAATCCCCAGCAGCAGCTAATAACACACTAACTGTGCAATCAGCAGCAATGAACGATCAATGACTTAGGTAGCAATGGTTTAGCAAAGAAATAGCCAATGGTTTAGCAAAGAAGAGCAAATCTTTCAGTATCAAGCAAAGACAGAATCAGCAGACTAATCTCTCCTAAAGCCGGAACTCATGTGACCGGGGCCGATGGCGTGGCGGCCTTTTAAATGGTGGGGCGTGTACTAAAGCCCCTGAGCTGTAATTGGCTACAGCCGTCCTGCCTGTAGCCAATTATTGCTCTCCGAGTTTCGGGCGCTGTGATTGGCCAAGCATGCGGGGTCACAGTGCATGCTTGGCCAATCATCAGCCAGCAATGCACTGCGCCGGCCGCGCCGGCCGCAATGCATTGCGGGGCCGCTCGCATCACACGAATGTGATGCGAACGGCCCAAATAGTTCTGGGCTCGACGAGCGAGCGAACGCCCGATGCTCGATTCGAACATGGGTTCGAATCGAGCACCGGGCCCATCCCTAGCCACGAGTAGTTTTAAATTACTTTTTTTCCTTTAGAAATGTCATTCTGTGCAGGGACTGTTCTAAACATGGGAAAAATGTGCCACTTTACAGGCATACTATAGACACCCACCATGTACGCAATTTAAAGGAATATTTAGCTTTTATTGTTTCACTTTAAGCATTATTAAAATCACTGCTCCCGAAAAAACTGCAGTTTTTAAAACTTTTTTTTGCATTGATACATGTCCCCCGGGGCAGGACCCGGGTCCCCAAACACTTTGTATGACAATACCATGCATATACGCCTCTAAAATTAGCACTTTTGATTTCTCCCATAGACTTTTAAAGGGTGTTCCGCGGCTTTCGAATTTGCCGCGAACACCCCAAATTGTTCGCTATTCGGCGAACAGGCGAACACCCCATGTTCGAGTCGAACTTACTTTCGACTCGAACATCGGGCTCATTCCTATTCACAAGTGAAAAGAACCTGTAAGCTGCAGTATATTACATTAAAATGTTTAAATTTAGATGAGCTTCCAGTATAACAAGTTATCAGTCACAGCAGGCTTAAGCCCCGTACACACGATCGGTTTGACTGATGAAAACCGTCCGATGGATGGTTTTCATCAGACCATCCGATCGTGTATGGTACCCATCGGTCTTTTTTCCATCGGTTGGAAAAAATAGAACTTGTTTTAAAATTTTCCGATGGATAAAAAACCGATGGTAATTTCCGATCGTCTATGGGCAAGTCCATCGGTTAAAATACCCACGCATGCTCAGACAGAATTAGGAGACGGGAGCGCTCGTTCTGGTAAAACTATCGTTCCTAATGGAAAGAGCACATTCGTCATTCTGCAAGTTATTGCTTCGTTTAATGCAGCGCATGTTTTGTTGCTTTAGAACGGTCTTTAAAATGTCATTTTGGCAGCAGATCTTTCTCATGAGTTCTGACAAACGTATGTCTTTCTTCTTTCTTGTGATCTTAGGAATAATTAGTTTAATTCTTCAAGGCCGACCTCACAAATTCCACCTTTTATTTTTGTTTTGTCTTTAAATTTGTTGTGCATTTTTTGGTGTGTCAATTTCTCAGAACAATTTTTTTTTTTCCTTTCCTCATGGAGGTTGGTGTCCCTTGTTATTAATTACACATTGTATTTCTGAAATGTTATTGCTACTTAAAAAAAATATACATCAGGCATGTATGTTGGCTGAAATCAAATTTTCCTTTATTTCGGAAAAAAAGCAAACAAAAACCGAAGGGCAACTATTCAGAAATTAGCAGAGAATATCAAGTCCTTAGATCCCAAATGCAGACCTGACTATGATCAATAATAAAATCAACAACAGCATGAAATCAGGAGCAGCAGCCAAAGACATACATCATCCCAAGCTGTGGTACTCCATCAACCTTCAACTTCTGTATGAGCAGCTCGAGGCCAGAGAATCACCTCCTGCTCTTCCCTGTAGCCTTCCTTCCACGCCTCTCTGCAGCGTTCTCTCCACGGCCCCCGTCCACGCACCCTTGCAGGCTGGGCCACTGTGGGTGGTGATGTGGCAGGAGGAGGAGGAGAAGGAGGAGAGGGATTGGCCTGCTGCGAGATATGGGTGGCCTCAGTCAGCAGCCCCCTCGCCCCCATGTGTACGGCCATATATATGAGGTGCTCACAAAGGGCCCGTTGTCCCGCCTCCATTCTGAGCAACTTATCCGCCAGATAGGTGCTAAACCCCTCCGTAGGGTTGAGGGGGGCCCTCATGATGGCAGCAGCCTCCTGAGTCATCTTTAGTGACTCCTCCTCCACTTGTGTCATCCACCGTTGTTTTGGCGGTCTGACGTGGAGGGGAGCCACTTGGGAGACGGTGCTGCCACTAGGCCTGGGGACCTGCTGAGTCCCACTTGGCCCTGCCTCCTCCTGCCTGCCACATTCCTGACCCTCTTCCTCCTGGCTTTCCTCATCCTGTTTATAAAATAAAATGAAAAATTTTATTATTTGGGGAATCTATCACCCACAATTTGGATATCATTACTGGTGCATATTTTTTTTTGGGGGGGATGATATCATTTTTGGCTAATCCAAACAGTTCAACACAATATTACTTAGTGGACAATAATTATGATCAAAAATACTATACCTGGCTGAAGATGCGAAGATCTGACTCTTCTAGCTCGGGAGGCTCCTCCTCCGCCTCTGCAGGGATGGAGGGAAGGGTGGAAGGAACGCTGGAGGGAAGGGTGGAAGGAAGGGTTGAGGGAAGGCTGGAAATAGATTCCCTGGCCTCGATCTGGTCATCAAGAAATTGAAGATGTCTGTAGTACCACAGCTTGGGCTTTACTACATCGTCGGCTGCTGCTCCTGATCTCTTTGACTGGCGCACTTCCTTGTATTTTTTTTTTATACGAATTACGCAGGTTGTTGATTTTTTTATTGATCATAGTGTAGTCTGCATCTGGGATCCATCGCTTCATATCCTCTGCTAATTTGCAAATAGTTGCCCGACGTACATCACTCTTGTGGTACGCAGGGTGTTTCAGTTCCCACAGGTTGCGCTGTTCCTTATATTTTTCAATAAAAGTCAGCATCACCTCCGGCTCACGTAGTTTATGCATCTTTTTGGGTCAGCAAGTAAAAAAAATATAAAAAAAAAAAAAGGATCAGATTTGATTCTCCTCAACTTATCACAATATTGCCCTTTACAATTATGAACCATTATAGGCCACTGCAGGCCCGAGTTCCCTTCTTACCTTAGTTCACTTCGTTGGTTCACTTCCGGTCGTCCTTACTCCGCACATCCCTAATAACTTCTTTCCAGTTTTTTATACCCTGCGCATGCGTGTAACTCCGCCCTCGTCGCCCGCCCATGACGGACTTTTTCTGCATTTCCCCGCCCCTTAACGATCGGCGCACAGTGTGAGACGGCGACATGTCGCAGACACAGGTGACTTCTTTAGTTGAAATTACCGACGAGGAAAGCCCGGAGGCGGAAACGTCCCGATCCTGTAAAAAAAGATACAAGGCGACTGATATGTCTTTTTCGGAGATGGCGGAGATGGTGGACATTCTGCGGAGGAAGGATTACGACGGCAAGCATGGGCCATACGACACCCCTAATCTCCAGAAGTCACAAATTATGGACAAAGTGGCGAAGACTCTCTATAAAAAATATGCGGTCAGGAGATCCAAGGAACAACTCCGTAAAAGGTGGTCAGACCTGAAGCTCAGGGAGCCGGAGCAGTATAGGAAGCTTATAAAAAGCAATGAAAAAAGTAAGTTTATTTTACTGTGTTCTTTCACATTGTAATATGTATTCTTCCATGTTTTGCAACATGTGCTTGGCTTGACTGGTTTCACATTTTAAAATGTAAACTTTTATGTTAAGTGGAGAGTCCACTTATTTTGTAAATGTGTGTTAAAAAAAACTTGCTGCTCTTCCCCCAAACATGTGTAGCGCTACCCCCAGTTAAGAGAGCCGCTGGTTTGTTTTCTCGGGCCCTGTATACAGCACCGCCAACCCCCAGCAATCTGACTCGACCCACTCTGGCACAGTTAGTCTAGGGATAGCTTCCTAGCACTCTCAGGTGTATGATACTTAACAGTTCCTAAATAGACAAACAACACTCTGAGGCAGGAATATGAATAAGTAATAGCTTTACTATAAAATGGTGGCATAAAAACATGACATGCAACACTTACATGGGTCTGCAGAAACCCTGTACCAACCAATGCTACAGAGGCAGCACTATAAAATGGCGCCGCGCAGTATCCACCACGCGGAGCTATTATGGCGTGCGCGCCCTAAGACACAGCAACACAAACTTTAGAACTTTCCCCGCCTATGTCAGGCCTGACAGTGTATGAAATAGTCCCCTTTCCCTAAGGGAGTAAGATTTTCTTCACCGGCCAGCTTTCGTTGGTGCACTTGAAGAAATGAACCAATTGTAATCCAAAAAGGTGGTAACTCGTAGCAACAGTATGCAAACAGGGGGGGGGGGGGGGTAGGCACTTCAACTCTGTCCCAACTACCGGACCCCCAAAGAACACTGGTGAGCGAACAGTGGGCCTAGGCAGTCTATAGGCCTGAATATAACTCAGTCTATGGATATGGGCAGGTGCCCGCTCACCGTTCCAGGTGCGATCCCAGCCTGGGTCTTCCACTGTGTGTGTCCGTCGCACACAGCGTCTGCAACCGATCGGGTCCCCGATCCAACTGGAGTCCTACACTGACAATCCAGGATCCACCCAGGCTCCGCAGGACGGTGAAAGGCTCTTCGGACTTCGGGTAAGGCCTTAGGCTTCAGGCCTTACCCCACAGCAGATCCGCGCAGGATGACTTGTTGCTTGAAGCGCGTTGTCCCAAGAGAGCGAGCTTCTCCCCGCCCCTCTCTTAAGTAACCTCTCCCATGAGTCTCTGCGGCGGAACCTCCACCCTGAGGCCGAATGGGGCTCTGGGTACTGTAGTCCCGGAGCCTTAAAGGAGACCACGCTACACACTCCCCCCACTTGAACTCTTTGGTCCCCAAAGATAACATAATCTCCAACTACAGATCTCATAACATCCATCAATCCTTCATATGATGTCGGCAGAGGAAATTCCCACCAAAAATAAGGTAGTGAACTCCCCTGCCCACAGGACACACTAATATTAGTATCCTGTCTAACTGTGCCAGAGAGTGAGCTGGGGCTGCCTCCCACCAAATGAACAGCGGGAGGGTCATGGTCTTCCATACTCCTTCTAGCAGTGACTACAGTGTCTTCCGCACTTTCACCCATCTGTGGGTAAGTTAGTCTCCTGGGAGGTTTTATTGCCCTCCGCTTCCTCTGTCCTCTTGGGCTTTCTGTTGGAGCAGACTCTTCTTCTGTTGCTAACTCAGGACTTCCCCCTTCCTCGGGAACATCCGGTTCCGGAGCAGGAAGGTACATGGCTTCTCTTGGATCTTCCTTTTCAGATGGTTCACTGGCACTTTCCCAAGCATCCAACCAAGGACAGGAAGGGATAAACTCTGTTGCTTCTGCATTCAGTATGGAGTTCCGTAAGAATGATGGGCACCCGGTTGACTCCTTCACCGGGGCCCGCTGAAGTTTTCCGGTGGCTTGCGGTTGTTCATCTTCCTCTTTTTGGGACTGGAACACACTCTGGCCGCGTGACCAACTCCTCCACAGTTGAAACAGATCATATCCCCCCTATCTTCCAGGGATGCGGGTGCTGAAGTATTTGGAAACAACTCCTTCCTTGGGCTGTTCCTCTCAGGTACCCTTGACTCCTTTTCCATCAGGGAGGTCAACATTCCCAACACTTGGGACATCTGTGGCTTTAAGGTATCCACCTCTGCGTCTCTTTCTAAGGTCGTGGCGGCCCTGACCATCACTGGAGGGGGCTGCACCAGCTCAACTGGTTGGCTCCTTTTCTTCTCCTCCAGCATAGCTTCTTCTTCTCTAACTACTCGGATCAAGTCAGGGTACTCCAGGCTCTTCCCGTCCTGTCTTGTACGTAGCGCCAGTGCGATGGGATCCAGGGGTTGAGATCCTCTCATGACCTGCTGGACCCGGACCTCATCCACCTTCTTCGGGTCAATCCCCTTCTTTAAGATCATCTTGTGCAGTATTTTATCTAGGCGCATCATAAACTCTGATAGCTTCTCCCCTGCCTTCTGGTAGCAGTTCTCTAGTTGGTAGGTAAGCTCAGTGATCTTTTCTGTTCCTCCAAACACATTCTGCAGAATGTCCAGATAGTCCTGCGCAGCACAGTCTTTCTTGCTCATCTTAAGGTTGCGTATGGCCTCTAAGGCAGGCCCCTTTAAGCTCTCAGCAATCCTCTGCTTCTTTCTGTGGTCTGGGACTTCCCACTCCTCTAAGGCTTGAGTAGCGCCGTCTAACCATTCCTCAAACCCCTCTTCACCTGAGGGTACAGGCTTCCTTCCTGAAAACATCCTGAGTTTCTGGTATCCCGACATTTGGTAATCTGCAGGATCTTTCTTGCATTGCGCTATGATTTCCCCTAGAACCGCGCATAATTCTGTGCTGAGAGCGCCTTGTGGCGACCCAGGGTTCATCTCTTTCTTGACATCTTTTAAGTCGGGTGGAGCGCGTATTAACTTAAAGATTTGTTTATCCACCGTTTCTATGCTCGGCTTCTTGAAGTCTTCTGGGATTCCATCTTTCCATTTTAACAGTACATATGTCAAGGGAGGTTCTGTTCTGACATCCACTATGTATGCTTTTTGTTGCAGGGACAGCGACATCACTAACTGTTTCACTGCATCTTCTTGCCAGATCCCTGACAGTTCTATGATCACTACTTCATGCGGATCTGTTTTTACTGCTGCGCACCACTTTACTACTTCTAGTGGGTCCATGCTGGTGTCTCTTGGCTGCTATTTGCTGCAACAGGATCCCGGACTCGAGAGCCCCCACGTGTAGCGCTACCGCCAGTTAAGAGAGCCGCTGGTTTGTTTTCTCGGGCCCTGTATACAGCACCGCCAACCCCCGGCAATCTGACTCGACCCACTGTGGCACAGTTAGTCTAGGGATAGCTTCCTATCACTCTCAGGTGTATGATACTTAACAGTTCCTAAATAGACAAACAACACTCTGAGGCAGGAATATGAATAAGTAATAGCTTTACTATAAAATGGTGGCATAAAAACATGACATGCAACACTTACATGGGTCTCCAGAAACCCTGTACCAACCAATGCTACAGAGGCAGCACTATAAAATGGCGCCGTGCAGTATCCACCACGCGGAGCTATTATGGCGTGTGCGCCCTAAGACACAGCAACAAAAACTTTATAACTTTCCCCACCTATGTCAGGCCTGACAGTGTATGAAATAGTCCCCTTTCCCTAAGGGAGTAAGATTTTCTTCACCGGCCAGCTTTCGTTGGTGCACTTGAAGAAATGAACCAATTGTAATCCAAAAAGGTGGTAACTCGTAGCAACAGTATGCAAACAGGGGGGGGTAGGCACTTCAACTCTGTCCCAACTACCGGACCCCCAAAGAACACTGGTGAGTGAACAGTGGGCCTAGGCAGTCTATAGGCCTGAATATAACTCAGTCTATGGATATGGGCAGGTGCCCGCTCACCGTTCCAGGCGCGATCCCAGCCTGGGTCTTCCACCGCGTGTGTCCGTCGCACACAGCGTCTGCAACCGATCGGGTCCCCGATCCAACTTGAGTCCTACACTGACGATCCAGGATCCACCCAGGCTCCGCAGGACGGTGAAAGGCTCTTCGGACTTCGGGTAAGGCCTTAAGCTTCAGGCCTTACCCCACAGCAGATCCGCGCAGGATGACTTGTTGCTTGAAGCGCGTTGTCCCAAGAGAGCGAGCTTCTCCCCGCCCCTCTCTTAAGTAACCTCTCCCATGAGTCTCTGCGGCGGAACCTCCGCCCTGAGGCCGAATGGGGCTCTGGGTACTGTAGTCTCGGAGCCTTAAAGGAGACCCCGCTACACATGTTTGGCGCATATCCACGTAAACTACATGTGGGCATGCCTCATTTTACTTCAACAATGTTTATCTACACATTGTTGGCTAGATGATGTGTTGTAAGTAAAACTAGAATGTGAAGGAAAGGCTAAACTGTATTCTGGGTAAAGGAGATGACACTCAAGCAGTTGTGTACTCAGCTTTTTTTTCTGGATCAAGATACTATAGTCTGGGCCACATGACCAAATTTAGAAACGGTGTCACACACAGGTGGTCCAGTGGATACCTTGGTGGTTATCCAAGTGTAATTGTGAGTGGCCTCAAAAATAACATGTTGCTTTGTTGATTTTGCAAGATCTCATATGTTCATCTTGAAACTCAGGGCCAAATATCAATTGGACCCCACTTTAAAACATTGAGAATACATTTTCTGCCCGAAAAAGTCTGTGTGCTAAAGGATACATTATTTTTAAAATTCCCATAGGGGAGAGGAGACTGGGAGCACACCATGCTCAGGAGACGAGGAACCCAACACCACAGAAACTCCCCGAAGATCCCAAAGCAGACCAAGATCAGCAGGTTCAGGAAGCGGAGGGGGAGAAAGCGGAGGTGGAGGAAGGGGAGGTGGAGGAAGGAGAGGTGGAGCTTATCAGCACAACAGGTCAGTGTCTGTCACCACAACTTCAAGGTAAATACAGATGTAGGCCTGCATAGTTTAAAAAAAAATCTTTCTTTTTAGGGACTGAACGTGGGGGTGTGTCAGGAAGTCCAAATCCTCCATTCTCGAGTGCCAGCGCAAAAATAATCATTCAGGAAATTATGGAATGCAGTAGCGAAATGGACATTATGAGAAAGAGAATGATTGTGATTGAGCAAAAATATAAAAACATGATAGATATTTTGGGGAGAATAGTGTGAACCCTTTTTGTGTTTTTTGTTATGCGTCCGAAATTTTCTATGGGATTGCCACCAGCCCAAATGTGAAGATGCACACACTGACTCAACATGTGCTATCTGCCGTCACAGGATATCTATGTCCCTGTTTTGGGGGTGCAACCTCTTCATCCCTCCTCAAGTAGGTGAGAGGAAGGGTTTTCACCCCCAAAGCACGTCCATTGATCCCCCATGATGGCAGATAGCACATGTTTACCTTAGCCATGGGATCATGTTGAAGATACCCATTTGAGCCCCAAAAAGAAAGCGTGGTTCTTAACATTTGGGATGGATCAGGGGTAACATCACCCCATCTCCTGTTTGTATTTTTCACTGTGTTATTTTATTACTTTTTAAAAAAAAAAATATTTGGCTTTTGACCCATGCATGTTTCTGCAAAAAAAGCCGCACAAAAAAAAAAAAATAGTATTTCGAAAACCAACCAAAAATGTGGTGCAATCAATAAAAACATTTGGAAAGTCAAAAAAAGGTGTGCCTTGTTCTTTCTATGCTCAAGAGCAGTTCTGAAGATGCAAAAACAGTGTTTTCACCTCAGAGATTTGAGGCTATTTACTAAGAACAAATACACTTGGCACTACTAGAACCTGGGAGACACATAAACCACAAATACAAGAATGACAACACAAGTTTGTAGTAATTCCAATTTATTTTTTTATTTTAAAAAGGTAAAATCAAAGGTCAGATGTGGTCTGGCATTGCGATGGCCCCCCTACCCGTGAAGTACTCTACGTATTTCTGACGTACTTCACGGGCACTTTGGGGGGCCAAGCCAGTACGGGCAGTGCTGAGGCCGGTCAGATTTCTCAGTTCAGATGAACCGGCCTCAGGCCCAACTGATGACACATAATTTGTCGAAAATTTGCGCAAAAAATTGTGCAACAAGCAGCAGCAGTAGACAATGTTGTTCAGTTTATAATCCGCCAAATTGATAGCTGTCTGGAACAGGCGGAACCGGCTGGCCATTATCCCGAAGGCATTCTCCACAACTCTCCGGGCTCTGGCCAGCCGGTAATTAAAAACCCTCCTCTCCGGGGTGAGGGTGCGTTGGGGAAACGGCCGCATGAGGTGTGGTCCTAGTCCAAAAGCTTCATCCGCGATGAAAACGAACGGTAGCCCTTCCACGTTCTCTGCATCTGGAGGCAGTGCAAGACCCCCAGCCTGCAGACGGTGAGCGAACTCCGTCTCTGCGAATGCTCTGCCATCGGACATCCGGCCGTTCTTCCCCACGTCCACATACAGGAACTCGTACCATGCTGACACCACCGCCATTAACACAATACTATTGAAACCTTTATAGTTAAAATAGTATGACCCCGAACGATGTGGCGGCACTATGTGGACGTGCTTCCCATCAATTGCCCCTCCGCAGTTGGGGAAATCCCACCGCTGGGCAAATTGGGAGGCCACAGTCAGCCATTCCTGTGGTGTGCTAGGGAACTGTGGAGTCAAACAAAAAGAATACATTAGTACGGTTTGTGTTTACAGTGCAAGCAGATTACACACAAAAACATTGTTGAACCACATCATTCTAACATTATTATTTAAGGGAGTTTTTCCTACCAATAAACAAAGGCCCACTTAGCAGATGCCTCACCCCCGCTGAGTGAACATTCTAAAATAATGTAAGGGGGGGGCTAAGGTGATTGTGGGGGATCCAAAAAAAGGCTCTAGCACTCTGCTGAGCTTGATTGAGAACTTAAATTTTTTTAACATCTTTAGGGGGGGGGGGGGAGGGTTGTCAAACTACAAGGGCAATGACCACAAAAATAAGAAAAGGAAAATAGAAGGCTAGCTGGATTTGCGCCCACGATAGCATGCTGGAGAGGTTAGTGAAGGGAAATAGGCATGTAGGGCACAAAGAGGGCTTTACAGGTAAAAACATGCATGGGGAAAATGGGGACATTACCAGGATATTACAAACAGGCAAATTTGGGTTAGGAGGGAAAAAATAAGAAGATTCTAAAACAATAAAAACATATAATGTGAGGGTAAAGGAGCATAATTACCTTCATATAGTCCTTCTGCAGGACCTGAATGATGGCCGAACACGTCTCAGAGATAATGATCCCGAGAGCCTGGGGGGAGATGCCTGTCGTGAACTTGAGGTCCTGCAAGCTTCTCCCAGTCGCCAGGTATCTCAACGTGGCAATAAGCCTCTGCTCGGCAGTGATGGCCTGGCGCATCACAGTGTCCTGCCTCGTGATATAGGGGGACAGCAAATCCAAAAGATGGTGAAATACGGGGTCCGTCATCCTGAGATAATTCCTGAAATCATCAGGGTTATTCTCATGGATTTCCCGCAGCAGAGGCATATGAGAGAATTGGTCTCGCTGGAGCAACCAATTCTTAGTCCATGAACTCCTCCTCACCCTGTTCATAGACTGAACTCGGGTTACAGTGTTAACTGCAACACCAAGTCCAAAGAACGAGAACGCACTTCAAACATGGTTTTAAACCGGTCGGCTGGTCAGAACGCACTCAAACAGAACGCACCGTGGAACAGCAAAGCCTGAGAAGAACGACCTGAAAAACAGTAAACGAACGGCCAAGTCGGCACTGCAAGGCAGTAACGACCTGACTGCACGCACTGAATCACAAATACAAACCCACAAGCACAAACTGAACACCAGGAAATGATCTGCAAAGCACGGAGACTGAAAAGCGCGAATCGGCTCTCACCAAACTTTTACTAACAGGCGGTAACACGAAACCAGCAAAAGCAGCCCAAGGGGTGGCGCCATTAGATTTGTTCGGCCCTTTTATAGCCTTTTATAGCCCTTTTGTACGTGCCGTCGTTTTCTTGCCGTCGGTTTTTTGACTGATGGTGTGTGGCCAAGACTGATGAAAAACAAATCCATCGGACGAAAATCCATAGGTTATCCGATCGTGTGTACGGGGCTTTAAAGTGGTATTAAACACAAAACCAAAAATGCAATATATTGCAGCTTACCAATCATTAGATGTGGTGGCTGCATTAGTTTTCTTTCTTAAGTCATTTACCTTTTGTTTTTACCCGGATATCTGGCTAGTAACACACCTCCTGTACTAATGTGCCACCACTCTGGAATAATGAGGACAGGGGCACAGCAGAGAAAAGCATTGTTAATCTGGGGTGAGGGGAGTGCTAGATGGACTAGTAGATTTAGATACTCTGACAAATCAATCTACCCTTTCAACAGACGTGCCCGGTGTACCATGCACTGCCTGCCTAACCGCATCATCCCTTGAGGTTGGAGAGGTTGCTCTTCTCGGTTGCATGTGTGACATGCATTTGGTTCAACATTTATTATTTTTTTATTTTTCATCTTATTATGGACTAGCAAGTTTATATACTTGTATGCCCACCTACTTAATTTTCTTTTTTTGCGATTTTGTGAGCACTAGTGAGATCTGTTATGTGTGGTTGGCCGGTCATAGCTGTTAGCTATCACAATTCACGGGTCTCCCCTTACACACGCACTTCTCCAATGTCATAGCCCAACGCTCTTTCCCTGGGGCTGACTTGTGTCAGCGTGGATTGTTATTCTGATCGCGCATGCGTTGTTGTATCTGACCCACGTCGGCGCCATGATTGTATTCCTCTGTGTACATATTGACGTTTTTACGCAATCTCGGCACGTTCTGCAATACCAACTGTGCAGTCGCCGGATAACACACTCGCCCTCCGCACACCAGAGCTGATACCACTATCATCACATTTCGCGCCGCACATTTCCACTTGATCCCACACAGCTGTGTATCACCCGCAGTGCGCCTGCGCGGCGTTCACCTTAGGGCTATTTAAACGTCCTTTAGTTCCCTGGCGGTTGTATTGCTGTTGCTCTACATATTGACCACTATTCAAGTCTGCTGCCCAAATCAGGTATCATTATATTCCACCTTATATCTTGCTTTATCATTAATTTTTTGTCTACGGTTCAATAGATTTCCCTTTACAGCTGCAGTACTACTTGGTACTTTTTGCATCTGATTATTTATTAAATGTTCTTGAATGGGCTAAATTTGTCTAACTAATGCAATGCCTTTTTTGACAAAGGATTAATACTAATCCCTGTGCATTACTTAGTATTTAGCTTAATTATACAGGACTTGTTGTCTTGTTTAAAGCAATTTTTACATATATGTATTTTTTTTCTTTTATAGAACTGAAACAAATTTCATATCCTTCATTTTTCTGTCTGTTGACCTACTTTGGCCATCTATGGATATGATGGTGCTATGATGCGTGGCTCTGTTGCGGCATGACTGGGCGGTCTCTACTTTTAAAGTCCCAGTCCCTAGTTAGGGAGGCATCTCTTTTTTTGTTCGACAAATCAAAGCCAAACTCCAGATCACACAAGCAGTTACAGCAACAGTTTGTTTTTCTCATTTGGGATAAAGGTTTTACATAAATAAATAATGATCATTGTAAGCACCCCTGTCAGTGGTAAACGGTTTGTCTCATCACTCTTAACTGATACATTTGGAAGATACAAAAAACAACTGACTTACAGACTGGATCACCAGCTGAAAATAAAGGAAACAAATGCAACCATCACATCTAAGAATTAGTAATCTGAAATATAATCAGGGGCGAACTGACAGTTTATAAGGGCCCCAGACAATAGAAGAATCATGTGGCCCCTGTGTCTCTGCCCACATTTAAGCCACACCCACAAAAAGCCACACCCACATTATGCACTGCCCACATTACATGCATTCATCACATAATTTTTCTACACTATGTTCAAAATAAATGTTTAATGTCACCACCTATACAGCATAGCAACAACACTGTACATAACATTAACCCCACCCTTACATTTATTTTTATCAAAAAGCATCATATATAATTGCAATAAAACATTTATTTATTTTTTATTTATTTTTAAAAGCTAAAAACAGACATTAACCACTTGCCGACCAGCCGCCGTCGTTATACGGCGGCAAGTCGGCACGATCCCGCGAACCGTCGTAGCTGTACGTTGGTCCCTTTAAGCGGGATAGCAGGAGCGCCTGCTGCATCGTGGTGGTGCCGATGCTCGTGACCGGCGGTTGCGATGACCGCCGGCCGCGAGCGATCGCGGACACAAGAGGCAGAACAGGGACTTGTGAGTGTACACACACACATCCCTGTTCTGTGAGGAAAGACAGATTGTGAGTTCCTAATAGCTAGGAACCACGATCTGTCATTTCCTCTAGTCAGTCCCATCTCCCTACAGTTTGAAACACACCTAGGGAACACAATTAACCTCTTGATCGCCCCCTAGTTTTAACCCCTTCCCTGCCAGTGACATTTTTACAGTAATCAGTGAATTTTTATAGCACTGATCATTGAATAAATGCCAATGATCACAAAAATGTGTCAAAGGTGTCCGATGCGTCCGCCATAATGTCACAGTCCCCATAAAAATCGCAGATCGCCACCATTACTAGTAAAAAAAATAATAATAATAAAAATGCTATAAATCTATCCCCTATTTTGTAGACGCTATAACTTTTGCGCAAACTAATCAATATACACATATTGTGATTTTTAGTACCAAAAATATGTGGAAGAATACGTATCGGCCTAAACTGAGAAAAAATTAGCTTTTTTAAAAAAAAAAATGGGGATATTTATTATAGCAAAAAGTACAAAATATTGTGTTTTTTTTTCAAAATTGTCGCTTTTTTTTTGTTTATAACGCAAAAAATAAAAATCGCAGAGGTGATCAAATACCACCAAAATAAAGCTCTATTTGTGGAAAAAAAGGACGTCAATTTTGTTTGGGTACAGCATCGCACGACCGCACAATTGTCAGTTAAAGCAACGCAGTGCCGAATCGCAAAAATGGCCTGGTCTTTGGCCAGCCAAATGGTCCGGGGCTTAAGTGGTTAAACCAAACCTGTGTGTATTCCCTGCAGTCCCTTACACCCTTGGCCCAATTGGCTCCTGCAACATAAATCAAAGTCAGTTAGACAATAAGGGGAGAGAGGGAGCGGGGCCAAACGGCAGCTCAGTGTCTGAATGGACACACAGAGCTGCAGCTCGGCACCGGGGACCCCATAGCAAGCTGCTTGCTGTGGGGACACTTGACAGGAGGGAGGGGCCAGGAGCAGCGAAGAGGGACTCAAGAAGAGGAGGATCTATGCTGCTCTGTGCAAAACCACTGCAACAGGGCAGGTAAGTATAACATGTTTGTTATTTTATAAAAAAATAAAAAAAAAGAGACTTTACAATCACTTTAATGTGGTGCAACGTAAGCCTCTGAAACCCATTGTGAAACTTTCTTCCCTATTGCTAGAGGCCAAATATGTTGCATCTGAATTTTTGGGAGGGAGGAAGAGGTGGAAAGTAAGGAACTGAAAGTAGGCATGCAGGCCTTTTGCTACCAACGAGTATCCCTGAGGTGCTGCTGCCACCAAACTTTGTGATGCAGGTTCATGTGTTTTGTCAAGCATGTGGTACCAAAATGGCTGTTAATTTTCCCAAAGCTGATACACTGCAGACACAGGATTTAGACTACAATGGCATTGTCAGCAAAAGATATATTAAAAAGGCCCAGAATGTAGAGTTGTTTGGACCTGGGACTGTACCCATGGTGGAATAGAATGGTTTCTCCCAGTCCTCTGCAAGTTGCCTCTGTGCCTGGACCATATCCCCCATAATTTTTTTTTTTTACCTCTCCCTCACTTTATTCCTCCCCAAACTCCGGCACCCACATAGGCCACTTCATTACCCCACCTCCTCCTCATTGCTAAAGCCACCTCGGCAGTAAGCTGCAACTGCGCATATATCACTGCCTCTTGCTACTCTTTGCCTGATGTTCCCATACTCTTATAGTTCTGGCGCTTTCTTCCTCTTCCTCTTCAACATCTGAATCAAGAAATTGCTGACCAAGATCCTTCTCTTGCAGTATGTGACTCATTGGGGTATATTTTCTAAAGGCAAATAGACTGTATGCTTTGCAACTGCAGTTGCACTTTGCAAGTGTGGTTGCATGCATTTTCCCTAGAGCTTGGTAAATACGGTAAAGCTGAACTTTGTAAAAAAACAACCAATCAGGTGCAAGGGGAAAAAAAACAGCATTTTTGCTTGATGCACATGATAGGATGATGGAAATCAGCAGAGCTTCACTACATTTACTAAGCTGTGTGGAAAATGAGTGCAACGGCACTTACAAAGGGCACAGTCTATTTGCCTTTAGTAAATCCACCCCTATGTGTGATGAACCTTAGACAAGAATTATATGCATGTCTATAGGATTTTATTAGGCAAGCATGAATTCTGTGTGCACTGGACATTGCGCATAATACAATGTGAGTATTAAAGTAATTGTAAACTTTTTTAATATTAAACAGGTTTATACATGGAATAGCACAGAGTGGCCCCAAACTTTCTCTTAGGTCCCCCGCTGGTGCTCCTGGCTCCTCCACTTCTGGGTAGACATGTACAATTAGTTTCGGTTCGAATATAAATTCAGATGAAATTTTGGTTATTCTGAGTTTTAGATGTATCCGAATCTCTGAATGAAATAGTAATAACTTTGATAAAATGTGTTTAATTTTGTTTCGTACATTCGTTTTCGAATGAATTCCAAATTTTCGGGAAAAATTCAGATTTGGATTGGTAAAAAAATGATTAACCGATTTTAATTCTGTGTGAAGAATAGCTGGTTGTTAGGGAGTGGGCCAGGAAGCCGACTGTTCCATCCTTCACAATGGATGAGTCATCAGCTGTCAGCAGGCTTCGCCACTGACAAATAAATGTGCATGCCGGCAATGAAAAATGCAGAAAAAAACTGCGTGGGGTCCCCCCCAATCCACAACAAGAAAAAAAATTATGCAGGGGCCCCCCAAAATCCATACCAGAACCTTTTCCGAGCATGCAGCCCAGCAGGCTAGGAATAGGGGCGCGGGCAAGCACCCCCCTTTCTAAAAAATACCAGGCCACATGCCCTTAACATGGGGGGTGCTTTGGGGCAGGGGGGCTCTGCCCCCTTGTTGATGGTGACAAGGGCCTATTCCCCACAACCCTGGCCAGTGGTTGTGGGAGTTTGCGGGGGGGGGGGGCTTATTGGAATCCCACCCCCTTTTTGTGAATGAGTATGGGGTACATATTACCTCTAATCTTTCATCAAAAAAGTGTAAAAAGTAAAAAAAACACAAGATTTTGGTGCAAGAAACCATGAAGGGCCCCCCTGCCCCCATCCCGGGGCCCTTGCCACTGATCCAGGCCTTTTACTCCCATTGCAGTGCTCTTTTTGTGATCCCACTGCAGGACCCTTTCACGTGTTCTGCTGCGGGACCCCTTCCTGCATGGTTGCCTACCTTTCCAAAAAGGCCAGGTGCACCTTTTTTATGTGTTTGGCCAGACATTGTATGGGGAGAATGTATCTTAATTAGGGGTGGGCCATTTAAAATGGACATGGTTCTACAAGAACCATCTAATGCCATACCCCTTTGCACATCTCTACACCCCCCAGAATGCCTCCATACCCCCTCCACATGCCTGTATACCCCCTGCACATCTCTGTACCTCCAAAATAACCCCTGTACCCCTAGCACACTTGCGTACCTCCAGCACACTTCTGTACCCCTTTGCACATCGCTGCACATTCTACACACACCTCTGCAGCTCCCAGAATCCTCTGTACCCCCCCAGCACAACTATGCACCCCCACACAGCTCTGCACCTCCTAGAAATCTCTTTATCCCTCAGTATGCTTCCATAAGCCCAGCAAGCCATTACAACCCCCAGCACACCTCTGCACCCCCCCCCCCCACACACAAACACACATACACCTCTGCATTCCTCAGGACATATATGCACTCCGTTGCACATTTCTGCATCCCCACACCTCTGTACCCAACCCCCACACACACACACACATCTGAACCTCTGTATCCCTCCAGCACACCATTGTACACCGCAGCAAGTTAACTTAGCACCCCTAGTGCCCCTTTAACTTGGGGCAGACCTGTCCTGTTGCAGATTGGACATGGACACAGCACATTGCTCTCTATGTGGCTTTTGGATGGAAACGGACCACCTGTCCATTTCCATCCGACTGTCATCCAATCTTATCCACCAGACGGATAGGGAATAGATCTCCCATCTGTCTGTTCTTAGCGGACAGGATCGGATGGTGACGGGTGTCAGCGGACACATGTCCACTGACATTCACCTCTCCATAAAGTGCTATGGATGGTCTGATCGGGTCTGCCTGAAAAATGGACAGGCGGACCCGATCAGTCCGCCAGTGTGAAAGGGGTCTAACACATCTGTGCTCTGTACCCAACCCCCAGCACATCTCTGTACCCCCCCCACACTTTCACCCCATGGTCACTCACCCCATTGTTGATGACAGTCTTTGGTCAGCATCTCCCCCTGCACCTCAGATTACTAATGTTGCAGTTTAGTATGCAGTGGGGGAAGGTGGAGGGAGCGATCGGCAGCTCTATGGTAGCCGTGGAATCTCCCTGGGGCTAGTAGTTCTCTTCCCGAGTGTATACAGTGGAGAGGGGAGGGGCCTCTGACACTCTTCAGTGTACAAGTAAGTTGCTCTGCTTGCACACTCTTGCTGATACATGCCCAGGTCAGAGGCCCCTTCCCTCTCCACTGTAACTACTAGCCCCAGAGAGATCCTGTGGCCCGCGGGCACCAGAGAGCTGCCGATCGTCCCCTCCCACCTCCCCCCATTGCATAGTAAACTGACAACCATAGGTGCAGGGGGAGATGCCGGATCTTGGGGCCCGACCACAGAGGCAGAATGCCAGGGCCCAGTCGCAAGTGCGACTGCTGCGACCCTGGTAGTTCCGCCACTGGAACAAGGGGCATTAAGCTGAGAAATTACAATTGTGGACAAGAAAAAGTTAAACACTAGGGTAATTTCTGCAAAGACTTCATTCTGTATTTCAGGGGAAAGCGGAACATGCAAAATTCCATGTGTACTGCTACACTCCCTTAAATCTAATAGTCAGGGACTGTACATCAAATATCAACAGCACTGTAGTTCACATTGCTTTCTGTGATGCAACAACTGTCAATGTGAATTCATTGGCTTTGATGCCACTGCATCTCTAAAGTATTATTTCCTCTATCTGGAAAAAAGAAGCAAAAATATCATCAAAAAATAAGAGTTCAGAGGTCAAAAAGTTGATTTACTTGATGTAAGCTTTAGTCATGTAATAGTTACAGATAATGTGAGGAAAAAATGCATTTAGAATTTGGAACAGGGCATCCTATAACCTAAGGTCGGTCTTGTTAACCATTATTTTGTATATGTGCCTATTGATTTAAGGGCCTCAAATAATTCTGCCCTTTTCTGATGCTCATTAAGGGCCAGCAATGATTACACAGCTCCAAGAAATCCATGGCTTTGGTACTTAGGTAACAAAAGAACAACACAGAATCTGTTCCTCCTGGGCTCCCTGGGGTTTTGGACCTCCAGCAGATGTTCTGCACGACTGCTCTTTTAATTTGAAGGGGATGAAGTGGGATCTGCTTTTCTCTGTGTGCCATGTCTCTGTAAGGTAAACCAAACACTGAGTTATGAAGCACATACTCACAACGCTAGAGTAATAACGTAAAAACTCATATCGCAGATGCCCCTGTGTAAAACAATATTTCACACAAAGTCCTGTCATCAAGAACCACGTCACATAAAACAGCTAAAGAAATAACTATAGCAATGGCTAATATAGTATGCTAGGTTTACAGGGAAAAAACATTCTAACTACATTCTGTAACTAATTAAAAATCTAATTTTAATTAAATATATAGAATACTGATAATATACTAATCTAGAGATAGATAGATAGATAGATAGATAGATAGATAGATAGATAGATAGATAGATAGATAGATAGATAGATAGATAGATAGATAGATAGATAGATAGAATCTGATTTTTATTTCATAAACTCAAAAGTAACGAACTTCAGATAGAGGAGCTAAAATTAAATATGCATTTGCAGCCAAGCTGTAAATATATGATTTCCCCCTGTCAAACTCAAAAAACAGCATAATTAGTTGACAGTATAGTCTGTAGTCCTCCAGAAGAGCAGGAAGAAAGTGATGTAAATTTTAACATACCCAGCATGTCTCTTACAAGGTTTGGTGCTGCTCATCATATACCTTACTTACTATATACAGGGGAACAACTAGAGGCTGAATAAGGAAAGCATTGCACATTCAACTGGCAAGATATAAACAGATGAAGTTTGTTGTGTATTTCTGATATCAGTAGTGAGGTGCAAATAGGAAGATGCATTGGAAGGCTAGAAGCTTGACTTGCTGCATCTCAGTGACTATTGTGGACCCAAAAAGTAGTTAAAGGTTATACAGGTTAATTAATTATAGGGTATATTTTATTCCTTCAAATCTGAAAGTACAGAAAAGTACCTATTGATCTTCCTGAAAGCCAGTGTGTCCTTACATTTCTGTTTGGACCGACGACATGGTGCCTGTACTGCATTGAAATCAGCTCTGCCTACTAAACTACTTCATTCCACCTACTCCCCTTCCCTCTCTGTCCTTATAAGCCACAATACACTGCAAAGCCTTTTCACCATGGACAGCAAGCTTAGAAGGGCCAATAAAGGGGCTTTTGAATAAGCCAGCCTCCACACAAAGGGGAGACACATAGGGGTTGATTACTAAAACTGGAGAGTGCAAAATCTGGCACAACTATGCATAGAAACCAATCAGCTTCCACGTTTTTTGTCAAAGCATAATTAAACAAGCTGAAGTTAGATTCTGATTGGCTACAATGCAGAGCTACATCATATTTTGCACTCTCCAGATTTAGTAAATCCTCCCCTTAGTAAAAGTGTATTAAAACTGTTACAGTGAAAGGATAGGGGAAGCTGGGGAGGGCATAGGATTAGCTAGAAAACTGTAATTTTTTTCTGATTGCTAGCTTTTTAGGCAATTAACTCCTTTGCTGCCTCTTTTTGTTTTTATTATTGGGGGGCTTTTTTTTCTTTCATTTTATTTTGTGGCTGATTAGAGGTCATCACTTTCAACTGCTGCCCTGTCCATAGCAACAACAAAAAAATCCAGCCAAGTGTAGCGGGTGTTTGAATTTAAGGGAGGCATCTGGGTGGTAGTGTAACCCAGATGCACAAATTGCTAGGGGATCCAAGACCTTTTTCTGATTCTTGGAGGACTCCGGTGGTGTGAGGTTCCTTGCGGTCCACGGGTGGCGCTGTTGCCCTGGGCCGGAGCTGAACTCACACCGCAAGACTGTACCCTTTTGTCCTCCCCTGGAGCTGGTACAGCGGGGCGGGGAACCCGCTGTGGCGCAAAGGGAGAGGGGATAAAAGGGGCGGACGCCCTTGCCACGGTGTTCAGAGTTGAGAGTTCAGAGTGAGAGTCGGAGGGCTCGGCCGCACCCAGGCAGCTTCAGCTTGGGTGCTGGCGTTCCAGTGCTCCAGGCCTAGTTGCCCCTCGGCCTGGCCGGAGCGGAGATGGAGTCCATCCCAGGCACCTTTAGCCTGGGGTGAGGTACTATGGCGGATGCCTGGGGCTCAGTACCTTCGACTGAGTTCCGCGAGGGTGGAGGAATCCGAGGGGGCCCTAACTCCTTGGGTGCCCGTGTCTGAGTTTGTGAGATCTGGTGTGCGGAACTTCTCTGGAGAGTCTGGCGCAGCATTGCTGGTGACAGAGAGGCCTCCGGTTTCTCCCTAGGACGGATTTCCTTCCCCTGACAGGGGCCGTGCTAGCGAAGGTAATTCACATTCTACCTCACATAGTCAGTGACCATGACTATTCGCCACTGGTGATATCACAGTGGTTAGCAGGAGAAGGGAAAGGATTGTGCCTCGATCTATTCCCCATTACTACTCAGTAGAAGAAACTGTTTGTTGTTTGCCAAGAAGAATAAAACTGAGTTGGACCTATTCACTGTGTGGAACTCTGGTTACTAGGAGCAAAGGAGTCAGGGACGAAGTACTGGACTTGACTCTAGGACACCTACACAAAACCCAATCTTCTGGCCTTCACCTCTTACAGTAGGTGCCGCCGATATTGTGTTTCTATCGCGCTCCCATCGCCGAGATTCTCGGCGACAGGAGTGCCGAGATGTCGGCAGCAGGGTGGCGACACGTGTCGCGCTCGCTGCAATGGCGAGGAGACGCGACACTGTATTGAGCGGGGATCGGACGCGGATTCCCGCCAATACCAGGCACTGCGTTTGGTATGAATCCTGAGCGGGAACTCCACGCCAATTTTTAAAGAAAAAAACGGCGTGGGTTCCCCCTCCAGGGGCATACCAGGCCCTTGGGTCTGGTCTGGATTTGAAGGGGAACCCTACGCCGAAAAAACGGCGTGGGGGTCCCCTCAAGATCGAAACCAGACCCTTATCCGAGCACGCAACCTGGCAGGCCGCAGGGGAAGAGGGGGGGACGAGAGTGGCCCCCCCTCCCTCCTGAACCGTACCAGGCCACATGCCCTCAACATGGGGGGTTTGGTGCTCTGGGGCAGGGGGGCGACCTGCGGCCCCCCAACCCCAGAGCACCCTGCCCCCATGTTGATGAGGACAGGGCCTCTTCCCGACAACCCTGGCCGTTGGTTGTTGGGGTCTGCGGGCGGGGGGCTTATCGGAAACCGGGAGCCCCCTTTAATAAGGGGGCCCCCAGATACCGGCCCCCCACCCTATGTGAATGAGTATGGGGTACATCGTACCCCTACCCATTCACCTGGTGGAAAATAAATGGAAATAAAAACACAACACAGTTTTTAAAAGTATTTTATTGCACCGCTCCGGAGGTCTTCTTCCGACTTCGGGGGTCTCCGGTGTCGTCACCGCGTTCTCCGGTTCTTTCTTCTGCCGGGCCTCCGCTAACTTCTTTTTAGCTCTTTTGCTAATGGAGGCCCGGTCTTCTCCGTCGCCTTCTTCTTCTTCTCCCGCTCTCCGGTTCTTCTCCCGCTCTCCGGTGTCATCACCGCGTTCTCCGGTTCTTTCTTCCGCCGGGCCTCCGCTAACTTGTTTTTAGCTCTTTTGCTAGCAGAGGCCCAGTCTTCTCCGTCGTCGCCGGTGTCTTCTTCCCTCTTCTCCTCCTCGATGTTGACTCGTCGCTTCCTCTCGCAGTAATGGTAAATCTTCGGTCCGCAGAGATTAATCTATTCTTCACATGACGTCACAGTCACATGCTCCGGGGCACATGTGCACATGATGTCACAGTCACATGCTCCAGGGCACATGTGCACATGACGTCACAGTCACATGCTCCAGGGCACATGTGCCCCGGAGCATGTGACTGTGACGTCATGTGAAGAATAGATTAATCTCTGCGGACCGAAGATTTACCATTACTGCGAGAGGAAGCGACGAGTCAACATCGAGGAAGAGAAGAGGGAAGAAGACGCCGACGGCGACGATGGAGAAGACCGGGCCTCTGCTAGCAAAAGAGCTAAAAAGAAGTTAGCGGAGGCCCGGCGGAAGAAAGAACGCGGCGACGACACCGGAGAGCGGGAGAAGAACCGGAGAGCGGGAGAAGAAGAAGAAGACGACGGAGAAGACCGGGCCTCCGTTAGCAAAAGAGCTAAAAAAGAAGTTAGTGGAGGCCCGGCAGAAGAAAGAACCGGAGAACGCGGCGACGACACCGGAGACCCCCGAAGTCAGAAGAAGACCTCCGGAGCGGTGCAATAAAATACTTTTAAAAACTGTGTTGTGTTTTTATTTCCATTTATTTTCCACCAAGTGAATGGGTAGGGGTACGATGTACCCCATACTCATTCACATAGGGTGGGGGGGCCGGTATCTGGGGGCCCCCTTATTAAAGGGGGCTCCCGGATTCCGATAAGCCTCCCGCCCGCAGACCCCGACAACCAACGGCCAGGGTTGTCGGGAAGAGGACCTGTCCTCATCAACATGGGAGCACCAAACCCCCCATGTTGAGGACATGTGGCCTGTTACGGTTCAGGAGGGAGGGGGGCCGCTCTCGTCCCCCCTCTTCCCCTGCGGCCTGCCAGGTTGCGTGCTCGGATAAGGGTCTGGTTTGGATCTTGAGGGGGACCCCCACGCCGTTTTTTCAGCATAGGGTTCCCCTTTAAATCCATACCAGACCCAAGGGCCTGGTATGCCAATGGAGGGGGAACCCACGCCGGTTTTTTCTTTAAAAATTGGCGTGGAGTTCCCGCTCAGGATTCATACCAAATGCAGTGCCTGGTATTGGCGGGAATCCGCGTCGGATCCCCGCCTATCGGCAATGCGTGTCGCTCATCGTGAAAGGAACATTTTTTCCTTTCCCGATGACGAGACAGCTCGGCGCTGGCTCTCGCGACGGAGCTCATAGGGTGTCAATATCGCCACTGGAAGCGGCGATATTGACACAATATCGGCGGCACCTACTGTAGCTATGGAGGACATGGGCCGTGGTGTATCTCATCCCTTCCCCCAGCACTGAGACCCCTAGACGAAGAAAGACAAGCCGAGTATGAGAAGGGGAGAGAGGGGTGAGGCCGCTACACAAGCTTTCCTAGGGCTTCCAAGGGACCTGGCTTGGGAGTCATGGGAGAGAGAGGCCTCAAGAAAAAGAAGCATAGTGCTGGCAAAGATTTAGACTAGTGCGTGTTTACAGAGTTACTAAGGAGAGTGATGAGTTGTAAGCTGGTGGCGTCCAGAGCATGTTCCGCTGCTGCAGCTTAGAAACAATACTGGAGCTTTTGCCAGGTGGAGAAGAGGATGCTCACCCATAGTGTCAACAGAAGAGAGTTGTGTGATTATGTCAAAAAGAATGCAGTCTTAAAGTGGTTCTAAAGGCAGACTTTCTTTTATCTTAATGCATTCTATGCATTAAGATTAAAAACCTTATGTGTACAGCAACCGCCCTCAGCCCCCCTAGAACTTACCTGAGCCCCATCTCGATCCAGCGATGTTGCACGAGAGACGCCGCTGTCCGGGACTCTCCCTCCTGATTGGCTGAGACACACAACAGGCACCATTGGCTCCCAATCAAAGTCAGTGAGCCAATGAGGAAAGAGAGGGGCAGGGCTGAGTCACAGCTCTGTGTCTGAATAGACACACAGAGCTGCGGCTCTGGGGCCCTATAGCAGGCTGCTTGATGTGGGGGCACTAAGCAGAAGCGTGGGGCCAGGAGCACCGGCGACAGACCCAAGAAGAGGAGGATCTGGGCTGCTCTGTGCAAAACCACTACACAGAGCAGGTAAGTATAAAATGTTTGTTACTTTTAAACGAAAACAAAAAAAACAACAAGACTTTAGTATCACTTTAACGCCACTTTAAAGGTTTACATGTAATCACTCTGAAGCACAAAGGCACATCTGTACTCCTTCCCTATAACCCTAATAACAGGCATACCTGCTCCTAATGTATCCACTGCTATATTTACTCCAACAAGGAGGATCTTAAATTTAAGACCAAACTTTACAGAAGAGCCTTGGATAGGCAGTTTGACTTCTTTGCAAATGTGTTTAACGAAAACCTCTGTTTGTTTTGTTTTTTTGTAAATGTCTTTTTATTGATTTTCAATAACACACACAGTAAAACAACAGCAGCCGACTCAGCACAACACTGAGTCGGTGACGGGCCAACATGGCCCACAAAATTTTGTACAGGTATTAAACATATCCTGTCTATCTCACAATAGCCCTACCTAGCTAACAGGTAGGAACAAAGAACAACCCTCCCAGCCCCCTCCCCCCCAGTAAACCCCTTGCTCAGTTCTCACTCCCCATCCCATGAGCCTTCCGGATCAATCAAACTTGCCCCACCACCCACCTCAATCAAAGATTTAAGGGTGATAGGAACCTCCCTATTAGTAGTGTATAAGTATACATGATATCATACCCCTAATATCAGGCGTTAACCTACAGTCAGGTCCGAGTTATATCATGCCTGCCACTGCCACACCCTGTCAAATTTTTTCCCACAACCCGAGAGAAGTATGTTGCCTTATAATATGGAATCATAGCGTTGACTAGGCCCTTCCAGAAGAGCAAATCAGGTGCCCCCGGCTTGGGCCACCGCAGTAAAATGGCTTTCCTTCAATAAAACAGGAGAATGTTTAATAAGGTCCTATGAGCCCTAGACAGGACCACATCCTCAACCAAACCCAGAAGACACACTCTAACCGCCATTGGGATAGGAACCATTAGGACCTCTGATATACAGGAGGTGACCTCCGACCAAAATAGTTTGACCTGAGGGCAGCTCCAAAACACATGCTCAGCAGCTGCTGGAGCAAACGTGCATCTCCAACACTCGGCTGGCACTGATGGGTATATAGATGCCAGCCTGGCTGGCGTATAATAGATCCTGTGTAGGAACTTGAAATGAAATAATCTATCCCTGGCTGCCACCAGGTGTTGGAACGGATGCGCCCACATGTCATCCCTTGGATGTCCGGGACCTCCGCCTCCCACCTTTCTCTGCACTTTAGTACTGCTGTGGGACTTGTCGTAAATAGTTTCTTGTATGAAACCGAGAGTGTCTTAGGAAGGTCTTCTGTTGTGAGCAAATTCTCATAGGCCCTCATAGAAGCAGTAAGCGGAAGGTCCCTCTTGACCCCTCTATGAATGGCCAATCACAGGGTTTCATAGGAGTCCAAATGAGCTGCCTCCAAAACAGTTGCCGAATCCCCATTGTCTGAAGTAAGCCACTTATGAACAAAGACCAATTGTCCAGCCAAGTAGTACTTACGCCAGTCTGGCAAGGCCAACCCCCCCTCCCCCCAGGGTTCCTGCAAGACCTTCAATCCTATTCTGGGCTGTTTGGGAGCCCACAAAAATGTGCTAGTAAACCCATCCAGCTTTTTAAAAAAGGACTTGTGGATCCAGTTGGGAGATTTTATAAGAAGTACAGTATAACTGGGAGTATTTTCATTTTCAATAAGTTAATCCTTCCTATAAGTGATAAAGGGAGTCTCTGCCAGGCCTGTACCTTCTGCTTGAAAAAAAGCAGGAGTGGTGCCATATTAAGGGGCATGTAGTCATCCACATCCGCCGTAATCTTGACCCTTAGGTACGTAATCTGTGTGACCCACTGCAACAGCACGGCCGGGTCTGCGATGTCCCTGGCCCCAGCGTCCAGCGGTAAGATAGACAATTTAGTCCAATTAACTTTTAACCCAGAGTACCGTGAGAATTCGTTCATAATGTACAGCGCTGCCTCCAGCGACTCCCTGGGGTCCTGCAGAAACAGCAACATGTGTTCTGCATACAGCGCCAGGCCCTCATCTATCGTCCCTACCCTGATTGCCTTAACCTCCCCAGGCGCTCGCAACGCGACCGCAATTGGTTCCATCATGTGAGCAAACAAAAAGGACGACAGGGGACAGCCTTGTCTGGTGATCCTACCAATTCGGAAAAATGGAGAAGTGTGGGTTCCTATGCGAACTGCTGTCCTGGGATTATCGTACAGTAACGAGATCCACTTTCGAAAAGTTAGGCCAAACCCCATTTTCTCCAGGAATGCCAGCATGTAATGCCAGTCAATGGAGTCAAAAGCCTTTTCGATGTAAATGAATACCACTATCCTAGTGGGGGAAGCAAAATTGGGAATCTGCAGGTGAGTAAACAATCATCGTAAGTTGGTGTCTGTAGACTTACCGGGCATAAACCCCATCCGGTCTATATCTACCAGGGAGGAGATAACTCCTGCCAGTCTTTTGGCCAGAACCTTCATAAGGATTTTCAAATCCATGCTTAACAGGGCAGAATCATATAAGCATCCAGCATTGATTGAGGTAATTGCTGATTTTTTATACAGTAAGCTAACAAGGTGGGTGCTATTTGTTCTGCGTGTACCTTGTAAAAATCTGCCGTAAAACCGTCGGGACCGGGGGCCTTGTGCGGGGGGAACGCAAAAATAGCCGCCACCAGCTCTTTGCTAGTTATCTCAGCCTCCAAGGTTTCCTGATCCTCATCAGAAAGCCTCAGAAGAGGGAGACCCCCCAACAATCCCTCCAATGCTGATCTGTCGTAAGAAGGAATGGGCGCATACGGGGCCAAAAAAAAGTCCTGAAACTCTGTGAGTATGTCAGCGGGGTGACTAGCCAGTCCTCCATCCTTACGTTTAATAACCGGGGTGTTTGCAAGTTGACGAGAGTCAGCTACCAGCCTAGCAAGGAGCTTCCCATTCTTGTCCCCCTCTGCAAACTGTGTCTCTGCCCTATGCTTCGCTTTGGTATGAGCAAAATTGTTGAAAACCTCTGTTTGTTAACATAAATTGTTAGACAGTACAATTTTGTTTTATTTGCCAGCTATCTGATAAGTGTGCTGGGGAATGTTTTGTTTGTTTATGCTATGCAATGACTTTCTTTGTGCACATTACTTCAAAAGCTACTTAGAAATTGGGGTCGTTGCCAATCTTGAATAGCAGTGGTCATCAACCCTGTCCTCAGGGTGCACTAACAGGCCAGGTATGCAAGATAACTGAAATACATCACAGGTGATATCATTTGCTGCTCAGTGATTGCAGTATTCTAGTCTGCATCTCCCCAAGGTAATACATAAAACTTGGCCTGTTAGTGGGCCCTGAGGACAGGGTTGATGACCACTGTTGTATAGCATGCTTGCTGGATTTGGCGTGAAGACACACTTTCTACAATTGCCATTGAGCTCTTTCTTGCTAGGCTTCTAATGTGTCCCTGTGCCTCCACTGTTATATATGCTCCCACCTAGGCCCTCTCAATTATAAGAGTTAGGACCGCACTATAGAGAGGAGCCTTGGCGCGTCAATGCAGCTTCCACGTATATTTGTAAATGTGTGCAACTAAAGCGTCTGTTTTTTAATGTGAATTGTTGGATAGTGCAATGTTGTTTTATTTGCAGGCTAGCTGGCAAGTGGGCTGGGAAATCTTTTGTTTGTTTGTGCTCACATTTGGGTAAAGCCAGACATACACTTTATGACATAATTAGTTTTTCTAGGAGTTCTTCTATGGGACTTAAGCTTCAAAGGACAAAGCAATATGTTCATGTGCACATAGCCGGCAGGCCATTGTAAGGTAGTAGATTTTTTTGTCCTTTACCTTATATGCTTAATTAAGTAAGACCTCCCCACCCAAGATCCATTAATTCCATTTAAGACACACACATACACTTTAGGTGTCAATGTAACCAAAGCAACACTAAAGCCGGCCATACATGGATCAAAATTTAGCAGAGACTGGCTAAAATTTGGTCCATGTAAGTGCGGGCTGGTTGTACAGAAGTCAACCCACCGACCAATTTCTTTAAACCACCCTATCAGGTCTTTCCCATTGAATAGTGCCTCCAGCTATAGTTGCCAGCACTGATGAGTGTGTTTTTGACGATGGGGATGTCCCCCAGCTGTCAGAATACAAAGGCACAGTGGTAGGATTCCCCCATCCACATTGAGTGTTTGAAGGGGCGAATCAGGGCATTTTTTTTTTGTTCAGCCCACTGGTTGAAAGAAAAAAATGACAAATGTATGTGTTGCCTAAGTAATTTGGTTGCTGGAGCGTTAGGTATAAGTGTCTCTAGGATTTTGAGAAGTCAGTGGGAAGTAAGAAGAAAGTGAATTTTTTTCTTACTTCCCACTGACGTCTCAAAATCCTCACAATATGATCCTCAGCTCCTTCTTGCTATTTCACTGCAGCTCTTCTAACTGTTATGTTCCAACCCTTTTATAGACAAGATTTTCTATTCATGACCATAATGCCTTCATCTTGACCAGCATTATTCATATATAGTTCTCTAATTCTTGCTATCATGAGTACATTAGAATGCACTTAATCGCTAGCTAACACTATCAAGAAGGATTGAAGAACTGCAAAAACAAAGAAAAAATAAATAAACCACACAAACAAAACAGTACAATGCAATGGGAATGCTCTAATTTAAAACTAATCATCTAAAAGGAAGGGAATGACAGTTTTTCACAGTAGGAAACTGAGCTAACGCTTTCAAATAAAAATATAACAACTGCAAGTATCAATTTTACCAGACTCAGCATGGGGCGAAACTAAGAGACAGAAGGCCTGAAGTGATGGTACTGTATAAAAGTGTGGATGGGAATGAATTTCAAGGCACTATGTCTGTTCTGGATGTTACCAAGAATAAAGTGAGCTGTATTTTGAGTAAAAATTTAGAGCACTGAGAGATCTTATAAAGCTAAATGAAGGCTTAACAGGGGATAACGTAGGGTATTTAGGAGTTGTAAGAGCATAGAAATGAATAAAGATTACAAATGGTCTAAACAAGCTGATTTATTGCAATGAATGTTGGCATTTTGTATTATGAACCTCATGATCGTTGTATAAAGCTACTCCTTTACACTCATAATAAACTATATCATGGAGAGGAGAGGTTAGAATTGGAAGGGCAAACAGGAAGGCTGGAAAGAGGAGAGGGAGAGAAAATAAATAAAGTAAAGGGGGAGAGACAGTTTAATAGGCAAAGGTAAAAACAAGAAGGAACCCCAGATCCAAAAAAGTGTCAAAAAGTAATACCAACACAGAGACAGTTTTGAAAATTTCTTTGTTAAAAAATAAAAAACAATGTCCCCCGAAGTAGATTCATCATTAATCATGCCGCCGACGCCGCCACCGCCGACCCAAAAAAAGAAAAAAAAATTGGTGTGGGGATTCCCTTAAAATTCATGCCAGACCCGAAAGGCCTGGATTTTGGAGAGGACCCCCATGCCGTTTTTTTTTTTTTCTACTGCCGGCAATGGTATTGTATTGTCGGAAGTTTAAATGTAATTTCAATAATTTTTTTTTTTTTTTTTTTAGAAATGTCAGTTTTGTTGCAGTAGTTTCTATTCACGGTACAGATGTGCCACTTTACAGGCAGACTAAGGGGACCCCCCCCCAAGGCACCTATGTTTAAAGGAATATTTCATTTTTATTGTTTCACTTTAAGCAACATTAAAATCACTGCTCCTGTAAATACAATCTTTTTAACAAAAATGTTTGCATTGATACATGTTCCCCGGGACAGTACCTGAACCCCTATACCCTTTTTATAGCCAATAACTTGCATATAAGCCTTCAAAATGGGGACTTTTGATTTTTCAAGTTTGGGTCCCATAGACTTTAATATGGTTCGCCGTTTGGGTCAGAACTTTTCTCTGTTCAGGAGTTCTGGTACAAACCGAACAGGGGGTGTTTGGCCCATCTCTAGTGGTCACTTAGTTCAAAAGGCAAAATGATTATTTTCCATTGAATAAGTTGTGGGAGCAGACATGAAATTCATCCCTTTCTCCTCGCTCTGTTATTGAGCATCCAGTCAATTATGTAAAAAAAGGGAAGTAAGAAGATTAAGGATAAAGGATTTAATAATAAAGGGAGGAGAGGAGAGGAAGAGCTGAATACAGGAGTGGAAAGGTGAGAATGGGTGAGTGGAGTAGTAGGGAGAGATGAGGGAGGTAGAGGGGGGGGGTTAGAAGAGGGGAAATGAGGGGAAATGGAAAGAAGGGGATGGAAACAGGAGGGGAAAGGAGAGAAGATGAGAGAGGAGAGGTGAAAACAGGAATGAGGAGTGGGAGGGACAAGAAAGACTTGAAAATAAATAAGAGGTGAAGAGATAAGTTTGTAAAGGATAACGAGAGGAGGGGAGGGAGAAAAAGAGATTTGAGGGGAAGGGAGATGGCGACAGAAGGGCAAATTTGTAAAACAAGCAAGGAAAAAAAGGCAAGTGTGGAGACACGACTTAAAGGAAATTCCAATAGAATTAAACTGTAAAAATGTTGGATACCAAAGAGAATATTTTGAAAATATAATTACTGTCTATTTTTACTATATTGTACTTAATTGAAATGAAGGGTAGGTAATTTACATTTGCTAAAAGCAAAAAGGATAAACAACAATTACATTCAAACAATTGTAAAGTACAGCACCACCAATACATTATGCATTCACATGTGGTCCCTAGAGTCGGGCGAACAGTTCGGCGAACATCTGAATTTGAAAGGTGTTCGGTGGGTGTTCGCCCCGCCGAACGCCCTGCAATGCACTGCGCTCTGCACAAAGCTTTGCCCAATCAGGGTGCAGTGAATAGCTGGTTGTTAAGGAGCGGAGTCGGGAAGCCGGCCACGGTGTCCATTACAACCAATGACTCATCACCGGGCTTCCCTGCTGGCAGCTGAATAAAAAAAAAATGCATCGGGATCGCCCTCAATCCATACCAGGCCCTTTGGGTCTGGTATAGATTTTAAAGGGAAGCCCACACCAAAATTATTTTAAAAAAGGGCGTTCGGTCCCCCCCAAAATCCATACCTGACCCTTATCTGAGCATGTAGCCCAGCAGGCCAGGAAGTGAGGGGGGGCGAGTGAGCACCCCTCCCTCCTGAACCATACCAGGCCACATGCCCTCAACATGTTAATGGGGACAAGTGTCTCTTCCCCACACCGTGGGCTGTGGTTGTGGGGGTCTATGGTTGGGGGGGTTTATCGGAATCTGGAAGCCCCTTCTAACAAGGGGACCCCAGATCCAAAAAAGTGTCAAAAAGTAATACCAACACAGAGACAGTTTTGAAAATGTCTTTGTTAAAAAATAAAAAACAATGTCCCCCGAAGTAGATTCATCATCAATCATGCCGCCGACGCCGCCGCCACTGCCGATCCAAAAAAAAAAAAAACACTCCGCCATGGCTTGTATAAGGTGACGTCACCTGGTGAAACCGCCCCTTGTCACGGATCCAGTGGTGGCGTCTACGTCATGATTTACAATGGATTTACATGGGGGACGTTGTTTTATTATTTTTAATAAAGGAATTGTCAAAAACTGCCTGTTTTTTTTTTTCTTTTTATTAAAGAGTTTATTGATAACAAGATAATACAGATCAGGAATGCATACTCAGTAGACAGATTATCCATACAAAGTAGTGTGCTAGGATACAACATTTGAAGACTTTGCATAATTATTCAGACAGATGGAATGATCCAGACAGAACTAAGGTATCAGTCAAAAACTAGACCAATGTGACGGCCAAGCCAATCCTGCCGCTACCTTACGCGCACAGTGTGGATACAGGCGTGTAATGAGTATATTATGCAATCTCCTGAACTGTCTGCTAGAATAGTAGAGAAAAGACAAGGGGGGGAAGAGGAAGGGAACAAGGGGGATCAACCACAATGCTCAGTTTGGTAAAAGCTATGCTACCCATACAGGGAAGGAGTTTAAGTTGAGACAGATGTACTGTTCTCATGACCATGTATTCAATGGATTTGTGGATCGGTACAAGTCCATCAACCGACGGTACATCAATCAGTCGGTCGCCGGGCCAGCCGCTGGCATGGAGATAGTGTCTGTGTATGCCTGAAGATGGTCCAGGGCCGCCACGTCTTGTGGAACCCCTCGACCACTTCCAATTCCTGGGCCAGGGTGTCCTCCATATCATAGATTTCCGCAACTCTGTGGAGCCAGTCCACTATGGGGGGAACCCTGACCGAGTTCCAGTGAACAGGAATAAGCGATTTGGCCACGTTTAACAGGTGCTTGGTGAGGGAGTGCTTGTACCTCTTCAAAGTGAAATTTGAAATGTGAAGTAAGCAGCAAGCCGCATCACGTGTAAGTTTAGTCTCAGTTATCAGGAAGATTGATTCTATTACCTTGGTCCAGAACGGAGTAATTAAGGGGCAGTGCCACCAGATATGAATCAAGGATCCTGTGTCACTCCCATACCTCCAACACCTGTCGGACACCTGTGAATTCCATTTGTTGAGCTTTGCTGGTGTTAGGTACCAATGAGTCAGCAGTTTATATGTTGTTTCTTGTGTTTTAGTACTAATCGAGCTGTTATGTGTTAAGATACAGGCATTCTTCCATTGTTTGGTTGTAATGGTTACCTGAAGATCTTCGGACCACCGTCTCCTGAGTCTGTCATCTAATGGCTTTTTTGCCTCCTGTAGCCATGCATATAAGATTGATGTGACCCTTTTGCATTGATCACCTGTGTGACACACCGACTCAAATTTCGTCAGGGGCCTAGAGAAAGTCTCAGACCTCCCTTTATTGCTTAAGTAGCTTCTCAGTTGTAAGTATGACCAGAAGGGAAGGTTTGACATGTCGTTTTCTCTCTTTAAGGTGGGGAAATCTTTGATCTTGGACTGATGAAAACATTCACCTGCCAAGAGTGGATTGTGTCGTGACGCTGTCTCAAAAAGGGAGTTGCCCGTACCCGGGAAAAAATCCGGGTTGTCTTTAAAGGGTGTAAGAGGTCCATGTGAGGAAGTAATTACTGCGCCCCCGGTCAGGCCGTGGATAAGTTTTAGAGTAGTACCCGTCAATGGATGTTGTTTTAATGCAGTCGGGTAAGAGGACCAGGGTATCCAAGGGGCACATTTTAGGGGAATTGGGTTAAGGGCCCTCTCCAAGCTCACCCAGTCCTTGGTGTCTTGGTGGCAGTGCCAATCAATCACTCTCGTAAGATGAGAGGCCAAATAATAATCCCTAAAGCTGGGTAATCCCATTCCACCCAGTTCCCTGGATCTAATTAGGGTGTCATACCTGATTCTCATTTTTTTATCAGCCCAAATGAACCTCAATAGCATGGAATGGAATGTTTTAAACATACAGCGAGGTAATTTAATCGGCAATGAGCGCATGAGATAGAGAAGTCTAGGGAGAATGGTAATTTTTGATAATGGCCGCTCGGCCAAACCACGAAAAGTTTCCTGCATGCCACTTCTCTAGGTCCCTCTCGATAGACTTAAGTAGGGGGGGGGAGTTTTGGTCATAGATAGAGGAGAGCTGTGGGGATAGCTTGATACCCAAATATTTCAGTGACTTAGGATCCCATTTGAAAGAGGAATTCTCCATAGCCAAATTAAGAACGTGATCTGGCAAGGTCACATTCACGGCTTCAGATTTGGTGTAATTTATCTTAAGGTTAGATACATACCCATACTGTGAGAACGAATTTATCAAATTGGGAAGCGTAATATGGGGTTTAGTCAGAAAGAATAATAAGACGTCGGCGTACGCGGCCACATTGAACTCCCTGTCGGCCACCCCGAATCTGCTTATGGATGTGTCAGTGTTAATTGTTCTAATGAATGGTTCTAGTGAAAGGATGAATAGAAGGGGTGATAATGGACATCCTTGTCTTGTGCCATTATTGATGTGTACCCTCTCAGACAATGTGCCATTTATTTTCAGTCTTGCTGTGGGATTTTGGTAGAGAGCGGAGATCCACGTCAACATCCCAGGACCCAGACCCACCTTGCTGCATGTGGCCATCATATAGTCCCACGCCACTCGATCGAAAGCCTTCTCCGCATCCGTGGACAGGAGAAGGCCCTCGATAGCCTTTGAATTGGCCGAGTGAATCAGGAGCAGGGATTTAATTATATTATACTTAGCCTCTCTGCCCGGCATGAATCCCACTTGCTCATGACCGATCAGCTTCTACAGGTGGGGTCTCAGTCTGTCGGCGAGGATCCTTGCAAAAATCTTCACATCTAAATTTAGTAATGAGATTGGTCGATAGCTCGCACAATCTGATGGGTCCTTATCTGGTTTCAGTATGACCATTATGAAGGCTGAGAGAAAGTCTGGGGTCACCTCTCTAGGTCTAGACAGGGAGTTCAGAGCAGTGGCCAAGGGGCCCGTCAGGTATTGTGCAAAGGTTTTGTAATAAATGGCAGTAAGGCCATCTGGTCCTGGGCTCTTTCCTGTTTTAAGGTGTTTGATGGCGCCCATGATCTCAGACGCCTCTATCTGCCCATCGAGAGCGCCCGCCTCAAAGCTGTCTAGTGAAGGGAGTCCGCTGTTGTCTAGAAAGTCTTGAATGATTTGAGGTCTGTCCTCCAGCATTTCCGGTGGCCTGTGTTGTTGTGGTAAGTTATACAGGTTGGTGTAATAGGAGTGAAAGTGCTTTGCTATCGCTTCCGTAGTAACATCTAGCGGGCCATTGGCGCGTTTGATGCCCATGATGGTGTTGCCATAAGTGTGTTCCCTGAGAGCTCTAGCCAAAATTTTCCCCGATTTGTTCCCTGATTCATAATATATCCTCTTCTTAAGGAACATCAGTCGTTTGGCTCTAGTGTCGAGGATTTGCTGTAGTGCCTTCCTAGTTTCTAACAGCTCCATGGCTGAGAGAGCTGAAAGTGATTGTTTGTGCAATGATTCTAATTCATGAATGCGGGACGATAATTGTTTGATTTCCTTTTCTCTCTGCCTTTTGCGATGAGCACCCATTCTCATCAGTACCCCCCTCAGTGTGCACTTATGAGCCTCCCAAACTACCAAAGGATCAATGTCAGGGGAATTATTGTGTTTGAAATAGGCCTTAAGCGCGTCCATCAGTTCGGATAGGAGAGTTGGGTCTGTGATCAAAGAGGAGTTGAGTCTCCAGGTCTGGGATCTGGGGGGTGACTTAGACAGGTCAAGTGTCAAAGCAATCGGTGAGTGGTCGGAGATGGACTGTATACCGATACGAGCGTCAAGTAAGATAGGAAGGTCAGTTTGTGTAATCAATAGATAGTCCAAGCGCGTGTATTTCTCGTGGGGGATCGAGTAATACGTGAAATCACGTCCATCTGGATTGAGAAACCTCCAAGAATCGAATAGTTGGAGAGAGTGTATGAGGGATTTAATTATTTTGAGAATTTTGTATTGAATGCAAGTTTTACCATTTGATGTGTCTGTCAATTGGTTCAGTGGGACATTAAAGTCTCTCCTCAGTATGAGGCACCCTGAAGTGAAGCCTTGTAGCTGTTGCATTATATGTTTACAGAAAGTCAAATGTGCTCTATTTGGGAAGTAAACGTTCGCTAATGTAATCAGAGTACCCCCGTAGGTCCCTTTCAAGAAGAGGAACCTGCCGTCAGGATCCGCCATTTGTTCCTCCAGTTCAAAGGGAGCATTCTTGCTCACTAGAATCGAAACCCCTTTTGATTTTGCATGGTCATTAGTAGCGTGAAATGCCCTGGTGAATGTTGAGTCGGTGAGTCTAGGCACATGATGAGTCCTAAAATGGGTCTCTTACAGTAGTGCAAAATGTGGCTTACCTTTTTTAAGCTCTCTTAAAAGCGTTGAACGCTTTTCGGGTATGTTTAACCCCCTGACGTTGTGTGAGATTACCGTGGGGTTGCGACCCAGGGAGGAGAACGCCATGTCACAGACTCAGGAGTGGGGCCGTATCAGAGGTACCTGGAGGAGGAATCAGCAAAGAAAATTACTCTTAGCAGATGAATAGGCAAAGCGGTTGATCAACACTCTATAAAGGGAGGTGGGGGAGGGGGAGGAAAGAAGCAGGAGAAGTAAACGGAGAGTTCAAGAACTACCTCTTGATAGAGCCCTATCTAAGAGGATAACTGTATTGTGTCTGGCACACCTAGCCAGGGATCCAGAACACTTTGGGGAAATGAGGGAGGCGGCCACTCGGTGAGTGAACAAACAAAAATTACTGGCAAAACATGCCTCCATATGACACACAGCCTTAATGGTGAGAACATAAACATGATTATTAATCAACCCAGGTGGTCGGCAGCGGCAATCCAAAATATCTGTGATGTACCGCAAGCCCGACCCTCACAGAGAATAATTCAAACTTGTACTAACTAGCATGACTAAGCCGCTCCAAACGTGACAACCACTAATGTAGAGGTTTGACCATGGGTGGTCCCTCTTCCTCCCCCCACCCAGAAAGATAGCCTTCTTCTCCTGGAGAAAGAGAACTCCTTACAGGAGACCAGTATTATGAATGGGTTAGATCATTGACTTATCTCCATAATGAGTGTGACACCTCCAGTACCGGCGGCCGCCATTCCCGGGGACACACACATAACGTGCTTTAAAAACCCTATAACTGATTCAGGAGTCAAAAATGAGAGATTATTGGCGGGGAGAGTAGACTGCACTTCTATCAGCCGATCGTGTGCACAAGGATCAAACCTGCTGAAGAAAATTGCCACGGGAAAGCTGTAAGTGGGCAAAACTGGCCTGAACAATTAAATAAAAAAAAAAGGGGCAAAATAAAACTGCAAAATCAAGTGAAACCCATAACTGAAGTAATTTTCATCTGCGGCAGTAAGCAGCTCTGTTCACCCATAGTACTATATGGGGGTTCAGGCGAGTCGTTCCCTATCCCTCTGCTTGATCTCGATCACGCATAGATCTGACGTTCGGGGTGCTGGCTTTTGAACCTCCCGCCTTTCCATGTTTCATCTTTTTGGAGAGTCTCTTCTCAGGTGAGGAGAAAGGAGATCTGGTCGGGCTCCTGTCAAGTGGAGGTAGTGAAAAGTCCGTATACCAGTCTGGAAGCTCTACTAAGTCCAGACCCAAACCATCACAGAAGTCAGGGAGCTCCGACGGGGTGCGCAGTACATGTTGATGGTCGTTCGCTGATACTATGAGCGCGAAGTGGAAGCGGCAAGAATATTTCAAGTCTCTGTCTCTGAGCTTCTCCAGGAGAGGACGCAGAGCCCTGCGGTTCCTCAGAGTGATCTGGGACAAGTCCTGGAACAACATAATATTTTCCTCATTAAAGACAATGTGGTCGCTCCTCCTAGCTTTCCGCATTATATCCTCTTTTAGCTAAAAATTCTGGAGGCAGCAAATAATGTCTCTCGGTGGTGCTGTATCAGGGCCCCTTGGTCTGAGGGCTCTGTGCGCCCGGACGAATTCTATCGCCATGTCTTCCGGCCTCTCCAGCAGACTATTGAACACACTTTGCAGGGCAGGGGTTATTTGGTCAGCGTCCACCGATTCCGGAATGCCCCTTACTCTAATATTGTTCCTTCTGCCTCTGTTGTCGAGGTCTTCTAAATGTCTGTTCATGTCTATGAAATGCTGTACATTGGTGGCCGTGACATCATTCAATCTGCTGATAGCCTTGTCTCTCTGCCTCCCTGCGTGTTCCGCAGAAGCCAGCTTTTCAGTTAGTACCACAAGGTTGGTCTTTAAGTCTGTGATTGCGGCAGAGAAAGTGGACTTGATGTCCGCTGTGAAGCAGGACATGTCAGCGTATGTCAGGGGCTTGTGGGATTTGGATTTACCCCTACCCACGTCCTCTGCTGCCGATTCAGAGTCGCCGCTGAAGTCCTCTTCGTGGTGCTGAGTCGGCGCCATCTTGGAGCTGGCCGTGTCTTTGTGAGCTGCCGCCTGTTGTTTAAACAGCTCCGTGATGTTTCTTGTGGCCGAAGTCGGTTGCCCACGTCGGGAACGGGATTGTTGAGTGCTGTAGAGCTTTTTGCTTGGCATTGGGTTCTCCGTGAGAGGGTATCAGGCGATAAGGCTGTGTGTCTGCCGGAGCTCCTCTAATGTGCTGCCATCCAAGCCGCACGCCAAGCCGCCACGAACCCCTGTTTTTATTTATTTTTACACTTCTTTGGTGATTGGGTAGGGATACTATGTACCCCATACTCATTCACATGGGGGGCAGGATCTTAGGCCCCCCTTGTTAAAGTGGGCTTTGAGATTCTGATAAGCCTCCTGCCTGCAGATCCCCACAACCCTGCCTAGGGTTGTGGGGAAGAGGCCCTTGTGTATGCCCACATGTTGAGGGCATATAGCCTAGTATTGTTCGGGGGGGGCATGCGCTCGTCCCCCCTTTTCCTGAAGGGACTGGTATGGATTTTGGGGGTGAAAAAAATTGGCGTGGGGATTCCCTTAAAATTCATGCCAGACCCGAAAGGCCTGGATTTTGGGGAGGACCCTCATGCCGTTTTTTTTGTTTTGTTTTTTCTACCGCCGGCAATGGTATTGTATTGTCGGAAGTTTAAATGTAATTTCAATAATTTTATTAATTTTTTTAGAAATGTCAGTTTTGTTGCAGTAGTTTCTATTCACGGTACAGATGTGCCACTTTACAGGCAGACTAAGGGGACACCCCCCCCCCAAGGCACCTATGTTTAAAGGAATATTTAATTTTTATTGTTTCACTTTAATCAACATTTAAAGACACTGCTCCTGTAAAAACAATCTTTTTAACAAAAATGTTTGCATTGATACATGTTCCCCAGGACAGTACCTGAACCCCTATACCCTTTTTATAACCAATAACTTGCATATAAGCCTTCAAAATGGGGACTTTTGATTTTTCAAGTTCGGGTCCCATAGACTTTAATAGGGTTCGCCTTTTGGGTCAGAACTTTTTCTCTGTTCAGGAGTTCTGGTACAATCCGAACAGGGGGTGTTTGGCCCATCTCTAGTGGTCACTTAGTTCAAAAGGCAAAATGATTATTTTCCATTGAATAAGTTGTGGGAGCAGACATGAAAGTCATTCCTTTCTCCTTGCTCTGTTATTGAGCATCCAGTCAATTATGTATCTCTGTCATGTGAATATGGGTGTCAGTAAGCACAGTTCTTAAAACAGTTCTTCACCCTGTTTGAAAAAGATTCAAAGTCAGCAGTTACAAATACTAATAACAGGACACTCACCTGTCCAGGGGTCCAACACTGTCCTTACCTTCTTCACTAGTCTTTGGATCCCCAGTGTCAGCATGTTTACTGTGCACAACCTTGTGGATTTACAGTTGGCTGCTCACTGGGCATGTGTGAGCCATCCTGTGTTTTGTGGATGGTCCTGCAGCCGTCTATAATCTGTGATATGACCCAGAAGTTTGCGGGTGGGGGAGGAGAACTTCCGGTGGATTGCCACGGCGATTCAACTGGAAATGGGAGCGTGTTCCTGTCAAAACTAGGTACATGCTCCCCTACCCTCCTCCCCCCCAAAAAAATCCAAAAATAAAAGAGGAGTGGCGAAGGAGGACATAAAGTGGAATTTCCTCTTTAGGGCGAAGTTCCACTGTAGTAGGGTTCCAAAAACATGTCTAAATATTGTATAAATTAAAGTAATATTTATTTTTGTGCTGACTGGTGATATCCTTAAAACAGTGTTAAAAGGCTGGTTAGTTAGTACTCCAATATCGTCTATGAGATGTGTAAAAAGTTTATTGACCTGTCCATTTACAGGTTATGCACTGTATGTAATCATTGGCTTTTTCTTTTCTACCTTCTTCTAACATTTCACCAAACCTATAATTAAACAAATGTTGTTTCTTTTGTATCCACTCTTCTTATTTTTTTTCTAAGCACCACAAGAATAAAATTACACGTATCTTTCTAATTTTAATATCAATAACATGTTCTGATCTAATCTGACAAGAATTTTGAAGTCATGAGTTTATGAGAGATATAAACTGTAATTACTGGATTCAAATTCTTACAGTGTATACAAAGTCTTAGAAGAGTGTTTACAAAGAATTGCTATTTAGTCTTCCACATATTCAACTCTCTGCGTTATTATGGGTGGGTTGACCGATTCTGGGGATTTTATGATATCAAATGGGGGGAGGATTCAATCCAAAGAAATGTAATAAGTAAATGGACATTTTGTTGCTGAGAATCTGACACATTGGTCTTGACCCCAGAGTAGCACTCTCTGACAGATATAAGAAACTGATGCCTTATTTAACCCACCAATATTCACCTCAAACAAGCTTGTTTTTTTTTGTTTTTTTTTAATTAAAGCTGAACGAAATGGGAAACACCAATGCTCCCTTGAGGTGGGGTTGCTCATTTAAGTCTAGGGAAATGCAAAAAACACCTTTATTACCCATTCCTCCACCCCTGCAGGCTCCTTGGGGTTGTAATACTGGTCCCTGCAGCCTTTTTTAACCTATGCCCTGACAGTTGCTGGTCCTCTGAGATCATTAAGGTCAATACATAGCCTATATTGGATGTGAGTATGTAGAGGAACAGTCCACTGCCAAAATGCTTTGCTAAACAAAACAATCCAGCGCTCTATGGGTTAAGAGAAAAGGCAGTCCCACAACAGGCAGAGGAACATAAATATGATTTATTCAATAATAATTGTAAAATCCTGTGGTCAAGTAAGAAGGGATGGGGAATGATAAGAATTAAAGAGCTTACGATGTCACTGGGGAACCATTGAGCAACGAGGAGCTGACGGTATCCGGGTGTGGAAAAGTCCCTCACGGCAGGGGGAGTGCCAATGCCCCTGCTGTGCTGCAGCTGAATGTGAGACCCGCTCATCAGCGTGTGGGGTTTGGCTGGATGTGCTGGAGGAGGAGGCAGAGGCATCAATCGGCGGGGAGATGGAGAAACAGACTCCGTCCTGCGTGTTTCAGATGCGTCAGCCCAGCTGGAGTGCTGACAGAGGAGGGAGAAAGTGACATGATGTTGCGAGTGGATTCCTGCTGGTCTCTTCTAGTGAAGCCAGACACGTGGATGGCTTCTCACCGCTGGGAGTGTGTTAGGGTGATGCAATGACCGAAAGGGTGGAAATCTGAGCTGGGTTGGCTAACATAGATAGCGGTCATCGTTGCCAGAGGTTGTAGTGGCTAAACCACCTCATAAACCACAGTGACCCGCAAGCTTCTCGGTTGCCAGGATGACGCGTTTCGCACGCATGCACTTTATCAAAGACTTTGATAAAGCGCAAGCGCGCGAAACATGTCGCCCTGGTAACTGAGACGTTCGCGGGTCACTGTGGTCCACTGTGGTCCATGAGGTGGTTTAGCCACTACAACCTCCAGCAACACTGACCGCTATCTATAAAATCACCAAGCTCCTCATTCACTCCCTTGTTATCTCTCACCTTGACTATTGCAACTCCCTTTTCATTGGCCTGCCTCTCCATAGGCTATCCACTCTTCAGTCTATCATGAATGCTGCTGCCAGACTAATCCACCTTACCAACCGCTCAGTGTCTGCCAACCCTCTCCTCCAATCCCTACACTGGCTCCTGATCGCCCAGCGAATTAAATTCAAAATACTAACCACAACATACAAAGCCATCCACAACTCTGCCCCGAGCTACATCACCAATCTTGTCTCCAAAAATCACCCAAACCGTCCTCTCCGCTCTTCTCAAAACCTCCTACTCTCAAGCTCTCTCGTCTCCTCCTCCCATGCCCTTCTCCAGGATTTCTCCAGAGCCTCTCCCATCCCCTGGAACTCGCTACCTCAACCTGTCCGACTATCCCCTACTCTTGTTACCTTCTGGCGATCCCTGAAAACTCATCTCTTCAGGGAAGCCTATCACGTCTCCAACTAATTGTTTACCACTTCCATCAGCTCATTCCCCACAGTTACAAACTTTTGTACCACCTGCCCAACCCTATTAGATTGTAAGCTCTTCTGAGCAGGGCCCTCTTAATCCTCTTGTATTTTATTGTATTATAACTGTATTGTCTCCCTTTTATATTGTAAAGTGCTGTGTAAACTGTTGGCGCTATATAAATCCTATATAATAATAATAATAATAATGATCAAATCTGCATTCACAGCAACTGGCCAATATGCACCCATTGCAGGATGTTTGCTATAAATTGCCAATCTTTTCTACTAGCAAAATGATTTGTTAAGTGAACTGGAAAGAGATCCAAAAGATCCCTTACTGGTTTACTACACAGCCTTCCCCATGCAAGGAATATATGTGGTTAGCTCGGCACAGAGGCCCACCTACAAGTACTACTGGAGCACATCCTCAGTGTCCTTTGCTGCTGACCTTCGCTAAATATCATGACCAGGATCCAATACAACTTTTAAAATTATATTGCAAGATTTGCCTTTTCCTGTGACATAATAGCCCTAATAAGGAAATACTATACCTTATTGTGTTTATTAACTGCTATCCTTGTAAGTAAGAAAAATACTTTCTTATTTAGGCTAATAGATCACTGGGGGCAAAGGCATACTAGAGGTCAGTGGATTCGATGCAATGCCTCACATAAACAGTAAGTGGTATAATTTAGAAATTCGGACAAAAGTTTAGTTTTTCAGAGATTCAAATGTATCCGAATCTCTGAATCACAATTGTAACGAATTTCAATGAAGCCAAATTAAATTATAATGAAAAACAAATTATTCATTTGTATTCATTTATTTCATTCGGGTGACAAGAAACGATAATTTAGGCCTTTTGTTAATGTTTGAAGCATCTGATATAACGTAGCAACATAACAAATTATCTAAACTGATTTGGATCTATTTGTTTTTCATTCTAGTGAGCATGGCATGAATTATGAAAAATGCACTACATAATACATATGTAATGGAACCATTGCAATAAATATGCCCACTATAGCCCAACGCTAGTACTAGTGAATAAAGTCTGGCAGTAAATGAAACGTGTAATGAAATATGAAAGGGTGTCAGAATACACGCTGTTGTGGGGAAACAACAACTACAAAGAGCTAGGTAAACTAGAGGTGTTTGAATGCTGGCATACCCAAGGGCTCCAATATATCACACAACTTTATTCTCAAAATGTTCTGAGGACTTTTCAGGATCTGCAGGAGTCTTATCAACTCCCCTGTCATGATTTCTTTAAATACGTACAACTACAGCACGCAATACAGTCCCAGATTAGAAGTGCTGAAATAATTGTAAGACCCATGTCATTACTAGGGATGAGCCGAACACCCCCCGGTTCGGTTTGCACCAGAACCTGCGAACGGACCGAAAGTTCGCACAAACTTTAGAACCCTATTAAATACAATCGACGCGAACGTTCAAAATCAAAATTGCTAATTATAACGGCTAATGTGCAAGTTTTTGTCGTAAAAATGGTTTAGGGGCCCGGGTCCTGCCCCAGGGGACATGTAACAATGCAGTTTTTTCGGGAGCAGTGATTTTAATGATGCATAAAGTGAAAAAAAAATTTGAAATATTCCTTTAAATATAGTACCTGGGGGGTGTCTAAAGTATGCTAAGTGACACGTGTTTCCCATGTTTAGAACTGTCCCTGCAAAAAAATGACATTTCTAAAGGAAAAAAAGTCATTTAAAACTGCTTGCAGCTTTAATGTAATGTCTGGTCCCGGCAATATGGAATAAAATCATTGAGAAAAATGGCATGTACCCCCCCCCCAGCCCACTACCAGCCCCTTTGGGTCTTGTATGGATAATAAGGGGAACCCCGCACCCAAATTAAATAAAGGCCCTATATACTCTGAACAGCAGTATACAGGCGGTGCAAACAAGACAGGGACTGTAGGTTTGTTCTTAAGTAGAATCTGTTTGTAATTTGGAACAGGTAAATTTTTTAAGTGTAGCTCCAGACAAAAAATCTATTTTTAAGCTTTTTGGAAAACATAGGGAAGGGTTATCACCCCTGTAACATTTGTTTTGCTGTCTGTGCACCTGTTCAGAATATTTCACCTCACTTTCCGTCCCAATGACAAATGTTTTTTGAAAATTTGGGTTTTTTATTGAAACAAGGATTGGTGATAAAGCATCAGTGGAGAGGAGACACCTCTTTCCCATATTAACTCTTACAGAAGAGAATTCCCCTTCCTATGGGTAGATTTCCTCTCACTTCCTGTTGTCTCCTTCCGTTTGCAAGTAGGAGTCGTTTGTAAGTTGGATGTTTGAAAGTAGGGGCCTGCCGTATATACTCTGCAGAAATGTAGCCCTTAGGTGTTGGTGTTGCCACAACACTGTAAGCCCTCACAGTTACTCTTGGTGGGCGCTGGAACGCCCTGCTGTGAACTTTTATATCAAGAATTGTAATTACATGACATTGTTGAACAGTGGTAGGAAAAATTGGGCCTTTGGTGGTGGTGGTGGTGGTGTTGCCACAACACTGTAAGTCCTCACAGTTACTCTTGGTGGGCGCAGGAATGGGCCCAGCAGTGAAATATTAGATCAAGAATTGTAATTACATGCCCCTGTTGAACAGGGGCAGAAAAATTGGGCCTTTGGTGGTGGTGGTGGTGTTGCCACAACACTGTAAGTCCTCACAGTTACTCTTGGTGGGTGCAGGAATGAGCCCAGCTGTGAAATATTAGATCAAGAATTTCAATTACATGCCCCTGTTGAACAGGGGCAGAAAAATTGGGCCTTTGGTGGTGGTGGTGGTGGTGGTGGTTGTGTTGCCACAACACTGTAAGTCCTCACAGTTACTCTTGGTGGGTGCAGGAATGGGCCCAGCTGTGAAATATTAGATCAAGAATTTCAATTACATGCCCCTATTGAACAGGGGCAGAAAAATTGGGCTTTTGGTGGTGTTGCCACAACACTGTAAGTCCTCACAGTTACTCTTGGTGGGCGCAGGAATGGGCCCAGCTGTGAAATATTAGATCAAGAATTGTAATTACATGCCCCTGTTGAACAGGGGCAGACAAATTGGGCTTTTGGTGGTGGTGGTGGTGTTGCCACAACACTGTAAGCCCTCACAGTTACTCTTGGTGGGCGCAAGAATGGGCCCAGCTGTGAAATATTAGATCAAGAATTATAATTACATGCCCCTGTTGAACAGGGGCAGAAAAATTGGGCCTTAGGCACTGGTGCCACAACACTACAACCCCTCACAGATACTATACTTGGAGCGCAGCAATGAGCCCTGTTGCAAATTATTGCATCAAAAATTGTAATTACACGCCCCTGTTAAACAGGGGCAGAAAAATTGGGCCTTAGGCACTGGTGCTGGTGCCACAACACTGCAACCCTTCACAGATACAGTACTTGGAGCGCAGCAATGAGCCCTGCTGCAAAGTATTGCATCAAAAATTGTATTTACACGCCCCTGTTAAACAGGGGCTGAAAAATTGGGCCTTAACCACTTGACAACTGGGCACTTAAATCCCCTTAATAACCAGACCAATTTTCAGCTTTTGGTGCTCTCACATTTTGAATGACAATTACTCAGTCATGCAACACTGTACCCATATGAAATTTCCGTCCTTTTTTTCACACAAATAGATCTTTTATTTGGTGGTATTTGATCACCTCTGTGGTTTTTATTTTTTTCGCTATAAATTAAAAAAGACCGAAAATTTTGGAAAAAAATGCATTTTTCTTCATTTCTATTATAAAATTTTGCAAATAAGTAATTTTTCCTCATAAATTTGGCCAAATATTTATACTGCTACATATATTTGGTAAAAATAACCCAAATTAGTGGATATTATTTAGTCTGGGTGAAAGTTATAGGGTCTACAAGCTATGGTGCCAATTACTGAAAATTGATCAATTTGATCACACCTGATGTACTGACAGCCTATCTCATTTCTTGAGACCCTAACAAGCCAGTAAAGTACAAATACCCCCCAAATGACCCCTTTTTGGAAAGTAGACATTCCAAGGTAGTTAGTAAGAGGCATAGTTAGTTTTTTGAAGTTGTCATTTTTTCCCACAATTCTTTGCAAAATTAAGATGATTATTATTTTTAATTTTTTTCACACCAAATTGTCATTATAACAGGTTACTTTTCTCACATGGCATGTACATTCCACAAATGACACCCCAAAATATATTCTGCTGCTCCCCCCGAGTATGGCGATACCACATGTGTGAGACTTTTATACAGCCTGCCCACATACAGAGGTCCAACACTGAAGTAGCAACTTCAGGCGTTCTAGGAGCATAAATTACACATCTAATCTCTCAACCACCTATTACACTTTTGAAGGCCCTGGAGCACCAGGACAATGGAAACGCCCAAAAAGTGACCCCATTTTGGAAAGCTAACACCCCAACGTATAATCTATGAGGCATAATGAGTCTTTTGAACGGTTCATTTTTTTACAGAAGTTTTTGGAAAATGTGGAAAAAAAATGAAAACGCAATTTTTTTACACAAAGTTGTCCATTTATAGGATATTTCCAACACATAGCATGTACACAGCAAAAATGACACCCCAAAATATATTCTGCTGCTCCTCCTGAGTATGACAATACCAAATGTGTGAGACTTTTATACAGCCTGGCCACATACAGAGGTCCAACACTGAAGTAGCAACTTCAGGCGTTCTAGAAGCATACATTACACATCTAATCTCTCAACCACCTATTACACTTTTGAAGGCCCTGGAGCACCAGGACAATGGAAACGCCCACAAAGTGACCCCATTTTGGAAAGCTAACACCCCAACGTATAATCTATGAGGCATAATGAGTCTTTTGAACGGTTCATTTTTTTCCAGAAGTTTTTGGAAAATGTGGAAAAAAAATGAAAACGCAATTTTTTTACACAAAGTTGTCCATTTATAGGATATTTCCAACACATAGCATGTACACAGCAAAAATGACACCCCAAAATATATTCTGCTGCTCCTCTTGAGTATGACAATACCAAATTTGTGAGACTTTTATACAGCCTGGCTACATACAGAGGTCCAACACTGAAGTAGCAACTTCAGGCGTTCTAGGAGCATAAATTACACATCTAATCTCTCAACCACCTATTACACTTTTGAAGGCCCTGGAGCACCAGGACAATGGAAACGCCCAAAAAGTGACCCCATTTTGGAAAGCTAACACCCCAACGTATAATCTATGAGGCATAATGAGTCTTTTGAATGGTTCATTTTTTTCCAGAAGTTTTTGGAAAATGTTGAAAAAAAATGAAAACGCAATTTTTTTACACAAAGTTGTCCATTTATAGGATATTTCCAACACATAGCATGTACACAGCAAAAATGACACCCCAAAATATATTCTGCTGCTCCTCCTGAGTATGACAATACCAAATGTGTGAGACTTTTATATGTCAGGGTCACCTGTGGCCAGGTGACAGATGCACACCGTAGGGGGACAGGAGTGCACCGCGAGGTAGTGAACCCTATGGCTGGCTTCTGCGGATATGAAACTGGGTGGTTGTGGAAAGCGGGACCAGAGGAGCACAACCGGGATCCAAACAGAAGCTAGAGCCAAGATTCCCCAGGGCGCGGAGTCTAAGACCCAGCTGGTCTTCTCCAGGGCCTCTAGTGGTGAGGATGTTAGCTGCAGGCTGGGACCAGGTCGCGGCCCCTGGAGTTTCCTAGCTCACGCCCCGTAGGATAAGGGGAAAAGAGGGGAAGCAGCAGCACACGATAAGAGAGAACCGAATAACAAGCTGAAGGTCAGGGGCCACAAGCAGACAAGGATAACGAAGAACGAGCCGAAGGTCAAGGGTCACAAGCAGACAGGGATAGTCGGGGACAAGCCAATAACGTAACAGAGAGACAGACGTAGCACACGGCAGGCAGGAACCCAAACACACAATGCCTAACAAACACGTTGATCAGCAAAGCAGGCTTGCAGTGCACAGGTTAATATAGTGTTCTGTGATAGGGCCTGGGGTGGAGTCTGGCTGGGAGGAGATTATAAAGGAAGCCAGGTGAAAGGGCTCAGGCCTCTAAGATGAACACATAGGAAGGAAGGTAAGCTGACAGACAAACACTACTGCATATCCATGACATTATACAGCCTGGCCACATACAGAGGTCCAACACTGAAGTAGCAACTTCAGGCGTTCTAGGAGCATAAATTACACATCTAATCTCTCAACCACCTATTACACTTTTGAAGGCCCTGGAGCACCAGGACAATGGAAACGCCCACAAAGTGACCCCATTTTGGAAAGCTAACACCCCAACGTATAATCTATGAGGCATAATGAGTCTTTTGAACGGTTCATTTTTTTCCAGAAGTTTTTGGAAAATGTGGAAAAAAAATGAAAACACAATTTTTTTACACAAAGTTGTCCATTTATAGGATATTTCCAACACATAGCATATACACAGCAAAAATGACACCCCAAAATATATTCTGCTGCTCCTCCTGAGTATGACAATACCAAATGTGTGAGACTTTTATACAGCCTGGCCACATACAGAGGTCCAACACTGAAGTAGCAACTTCAGGCGTTCTAGGAGCATAAATTACACATCTAATCTCTCAACCACCTATTACACTTTTGAATTCCCTGGAGCACCAGGACAATGGAAACGCCCACAAAGTGACCCCATTTTGGAAAGCTAACACCCTAACGTATAATCTATGAGGCATAATGAGTCTTTTGAACGGTTCATTTTTTCCAGAAGTTTTTGGAAAATGTGGAAAGAAAATTAAAACGCAATTTTTTTACACAAAGTTGTCCATTTATAGGATATTTTCAACACATAGCATGTACATAGCAAAAATGACACCCCAAAATATTTTCTGCTACTCCTCCTGAGTATGGCGATACCACATGTGTGAGCTTTTTTAACAGCCTGGCCACATAGAGGCCCAACATCCAAGAAGCACCATCAGGTGTTCTAGGGACATAAATTACACATCCAATTTCCTTACAATCTATCACATTTTTGAAGGCCCTTCATATTTCTAACACAGCATGTACATACCAAGAATTACACCCTAAAATACATTCTGCTGAGTAAACGGTAAAAAAAAGATTACCTGTGGTTTTGGTAGTGCAATTGTCCACAGAAGGAGAGCCCTGATCCAGGCAGCAGGCAGGGACGTGGTCAGTGACAGTGAATTGAATTGTCCAGGCAGCAGACAGGAATATTGTCCATAGTCACTACAGGCAGGAATACTGTCCATATACAGTCCAGGGTCAGTGCAAGTAGAGACATTGCCAGCAGTGCCAAAATATTGGTCCTGGTAATCAGCAGGAACATGGTCCAAGTAGCAGGCCAGGAAAGAATGGGGACAGGGGTAGGGGCTTCTCCCACCCAAATCGCTTTGAAGCCCCCGAGTCTCCAGACCATAATCCGGGAATGAGAAAACTAAAAAATAGTTTTCTTCATCCAGAAAAACAATTCTGGAGCCCCTCACATATGTGAGACCCCTGTGTTCCCACTAGCATAGCAGGGTAAAAGATCAATCCAAGAGGCAGGCAAAAAACGTGGTCAAACAGTCCAGGGTCAGTTCCAGAGCAGGCAGAGGTAGGTACAGTTAAGCGTTAGGCAGAAGAGTGGTCGTATAACAGGCCAGGGTCAGTTCCGGAGCAGGCAGAGGTAGGTACAGTTTAGCGTTAGGCAGAAGAGTGGTCGTATAACAGGCCAGGGTCAGTTCTGGAGAAAGCAGAGGTATGTTTAGCGTTAGGCAAAAGCGTGGTCGTATAACAGTCCAAGGTCGGTTCCGGAGAAGGCAGAGGTATGTACAGTTCAGTGCAGTGGCATAAGGGGTGTGGAGGAAAATGACAGGAAATGAGAATTGCATTTACCATACTTCCCTAATAGTGTAGAAACGTATGGTAACGGCGGAAACATTCGCCTATACAGAGGCCTGGTTGGGAAGGACAATCGGGACAATAATACATGGTGTCTCTTCGAATTCCTCCTCTGGAGCACACCCGGCATCTCTTCTGACGTCTGTAGCCTGTTTCGCGGGGGGCGGCTTTCTCAGGAAAGTGGCGCTCGTGGAGTCTGCTCATGGAATCAGAGCGAATAGTTTCTGGTGGGCTTTCAGGGTACAAAAGGGCGGAGATAACTTCTTCTTGGTAGAGTAGATAGGATACGGGGTTCTCTGTTGATTTTTTGTAAATAACATAAGTGTTATACATGGCCAAACTAAAAAAATAAAGGGACACTTTCTTATACCAGTGGCGGGATTTTCTTGTGGGAAGATAGGGTTCAATCATCTGATCGTTAAAGTCCACTCCCCCCATAAACAAATTATAATCGTAGACACAAGCTGGTTTCTGGATTGTGCCGTTTCTTTTGGGGACTTCCACGTAGGTGTCGTTGTGGATTGATGTGAGCATGTGGACGTTTCGTTTGTCCCTCCACCTGACAGCCAATATCTCCTGGTTCCTCAATGATGCCGTCTCCCCTCGTTGTAGCTTTTCATTGGCGAGTTTTTGTGGGAAGCCTTTTCTATTGGCTCTTATTGTGCCACATGCTGGGGTGTCCCTCCGGTAAAGATTGCGGAACAGGGGCAAGCTAGTATAAAAATTATCCACATAAAGGTGGTATCCCTTTCCAAGGAGTGGATAGATAAGCTCCCAGACCACTTTTTCCGCTGACTCCGATGTACTCTGGGCATTCAGGGGGATGCAGTTGGGAGTCCTTCCCTTTGTACACCAGAAAGGCGTAGATGTACCCCGTGGCTCGGTCACAAAGTTTGTACATTTTAACCCCATATCGGGCCCTTTTGCTGGGGATAAACTGTTTAATGCTCAGCCTGCCTGAGAATTTTATGAGGGACTCATCCACGGAGATATTCTGTTCAGGGATATATAACTGGGAAAAAATTTCAGAGAAAAAATTTAGGAGTGGCCGAATTTTATATAGTTTGTCAAAAGCTGGGTCATTTCGGGGAGGGCACTGGGTGTTGTCATTATAGTGGAGGAACCGCATAATCATTAGGTACCGGGATCTTGGCATAAGGGATGAGAAGAGTGGCATGTGGTGGATGGGTTTGGTAGACCAGTAGGAGTACAATTGTTTTTTTTTTGAGAGTCCCATACTAAAAGTTAGGCCTAGGAAAATTTTGAATTCCTCTACGGTAAGTTCTCTCCACTCAAAGGGACGGGCGTAACTAGACCCAGGGTTGCTTGCTATGTACTGCTGTGCGTAGAGGTTGCACTGGACCACAATGGAGGATAGTAAGTCTTCAGTGAATACTAAATTGAAAAAATCGAGCATGGAAAAATCATCGGTGTTCACCTGGGCGGTGAAAGGGGGGATATTTGCTGCTCCGGAATTAGGGGGAAGCCACAGGGGGTTTTGAAGGCCATAGGGCATGGCCCCTATCCCTTTGGGGCTGAGATGACACCCTACTGGTGCCTGGCCTTTGTTGCAGTGGCTCTGCGCTTGGGGTGGACGGCACTGCACTTGAGGTGGACGGTACTGCGCTTGAGGTGCACGGCACTACGCTTGAGGTGGACGGCACTGTGTTGCTGGTAGTAGGCCGCTTCTCCACGCCAGAACCCCTTGTTTTCACGGGCACACATTCCTCTTCTGATTCTGTATCAGACCCACTGTCTGTAACAGGTTCATAGGCCGAATCCGAATCAGACTGAGACTCCTCGCTGCTCTCATCGGTCATGATTAGACGCTGGTAGGCCTCCTCACAAGTAAATAATTTTTTTGCCATGTTGGTGGCTGGTGAGGCTGCACTGCAGAGCACTGTGGTGGCACTGGTGGACACTGGCGGGCACAGGCGGCACTGATGTGGCACAGGTAGCACTGGTGTGCACTGTAGTGGCACTGGTGTGGCTCTGGTTGCACTGGTGTGGCTCTGGTGGCACACAGGCGGCACAGGCGGCACTGGTGGGCACAGGCGGCACTGGTGGGGACAGGCAGCACTGGTGGGGACAGGCGGCACTGGTGGGCACAGGCGGCACTGATGTGGCACTGCAATGGCGCTGATGGGCACAGGTGGCACTGGGCACAGGTGGCACTGGTGGGCACAGGTGGCACTGATGGGCACAGGTGGCACTGATGGGCACAGGTGTGGCTCTGGTGTGCACTGGTGTGGCTCTGGTGTGCACTGGTGTGGCTCTGGTGGGCACAGGCAGCACTGGTGGGCACAGGCGGCACTGGTGGCACTGGTGGCACTGATGTGGCACTGCAGTGGCACAGATGAGCACTGATGGGCACAGGTGGCACTGATGGGCACAGGTGGCACTGATGGGCACAGGTGGCACTGGTGTGGCACTGATGTGGCACTGGTGTGGCACTGGTGTGGCTCTGGTGACACTGATGTGGCTCTGGTGGCACTGGTGTGGCTATGGTGGCACTGGTGTGGCACAGGTGGCACAGGTGACACAGATGTGGCACAGATGTGGCACAGATGGCACTTTTTTCACTTTTGGGGCACTTTTGGGGCACTGCTGGGCACAGCTGGGCACAGCTAAAAGTAGTAAAAACTCACTGTGTGGCACAGGGTTGCACTGATGTCTCTCCTCTCCTCTCACGCTGCATCGGTGTGAGGTGAGGAGAGAGATGAACTGCTGCTGACCCTGGTTTGTTTACATTGTGATCGCGCCGTCATTGGATGGCACGATCACGTGGTAAAAGGCCGCTGTCATTGGCCATTCACCCCGATCTGTGTTGCTACGGGTCCGGTGGACCCGGCGAGCACAGTCGTTTGCGTGTGCGCGCCCGCGGGCGCGCGCAGGAACGATTCTAAGGGAGGACGTTATATAACGTCCTCCCAGAGTTAAGCAACCACCTTGCCGCCGTTATTCGGCGGCAGGTGGTTGTTAAGTGGTTAAACACTGGTGCTGGTGCCACAACACTGCAACCCCGCACAGATACTGTAGTTGGAGCACAGCAATGAGCCCTGCTGCAAAGCATTGCATCAAAAAATTGTAAATACACGCCCCTGTTAAACAGGGGCTGAAAAATTGGGCGGTGCCCAGAACCAAAAATGTTCTTTCAAGCTATCAGCATGATTATTGAGGAGGAAGAGGATAGTCACTCGGTTACAACAGCATCAGGTGCTTGGTAGCTGGTGGTGATCCAAGACTGATTCATTTTTATGAAGGTCAGTCGATCGACCGAGTCGGTGGACAGGTGCACCCGGTGATGGGTTACAAAGCCTCCAGCAGCACTGAATGTGCGTTTCGAAATAACGCTGGATGCAGGACAGGCCAGTACCTCAAATGCATACTGTGCAAGCTCTGGCCAGTGATCCATCCTCAAGACCCAGTAACCAAGTGGGAAAGGTGTCCAAGTCTGATCTTGCCCCTTATTCCTGCACCATGTAAACCAGATGCTGGCGATGGTTGCTGGAACCGATCATACCTTGGGGCTGCATACTAAAAAAATTGTCTGAAAGCATCGGTCAGACGGCCACCTTCTCCACCGCTCCTTCTTTGACTGACCGGAGCCTCAGCAACACGTTGTCCAGGACCAGGAATTTGTAACCTCCCAGTCTCTGGGAGCGCGTTGCACAGACCTTTCTGCAAGGTCTCCCGAAGATGATTCATCCTCTGCTCCCTCTGCGACGGCAAGATAAGGTCCGCAACCTTACCCTTGTAACGTAGATCAAGGAGGGTTGCCAGCCAGTAATGATCCCTCTCCTTGATCGCACAAATACGAGGATCCTTGCGCAGGCTTTGCAGTATCAGGGAGGCCATGCAGTGTAGGTTTGCTGAGGCATTCGGTGCAGAGTCCTCTGGGTCACCGAGGACGACATGATCCGCAGCCACCTCCTCCCAGCCACGTACAAGTCCATGGGTGTATTGGGACTGTATTTGATCCCTTGAAGACTGCTGCTGATGCTGAGTGCTAGGCTCCACCTCCATGCTGACACAATAATCCTCCTCCTCCTCCTCCTCCTCCTCCTCCTCCTCCACTTCCTGTGTGATAGCCGGGCCAGCAGGAACACTGTCTGGATAAAGGGGGCCTTGAGAGGTAAGGAAGTCCTCCTCTTCCTGCCTCTGTTCTGCCTCAAGTGCCTTGTCAATTATTCCATGCAGTGTGTGCTCCAACAGGTGGACAAGAGGGACAGTGTCACTGGTGCATGCACTGTCACTGCTCATCATCCTCGTGGCCTTTTCAAATGGTGCCAGGACAGTGCATGCATCCCTGATCATGGCCCATTGGCGTGGGGAAAAAAATCCAAGCTCCCCTGACACTGTCCTGGTGCCATATTGCAACAGATACTCATTGATGGCCCTCTGCTGCGTGTGCAGCCGCTGCAGCATGGCCAACGTAGAGTTCCACCTGGTGGGCATATCACAGATTAGGCGGTTCTTGGGCAGGTTGTAATCCTTTTGCAGGTCAGCCAGCCGAGCATTATATGATCAGCAGAAATGCCCACAGAGTTTCCTGGCCTGCTTCAGGACCTCCTTTAAGCCTGGGTACCTGCCCAAGAACTGCTGCACCACCAAGTTAAGGATGTGAGCCAAACAGGGCACATGGGTCAGTTGTCCCTGTCAGAGGGCAGAGAGGAGGTTGGTGCCATTGTCGCAAACCACCTTTCCTGGCTTAAGCTGGCATGGCGTCAACCACCTCTGAACCTGCCCCTGCAGAGCTGACAGAATCTTTGCCCCAGTGTGGCTCCTGTCCCCCAAGCACACCAGCTCAAGCACCGCATGGCATCTTTTTGCCTGCGTACTTGCGTAGCCCCTTGAATGCCTACGGAGCACCGCTGGTTCCGAGGACAAAGCACAGAAAGAGGCCATGGAGGAAGAAGACGAGGAGGGGGTGGAGGAGAGAGGTGTGTCAGAATCACCAGTAGTAACATTTTGGAGGCATGGTGGCGGAAAAACCTCCAACACTACTTCACCTTGTCCTGCATCCTTTCCAGCTGCCAGCAGAGTCACCCAATGCGCCGTGAAAGATAGGTAACGTCCCTGTCCATGCCTGCTGGACCATGAGTCAGCGGTAATATGCACCTTACCGCTGACCACCCTGTCCAGCGAGGCCAAGACATTGCTTTCCACATGCCGGTAGAGAGCCGGAATCGCCTTCCATGATAAAAAGTGGTGTTTGGGAACCTGCCACTGAGGAACCGCACATTCAACAAACTCACAGAAGGGGGCAGAGTCTACCAACTGAAAAGGTAGCAGTTAAAGTGCTAGCAATTTAGCCAAGTTAGCATTCAAACGCTGGGCATGTGGATGGCTGGGAGCGAACTTCTTTCAGCGGTGCAGCCGCTGGGGCAGGGAAATTTGCCTGGTACAATCGGACGTCGGTGTACCGATAGCAGATTGTCCGCAAGTACTTGGCTGTGACACACTGAATTCTACACCTTCATTCCTCTCAGTGCAGGTTTCAGAGAGGACTGAAGGTATAGTGGGGTTGGAGATCCCAGCTGATGAGGAGCAAGGAGAGGCCCGCTTTGTTCTTTGGTGTGGGTCTTTTAGGTACGCTTGCCAACGGACTGCATGGCAGGTCGACATATGTCTGGTCAAGCACGTGGTGCCCAAGCGGCTGATGTTTTGGCCACGCGAGATACACTTTAGACATATGTTGCAAATGGCAACGGTGCGATCTGCTGCACATGTCTGAAAAAAGGCCCACACCAAAGAACTTTTGGAATAACGTGCAGAGACAGCAGCGCCCTGCACATGCGGAGCTCTGCGGTGTGATGCCGTCCGTGTGCTGCCCTTAAGCTGGTCCCTGGAGGGCATCCTGCCTCATTGGAGATGTGCCTCCTCATCCTCCTCCTCTCTCCTATCAGGCACCCACGTGGAGTCAGTGACCTCATCATCCCCTCCCTCATCGTCACTGGAGCCAATCTGGCAGTATGCTGCAGCTGGAGAAACAAGACTGCCAGATAGCTGTCCTTATTGGGCACCCCCTCTCTCTGGGCTCATGTTACTACTCCCTCTCTATGAGCTCACGTTACTGCCTTCCTCCAGCTGGGTTCCATCATCGGAGCCTTCAAAACGCTTGGCATCCTCCTGGAGCATGTACCCAACACTGTGGTCAAACAGTTCGGGGGACTCCTCAGGAGGACATGGTGGGGCTAGGGAAGGAGTGACTGATGCCATTGAGCCGAGGGAAGAGGCCGCTTTGGCAGCTGCTTTGCCAGACAAAGTACCCTGAGCCTGGGAATTAGTATGGAAAAGCAGCAGCAGCAGCAGTTAGTTTTAGGTGAAAACTGTGCAGAGAGGGACACAGTACACTGAAAATACTTGCAGCTCTCTGCATGTGGTTTAATTATGAGAACACCACTATTAGTCACTCACTAACTGTATTCAGGTAAGCTTTAGGTGAACGCTATGCAAAGCACACAGTACACTAAGTGAAACACTGACTGTCTGCAGCTAGCACAATCACCTGCCTGCCTGTCACAGTATAGAGAAAAATAGGAACGGATCTAGCTAAACTAAATACAGTGTATAAATATATATACAACACCTAGGATGCATATATATTCTCTACACACTGTAACTGCAGCTAACTGACTCGCCTGCCTGCTCTATCTAACTCAATATAAATGACACTGTCTGTCTCTGTAAACTCTCTTGTTTCACAACTCCAACACACTAAACAAGGCCGCCGAGCCGGCGGCCTTATATAGTGTGGGGCATGTACTAAGCCCCCTGAGCCATAATTGGCCAAAGCCACCCTGGCTTTGGCCAATTACGGTCCTCTGTTCAGACGGCGCTGTGATTGGCCAAGCATGCGGGTCATAGTGCATGCTTGGCCAATCATCAGCCAGCAATGCACTGCGTTGCCGCAGTGAATTATGGGCCGTGACGCGCCACTCGAATTAGGCGCGAACGGCCCATAATGTTTGATCTTCGTCGAACGATCGAACAGCCGATGTTCGAGTTGAACATGGGTTTGACGTGAACACGAAGCTCATCCCTAGTCATTACTAAACTTCCTGGCAGGGGCTACTGAGGCCTAATCTCTTCACTATATAACCAATTAATGAGTACTTATCAAGATGCTTCCATTAGTTCAGGCCAGAAAGGATGAGAGAAGGATCTGGGAATTCTGTCTGATGAGGACTGGAAAACCATTTTAGAGATGATACCCTCCGTATCTCTATCATCTGCACAGCGCCTGACCCAATTGTTTATTATACATAGGGCTTATCAGACCCCAGTAAAGTTGTTCCAGTGGGGCAGGAGGTTACCCTGGAGTGCCCACGATGTCTGCAATTTCCGACTGACCTACTCCATATGTTATGGAATTGCCTTAACTGGTCAGGTATTGGAGAAGGTTGGTAAACACAATAAATAGGGCTTTTCAGACGCACATTGCCTTGGATCCTAAATTATGCTTATTAGGTTGTCTTGATGAGGAGTTGTTTGCACCTGACATACTAGTGCCACTGAACAGATTACTGTTTATAGCACGCAAGAACAATGCTATGAAATGGTTATTTCACAGTCCTCCCTCTTTTGAGGAGGGGCATCTCCAGGTAAATGACGCCCTAGTGAAAGAACAACAGATTTACAGAAACAGGGGTACACCAAAGAAGTTTTATAAACTGTGGGAGCCTTGGCTGGCATCGCCTGGTCCGGCCCGGACCCTTTTTCTTTGGTCTCATACAGACTACTGCAATGCAGATAACTCTGTCACGGTAACCTCATTACCCCCTATATGTAAGGTTGGTTCTAAAATGGATACTCCAGTAGCTAGACTGGCATACAATGTTTATAACTAGTAAGGAAGGAGGTTATTTGTTTAGGGGCACTATTGATAAACACTCTGGCTCTCCTAATTGCTATCATTACTAATTTTACATGTCTTGTAAATAGTCAATCTCAGTTGAGATCCTACCTGATATACTGTTTAGCGGGGTGTTGCTTTAAGGACCCAGAGACTACCGTACCCAGGGTGCAGCGGGACACCCAGGGTGCATTGCCCCGCGCAAGGACTGCTGGGGTGGGCTTTAAAAAGGGGGGCGGCCCGGCAATCCGTCTCTTTGGACATCGCCCGTCCAGCAAGTGGAACTCTGTACTGAGTCTGTTGTTCCTGATAGGGCCTGAAGTTTGGGCCCTGTGTTTCCAAAGAGCCTTAAATTTTCCACTGAGGAGCCCGAGGGATGTCTCATCCTGCCACCTGTCTACTACTTCCAGGAGGACCGAAGACCACGGTTGTCGTGGGATCTGTGTACCGAGACACAGCTAAGGAAGATACTGACATTGACTGGTCAGGTTGGGTGAGAGAGCACCTGCTCAAAGATTATTACAGGATCCCTAGGCCCTGTGTCTGTTGTTCAGGACCCACCGTTTATAGTTTGCATTTGGACGCCGGAGGGACAGTGCATTGAGTAGCCTATTCACTTTCTGTTATCCATCGAGTTACCAGTACCTATTCCTGTGGATTACAATTTATCTTCAAAAAGTGCACCACCATTTGTTAGTGAAGATCCTTCACTACGGAACTTGCATATAGGACAGTCAGGCCTGACATCTAAGTTTAGATATTGCTGGGCGCCATCTTGCCCACGAGGGAGGGGAGCTGCAAGCGGGGTCCGTTAGTTGAATGTGTACAGGATTGTATATTTGGTTACTTGCTAAATACCCTTTTATTGCAGGGCTCTGCATATTAAGCTTGTGCAATTCATTTTGTAACAAATCTAAATTCGTCCGAATTTAGCAACTTTCGGACATTCGGAAGCATTCGAATTTCCGAACAAAGCAATTACGAATAAAACCGAATCCGAAATAAATTATATTGCAAATAGCGAATGCCCGAATGTCTTCGGCATAATTCGTTATGAAAAAAGTTACGAATGTACGAATCCATTCGAAGCACAATAACACTCTGCTCTGCTCTTTGCTTCTCCCTCACCGTGCTGAACTCCCTCTCAAAATGGTGTACAGGGGCGGAGGCTATAGTCGCATGTAAAAAACGAAAGTAAAATACAAGATTTTGAATCGTTACAAATAACCGCTATGTATTTAGAAAAGTACAAATCCATTTGAAGCACATTAGGCATAATAGGCAGCGTCTTTGTGAGATAGACACGGAAAATTACGAATCAACGAACCCAAAAAAAGTTACGAAAGTAGGAGTTGTGTCCAGAATCAACGAAAAACAATGTACTCTACCGAAAGTACGAATTATAAATCAACTAAAAATAAGGCTTACATTAATATGAATCATTCCGATTCAACTAAAAATGTCGCTTGCGAAAATACGAATTCGTCCGAACACGAAAAATCCCGTCTAGCAAAATTACGAACGATTATGAATCAACAGGACCAAAAATAAACGAACCAAAACTAAACAAATTTTTCCGTTGTGCACAAGAAACGAACCGAAACGAAACAAATTTTTCCGTTGTGCACAAGTCTACTGCATATATTAATGAGTACTGTTTATATGCTCATCTATTTCACTCAAGTAGAAGTATCAGGATTAAGCAGACAAGTTGTTTGGTGTAATTACTGTGTAGAAGAGACGGTTAGTGTCAGTTACACATATTATCACTGTGTGCACTTTTGTGCCGGATTGTGTTACCTAAAGCTACGGGTCTCACAATCCTATCATCCTCTACTAGCTGTGCCAAGGGAGGGTAGAGCCAATTACTGGGGGTTGACGGCGGTGCGTTACAGGCCCGAAAATCATACCAGCGGCTCTCTTAACTGGGGGTATCGCTACACGTGGGGGCTCAGAGTCCGGGATCCTGTACGCTGCAATCAAGCCTGCCAGAAGTATCGGCATGGATCCGTTAACAGTAACCCAATGGTGCTCATCCACTGATGTACCTCCAGAAATGGCTGTAGTGATTGAACTCCCTGGAGAAGAATGGTTGGGGAGTGAAATAGAACGGCTCATAGAGCTTCAATCCCTGTGTCATAAAGGATGGGTAATTGACCTCAGGCTAGATGAAGAGAACTCCCGCACCTTTGCGCTGATAGAATGGAGGGATGAGATGCCGGAGGACTTCAGAGGTCAGAGCGTGCAGTCCACAGACAATAAGACATACCGTTTGGCGCACGCGAAGGTTATAAAGAAAGAACCTCCGCAATCGCCTACAACCCTAAAGAGTGCGAAAGAGATGATAGCCTCGGGGGCACCTCTGACCACTAGGCCCAGAACTTTTAAACGCTTTAGGGGACCTTGTCACAAAGTGCCAGAAGGGTAATACGGTACACGTAGAGGCTGGGTACCGGAAGCTCAGGATCTTTTCAGGAAAACAACCTGTGCCACTCGGGGAAGAGGACTTTGACACCTGGATTGAACAAGCGATGCAGGCTGTGGAAGGATAGGAGGTACCGGAAGCCCAAAAGAAGCAGCGCATAAGTGAAAGTTTAAAGGGTGCTGCTGCTGAAGCCCTGAAGAACCTTAGGTTCAGCAATGCTGCGTGTACTGCCTATGACTATCTGGCTATGTTGCAGGAAGAATTTGGGCAGTTGGAAAAAGTGGCTGATCTAGTCTACCAGTTTGAGCATACCCTTCAACAGCCAGGAGAAAGACTGTCCAAATACGTTCGAAGATTAAACAAAATACTCTGCCAAATTGTCCTGAAGAAGGGGATGGTGCCACAAGCCATAGACGCGGCTAGGATGAAGCAGATTTTGAGGGGAGCACTGCATTCTGATCCAGTCTGGCTCCATCTGAAGACCTCTGGAAGAGTCATGTCTTTGAACTATCCAGACCTTGTGCGAATAATAAGGGATGAAGAGGCTCTGCTGAAAGACCAACAGGCGACTGAGAAACCCACTCTTTCCCCCTCAGTTGGGGTCAGATCCGCCATGGCCACTGAACGGGACTTGGAGGTGGCTGTCTTGAAGTCACAGATGACCCAAGTATTAGAAATACTGACCTCTCTAATGGCCAAAAACTCAGGAGTCACAGAGAAAGAAGAAATCAGGAAGCAACTGTTCCAGAGTGCCTCAACACCAGTCTCCCCACGGGATAGAGGAGAAGCTGTCTGCTTCAATTGTGGAGGAGTTGGCCATTTCGGGCGAGTGTGTCCCAGTCTGAGGAAGACCCAGGGCACCTACCGCCAGCCAGCGAAGAACTCCAGAGGGCCCCGGTGAAGGAGTCAACCGGGTGCCCATCAATTCCAGCAAGCTCCATTGGAATCAGAAAACAAGAGAAGCCAAGACGTGAGGGGAACATCGCCCATCAAAAGCACTTAATACCTCTCACCTGGAGTGAAATGCAAGAAATCAATGCATACCAGGCCCAACATGGATTAAGATCCAGGAAGAAATGGAAAAAGAAAAAAACACTGAAAACCAAACCCATGGATCTTAGAAAGGAGACCTTCCCGAGGAAATTCCCTGCTAGACTGGTGGGGCCCTCCCCAGTGGTCCCCATTCAAGTACAGGGAGTCTACACGAAGGCCATCCTTGACACAGGAGCCCATGTAACCCTCCTGTACCGGGACTTCAACCAGAAGCATCTGAGACATTTGCCCTTGCAGAAGTTAGAAGACTTTTCCATATGACGGCTACCTCCCGATTAGATTGGCTTTCGACCTCTCAGTAGCAGGAGAGGCAGAGGTTTTTGACACCCTGGCAGTAGTCTGCCCTCACCCACCAGGAGCCAACAAAAGTTCCCTGATAATAGGAACAAACACTGACCTGGTCAGGAGGCTACTGGCCCCTCTAGCACAAGAGCAGGGCACCTCAACATCCAGAATCCACCCTATGTTGCAGTTGGCCTATCAGCGATTGGTCTTAGAACAGAAGGCCCCAGAAGAGGGGGCAGGGAAAGTTTGGAGACTGGAGAAGAAGGAGAGAGTGTTGCAGCCTGGTGAAGTAACCTGTCTGAGGGCCACTGTGAAGCTCACCTGGGAACAACCTGGCCCCTTTGTGGTCTTGGAACCAGGCGTCCTGGATACCCACCCAGGACTGGAAGTCATGCCTGAAGTAGTCCCTCTAAGAGTTCTGAGGAAGGAAAATGGCAGGGTGTCAGTGAGTATTAGAAACACCACCGACACCCCTGTGAAAATCCCAGCCTGGATGCTGTTGGGCCAAGTAAACCCTGCTACCCCAGTTTCCCTGTCCGACTTAGAGAAGGAGGAAGGAGGGGAAACTACCTTGGAGAAGGTCTGTTTGGAGAACACAACCCTACCACCGGCATGGAAGGAGAGGGCCATGGCCCAGTTGGCCAGGTGGCGGAAGATCTTTTCCAAGGACGAGTTTGATGTGGGATGTGCTAAAAGTGCCACCCACAGGATCCGTCTACAAGAAGACAAACCTTTTAGGGAAAGAGTCCGGCGAGTTCCCCTGGTTGATTTGGAAGATTTGCAAGAACAACTAGCAGAGCTAAAGAGAACTGGTGTCATCCGAGAATCCAAGAGCCCATACGCCTCCCCAATTGTGGTGATCCGGATGAAGAATGGGTCATTGAGACTCTGTATAGACTACAGGACCCGCAACAGAAGAACAATCCCTGACCAATACACCACCCCAAGAATAGAGGATGCCCTACAGGGTCTGTCTGGAGCCAAGTGGTTCAGTGTAATGGACCTGAAGAGCGGGTATTACCAGATCCCAATACACCTGGAAGATAGAGAGAAGACAGCCTTCATTACCCCAGTGGGGTTCTATGAATTTGACCACATGCCTCAAGGTCTGTCGGGAGCTCCCGCAACTTTTCAGCGGCTGATGGAGAAGACAGTGGGGGACATGAACCTCCTCAAAGTCCTAGTATATCTAGATGACATCATTGTCTTTGGGAAGACTCTGGAGGAACATGAGGAGAGGCTGGAGAAGGTCTTGAAGAGACTCAGTGATGAGGGACTCAAACTCTCTCTGGAGAAGTGTCAGTTCTACCAATCTTCAGTCCATTACCTGGGACACATAGTGTCTGAAAAGGGAGTACCTACAGACCCCGACAAATTGGAGGCAGTCACCTCCTGGCCCCGGCCCACCACAGTGACTGAGCTTAGGTCGTTTCTGCGGTTCTGCTCCTACTATCGCAGGTTTGTGGAAGAGTTTGCAAGAATTGCCAAGCCTCTGAACGAGCTGTTGAAGACAGAGGGAGACTCAGGCCCCAGGAAACCGGGGGAGTTTGTGGAAGACTGCCCCTGTCTTGGCCTATGCAGACACCAAGAAGCCCTATGAGTTGCACGTGGATGCCAGTCACGATGGTCTGGGAGGAGTACTGTATCAGGAGCATGAAGAACAGCTAAGACCCGTTGCTTATGTGAGTAGGAGTTTAACCCCGGCTGAAAAGAATTACCCCACCCACAAGTTGGAATTCTTGGCCTTGAAGTGGGCTGTGGTGGACAAACTGAAGGATTACTTATATGGAGCTGACTTTGTGGTTAAAACAGACAATAACCCGCTCACCTACCTTCTAACCACAGCCAAGCTGGATGCCACCGGCCACCGTTGGTTGGCAGCCCTCTCAGGGTTCAATTTCAGTCTGAAGTACAGACCTGGGACTGGAAACCGAGATGCTGATGCCTTGTCCAGAAGATCTCATGCTCCCACTTGCATTGCAGAAGACTGTACCCAGGTAACCCCAGAGGGGGTACGGGCCTTGTGTCAGGGAGCGGAGCTTCAGGCTAATGGTGGATCCAGGGTGGAGGAAATTGGAGTCTCGGTGGTTGGAGTGCCCAAGTATTACTGTGATGTAACCCAGATTGGCGAAGAGCTCTTGCCTAAATTATCCAAGAAGGATATGAGAAGGGATCAGCTGGAAGACCCCTTAGGGAGGTTGGCTCTGGAAGCCTTAGAAGACCAGAACCCGGACCTACTTTTGCAAGATCCTTCGAAGGAGGCCCGCTTATTACGCAAGGAATGGGACAGGTTGCAGGTGCATCAAGGGGTGGTCTACCGAAGGGGCCCCTCTGATGACCTGGAAGACAAGTGGCAACTAGGGTTGAGCGGACGCGAACTGTAAAGTTCGGGTCCGTACCGAACTTTTGGGTTTTGGAGTCCCAGACCCGAACCCGAACAATTGACTGTATGTTCATGTTCGGGTCCGGTGTTTGGCAATATGAATGTAAAGTCGCGCTTGTTTCCCGTGCTTAGAACTGTCCCTGCAAAAAGTGTCATTTCTAAAGGAAAAAAAGTCATTTAAAACTCACTCGCGGCTATTAATGAATTGTTGGCTCCCGGCAATACATAGAAAAGTCATTGATATAAAAAAAAAGCGTGGGGGTTCCCCCAAATTCAATTACCAGGCCCTTCAGGTCTGGTATGGATATTAAGGGGAACCCTGCCGCAAATTTAAAAAAAATGCGTGCGGTTCCCCCAAATATCCATACTAGTCCCTTCAGTTCTGGTATGGATCTTAAGGGGAACTCCACCCCATTTTTTTTTTTTAAATGGCGTGGAGTACCCCCAAAAATCCAGACCAGACACTTTATCCGAGCACGCAACCTGGCAGGCCACAGAAAAAGAGGGGGGGACGAGAGAGCGCCCCCCCCTCCTGAACCGTACCAGGCCACATGCCCTCAACATGGGGAGGATGTCCCCATGTTGATGGGGACAAGGGCCTCATCCCCACAACCCTTGCCCGGTGGTTGTGGGCATGTGGCCTGGTACGGTTCAGGAGGGGGGGGCGCTCTCTCGTCCCCCCCTCTTTTCCTGCGGCCTGCCAGGTTGCGTGCTCGGATAAAGGGTCTGGTCTGGATTTTTGGGGGTACTCCACGCCATTTTATTTTTAAATTTGGGGTGGAGTTCCCCTTAAAATCCATACCAGACCTGAAGGGCCTGGTATGCATATTTGGGGGAACCGCACGCATTTTTTTTTTAATTTGCGGCAGGGTTCCCCTTAATATCCATACCAGACCTGAAGGGCCTGGTAATTGAATTTGGGGGAACCCCCACGCTTTTTTTTTTTTATCAATGACTTTTCTATGTATTGCTGGGAGCCGACAATTCATTAATAGCCGCGAGTCAGTTTTAAATGACTTTTTTTCCTTCAGAAATTACACTTTGTGCAGGGACAGTTCTAAGCATGGGAAACAAGCGCAAATAGTCCTCAGAAGTTCGGGTCCGAAACCCGTCGAACCCGAACATCCAGGTGTCCGCTCAACTCTAGTGGCAACTATTCCTGCCGGAAAAGCACCGCCAGAATGTTCTGGTCGCTCTACATGACAACCATGGCCACCTGGGGGCTGAGAGGACCTTTCAGCTCGTAAGGAGCAGATTCTATTGGCCCTGTATGCGGGCTAAAGTAGAAGAATACTGTCACTAATGTGCTCGCTGCATACGAAGACACTGCCTCATCAAGCTGCCCCAATGGGCCACATACAAAGCCAAGGGCCCTTGGATTTGGTATGCATTGATTTTCTTTGTCTGGAACCTGATTTGAGTGGACATGGAAATGTTCTGGTGATAACCGATCATTTCGCTCGATACGCCCAGGCCTTTCCAACTAAAGACCAGACGGCCTCCACTGTGGCCAAGATACTCGTGGAGAAGTATTTTGTACATTACGGGCTACCTCAACGCCTCCACTCGGATCAAGGGAGGGACTTCGAAAGTCGACTGATCCGGAAGCTATTGGATTCCCTAGGCATAAAGAAGACCCACACAACCCCCTATCACCCACAAGGAGATGCCCAACTAGAACGGTTAACAGAACTTTGTTGAATATGCTGGGGACCCTGAGCAGTGAAGAAAAACAACATTGGGGCAAGCATATAGCTGCCATAGTGCACGCTTACAATAGCACAACTAGTGACATCACCGGATACTCCCCTTACAGACTAATGTTCGGTAGGGAAGCAAGGCGACCTGTAGACCTGGCCTTTGGCACTTCAATAGACCACACATCGGCTGCTTCACACAAGGGATACGTGGACAGGCTGCGGCAAAGCTTAAGACTGGCTTAAGAGAAGGCGCAAGCAACTTCCGACTAGAGAGGAGCCCGGAACAAGCTAAATTTTGACCTTTTGACTTGCAAACAGGAGACAGAGTGCTGTTGTGGAATCTGGGTGTTCCAGGAAAGCATAAGCTGGCTGACCGATGGAAATCACAGCCGTATGTAATTTGTAAAAAATTGCCTGGCTTGCCAGTGTACCAGCTGAAACCCGAAGGAAAAGTGGGACCTTTGAAAACCTGGCACAGGAACCACCTACTGCCCCTCTCCGAAGCAGTTTGGATACCTTCTACTCCGGATTCTCCTGAGCCACCTCCAACCTCCAATACCCCTAGGCCCAACACCAGGTCTCAAACCACTCTGTCAGGAGAGATGGATGTCACAGACCAGAGTGAGGATGAGGAATTGGAACTGGACTGGCTGTGGCCATCTCAGGCACCTGAACCCATGGTCATGGATCCAGCACCCTCTGAAGTTACCATCGATGGCACCCTAAATCCTGAAGCTGTTGAGTTCATTCCATCGGGTACTCAGACTGAGGAATGGGAAGATGCCCTAGAGTCATTCCCAGCTGAAGACCCAAGAGACTCCTTGTACCTCTCTGCACCTGATTTGGATGCCCCTGAAGCAGTAGGATCCACTACACCTGTCCCAGTGGAAGGAAGAATGGAAGAACCCATTGTGCCTGATACGTTGGCCCCCAGGGAACAAAGAGTGAAGAGAACTTTTCGCCCTCCCCTTAAACTAACCTACACCCAGATGGGAGAATGCTCTGAAGATACTGTAGTGACTGCGAGAAGGACAGTAGAGAAACCCAATCCCTCCACTGTGAATTTGGTGGAGGGCAACCCCAGCTCACTCCCTGGCACAGTTAGGCAGGCCACTTCCACCAATGTGACTTGTGGGCAAGACAATCCCCCTTACCAAGTTTGGTGGGAGATTCCCCTGCCAGGCTCCTTTGTAGCCGTAAATTGTATTGTGTGTAAATATAATAATGCTGATGATATCTTTGGGGACCAAAGATTCTTTAGGGGGGGGAGTGTGTATTGGGGTGTTGCTTTAAGGACCCAGAGACTACCGTACCCAGGGTGCAGCGGGACACCCAGGGTGCATTGCCCCGCGCAAGGACTGCTGGGGTGGGCTAAAAAAAGGGGGGCGGGCCTGCAATCGGTCTCTTTAGACATCGCCCGCCCAGCAAGTGGAACGCTGTACTGAGTCTGTTGTTCCTGATAGGGCCTGAAGTTTTGGCCCTGTGTTTCCAAAGAGCCTTCCGTTTTCCACTGAGGAGCCCGAGGGACGTCTCATCCTGCCGCCTGTCTACTACTTCCAGGAGGACCGAAGACCCCGGGTGTCGTGGGATCTGTGTACCGAGACACAAGTACGGAAGATACTGACATTGACTGGTCCGGTTGGGTGAGAGAGCACCTGCTCAAAGATTATTACAGGATCCCTAGGCCCTGTGTCTGTTGTTCAGGACCCACCGTTTATAGTTTGCATTTGCACGCCGGAGGGATAGTGCATTGAGTAGCCTAGTCACTTTCTGTTATCCATCGAGTTACCAGTACCTATTCCTGTGGATTACAATTTATCTTCAAAAAGTGCACCACCATTTGCTAGCGAAGATCCTTCACTACGGAACTTGCATATAGGACAGTCAGGCCTGACATCTAAGTTTAAATATTGCTGGGAGCCATCTTGCCCACGAGGGAGGGGAGCTGCAAGCGGGGTCCGTTAGTTGAATGTGTACAGGATTGTATATTTGTTTACTTGCTAAATACCCTTATATTGCAGGGCTCTGCATATATTAATGTGTACTGTTTATCTGCTTATCTATTTCACTCAAGTAAAAGTATCAGGATTAAGCAGACAAGTTGTTTGGTGTTATTACTGTGTATAAGAGACAGTTAGTGTCAGTTACACATATTATCCCTGTGTGCCCTTTGTTGTCGGATTGTGTTACCTAAAGCTACGGGTCTCACAATCCTATCATCCTCTACTAGCTGTGCCAAGGGAGGGTAGAGGTGCGTTACAGGCCCGAAAATCATACCAGCGGCTCTCTTAACTGGGGGTATCGCTACAACAATATGGTGAAACCCTACATATATTTTCTTTGAGTTTTGTATAGTCACCTGTTTAAGTCAAACATATTTACTGTAGGGCTGGAAGTCTACATGTATGTTTATTGTGATAGCATGTGAATATCTGATGTGTGGTCTGACCACTGACAACGTATTTTCTCATTTCTGCTGTTCTAATTCTAATTCTAATAATATTGTAAAAAAAAAGTATAAAAGTAAAATAAGATGATTTCTACTTAATGTGTTTGGGTTAGATGGAAGTGGATCCATCAGAATCTCCAAATCATAACATGACAAATCTATCCGAATCTTCCGAAATAACTTCCGAAAATACAAATTGATTCAAGACAATAAGAATACAAAACAAATTCTGAAAACAAATCATTCTAACATAACAAATATGATAAAATGATTAACTTAATAAATGAATCCGAAACTAAATGAAACAAATTTTTCCCGTCATGCACATCTCTAGTATAATTGACTCTATTACATATGCCTGGTAATTTCTGAATACTTGTCTGACAAAGCAAATATCTGTATTGTCATCCACGCTGCTGTGTCATCGACAAAGCTAATTTTCCAGGATTTATTAAAAGCAGGGCATGACCTTCAGAGTGGATGAACACCCCCTGCAGTATTGGAAGCAGCACATGTACTGTTCCCCTATTCATACCTACCAGGTCTCCTAGTCCCACAGTGACACTCACAGTTTTAGATTAAATCTCAAGTGTTTCTCCAAACGCCAATCACTTCTCACAAATTCAGCACAGGAGGAAGAAAGGTCATTTGCAACTTAGTGCTAATATGGCTTATTCATGAATTCATTGCTGCAGTTGGAGTAGGGTTATCCACTATCCCTTCTACATATGGGTTAAGCTGAAACAAGCTGTTTCCCTGCACCTGCATTGTTCACTATATTTTTTGAAGTTTCTGAGTATTTCCGTGCTTTGGATTTACTAGCATACCAATAGGGAACAAAATGTGAGCAGAGATAATGCAGTAGATTCTAAAGCAGCAGAAAAGTGAAACGTTGGGGTTTAAGAGTTTATGTTGGGTGCATGGGGAATTCCAGTGACAATCTCTGTTTTTTAATGCTGCTGTATTTGTGGTAGGATGCTTGGTATACTTACCCTATGGCCCAAGGCCTCCATTCAGGTTTGACAAAAAAAATTCTCTTTAGAGAATTTAATTTTTAGGCCCATGCCCAACCTTTACCCGGACAGCCAAAGTATCTTCTATGGGTCACCAGTAGAGATCAGCAATCAGTTAATGTAAACCTGAGCTTGCCACCCATTTGGACAAAAAAATGTTCATAGTAAATCACTATGTTGCTTCCATGCTAAACTGATACATTCAGGAACCTGGTAAAGAGGTCCAAACATAGTGCCCTAGACACCTGTATGTATAGGGATGAATTAGGGATATAGGGATGAATTTAAAAGTCAAATTATGGGCATGGCCAAATTCAGTGCAGTTTTAAGGGGTTAACAGGGTGCCATATATAACCTGTGATGACCAGTGATCCAGTGCTTCAGTCTGTACCTTGGCTAACTGGTTGCCTCTTCTATGAGTGTGATGTCATCACACTATGCAATCTTCTAGAATCTGACAGAACCCCACCATTGTACTAAACTTGTTCATGTCACCAAAGCAGCAATATAGACAACTAAAAAAAGACTCTTCTCCTTTGCGGAGAAGAAGATAGAAAGCTAGGGGCTGGTGCATCACATGACCACTGATTTAAGTAAGTAAACTAAGTAGGCTTCGCATTTTTTCTAACATTATGATGAATTATGCAAAATACATCAAAGTCACATAGCAAGCCATACCCCATGTTTTCCAGTGATAACCATTCATATACAGTATATAATTGTGACAAAGTTGCAGCAATTTCAAAGTAGTTCATGCAGTATTCTGGTCCAACTTTAAAGCAACTTGAGGGCCATAGATTTCAATGTTAACCTTCAGAAGTTGCATGAAAGCCATACCTAAATGTTTTACATGCAACAGTGGGTCCAACTTTGCAGAGGGACAAGTCACATCCAGGTTACACCCATTCAAAGTTGCATCAAAGTTGCATCAAAAGAGAAAGGGGCGCCCTTGGGACTTTAAGTAAGGCGATCACTATAGAGCCAGTAAAAATATCAGAAATAAATACAGTATATATTTAATTCAAGTAAAAAATAGTACATACATTGATGTCATGAATATCAGCCAATTCATACAAAATACAGAAATTGGGTAAAAATTATTATTTTGCAAGTATCTGTCAATATTGGCACACGAGCATAAAGTATACCCGTCGCGTTTCGCGAGGCTTAGCTCGCTCTTCAGGGGTGGATGCTTGTAGTGTACCTAAAATGAAAGGATATGGTGTATAGTATGATATAAAAGGGTACAGGGTAAGTCTTGCCAGGGAGCAGAGGAGGCGGGGCCAAACAAAATCCCAACCCAGGTCAAACGGAAGGAGGGCACAGCATGGATAGAGTTTGTGTATCCCCAAAAGTCTCAATGGGTCCATAAGGAATATTGGCTCTAAACACAAATATGTATGTTAGATAATTAAGGTAATAAGGTAGGTAAGCGTGAAAAAAACGCATATGTATCTGTATGTAGATGAAAGACCTGAGCCAAAAGTGGTGAAAGTATAGAAACTGAAGGGGAATGCGGTGAAAAGATGCCAGAAACTGGCAGGTGTGATAGGGAAAAAATCTGATAAAAACGCAGGGAAGAAAAGAAAGTGAAAATAACCTGGAGTGCTGGTGTGTGATGAAGACTGTAATGAGAAGACGGGCTACAGGTTATCAGCCCAGATACCTGCTAGCACCTGCGTTTTGCCCCTCCGTCCAGCCCAGGCCACCCAAGTGCAGTATCGATCGATCACTGTCACTTACAAAACACAACACACATAACTGCAGCGTTCGCAGAGACAGGCCTGATCCCTGCGACTCCAGTGCTGTAGGAGGTGATTTCACCACCACAGTTTAAAAAAAAAAGCATATATGCCGAAGCATGGGGGCAGCAGGGGCGGAGGAGCGGAGGAGCGATTTTGCTCCTAATGCCGCGTACATACGGTCAAAATTCCGACGGAGGCTTGCCCGTGGAAAAGTCCGACCGTGTGTACGCGGCATAACTTTTGCGGGAGGATGCCCCCATGCTTCGGCATATATAAATGGTGCATGTATGCCCATCATTAGAAGTGGGTGGATGAAGGGAGGTATTCTAATGGTGGGCATACCCACCGATCAATCTATTTTTTTCGTTCAGCCAACAGGCTGCATGAAAAAAAAGATTACAATACATGTTCAACAAGGACCAGCAACGTACTGGTATGTTGCTGGACTTTGAATGGTTATACCAGATTTATGCCTGCGGGTTTAGGTATCATCTTGGTATCATTCTTTTCAGCCAGCGGCCGGCTTTCATGTAAAATCAATCCTAGTGGCTAATTAGCCTCTGGACTGCTTTTACAAGCAGTGGGGAGTGCGCATGCGCGGGGACTCGGAGAAGGACGTGTGCTGACCGAGCTCCCGGCACCCCGACCCACCAGAGCTAACGATAGCGCAGGCACTGAGGTCCGTGAGCCAGGACCGATCCCACACCAGCCCCGAAGTGGCGATGAACCGTAGGGCACAGGGGCAGCCGCGGAAAGGACACGATACGCAAACTACAGCCCAGAAGAGAGCAGGGCCTTCCCCTACAGCACAGCCGCGATCCAAGATGGCGCCGGGTAAGCCAGACACACGAGGCAGCACGGCAGCAGCCAGATCCGACGGCGCTACACAGAGAGGAGACAGGCAGCTAAATCTGGAGCCAACTAGGGATCCATTCTCCTCACAATCCTCGGGAGAGGTGGAGACCGGACAGCGGGGTGAGTCACTATCACATCCCCCATCCCCAGCCATATACGCTGATAGACATGACTCTCCAAACTCCCCTGCCTCCCCTGCCTCCTCCATGGATAGGAACATGGCAGACTTAGCAGAAGTCCTCATTAGCCAATCCAGCCAATCCAGCCAGGATATGCCAATTCCCCAGCTCTCACACTATTCCCCTGATGCTGTACTGTTGGGCAGATTCTCCACCATGCTGCAGCAGGAGCTCTCTAAGGCCTGCACATTAATCACCACTGACCTGAAAAAAGACATCCATAGCTTGGGAGAGCGTTTTGAGCTAATTGAAACCAAAGTGGATGGAGCCATCAAAAGGGTCAACCAGAACTCAGCCATGGTGACAGACCTCCAGGATAGATTAGAAGAGGCATTCACAAAAATTGAAGATTTGGAGAATCGTTCTCGTAGGTACAATATCCGCGTGCGTGGCCTCCCTGAAACTCACACAGATCTAGAGGGGGCTGTAAAAGACCTGATGAAAACCCTTATCCCTGATATAGCCAACCACCACATGGAAGTTGATCGCGTTCACCGAGCACTGACAGCCCCAAGAGCCGACGGCCTACCACGAGACATTATTGTTAAGCCACATCACTACCGCATTAAGGACAAGATGATGCTTGCGGCTCGCAACAGGCCGGACCTGTCGCTATTTGGAACACCAATACAGCTCTTTAGAGATTTGGCGCCATCAACGGTCCAGAAACGCAGAAACCTACGGCCATTACTCCAGCAACTTATGGCCAAACAGATTAAGTATCGATGGTCGTTCCCTTTTAAGTTATCATTCACTTACAACGGAAAGTCCCACTCCTTTTCCACGTTCCAAGCAGGCGAAGACCTACTGCTTAGTCTCGGCATCATTGCACGGGACTCTCCGACTCCGATTTCATCTCCCCCTCGTCTGGATCATCGTCCCCTCTCCCCGATATGGCAGGATCGCACACGCTCACAGGCCAGAAATGCTCGCCGGAATACCTGAGTATTATTGCTCTTCTCTCTTTTTGCTTTTTTGCCCCCTTTTGGGAACTGTTAGTGCTTGATTGCACAGATTTGGCCTGGGCCCATGGTGGACTATGGGCCTGATGGGGCCATCGTTACCGTTCACAGTTCACAGGTTACAAAGTCACGGGTTACAAAGTTACTGGAGTTCCTGGTTCTTCGGACTGGCTGCCAGCCGAATATTTTACAACCCCAACGGGCCCAACCTGGTCGAAGAAATTTTGCTTTTTGCTTTTTAGCAGTCTGGGGGCCTTAGTCGGACCGCAATGTGTTCCCCTGTTGGGCTGTGGCTCGGGGGCCGGAACGACCGATGGGGACCCTTCCGGCCCCGGCGCCACTGGCCTTGGGAATGCATGTTCCTATAGACAGCCTGTTATGTTAAAACTGTATTGATTGATTTTGTCATTTCCGATATGACCTCGAATAGCCTGCTCGTACAGAGTGTAATCATATTTGGGTCGGGGTGGTCATGCTTGCCACCCAACTGCAAGACTACCTGTCCTACGACAAGGATGGTACCCTTGCACCTAATTTGCCGGATGTTGTCTCCGGCAGGGGTTATTCCCCATTCCTTCATTCATCAGCTAGGATTGAGTTATATTGGTTGTTTGGGCCTAAGGCCTATGTATATGTTTTTTTGCTTTTATTTTTGTTTCTCTTCTTCTCTAATGCCTTTTCCTTCTCTCCCTTCCCCCTCTTTCTTCGGAGCCTCGGTTCAGCGCCCTTCCCTTATGTCATGGTCTGAGAGGTCACATAGCCGAACAGTCATCATTATCGGGACCCTTCTCGCTTCATTCATTATGCAAGGTAAGAGTGCTCTGCCCCACCACGATGGCCACCACATATAACACAGACTATTCGATAGTTAGCCATAATGTACATGGATTTAACTCCCCTACTAAAAGAACTAAGGCTTTCCAGTTTTATCATAAACAGAAGGCTGAAGTCCTGCTATTACAGGAAACTCATTTCTCCAATGTCTCAGCGCCCCGTTACCTCAATGGGAAGTATCCACAGTTTTACTTGGCAGGGGGTCGGGAAAAGAAGGGCGGTGTAGCCATCTGCTTTTCGAAACGGACCCCCTTTACCCCCATCGCTATCGTTAAGGACAAGAGAGGTAGATATATTATGGCAGTGGGGCGGCTCCATGACCAGGAGGTGTCCTTTATATCATACTATGCCCCGAATACTGGACAGCCGGAATTCTTTAGCAAAATGCTGAAGATTCTTATGCCCAAAGTCCAGGGTCAGGTCATTATGGGAGGCGATAGTAATATTCCCTTGGACAGAATTATGGATAAATCGGACTCCTCTAGACCAACATTGAAACGCCCACCGACTGGAAGCAGCAAGGTTGCACGTCTGTTTCATTTCTATGACCTCATCGACGCCTGGCGAGAAAATAACCCTACGGTCAGAGACTTTACACACTTTTCACAAGCCCATCACACTTACTCGAGGATAGACCACGTTCTAGTACGTACGCCTTTGCTACCATTTATTAAGTCGGTTAAGATTTTATCTACCCCTTGGTCTGATCATTCCCCGATAAAACTCTCTACTTCAGGGCTATGGACTAAATCTAGACCCTCCCCGTGGAGACTTAATGTGAGCTTGCTGAATGACCCTACAATCTTTTTAGAGATTCAAAAGGAAATACAGGAATACTTTAGACTTAATAAGGCATCGGACACATCCCCCGCAATTAACTGGGTAGCTCATAAAGCAGCGATTAGGGGCATATTGTTACAAGTGGCAGCCAGGATTAAACGCAATAGGGAACAGGCAAATAAGATTCTGGAAACTAACTTAGATAACTTACTTAGTGAACAGCACAGAAATCCCCTGGTAGATATAAGGCATAAAATTGATGAGGCTCGACTAGCACTAAATCTTAGCTTGACTACTCAAGCGGAGAAACATATTAGTTGGTCTAAGCACAGGTTCTATACGATGGGTGATAAACCTACCACAATGTTAGCTAGAAAACTGGTTCCTCGACCGTACACACCGACTTTGCCTAAACTACGACTATCCACGGGCCTAACCTCCCAGAACCCCGAACGGATAATTGGAGAATTTCACAAATTTTATGCTAAGCTGTATGGAGTGCAGGACAAGTTCGATTCATCTGAAGCGAGCACATTCTTTCGCGACTTACAGCTGCCTAAATTGACACAAGCCCATGCGGAACTGATGGACGGTGCTCTTACAGAGCCTGAAGTCAGGGCTGCAATCAAAACCCTACACCCTACCAAGGCCCCTGGGCCAGATGGATTCCCGGGTCACTACTATAGGAAATATCACGATCTTCTGGCCCCACATCTCTGTACTTACTTTAATGACCTGAGAAGCGGCAGCAAGCTCCCCAGCCATGAAAATGTAGCCTATATAAGTGTTATCCCGAAACCAGGAAAGGACCATACAGACTGTTCCAATTATCGCCCAATTTCTCTGATCAATACGGATCTTAAGATTCTAACCAAAATACTGGCCCAGAGACTTAATACTTTTCTTCAGTGTTATATCCATCCCGACCAAGCAGGTTTTGTCCCGACAAGACAGGCATCGGACCAAACCCGCCGGATAATTAACCTTATCTCGGCGGTTCGGTCTGATTGGGATGGAAAGGGGACTAGGAGGGGAATGTTACTTTCATTGGATATCCAGAAGGCGTTCGATTCTATCTCCTGGGACTATCTTTTTGATGTTCTTACACGCTTTGGATTTGGGAGACGCTTTCTGGATCTCCTTCACATATTATATGATTCCCCCAGTGCCTCGCTAATGCTCAGAGGATATACATCCCAAACATTTCCTATCAGGAGAGGAACTAGACAGGGCTGCCCGTTGTCGCCACTATTATTCGCCCTGGCGATTGAACCACTAGCGCTCAAAATTCGCGCCTGCAGAGATATACAGGGCATTTATTGCGGAGACTATGAACACAAATGTTTACTCTTTGCGGACGACTTGTTGCTGACCTTGACCTCACCGATCACATCCCTGCCTAACTTGTATGCTATTTTGCAGCCTTTCTCCAACATTTCCGGGTTGGCAATTAATCATAGTAAGTCAAGAGCACTGAACTTATCTTTGCTAAGCTCCACTCAGGCTACGCTTGAAAAATCATTTCAATTCCGATGGGAATCCACAGCTCTCCCTTATTTAGGCATACAGCTGACCTCATCTATTGGTGAGTTGTACAAAGAGAATTATCCAGCCCTTTTCAAACGGCTAACAGCTGACATGGCTAAGTGGCAGGTTCACCCGCCATCGTGGTTTGGCAGACTTCACTCAATTAAAATGAATGTTCTACCTCGATTATTGTATTTCTTCCGTACCTTGCCAGTTTCATTGGCCCGTGATGACCTTAAACGATTCCAGAATAAAGTACTACAGTTTATTTGGGGTGATAAGAGACCCAGGGTGAATAGGAGCACTCTATACACGTTGAAGCGGAGAGGAGGACTTGGTCTTCCAGACTTATTAAAATATTTTTATGCTGCCCAGATAGCACAACTTACAAGGTTTCACTCCCAACAGGCACAGGCCATTTGGATGGCTATGGAATCTTATTCCTGCCGTCCCAAACCTATTTCTTATATTTTATGGCTCCCTATCAAGGAGCGACCTCCTATACTTTGCCCTACTTTATCCATGTCACTGGAACTATGGGACAGACTCTCCAGATCTCACAAATTCAAATCTCCTCATTCTCCACTGACACCTCTGCTTCAAAATAAAGCATTCACCCCGGGTCTCACTCCACTAGCGTTCGAATGGTGGACTAATAAGGGTTTTAAGTGTATTGCTGACTTGTGCGATCATAGAGGTATGCTGACCGAACGGACTATGGCTGACAGACATCAAATGCCTCCAGCGGAGGGTTATAGGTTCGCCCAAATCTCACATTATGTACAAACCCTGGCTCGCAAGAGCAACCTAGCAACCCAAACTCCCATGGAACATCTATGCAAAAATTATGATAAAATTAAAGGACATTTATCTGCTATATATTCGATATTGCTGAGTGTATCGACAAAGCTGACTTATATGGTCCAATGGGAGACCGACTTGCAGGAAACCCTGGATCTGGACGAATGGCATAGGATAGCCGAGACAGCATCTCGTTCGCTCGTCAATACTTCAATAATTGAGGCCAATTATAAGGTTCTACTGAGGTGGTATATGGTGCCGGTCAGACTGGCAACTTTTGTCTCAGGAGCTACCCCGTTGTGCTTTAGAGGATGTGGCCAGATGGGCACCACCTATCATATTTGGTGGACATGCCCAAAGGTCCGGAGGTTTTGGATCAGGGTGTATAATTTAGTTTACTCCCTTACCCAACTAAACCTAACTAAATCAGCTAAGCAAGCACTACTGGGGGGAGGGGATGTGGAAGCCTCCAAGTCCTGCAAGAGGCTCTTGACATTTATTTTTATTTCAGCCAAAATCACTATTGCTAGGAACTGGAAATCGGCAGCTCTACCATTCGATCAGCTTAAAGGCAAATTGTCTTGGTTGATGCTAAACGAACGCTTGACCGCTCTGGCCCAAGATAAAATGAAACTGTTTCATGGAGTTTGGGACCCATGGCTTCGTTACCTAACTAATGACCCGGGGATGTTTACAGCATAGCCTAGGGGATTAGGTTGAGATGTCTGGATGCTGAATCGGGGCTCCTCCCCCCCCTCCCTCCCCCCATTCCCCCCTCCTCAACTGTCCTTTCCTTACTCTGTCTCCTTCCTTCTATTCTTTGTCACTGTCCTCTTTCCTCTCTTTTGAAATTTGTTTATTGTTTATTTTTGGAGTCAGATCCAGACCTTAGAGGTTTGTGCTGCTCCCTGTTTTCTCAGCTCCTACGGGACCATTGTCAGTCTGATCAGACCTCTGGGCTGCCCACACGGCCGGCTGAGTTGCGCCCCCCCGATAGATGGATGGGGGGGCGGCTCATCTGGGTGGACGGTTCAGATATGATCTGCGATGCTAATAGGGGTTAACGGCTCTACGGAGCTTTGGACTACTCCAAGGACCCCTACACTTGGTGATCTTCATTGTGTTACCCCAAATGTTGATTGTGACTGTACAATGTTATGTGGCGACTTTTATACATTTTGTATGACAAAACTTGAATAAAAAGATTGAAACACAAGCAGTGGGAGGGAATGTCCCCCCCCGGATAAAAAAAGCGCCATTAGGAAATTGGGAAAGCATTTTATCACACCGATATTGGTGTGGTCAGATGCTTTGAGAGCAGAGGAAAGATCTAGGGTCTAATAGACCCCAGTTTTTTCAAAAAAAAGAGTACCTGTCACTACCTATTGCTATCATAGGGGATATTTACATTCCCTGAGATAACAATAAAAATGATAAAAAAAAAAAAATATGGAAGGAACAGTTTAAAAATAAAATAAAAAAGCAAAATTAGTAAAAAAATAAAAAAAATAAAAGCACCCCTGTCCCACCCTGCTCTTGCGCAATAGCGAATGCAAGCGTCGGTCTGGCGTCATATGTAAACAGCAATTGCATCATGCATGTGAGGTATCTCTGCGAAGGTCAGATCGAGGGCAGTCATTTTAGCAGTAGACCTCCTCTGTAAATCTAAAGGCTTTGAAAGGCTTTTAAAAATGTATGTAGTTTGTCGCCACTGCGCGTTTGTGCGAAATGTTAAAGCATGTCGTGTTTGGTATCTATGTACTCAGCCTAAGATCATCTTTTTTATTTCATCAAACATTTGGGCAATATAGTGTGTTTTAGTGCATTAAAATGAAAAAAAGTGTTTTCATGCAAACAAAAAGTGTCAGAAAGGGCTTTGTCTTCAAGTGGTTAGAAGAGTGGATATAAGCTTCCTAATGTTGTGTATAAAATGCCAGGACAGTTCAAATTCCCCCCCCAAATGACCCCATTTTGGAAAGTAGACACCCCAAGCTATATACTGAGAGGCATGTCGAGTCCATGGAATATTTTATATGTTGACACAAGTTGCGGAAAATTTTTTTTTTTTTTTTTTTTTTGCACAAAGTTGTCACTAAATGATATATTGCTCAAACATGCCATGGGCATATGTGGAATTACACCCCAAAATACATTCTGTTGCTTCTCCTGAGTACGGGGATACCACATGTGTGAGACTTTTTGGGAACCTAGTCGCGCACGGGACCCCAAAAACCAAGCACCGCCTTCAGGCTTTCTAAGGGTGTAAATTTTTGATTTCACTCCTCACTGCCTATCACAGTTTTGGAGGCCATGAAATGCCCAGATGGCACAAAACCCCCCCAAATGACCCCATTTTGGAAAGTAGACACCCCAAGGTATTTGCTAAGAGGTATGGTGAGCATTTTGCAGATCTCGCTTTTTGTCACAAAGTTTTGAAAATTGAAAAAAAAAATTTTTTTTCTTTCTTCATTTTCAAAAACAAATGAGAGCTGTAAAATGCCCACCATGCCTCTCAGCAAATAGCTTGGGGTGTCTACTTTCCAAAATGGGGTCATTTGGGGGGGTTTTGTGCTATTTTGGTATTTTATGGCCTTCGAAACTGTGATAGGTAGTGAGGAGTGAAATCAAAAATTTGTGCCCTTAGAAATCCTGAAGGCGTTGCTTGGTTTTCGTGGTCCCGTACGCGGCTAGGCTCCTAAAAGGTCCCACACATGTGGTATCCCCGTACTCAGGAGAAGCAGCAAATGTATTTTGGGGTGCAATTCCACATATAACCATGGCATCTGTGAGCAATATATCATTTAGTGACAACTTTTTGTAATTTTTTATTTTTTTTTGTCATTATTCAATCACTTGGGACAAAATAAAAAAATATTCAATGGGCTCAACATGCCTCTCAGCAATTTCCTTGGGGTGTCTACTTTCTAAAATGGGGTAATTTGGGGGGGTTTTGTGCTATTTTGGCATTTTATGGCCTTCGAAACTGTGATAGGTAGTGAGGAGTGAAATCAAAAATTTGCGCCCTTAGAAATCCTGAAGGCGGTGCTTGGTTTTCGGGGGCCCGTACGCGGCTAGGCTCCTAAAAAGTCCCACACATGTGGTATCCCCGTACTCAGGAGAAGCAGCAAAATTTATTTTGGGGTGCAATTCCACATATAACCATGGCATGTGTGAGCAATATATCATTTAGTGACAACTTTTTGTAATTTTTATTTTTTTTTGTCATTATGCAATCACTTGGGACAAAAAAAATAAAAAATTCAATGGGCTCAACATGCCTCTCAACAATTTCCTTGGGGTGTCTACTTTCCAAAATGGGGTCATTTGGGGGGGGGGGTTTGTACTACCCTGCCATTTTAGCACCTCAAAAAATTAGATAGGCAGTCATAAATTAAAAGCTGTGTAAATTCCAGAAAATGTTCCCTAGTTTGTAGACACTATAACTTTTGCGCAAACCAATAAATATGCGCTTATTGACATTTTGTTTTACTAAAGACATGTGGCTGAATACATTTTGGCCTAAATGTATGACTAAAATTGAGTTTATTCGATTTTACTTATAACAAAAAGTAGAAAATATCATTTTTTTTTTTAAAAATGCAATATTTTTCCATTTATATCGCAAAAAAAAAAATCGCAGAGGCAATCAAATACCATTAAAAGAAAGCTCTTTTTGTGGGAAGAAAAGGACGCAAATTTTGTTTGGGTACAACATTGCATGTCCGCACAATTTCCAGTTAAAGCAGCGCAGTGCCAAATTGTGAAATCACCTCTGGTCATTATGGTCCGTATTGGTCCGGGGCTTAAGCTATTTTTACTGGCTCTATAGTGATCGCCTCACTTAAAGTCCCAAGGGCGCCCCTTTTTCTTTTGACGTATATTGCAGGGATGGAGGTGTGTCACTGGTGACACCAGACCCTCTTTTATTATTTTTTCAAAGTTGCATCAAAGTTGCACTCCAAAGTCATACAAGTGTGAATGCAGCCAAACCCCACTAAGGAATAATAACAGTAATTTTCATTTATATAAGAACTGTTCTATATAGATACACAGTCACAGGAAAATAACATTTGGAGAACAACATTTTGAAAATGATTAGTGGCTGTATAAGCACAGCACTTACATGCTGGTTTTAGTACTGTATACTGGTAAATAGAAATTAAAAAGCAGTCATTTTATTCTCTTAAAATAAATTTGATGATAAAATATGAAAACTAAATGGATAATTAGGATGTAACTCCACTATTGCTCCAGTTTTTTTTTTTTATAAAAAAAGTATCAGTCAGCCCTAAAACAAATGTGTTCAAGCAGTGAGAGTTGATATACAAAAAACCTCTATGTAAATATACAGTAGTAATTGAAGGTATTTAATCAATATAAATCATATAACGTGATAATAGTCCAGAAGTGCAAGTAAATAATTCACATCCATCACCACAGTACAGTATCAACACTGCATGAATCTCCTTCAACCGAACGGATGATCTGTGCACTTACAGCAAGGATGTGCTGCCAGATGATAAGCAGCAAACAGGTGTTTACATCAAACTTACCGTATTTTTCGTTCCATAAGACAAACTCCCCCCCCCCAACAAAATGGGGGAGATGTCTGTGCGTTTTATGGAGCAAATATTGACCAGCAGGGCCACTGAAAGGGGGATCATTGTGGCGGCAGAACGATGCCCTGTGCAGCTCTCTTTACCAGCTGAAAGCCTGTTAGTCCCCCCCCCCCCCCCCATTAGCTGCTAAAGGGAGAGAAACACAAGGTATTGTTCTGTAATTTAGGAAAAGAGAAAAATCGCGCTAACCCGTGTCATAGGCTCCGTAAGGAGTCTGTGAATAATTTAAATCTGTAATAGTTTGAAAAGAAACAAAACATAAATTTAAAAAAAATTAAATAAACACCCATCAAACGATGAAGAACTAATGAATAAAAAATTTAAAAAACAATAAATTATGAAAGTGTACTGTGATGTAACTTCAAAATATAAAATCCATAAATGATATAAAATCCATAAAATAAATCTCTTAGGTAAAGTCCGTTATGAAACACCAGTGCTCCGTGTAAAAAATCATACGAAGTGAATAATTGCATCCAATTTTGTGATCTTCCACCACCAAACAACAGAAATTTCTCCTTACCAGCTACAATTGACCCCCCATGACAGAGGATCAATAAATGCAGAGATTAAGCAGTTCCTCCCACAGGTCAGCACAGCAATTGGGACTCCTAAATCACCAATCCCTGATGGACATCCGTGGACACAGGCAGTATGTAAAAGATAGACACACTCCACATAGCGCATTACCGTTTAAAATATTTATTCTTTGAAATAAAGTTTGCACTTACATTAATGCAGTTTTAAAATAGCCCATTCAGTCTGGTGTGCCGGCCGCTGCACATTCATCAGACACCCGTCCCGTCCTTCTTCTTCTTACATACTGCCTGTGTCCACGGATGTCCATCGGGGATTGGTGATTTAGGAGTCCCAATTGCTGTGCTGACCTGTGGGAGGAACTGCTTAATCTCTGCATTTATTGATCCTCTGTCATGGGGGGTCAATTGTAGCTGGTAAGGAGAAATTTCTGTTGTTTGGTGGTGGAAGATCACAAAATTGGATGCAATTATTCACTTCGTATGATTTTTTACACGGAGCACTGGTGTTTCATAACGGACTTTACCTAAGAGATTTATTTTATGGATTTTATATCATTTATGGATTTTATATTTTGAAGTTACATCACAGTACACTTTCATAATTTATTGTTTTTTAAATTTTTTATTCATTAGTTCTTCATCGTTTGATGGGTGTTTATTTAATTTTTTTTAAATTTATGTTTTGTTTCTTTTCAAACTATTACAGATTTAAATTATTCACAGACTCCTTACGGAGCCTATGACACGGGTTAGCGCGATTTTTCTCTTTTCCTATTTTGCTATTATGTATGGTGGTTTACATCTTAATCGCAGCTCCCATTGTGTCACCAGTGAGAACACTTGGTGTCTTTTCTCTATCAATATATTTAGCGCAGTTTTACTCTTTTTTCCTATTGTTCTGTAATTAACCCCCACTGGTTCGGCATTCACATGTAAATTGTCTGCTATTTATATGTAAATCATATGGGCATTTATACATAAATGAGATTGGCAACCCGCAGCGATTCATGTGCAAATCATGCCCCCTTCTCTGCCTGCTGCCTACCTAGAGGATCTAAACAGACACTTCTACTCCCATTGAGCCTTCCACCTCATACTGCACTTGCAGAGTGGTTCAGCCCTGCAGCATAAATGTCTCAATTACATTGGTGGTAATGGTAATTGGTGGTTGATGTAAATACTTCTGTTGTGTTGAGTTCTGTGTAAATTGGGGATCAGTGTAGAGTGCCCCTTACATGGGTTATCAATGTAGAAATATTATTCTGTTAAATTTTATTAAATATTTTAGTACACCATTTGGTTAAGAATATTTTTTTCTTGTTTTCCTCCATTAAAACCTAGGTGCATCTTATGGTCAGGTGCATCTTATGGAGCAAAAAATACGGTATGTGGGCATCAATCACCATTTCCACAGGACTGGTCACCTCCATACCTCCCCTCCACTAGGGGCAGCACTCCACACTTGTACTCATAAGACAACACCACACACCATGAATAAAATAATCATCATATTGTAGCATTTATTATAAAGGTCTCTATAAGTAACAGTGTATTATATAAAACAATACAATCTAGAAATCTCCCATAACTGGGTATTAAAACCATGGACAGTGAATCAGGGAAGCATGATGACGTGACGCTCACGCTCTGAGGGAGGGACCTGACAGTGTTGCGGAGGAGGGTGTGAGGCGAGCTCCGGGACGAGCCGCGGCTGTAGTGCAGCGTGAGGGGCTGCAATGCCACGGATGATGCCCTCATGTCCCCTGTCTCCCAGCTTTTCGGCTTGACTGAAAGCCAAGCGGCTTCTCAGCTTAACCAGCTAACGGACACACGGAAGGCTCAGAGCAGCATGGGAAGCAGACGAATGCTGGAAGATTGATTCCCGTGTCAACCTCCCCCCCCCCGCAAGCCCTGCATGTTCTCCCCGCATATCGTCTGAGAGACTTATCCGGACAGACGGCTGAAAACCTCCATAGTCAAGGCTAGGTGAGAGGTCATTAAAGGGTGGCGCAACTCAGAAGAAAATAAGGTAACGCTGCTGTAAACTGAATTGAACTGAACTATGATATATTGATATGCAGACAGCTGAAGGCTGATGGAGATAACGGCTTGTTGCGCCGACCTTAGTAGGAATGCTCTTGTGAACTGAACCATGACACATTGATATGCTGACAGCTGAAGGAGAAAACGGCTTGCTGTGCCGACCTTAGTAGAAATGCTGGTGAGAACTGAACTGTGATACATTGTGGTACAAAGCTAGCTTCCTAATTCCCCCCCCCCCCCCCCGGCTGCATACAGCGTGAATTTATTATATGCCCTCTTTTTTTTTTTTTGGTCTTTTTTCTTATCTGCGTTCTCTCCCTGAATGAGATAGCCACCTGCCGAATTGCAGGCTGTTAGGCTATCAGGCTGCATAAGTATAATTGGCTTTAACCTGAAGCAGTTCCATGGATGAGCCGCAGATTTACCTCCCAAACTATATATCTGCCTAGGAGTAAGCCAATCCCTTTGGAACACGTAAGCAGTCACAGGTGTCGGGCAGGTGTCTGACCCGAGTATCAGAAAAGAATTAGAGAGAAACAAAGGGGAGAAGAGGAGCGGAGAAGAGGAGCAGTGGGGGAGCTGAGGAGGAGGACTACCTGCAAGCAAGTTGTCAGCAGACCAAAACGTGCAAGTATTTTCTTGCAATAGGAGCATACTCAGATAGATGTCCATACCGCTACCTACCTATCTAAACTTTTCATGAGATCACCCGGCCCCCACAGCTAAGACTGACCGAACTGTAGAGACAGCACAAACATCTGTGAGTTAAAAATTTACTGGGAATACAAGCTACCAACATACTTTCACTGAAGCAGAAAGGTATATTCAGTACCCAGAAAATCTGTAGCCTCCCTGTAAGCAAGCAAAGTACTGGCCAGATCTGGCACCCCTGAAAGGAAAAATCTACAATCTTAAAAAAATAGAGTGTATTTGTCGGACATAACCTAGGTGTATTTATATATACCTAGCCAAGCAACATTAGGACTCGTATGAAATAAAATACTCAGTCTCAGCAGCGGAAACATTGCACCACTACTACCACACTATTACTACCTAAGCCTGAAAACTGAGGTTAAATAGCCCATAAATAGCCCATAAACCGGGGAGAACCTGGCAAAGCAAAGCCCTGCTTCGTTGGCCCTGCCCATTTTTGCCCCCTTTGCCGTCGCATTCTTTTTTTTTTTTTTGGTGTGTGTCTCCTTTGGAAAGTGGTCAGTATACCAGCTATAGACCCAAAAGGTGTGACTGAAGACTGAGATACAGTAGCAATACTATACGCGTTAGCAGAATTTGAGGCTACTTGATTGTTTACTGGTCTACCTAACTGTTAGTTTACTAACACGCCTAAAGGGAAAAAAGAGAGGAAAGGGGAAATTGGTGTACTCACTAGCCTAAATAAGTAAAACTGGGGAAATGAATAAGAGCCGTAAATAAAAACACGATGAGTAAGGCTACGAGTAAAACTACGAAGGGTCCGGCCCCCAAAACCCCCAGGACCAGTACAGCAAACAGTAATATCAAACAATATATGACACAGGAGGTAAGTCTAAAAAGTCCTGGAGTGGCAGTACAACAGCAAGATAGAAGGGATGAGACAACGGAGAAAAGGACAAAAAGTACGGAAAAAAAAGGAGGAGGGACATCGGACCGAACCAAAAATGATCAAACATTAGAGAGTGAACTAGAAGAAAGTAGAGCAGAAGAACAATGGGTGGATGCACAAATTCCTACAAAAGGAGAAATGAATGAGATGTTAATAAGATTGGAAAATGCAATAAAGGCGGAAATTAATACGCTAAGAACTGACCTCAGTCACCTCTTGGCAAGAGTAGAAGTAGCGGAAGAAAGAGTAGAAAAACAGGACCAAGAACTAAGTAATTTAAAGGAGCAAGTCAAAATAACACAACAAAACCAGAGAAATATACTATACTTTGCTAGAAGATCAAGAAAAACGAAATAGAAGGCAAAACCTAAGAATCCGCTCCCTTCCAGAGGAAAAAGAACTAGACCTGAGGAAGATCATTAACATAATATTCAATCCCCTTCTAGGTATGGAAGCAGAAGACTCCCTTAAAATTGAGCGAGTACATCGCGTGGGCAAACCTAGAAATGGGGAAGCTGACTGGCCAAGAGACATTATTGTGAGGTTTAGGCATTACGAAGACAAAGCGGACATCCAAATGAAAACAAGAGGAAAACCCCCTATCCAATTCCAAGGAACTGAGCTACAGATATTTACAGACTTAGCACCAGAGACATTGGCAAATGAAGATAAAAACCGTCAAATACACTTGGGGGTTCCCAGCTTGTCTTATAGGCCAGAAAGAAGGAAAATCAGCAAGACTAAGGTTTCCGGAAGAACTGGAGGGATTCTGTAACAAGCTAGACCTACAGGTTCCAGACCTACCCGAGTGGACAGAGAGAGAGAATTGAGACATTTAAAAATAAAGGGGTCATTTAAAATTAAGGGCTTGGAGGAGGCTATGGGGGGCTCAGGGAGCGGGAGGAGGGGGGAGAAGGGGATCTTCTCTGGGAGGCTGGGAGGGTTGGGTAGGACAGTGAGGCGGAAAACGGCCGACCGGGGCTCTGGCAGGCACCCCGGGGCTACCTCGCCCCCCCAACAATGCATGGGGGGGCGGGGGGAGCCCGAGCGACAAGGTCAGAGTCACACCTCTCCAACGAGAGAACCAAGTGACAAAGAACAAGACCATCAATGGTTCTAAGGCCAATAATGGGCCAAAAGGGGGGAGGGAGGGGGGAGGGGGCCTTGGAGGGAGAGGGGGAGGGAGGGGGGAGGAAAGAGGGAGAAACCTGTGGGAAAGGGAGGGGGGTGGGGGAAAGGTGGGGATTCTACCTTTTTGATTCTACAACAAAGAAATGTAAAAGGCGATGATAGACAGATAAAATATAAGCAGCTCAGGAAAAAAAAGAAGAAATGTCAGTAATAAATTTCCTAACCTACAACGTCAGAGGACTAAACACACCTACCAAAAGGCATAAGATTTTAAGAGAACTAAAACATTACTGAGCGGACGTAGTCTTCTTACAGGAGACCCACCTGACCCTGGAATCAAACACCAAATTATACTCACCTAGCTTCCCGAAGTGGTTCTATGGAGACACTATCTCCAAGAGAGCGAGGGGGGTCGCAATAGGGTTTGCTAAGGAAATGAGGTTCGCGTTGGAGGAAAGAATGACCGATAGAGACGGTAGATACATTTTTCTAAAAGGGAAGTTAGGCGGAATGAAATGCACCTTGGCAAACATCTATGCCCCCAACGCAAACCCCATTAAATATTTCAATGAAATGTTGGGTAAATTGAAGGATTTTGGGGCAGGATATATTATCATGATGGGAGATATGAACTTTTGTATAGATCCGGCAGTGGATAGTACGTCCCGTGTACAGGGGACAAATAACTTACAACTGACAAAGATAAAACAGAAAATGCATAACAATCAGACGGTTGACATATGGAGGACCATGCACCCCAAAACACAGGACTATACGTTTTTCTCCCCTGTAGACGGAAGGTACTCAAGGATAGACTATATAATGGTAGAACATAGAATGCTGGATATGGTGGTGGAATCAAACATAGAAATTGCTTCCCTATCGGACCATGCTCCTGTAAGCATGAAACTAAAAACCCCCGACTACCAAAAGCAACCTTATACTTGGCGATTAAACAAAGAATTGCTCTGGGACGAGGAGAGATTAGAGAGGGTGGAAAAGGAACTAAAGTACTATTTTCAGACAAACGATACGGAAGGGATCTCAGGGGCAACCTTATGGGAGGCACATAAAGTATACATTAGGGGGATTTTGATCTCGAAAGGGGCAAGGAAAAAAAAAGAAAGAAACAGAAAACTTAATTTACTGACTAGAGAAATATTTAAAGCCGAGCAGGAACATAAAAAACAACAGGGGCAACAACAAGAGTTATACCATGAATTAGTGATTAAAAGGGACGAACTAAAAGAACTTATGGACCAAGAGACTAAAATGACACTAAACCGCATAGCAAAAGAGAGATACAAGTGGGGAAATAAACCTAGCAAACACCTAGCAAGAATGGTACAAAAGAAAAAGACGAGAAATTTTATAGAAAAGATAAAAAAAAGAACGGAGAGGTAGTACATTCAAAAAAGGAGATAGCAGATACATTTAAAAACTACTATGAGGGGCTGTATTCAGTGGAGCAGAAGGGATGGAGGTTAGGAGAGAAGCAACAAAAGATAAAGGAATTTCTAGGAAAGGCGAGACTGCCCAAGATTAACGAGAATGAAAAACTGGCATTAGATAAACCCATAATGGAGGAGGAAATAAGTAAAGCACTGATGGATTCAGCCCCAGGGAAAAGCCCTGGTCCCGACGGGTTTACAGCGCTATACTTTAAAAAATTCAAGAAGATACTGATACCCAGGTTATGTAAATATATGAACGGGTTAGGGCTGGACTATGAAATGAGCAGGGAGGCCTCAGTAGCCACAATAACGGTTATCCCGAAGGAGGGGAAAGATAAAATGCTATGCTCCGGATACAGGCCAATCTTGCTACTAAACGCGGATATAAAACTATATGCGAAAATTCTGGCAGAACAAATGAAGGGATTGATACATCCGGACCAGGTGGGATGCATCCCAGGAAGGGAGGGAAGGGACAATGGGGTGAGAGCATTGTTCCTTCTCCAGAAGATAAAAGAGAATGGGTCCCCAGGTCTACTCCTGTCAGTAGATGCAGAAAAGGCATTTGACAGGGTAGACTGGGGACTCATGATCCAAACCCTGGAAACCATGGGAGTTGGAGCTAGGATGATACAGTGGGTTAAAACACTGTATCATCACCCTACGGGTAGGATTAAAATAAATGGTACACTGTCTCCGGCTTTCGAGATGAAAAACGGGGAAAAGACAGGGATGCTCCCTTTCCCCCCTCTTGTTTGTGTTGTCCTTGGAACCCTTATTAGCAACGGTACGAAACAACCCCGATGTTAAAGGGATTTGTTAGTAATCCTAGAACCACATTGCCGAATTTACTTAAAATTCTCAAACAATATGATGAGATATCAAATTTTAAAATTAATATAGCGAAAACTGAGATTCTAAATGTCAATATTAGAAAGGAAGAAGAACAGAGGTTAAAAAAAGAGTTTAATTTTCCCTGGCAGAGGGAACTCAAGTATCTGGGAGTAAAACTCGCTAATTCAATAAAGAAAATATATAAGATAAATGATATCCCTCTGTTAGATGAAATAAAATTGGAAATCAGAAAGATGACGAACCGTCCAATATCATGGCTAGGAAGAATCAATATTTTGAAGATAGTTCTCCTACCAAAGATCCTATACAAATTTCCGATGCTACCAGTGGCAATACCCCAACCATACTTTAGAGTGTTAAAAAATATGTTAATGAACTTTGTATGGAAAAATAAAAAACACAGGATCTCCTTCTCGGTACTAAAACAGGATAAAAAAACATGGAGGGCTAGCTGTACCAGATATAACAAAAATATTACAATGCGGTGGTTCTGTCTCGTGTAGTAGAGTGGGCCAAGACAGACACCAAAAAAGGTGGGTTAAAATTGAAAAGGCATTGGCAAAGGCACAATTGGGAAGTATAATATGGAAACCCTCCCTACATAGAACACTAGGTGAAAACACTCACGTTATGACACGAATCACACTTAAAACATGGGACAGGTTACATAAACAAATAGATAGGGACTATAACTCTCCTCTTATAGAATTAAAAGTGAATACTTTGCAATGGGGAAAAAAACTGTGGGAGGAAACTGGATTAAAAAAGATAAAGCACAGTTAAGGGATATAATAAAGAAAGGAAAAATCACACCATTTCAGGAACTAAGACACAAAAGGGACTTAATGATATTAGATGAATGGAGGTATCACCAGTTGACCCACTTCGTACAAAGCCTGCCCCAGCCAATTAGGTCGGGGGAGGAGCTCACGACGATGGAACGGTTATGCACAGCCGAGAACACAAAAGGCATCATATCAAAACTCTATAAACTGCTGTCGACAGTGGATGAACTGGAGGTGCCCCCATATATAAAAAAATGGGAAAGGGAACTGGGAACACAAAGGGATAAAAGAGCTATAGATAAAATAATAAAATTGACCCACTCGTCTGCTATGGACAGCAGGACCGCAGAAATGAATTTTAAGTGTATTACAGGATGGTATATTACACCAGATAAACTAAGTAAGTATCAAGTAGGACAGAACACTGAGTGCTGGAGAGGATGTGGGAAAACTTGAACAATGGCTCACCTGTGGTGGCAGTGCTCCAAAATGAAAAAATACTGGGAAAAAATCCTGGACTTGATAAAAGTAATTACCGAGAAGGAGATTAAAAAAGATCCATGGATAGTTCTATTCCACGAAGGAGAGGCAGGAGTGAGACAGTATAAAGAGTCACTGATCCCTCATCTGTTAAATGCGGCCAAAAGGCTGATCCCCAAAAAATGTCGAGATGTGGAAAGTCCATCAGTATGGGAGTGGATCGACTCTGTGGAAGAAACATACAGTATGGAGGGACTGAAATATGGGGTGGAGGAAGAAAAAATAGGATTTCAAAATAAGTGGAAATGCTGGAAAGAATTTAAGCAAACATGGAGCTACGCAGAAAACCTGAGACGCTAGAGGAAAAATAAGTAGAAAATAAGAGGTAGAAGGGAGGAAGGGAGGTTAGATAGGGGGGAGGAAACAGAGATTTTAGAAAAGTGTGTATAAGAACATTTTCTAGTATTTATCATATTGTTTCTATGTATTTTCCTTTACTCAAAGTTCAGAAATGCTTTGATGTATTACAAATCTTGATAAAATAAAATAAAGAATAAAAAATAAAAAAAAACATGGACAGTGTGGGAACTGATGTGGTGGCATGACGTCATGCTCGTAGCTCTGCCCAACGTGATTTACCCAAATGCACATCCTGAGGAACCTCTAGTGTCTGGCCATAATTATGTAGCCTACGACTGGAACTTCATCCAACGTCAGCATCCATTTTCTTATAGGAAGCATTGGAGCACAATACAAATAGAGTACTGGAAAAGCTCCCCAAGCAATGCAAGGACTATAGGATAGAAAATTATATATAAAGATAAGAGTCCTAATAAAAATATGTTTATCTGGGTTGTCTACATATTACAAAAGCCAGCTTCAAAAAACAATACTAAAAGTTTTAATACTAAAAATCCTAAAACAACCCTCATGGAGGAAAATTAAATACATAAAGAAAGATTGATGTTGTGGTACAATCAATAAGAATTAAAATGACATTAAGACAAAGGTACAGACTATTATGATCAAACTTCAACTGGTATCAATAAAACAACTGATATCCTAGTCGATGTTTAAACTGAATGGTGAGTATGTCTTTAACCAGTGCATCTAAATTTTTGCAATTTCTCAATAGCTGTAAATTGAATCCCACTTGGGTCTTTCCCATGATATTCATGGAAATGCGCTAATAAACTATGCTTTTTACACCCAATTCTAATGTTATACACATGCACTTTAAGTTGGTCCCTAAAAATATAACTATTCCAGTCCGATAACTTGAAAAAAGACTCTGTACAGATCTCCCCATTCTATACTGTGAGATTTAAATTTAGAAAGTTTACTTCCTCTTTACTTTAGGTAAATGTTAATTTAATGTTACAATCATTATCATTCAGCATAACCATGATATTAATCCACCATTTGTTAAAAATTGTGTCTAATTCCCACCTAGACATAAAGAGCTTAGCCAAGCTCAGGGGAAATTTTTGACCCCATAGCTACACCCCTCCTTTGTAAGCAAAAATGACTGTCAAACCAACAAAAATTTTGAGCCATTGCAAAGTTCAACAGTTCCAGAATAACCAGGAGAGGGACATACGCATCTCTATTATCTAGGTTGTTATACATTTCTCTCATGTATTTGTCTTTATTCATCACTAAAATAGCTCCACCCTCACCTCCTATTCTCTCTCTATACCTCTTTCCTGTCCAGTTGATAACCTTCCATGGCTTCCAATACTACCTCTATGCTGACGACACCCAGATCTATCTCTCCACTCCTCACCTAACCCCCTCAATCTCCTCACGTATTAAAGACTTACTGAGCAACATGTCAATATGGATGCCACACCACTTCCTCAAACTTAATCTTTCAAAAACTGAGCTTGGAATATTTCCTTCTCCCCGATTCCCTCCCCATGACTTTACCGTTGAGAGCAAAGGCATAACCATTGGATCCTCCCCACATGTCAAGGTGCTGGGGGTAATCCGAGACTCTGACCTCTCCTACAGCCCCCACATCCAATCACTGGCTACATCTTGCCACCTTATCCTCTGCAACATTTCCAGAATTTGCCCCTTCCTGACTACCAACACCACAAAACAACTTATTCACTCCTTAGTTATTTCCCGCCTTGACTACTGCAACTCTCTCCTCACTGGTCTACCTTTACACAGGCTGCCCCCCTTCAGTCTACTATAAATGCTGCTGCTAGACTAATACACCTCAATAACCAATCCCTGACAGCTGCTCCTCTCTGCCAATCCCTTCACTGGCTTCCCCTACCCCACTGTAAAAAATTCAAAATACTAACTACAACACACAAGGCCATCCACAACATCGCCCCCAGCTACATCACCAATCAGCCCCTCCCTGTCCACCTTTAGGTGATCCCTGAAAACTCACTTATTCAGGGAAGTCTACCCCACCTCCACCTAAGAACTGTACCCAAGTCACCTCCATCAGATCATCCCGTGCAGCTATTACCTTTTGTACCACCTTCCCCTCCCTAGATTGTAAGCTCCACGAGCAGGGCCCCACTATTCTTTCTGTTTTGAACTGCATTGTTATTGTACTGTCCCCCCTCAACATTGTAAAGTGCTGCGTAACCTGTTGGCGCTATATAAATCCTGTATAATAGTAAAACAAATCTGCCAGACTCCTCTCCTCTTGTACTCTTTTTAAATTCAGAGCTTCCAAATCCTGAATCATCAAATCTCTGAATACCAATGTAGCGCCCTGCTCCTGTTGACCAGGCGCTCGCATGTAAATTTAGTGGGTTATCTGTTCTGTACATAGTTCAGATTCAATTGCGGCTAAATTAGCCTCTGCTCCAGCATTGGCTGTGTTGCGTGCAGTTCCGCACTGTCGCCTGTAGGTGTTGTTGTCACCACAGGCCAGTGATGGAAGGGCAACAGGCTAAGGTGTATTGGGTGTCCTTTTCCCTAGAAGCAGCCCAGTGGGAGTGGTCTCCCCGCTGTGCATTCTGGGAGAGAATACTTAAGGGGCAGACGCCATCTTTCTCTCTCTCTCGCCTCATGGCCTGCCTGGCCTAAGGTATGTGACAACTTCTCTTCTGGCCTCAGGGCCTGCTGGCCCGAGGCTACGTGACTGCAAGTAGGCCCAGAAGCTGTCTGTGGCCTACTGGTTCAGAGGTGGTCCTGTGCTATCTGTACTGCGGGAAGAAGTCGAGCAATTGAAGGATCTGGGGGAGGAGTCATCTTGGAGAGGACCGAGCGCAAGGCTGGTATCTGGAGAGGAGCCTGGTGACTCAATTGGAGGATGCACCCTAACCAACCTACCTCACAATACTGCCGGGTGGCTTAAAGGAACTTTGGTACTGTGTTGCTTTGTTCGCTATTAATATCCTGTGGCAGAGGATTGTTCATCTAACACTAAATTCCGTGGCAGAGGATTGTTCATCTAACACTAAATCTTGTGGCAGAGGATTGTTCAACTATTATTGTTCTCATCAAGTCTGTGGCAGAGACTTTTGTCCGTGCATCATTCCGGCTGCTAGGTCAGTGAGAGAGGCCTATCCGGGTGAGCAAGATCCGCTGACTGAAATGCATTTGTCTCCGGCATCTGAAAGTTCCTCAGTGATCTGCACCAGGTATATGAACCTTCCCCTAACCCTCCATCCCTCTACTGCTCAAGTTGTTCAATAAAAAGCATTGGAAAAAGAGCTAAGTGACTGTGCATACATCTGTGGGCGCAATGCCCAGTATAGACTCTAAAGCCCTGTACACACGATCAGATTTCCTATGGATTCTAATCCGATGAATTTTTCCATCGGAAATCCGATGAAGCTGACTTCCATCAGTCTTGCCTACACACCATCAGTCAAAAATCCGACCGTCCCAAACGCTGTGACGTAAAACACTCAGACAAGCCGAGAAAAATTAAGTTAAATGCTTCTGTGCATGCGTCGACTTGATTCTGAGCATGCGTAGGTTTTTTGTCCGATGGAGTTCCACACAGACGATCGGAATTTGCTATCGTTTTTTTTCCCATCGGATAAATTTAAAACATGTTCTATTTTTTCTCACCGAAGGAAAAAAGACTGATGGGGCCCATACAAGATCGGTTTGTCCGATGAGAAAAGTCCATCGAACTGTTTTCATCGGTAAAACTGATCGTGTGTACACGGCATAAGTTTCTAGCCTGGTGAACTGTGGGTAGGGGTGACGGCAATGACCCAAAATAATAACAAGCAGCTCCTACGGGGGTAGTGCTACACCAATATATGTGAATTGCCATTACTAGGTGGGTTAAACAACAAAGCATTTCTCTGATTTGTATGTCTAAATCCTATTTCTAACAATAGGGTTCTGTGCTAAATGTTTTTTCAAAGTAACCTGTCTAGTAAATCTGTGTGTCTGTAAAGGTCTAAAAATTTATTTAGCCTGGTTTTAGGTGCATATTTCAGTTTTCTTTACTCTAGCTTTTACTAATCGGTCCCTATGTGACTAATGTATATCTAAGGTGCTCAATATTTCTCTACCTAACATCCTTCTGTACTACTAGGTCTCACTGTTCATCCCAGCAGTCATAAGTACAAAATATCTGTCAGCTCTGCTTTTATATCATCTTCTTCAAGAAGCAGCCAGATACATATTTCTTGACCTCCATACAGCAGTGACCATTGGGTAATGTGGTAAAGACAGATACACTTAATTTACAGTTCCTGGCAGGCTAGTGGAATCACAGCACTCTCATCATTGACCTTTCTCTACAGAAGGATATATCAACAGGCCCATTCTTAGCTAGAAATGTTTCATTGACAGCCACAGACCCAACACATTATTCATTTAGCATGTACATGATTGGCTTTGTGCAATGAGCCCTTGCTGGTAGCAAAACAAGAGGGGTTCCCTTTGCACTTGCTTGGGTCAATGAAAAAGTCAGTCTCTTGGTCAGTTCTTCACACTTTCCAAGGCAGGTGTTCCCTCTTTACATGTATTTTCAAGGATGTCTATCTTCTTGTTTGCCTGTCTCTCCTTTCTCTCTTTAAGTTTCTCTCTAGTCCCACTAGACAGATAAGAGGCTTCCCACAGCATTCCCACTAATTTATTGTACTTCCTATGGCTTATGCAGTCTACTTATCACCCTAAACACAGTTCTCTGAGTCAGGGAATTGTGTATAGGTGTTTTTACACTGTGTCTGCTGTATCTGTGCATTCCTGATTGTTTACTCACTGTACCTGTAAAGCCAACATGGGAGATTGTTTGGCATCCCATAATGTTTAGCAAGAGAAGTGGTCATAAGTAAAAACCTAGCACTATGGGGAAAGAGAGGAGCCATAAGACAGTTTGGACTCTGGCATCATTTTTGTTGATCCTGTGTGAATACAGTGCAGGATTTAGCCATGTGTATGAGTACTGGAACTATTTAAATGGAAGGCACGTGTTGCTGGAGCAAATGTAGTGAGAAAGAAGGAACATGGACCTCACATCTTTGTCTGTACTAAAGGTTTTATAAAGGCTCTTTCAACCCTTAACTAAGCACCTGAGCACCCCAAGAATTCTTTGGATGCTAAAGCTCAAAGGTGGCTTATCGAGACATTGCACAACACTCGCATGCAGAGAAAGCCATGATAGGGTGGCACAAGTTGAACAACAAAGGTGTTTCTTTGATCTGGAAAGTCAGACATTTCATTACTATCATGACCTAGCCAAGCTCACATTACTCACCGCTGGTGTTGTGTTTGATAAGTATTCAGTGATTATTGTCTGTTATTTCTTTTTTTTTTCTATTGAAATTCTGATTATGTGGTCAAGCAGCTGACAAGACGCTCGGCAGAATAAGACTGATCCCTGTATGATATAACTGACCCTGAGTCTAGTACAAAAAAATTCCCTGATACAGTGCTATCAACGAGTGATCACAGACACTGTTTTTGTCTTTAACCACTTAAGCCCCGGACCATTTGGTAGCTAGAGGACCAGAGGTGAATTCAGAATTTTGCACTGCGCTGCTTTAACTGTAAATTGTGCGGACATGCAATGTTGTACCCAAACGAAATTTGCGTCCTTTTCTTCCCACAAATAGAGCTTTCTTTTAATGGTATTTGATTGCCTCTGCGATTTTTATTTTTTGCGATATAAACGGAAAAAGACCGAAAATTTTGAAAAAAAATGATATTTTCTACTTTTTGTTATAAGAAAAATCGAATAAACTCAATTGTAGTCATACATTTAGGCCAAAATGTATTCAGCCACATGTTTTTAGTAAAAAAAATGTCAATAAGCGTATATTTATTGGTTTGCGCAAAAGTTATAGAGTTTACAAACTAGGGTACATTTTCTGAAATTTACACAGCTTTAAATTTATGACTGCCTATCTCATTTCTTGAGGTGCTAAAATGACAGGGCAGTACAAAACCCCCCAAATGACCCCATTTTGGAAAGTAGACACCCCAAGGAAATTGCTGAGAGGCATGTTGAGCCCATTGAATTTTTTATTTTTTTGTCCCAAGTGATTGAATAATGACTAAAAAAAAAAAAAAAAAATTACAAAAAGTTGTCACTAAATGATATATTGCTCACACATGCCATGGTTATATGTGGAATTTCACCCCAAAATACATTTTGCTGCTTCTCCTGAGTACGGGGATACCACATGTGTGGGACTTTTTGGGAGCCTAGCCGCGTACGGGACCCCGGAAACCAAGCACCGCCTTCAGGATTTCTAAGGGCGCAAATTTTTGATTTCACTCCTCACTACCTATCACAGTTTCGAAGGCCATAAAATGCCAAAATAGCACAAACCCCCCCCCCAAATGACCCCATTTTAGAAAGTAGACACCCCAAGGAAATTGCTGAGAGGCCTGTTGAGCCCATTGAATATATTTTTTTTTGTCATAAGTGATTGAATAATGACAAAAAAAAAAATTACAAAAAGTTGTCACTAAATGATATATTGCTCACACATGCCATGGTTATATGTGGAATTACACCCCAAAATACATTTTTCTGCTTCTCCTGAGTACGGGGATACCACATGTGTGGGACTTTTTAGGAGCCTAGCCGCGTACGGGGCCCCGAAAACCAAGCACCGCCTTCAGGATTTCTAGGCACAAATTTTTGATTTCACTCCTCACTACCTATCACAGTTTCGAAGGCCATAAAATGCCAAAATCGCACAAAACCCCCCCAAATGACCCCATTTTGGAATATAGACACCCCAAGCTATTTGCTGAGAGGAATGGCGAGTATTTTACAGCTCTCATTTGTTTTTGAAAATGAAGAAAGAAAATATATATATATATATTTTTTTTTTTCAATTTTCAAAACTTTGTGACAAAAAGCGAGATCTGCAAAATACTCACAATACCTCTCAGCAAATAGCTTGGGGTGTCTACTTTCCAAAATGGGGTCATTTGGGGGTGTTTTGTGCTATCTGGGCATTCCATGGCCTCCGAAACTGTGATAGGCAGTGAGAAGTGAAATCAAAAATTTACACCCTTAGAAAGCCTGAAGGCGGTGCTTGGTTTTTGGGGTCCCGTACGTGGCTAGGCTCTCAAAAAGTCTCACACATGTGGTATCCCCGTACTCAGGAGAAGCAACAGAATGTATTTTGGGGTGTAATTCCACATATGCCCATGGCATGTTTGAGCAATATATCATTTAGTGACAACTTGTGTCAACATATAAAATATTCCATGGACTCGACATGCCTCTCAGTATATAGCTTGGGGTGTCTACTTTCCAAAATGGGGTCATTTGGGGGGGTTTTGAACTGTTCTGGCATTTTATACACAACATTTGGAAGCTTACATCCACTCTTCTAACCACTGGAAGACAAAGCCCTTTTTGACACTTTTTGTTTACATGAAAACATTTTTTTTTTGCAAGAAAATTATGTTGAACCCCCAAACATTATATATATTTTTAAAGCAAAGGCCCTACAGATTAAAATGGTGGGTGTTGCATTTTTTTTTTCTACACAGTATTTGCGCAGCGATTTTTCAAACGCATTTTTTGGGTTAAAAAATACACCTTTTTTTAATTTTAATGCACTAAAACACACTATATTGCCCAAATGTTTGATGAAATAAAAAATATGATCTTAGGCCGAGTACATAGATACCAAACACGACATGCTTTAAAATTTCGCACAAACGCGCATTGGCGACAAACTACATACATTTTTAAAAGCCTTTAAAAGCCTTTACAGGTTACCTCAGTAGATTTACAGAGGAGGTCTACTGCTAAAATGATTGCCCTCGATCTGACCTTCGCGGTGATACCTCACATGCATGGTGCAATTGCTGTTTACATATGACGCCAGACCGACGCTTGCGTTCGCCATTGGGCAAGAGCAGGGCAGGATAGGGGTGCTTTTTTTTTTTCTTTTTTTTTCTTATTCATTTTGCTTTTTTATTTTATTTTTAAATTGTTCCTTCCAAGTATTTTTTTTTTATCATTTTTATTGTTATATCAGGGAATGTAAATATCCCCTATGATAGCAATAGGTAGTGACAGGTACTCTTTTTTTGAAAAAACTGGGGTCTTCTAGACCCTAGATTTTTCCTCTGCCCTCAAAGCATCTGACCACACCAAGATCGGTGTGATAAAATGCTTTCCCAATTTCCCAATGGCGCTTTTTATATCCAGGGGGGGCATTCCCTCCCACTGCTTGTAAAAGCAGTCCAGAGGCTAATTAGCCACTAGGATTGCTTTTACATGAAAGCCGGCCGCAGGCTGAAAAGAATGATACTAAGATGATACCTAAACCCGCAGGCATCATTCTGGTATAAACATTCAAAGTCCAGCAACATACCAGTACGTTGCTGGTCCTTGTTGGACATGTATTGTAATCTTTTTATTTCATGTAGCCAGTTGGCTGAACGAAAAAAGAGATTGATCGGTGGGTATGCCCACCATTAGAATACCGCCCTTCATCCACCCACTTCCAATGATGGGCATACACGCACCATTTATATATGCCGAAGCATGGGGGCATCCTCCCGCAAAAAAGTTATGCCGCACACACATGGTCGGACTTTTCCACGGGCAAGCCTCCGTCGGAATTTCAACCGTATGTACGCGGCATTAGGAGCAAAATCGCTCCTCCGCCCCTGCTGCCCCAATGCTTCGGCATATTTGCTTTTTTTTTTAAACTGTGGTGGTGAAATCACCTCCTACAGCACTGGAGTCGCAGGGATCAGGCCTGTCTCTGCGAACGCTGCAGTTATGTGTGTTTTTGTTTTGTAAGTGACAGTGATCGATCGATACTGCACTTGGGTGGCCTGGGCTGGACGGAGGGGCAAAACGCAGGTGCCAGCAGGTATCTGGGCTGATCCCGCTAACACTGCGTTTTTGGGAACCCTAAACTGCTGGGGACGCTAGTATAGATCTGATCAGATCAGATATTGATCTGTTCAGATACTATACCACTAAGGGGGGTGTATGCTTCACGCGTGGGTGTTAGCATTACTGGCACTAACCTGACGCTGCCTGGGGTGTGACTCAGACCCTCTCTGATGCTAAAACCTAATTGATATCACCCGCCGGGCGATCAGGGGGTTAAACCTTTATTGGGTTATATACACGGCGGGTGCCCTGACACTATAAAAAGCAAACTAACTAACCAGCGTCACCCGTAACACTTATATGGTGATCACTGGTGAAAGGGTTAACTAGGGGCAATCAGGGGGTTAAAACCTTTATTAGATAATATATGGGGGTACCTGACGCTATAAAAACCTGCGGCGAACCTAAAAAAAATTACCAGCTACCGATCTGCATCACCGACACTAAGACAGCGTTTAGAAAAACGATCGCTTAGCGACAGTGGTGATGGGGTTGAAAGGGTTACCTGGGGGGCGATCAAGGGGGTTAAACCTTTATTAGATAATATATTGGGGTACCTGACGCTATAAAAACATGCGGCGAACCTAAAAAAAATTACTGGCTACGATCTGCATCACCGACACTAAGACAGCGTTTAGAAAAACAATTGCTTAGCGACAGTGGTGATAGGGGGTGAAAGGGTTACCTGGGGGGCGATCAAGGGGGTTAAACCTTTATTAGATAATATATTGGGGTACCTGACGCTATAAAAACCTGCGGCGAACCTAAAAAAAATTACCGGCTACCGATCTGCATCACAGACACTAAGACAGCGTTTAGAAAAACGATCGCTTAGTGACAGTGGTGATAGGGGGTGAAAGGGTTACCTGGGGGGCGATCAAGGGGGTTAAACCTTTATTAGATAATATATTGGGGTACCTGACGCTATAAAAACATGCGGCGAACCTAAAAAAAATTACTGGCTACGATCTGCATCACCGACACTAAGACAGCGTTTAGAAAAACAATTGCTTAGCGACAGTGGTGATAGGGGGTGAAAGGGTTACCTGGGGGGCGATCAAGGGGGTTAAACCTTTATTAGATAATATATTGGGGTACCTGACGCTATAAAAACCTGCGGCGAACCTAAAAAAAATTACCGGCTACCGATCTGCATCACAGACACTAAGACAGCGTTTAGAAAAACGATTGCTTAGTGACAGTGATGATAGGGGTGAAAGGGTTACCTGGGGGGCGATCAAGGGGGTTAAACCTTTATTAGATAATATATTGGGGTACCTGACGCTATAAAAACCTGCGGCGAACCTAAAAAAAATTACTGGCTGCCGATCGGCATCACTGACGCTAAGACAGCGATCAGAAAAATGATCGCTAAGCGACAGTGGTGATAGGCGGTGAAAGGGTTATCTGGGGGGTGATCAGGGGGTTAAACCTTTATTAGGGGGGGTTAGGGGGCTACACTGGACCTAAGACTAAACTTTGGTGACACTTTTACAGTCACAAATGTCACTGATTGCAGTGATCACTAAATAAATGGTCACTGCAATCAGTGACACTGTGACTGGGGGCTGGGGGGGTGATCTGGGGGGTGATCTGGGGTGTCTGGGGGGGCCTGGGGGGGGGCGATTTATGTCCCTATGTGTCCTGGTGTCAGTGTAGTGTTGTGTGCACTGACCTGATGTCTTCTCTTGTACGGCGCTCGGTATATGTGAGCGCCGCACCAGAGATGACATCACTTCCTCCTGCTCCCTCTGTCTGACACAGAGGGGGCATTTCCATTCGCCGGGAGCGATCGCGAGGGGGTGGCCAGAAACGAATGGCTGCCCCCTCATCCCGGAACGCTCCCGGACACTTAGCCACCGCTCACTGTATAGGAGGGGGGTCCGATTGGACCCCCCAACTATACAAAGGCAATCACGTATGCTCTACGTGATTGTGCCTGTCGGTGCCATTCTGCCGACGTATATATACAGTGAGCGGTCGTTAAGTGGTTAAAGAGGAGTTCTGCCCCCTCTTAAAAAATTGAAATTCTGTAGCTGCTGACTTTTACTACTAGGGCACACACCTGTCCAGGCATCCTGCGGTGTCCTCACCCGAGCTGAGTCTTGAATCGGCTCTTAGGTGCTGGCACCGCCATCTTGGCTAAGGGAAACCGGCACATGTGCAAATTGCAATACGCTTTGTGAATGGGCTGCGGGGGGGAAGGAGAAGGGGGCACGGCAAACTGAGCCAGAAGTGGGAGCAGGTATCTGTCAAAACCAGGTACCTGCTCCCCCCCAAAGGTCCCAAATGTGGCAGCGGAGGGAGGGAGGAGGCACACAAGCGGAGCCTCCCCTTTTGGGTAGAGCTCCACTTGAAACCCATTGATTTAACAGCTTCAAAATACAGTCACATTCCCGGCACATTGGTTGTGCTCCTAACTAAAGTGTCAAACCATCAAATGGCTGGTGTCATGATCACATGTGCAGCATTATGGCAATTGAAGATCAAACAGACACCAAGATGGCAGCTTGCTTGGCTGAAAACAATACGAGGGTTTAGTTCCACTTTAAGGCTTCTTTCACACAGGCAGCAAGCTCTGAAAAGCGATCTGCCATGGATAACTTTATAGACGGAAAGGCCTCCTGAACACCTCTTTTCCAATCCTAAGGGGGATTTTACATTATAATACCACACTGTTACCTGCCATAGCCATGTTTGGCACATGTTTGCAGCAGAGTTCAAATGGGTTTATTGGGTGCCTGTGGCAGAAATAAGGCCCCGTGAACATTACATCCTGAGTTAAAATTAGCCCTACACGTCATAAAGCAACTATCCCCCCCCCTTTTTTCCCCCAACACATACACACACACATATTTTCCCTTTCCCCTTTTACCAGTATAGCTGTGAATACACGCCTACAATCCAGCTGTGTTCTCTAGGGTTTTGCCATTTCCTTGCAGCACAACTTGTCCCATGCTGCTATCTTCTTCTGACATCATCAGGTTTGCCGACTGTCTCTTCCAGGTTGTGCAGTGGCCTGGTGATGATGCATGCACACTTCATTAGGAGATGGTTGAAAAACCATGAATAGATGACCAGCACCCCTGATCATATGGCACAAGAGCAAAAGAGTAACCCATAGCCTCCTGGGACCCATGTTGTGGGTATCCCAGGAGGCTGTGGGAACTGTGCATGTTCTTCTGGCCCAGGCCAGAAATAAGAAATGTGTGTGTGTGGTGTGGGGGGGAGGGGTCAGAAAACAACTGTATTCTCCCAACCTAAACATTTTTTTAATCCTATCCACCTAGAAGAATCATACATTGTTTTTCAATGGGATCAGTAGGTAGGGCACTTTTTATGTGTGAGTATGAAGCCCTGTACACACGATCGGTTTGACTGATGAAAACCGTCCGATGGATGGTTTTCATCAGACCAACCGATCGTGTATGGGACCCATCGGTCTTTTTTCCATCGGTTTTAAAAAATAGAACATGTTTTAAATTTTTCCGATGGATAAAAAACCGATCAAAAACTCTGATCGTCTATGGGCAAGTCCATCGGATCAAAAACCCACGCATGCTCAGAATCAAGTCGCCGCATGCTCAGAAGCATTAAACTTAATTTTTCTCGGCTCATCGGAGTGTTTTACGTCACCGCGTTTGGAACGGTCGGTTTTTTGACTGATGGTGTGTGGGCAAGACTGATGAAAAACAGTTTCATCGGATTTCCGATGGACAAATCCATCGGACGAAAATCCATAGGTTATCCAATCGTGTGTACAGGGCTTTAGAGTTGAGTGGACACCTGGATGTTCGGGTTCGACGGTTTTGGCCGAACTTCGGAAAAAAGTCGAGTTCGGGACCGAACTTTATCCCGAACTTGACCCCGAACCCGAACCCCATTGAAGTCAATGGGGACCCGAACTTCTGAGGACTAAAATGGCTCTAAAAAAGTAATAGAAAGGGCTAGAGGGCTGCAAATGGCAGCCAAATATTGTTAAGAGCATGGCAAGTGCTCTGCAAACAAATGTGGATAGGGAAATAACTTAAAATAACATAAAATAATAATAATATGCTGGAGGCCCCCTTCTCAGCAGAAGAGGTACAGGAAGTCATTAAGAACCTCAGAAACTCAACGGCACGATGCCACACATATGGTGGGAATGCCCCAGAATACGCCCTTTCTGGAGAAAAAAAAATCAATTTAATGGATAAGCTAGTGGGAAAATAAAATACTTTGAAATAAAAAAATAAATAAATTATAATCTTGACCTAGGAGGACGAGGTCCATATGGAGTAGGAGGTTGAGGTGGCAGTGGATGTAGCTGTGTAGGTGGAAGCGGCGGTGGAGGAGGACGAGGTAGCCAACACTGGTTAAAAAATACAACAATGGCTGGGTAAGGCCGGTGATGTGTCAAATTCTGTCCCCCGTCGGATAGTGTCCGCCCTGTACTGCGCTTGCTCAGTACGTAGGACACTGGGATTTCGAAAATCTCCGAAGACGAACGGCGCCTGCACGGTGAGTCCAGGTTCAAGCCACACCATCCGAGGTTCAAGCTGAGCCAAGCGAGGCCGTGCCCGAAGCATGGCGAGCGAAGCGAGCTCGTGAGGGGCCCTGTTACTATGTTCTACCGTATGTCCACTTGGATGGTGGGGCTTGAACCTGCACTCACTGCGCAGGCATCTTCGGAGATTTCGTGAATCTCCTTGTTCTCCGTACTGCGCAAGCACTGCGCCTGCGCAGTACGGGCCGGACACTATCCGATGGCTGGACAGTTTTTGTCAGAACACCGGTATGCATGTCTATTCTGCACAAGGTACGGACAAGTCCTGTGGGATCCATGCCTGGTTCATTTTAATGAACGTGAGCTTTTCCACATTGGCTCTGGACAGGCGGCTGCGCTTGTCTGTGATACCGCCCCCTGCCGTACTAAATACACGTTCAGATAATACACTGGCTGCAGGGCAGGCCAGCACCTCCAAGGCGTAAATGGCAAGCTCAGGCCATGTGCCCAATTTGGAGACCCAGAAGTTGAAGGGGGCAGACCCGTCATTCAGTACGTGTAGGCGTGTGCTCACATACTGCTCCACCATGTTAGTGAAATGCTGCCTCCTGCCAAGACGTTCCATCTCAGCTGGTGGTGCTGGTTGTTGTGGCGTGCTGACAAAGCTTTTCCACATTTAAGCCATGCTAACCCTGCCTTCTGAGGTGCTGGTGGTGCCCCGGCTGCGTTGGCGACCTCTTCCTCTGCCTTCGCCTTGTGCTTCCACCGTACCCCCGCTGTCAGGTGGGAATGCCACCAGCAGCGCATCTACCAGCGTGCGCTTGAACTCGCGCATCTTACGATCCCGTTCCAGTAAGGGAATTAAGGACGGTACGTTGTCCTTGTAATGGGGATCCAGCAGGGTGGCCACCCAGTAATCAGCACCAGTTAGAATTTGGGCAACTCGGCGGTCGTTGCGGAGACACTGCAGCATGTAATCGCTCATGTGTAAAGGGCTGCCCAGAGGCAATGAAAATCTGTCCTTTGTGGGAGGTGTATTGTCTGTGTCCTCTGTATCCACCCAGCCACGCACCAGTGATGGCCATGAGCTGGTCTGGGTGCCACCCTGCTGTGAATATGGTTCCTCCTCCTCCATCTCCTCCTCATCCTCCACCTCGTCATCCTCCAGAACTGTGCCCCTGCTGCCGGACAATTGTGTACCTGGCGTTTGTTGGTGCAGGAACCCACCCTCGTAGCCACTTGTGAAAGACTGCCCTGAAAGCCTTTGAAATTATCCCGATTCCTCCTCCTCTTCCTCCTCCTCCTCCTCTTGTGCCACATCCTCTTCCATCAGCGCCCAAAGCATTTTTTCAAGGAGGCATAGAACTGGGATAGTAAAGCTAAGAACGGCGTCATCGGCACTGGCCATGTTGGTGGAGTACTCGAAAAAGAGCAACAAGGCACACAGGTCTCGCATGGAGGCCCAGTTATTGGTGGTTAAGTGGTGCTGTTCCGCAGAGCGACTCACGCGTGATTGCTGCAGCTGAAACTCCACTATCGCCTGCTGCTGCTCGCACAGTCTGGCCAGCATGTGCAAGGTAGAGTTCCACCTTGTGGGCATGTCACATATGAGGCGGTGAGCAGGAAGGCCAAAAATATGCTGCAGCGTTAACAGGCGAGCAGCAGCAGGGTGAGAACGCCAAAAGTGCGCACAGACGGCCCGCACTTTCTGCAGCAGCTCTGGCATGTTGCGGTAATTTTTCAGGAACCTCTGGACCACCAAATTCAGCACATGCGCCAGGCAAGGGATGTGCGTCAAACCGGCTAGGCCCAGAGCTGCTACAAGATTTCGCCCATTATCGCACACCACCAGGCCGGGCTTGAGGCTCACTGCCACCAACCACTCATTGGTCTGTTGTTCCATGTCCCTCTACAACTGCACGGTGTGAGGTTTTTCCCCCAAACAGGAACGTTTTAAAACTGCCTGCTGCCGTTTACCCCTGGCTGTGCTGAAGTTGGTGGTGAAGGTGTTACGCTGACCGGATGAGGAGGCGGTAGAGGATGAGGAAGTGGAGTAGGAGGAGTTAGCAACAGGAGGCAAACTGAAGCGCCCTGCAATCCTCGGTGGTGGAAGGACATGCGCCAAACTGCTATCTGCCTCAGGCCCAGCCGCCACTGCATTTACCCAGTGTGCTGTTAGGGAGATATAACGTCCCTGACCGTGCTTACTGGTCCACGCATCCGTAGTTAGGTGGACCTTGCCACAGATGGCGTTGCGCAGTGCACACCTGATTTTGTCCCCCACTTGGTTGTGCAGGGAAGGGATGGCTCGCCTGGAAAAGTAGTGGCGGCTGGGCACGACGTACTGTGGGACAGCCAATGCCATCAGGCTTTTAAAACTCTGTGTCTCCACCAGACGGAATGACAGCATTTCAAAGGCGAGGAATTTTGAAATGCTGGCATTCAGGGCCAGGGATCGCGGGTGGCTAGGGGGTACTTCCTCTTCCGCTCCAGTGTTTGGGAGATAGAGACCTGAACGCTTCCATGGGACATTGTGGAGATGGTTGGTGACCCAGGTGGTAGTGTTGCTGGCAGATGCTCTGTTTGCGGGTTGGCAGGTGCTACTGTCACTACAGAGGTGGATGAAGAGGCCGAGACTGCAGCAGAAGAAGAAGCAGGAGGAGCCAGGGACCTTTCTTTGTTTTTGAGGTGTCTACTCCACTGCAGCTTGTGCTTTGCACTTAGATGCCTTGTCATGCAGGTTGTGCTCAGGTTGAGAACGTTTATGCCTCTGTTCAGGCTCTGATTGCACAGCGTGCAAACCACTCGTGTCTTATCATCAGCACATTGTCTGAAGAACTGCCAAGCTAGGGAACTCCTTGGACCTGGCTTTGGTGTGCTCGGTCCCTTGCTGCGTTGGGAAATAGCAGACGTACTGTCTAGGGGACGGACGCTCCGCTTTTGCACCCTGCTCCTTCTTCTGCTGTGCTGGTGGCTCTGTGCGACCACCGCCTCTTGCTCCGAACTACACTGGTCACCTGCATAACGTTGATTCCATGTGGGGTTGAGGACCTCATCGTCCTCCACATCATCTTCCACCCAGTCTTCACCCCTGTCCTCCTTGTCGGTCTGCACAATTGCGAAAGCAGCAGCAGTTGGCACCTGTGTTTCTTCATCATCCGAGACGTGCTGCGATGGTCCTCCCATGTACTAATCATGAAACATAAGTGGTTGGGCATCGGTGCACTCAATCTCTTCCACGTCTGGGGCAGGGCTAGGTGGATGGCCCTGGAAAACCCTGCTTACAGAGTTATCGAAAAGCAGAAGAGACTGCTGCATGATTTGGGGCTCAGACTGCTTGGCTGATTTGCAAGGGGGTGAGGTGAAAGACTGATGGACATCGGCTGCAGGTGCCAACTCTGATCTTTCATCAGAAGACTGGGTGGGAGACAATGTGAAGGAACCGGAGGCACTGTGAGCAACCCAATCTACTATCGCCTGTACTTGTCCTGGCCTCAACATTCGTACAGCCTCATTAGGCGCGACAAAATACCGCTGCAGACTCTGTCACCTACTCGCACCTGAGGAAGATGTTTCACTTGTGCGTGTAACTGGCACAGATCGACCACGTCCTCTCCCTGCAACAGGAGCTCCACCAGCAGCACCACGACCGGGCCACGTCCCTTTGACGTTCTCCTCATATTTTCCAAATTTCGGATCTTGCCCTAAATGGGTGTTTTTGGAAGAGCAGAATACACCCACAGTATGTAAACGGTGTATCTCACACCTACAGAACTGCAGAAAATGCTATTCCAAAAAAATAGGATTTTTATAACAGCTTACCTGTAAAATCCTTTTCTTGGAGTACATCACGGGACACAGAGCGACATAGTCATTACTAATGGGTTATATAGTTACCGTCAGGTGCTGGCACTGGCAACTTCCAAAACCGGAAGTACCCTCCCCTATATAAGCCCCTCCCATCCGGGAGCACCTCAGTTTTGTAGCAAAGCAATAAGTGTCCCCAAAGAGGGGCGGGAGCTCTGTGTCCCGTGATGTACTCCAAGAAAAGGATTTTACAGGTAAGCTGTTATAAAAATCCTATTTTCTTTCTCGTACATCACGGGACACAGAGCGACATAGTCATTACTAATGGGATGTCCTAAAGCAATGCCAAATGAGGGGGGGGATACACCATATATAAGCTGAGCGCTATCAGACATGAGGATCTTTTGCGGCCTGCAACACACTGCGCCCAAAGGCGACATCCTCCTGACTTCTAACGTCCACCTGGTAGAACCTAGTAAACGTGTGTACCGAAGACCATGTTGCGGCCTTACAGATTTGAGCCAGGGAGGCCTGGTGATGCACTGCCCATGAAGTTCCAACTGCTCTCGTGGAGTGCGCCCTAACTTTGAACGGAGGCGGTCTACTTCTCAAGCTATAGGCTTGTATTATGACCTGTCGAATCCACTTGGCTAAAGTAGATTTTGACGCTGCCTGACCCTTTCTGGGGCCTTCCGGCAGAATAAACAAAGTATTCGTTCTGCGAATCTGAGCAGTGGCTTTTAGATAAGCTTTAACTGCTCTTACTACATCCAAAGAATGCAATAACTTTTCCTCTACCGAAGTAGGCTTGGGGAAAAAAGAAGGAAGAACCACATCTTGGTTCAAATGAAAACTCGATACCACCTTAGGAAGAAAGGCTGGATGAGGACGTAACACTACTCTGTCCTTATGGATAACCAGATATGGCTCCTTACAGGACATAGCTGCTAATTCCGATACTCTTTTAGCCGAACAAATGGCTACTAGAAAAATCAATTTCCTGGTGAGAAGCACTAAGGAAATATGCTGTAATGGTTCAAATGGTTGTTTCTGTAGAACCGACAGAACCAAGTTTAGATCCCATGGACATATGGGAATATTAACCGGAGGACTAATACGCATCACTCCTTGTATAAAGGCTTTGACTAGTGAATGCGAAGCCAAGGGCCTTTGAAAAAATATTGACAAGGCCGAAATCTGACCCTTGATAGTACTCAAGGCAAGCTTCCTATCTACAGCCCATTGTAGGAAGTCCAGAATCCTACCTATTACGTATTTACGTGGATGCCATTTCTTGGCTTCACACCAGGCGATGTACGCCTTCCAGATTCTATAGTAGATCTGCCTGGATACCGGCTTCCTGGCATTGATCATGGTAGATACCACAGCATTAGAGAGCCCTCTCTTTTTTAGAATGTGGGCTTCAATAGCCAGGCCGTCAAACCTAGGGCTGGTAAGGAAGGGTGGTATATCGGTCCCTGCGAAAGCAGGTCCGGACGATGTGGGAGGGTCCAAGGACTCCCCACAGACATTTTTACAATCTCCGCGTACCATGCTCTTCGGGGCCACGCTGGAGCCACCAGAATCACTGGTTTCTTTTCTACCCTGATTCTGCGGAGTAATCGAGGTAACAATTGTGGCGGTGGGAATGCATATATCAGCTTGAACTGATCCCAAGGGAACACTAGGGCATCCGAGCCGCACGCTAGGGGATCCCTTGCCCAAGAGACAAACCTGTCCACTTTTGTGTTGAATCTGGATGCTAGCAGATCTACATCCGGTGTTCCCCACCGCTGACATATTGTCCGGAAAACCTCGGGATGAAGGGACCATTCCCCTGGGCATAATTGTTGGCGACTTAGAAAGTCCGCCTTCCAATTCTCCACCCCTGGAATGAATACCGCAGATATGGCTGGGACATATCTTTCTGCCCATCTCAGGATGTAATTTACTTCCCTTTGGGCTGCACGACTCCTGGTGCCCCCCTGACGATTGATATATGCCACTGCTGTGGCATTGTCTGACTGAACTCTGACAGGGGACCCTTGGAGTTTGGATGTCCATGCTACTAGGGCATACCGGGCTGCTCGTATCTCTAAGAGATTGATGGGCAGGGCCTTTTCCGCATCCGACCATCTGCCCTGGAGAGACCATTGCTCCAGTACTGCTCCCCAGCCTATAAGGCTGGCATCTGTAGTGACCACCTTCCAGGAAATCGGACTGAAGGATTTCCCTCTTTCCAGATTCTGGGGAACCAACCACCAGCGGAGGCTCCTGCGAATGGAAGGGGACAAGGACATTGGTAAGTCCAGAGCCTGAACTTTTTTGTTCCAGGCTGACAGTATGGCCCTTTGCAACTTCCTTGAATGGAATTGACCGTAGGGTACTGCTTCGAATGATGCCACCATTTTTCCCAGCAGCCTCATGCACAGGCGTATGGATGGCTGTCTTTTTGAACCCACTAAGTGGATCAAATCTCTCAAAGACGACCCCTTTTCTTGAGGCAAGAAAATCTTTCTCTGGTCTGAATCCAGCCTTAGCCCCAAGTATTCCAGACTTTTGACTGGTTTTAGGGCTGACTTGTCTCGGTTGATAATCCAACCGTGATATTCCAGATACTTGATTGTCTCGTGAACAACCACTTCTAGTTTTTCCACTGAGTGGTCTATCAGCAACAAGTCGTCTAGATATGCCATTATCGTTACACCTCGTGTTCTTAGATTGGCCAATAATGGGGCCAGAATTTTTGTGAACACTCTTGGTGCTGTGGCCAGACCGAAGGGTAAGGCTCTGAACTGAAAATGGCGCCCTTCTACCGCAAAGCGTAGAAATTTTTGGTGGGCTGGAAAGATGGGGATGTGCAAATAAGCATCTTTGATGTCGATCGAGGCTAACCATTCCTCCCCTTGTAGGGCAGTGGCTACCGATCGGATCGACTCCATCCGGAAAGTCCTGATATGTAGGAATTTGTTTAGCCCTTTTAGATTTAATATGGGCCTCACGTCCCCGTTTGGCTTCGGAACTGTAAAGAGGTTTGAGTAAAACCCGAACCCCCATTCTTCCAGGGGAACCTCTATAATTACTGCTTGAAGCAATAATTGTTCCAGTGCCAACAGGAGGGATCCTCTCTTCTGGGGATCCCTTGGCACGTTTGACCTTATAAAGCGGGAAGGAGGGGAGTTTTTTAACTCCAATTTGTATCCCAGATTTACTGCGGAGAGCACCCATCTGTCTCGGATCGTGTCCCGCCAGGTTTCTGTGAACAACTGAAGTCTTCCCCCCACCCGATTGGGTGGGGGCAACCCTTCATGCATTTGACTTTGGGGGAGGTTTTGTACCTCTCCTGCTCCAGGGCTTCTTGTTACCCTGCAACTGTCCCTGATTTTTACCTCCGGGATTTGACCGGGGAGGCCGTCGGAACTGTTTCACAGCCGATGTCCTAGGGACTGGAGAAGCCGGCCTCTTAAAGGAGGGACCTCTAACTCTATTTTTAACCGGCAAAAGTGTACTTTTACCGCTGGAAATTCTCTGGATATACTTGTCCAGGTCTTCCCCGAATAAGCGCTCCCCATGAAATGGGAAGCTGACCAGCAATTTTTTACAGGGAGCTTCAGCAGACCAGTTTTTGAGCCATAGAAGCCTGCGCATATGTACTACAGACAGCGTAAGGCGGGAGGCCTGATGGATTGAATCCTTTATAGCGTCCACCGCAAAGCATAAGGCTCTAGGTAGATCAGCTAGGGCAAGAGCCTGCTGATCCGGCAAGTCTCTTAAGACCTGTTTCAACTGATCCTTCACTGCTTGGCAGACCCCTATAGCTGCCACTGCTGGTTGTGTCACCAATCCTGCTGTAGAAAAAGCAGATTTCAATAATGACTCCAATTTTTTATCTATTGGGTCCTTGAACATTTGGACATTTTCCACCGGACATGTCAGTGATTTATTCACACAAGAGATGGCTGCGTCCACTGTAGGGACCTTCCATTTTCTGATGAACTTATCCTCCATGGGATAGACCACCGGAAATCTCTTGGGGGGAGTAAATATTTTGTCAGGATGCTCCCAATCCTGGTAAATGAGCCCCTCCAGTAAAGGATGGATCGGAAAGGAACAAACAGTCTGGGGAGCTTTTAGCGACCCCAACGAGGAGACAGAAGTGGAGGATGGCTCCGCAAGTGGCATTTTAAATGCTGATCGGACCATATTAGTCAGGGACTGAACCCATAACCTCTCAGCATGTGATGCTGAGAACGGCTCTTCCACTGTTGATTCCTCTACAACCGAATCAACCTCATCCTGATCCCCCTCAGGTAGGTCGACCTCTGTATGGGACTGTTGCTCTGTTAACAGGCACTCTGAGGGAGGAGACGGAGATCGAGTGCTTTTCTCCTGTGACAGGGAAGCAGCGATTAATGCTGACAATCTCTCTTCCAGTCCTCCCAGAGCTGAGGAAAAAACCTCCTCTGTTACATACACAGGAGCAGGTGAACTGAGGACAGCCACAGTACCAGGTACTCCTGGGGGTGCCCTACGGTCACTAACCTCTGATTCTTCAGGGGAGACTGGTGCAGCCAAAGCATGCCCAAGATCCTCAGAGCCCGATGGAGACCCCCTATTCCTCCTGGAATTTCTAGTCCCGGAGTTTTTAGACGGCATATTCCTAAGCCACAAAGCTGAGGTATTCCAGCCGAAATACACCAGTTACTGATAATAGTCTAGCATAAATGCTGCTATAATAAACAGTTGGTGTCTACTAATGTGCCTTTCTAGGGGATGCCTGTATCAACCGCTTGCTGTATGCCTTTAAATGTTGCCAGCTCTGTCTCTGTACTTCATAGCCAGCTCACTACAATATTGTGGCTTTTTAAAACCTGCTGGGACGCCCGCACATACGCAGAAGCGCTGCGGCGCGCACAGAGCGTCATCCCCCAGGCTCCGCCCCTTTTCCCGGCTCACCTCTATATATAGAGGCGCGTGCACGCGCACGCGCGCGGCCACGTGCGCCCTCGGCGCTAATTTCAAACATGGAAACCAGGGACAGGAGCCAGGGCCCCTCTTTGCCGCAGGCCGGGGGATGGACGAGCACTGCAACATGGCAGAGGAAGCAGTTTCCTATAGGAGAACTCACCAACTGCCTGGACTTTGCTCTCTGAGAAGAAACTAGTCCACATGACAAGAAAACATTCCACAGCGGCCTCTAGTGGACAAACACAGGTACCGCAGTCTAATATACTAAATATATATAAAAAAACTTTTTTTTTTTTTTTTTTTTTTTTTCTTGACCACCATTAAAAATTATTACATTTTTTTAGTAGTTACAGGCATGCACAGAATCTTGCGGGAATACCATTAGGTAACAGACAGAAAGACAAATTAGGCTTGGGGGTCCCCCAATAGAACCAAGTTCCTGGGGGCCCCCACTTACCTGTTCCTCGCCGCAGGACTTTGTTTGGTCCACAAAAGCCCAAACTTCACCTATCACGGCAGGCATTGTAATCAAACCTTCAGGGACCGGGTTCCCAAGGATTCCACTCCCCTGGACCTGTATAGCACCCTGCACAGAAAACATCTTGGTCGTGGGTATGACCAGAGCTCTGGATTCCAGGGTCCAGCTCTCCTAAGAGAAGCATTACAGGCAGAACCTTGCTCTTCTCTTTGCAAGGCCCGGGTACCGACCGTTTAGCTATGAAGCTTTTCTGGTCGGATCCGGAATAGCTTACTGAGGCCCAAAAGAACCTGTACGCAAGCTCAGTGAAAAACACATGTTTCTTCTTGGCCAACACCTTAGACACTGGCAAAAAACTGAGGTGCTCCCGGATGGGAGGGGCTTATATAGGGGAGGGTACTTCCGGTTTTGGAAGTTGCCAGTGCCAGCACCTGACGGTAACTATATAACCCATTAGTAATGACTATGTCGCTCTGTGTCCCGTGATGTACGAGAAAGAAAATGTTTTTGTCCTAAAAAATTTTTTTTACAATAGCACAATAGTAGAAAAATATATAAATCGTTTATCTCACACACCTCCAGATATGGAGAAAACACTGCAAAATATTTTTTGTGGCCCTAAATGGGTGTTTTTGGAAGAGCAGAATACACCCACAGTATGTAAACTGTGTATCTCACACCTACAGAACTGCAGAAAATGCTATTCAAAAAAAATGTTTTTACCCTAAAAAAAAAAATATTAATAGCACAATAGAAGAAAAATATATAAATTGTAAATCTCACACCTGCATATATGCTGAAAACACTGCAATTTTTTTTTTGCCCTAAATGGGTGTTTTGGAAGAGCAGAATACACCCACAGTATGTACAGGGTGTATCTCAACGTAACATATGCAGTGCTGGTGCACTGAGCTTGCAGATAAAAGTTAGATTTTCTCTGGCACTGGGCTCATGGCAGTGTAAAAAGACTGTGCACTGCAACCCAACCAGGTAAATCTATGCAGATCGCTGAGTTATTAGATCTCTGAATCTGGACTCCTAGATAAATCTCTCTCCCTGAAAGCAGCAACAGGAGCCTTGCCCTACACTGTCTCTATCTTTTCTCTCAGTAGATTGCAGAATCAGGACTAACTCCTATCATTTCATTCTCTCCCTCACAGCAACAGCAGCCAGGATCCTTTCCCTATACTGTCTAAAGCAGAGTGACGTGCTATGCTGTGTGCCTCTAGCTTATATAGAGGCTGGGTCACATGCTGCACTGGCCAATCACAGCCATGCCATTAGTAGGCATGGCTGTGATGGCTTCTAAGGGCACACCAGTTAAACAAAAGTGTATTGGCTGCCCTGTAGCTTTTAGAAATGTGCCCTTACATCGCCGAACATCGGACCCGAACCCAAAAATCCAAAAGTCTGGTACGAACCCGAACTTTACAGTTCGGGTTCGCTCAACCCTAGCGTTTATACAATTTCCTACTATTTGGGATTTGCCTCTTTTTAAAAGTCCTAGTTATCATTTTTTAGGGAGAGGACCATCAAAACTTTCCTATGAGTTTTTGTGACTTGACAGAATTATTTGCTAAAATAGCCATTCTATTATTCATTCTTTTTATAGTTTATAGAAACTAAAATAAAACTTACGTCTGTTTTATATAGCTCTGCTTCCGCTATGAACATTTTGCAAGGTGTGCTTAAATGTGTCAGAAAATCTTTACATAATTTTGTGTTGTTGCATAATTTTGATCATTTTCAGTGCGAAAGGTTTCTTAATTGGTAAGTGTAATGTCACTGCACATCCTTCACCATGATGTCACCCGCTCAACTTTCTAGATGGTTCCCTGTGGGCTCAAGTATCTATATATATTTACTGCAAACCTATATTTAAAAGTTAACTTAAAGCTATGTTAAGAGTCTTAATGGAGTTGATTAACAGTAAGGCCTCGTGCACACTGAGCATTTTTTATACTCCTTACACAGTGTTTTTTCTTTCAGCCTGTAAAAGCAACTTTATGTTAGCCTATGTGTCCATGCACATTTGGGCATTTACAGGCATAATTGAGGAGGACCGTTTACAGGCCAAAAAAATAAAAAAATTCAAGAGGGTTTTTTAAGAGGAGAATGCAAGCAGAAAATAGTTAAACGTACATAAACACAGCATTAAGGTGTGTTCAGAGTTTTTAAGTATTTATTGTTTATAGTGAAATATAAGCAGAGAGGAATATTTTTGAAAAAAAATGCCTATAAATCAAAATGTGCATAAACACGTACATGCCATTAAAAACATATTTTTTCTGCCACTTTTTTCTGCCAGAGGTTCTGGAATTTTTCAAATGCCCGAGTGTGCATGGACTCTAATAGATGGTTTAAAATGCTTATCTCTTTTTGTAGAAAATACTGTTCTTCCTTACTGTCTTTACTTCCTGCAGTATTGATCGGGGACCTTCAACAGAGATTATATGACCAAATGTCTAGGCTTTTGGTCATGTGTCCAGCATAGTCTGGGAGCCTAAAAGTGTATTTTCTTCAGGAAAGTTAAGTATTATAGCCTTAAAGACCTTTATTACTCTTTTGTTTTCCATTTATATTGCTGTCTGTGTCCTCACTGAAGAGTTTCACCCTCCTCATTCATGCTGATGTACATTGTCATTTGAACATACTAGGAAATTCTAAATCTTAACTGACCACAACAGAAATAAGAGACATTTTTCAATGGGGACACCTGTTCCTGCAAGGACTATGTAAGAGGGGTTTTCCCCTACTTTTGGGAAGATTTCCTTTCACTTTCTGTTATAATTTGTTTTTCAAACATAACATAGACATAGTATTTCCAACAAAATAAACAAAAATGGGCTTTATATATAGTAAATGATTTATATCCCCAACTCTTTGTAGCGCAACACCTGTAGGAGCCACTGGATAGGATGGATCCTCTGTGCTTTGTCTGGACCTACTCAAGAACCTTAGTCCCTTTGACACACCAGGTTGAGTGTACAAACATACACACGTAATCATTGAAAGTAATACCTAGAACCCAAATGTAGTGTTATAATAAAGAAAACAGCCACAAAACTTAATATATTTTCACCCAATATGGTTGGTAGCTAGGCAAGCATACTCTATCTAAAATGAAAAAAAAAAGTTTGGTATATAGTTCTACTTTAGGGACACTGATGAATACCAGTGCATTCACCTACATGGCCGGGCATCCCCAAGTTCATATTTGGTCAGTGATGTCACCACATTTCCTCCCCTTGTGCATAAACCTCCAAAGAGCTGTCATGTGAGGTGCAAGTGGATGGGACAATGACTGGTTGACATGGGGGGGAGTCCAAAATGTGAAAGGGTGTTTGAAGATTTTATTTAGTCACGCCTGCACCCCTACAACCACTGGCTCAGAGCTGTGGGTAGGTTATCCTTGTCCTCATCGGGGGGCGTGGCCAGGCAGCGGATGTAGCCGGACGTGTTCTCAGTGAGCTCCGCTGAAAATCCGCCAAATCATCCTGTGGATCTATGTAATATTGCTCTAAAGTCAGCTCAGCGGTTATCGGAAGGGACCCGGAACATCGCCATACCTTTCTCTGCCGGTTTATCCCACGATGTCGGCCGCCAAGAAGCATAACTCGTCCCGGTCAGTGGACCTCATGGCACAACATGGCGCCCTGGACGCTCGCTCCGCCAAAGATCGGCACAGGGAGGGAGCAGAGAAATTGTTCTCCATGCCGCTGTCCTCGGATCCCGTAGCCTCCTCCAGCACACCTAATGATTCCCCTGGTGGAGGATCGGAGGCGGATGACACAGTTCCTCTGGAAGACTCAGCTGGCGTGGCCTTCACTTGGGACACAGTGAGTATTCCAGAGGAAGGCCTCGTTATCCCCAGTGATAGTGAGCCTACTCTGAGGGACATTTTCATGGTGGTGACATCCTGTAACCTCTCCATAGCTGCGCTTACCACGGAGATCAAGGGAGTCAAAGCAGAAATGACCTTTCTGAGACAAGACAACCAAAAACTCAGGGAGAGGAACGTCAGCTGTACAGGGCAGGGTAAGCTCCATAGAGGATGACTTGGCACCCATGCAGAGGGACCTCACCTATAATAACCACCTTCTCTCTCAGCACTCTTCCCGCTCGGAAGATTTGGAAAATAGGATGAGGAGAAATAATGTGAGAGCGATTGGACTGCCAGAGAGAATTGAGGGTAAAAACACAGTTTATAGAGACTTGGCTGGTCAAAGAAAGAAACCTTCTCCCCCATGTTTTCTGTGGAACGAGCGCATAGGGTCCCTGCTAGGACTCCCGCACCTGGAGCTCCTCTGCGACCTTTCTTGTTTAAACTCCTTAACTATAAGGACAGAGATGCCATTCTGCGCCAAGCCCGATTACAACCTGCAGCCCTAAAAATGGATAATGCCAAGGTTTCCCTGTTTCCAGATTTTTCGGCAGAGCTGCAGAAACAACGGGCCAAGTTTATTGATGTCAAGCGCAGGCTTAGAGACCTTGACCTGAAATATGCCATGCTTTATCCTGCTCACCTGCTCCTGGAAGTAATGGGGACAGTGCATTTCTTTGACTCGCCACCCGCTGCTGCACAATGGCTAGACAGAGAAGAACAAGCGATCCGAGAGGCGCGCAATAGGAGCCCTGCCCCGCCGTGAGAGTCATTGCACCACCTTTCCTGGTTTCCAGTTTAATTCCACTCTTCTGTTACAAGGCGGAGTATGCTGTTGCTACACTGTTCTTTCCTTACCAACACAGCTATTTTGTTCCAGCTGTTGAGAAGTACTTAAGACACTGTAGTGCACTTCCACTGTTGCCCCCTAGATGGCCTGGTACCGGCCACTGCTTGACTCTTGCCGTGACTGTTTGGCCCTGTTGGCCAGTCTCCATAGATCAAGCTATTATGACACTTCCGCCATGCCTTTTTTGCTGCTATTTTTTTCCATTTTTCTTCATTCCTTTTTATGCCCGCCACCCCGTTTGAGTTCACCATATGGGTTGCTATTTTTTATATCCATGCATCCCCTCTCTCCTCATGTGCTATGCACTGAACTGTATCCCCCTGGGTATATTGCCATGTTTGTATGGACTCCAATCTGAACACATTTGTGATGCTCCTAATCGTTCACATAACTGCATTTAATAGATGGCTAAGCTAGCTAGATTTTTGTCCTGGAATGTTAGGGGTTTGAATAATCCAGTTAAGCGTTTGGCCGTGCTCAGCACGATCAAACGAATAGATGCGGATGTGATATGTCTGCAGGAGACTTATCTGCCCCCGACTCCTACACCACAATTTGCAACGAGACAGTTTTTTCATCAATACCACGCCACAGGCTCGGTGTACTCGAGGGGGGTGAGTGTCCTAATAAGACGAGGCACACAATTTTCCTTCATAGATGTTAAAACTGATCCAGAGGGTCGCTTTGTATTTCTGCTGTGCTCGCTCTATGGGACAAAATTTATATTGGCCGGGTTATATATTCCTCCTCCATACTCTGCGGGCCTACTTAAGATTTTGGCTGATTTTATATCCCGCTTCCCAGGTATACCAGTGTTGGTCCTGGGTGATTTTAATAACTACTTGGATCCTGGGAAAGACAAACTCAGTTCTCGTATCTTAGGACCGACACTGCCAGGTACAGGGGCTACTCCTTTTGCTCAGCTTCTTCTGGAACTGGGTCTCACAGATGTTTGGAGAATGCATAATCCTGAAGCCAGAGTTTATTCCTGTCAATCGGCCTCAGTGGGGGGCCTCTCCAGGATTGACATGGGACTGGGTACTGATTTGCTGTTGCCATTGGTTGTCTCTTCGCAATACCACCCCAGACAGACCTCGGACCACTCACCATTTTCGGTAGATCTCAGTTTGGGAGCCACTAGGGGGAATAGCTTATGGAAACTTAATCCATTTTGGCTGTCTCTGATACCGGACCCTGATCCCATTCCGGGACTTCTGAAGGACTTCTTTAGACACAACCTGGGCTCCGCAGATGTTAGTACGGTATAGGACACGGACAAAGCCTATTTAAGGGGGAAATTTTTTAGAATTATTTCCCAGATTAAGACCAAAACTAAGGAGTGGGAGATGCTTGTACTTGCAGATGCGCAGCGCTCTGAGGCTGCCTATGTTGCTGACCCCAATGATAACATCCTTGTCCTCATCAACATGGCCCCCCGCACCCCCCCCCATGTTGAAGGCATGAGGCCTGGTATAATAGAGAAGAAGGGGGAGTACAGCACGGCTGCCCCCATCCTTTCCTGCATTCTAAGATCAAGGGTATGGTATGGATTTTGGGGGGCCCCGTGTGATTTAGCTTTTTTTGTTTTTTGGGTGAGATTGTGGGAAGGCAGATGGGCATGACTTTTTTTTTTTTACATGCATAATAAAAGTGATCTAGAGAAAAAAAGCTATTATTTCACATTTCCCTTCAAGCCTCTCTTATTTTGCAAGCAATGCAATGGAGGTCACTCTTTCCTTAAAAACATACCAGACACTCATGCTCCTTGATGAGGGTCTGGTATGTATTTTGGAAGATCTTATTGCATTATTTACAAAATAATGGAAACTTACTGAGAAATGTGAATTTATGGCATATTAAACAGCTTTCTATCCTTTCTATTCCTCCAGATGAAGCCACATGGGAGGTGGTGAAACTAGTAGAGGTGGAGCCTGGTGGTGGACTACTATTGCAACTGAGTGAGGCTGTTCTGACATATTATCCATGATTTAAAATTTTTAATAAATGTGAGTTTATTGCTAGCTGGGGTGGAGAGGCTTTTATTCCTAATCCCTCGGATACTGCACTATAGGAGGCACTTTTTCTTGTTTTTATCCATGTATTTCTGAACTTAACCGGTAGCAAATGTGGAAGCAGCACAGTGGAAGGAACGCATACCAGTCATAGATTGCCTTTTTATTCCTTGAGCCATCAAACATTATTGACGATTCCCAGGAGGGAGTGTTTGCACAGGGTGCAAGGCTTGTTTGACCCCCTGCAGGGTCTTGTAAAGGAGGTGAGCGAGCATTGCATGTGGTGGTGGCAGCACTCTGAATATGAAGGTTGTTTGAAGAAACATCACATAAGCTTTTGCACACCAGTGGAAGAATTTTTTATTTGTTTATTGGACTTTTTTATTATATATTACACCATCAGTTTTTATTATATATCACACCATCAGTGTTTCTTTGCACAATTGTTCACAGTTTTTACCTTTTGCAGCGCTGCCATACCTTTATCTTAAATTATCCTTTCATTATGTCCTTTGTAAAAGTGTGTTATAAAGCACCATCCAAGCCAAGAGTATTTACCCTATGTGGGCAAAAAAGCTAATAAAGGGTCTGGAGGATATTAGTTATGAGGAAAGGTTGCAAGCACTGAACTTATTCTCTCTGGAGAAGAGACGCTTGAGAGGGGATATGATTAAAATTTACAAATACCATACTGGTGACTAGGCTTGTGCAATTCGTTTCGTAACGAATTGAAATTCGTCCGAATTTAGCAACTTTCGGACATTCGGAAGCATTCGAATTTCCGAACAAAGCAATTACGAATAAGACCGAATCCGAAATAAATTATACCGCAAATAGCGAATGCCCGAATGTCTTCGGCATAATTCGTTATGAAAAAGTTACGAATGTACGAATCCATACGAAGCACAATAACACTCACTCTGCTCTGCTCTCTGCTTCTCCCACACCGTGCTGAACTCCCTCTCAAAATGGTGTACAGGGGCGGAGGTTATAGCCGCATGTAAAAAACGAAAGTAAAATACGAGATTTCGAATCCATTCGAAGCACAATAACACTCTGCTCTGCTCTCTGCTTCTCCCTCACCGTGCTGAACCCTCTCAAAATGGTGTACAGGGGCGGAGCCTATAGCCGCATGTAAAAAACGAAAGTAAAATACGAGATTTCGAATCGTTACAAATAACCGCTATGTATTTAGAAAAGTACAAATCCATTCGAAGCACATTAGGCATAATAGGCAGCGTCGTTGTGAGAGAGACACGGAAAATTACGAATCAACGAACCCAAAAAAAGTTACGAAAGTAGGAGTTGTGTCCAGAATCAACGAAAAACAACGTACTCTACCGAAAGTACGAATTATAAAGCAACAAAAAATTCAACGAAAAATGTCGCTTGCAAAAATACGAATGAGTCCGAACACGAAAAATCCCGTCTAGCAAAATTACGAATGATTACGAATCAACAGGACCGGAAAGAAACGAACCGAAACGGAACAAATTTTTCCGTTGTGCACAAGTCTACTGGTGACCCCACAATAGGGATTAAACTTTTTTGTGGAAGGGAGTTTAACAAGACATGTGGCCACTCATTAAATTTAGAAGAAAAGAGGTTTAACATTAAACTACGTAGAGGGTTCTTTACTGTAATGCCGCGTACACACGATTGGAATTTCTCACAACAAATGTTCGATGTGAGCTTTTGGTCGGATATTCCGACCATGTGTAGGCTCCATCGGACATTTGCTGTCGGAATTTCCGACAACAAATGATTGAGAGCTTGTTCTCAATTTTTCCGACAACAAAAGTTCTTGTCGGAAATTCCAACCGTGTGTATCCAATTCCGATGCTCAAAAATCCTACACATGTTCGGAATCAAATCCACGCATGCTCAGAACCATTGAACTTAATTTTTCTCGGCTTGTTGTAGTGTTGTACGTCACCGCGTTCTTGGCGATTGGAATTTCCGACAACATGTGTGTGACCGTGGATATGCAAGACAAGTTTGAGCGAAAATCTGTCGGAAAAAAATCCACGGCTTTGTTGTCGGAAATTCAGATTGTGTGTATGTGGCATAAGAGCGGCAAGGATGTGGAATTCCCTTCCACAGGCGGTGGTCTCAGCAGGGGGCATCGATGGTTTCAAGAAACTATTAGATAAGCACCTGATTGATCACAACATACAGGGATATACAAGGTAATACTGACATATAATCACATACATAGGTTGGACTTGATGGACTTGTCTTTTTTCAACCTCATCTAGTATGTAACTATGTAACTATGTTAGAACAGACAGGGGGTAATTTACTATAGCGCCGCAGCGCTAATTAGCGCAAATTGCCACAAATTTGCGCTAATTATCGCGATTCGCGGCAATTTGCGCTAATTAGCACGAAAACGGTATTCACTATAGCGCTGGAGAGAAAATACTCCCAAAATCAAATTTACTATAGCTCCCAGAATCCAAATAGCGCCCAAATCCTTACTGTACTAAAAGCTGGAGAATTGCACATAAAAATAATGTTTAGAGCATGATATAATTGCCTAAATGGTACTGAAATATGCGGTATATTATTTAAAGATAATCTGCTTTTAAACTGTGTGAAAAAGTGATTTCTACACTGAAATATCTTTAAAAGTCTGAGAAGTGAAAAATTCCTTGTTTTTTGTACAAATTTGGCAACACAACTGAGCATGCTCAGAAGTGAAATAACTCAAATTTTAACTCAAGTGTGTTTTTTCACAAGAGTTATAGTAAATACCAAAAAGAGAGCTAATTAAAGAGCATTGTTTGGAAGTGAAAATCTGCTCTATTTTAGTCCAATGCACGTTTTAGCCATTGATTCTAATGATACAATTGTAACTTTCACAAATAAATTATTTTAATGTTGAGATGAAATGTATCTTTCTCTGAAATAAATTTTCCTTTGCAACAATGTTGCTTCTAATTAAAATATTTTGTTTTTAAGAATGTGGAATGTGAAATGTTTTGATAAAATATATTTTTCTCTGTCACTTTCACTTGTTGCTCTCCATCTCACACCAATCTTTACGCAAACTCACACAGGTGTCTTTACAGAGCACAAACAATACCATTGCTGATGCAAATTTAAAACCAGTCACATTTTTTTGTGCTTTTTATTATTTCTAAATAATCATAATTTGAGCCCCAAAAAATTGATATGTGTTCCAACATCAGAAATCAAAATGTAATTCCCCAACATTTGAGGGTTATATCACTATTCTAAACTCACCCACAAAAAAACACCAAATTTCACAGAATAAATCAAGAAGAATAACTCTTGAGTAATGTAATTCCATCACCTGTATGCCCAAAGAAATGCAGTATTTACATGTATTTATGTGCATGAGGATCTCACATGTGGCAGCTCCATGGCTTAGAGGTTAGAACTTCTGCTTAGCATTCCTGAATGTCTGGGTTCAAATCCCAAACATGCTGCTTCATGTAGAGAAGTTGTCTCATCTCCCAGGTCTTAAAAAAATGTCGTATTTATGTGTAGGAGGGTTCCACCACCATTGTAAATCTTGCCCGATACAAAATTTAGCCAAAAGTATTGCCTTTACACCAGGGGTCTCAATCTGGTGGCCCTCCAGCTGTTGCAGAACTACAATTCCCATGAGGCATTGCAAGGCTAAACAGTTACAAGCATGACTCCCATAGGCAGAGGCATGATGGGACTTGTAGTTCCGCAACAGCTGGAGGGCCGCAGGTTTGAGACCCCTGCTTTACACACACATGAGTTGAGTTGAGTTGATAGGTATCTTAATATAGCGTGGTCTTAGTCCGTAGGGTTAAAATTTGATTTGGCCCACCCTTTGCAGCTAGAACAGCTTCTGGGAAGGCTGGGAAGGCTGTCCACAAGGTTTAGTGTGTCTATGGAGATGCTTGATCATTCTTCCAGAAGTGCATTTGTGAGGCCAGGCACTGATGTTGGATGAGAAGGCCTGGCTCGCAGTCTCTCCTCTAATTCAGCCAAAGGGTGTTCTATCGGGTTCAGGTCAGGACTCTGTGCAGGCCAGTCAAGTTTCTCCACCCCAAACTCGCTCATCTATGTCTTTATGGACCTTGCTTTGTGCACTGGTGTGCAGTCATGTTGAAACAGGAAGGGGCCACCCCGAAACTGTTCCCACAAAGTTGGGAGCATGAAATTGTCCAAAATGTCTTGATATGCTGATGCCTTAAGAGTTCCCTTCACTGGAACTAAGGGGCCAAGCCCAACCCCTGAAAAACAACCCCACACCATAACCCCCCTCCTCCAAATGAATTGGACCAGTGCACAAAGCAAGGTCCATAAAGACATGGATGAGTGAGTTCAGGGTGGAGGAACTTGACTGGCCTGGACAGAGTCCTGACCTCAACACAACAGAACACCTTGGGGATGAATTAGAGCGGAGACTGAAGGCCAGGCCTTCTCGTCCAACATCAGTGCCTGACCTCACAAATGCACTTGGAAGAATGGTCAAACATTCCCATAGACACACTCCTAAACCTTGTGGACAGCCTTCCCAGAAGAGTTGAAGCTGTTATAGCTGCAAAGGGTGGGCCAACTCAATATTGAACCCTACGGACTAAGACTGGGATGCCATTACAGTTCATGTGTGTTTAAAGGCAGGCGTCCCAATACTTAGGCCAATATATTGTATATTGCTTGGAGACACAGAACTTGGCTATGGACTTAGGGCTGGTTCACACCACAGAGATGCAGAGAACATGTGTGAGGCTGCCTGGTGGCTAAGTGGGTTGCAATTCCATCTAGCAGCACTGGGGTTGCTGGTTCAATTCCCCAACATGCTAATGCTTATGTTGAAGTTTATATGTTTTCCCTGTGTGGGTTTCTCACCACAATCCAAAGACATGATGGTATTTTATTTGTCTCCTGTCAAAATAGTCTCTAATGTAAAAAAGTTAGTTTTGGACTTTAGATTGGAAGCTCATTGGAGCCAGGGACTGATGTTAATGTTTGTTAGCACAAATCATGCCCAGGGACTTGGACATTTAAAATTGTAGGGTTTACACTGCACAGGTACATATGCTTAGAAAACTGTTGCTTTGTTTATGTGCGTGCAAATGGACTTGGATCTTTGGCCTGTAGTTAGAGATTTGATGCACATAGCCAAGGGCTAACACAGTTGCAAATAGTATTATGTGTTTCTGCCCATCAGGTGCAATCACTTTAGACATACATGAAGAGACAGATTGAAAGATACTGGTGGGCGTGTACTTCTATTGGGCGTGTGTCAGTTTGCTAACAATACAACCTCTCTTATATAAAGGCCTGCAGTATGAGGGATTGTTTGGTCTGAGAAGGCCAGGTTTTTTGCTGTGATTTGTGGGGGGGGGGGGGAGAGAAGGAATGATGTTGTGCAGATTGACAAACCCCCAACTAGTGTTATTTGCTGAAATTCTTGTGCATTTTTTCAATCAAATATTGTGTGTGTATTGTTCCTGTCTGACCATGCAAAATCATTTGGAAGCATCTGCTGACCTTCTACTCTTGGATCTCATTTCTTAATCGTGTACACAGAAATGCAGCTTCCAGCAGAACATGGTCACCAATGTATCTATATGTGGATTTTGGGGTGGGGGTGGGTTTTTTGAACATGTGTCTTTTAATATTATGTTGGAATGCTTTGTAAGAATAATGACTTAAGAATGTTTCTATAATCTTGCAGATAAAAATGATGTGTTGCCCATTATACACTAAAAGTAAAGCTGTGTGCACTCTAAGGTTTTGACAAATTTTAGATTGTAAGCTCCTATGAGCAGGGCCCTTAAAATCCAATTGCTAAATGTAGCACCATGTATCCTGTCCAAATTTTTTTGAAGCTAGTAAATGAATGTACATAATTTTGTTTCTGCTGGCTAAATAAATTTGGTGTGCTTTTTTTATTTTATTTTTTTAACTTTCAATATTTTTATTATTCAAATGACAAGACGATGTCCCAAAGAATACATTCAATAATCAACAATGTTTGCAGATGAGAAAGTAAGCATATATTTTTTATTTTTTTTATTTTGTGGTGGTGGTGGTGGTGGTTTTGGCAACGTGCAAGATCCTTAATATTTTATTTCTATATGGATTTGTGCACCAAAAAAATAATCTTTGCCCTTGTTCACATTGATGCTACTTTGAAATTGCGCTACTTCACTTAAGCTAGCGCGATTTTAGGTACTACTTGATAGAAATCTGTGTGGCTTCATGCACAAATGTCTATTGAAGTCGCACCTGATATCAGCAAAAGTAGTGCAGGAACTACTTTCGCAAATCGGTGTGGCGCCACAAAATTGGGGTTACATCGATTGGAACAGTGCCATTGCCACCAATAGTCATGCGATTTGATTTCTGAAATTGCATGACAACTCGCCCCAAAGTAAACCTAGGCTTTAGCACCCCTGCAAGTAAATGATAAAGGTGGAATCTTTATATATATATATATATAACAGCTGTGGAGAATTGCAGGTAATGAATTCAGCTGGAAGATAGGCAGTGTTGTGAGTCAGCACTGGTTCACATTGGTGGTATTTAACATGTCAGATCGGTGGCAATTGCGCTGTTCTAATTGGTGTGATTTGTATTAATATCAGTGCAGAAACCTGCACAGATGTCTCTGATGTCCCCCCCCCCTCTCCTGCAGTCGGGACTGACATGCGGGAATGAAATCGTATGAGTTCTGCTGAACGATTTCCTCCCGCTGTCAGTGTGAAGCAGAGCTCAAACTGGGCATTTTGCCTTTGTAATTCACCTGCTGCTATGCCAGAGACACCATTTCTTATCAAACTCCCTTAAGTTTACCTTCAAATATCATATGTAGAAATACAGATTTGCATATCTGCAAATAATCAAAATTAATAAATTCTAATCGTGATTGAGATCAAATATTCGCAGCTGCAATCAACAGAGCGTGGTTTCACCTCCTGACCCAAAAATGAGTCATTGTAATCACCCGGAAGTTCCTGTGCTGGTCAGGATCTCCATGTACTGTAGGTGGACATTGGGAGGTCCCTCTTTAGCATAGAGGAGGTGCTACTGATTTGCCGGGTAAGTGTAGAATACACTTGTGCTTACTCAAGGTGGGGGTGGATTTGGTGTGGGTGGGCTTCATTGATTTGTTTGTTATCACCACACATTTGCTTCTGACCCATGTACACACATCACTACTTCCTGCATTTGTTCTGCTGATGTAAATCAGTAAGGATTATGCAAGTATAAATGAGAGCTAATTTCTATTAAAATATATATGACTTGATTCACAGTTGGGCGACTTTTCATGATTCTCAATGATAACCATTCATATCTGTGCTACATTAAGTCACACCAACTTCAAAGTAGTCTCTGTACTACTTTGGTGTGACTTTAAGGCTCGGTTTCCACTAGTGCGACTTGTCATGCAACTTGGGACTGCAAAGTCGCATGACATGTCATACCCTATGATTTCCAATGAATATGGTTCATATCTGTGCGACATCAAGTTGCAGTGACTTCAAAGTAGTCCCTGCACTACTTTGGTCCCACTTTGATACAACTTGAGGTCCATAGACCTCAAGAATATACAGGCATTGCTCCAAGTCACATCAAAATCGCGGCAAAATCATGCGAATTTAGGGTTGCAATAGTGGAAACAGAGCCCCATGTGACTTGAGGTACATAGGGCGCAATATTACACAGGCATTCCCAGAAGTTGGGGCCAAGTTGCAGCGACAAAGTGGCAGCAAATTAGTGTGACTTTCAGGTCGCAGCAGTGTGAAAGAGATTCAAGGATATCTTTGAATTTGGCCCTATTGTCACTTGTGCATCCTGAAAGTGGGGAAAATTCATCCCTGCACTACCTTGGTTTGACTTTGATGTGATTTGAGGTCCATACACCACAAGATAACACAGACATTGCTTCAAGTCATGGCAAAGCTGTGCAATTTTAAGGTCGCACAAGTGCAAATGGGGCTTTATTCAAAGGTGTTATCATTTAATCTCATTAGGTTACTTTCACACTTATGTGACTTTTCATGCAGCTTTGGACCTCAGAGTCGCATTAAAAGTATCCCCCCCCCCCCATGAGTTCCATTCATATCTATGCAACTTCACCCATGTTCACATAGCTCTGAATTGACATGTCAAATTACAGGCCAAATCGGCGCCTATTGACGGCAATAGAACTGTCCAAATTTAGCAACTTTAGCCACACAGATTCCCAAAAGTAGTTCCTACACTACTTTGGGCGACTTCAGGAGGCAATTTCTTACCTCCCAACTTTTTGAGACGGGTATAAGGGACAACTATTAGCAAAAGTATGTAGGCATAGGACACACCTCCTAAAACACCTTCTTAAAGGAGAATTATTAAAAAAATATATATATATTATTAGTTAAACCCCCAAGTGCTTTTTTTTTTTAACAATAATATCCCTTTAGATTGGCTTTGGGAATTTACAAACAAAGCAATTTATAAATTAGATGAAAGGTTTAGCGCTGGAAAACCCTTTGCATTTTATATAAAACTATACAGATCAGAACAAAATGAGGGACAAATGAGGAGGAAAGAGGGACAGAAGGACTTTGTTCCAAATCAGGGACAGTTGAGACCTATGTGATTTCACTAGACATCTGTGCAGGAAAGTGCACTGATGTCTCTTAAATCGCTCACAAAGTCGGGCTGAGGCCCCTTTCACACTTTAGCAACTTTTCCTGCGACTTTGGTCATCAGAGTTGCATGACAAGTCATACCTCATGATTTTTAATGTGTACCATTTATATCTGTGCAACTTCAAGTCACACCGACTTCAAAGTAGTCCCTGTACTACTTTGGTCCGACTTTGATACGAGTTGAGGTTCATAGACCTTAAGTTTACACAGGCATTCCCTGGGATCGCAGAAAAAATGCAGACGGAAATTTGCGCGCCTTTCCCTGCGACTCCTGCATCCATAGACCTCAAGATTACACAGGCATTGCTTAAAGTCGCATCAAAATCACACAACTTTCAGGTCGCACAAGTGTGAAAGGGGCCTAAGTCACTGTGCTGAGTCCTATTATACCTAGAATATAAAGTAGTCCCACCATCAAACACTCAGCAGCATATGCTGAAAAGAGGTGAATGCCTATTAGCCAATGCCACATCAGCATGAGCATGGTTGTTACTATAATATTAAAGTGGTTGTAAACCCACTTAGACAACTTGCACCTACATGTAAGCCTAGATTAAGGTTTACCTGTAGGTGCAAGAAATATCTCCTTAACCTACACGGTTAAGGAGATATTTGCTTTTAAAACAGCACCGATGATGTCACACACATGCGCACTAGCGGGCCGACATCATTGCCGGTTTTCTGAATGGGATCTCGCCGTCCCCAGCGCGCATCCGTGTGACGTCATCGCCGCTCCGGCCAATCACATCGCCGGAGCGGCGATACACTGAAGGCAGTGACGGGACATCGAGGCAAGATGGCGGCAGACGGGAACGACGAGCAGTTTGGGGGCTTTGATATCAGGTAAGTCATTCATAATGTGCTAGTATGCTATACATACTAGCTCATTATGCCTTTCTTTTGCAGGGTTTTTAAAAAAAAACAATGGGTTTACTTCCCCTTTAATGCCTGAAATGCAAAACATTATTGTATAGAATTAAACATTAGTAAATGTATTTTCTCTGTAGGTATGTGCTCAGCTCTGTAGCATAGTGGTATTCCCTGCTCCCCTCAAAGGTTTAAGCCATGAATTCAAATCCTGACGGCAGCACCTCCTGAATGTGTGCATTTTACTCAGCAGCATATTTCTTTTGTTGCTGTGTTCTTCCGTGCAGTCGGTTACCTGCTAATAAAAAAAAGCCGCTCTTCTTCTGTGGCGGTCTTCCTCCTCTGTGTTGTCACCCGCTGTGTGGCGTCTCTTACATAGCCATGGAGCGGGCTCTCCGGGTGACATTATCCGATGGCCACAGAAGAAGAGCAGCTTTTTTTTTTATTAGCGGGTAACCGACTGTGCGGAAGAACACAGCAGCGGGAAAAGATGGCGGTGGCAGGAGAGACAGCTCGGGGAGAAGAAACATCACACACTAGTAGATGTTTGTGCTACGCTCAATAGGCTAGTGGTCAGCACTTCTACCTTGAAAAACTGAGGCTTTGAAGCACTCATGGGTTCAAATCCCACAGAGAGATACTAAAAGATTGACTTGGTGAAAAAAAGGCAAATGCCTATTAGCCAATTAGCCAAAGCAGCATATGCTGAAAATAGGTGAATGCCAATTAGCCAATGCACTTTTATTCAATAATATTATGGTGTGGAATTCCAAACATCACACACTAGCTAACGGGCAGTTTACATTTCTTTGTTTGTTTATTTTAATTTGTTTGTGCAAAAAATAAACATTGCTGTTGGATGGTAGGTTGGCTGGTATTTGAACTTGTACCACGAGAGCTGTGGTGACATCTGAGCAGACCACTAAGCCATTGTGCTAAGTACAAGACCTGCATAATAGTGTAGTATGATTAAAGAATGAACATAAATAATTACCGCTTTATAGCCACCTAAATGAAAAAAAAAAAAAAAAAAAACATGAAAAAAACAACATACAACAAATGGGTAACCTAAATGTTTAATACATGTAATTTTACATAATAGCAGACATTACTATGTAATAATCATTCATAACTGCATTCGTTAGCAAAAGAAGGAAAAAAACTAGGAATACTAATTGCAATATACAGCAATAGATAGAGCACATCTCATATAAAAATGTTTCTTTCACATACATGGATCATGGTTACAGTACAGTGCTATATAAAAACGTAGTGGAAATTGCCATTTGCATGTACGCGGATGCGCTAATTAGCGCTGATTTCAGATTTACTAACACTTGTTTGCTGCTAATAGCGCTCTTAATCATTCGCAAATTCGCGCATTGAATTTTTAATTGGCAAAAATGGGAGCTATTATTTGCTCAGTGCTCAGTACTTCCTGGAGTTATAGTAAATCAGCCCCACAGTGTTCAAATCTAGTTTACAACTGATAATGGGGATCAGCCTATACAGTGCAGACAGGGATAATTATGTATTATTATGTTAAACCTTCAACTTTATTCCACCCCCCCTTGATTAACATTACATTAAATTGGAAAGCTGGGTATGATTTTTAAGCATGTAAAAAACAATATAAAAAGTAAGCAGCATTTTTTAATATTTTTAAGTTATGCTATGTGCATGGGGACATGTAACAAATATAAAGTAGGTGTTATCCCAATTTGGTAGCAAAAGTAGAAAAACACTAAAAAAGTGTGTATAAAGAGTATGTAAATCCAACATCTCATATTACTGATATGTGTCTGCTGTACAATGTACTTGTGTTAAAAAGTATCCTGTTCTCTTTTTATTGCTTCCTTTGTGATAAATACACACCACCATAGCACATCTATCCCAGCATGGTCAGTTTTCTGTGCTGGAAGAACAGCCTGACTAACCTCCAATGATCAGAGTTATGCTGAGACACCCCCCCCCCCCCGAACAAACATTTACTGGGAGATCAGCATACTGCTGTACTGTGTCTTTATGCAGCTGAGAACAATCACTTATAAAAAAGGAAAAAAGTGTTTATAATGATTTTTATAACAATAATGAACACTTTTGTTTTGCTTTTCATTTCTATTTTAAACTAAATGTTTTTTTTTCTTTTTTTCTTTTTAAAGAAAAGGGTTCACATATCCTTTAAAGCGGAGCTCCCCTGAAAAAAAAATATTAGGACACTTACCTGTCCTGGAGTCCAGTGACGTCGGCACTCTTCTGCCCCCACCGCCATCCTCGGCTTCGCCTTGCGGCTTCACTGCCCAGTTCCCTACAGGGCATGTGCGAGTCGCGCTGCACCATTCTCACTGGTCCCTGTTGTGTTCTGGGAGCCGAGTGGCTCCCAGAACACAACGGGGGGGGGGGGGGCGGGAAGTGACGCACTACCCGCAGAATACCCGCAGAGAGGACTCCCGGAAGTGGGTACAAATATCTTAGACAGGTATCTGCACCCCCCTCCCCCCTGAAAGGTGCCAAATATGACACTGGAGGGGGGGAGGGTTCCGATGAGCGGAAGTTCCACTTTAGGACGGAGCTCCGCTTTAAAGTAGAAGTTTAATCTGCTTATATTTTGCCTTTTCTGTTTCCTCATTTACCCTAATCAACATGCTGATGAAGTTATTAAATGATACCTTCTTTTTTCACTATATATTGTATTATAGTTTAGATCACTGACATTATCACAAGGTGTCTGTGCTTCTTTATGCAATGCAGGCAGATCATGAATGGTGGTGGTGGTGGTGGGGGTAGTTTGCTGTACATAGGTTCCTGAAAACAGGAGGCTGCGTTAATGCCCACATGTGATGATGAGCTTCCATAAAAGATCAGCTTCCATAAAAGATTCAGAAAGATCTGAAAGCCAATGAATGAAAGGGGCAGGACAAGGACAGTAAGCCTGAGAAGAAAGGGATTGGCTATGCCGGATATTCTCCAACCAGTAAATGAGGTGGGTATTATCTGATATGCTGCAGGTCTGCAATACTTAATGGACAGTGTGAAAGCCCTTACAGTGTTATGTGAAATCAGAGTAAGCTATTTTAGTACAGGGGAGCAGCCTGTACAACTGTGCAAGACTGAAGGCAAGGCTGGAGTTCAGCTTCACAGGCAGAGTTTAGGACAAGTAGATATAAAATGTACATTTAACAGGTTAAAGGGGAACAAGTAATCAAAGCTCATTGTTAAGGATTATATACACTTTGAGTAGTAAGAGGAGACTCTGGGCATCTGTAATTCCTCCACTGCCCCTGCTTATGGTGAATGCAAGTCACATACTAATACAAGCTTTATTGTGACTTTCTGCCATACTACTGGGGTCTAATTAATGATGCTTTACTGCAAGTACACTGTCTTAATTTTTGTCATGCAGAAGCTTCTTATTAATTTAGGGGACACACAGCATTGATCCTTCTTGCATCTTTGCCTCCAGGACAAACAGGCTCATTCCTTATTTCTTGTCTCTGTTCTCATGATCTGGTCCTGCCAGATGGGGCTCTTGGGAGCAGCGGGCGGCTAATCTGCAGAAAGCGAGGATAAAACGATGAGCTGATGAGCCCACATGCTACATATTAACACCCTGCTGACTTAAAGAGCCCTTGGGATGTTAAGCTATGAATCAACAGATTCCAAACATATTGTTGGCATTGAAAGGAGCAACTGCATGACATGTAAGCAACGTTGTCCTAATAATTAGCTCATCATTTTAAGCTAACATCTACGGCCTTCCTAAATGAAAAATTTGACAGGTAATGGAAAGATGTGGCACCTTTCCAAATCAATTAGGTACTTATTAGAATACGTGTATACATTTTCACTGTTATATAAATCTTTGATCATCATTTTCCTTGCATGTAAAACAGACATAACTGGATATTACTATTATAATTAGATTGCTATCAATGGCCAAAGTATTTATTGTTAAGTTAGTACTTTTAGGACTAGCTTTAATTTTGTTGTACAACCTGTTTAATATTGAACAAGCAGAGAATTTAAACTTCCCAAATCTATTAGTCCACTTGCCTTGTCATGTAAAGAATGAGAGGGTTGGGACTTTGAATGATGCACAACTAACAAATGAATCAATGGTTCAATACCAAAATTGGTATTTATTCTCTTAAAATAATGCATGGCATGACGTATTACAAAAAAATACATGAAGTTATTGGAGAACATAAGAACATAACAATGACGTGTTACAAGCCATAATAACAAGTAAATATCAACATAAAATATTGCATCACAAATATAAAAGACCATCCTCCGTAACATGAGAGTACTTAAGAAGGTAAAATACTAGAAAAAGTAGGTAGATGATGGAAAGGCATAAAGAGCCATTGGGTAACAAAATGATGCATCTCTATAAAGGTCCAATGCGTTTCTGTGGATAACTCCACTTCTTCAAGGGCGGATGCATCAATGATGGATATACTCACATGTCGGCTGTATATGGAATAAAAAAGCTGGAAAGAACAACCAAGGCTGCTTGTAATGTACCGGGAGCTGTGTCGGTAAGAAAGCCAGGGGCACATGTATGATCCCCAAAGGAAAAAGTGTTCAAAAAGTGGTGGATGTGAGCTCCAATTGTCTGTAGAGTGCTATGGAAGACCATGATCTATGGAAATGGTGTGAAGTGCACAGCATGTGCTGTATACGTCTCATATAAAGTCCCAAACCCCTTTTTTTTTAGTTCACTTGCCATGTCAGTCAGCTGTGCCATTAAAGTAGACTTAAACTGAATCACTAAACATTTGAATATGCTTTACCATGTTAATGTCATTTCAAAACTTGTTTTCAGACATTTTAAATTTGCAGCTTTCATTAAAATCATTCCTGGTTATCCTGCCATGGAGGTCTTTGTCCAGGCACTTCCTTCACAGCAACAAGTGACAGTAATAGTGGGCAAAGCCTGATGGGGAAGCTGAGACAACTGTTCCCCAATGGGTCTGTTCTCTCGTTATTTTATAGCAAATAGCTATAAAATAAGGATCCGCCCACCAATAATGGGGGGAGCGGACCTGATGGGGAGCTAGTGTCTCTGAATCCTTCAGGCTCCACCAACCAGTTTGACAGCTGTAGTAGCAAAGATGGAGCTCAGCTGCACTGAGGACAGGATGTTCGTATGGACACTGCAATCTCAGGGTGCCTCGTGTAGTGTTTTCCCCAATTTCATGTACCTGTTGTTGACAGATACATAAATCTGTCTCCCACATTACTGCCATTTTTACTGTGGAGGCATAAAGGAATTCTAATATATCCCTGTATGTGTAGGAGTGCTGTAGCCATCAGTTAAAATCGTTCTCAGGGGGAAGTCGCAGGAGACACTATAAAGGAAAATTCAGATCACAAAATAAAGATTCAGTAGTCCTCATAAATGTAGACAAAATAGCACTACAAACATTTTAATAGATCTATGCCAGTAGAGCATCCCAATATACTGTAGATATATCATGACATTCACCAAGACAACTTCATTGTCAACAGATTAAATCAAGTATAAAAATTAAAATCTGTGGCCAGATTCCTTGAAGGTGAGAGACGGCCATGTTACAAAAGCCTACTCTATCAATTGAGGACCTTGATTGTAGACACAATAGCAAGATTGTAACCTCATAGTATCAAAACGTCAGTGTGACGTCATTTAAGACTGATCCCACTCATTCCATCTTCTGATGAAGTCTATTACTGCAAAATATTAAGCTTAACCTCTGCCTTACCATATCTTTTCCACCTTAATAGACAGACCTCTCCTGTGTTGATAGTTATTAGTTTAATTTGCCTGCACATTGCCAATTCACCAATAGTTGGATAAGAAGCTGCAGGAACCTCCCAACATCCAGCCTGAATGACTTCCAGTCTAAATAAAGCCCTATCCCACACCACCATCCCAATGATGGTCTATCGTTTACATTCATTGGTTCTTAGACTCCATCAATCTCATCTGCTTTGCATCATGTGTGGGTGTAGTTTGCAGGTGTATTCATCACCCATTGGTGTTCTATTCTCTCCTGGCAACGCCTATACAGCCACACACAAGCTTGTCAACCAAGGTGGACTTAATGTACATAAACACACCCAAATGCCAGACAACTGAATGAGGACTCTTGAAAAAAGCTGAAAATACTTTAATGAGCTTTCTTCCAGGCCCTCTCACACAACGTGAGCTTTGAGAAAAGATAACCAAAACCCAGTGATGATGTCACTGTCATTTATTTTTTATTTTTTTAAAGATGTGAAGTTTATGCTATTACATTTTATTGCATAATGATCAGGAAGAGAGTGGGAGGTGAAGGGAATGTATTTTTCATTACATTACACTTCATCTTTAAAGTGAGATTTGTAGATGTAATTTCTGTGCTGCTCATTACTTTAATAAAAACTTCCTGGAGAGGAAACCGTACCTGAGTACTTGCTGTGCAGGGATCTCTCTGCATCTGTTTTGTGAATATGTGCTTCCTTCACTTCTCCTGCAGCTTACTTATCATTACCTCATCAGTCATAAGGGTAAATAAGGGGCTGACATCAGGGAACAATGTCCTGGTTCTCTACCAAGATTGTTGCCTTCATATAGGGTGTTGTTTACTAAAAGTGGAGGATACAAAATCTGGTGCAGTGCTGCATAGAAACCAATCAGCTTCCAGGTAATCAAAGTTTAATTGAACAAGCTGAAGTTAGAAGCTGGTTGGTTACTATGCACAGCTGCACCAGAGTAAGTAAATCTCCCCCTTCAAGACACAATATGGAACAAATCTGGGTTTGAGAAAAGGTCAGCTGCAGTGAGCCTAGAGCCAATACTGGTATTAGTCCCTTGCCTTCTGCTTGATTTTTTGGATTTTATGGTCCTGTTTAAATTATATATATTTCTACAACAATGAGATGTCACCATCCAAGCAGATATTTTTGCAAAACAGAAGACCAACAATGTTTTGTAAATTGTAACCCAAGACCAATTGTACACATTACAACATTTTACTGCACCTAGCATTACACTATAGGCTAATATTTTAAACATTACACAGGTTGTAAGAGTTACCAACATCTTTTACAGACATTCATGTAAATGTTCCAATAAACTCTTTGTAGGTGAGCCAACATTTCTTTTAAATTTAGTGGAATTGTCAGTGAAATTGATATATAGCCCTGTGTCTGTTGATAAGACTGGGAAGCAGCTCTTACTGCTTTGGGTTCTGTCATAATTTTATTAGCTGTAAAAGCCAATAATGACTGGAACCAGCCCCACTGCTGATTAATTTGGTAACAAAAATGACATCTGGTAGCTTATTAATTACTAGTCAGAACAGTTGAGTACATTCCCCTCTGGGCTTAAACAAGTGGGCACCAGTTTAAAATACAGTGTACATCGATAGTACAGCAGTGTACGCTACCGTTAGCAGTATGACATAAAACTGTGATCTGTGCACAGAAAATTTTAACCCTCCACAGCAGATCCCTTTATAATGGTTTTATACAGTATATTTGGTCAATCGTGAAAAAAGATGAAACACAAAAAGTTGTGACATACCTTTGTTTGCACATACATATGATATTATGGTTTGAGTATTTTAATTGATTCACATTTTTGTATACATTTATTTAATATTTATTCACAATCAGTGTGTTGTGGTCACTATTCAGTTATTCACAGATATTTGTTCATATGACATTTGAAGGAAGAGCAACTGTGTGTACTGTGTGTACTGTATATAGGTATTGCTTTACGGTTCTGTTTTCCAACTGTCAGTGTGCAGCATGCAGGTAGTTCACTCAGCGCAAAAATACTTTTAGGCTGGGTTCACACTGATACTACACAACAGTCATACAACTTTTCATCCTACTTTGCTCTGCAACATCAGTCCTACATCGCACCTACATTGGTCCTACATCCATCCAACTTGAATGAACAGGATACTACTTTGATCCAAATTTGTTATAGTCTGACTTGTCCTTTGACCAATCAAAGCAATCCCAGTGTGAGATAAATTGGTAAGGACAAGGATCCTACTTTGATCCGACTTCAATGATATTCAATGGGCTGAAGTAGGATCAAAGTTGGACCAAAGTAGTACAGGGAGCCTTTTCAAAGGCTCCCGTAAGGAAACATTGATTTTCACATGTTATGCGACACAAGCTCCCAATGTCGGAGCGTTTGTCGGACAAGTGTAAACCCGGCCTTATGGTTAAGTTAATGAGTTAGGTCTGACGTGATATAAGAATGGACTCTATAGGACTAAGGGGCTGTGATTTAAAAAGTAGCGCTATGGCCATACTATGGCCTTACTCCTGCTCAAAAACAAACAAAAACAAACTACGCACATTATGGCTCCATGCACACATTTTTTTAAGCTCCTAGAAACTATTATGAGCATTTTTTTTCTACCCCTAGAAACTAATTGTGTTATCCTATGTGTCCATGCACACTATTTATTGCTAGAATCATTTTTTAGGCTTCAGCATTTAGAAGCAAAAAATATATATATTTTGTAGAGTTTTTGGGAGCATTTTCCTCGCAGAAATAAAACGCTAAACGCTCCAAACTGCTTTTTTCAAGGTTTTTTTCTTTCATGTGATGTACAGTAAAAATTCTAATACTCCTAAAAGCTTCTAGTAGCTACTAAAACACTACTACAAACAGGCATAAAACCGCTATAATCAGTGTTTTTCATCCAGCACTTTCTTCTAGCATTTTTTTGAGCTTATAAAAAGCGCTAGTTTACATGGGGCCTTATAAACCACAGCAAGGGAGTCCAAAGCCAGCAGAGTGCCCCTAGAAACTAATAGTGTTATCCTATGTGTCCAAAGCCAGCAAAGTGCAACAGAAATGAATGAAAGTTCTTTGAGAAAAAAAGATGCCAGGGAAAGAGCATCAAAGTCACATGTCCAGCTCTACCCCAATCACCCAGCTCTCTCTGCTTTGGTAAGCAGAGAGAAATCCATTGGGCTCTGAAGGCTCTCCACTTCAGGCTGAAGTCTTCAGCCTGCATTTAAAAAATGGACCACAAAAAATGCTGGCAATGATGTGAACCTTTACTGTGGAATGCTTTCACAATCATAGTAAAATTTTAACAAAAACCTATATATATATATATATATATATATATATATATATATATAGTCACGACAAAGGGACACTTGCTCCAGTTTGTAAGAACGACTTCTTTACTTGTAAATCTTCAATCAATGCCATATACAGACAAAAAAAATGTCAATAGCATAGCATAGCTACTGTACAGTTGCGAGCATCCCTGCTCTTCCTCAGGCTAACAGGCTAGGTGTAAAAGTAAAATTAAAAAAATACCTCACTTTATCCTAAACACCTGAGGGTGTATCCCAGCAGGTGAATCCCATTTCGCTTGATCGAGGAGCGATCCAACCAGATGGTTGAGACTCAATTAGCCCTGTGCAGGTTTAGAAACAGAAATACTACCCGACACTGGACCACACATAGTACATGTCAATACAGTGTGCCGGTAGTCATAAAAAGATACATAATTGAAGATCTACCAATAAAAAGTTCAATACTGCAAAAGGTTATACAATTTTTTTTATAAAGGAACAAAAAACAAATCTCATAAAGACACACTGCAAAAAAGGTTTAGAACAGAAAAACTTCCATGATTCAAAAAGATAATTCATATCTGTCAAAAAACGATGTTCCAATACGAATATACATTTTCTTCCATTTCCAGTTCCCATCAAGGAATACTTGGTCATAATCTACAAAAAAGATGCACAGAATTTCTAAAATAATCAAAAACATTACAAAAATAAATACAGGTCATAGTCCCTGTTCGTCCCTTCCGGATGCAGGGACTGTAACCTGTTAATCCACCAAACCTCTCTTTGTTTTAATTTCAGTATCCTATCCCCTTCTCTTCTATCTCGTGGAATTTCTTCCAAAACCATAAAATGTAAATCTGAGTCCTGGTGTCCCTTCTCCAGGAAATGCCTGGAGACTGGCAAACCAGGCTGTTTATGTCTAATGGTACTGCGATGCTGAGCAATTCTGTCCTTGATTTTCTGGGTAGTTTCCCCAACATAAATAATATTGCATGGACAAATAAGGATATATACAACATAAGAGGACTGACATGTAAAGACATTTTTAATAGTGATCCTATCCCCATTGCTGGGATTGCTAAAATGATCACCCTTTAGCATAAGGTTGCACTGAATGCAATTCAGGCAGGGAAAACACCCTTTCCTTTTTTTTCCCAAAAAAGTCGCTTTTACCTCCCGTTCTTAGGGTCTATATTCAGATCTTACCAGAGTGTCACGTAAAGTCTTATTTCTTCTGAAAGCTTTGATGGGAATCTGCTGAAAGACCTCAATCTGTGAATAGGCACGTTTCAAAAGGGACCAGTGCTTTCTAATAATTTTAAATACATGTTCACTGTAACTGTGGAATTGCATAGAAAACGGCAAACGTACCACTGAGGATTTTTTTCTATCTATGGTTACGTTCTTTTCCCCTTGTTGTACTTTACTTAGTTCTCGATAAATTATTTTTTTAGGGTATCCTCGTTCACAAAACTTAGAACACATTTCTTTAATCCTTGTTTCTCTTTTAGCCTCATTGCTAACAATACGTTTTACCCGTAGAAGCTGGCTTTTAATAATGGATCGAAATACATGGGGGGGGATGAAAGCTATCAAATAATATTAATTGATTTCTATCAGTTGGTTTAACATAGAGGTCAGATTCTAATCGGCCCTGTTCTATGTAAATCCTGGTGTCTAAGAATGGAACTCACACTCCCCCAACATTTATTTTGAATTTAATTTCTGGAAATAAATTACTCAACATGGCATTGAAGGTGATCAATGACTGAATGTCGCCACGCCATATCGCAAACACGTCATCAATAAAGCGCCACCAAGTGGCACAATGTTCTTTAAACAACTCATTCTGAAAAACGTATTTTTGCTCAAATTCATTCATGAACGTGCATGCATATGGCGGTGCGACATTAGAGCCCATCGCGACTCCCATTAGTTGTATAAAGAACTGGTCTTTAAACAAAAAATAGTTATTAAACAATAACAGTTGAAACAATTTTTCAAAAAGAGAGATCTCTGTGGTTCGGAATACTCATTACTGCCTCTGATTAAACTGATTGCAGCACGAATGCCTGCTTCATGGGGAATCGATGTATACAAACTAGTAACATCCCATGTAACCAAAATCTCATCCCCCTCACACTGTGAATATTCTCTGATCTAAAGATGAGAGAGGCCTGTAATTGTCATCATAGGTATACCACAACTATGAGAGACAAAATGTGGAAAAAAATCCAGACAATCACATTGTCTGATTTTTGAAAGAATTTATTTTGCAAATTATGGTGGAAAATAAGTATTTGGTCACCTACAAACAAGCACGATTTCTGGCTCTCACAGACCTGTATCTTCTTCTTTAAGAGGCTCCTCTGTCCTCCACTCATTACCTGTATTAATGGCACCTGTTTGAACTTGTTATCAGTATAAAAGACACCTGTCCACAACCTCAAACAGTCATACTCCAAACTCCACTATGGTGAAGACCAAAGAGCTGTCGAAGGACACCAGAAACAAAATTGTAGACCTGCACCAGGCTGGGAGGACTGAATCTGCAATAGGCAAGCAGCTTGGTGTGAAGAAATCAACTGTGGGAGCAATAATTAGAAAATGGAAGACATACAAGACCACTGATAATCTCCCTCGATCTGGGGCTCCAAGCAAGATCTCACCCCGTGGGGTCAAAATGATCACAAGAACGGTGAGCAAAAATCCCAGAACCACACGGGGGGACCTAGTGAATGACCTGCAGAGAGCTGGGACCAACGTAACAAAGGCTACCATCAGTAACACACTACGCCGCCAGGGACTCAGATCCTGCAGTGCCAGACGTGTCCCCCTGCTTAAGCCAGTACATGTCCGGGCCCATCTGAGGTTTGCTAGAGAGCATTTGGATGATCCAGAAGAGGATTGGGAGAATGTCATATGGTCAGATGAAACCAAAGTAGAACTGTTTGGTAGAAACACAACTCGTCATGTTTGGAGGAGAGAGAATGCTGAGTTGCAACCAAAGAACACCATACCTACTGTGAAGCATGGGGGTGGCAACTTCATGCTTTGAGGCTGTTTCTCTGCAAAGGGAACAGGACGACTGATCCGAGTACATGAAAGAATGAATAGGGCCATGTATCGTGAGATTTTGAGTGCAAACCTCCTCCCATCAGCAAGGGCATTGAAGATGAAACGTGGCTGGGTCTTTCAGCATGACAATGATCCCAAACACACCGCCCAGGCAATGAAGGAGTGGCTTCGTAAGAAGCATTTCAAGGTCCTGGAGTGGCCTAGCCAATCACCAGATCTCAACCCCATAGAAAACCTTTGGAGGGAGTTGAAAGTCTGTGTTGCCCAGCGACAGCCCCAAAACATCACTGCTCTAGAGGAGATCTGCATGGAGGAATGGGCCAACATACCAGCAACAGTGTGTGACAACCTTGTGAAGACTTACAGAAAACATTTGACCTCTGTCATTGCCAACAAAGGATATATAACAAAGTATTGAGATGAACTTTTGATATTGACCAAATACTTATTTTCCACCATAATTTGCAAAATAAATTCTTTCCAAATCAGACAATGTGATTGTCTGGATTTGTTTCCACATTTTGTCTCTCATAGTTGAGGTATACCTATGATGACAATTACACGCCTCTCTCATCTTTTTAAGAGGGAAAACGTGCACAATTGGTGGCTGACTAAATACTTTTTTGCCCCACTGTATATATATCAATTCTTGTATAAAGTGGTAAAGGTAGTGCTAGACTTTTCATTGCCAATTGTGTCCTTATTAGGGCCATTTTCCTTACTTCCTTTTAGGTGAGGAAGTGGGGAAAAAAAACTGTCCAACAGGGACAGAGACAAAAAAAAACATTTTTAGTAGACTGAAAAATGGTTAGTACTTCTGACAATGCTTTTATTGATGTCCGTGCCTTCCTATCCCAATGATAATTGCATTTCCTATTCACTCACAGGAAGTGGGTTGAATGACACTGGATATTGGACATCAGAAAACCCAGTAGAGGACTGATGGTAGGCAGAAAAGAAGGAAGCAGTGGACAGTGCTGAAGAGTGGAGAGGGGAAGTAATGCTTTCAAATACTTTTTTTTAACACAGGAGAGGGCAGGGTGCCCAAAACTAGATCTTAGAAAAAGTACTTATAACTGTTTGTTGCTGGTTGTCAAGTGTTCTAGGCTCCATACTTATTCCTAAAAGAAAGAGAAAAGGTTGTTACGTAACACATGTGACAAGATCTTGCACTTCTGTCTCAAAGTACAGTTGGGGTTATTATGTAAACTAGCTACAATGGGTGATAAAGGTTGAAATCAGTTGCACAGGTTAAAAAAATAACATGCCTATCAAAAAAAAAAAACTTCCAACCTTAAACCTGCAGCTGATTGAGCGTTGATCTGATTGGGCCCTAAAATTGTTCTGCAGTGTTGATGGCCATCTTGTGCAGTGAATACCAGGTCAAACCAATTGCCTTCACATTGGGTCCATAAAAATGATTACTGTTTACTTGGAAGATCTAAAAATGGCATGTTTTTTTCTGGTGCCATTTATTTTGCTGTGTGATTTTCCAATATCTGAAGATTTATTTGGAATAACATGAAAGGTTACACGGGACACCCATATCACCACACTTCTTCCTGTATTAGCTACATAAATCAGTGATCATATAAAATGACCGGTTCTTGTCCCTTGTTTATTTCTCTCATCTATTATTAAAGACATTTTTGTCAAAACCCTTGGATGTACTCGTTCCCTGCTGTCATTGGTGAATTACTAAGTAATACAAAGTTTTATCATGAGTAAATATCCTATAGATAATATGAAGACTAATAGTCAAGATGTATCAAAAATCAAAGGTCTAAAGTGTCTAATGGCCTCATGTTGGCCTTGCGTGGTATCTCTGTGCATTTTGTTTTTTATTACATTACCACTGACTGGTCATTAACAATGATAACATAACAGAAAAAAGCTACATGTCCACAAATTCGTAGTATGCCCTTTACAAGACTGCTACCATATTTGTCTTCAGAATTGTTCCAGACTATTTTACTTGTGAAGATAAGTGACATTTAATGAGCGAACCTACTGAACTATTCTTTCACTAATTTAATTGTTACTATAGCGATTTATCCATCAAAGGCTGTGACTAAAATGTCAATTTTTAGGTGGATTCTTTGACTTTTCTTCAAAGCAGTAGTGTATTAAAAGCTTTTAAAAATAATATATTTAATAAATAATATTTTTTAGGTGTAATGATATTCTTTTTTTTATACATTTATTTTTTTTTTTTTGATATGCCAGGAAATTTCAGTTCCATGAACCATCTGGTGGAAATCAACATCAACATCAAAATAAAATCTTCAACAAGTTTGGTTACTGAGAAAATGGATTGTGTTTTATATATATTTATTTGCCGTTTGCAAACAGCAGGTGGTAAGCTTGAGGCTATAGCTATATTTTTGTGGGGGCTGATCAGTTGTTTTGAATAGTCTGAATTGACTGTGTTGAGAAAGCAGGGGATCGGGTCTCTGTCTCTCTCTGTTGGCAGATATGGGACTTGTGTGAAATAGTCAACTATTCAGTCTAATAAGCATGCAAGCAGTCCTGAGCTTTGTTATTAAAAAATAACTTGCACAGCATTAAAAATAGAATGCTTTGTTTAGAACTGGTGAATTGAGGGTTAGAGTTAGGGGTGGATAATTAGCCCAAAACATCGTACCCCTCTGACTGAGGAGCCATGGCTGCATTTTATTGTAACAGTGCATTTGCCAGACTGCTTTCAAAGGAAACTGAACAGAAAATATGCATTTTGATGTACCTGTCAGCAAACCAAAACTTTTTCTTTTGTTAGTATGCTGCTGAAAAGTTATTCACCAAGCATATACAGTGCCTTGAAAAAGTATTCATACCCCTTGAAATTTTCCACATATTGTCATGTTACAACCAAAAACGTAAATTAGATTTATTGGGATTTTATGTGATAGACCGACACAAAGTGACACATAATTGTGAAGTGGAAAGAAAATTATAAATGACTTTCAACTTTTTTTACATATAAATATGTGAAAAGTGTGGCGTGCATTTGTATTCAACCCCCCCTGAGTCAATACTTTGTAGAACCACCTTTCACTGCAATTGCAGCTGCAAGTCTTTTTAGGTAAGTGTCTACCAGCTTCGCACATCTAGAGAGGGACATTTTTTCCCAATCTTCTTTGCAAAATAGCTCAAGCTCTGATCTAAATCATTCCTTCATAGCTCTGGCTGCATGTTTAGGGTCGTTGTCCTGCTGTAAGGTGAACCTCCACCCCAGCCTCAAGTCTTTTGCAGACTCTAACAGGTTTTCTTCTAAGATTGCCCTGTATTTGGTTCTATTCATCTTCCCATCAACTCTAACCAACTTCCATGTCCCTGCTGAAGAAAAGCATTCTCACAACTTGATTCTGCCACCACCATGTTTCACGGTGGGGATGGTGTGTTCAGGGTGATGTGCAGTGTTAGTTTTACATGACACATAGCACTTTGCTTTTGGGCCAAAAAGTAAAATTTTTGTCTCATCTGACCAAACACCTTCTTTCACATGTTTGCTGTGGAAATTTGGCTTCTCGCAAACTACAAACAGGACTTCTTTTGGCTTTCTTTCAACAATAGCTTTCTTCTTGCCACTCCTCCAAAAAGGCCAGATTTGTGGAGTGCACGACTAAAAGTTGCCTTGTGGACAGATTCTCCCACCTGAGCTGTGGTTCTCTGCAGCTCCTCCAGAGTTACTGTGGGCCTCTTGGCTGCTTCTCTGATTAATGCTCTCTTTGCCCGGCCTGTCAGTTTAGGTGGATGGCCATGTCTCGGTAGGTTTGCAGTTGTGCCATACTCTTGCCATTTTTGGATGATGGATTGAACAGTACCCTGTCAGATGTTCAAAGCTTGGGATATTTTTTATTAACCTAACCCTGCTTTAAACTTTCCCACAACTTTATCCCTGACCTGTCTTGTGTGTTCCTTGGCCTTCATGATGCTGTTGTTCACTAAGGTTCCCTAACAAACCTCTGAGGGCTTCACAGAACAGCTGTCTAAACTGAGATTATATTACACACAGGAGGACTTTATTTACTAATTAGGAGACTTCTGAGGGCAATTGGTTCCACTAGATTTTAGTTAGGGGTATCAGAGTAAAGGAGGCTGAATACAAATACACGCCATACTTTTTAGATATTTATTTGTAAAAAAAAATTGAAAACCATTCATCATTTTTCACAATTATGTGCCACTTTGTGTTGGTCTATCACATAAAATCCCAATAAAATATATTTACTTTTAGATTTTTGGTTATAGCATGACAAAATGTGGAAAATTTCAAGGGGTATGAATACTTTTTCAAGACACTGTATATTCCATATTTTACACACGTGTGTAAAATTTGCTCTCATTCTAACGTTGGCAAAGATACCTCACATGTGTGGCCTGAATGTCCTTTACATATGTGGTTGCGACCTAGGTATGCGTTCACTTTGTGTGCAAGCACGCAGGGACGGGGCGCTTTAAATTTCTTTTTTTTATTGTTTCTTTTATTAAAATATTTTATTTTTACACTTTCCTGTTAAATTTTTTACTTTTTGAGCAATTTTATTCCTATTACAAGGAATGTAAACATCCCTTGCAATAGGAATAGGGTATGACAGGTCCTCTTTATGGAGAGATGTGGGGTCTATAAGCCACTTCAAGTCTCCGACGTCAAATGACGTGAACCCAGGTGAAGTGGTTAAAATAGAAATAAATGCAAAACATTTATGTATAGAAATCATTTTTTTTTTTATAAAAACTTTTTTTCCCTTTTTCATAAAGCCTCTGTTCTCAGCTGCATAAGAGCTAGGGGAGGAGAAACACCATGACACTGGACTTTCCAGTAAATGGCTGTTCCGGGGGGAGGGGGGTCATGACAAGCCTGATCATTGGAGGAGAGCAGCCTGAGTTCCCAGCATAGCTGGAGAACTAAATGCAAAATGACCCTTGTGCTATGCAGTGTAAAATAGTGAACACAACCAGGACAAAGTAAATTGCTGCTAGCACTTAATTTGTTCCCACATATAAAGACAATGAACAAATGATGAAAGGTGCTGCATTACCAAAAACCAATATGCTAAATAAACAGAGAACTGACAGTAAAACATATAGCATAAACAGTGTTAACGTTTCTACAACCAATGAATCAGTACAAATAATAAAGTAAATGGATTTATTAATAAAAGCCGCACTTACAATACATAAGAAATCAACCGTGTGCGATAAAAAAAACGGACAAATACCGTCTGCAGCTTTAAAAACATCACTTCCGGTCCACGTCACCCAGGCTCTGCCCAAAGCATTAAATCATGGGTCACGTGACTTTATCAGGGTTCAAAAAGTTTTTCCCCTGATGAAGTCACGTGACCCGTGATGTAATGCGTAGGGTAGAGTCTGGATCACGCTGGCCGGAAGTGACATTTTTAAAGCTACAGGGGGGTATGTTTATGTATTTTAGGTGTGATTTTTATTAAAAAATCGAATTAATCATCATTACTACACTATGGAGGCTGTCTTTATGTCTTGACATGGTAAACAATAGAAACATATAGTACTGCCCCATGAGATGATTAGAGCCTTAAAAGGGACACTACTGGATTAGTTTGGATGACAACATAAGAGCACAAACAAGCACCCAAGTGGAAGGAAAGTCCAGGTGGACACATTGAACAGGTGCTTCCAAACTACTACCTCCTGTGTAATATCTGGTCAGCCTCAAGAACACAACACTCAGCCTGGAAAGTCTTTGCAAACCTCCATATGCAATCTGTGCAGAAAGAGAGAAAGGCTGGTGCCATGGAAGTTGGCTAAAACATTGTTTTATTATTGTAGGTGAACAACAGTCAAAAAAGCCAATGCATTTCTGCCATCAGGCCTTAATCATGGTTCATAATTAAGGCCTGATGGCCGAAAAAAGGTTGACTTTTTTACACAGGTGGACACATGAAATACGTTTTATGACCTTAAATTATTTGTGAGTCATATAAGTGAGGTGAGAGCACTGAGGTGGCACAAATAGATGTTTGCTTGTCACATCTTTTGAGTCTCACTGGTATCGTAGACACTTTATAGAACGTATTTGCATGCACTGTTATTTATTTCCTATTTTTATCTTTACTATTTTGGCTTATGATATTGGATTTAAAGAGCTCCACGACACAGACTGATCTTGCATTTTATGTGGGCTGTGTTTATTATGTGCACCTTATTATTTGCTAGAGATGGGCCAAACACCCCCCGGTTCGGTTCGCGTCAGAACTTTTGAACATCGCAAAAGTTCAGAGCCGAACAACGAACCCCATTAAAGTCTATGGGACCCGAACTGGAAAAATCTAAAGTGCCCATTTTAAAGGCTTATATGCAAGTGTATATAAAGGGTATGGGGGTCTGGGTATTTAACATGGGGACATGTATCAATGCATATTTTTTTTTTTAAAACAGATCATTTTAAAATTACTAGTGATTTAAATATGCTTATGTGAAGTGAAACAATAAAAATGAAAAATGCCTTTAAATACAAGGAACAAAAAAATTAAAGGAACACTTTGAAAACACATCAGATCTCAACGGGGCAAAATCTCATGCTGGATATCTATACTGATATGGACTGGGTAATGTGTTAGAAATGAAAGGATGGCACATCATTTGATGGAAATGAAAATTATCCACCTACAGAGGGCTGAATTCAAAGACACCCCGAAAATCAAAGTGAAAAAATTATGCAGCAAGCTAGTCCATTTTGCTGAAATTTCATTGCAACAACTCAAAATGGTCCTCAGTAGTTTGTATGGACCCCAAGTGCTTGTATGCATGCCTGACAACGTCAGGGCATGCTCCTAATGAGATGACGGATGGTGTCCTGGGGTATTTCCTCCAAGATCTGGACCAAAGCATCACTGAGCTCCTGAACAGACTAAGGTGCAACCTGGCGGCACCGAATAGACTGAAACATAATGTCCCAGAGGTGTTCTTTTGGATTTAGGTCAGGTGAGTGTGGGGGCCATTCAATGGTATCAATTTCTTCATCCTCCAGGAACTGGCTCCATGCTCTCGCATTGTCGTGCACCAGGAGGAACCCAGGACCCACTGCACCAGCGTAGGATCTGACAATGGGTCCAAGGATTTCATCCCGATACCCAATGGCAGTCAGGGTGCCATTGTGTAGCCAGTAGAGGTCTGTGCGTCCCTCCATGGATATGCCTCCCCAGACCATCACTGACCCACCACCAAACCGGTCATGCTGAACGATGTTACAGGCAGCATAAAGTTCTCTGCGGCTTTTCCAGACCCTTTCACGTCTGTCACATATGCTCAGGGTGAACTTGCTCTCATCTGTGAAAAGCATGGGGCACCAGTGGCGGACCTGCCAATTCTGGTGTTTAATGGAAAATGCCAATCAAGCTCCACAGTGTCCGGCAGTGAGCACAGAGCCCACTAGAGGACGTCGGGCCCTCAGGCCACCCCCATGAAGTCTGTTTCTGATTGTTTGGTCAGAGACATTCACACCAGTGGCCTGCTGTCGGTCATTTTGTAGGGCTCTGGCAGTGCTCATCCTGTTCCTCCTTGCACAAAGGAGCAGATACTGGTCCTGCTGATGGGTTAAGGACCTTCTACGGCTCTGTCCATCTCTCCTAGAGTAACTGCCTGTCTCCTGGAATCTCCTCCATGCTCTTGAGACTGTGCTGGGTGACACGGCAAACCTTCTGGCAATGACACAAATTGATGTGCCATCCTGAAAGAGTTGGACTGCCTGTGCAACCTTTAAAGGGTCCAAGTATCGCCTCGTGCTACCAGTAGTGACACTGACCCTAGCCAAATGCAAAACTAGTGAAAAACTGTCAGAAAAGACAAGTAGGGGAAAAAAATGTCAGACACCTCTACCTGAAAAACCATTCCTGTTTTGGAGGTCGTCTCATTGTTGCCCATCTAGTGCACCTGTTGTTAATTTCAATTAACAGCAAAGCAGCTGAAACTGATTAACAACCCCCTGTGTATACACCCCTTCCCCTCTGCTACTTAACTGACCAGATCAATATCCCAGGAGTTCTGAATCAAAAGTGTTCCTTTAATTTTTTTGAGCAGTGTATATTGCCTGAGGGGCCCCTTAGTCTGCCTGTAAAGGGGTGCATCTGTACCATGTATAGAACCTGCTGCAGCAAAAATTACATTTATAAAGAAAAAAAAGACAGTTTCCCTGCAAGTTTTCTTTATTTTGTAAACAACGGCTTGGGAAGCCAGTTTGTATGATGAGGTCACAAAATAGTGCACTTGGAACAAGATTCAAGATTTTTTGGATAAATTCTGGTGTCTGTTTCGCAGACTTTGGATAAAAGTAACAGGTGTGAAAAAAATGGGTTTTGAGTGTTTGTGGAGCCTTCACACTATAACCCTATAGAGGTACTGTTGATAAAAGCAAAATTAGGCCTTGCTGTAAAAATTTTAAATGATATGCCCTAGTCTCTGCTTGGGTGATAGAGGATGAGGAGTATGAGGATGATTTAGTAAGCCAGTCCACCACCTCCTCTGCATGCTGTGGTTGGATAGCATGGACAACATTACTAAACAGAGAAAATGGTGCCCTGCCTGAGGACGGACCAGGTCCTTCTTTGCCTGTGGACACATTCGTTGCTGGCCCCCTTACAGTGGCATGGGAATGTCTGTCTCTCCTTGTTGGCCTCCCAGACATGATGGGGGGCTTATTACCGAAATGTAATAGAGACAGGAAAATGTGTAATTGGATGCACTTTAATTACAGTAATGGAAAGTGGTGTTTGGTGCACTTTAACTTGAGGACTGCCGCTGACAGAAATGTCACTTCAATATACTGCACTGATGCACTACAATATACTGCAGTAAAACTTCACTGACGCACTTCAATATACTGCAGTAAAACTTCACTGATGCACTATAATATACTGCAGTAAAACTGCACTGACACACTTCAATATACTGCAGTAAAACTGCACTGACGCACTTCAATATACGGCAGTAAAACTGCACTGGCGTACTATAATATACTGCAGTAAAACTGCACTGACGCACTTCAATATACTGTAGTAAAACTGAATGACGCACTTCAATATACTGCAGTAAAACTGCACTGATGCACTACAAAATACTGCAGTAAAACTGCATGGACGTACTACACTGACACACTTGAATGTGGTAAAGCGCTACCCCAATGATAAGCAAAAAAATAAAAATCATGAGAGGCGCATGCGCGGCAGCTTCCAAGATGGCCGCCGTCATCTAAAGCTCCGCTCCACCACGGCCCTATTCTGACCACCGGAGCTTACAGAGCGCTACGCTGGACCCCTACCCGGGATAATCGCTTAGGGGACACCCCCCGGAACCCGCAGATGTCATCCTCGCTGGCCAGAAGGGACCTCTCCAGCCAGATGTCGGCCGCGCCAGGCCCCCTCAGCTATGCCAAGATGGCGGCGGCTCCATGAGGCCCGCTCCTCACAGAACGACCTGAGGACTCCATAGCTGACCAGGATCTGGTCCCACCTCAATCCCCAGGTACCGAGTACCCCCCGCTGACCCCAGTCATCTCCCCCTCCTCCACTGAATCTTTGCTGGGCAGGATGGGTGCTGCATGTCCCTCTACACCTATGCTGGATCCCCACACAGGCATGCTTCTTTCAGTCAGTGAAGCACAGGAGGAGGCCCCATCCCCCACTGACTTTACCTCCATGATGACTGCTTTCTCTCATATGCTGTCTAGGAGCCTGGCTCTAAATGCTGCACAGATTACATCCTCCATTCATGCAGACCTGCAGCAAATTGGGATCAGGATAGACACTATAGAACAGAAAGCTGATCAGGCCGTGGCGAGGATTAATCAGAATTCCTCCAGGCTGCAAGACGTGCAGGATCAATTGGAAACTGCTTTTGCAAAGATCGATGATCTCGAGAATAGATCAAGAAGATATAACTTTAGGATACGGGGACTCCCCGAATCAGAGAAAGAGGTACAATCTGCTGTGAAATCACTTCTAAAGACCCTTATCCCTGACATTACCGAACCACGTCTGGAGCTGGATAGAGCTCACAGAGCCCTTCAATCTCCTCGCTCTGATGGCCTTCCCAGAGACATCATTGTGAAACCGCACTATTACTCAGTCAAAGAAGAGGTGATGAGGAAGGCTAGGTACTCTGACAACCTCACTTTGCATGGCCACAAAATTCAAATTTTCGCTGACCTTTCTCCATACACGGTACAAAAGAGACGCTCATTTAAACCGTTATTGCAAGTGCTCATGGACAAGGAAATCGCATACAGGTGGGCCTTCCCTTTACGTCTGAACTTTTCCTACAAGAACAAAAGCTTCGGCTTCTCCTCATTTGCGGAAGGGGAACGTATCCTGACACATCTCGGATTGATTCATCTGGATCCTAGTCCTGCAGCAGCTAACAGAGGGACTCCTGCCTCCACGAAGCGACCCCCGCCGGCGAGCCCGCTGCACCAAACATGGCTGAATCACGGTTCCAAGCGCACCAAAGAAAACCTCCCGCCCTGATACCTTTTTTTCTCCCCCTTTTCTTTTTCTTTTTTTTGTATGACACATCTCCTTACAAATCCCCTCTCTGAACGGGGGCCTGATGTGAGAAACATTCCCTGTTGCTAAAACTGTTTTGGGGATCTCCCCTCCATCTCTGGCAATCCTATACCGCCCCATACCATTTTTTTATTTTTATTTTTTTATTTTTATTTTTATATAATGATCTGCTATGGTTTTTATATAGTACATTTGGGGTTTATATGATATTTGTGATGGAGATGGGTTATCAGGTACATGGTCGAGGGAGGGGGGGGGGACCTTTGTCTGGCTAGCAGCCTGCTGTTTCTTCCCCCATAGGCCAACACGAAACTTTGTTACAGATCTTTATACGGTCTGGAACATGTATTGCGTACCGTTACCCTGTTCAACGGACCGCACTGTTCTTTTTCCTCCTGGAGTACCACCTTTAGTAAATCGTTTACACGGCCTGGTTGTTAAACAGCGGTCACTTGGGGATCCACTTACACAATCTCTGTGATCCCTCTCGGGGACCGCAGATGTTTTTCTTGGGCTGGTCCCTAGGCGGGTTCCGCCTACCTGCCTACTTCTCAACCCAGAAGGGGGGTGGGCAGGGTCTGACCGGCATTACTGGTTTAGTTATATTACACGGTTTACTTATGTTGGTTCCTGTTGCTCTCATAGTTAGAGGGCGCTCTGTAGTTAGAAAATCATAGGTTCTTTGGGACCCTCAGTCAATACTGTTATGGGAAGTTGGGGCCGTGGTGGACCCAATGCACCTCCCTAGGATCAGAGGCACATTTGGTGCATCTGGATCCATACCCGGTTTCCCTGTCACCAGGGTATACCGGTCCTTTGGGGTTTCGGGGTAGGAGATGGCAAGTTCACTCCACCCTGGGGGTGGGAAGGGGTCTGGGGATCCCTCAGTTCGGTTTTGTATACGTTCCTTGATAACAATTTTACATCACGTGTATAAGGCAGTTCTCTTCTTCTCTCCTCTTCTCCCCTTTTTCATCTCTTTTTTCCCTTCTTTTGTAGACGCACTTCGGTGCATCCACAGGCACCATGGCTGTCTCCGATCTTCCGTCCCAGGCTCTGGGTCACGGCTTAGATTCACCTCCAGACATCGCAGGGAGAGTCGCTTTCACTTCACCGGTAAGTGGCGGTTCTCGCTCATAGATTCCACCTCTCTGATCCATGACTGACACACACCAACCCCCACCCTCCCTCAAAATTGTCTCACACAACACTCAGGGCCTCAACTCCCCAATAAAACGCAGGAAACTCCTTCAGCAATATAATTCTATGCATGCAGATGTTCTTTTACTACAGGAAACCCACTTCCCTTCCTCCTTTAAGCCCACGTTCATTCATCAACGGTACCCTCAGTTCTTTTTAGCCTCGGCTGAAAACAAAACAAAAGGGGTGGCAGTCTGTTTTGCCAGGCATATAAACTTTTCTCCGCTTGACACTGTATTGGATCCTATGGGTCGCTACATTTTGGTTTTGGGCCACATCGATGGGGCACTATACACTTTTGTTTCCTACTACACTCCCAACATGGGCCAAAAAAACTTTTTTGAATCTTTGTTACACAACCTGCAGACACACTTTAACCACTTCAATACAGGGCTTTTTGTACCTATTCAATACCGGGCCTATTTTGGCACTTCTCTCCTACATGTACAAATCATCATTCTTTTGCTAGAAAATTACTCAGAACCCCCAAACATTATATATGTTTTTTTAGCAGACACCCTAGGGAATAAAATGACGGTCATTGCAACATTTTTTCTTGCACAATATTTGTGCAATAATTTTTCAAACGCCTTTTTTTTTTAAAAAAAATGGTTTCATGAATTAAAAAATAACAAAACAGTAAAGTTAGCCCAATTTTTTGGGAACATATGAAAGATAATGTTACGCCGAGTAAATAGATACCTAAGATGTCACGCTTTAAAATTGCGCACACTCATGGAATGGCGCCAAACTTCGGTACTTAAAAATCTCCATAGGCGACGCTTAAATTTTTTTTACAGGTTACCAGGTTAGAATTACAGAGGAGGTCTAGTGCTAGAATTGTTGCACGCGCTCTAACGCACGCGGCGATACCTCACATGCGTGGTTTGAACGGCGTTTACATATGTGGGCGACTTACGTGTGCATTCGCTTCTGATCGCGAGCTACCGGGGACAGGGGCGTTTTAATATTTTTTTTTTATTATTTATTTATTTAACTTACTTATTTATTTATTTTTTTACAATGATTTTACTTTTTTTTTTTTTTGATCACTTTTATTCCTATTACAAGGAATGTAAACATCCCTTGTAATAGGAATGTGTGTGACAGGTTCTCTTTATTGAGAGATGCGGGGTCAATAAGACTCCACATCTCTCCTCCAGGCTGGAAAGCATGAGATCAGTGAAAAATTTTTCACTGATTTCATACTTACAGCCGCAACGGCGGCTTTGTTTACATTTTTGAGACCCGGGCGTGACGTCATCACATCGCGCCCGGGCCTCCGACGATCATAGAGATGACTGGTGACCATCTGGTCACCAGTCATCTCTATGCTCATCACGTGACTCCACCAACGATGCCGGAAGATTCGCTCCGGGTCCCCGATCGCACGGGGGAGCCCGGAGAAGCACCGGATGGCGGCGGGAGGGGGGTGGTGTCCCCTCCCGCCGCCTATAAGAACGATCAAGCGGCGGAACCGCCGCTATGATCGTTCTTATGGTGCACAGAATCGCTGGCACTTCAAAAGGATATCTGAATGATGCCTCTAGCTGCAGGCATCATTCAGATATCCCCCTACAAAGCCGAGGACGTCATATGACGTCCACCCAGGATGGGAGATTCCATCTGTGGACGTCATTTGTCTATGGCTGGGTAGGGAAGTGGTTAAAGGTACGATATTCATCGGCGGCGACTCAAACACAGCATTTGATTTCTCTCTAGACAAATGTTCAAACGGTACTTCTAAACCTAAAACGCCCTTCCAAACAAAGTGTTAAAATAGCAAAGCTTCTGCATACTGCAGGACTGATAGATGTTTGGAGAGAGTCCAACCCCCGCACCAAAGACTACACTCATTTTTCAGCGCCTCATAATTCTTTTGCCAGAATTGACCACATTTTCACCCGCGCCCCTACAATCCCTTTAATCAGGAACTCCAAGATTGTTGATTCCTCCCTCTCAGATCACGCCATGGTGATTGTGACTACACAGAGACCCTCTGGGTCAGATAGCCCCCCTCGCTGGCGCCTACGGGAATCCCTATTAAGCGATCCAATTCAATGCACTCTGCTGGAAAAAGCTATTACAGAATACTTTCTTATTAACGATACGAGTGATGTATCCCCTCCTACGGTATGGGCAGCTCATAAGACAGTAATTCGAGGGAAACTAATTCAATTGTCAGCTAAACTAAAAGCGGAACACAAGGCGGACACGCTGAGGCTTACTGAGGACTTTCGCAAGTTAGCGAAAGCCCACAAGAGCCATCCTACCCCTGAATCTCTTGCAAACCTAGATAACGCCCGGGCACTACTAAACTTGTCACTGACCACAGCCGCCGAACAGCACCTTCGGTGGACAGGGCCAAATTCTATGCCCAAGCTGATAGAATAGGTTCGAAGTTAGCCGCTAAATTGAGTCCCAAACAACGCACACTTGCATTCCCTAAAATTCTGACAGCTAATGGGGAACTGTCGCAGAACCCGTCTAAAATAATGGAAACCTTCCTGAGGTTTTTTACTGAATTATATAAACCAAACCTGAATCCCCCCAAATCACTACGAGAGGAATTTTTAAATACACTTCCCCTACCTACTCTTACAAAGGATCATTGTGAGCTCTTGGAGAGCCCATTTACCCAAGAAGAAGTGCTGGACACCATTAAAACTCTTAAACTGGGATCCTCCCCGGGTCCAGATGGTTTTTCCATGGGCTACTATAAAAAATTTGGCCCCTGCCTGGCCCCCCATTTGACACGATTCTTCAATTCTCTCAGGGATGGAGCCCCTTTGAACAAAGACTTGAACCTGGCTTTCGTCTCGGTAATACTGAAACCGGGCAAGGACACCAGTGATGTGGCAAACTTTCGCCCTATTTCGCTTATCAATAATGACATAAAAATAATGACCAAAATAATGGCAAACAGACTTTCGAGTTTCATTTCTTCTTATGTTTATAAGGATCAGGTGGGCTTCATCCCTGGCAGACAGGGACCTGACCAGATTAGACGTGCCATTGACGTTATCTCTCTGCTACAATCGCAGTGGGATGGGGGCCCTCCTCAAAAAGGCTTTCTACTTTCAATAGACTTACACAAAGCCTTTGATTCAATAGACTGGGCATACCTGACTGACATCCTGGGGAAATGGGGATTTGGACCAAACTTCCTTCAGCTTATTAACTCGCTTTACTCTGACCCCTCAGCACAGATTCGTTTACTGGGCAGATATTCCGATTCATTCTCCATTGGCAGAGGGACCAGACAGGGATGCCCACTCTCCCCTCTCCTCTTTGCGATAGCAATTGAGACTCTAGCTATTGCACTACGGTCGGACCCTGACATTAAGGGGGTCAAATGTGGTCCCCAGGAATAGGGATGGGCCCGGTGCTCGATTCGAACCCATGTTCGAATCGAGCATCGGGCGTTCGCTCGCTCGTCGAGCCCAGAACTATTTGGGCCGTTCGCATCACATTCGTGTGATGCGAGCGGCCCCGCAATGCATTGCGGCCGGCGCGGCCGGCGCAGTGCATTGCTGGCTGATGATTGGCCAAGCATGCACTGTGACCCCGCATGCTTGGCCAATCACAGCGCCCGAAACTCGGAGAGCAATAATTGGCTACAGGCAGGACGGCTGTAGCCAATTACAGCTCAGGGGCTTTAGTACACGCCCCACCATTTAAAAGGCCGCCACGCCATCGGCCCCGGTCACATGAGTTCCGGCTTTAGGAGAGATTAGTCTGCTGATTCTGTCTTTGCTTGATACTGAAAGATTTGCTCTTCTTTGCTAAACCATTGGCTATTTCTTTGCTAAACCATTGCTACCTAAGTCATTGATCGTTCATTGCTGCTGATTGCACAGTTAGTGTGTTATTAGCTGCTGCTGGGGATTAGTCTGGTGCGTGCTTACTGTTAGTACAGTATTGCAGTAGTACCAACCGCAGTGCTGTTAGCACAGCATTGCACCCCAACAGCACCCATAGGACTTCTAGTGTGTTAGTGGCAGCAAACAGAGCTCCTATATTTTCTTCTCAGCAGCACCCATAGGACTTCTAGTGTGTTAGTGGCATCACACAGAGCTCCTATATTTTCTTCTCAGCAGCACCCATAGGACTTCTAGTGTGTTAGTGGCAGCAAACAGAGCTCCTATATTTTCTTCTCAGCAGCACCCATAGGACTTCTAGTGTGTTAGTGGCAGCAAACAGAGCTCCTATATTTTCTTCTCAGCAGCACCCATAGGACTTCTAGTGTGTTAGTGGCAGCAAACAGAGCTCCTATATTTTCTTCTCAGCAGCACCCATAGGACTTCTAGTGTGTTAGTGGCAGCAAACAGAGCTCCTATATTTTCTTCTCAGCAGCACCCATAGGACTTCTAGTGTGTTAGTGGCAGCAAACAGAGCTCCTATATTTTCTTCTCAGCAGCACCCATAGGACTTCTAGTGTGTTAGTGGCATCACACAGAGCTCCTATATTTTCTTCTCAGCAGCACCCATAGGACTTCTAGTGTGTTAGTGGCAGCAAACAGAGCTCCTATATTTTCTTCTCAGCAGCACCCATAGGACTTCTAATGTGTTAGTGGCATCACACAGAGTTCCTATATTTTCATCTCAGCAGCACCCATAGGACTTCTAGTGTGTTAGTGGCATCACACAGAGCTCCTATATTTTCTTCTCAGCAGCACCCATAGGACTTCTAGTGTGTTAGTGGCAGCAAACAGAGCTCCTATATTTTCTTCCCAGCAGCACCCATAGGACTTCTAGTGTGTTAGTGGCAGCAAACAGAGCTCCTATATTTTCTTCTCAGCAGCACCCATAGGACTTCTAGTGTGTTAGTGGCATCACACAGAGCTCCTATATTTTCTTCTCAGCAGCACCCATAGGACTTCTAGTGTGTTAGTGGCAGCAAACAGAGCTCCTATATTTTCTTCTCAGCAGCACCCATAGGACTTCTAGTGTGTTAGTGGCAGCAAACAGAGCTCCTATATTTTCTTCTCAGCAGCACCCATAGGACTTCTAGTGTGTTAGTGGCAGCAAACAGAGCTCCTATATTTTCTTCTCAGCAGCACCCATAGGACTTCTAGTGTGTTAGTGGCAGCAAACAGAGCTCCTATATTTTCTTCTCAGCAGCACCCATAGGACTTCTAGTGTGTTAGTGGCAGCAAACAGAGCTCCTATATTTTCTTCTCAGCAGCACCCATAGGACTTCTAGTGTGTTAGTGGCATCACACAGAGCTCCTATATTTTCTTCTCAGCAGCACCCATAGGACTTCTAGTGTGTTAGTGGCAGCAAACAGAGCTCCTATATTTTCTTCTCAGCAGCACCCATAGGACTTCTAGTGTGTTAGTGGCAGCAAACAGAGCTCCTATATTTTCTTCTCAGCAGCACCCATAGGACTTCTAGTGTGTTAGTGGCAGCAAACAGAGCTCCTATATTTTCTTCTCAGCAGCACCCATAGGACTTCTAGTGTGTTAGTGGCATCACACAGAGCTCCTATATTTTCTTCTCAGCAGCACCCATAGGACTTCTAGTGTGTTAGTGGCAGCAAACAGAGCTCCTATATTTTCTTCTCAGCAGCACCCATAGGACTTCTAGTGTGTTAGTGGCATCACACAGAGCTCCTATATTTTCTTCTCAGCAGCACCCATAGGACTTCTAGTGTGTTAGTGGCAGCAAACAGAGCTCCTATATTTTCTTCTCAGCAGCACCCATAGGACTTCTAGTGTGTTAGTGGCAGCAAACAGAGCTCCTATATTTTCTTCTCAGCAGCACCCATAGGACTTCTAGTGTGTTAGTGGCAGCAAACAGAGCTCCTATATTTTCTTCTCAGCAGCACCCATAGGACTTCTAGTGTGTTAGTGGCATCACACAGAGCTCCTATATTTTCTTCTCAGCAGCACCCATAGGACTTCTAGTGTGTTAGTGGCAGCAAACAGAGCTCCTATATTTTCTTCTCAGCAGCACCCATAGGACTTCTAGTGTGTTAGTGGCAGCAAACAGAGCTCCTATATTTTCTTCTCAGCAGCACCCATAGGACTTCTAGTGTGTTAGTGGCAGCAAACAGAGCTCCTATATTTTCTTCTCAGCAGCACCCATAGGACTTCTAGTGTGTTAGTGGCATCACACAGAGCTCCTATATTTTCTTCTCAGCAGCACCCATAGGACTTCTAGTGTGTTAGTGGCAGCAAACAGAGCTCCTATATTTTCTTCTCAGCAGCACCCATAGGACTTCTAGTGTGTTAGTGGCAGCAAACAGAGCTCCTATATTTTCTTCTCAGCAGCACCCATAGGACTTCTAGTGTGTTAGTGGCAGCAAACAGAGCTCCTATATTTTCTTCTCAGCAGCACCCATAGGACTTCTAGTGTGTTAGTGGCATCACACAGAGCTCCTATATTTTCTTCTCAGCAGCACCCATAGGACTTCTAGTGTGTTAGTGGCAGCAAACAGAGCTCCTATATTTTCTTCTCAGCAGCACCCATAGGACTTCTAGTGTGTTAGTGGCAGCAAACAGAGCTCCTATATTTTCTTCTCAGCAGCACCCATAGGACTTCTAGTGTGTTAGTGGCAGCAAACAGAGCTCCTATATTTTCTTCTCAGCAGCACCCATAGGACTTCTAGTGTGTTAGTGGCAGCAAACAGAGCTCCTATATTTTCTTCTCAGCAGCACCCATAGGACTTCTAGTGTGTTAGTGGCAGCAAACAGAGCTCCTATATTTTCTTCTCAGCAGCACCCATAGGACTTCTAGTGTGTTAGTGGCAGCAAACAGAGCTCCTATATTTTCTTCTCAGCAGCACCCATAGGACTTCTAGTGTGTTAGTGGCATCACACAGAGCTCCTATATTTTCTTCTCAGCAGCACCCATAGGACTTCTAGTGTGTTAGTGGCAGCAAACAGAGCTCCTATATTTTCTTCTCAGCAGCACCCATAGGACTTCTAGTGTGTTAGTGGCAGCAAACAGAGCTCCTATATTTTCTTCTCAGCAGCACCCATAGGACTTCTAGTGTGTTAGTGGCAGCAAACAGAGCTCCTATATTTTCTTCTCAGCAGCACCCATAGGACTTCTAGTGTGTTAGTGGCATCACACAGAGCTCCTATATTTTCTTCTCAGCAGCACCCATAGGACTTCTAGTGTGTTAGTGGCAGCAAACAGAGCTCCTATATTTTCTTCTCAGCAGCACCCATAGGACTTCTAGTGTGTTAGTGGCAGCAAACAGAGCTCCTATATTTTCTTCTCAGCAGCACCCATAGGACTTCTAGTGTGTTAGTGGCAGCAAACAGAGCTCCTATATTTTCTTCTCAGCAGCACCCATAGGACTTCTAGTGTGTTAGTGGCAGCAAACAGAGCTCCTATATTTTCTTCTCAGCAGCACCCATAGGACTTCTAGTGTGTTAGTGGCAGCAAACAGAGCTCCTATATTTTCTTCTCAGCAGCACCCATAGGACTTCTAGTGTGTTAGTGGCATCACACAGAGCTCCTATATTTTCTTCTCAGCAGCACCCATAGGACTTCTAGTGTGTTAGTGGCAGCAAACAGAGCTCCTATATTTTCTTCTCAGCAGCACCCATAGGACTTCTAGTGTGTTAGTGGCAGCAAACAGAGCTCCTATATTTTCTTGTCAGCAGCACACATAGTACCTATAGTGTGTTAGTGTCAGCACCCATAGGACCTACAGTGTGTTGTGAGCACACATAGGAGTTCTATTTTTTATACTATATACACTACCGACTACAATGGCTGGAAGACCGCCAAGGAGAGGCAGAGCGTGCCGAGGCAAGAACACAGGGCAGGCAGGCTCTGTTTCTAGAGACAACAGTGCTGGCCGTGGACGTGGTCGTGCATCGTCATCAGCACGTGGCCATGGGACACGCTTGTCTTTGTTTTCGGCAGCTGGACATGTGGAGCCGCATCATGCCGAAGGCTTGGTAGAATGGATGACCAAGCCCTCCTCATCCTCCTCATCCTCTCTCACCCAGGCTCAGGGTACTGGCAGAGCAGCTGCCAACGCGTACTCAATGGCATCATCAGCCACCCCTTCCCTAGACCCACCATGTCCTCCTGAGGAGTCCCCCGAACTGTTTGAGCACAGTGTTGGGTACATGCTCCAGGAGGATGCCCAACGATTCGAAGGCTCGGATGATGATACCCAGCTTGAGGAAGTCAGTAGTGTGCGCGCAGAGAGAGGGGATGCTGAAGGACAGCAATCTGGCAGTAGTGTTCCACCAGCTGCAGCTTACTGCCAGGTTTGCTCTAGTGGTGAAGAGGGAGGGGATGATGAGGTCACTGACTCCATGTGGGTGCCTGAAGGGAGAGAGGAGGAGGAGGAGGAGGATGCAGCGTCACATGTCCAACGAGGCAGGATGCCCCCTGGAGGCCAGCTAGAGGCCAGCACAGCAACTGTACCACACCGCAGAGCTCCGCCTGTGCAGGGCGCTGCCTCTGCACGTTATCACAAAAGTTCTTTGGTGTGGGCCTTTTTTGAGACGAGTGCATCAGATCGCACCACTGCTATTTGCAATATTTGTCTCAAGCGTATCTCGCGTGGCCAAAACATCAGCCGCTTGGGCACCACAAGCATGAGCAGACATATGTCGACCTGCCATGCAGCTCGTTGGCAAGCACACATAAAAGACCCACACCAAAGAACAAAGCGGACCTCTCCTTGCTCCTCATCAGCTGGGATCTCCATCCCCACTATATCTTCAGTCCTCTCTGAAAGCTGCTCTGAGAGGACTGAAGGTGTAGAATTAGGTGTGTCACAACCAAGTACTTGCAGTACACCGACGTCCGATTGTAGCAGGCAAATTTCCCTGCCCCAGCTGCTGGACCGTCGAAAGAAGTATACTCCCAGCCATCCACAGGCCCAGCGGTTGAATGCTAGCTTGGCTAAATTGCTAGCACTTCAACTGCTGCCTTTTCAGTTGATAGACTCGGCCCCCTTCCGTGAGTTTGTTCAATGTGCGGTTCCTCAGTGGCAGGTTCCCAAACGCCACTTTTTCTCACGGAAGGCGATTCCGTCTCTCTACTGGCATGTGGAAGGCAATGTCCATGCCTCGCTGGACAGGGCGGTCAGCGGTAAGGTGCATATTACCGCTGACTCATGGTCCAGCAGGCATGGACAGGGACGTTATCTTTCTTTCACGGCCCATTGGGTCACTCTATTGGTAGCTGGGAGGGATGCAGGACAAGGTGCAGTAGTGTTGGAGGTTGTTCCGCCACCACGCCTCCAAAATGCTACTACTGGTTGTGACACACCTCTCTCCTCCACCCCCTCCTCTTCTTCTTCCTCCATGTCCTCTTCGAGTGCTCTGTCCTCGGAACCAGCAGTGCTCCGTAGGCGTACAAGGGGCTACGCGAGTACGCAGGCAAAAAGATGCCATGCCGTGCTTGCGCTGGTGTGTTTGGGGGACAGGAGCCACACTGGGCCAGAGGTTCTGGCAGCTCTGCAGGGGCAGGCCGAGAGGTGGTTGACGCCACGCCAGCTTAAGCCAGGAATGGTCGTTTCTGATAATGGCACCAACCTCCTCTCCGCCCTGCGACAGGGGCAGCTCACCCATGTGCCCTGTATGGCTCACGTCCTCAACCTGGTGGTGCAGCGGTTCTTGGGCAGGTTCCCAGGCTTACAGGATGTCCTGAGGCAGGCCAGGAAAGTCTGTGTGCATTTCCGCCGATCTTATAATGCCAGTGCTCGGCTGACTGAGCTGCAAAAGGAGCTGAACCTGCCCAAGAACCGCCTAATATGTGACATGCCCACCAGGTGGAACTCAACGTTGGCCATGCTGCAGCGACTGCACACGCAGCAGAGGGCCATCAATGAGTACCTTTGCGACTACGGCACCAGGACAGGGTCAGGGGAGCTTGGCTTTTTTTCCCCACGCCAGTGGAGCATGATCAGGGATGCATGCACTGTCCTCTCACCATTTGAGGAGGCCACGAGGATGGTGAGCAGTGACAGTGCATGCATCAGTGACACTGTACCTCTTGTCCACCTGTTGGAGCATACGCTGCGTGGGATAATGGACAGGGCACTTGAGGCAGAACAGAGGCAGGAAGAGGAGGACTTCCTTGTCTCTCAAGGCCCCCTTTATCCAGACAATGTTCCTTCTGTCCCACCCATCACACAGGAAGAGGAGGAGGAGGAGGAGGAGGAGGAGGATTGTGTGAGCATGGAGGTGGAGCCTGGCACTCAGCATCAGCAGCAGCAGTCTTTTAGGGATGATGTACAGTCCCAACAAACCAGTGGACTTGTACGTGGCTGGGAGGAGGTGGCTGGCGATCATGTCATCCTCAGTGACCCAGAAGACTCCGGACCGAATGCCTCAGCTAACCTACGCTGCATGGCCTCCCTGATCCTGCAAAGCCTGCGGAAGGATCCTCGTGTTCTTCGGATCAAGGAGAGTGACCATTACTGGCTGGCCACTCTCCTTGATCCACGGTACAAGGGTAAGGTTGCGGACCTTATCTTGCCGTCGCAGAGGGAGCAGAGGATGAGACATCTCAGGGAGGCCTTGCAGAAAGGTCTGTGCAACGCGTTCCCAGAAACTGGGAGGTTACAAACTCCTGGTCCTGGACGACAAGTTGCTGAGGCTTCGGTCAGTAGCAGAAGGAGCGGTGGGGAAGGTGGACGTCTGACCGATGCGTTCAGACAATTTTTTAGTCCGCAGCCCCAAGGTATGATCGGTTCCAGCAACCATCGCCAGCGTCTGATATACATGGTGCAGGAATACCTAGGGGCAAGGTCAGACTTGGACACCTTTCCCACCGAAAATCCTCTGGCTTACTGGGTCCTGAGGATGGATCACTGGCCAGAGCTTGCACAGTATGCAATTGAGCTACTGGCCTGTCCTGCATCCAGCGTTCTTTCCGAACGCACATTCAGTGCTGCTGGAGGATTTGTCACCGATCATAGGGTGCGCCTGTCCACCGACTCGGTTGATCGACTGACCTTCATAAAAATGAATCAGTCTTGGATCACCACCAGCTACCAGACACCTGAAGCGGATATAACGGAATAATTTATAATGTCACATCCCTTCAAGACTGCCTATGCTGATGCTGAGTGACTGTCCTGTTATGTTCACTGACTATCCTCTTCCTCCTCCTCAATGATCCATGCCACCACACCAGTGCCTAAGGCACAATTTTTCAGCCCCTGTATAACAGGGGCGTGTAATTACAATTTTTTAAAAAGATGCTTCGCAACAGGTGTGACTGCTGTGCTCAGAGTACAGTATCTGTGAGGGGTTGCAGTGTTGTGGCACCAGCACCAGTGCCTAAGGCACAATTTTTCAGCCCCTGTTGGGGCGTGTAATTACAATTTTTAGGCAATGCTTTGCAACAGGTCTCATTGCTGTGCTCAGAGTACAGTATCTGTGAGGGGTTGCAGTGTTGTGGCACCAGCACCAGTGCCTAAGGCACAATTTTTCAGCCCCTGTATAACAGGGGCGTGTAATTAAATTTTTTTAAAAAGATGCTTCGCAACAGGTGTGACTGCTGTGCTCAGAGTACAGTATCTGTGAGGGGTTGCAGTGTTGTGGCACCAGCACCAGTGCCTAAGGCACAATTTTTCAGCCCCTGTTGGGGCGTGTAATTACAATTTTTAGGCAATGCTTTGCAACAGGTCTCATTGCTGTGCTCAGAGTACAGTATCTGTGAGGGGTTGCAGTGTTGTGGCACCAGCACCAGTGCCTAAGGCACAATTTTTCAGCCCCTGTATAACAGGGGCGTGTAATTACAATTTTTTAAAAAGATGCTTCGCAACAGGTGTGACTGCTGTGCTCCAAGTACAGTATCTGTGAGGGGTTGCAGTGTTGTGGCACCAGCACCAATGCCTAAGGCACAATTTTTCAGCCCCTGTTTAACAGGGGCGTGTAATTACAAATCTTGATCTAATAGTTCACAGCAGGGCCCATTCCTGCGCCCACCAAGAGTAACTATGAGGGCCTACAGTCTTGTGGCAACACCGTCCACCACCACCACCACCACCAAAGGCCCAATTTTTCTGCCCTGTTCAACAGGTGCATGCAATTACAAATCTTGATCTAATAACTCACAGCAGGGCCCATTCCTGCACCCACCAAGAGTAACTGTGAGGGCTTACAGTCTTGTGGCAACACCGTCCACCACCACCACCACCACCACCAAAGGCCCAATTTTTCTGCCCGGTTCAACAGGTGCATGCAAGTACAAATCTTGATCTATTAACTCACAGCAGGGCCCATTCCTGTGCCCACCAGTCTTGTGGCTACACCAACATCTAATAGGGCAAATTTCTGCAGAGTATATACGGCAGGCCCCTACTTTCAAACATCCAACTTACAAACGACTCCTACTTGCAAACGGCAAGAGAAAACAGGAAGTGAGAGGAAATCTACCCCTAGGAAGGAAAATTCTATCCTGTTAGATTTAATTTGGGAAAAAGGTATCTCCTCTCTACTGATGCTTTATCACCAATCCTTGTTTCAATTAAAACCCCACTTTTCCAAAAACATTTGTCATTGGGACGGAAAGTGAGGTGACATGTTCTGAACAGATGTGCAAAGACAGCAAATGTTACAGGGGTGATAACCCCTCCCTATGTTCTCCAAAAAGCTTAAAAATTGATTTTTTTGGGATGTAGCTACACTTCATAATGTACCTGTTCAGATTCTACTTAAGAACAAACCTACAGTCCATGTCTTGTTTGCACCACCTATATACTGCTGTTCAGAGTATATAGGGTTGTAGGTATAGGGTTTTATTTTGGGTGCGGGGTCCCCCTTAGTATCCATACAAGACCCAAAGGGGCTGGGGTGGGGGGGGGTGATGGGGTAGCCATGCCATTTTTCTCAAGGATTTTCAGCCATATGGCGGCCAGGACAAGACATGACATTAAAGCCGCAAGTGGTTTTAAATGGCTTCTTTTTTTCCTTTACAAATGTCATTTTGTGCAAGGACAGTTCTAAACACGGGAAACACATGCCACTTCACAGGCATACTTTAGACACCCCCCAGGTACCATATTTAAAGGAAAATTTCACTTTTTTTTTTTCACTTTATGCATCATTAAAATGACTGCTCCCGAAAAAACTTTAGTTTTTAAAATTTCTTTTTGCATTGATATATGTCCCCTGGGGCAGGACCCGGGTCCCCAAACCTGTTTTATAACATTAACATGCATATTGGCCGTTGTAATTAGCAATTTTGATTTCGAACGTTCGCGTCCATTATAACGAATAGGGTTCGAAAATTCGCGCGAACTTTCGGTCCGTTCGAAGGTTCTGGTGCGAACCGAACCCGGGGGTGTTCGGCTCATCCCTACCCAGGAACATAAGTGTACATTATACGCTGATGACCTCCTACTTTTCGTTACTTCCCCCCTGACCTCCACTCCTTCGATCCTCAAGACACTGCGGATATTCAGTGAGATCTCCGGTCTGAGGGTCAACATGAACAAATCACTGGCATTGAACATATCCGTCCCCCCGGACATTTTAAAGAAACTCTCCAGTGATTTAGATTTTTCCTGGGCTCCCACACTTATCCCATACTTAGGCATCAAACTTACATCTAATATAAGTACCTTGTTTAAGATGAACTACCCCCCTATGGTGCTCAAATGTAAAAATGACATGGAAAGGTGGTCCAAGAGTGGTTTATCATGGTTGGGCAGGATTCATGCTATTAAAATGACCCTCCTCCCACGCCTTTTATACCTGTTTAGATCTCTCCCAATCCCGGTCCCGAAACAATTCCTCAGTAAAACTCAGTCGGATATAATACGTTTTGTATGGGACAGGAAGGGTTACAGATGTCCCGCGGGAATACTATTCCGTCTAAGATCTCAGGGTGGTCTAGGCCTCCCTCACCTTTGGGGCTACTATCAGGCAGCTCAATTAACACAAATCTCGGCAGCCTTCTCTATGGGCTCGAAACCAGACTTGTTACACATGGAAAGACAGGCTGTCCCATCGCACACCGTTGACTATCTATTAGGATGCGAACCTAAACGCAGACCAGCGATCCTATCACCTACTCTCTCGCACTCAGTAGCACTTTGCTCCAAGCTTTTTACTCTACGCACCCTGATATCTCCACTGAGGCCTCTAATGCATTTATTTCACAACTCTGACTTTCCCCCGGGGATGAATATTAAGGCGTTCCGATGGTGGACAGACAAAGGCCTTTATAGAATCGGACACTTTCTTTCCCCAGCAGGGCCATTTTCCTTACCACACTACAGGACACAAATGGACATGCCTAATTCTGAACTTTTTAGATTCAACCAAATATCTCATTTCCTTCACTCCATTTGGACAGACAAAACGATTCCCCCCACCATTACTCCCTACGAACAATGGTGTGACAATGCATTGGATCAGAGGGGAAGCATCTCGCTAATTTATACAGCTCTAATGTCTAAGATGGATATACTGGTCTATGCCCGGACCTGGGAGGAAGATACGGGCGGCACGTGGGACGCGGAGGTCTGGTTCCGCGCTTCACAGCGAGCTTTCAAAGGTATTCTCAATGTTTCAATTGCAGAGGCTAGCCTAAAGGTGCTGTTAAGGTGGTATTATGTCCCTTCCAGGTTGGCACGGATGTACCCAGGAACTTCACCTGTATGTTATAGAGGTTGTGAACTAGAAGGCACGATGCTCCACATTTGGTGGACCTGCCCCCACATTAGATCCTTTTGGCGGAAAGTGTTCCGTACCATCAGCTCTCTGCCAGAGGTAACAGTGACCCCACATCCCTGCACAGCACTACTCAATCATAATATTCCCAAGTTATCCACATGCTCACAGGTCTTGGCATTCTTCGTCTTATTGGGCGCCAGAATGACCATAGCCAGAGCCTGGAAGAAACCCACCATCTCCTTCCAGGGTTTCAAGAGGAAGGTTTCCTGGATCATGGTGCAAGAACAAATTGTGGCTAAAATGAATGACAATACTGAAAAATTTAGATCCATTTGGGAACCCTGGGCCACCTTCTGCAATATGTCTCTCATACCTGGAGTACAGCCTGGCAGTCTGTCCACACATACATCTTCTCGATAGCTGACTTACTCTTCTTTCTCTTACTTCCTTATAACACGTTTCTCTTTTCCCCAACTTTCTGACGCCCTTCTTGGCGTCTCAGTGTTCAGATAAGGTTACTGAGAATTTTTGATTGCAGATCCTGAACTTTGAGGTGTTATGTTATCAATATGGTTATATGTATCCCTCACATTCCTATCTGATGTAATAATCATACAGACCGGGTGGTAGGGATGGGCGACCCTGGCCCCTGGGATGCAGTGTGAACCCTTTTGGGGCATCCGGAGGGTCGGAGGCCACGAGCCATAATGGGCTTTGTCCCATGAGGTGATGGGGGATCTATGGAACTAAGTTTGTGCCATTGCATATTTGATTCTGTAATACTAGTAGTAGTAACCTGGGACACCTTATAGTAAAGTATTTAGATATGTCGACTTGTATAAGCAACTTTTGGAATGTTTTGTATGATCTTATGACATTTCACTTTAATTTTTAATATTGCTGTCATCGCAAAAATCTCTTAATAAAAGTCTTTGAATTAAAAAAAAAAAAAAAAATTAAAATCATGACATGCGCATTTGGTTAACTCAAATAAATCATGCTAATGGTAAATAGACAATTTTCTGTAGTGAATATATCATGTGAAACTATGGACTGCAAAGTCCCAACAAAAATATCTATATAGTCATAAACACACTTTCTAAGGCTTCATGCCCACTGACGTTTTTAAAAAAACGTCGGACCTAAAAAATGCGACCGCGCGTTAGTGCGCGGTTTTGCGCGCTTTTGAGCGTTTTTTGACGCTCGCGTTTTTTTCTGCCTAACTCCGACGCTGAGGAACGCACTGGTCCTGTTTTTTTTTTACAGCTTAAAAACGTCTATGCTATTTGCAGCTCAAAAACGGCTAGGTGGGCATGAAGCTATAGACTAACATGGACAGGCGTTTTTAAGCTGTAAAAAACGCTCAATAACGCGGCTGTAAAAACGTCCGTGGGCATGAGGCCTTAGTGATACAATTCTATTTTGTGCAAAAAAAATAAACAAATTAAAAAAAGTCCAGTGTGTAAGTACACTCTTCTGTGAACGGAGTGTAGGTAAACACAAAGTGCTCTTCTGTAAACTAGATGCAAATGAACACAAATCACTGCAGGTGCCCCTCCACCTTCCAAACTATGCACTCACCTTCAGCATAGACCTGCCACAGGTCAATACGAGCCTTCACCTTTAAAGGGGAATATGCATCCACCACTGGGTTAAGGTATCCTAATCCTGTTCCATTCATTTCAGCCTGTGATGCTCCATGGGATGGTATTCATAGAAAATCAAAAGGCTGGCATAGTGCTGAATCAAAAAACTCATCCATAGCAACAAGACGCCACCTGCTGAATGGAGACAACACTTGCCAACACTTTTTTTTGATTGTTAGCTCTCACAGCGATCAGTAATCACAATGTCCCTGATCACTGTCACACCAGTATACTGTCACCAAGCCAGTGCAGCTAGCCATAGTGTTCCTGATCGCTGCCATCCCAGTACAGTATCACCAGACCAGTGCAGCCAGCAACAGTGTTCTAATCACATGATAATCTTTTCTTAATTCATGACCCTTGAAAACTCAAAGGTGCTTCCTGGATTTTGGGTCATACCCCTTGAAATTGTCCAATTTTTTTCATGTTACAACCAAAAATGTAAATGTATTTTATTGGCATTTTATGTGATAGACCAACACAAAGTGGCACATAATTGTGAAGTGCAAGGAAAATGATAAATGGTTTTCAAAACTTTTTACAAATAAATATTCAAAAAGTGTGGCGTGCATTTTATTCATCGCCCTTTCCTCTGATACCCCTGACTAAATTTAAGTGCAACCAATTGCCTTCAGAAGTCACCTAATTAGTAAATATTCGGTGTGTAATTTAATTTCAGTAGAAAAACAGCAGTTCTATGAAGCCCTCAGAGGTTTGTTATAGAACCTTAGTGAACAAACAGCATCATGAAGGCCAAGGAAGACACCAGACAGGTCAGGGATAAAGCTGTGGAGAAGTTTACATTTTTCACAAGATTTTAACATCTCACAGAGCACTGTTCAATCCATCATCTGAAAATGGAAAGAGTATGGTACAACTGCAAACCTGACAGGCCGGGCAAGGAGAACATTAATCAGAGAAGCAGCCAAGAGGCCCATGGTAACTCCGGAGGAGCTGCAGAGATCCATAGCTCTGGTGGGAGAATCTGTCCATAGGACATCTATTAGTCGTGCACTCCACAAATCTGGTCTTTATACAGGGCAATCTTAGAAGAAAACATACAGCCAGAGCTACAATGGAATGGTTTAGAGCAAAGCATATTCATGTGTTAGAATGGCCCAGTCAAAGTTCAGACCTAAATCCAAATGAGAATCTGTGGCAAGACTTGAAAATTGTTGTTCACAGACACTCTCCATTCAATCTGACAGAGCTTGAGCTTTTTTGCAAAGAAGAATGGGCAAATATTCCACTCTCTAGATGTGCAAAGCTGGTAGAGACATACCCAAAAAGACTTGCAGCTGTGATTGCAGTAAAAAGGGGGTTCCACAAAGTATTGACTCAGGGGGCTGAATACAAATGCACGCCACACTTTTCAGATTTTTTTTTTTTTAAATTGAAAACCGTTTATCTTTTTTCTTCCACTTCGCAATTATGTGCCACTTTGTGTTGGTCTATCACATAAAATCCCAATAAAATACAATTATGTTTTTGGTTGTAAGGTGAAAAAATTTGGAAACTTTTGAGGGGTAGGAATACTTTTTCAAGGCACTGTATCTGGCAAGGCTGTGAAAAACATTTCACATATGTTATATCCCCATACACAGGGAGAGTAGCAGAATGTGTTTTGGGATGCAATTCTAAATATGCCCATGCTGTGCATGAGAAAAATCGTATTAATTTACAACGTTGTGCAAAAAAATTATCTTCATTTTCTTTCTGCATTTTCCAAAAATTTGTGGCAATTTTTTTTTTTTTCAAAAAGACTCACCATGCCTCCTAAAATACCTTGGGGGTGTGTGTTTTCCAAACTGTGGTCATGTTATTGGTGTTTCTATTGTTCTGGCATTCCAGGGCCTTAAAACATGTGATAGGTAGTCAGAAATCAGATGCCTAATTTATGCCCTTTGAAAGCCTGAAGGTGTTCCTTGTATTTTGGGCTGCTTTATTTGTTTAGAGGTTGCAAAAAGTTTCACATATGTGGTAACTTCATACTTGGGAGGAACAGCAAAAAGTGTTTTGTGGTGTAATTCTAAATATGCACATGCTGCGTGTGAGAAATATCTTATTGATACACAGCTATGTGAGAAAAATACTGTACATTTTGTTTTTATTTATTCATTTTCCAAAAACGTGTGGCAAATAATGTGATCTTCAAAAGGCTCATCATTAATACATATGTTGGATGGTCTACTTTGTAAAATGTGGTAATTTTGTGGGTATTTTTCCTGTTTTTGCACTTCAGGACCTCGAGAAACATTATAGGTAGTCAGGAAATCAGATTAATTATTAAACCCCTTGAAAGCCCAAAGGTACTCTTTGGGTTTGGGACCCTCTACGCATCTATGCAGTGAAAAAGTCTCACACGTGGTATTCCCATACTCGAAAGAAATAGGAAAAAAAATTGTGGTGTCATTGTAAGTGTGTTTATGCCAGGAGTGAGAAATAACTTGTTAAATGGCAGTTATTTTATAAAATTAACAACTTAACTAAATTCATGATGCTTCTAACTAAATATATTAGAGCATCTACTTTTCAAAAATAGATCATTTCTGGGGAGTTTGTCTTGGCAATTTAGGGCTTTAAGAATTGGGATAGGCAGTCAGTTGATTTTTTGCACTAAGAAATTGTAGCAAAGAAATGCAAAAGGATACATTTGATCCAAATTTAGGAAGAAAAAATATTTATTTAGAAACTGCTATAACTGTTTTGTTTACTTTTTTGTGAGCGGTTCTCCACCAAAATTCATGCCAGATCCAAAGGGTCTAGTACCAACTTTAGATGGGACCCCATGTTTTTTCTTTTTTTACATGTGTAGCAAAAGTGACATGAGGGAAAAAAAGTAGTGAAATGATTTCCCTACAAGCTTTCTTTGTTTTGTAAATAAAGCAGTGGTGACCCCTAAAAATACATATACTAGACCCTCATCCTCTTTGATGAGGGTCTGGTATATAAATTTGGGGGTGTGCCTACTGCATTGTTTATAAAATACAGGAGACTTGCAGGGAAATTTGAATTACAAATTGCAGGACATGAGAACATTAGATTAACAGATTCAGCTTCCATTGTGGTCAATGGGGTTCAGATTTGGCATCCGAACTTTTTTTTTTTTTACAATTCTTTATTTATTTATTTTCATCAACAGGGTTTCTACATATATATATATCTTTAGACTTTGTGAGATAATCATGAAAAAAGCATAGACCAAATTTTTTTATTAATTATAACTATTGAACTTCTAAATATAATTCAAAACATATTTACTTTACATTATATCTTTCAAACCTTAAATCTATACATTGTCCATAATATATTGATTTAGCATATATGTAACTCCAGCAAGACCTAATTTAATCCTACTCTAATCTCTTATCTAGTTATCTCCACAATCTACTCTTCCGCTGTTATCTTCCCCTTATCCCAAACCCTCCCCAATACCCCTATACCCATTTCCTACAATCTCCATATTCCTCCACACCCCAAAAAAAAAAAAAAAATCCGAACTCTTGATGTGTTTCGCCAAAGCTCTGCAAACTGAACCCGGGTGTGTTTGACTCATCCCTAGTAATAACCAATATTTACTAATCATTTTTTTCTAAAACACACCCAAAACATCTGGTCGACTGATAAAAAAAGCCATACGCTACAACATCCTGTTGGTTGTGAAAGCAATGGAGTACAATTCGTATTTAACTCTTTATATTGAGAACCAACACTAAAAACACCAATCACATACCCACACCTACCAAAGCCAATCGAGGCCTGATAACACAATGAGAGGCTGGAATTGCCCCTATGTAGGTACGATAATAGTGTATTAAACAAAAATAGTGCCAGAAAATATTCAATAATATAAATAATACTAGATGTATCTGTGAGTTAGCTAAATTGCATAAGGATCATATACCACAATAGATATGCATGTGACCAAAAAGGGGAATTGATTACTCAAATATTGTGAACCAAATGGTTAAAAAGGTCGAAATAAATCAATTTATAGTCCACACAGTGTATGGTGATTTCAAAGTGTCCACAGTGAAACTAATTAAGTGACAAAAAATATTCCAGTGACTTTGGCAGATGCTCCCCCTCAAGAGTCCCTACTCACCAGCTCCTCGCACCCCTGCAGGGGTAGACAGCATATATGGCTGGATCCAGGTGGGGTCCCGATTTCCCGATCTGTTACTTCCAGGATAGGGTATGTATCCACAGCAGGTCTCCAAAAATCCTCGGTTTCTCACATCCAGAGATGATTTGGTTGACAAACAGTGATTGTCCAGTGACCTCAGTAAAGAAAGGGATAGGCTCCCATAGTGCAGTAAAATTTGGATAGTTTATTAAAATAAAGTTAAAATCAAAACATAAGGCTGCCTCCAAGGCGTGGTAATTTCGAAAATACAGCTCCACGGTATCCGTATGACTAGGATCGCAGCGTGCGCCTCAGCTGCACACCAGTCTCAGGTACCCGGATGGACACAGCGTGATGTGCGTGGTTCCGCCTTACGCACGTTTCGTATTGAACGTCTTGGGGAAAAGTTGTTTTCTTTAGGTCACTGCAAAAGACAAGGAGGCATTCTTTGCACCTGGAGTAAAAGAGGTATAATCTATGAAACAGGCTTATTTACTTTAAATGCTGTAAAAAATTATGAATTAGACTGGAGGGCTGGATATGTTCTAAATGCACAAAATATAACTGTCTATTATTATTTATGTTAATAAACACTGTATATTATTGATCCAGGGAGCACTTTAACTGTCTAAGCAGGGGATCAGAAAGGAACCGTTTCCCTGTTCGAGCAAATTAGACCATCTTGTTTTATAAGGGGTTGTGCCTTCCTCTGGATCAGCTGTGGGTTTAGGATTCTGAGGATGCAGGATTTTATTATGTTTATTTATGTTGGCTAAGTATGTGTTTTTGACCTGGAGGTCTTAGAAAATTTCACAAATTCTTCAAGTGATTTTCTATATGAGCATGTATTTTTCTGGAGTTCTTCTTTAAAACAGGATGAGGCATAAATAAAGAAAAAAGAAAAATAATATAATCATGACATTGGCAATCTATATAAATTAATTTAAGCTACAATTATATAAATATGCAAGTGTTCAAGGCTTTCACAAAGCACGGTCATTATTATCTCACATCTATTAATCCAAATGAGCTCTTTTATGAATGATCCCATGGGATGTCAGCACAGATACAGAGTGGCATTCCAAACCTGTCCCTGGCCAGCAACCACAAACTCTCTATTGATCTGATAAGCGACAAGCTGGCCTGTACTCCCCTTTACCCTTTTACATATAAAAATAACATTTTAGTGAAATAGCAGGAGGTCAGTGGAAGCTTAGACCCTTTCAGTTTAAATAATGCCAAGGCAATTTATTCCTGTACCATTAAACCTATATCATTAGAGCATGCTACTGTACGTGCATGGCATGTGCATAATGTAATGTGTGCCTGATCTGCAATCTGAACAATATTGTCCTTCTGTTTACTGGGGTGTCAATATAGCATGCATAGAAATAATGCCTATTTTGTTCTTGTGCAAAGGGGAATAAGACTCTTTAAATTTTAATTTTTTATATATATATATATATATATATATATATATATATATATATATAAGATTATGTTATGTTTATTAAAACTAATGACCAAGGCAGGGTGAGGGGAAGTTTTCAATTGAGAACACAAACAACAACAACAAAAATAAATGTATTAAATAATAACAATAACCATCCCTCATCCTATCAAACAAAAGATTTTTTTTCCAAAAGACAATTAAATAAAGCTTTATTGGTTAACAACTTACATTATGGGGTTGATTTACTGAAGCAGATAGGCTGTGCACTTTGCAAGGTAAGTTGCACATTGCAGGGGATCTGTCCCCTCAGCTTAATGTATGTGGTGAAATTTCACTTTGCAAAGATGTAATCTCATTCATGAAGCTCTGGAGAAAATTCACCTACAAAGTGTAAAAGGTTGGGGTCACAAAAGTGACTAGGCTGTATTATTTAACCACTTTACATCCCGCCCATAGTCATATGACGTCCACAGATGGGATCTCCCATCCTGGGTGGATGTCATATGACATCCTGGGCTTCCCTTCCCCGTCTAGGGGGCTCGCGCGCTCGGCATCGCTCGGGACCCGGTGCGCGTGCCCGGCGGCAGCGATGTCAGTCGGGCACCCGCGATTGCCCGCAATCACGGCAGGACCGTGGATCTGTGTGTGTAAACACACAGATCCAAGTCCTGTCAGAGGTGAGGAGACTGTTGTGTGTTCCCAGTACAGAGGAACACAGATCGGTCTCCTCCCCTTGTGAGTCCCCTTCCCCTACAGTTAGAATCACTCACTAGGGAACATATTTAACCTCTTCAGCACCCCCTAGTGTTAACCCCTTCCCTGCCAGTCACATTTACACAGTAATCAGTGCAGTTTTATAGCACTAATCGCTGTATAAATGTGAATGGTCCCAAAAATGTGTCAAAAGTGTCCGATATGTCCGTCGCAATGTCACGGTCACAATAAAAATCGCAGATTGCCGCCAATACTAGTAAAAATATAAAAATAAATAAAAATGCAATAAATCATCCCCTATTTTGTAGACGCTATAACTTTTGCGCAAACCAATCAATATACGCTTATTGCAATTTTTTTTTTGCCCAAGATATGTAGAAGAATACGTATCGGCCTAAACTGTGGAAAAATTTCGTTTTTTTATAGATTTTTTGGGGATATTTATTATAGCAAAAAGATTGCATTTTTTTCAAAATTGTCGCTCTATTTTTGTTTATAGTGCAAAAAAATTCAAACCACAGAGGTGATCAAATACCACCAAGAGAAAGCTCTATTTGTGGGGAAAAAAGGACATACATTTTGTTTGGGAACCACGTTGCACGACCGCGCAATTGTCAGTTAAAGCGATGCAGTGTCGAATCGCCAAAAGTGCTCTGGTAAGGAAGGGGGTAATTTCTCCTGGGGCTGAAGTGGTTAACAGCAACAAAAAAAAGTCAGGTCACATTCCTAACTGTGCTGTCTGCCAGGGCTATGTACTTTAAATCTCAAGACAGCAGGGTCAGAAATGCAAATCCTTTGGAAAGTAAAACAGCTTCCTTTTATGTAATTATTTGTGCGTTTGGCTGTCAAATTTAAGGTAAAGACAACCCAAGTACACTAGAATCTGTAATATGAAAATTGTGCTTAACTTTTATTGCGGAAAAACATTTATGTATCTTTGCTAGCTTTTTTCATGTATTATATTTTCTTAGCTCTTTAGGCCTTGACCTAATGAACAATATCACCTCAATTTCATCGCTAAGTAATAATCATTTACTGCACAATAAATATAAATTGGCAAAAGTCAAAGATACCTGTGTGCCATTCTTTTCACACCTTCATTTCATGCCATTAATTCTGATCAGTGACACATGACAGGTAAAGCTCTTAACAATGAAGAGAAATGGACAAGTATTTGTGTAGGTGTTACTATTAAATGTATCCAGCAAACTCAAAGGTCAATGATATTTCATATTTTCAAGGAAAGGCTGTATTTTGGTTCAAAGCCATTGGACTACATTTTTTTACTCCATCAGTTATTTGACAGTAAAATCTGTCAATTAATTCTCATTGTTTCTTTAAGCAAAATTAACCATGTCTCGGCTATGTGGTGCCTGCTTGGTGATCTTAAAGTGAAGCTTCCATTATGGTAGAAAAAAAACTGTGGTAGGTATAAGGAAAGTGTAGGCACCAATATTAGTACATACTTTCAGCAATCCTTTCCCTCGAAAACCTGGGATTTTCTGACATGCAAAGCTTTGGCATTTCTATCTTCCTACTATCCAACATAGCTGCCCATAGGCCAGTAGGAATAGGAAGATTAGGAGGGAGCAGTATTAAGCACTGACACTACTACCTTACATGTCAGAACCAGCCTGGATTCAGTTGTGATGGGGGGGTTTGGGGAATTACTGCAGTTATGTGCAGGCAACTAGGTATCTGCACGTTATGCTCACAGCAGTATATTTTTTTTCTTTTAATACCAGATTCTCTTGAAATTGGATTTATACTGAACAGCTTTATTTTGTTCCAAAATGATCTAATGGTGGTTTTTGTTTCACTGAAGTGTGCTTATAACATAAATCCGTGTTACATTTTTGTCCAAAGCCAAATATTTTCGTTTAAATTTTGAATAAGACAGGAAATAGTTACAACCCTAGTCCGAATGTTATGTTGTCCTTGTCCCTACTGAAGCCATTTACTCCTCTTTTGGTTGTATTGTCCATTGTTGCCTGAACAGGAACTGCCCTTGAAGCAGGAATGAATGGGAAATCTTCCTATGGAGTCACCTGTTTCAGCGACAATTTGCCACTCACTTTGGAGAGATTTTGTCTCACTTCCTTTTGTGTCTCTAGGATCGGAAGAGAAGGGAATTCTCCCCTACAGAACACATGCAGCAGAAACAAAAGCAGACAGAATTTCCAACCATTCCCTACTCTATTCAAATTAGAAAAAAATCCAAGAAAAGCTTTGATTTTAGAGTTACTTTAACATTGCTGGACTGGAGAATCAAAGGGCAAAAGAAGTGTTGCAGTACCTTTATTAGACAAAATGCTACAGCATGCTCCCTTTAGTGCTGGACACTTGAAAACCTACACACTGTAGGTCTCTACTCTCTTCCTATACTTGCCATCTCTGCTGAAGGATTCAGATTAGAGTTCAGATTTATGGATCCTTCAGCAAAGATGTAGGACTCCAAACATGTAGCCAGGGCTAAAGGAAATAAATGGGCATTTTCCACCATGGCATAGGTCATATGATCATTAGGGATGAGCCGAACACCCCCCTATTCGGTTCGCACCAGAACCTGCGAACGGACCGAAAGTTTGTGCGAACTTTAGAACCCTATTAAATACAATGGACTCGAACGTTTGAAATCAAAAGTGATAAATATCAAGGCTAATATGCAAGTTATTGTCCTAAAAAGTGTTTGGGGACCCGGGTCCTGCCCCAGGGGACATGTGTCAATGCAAAAAAAAGTTTTAAAAACTGAAGTATTTTCGGGAGCAGTGATTTTAATAATGCTTAACCACTTAACGACCGCTCACTGTATATGTACGTCGGCAGAATGGCACCGACAGGCACAATCATGTACAGTGTACGTGATTGCCTTTGTACAGTTGGGGGGTCCGATTGGACCCCCCTCCCATACAGTGAGTGGTCGGTATTCATTGGGGAGCGATCCGACATGAGGGGGCGGCCATTCGATTCCGGCCACCCCCCCGAGATCGCTCTCGGCGAATGGAAATGCTCCCTCTGCTGTGTAATGTTTACACAGGCAGAGGAAGCAGAAGGAAGTGATGTCATCTCTCATGCGGCGCTCACATATACCGAGCGCCGTACAAGAGAAGACACACAGGTCAGTACACTAACACTACACTGACACCAGGACACATAGGCACACAAATCGCCCCCCCAGATCACCCCCCAGCCCCCAGTCACAGTGTCACTGATTGCAGTGACCATTTATTTACTGATCACTGCAATCAGTGACATTTGTGACTGTAAAAGTGTCACTACATTTAGTTTTAGGTCCAGTGTAGCCCCCTAACCCCCCCTAATAAAGGTTTAACCCCCTGATCACCCCCCAGATAACCCTTTCACCCCCTAGCACCACCGTTGCTAAGCGATCATTTTTCTGATCGCTGTCTTAGCGTCGGTGATGCAGATCGGTAGCCAGTAATTTTTTTTAGGTTCGCCGCAGGTTTTTATAGCGTCGGGTACCCCCATAAATTATCTAATAAAGGTTTAACCCCCTTGATCGCCCCCCAGGTAACCCTTTCACCCCCTATCACCACTGTCGCTAAGCGATCATTTTTCTGATCGCTGTCTTAGCGTCGGTGATTCAGATCGGTAGCCAGTTATTTTTTTTAGGTTCGCCGCAGGTTTTTATAGCGTCGGGTACCCCCATAAATTATCTAATAAAGGTTTAACCCCCTTAATTGCCCCCCAGGTAACCCTTTCACCCCCTATCATGACTGTCGCTAAGCGATCATTTTTCTGATCGCTGTCTTAGCGTCGGTGATGCAGATCGGTAGCCAGTAATTTTTTTTTAGGTTCGCCGCAGGTTTTTATAGCGTCAGGTACCCCCATAAATTATCGAATAAAGGTTTAACCCCTTGATCGCCCCCCAAGTAACCCTTTCACCCCCTATCACCACTGTCGCTAAGCGATCATTTTTCTGATCGCTGTCTTAGTGTCGGTGATGCAGATCGGTAGCCAGTAATTTTTTTTAGGTTCGCCGCAGGTTTTTATAGCGTCAGGTACCCCCATAAATTATCTAATAAAGGTTTAACCCCCTTGATCGCCACCCAGGTAACCCTTTCACCCCCTATCACCACTATCGCTAAGCGATCGTTTTTCTGATTGCTGTCTTAGTGTCGGTGATGCAGATCGGTAGCCAGTAATTTTTTTAGGTGCGCCGCAGGTTTTTATAGCTTCAGGTACCCCCATAAATTATCTAATAAAGGTTTAACCCCCTTGATCGCCCCCCAGGTAACCCTTTCACCCCCTATCACCACTGTCGCTAAGCAATCATTTTTCTGATCGCTGTCTTAGCGTCGGTGATGCAGATCAGTAGCCAGTAATTTTTTTTAGGTTCGCCGCAGGTTTTTATAGCGTCAGGTACCCCCATATATTATCTAATAAAGGTTTTAACCCCTAATTGCCCCTAGTTAACCCTTTCACCAGTGATCACCATATAAGTGTTACGGGTGACGCTGGTTAGTTAGTTTGCTTTTTATAGTGTCAGGGCACCCGCCGTATATATAACCCAATAAAGGTTTAACCCCCTGATCGCCCGGCGGGTGATATCAATTAGGTTTTAGCGTCAGAGAGGGTCTGCGTCACACCCCAGGCAGCGTCAGGTTAGTGCCAGTAACGCTAACACCCACGCGTGGAGCATACACCCCCCTTAGTGGTATAGTATCTTATCAGATCAATATCTGATCTGATCAGATCTATACTAGCGTCCCCAGCAGTTTAGGGTTCCCAAAAACGCAGTGTTAGCGGGATCAGCCCAGATACCTGCTAGCACCTGCGTTTTGCCCCTCCGTCCAGCCCAGGCCACCCAAGTGCAGTATCGATCAATCACTGTCACTTACAAAACACAACACACATAACTGCAGCGTTCGCAGAGACAGGCCTGATCCCTGTGATTCCAGTGCTGTAGGAGGTGATTTCACCACCACAGTTAAAAAAAAAAAAGCATATATGCCGAAGCATTGGGGCAGCAGGGGCGGAGGAGCGGAGGAGCGATTTTGCTCCTAATGCCACGTACATACGGTCAAAATTCCGACGGAGGCTTGCCCGTGGAAAAGTCTGACCATGTGTGTTCGGCATAACTTTTTTGCGGGAGGATGCCCCCATGCTTCGGCATATATAAATGGTGCATGTATGCACATCATTAGAAGTGGGTGGATGAAGTGCGGTATTCTAATGGTGGGCATACCCACCGATCAATCTCTTTTTTCGTTCAGCCAACTGGTTGCATGAAAAAAAAAAGATTACAATACATGTCCAACAAGGACCAGCAACGTACTGGTATGTTGCTGAACTTTGAATGTTTATACCAGAATGATGCCTGCGGGTTTAGGTATCATCTTGGTATCATTCTTTTCAGCCAGCGGACGGCTTTCATGTAAAAGCAATCCTAGTGGCTAATTAGCCTCTGGACTGCTTTTACAAGCAGTGGGAGGGAATGTCCCCCCCCGGATATAAAAAGCGCCATTGGGAAATTGGGAAAGCATTTTATCACACCGATCTTGGTGTGGTCAGATGCTTTGAGGGCAGAGGAAAGATCTAGGGTCTAGAAGACCCCAGTTTTTTCAAAAAAGAGTACCTGTCACTACCTATTGCTATCATAGGGGATATTTACATTCCCTGAGATAACAATAAAAATTATAAAAAAAAAAATATGGAAGGAACAATTTAAAAATAAAATAAAAAAGCAAAATTAATAATAAAAAAAAAAAAAAAAAAAAAGCACCCCTGTCCTGCCCTGCTCTTGCCCAATGGCGAACGCAAGCGTCGGTCTGGCGTCATATGTAAACAGCAATTGCACTGCCTCCCCCCCCCCCTGCCCTCCTTCTCTCCAACCTTTCTGGGGGTGGAGGGCCCCATCCCTACAGAGAGCTCTTGCACCCTTCTGTTGTTGACTGTTCCTTGTTGGGCTGCTGAAACCACGTTCTTTAAGATCTGCGCCCCCGGGGCTCCGGGTGTTCCACACAAACTCTTATCCTTCCATGGATATACAGATTCAATTGACTGTTCTGTTATACAAGGGCGAATAGCCGCTTGTTCACTGCCTTCATGTCCAGCCTGAGGGCTGGGGTTAGTTTCGGGAAACAGACTCTCCTCCGCGTTCTGGGGGGGGGGGTGGGTGGCCCTGTTGGCGCCCTGTTATGTTTGTGTTCTTATGTTATATACTACCTGACAGTACTGCTCATTATTTTGTTACCTGCGCTGGTGGGGGACCTGGCCCTCCCCTCGGCTGTATTCCGGCCGTGGGGAGTGGTCTGGATCCTCATGGCCCTACTACTCCTCCTGTCCTATCCCTCACGGACGTGTATGGTTACTCTTGATATCCTCTCCTGGAATACACGAGGCTTAAACTCCCCCGTTAAACGTTCCCTGGTATTTCAATTCATTAAGAAATACAATCCCCAAGTCTGTGTGTTGCAGGAGACGCATTTGGTGGGAAGCAAGACTCTAAGCCTTAAGAAACCGTGGGTGGCCCACCACTACCACTCCACGTATTCTAACTATGCAAGGGGGGTCAGTGTTCTGATTCATAAATCTCTGCCCTTTAAACTACTGGATCTGGTCCTGGATCCAGGTGGGAGATTTGTGTTGATACATGCTCTGAATTAATAATCTTCCATGGGTTCTGGTGGGCCTATATCTGCCGCCTCCGGCTTCCCTTGGGGTCCTGGGTACTATCTCGGCCAGACTGGCACAGTTTTCCTGCGATAACGTGGTCCTCATGGGTGATTTCAACCTTGTCCCGGACGCGGATATGGACAGGTTTACCCCGGCGGGCTCTGCCCGCCAGGGGCTGGCGGAGTGGGCCGACACTTTTGCGCTCACAGATGTTTGGCGGTGGAGGTACCCAAAATCACGTGCCTTCACCTGCCACTCAGCCACTCACAAGTCATTCTCCCGTATTGACTTGGCCTATATAGGGGCGCCTGTCCTGCCCAGGGTCCGAGACGTTGTTATTCTTCCCAGGGGGATCTCGGACCATGCCCCTCTCCTTCTGTCCCTTACAGCCACGACCGACCGGACTGAAAATCTCTGGAGACTCTCTAGGTACTGGGTGTCAGATCCGGAGGTGGAGCCAAGGTTTGGGGAGACGTTGCGAGACTACTGGACGGCCAACCCGGGCACGGCCCCCGAGACCACGGTGTGGGACGCCTTCAAGGCCTCCTCCCGTGGCCAATACCAATCGATCATAGCTGGGGTGAGGAGGGAGCGCAGGGCCGAGCTCATTGGGGTGGAGGACGAAGCTGCTAGACAGGAAGCTCTGTATCTTAGGACCCGTGATCCCCGGCTCTACTCTCGCTTACAGTCCTTGACACAGCAGGCCCTTCTTCTGCTTTCTGCTTTGACGCAGAAGAAACTGCTCCATCAGTCCCAGCGTATCTTTGAACAGGGGGAGAGAACGGGGAAGCTCCTGGCCTGGTTGTCTAAGGAGCAATCGGGAATTTCTACCATTGCACAGATCAGGGACTCGGACGGGTCCCTCCGTTCTACCCTGTCTGAAATTAACCATTGTTTTGCCGCATTTTACCAAAGCTTATATAGCTCCAGGGTGGCATACGAGTCGGTAGACTTGGCGGCCTACCTGGAGGTGGTTGATGTTCCCGTCCTCACTCCCTCCTCTGTGCGCAAGCTGGATGCCCCCATCCAATTGGAGGAGATAAGGGCGGCATTGCAAATGATGCAGGTTGGCAAGACTCCGGGCCCGGACGGGTTCCCGGTAGAGTTCTACAAATCCTACATGGAAGAACTGGCCCCTAGGTTACAAGCACTTTTTGCCCATGCTTCTCAGTCTGGATGTCTCCCGGATTCGATGAACGACGCGGTGATCGTGGTTATCCCCAAACCAGGTAAGGATCCCACTCTTTGTTCGTCGTACCGACCCATATCCCTCCTCAATGTAGATGCCAAGATCCTGGCTAAGATTCTCGCCAATCGGCTGAATACCGTCATCACAGCCCTGGTCCACCCGGACCAGACGGGCTTTATGCCGGGAAGGGGTACAGACATCAACCTTAGACGCTTACACACTCACATCGCGATTGCGGACCCTGATGGTCCGGGGGTGGTGGCCTCACTTGACGCCGAGAAGGCCTTCGACTCGGTCGAGTGGGGCTACCTGTGGTCGGTTCTCTCCCACTTCGGTTTTGGCCCTCGGTTTCTATCCTGGATATGGATGCTCTACTCCCGGCCCAGGGCTCGCATCCGTACCAACGGGGCCCTGTCTGCCTCTTTTCCCCTGGAGAGGGGGACCAGCCAGGGCTGTCCGCTCTCCCCGGCCTTATTTGCTTTGGCCCTGGAGCCGTTAGCTGCCCATATCCGGCGGTATCCGGGAGTTCGGGGTGTGCGGGTGGGTCCCTTGGAGGAGAAACTGTCGTTGTATGCAGACGATACGCTGTTATATCTTGCGGACGCAGCAGGCTCCCTGCGCAATGCGTTAGTCCACTTCGACACCTTCGGCCGGTTTTCGGGAATTCGAATAAACTGGGACAAATCGGTCCTGTTCCCGCTCCACCCGACATTGCCCCGTACGGACTCTAACACACCCCTGCTCTGGGTAGACAAATTCACTTATCTTGGTGTGCGCGTTGGGTTAGAGTTAAAGGGCTACCTGGCAGGGAATGTCCTCCCGGTACTGGAGCAACTCACTAAGAGATGCGCGGTATGGCATTCCCTCCCCCTCTCACCGGTAGGACGTGGGAATATTATCAAAATTATATATCTCCCTAAACTATTATACTTCTTCAGACAGACCCCCGTCCCTATCCCTCGGTCCTTCTTTCGGAAGCTTGATAGTATAGTTATGACCTTTATTTGGGCTGGGCGCCCCCCCCCCCCCCCCCCGTGTGGCAAAACGCTTCCTCTACCTCCCCCTCTCGAGGGGTGGGCTGGCCTTCCCGAACTTTCTTGCTTACTACTGGCCGGCGGTCCTTGTCACGGTTCGGTGGTGGTTTTCCCAGCCACGACAGAACCCGGCGGTCACGCTCGAGGCGGCGGTCCTGGGATCCTACGCGGCCCTGTCTAATCTGGTCTTTCGGGGTGTGAAGGCACACTCCTCGGTTACGGGGCCAATGTCCACAGTCCTCCGGGTCTGGATGTCCGCTAGGGCGAAATATGCTAAACCTGGTACCCTATCCCCGTATACCCCCCTGTGGGGGAATCCCCTCCTCCCTCATCTCGACTCGGTCCCTGACCCGGTGGTATGGGCTCGACGGGGCATCCTTGCCCTCCGGCATGTGATGCCGGGAGGCAGGACCCAGTCCTTTCGAGACCTGTCTAGAGCATTCCACCTCCCGCCTCCCTGAGCTTTCGTTATTGCCAGCTACGACATGCCCTTACGTCTCAGTTCCCTGACCCGGTGACCCTCGACTCGGACCCGATCGAGCGACTACTGATCTCGGGGGTGATGGGGAAGCCTCTCTCTTCCCTTTACCTCCGACTCACGGTGGCCTATGACACAGACACGACTGATGTGCTGGCGAAATGGACCGCGGACATTCCCGACCTGGACGAGGGGACCTGGGAGGACTGTGTCTCTTCGTACTTGCCCTCTATGATCGCCTCTAGAGATAGGTTCATACAACTGAAGTTCCTTCATAGGGCGTACTATACCCCGGTTGGGCTGGCCAGGATTTATCCTTCCAGGAGTCCGTTGTGCACCAGGTGTTTGGTGTCACCGGGTTCCTTCTTCCATATGGTCTGGACCTGCCCTAAACTGGCTCCCTATTGGCGGGAGGTGGCGGAGGAGCTCTCGGATCGCTGCGGTGTTGAGGTCCCGCTGGATCCGAGATTGTTCCTCCTTAGCTACCTGGGTGAGGTCGAGGGTGACCGATACATTAAACTATGTATAACTTCTGCCCTCTTCTATGCTAGGAGGGAGATCCTGCTCCGTTGGAGGAGACCGGAGCTCCCTACTAAATCATCTTGGCTTGAGGCTATTGCTAAGGTACTCCCTCTTTACAGGTTAACCTATGAGAGTAGGAACTGTCCTGCCAAATTTGGAAAGGTCTGGTCGGGCTGGGCCGACACGTCTGGCTGAGATTCCCTCCCACTCAGGGGCGGACTCCCCTGTTCACCTGGATGGGGCTGCCTGGCCTCCCCCCTCCGCTCCCCTCCCTATTTTTATCCTCCCCCCCTCCCTCCCCTTCCATCGCCCTCTATCCACTGGATTTCCCTTGGTTCTTCCCTTTGCTTTGGATGGAGGGGGATGATCACCAATATGAAGGCGCACGGATGTTCCCCCTTGCTTGAATACCTTCTCCCACTGGTGTTGCTCTCACAAGTTCTGTACCCCCTCGTTGTTATTTCTATGTGCTATGCTGCCTGCTAAGGTGTATTGAGGTTAAAATGCAAAGTTACCCTTACTGTACTGTCATAACGGTGTATGTGTGTTTGTCTTTTAACCACTTAAGCCCCGGACCATTTCGGGCCATTAGGACCAGGCCTGTTTTTGGGATTCGGCACTGCGCTGCTTTAACTGTAAATTGTGCGGACATGCAATGTTGTACCCAAATGAAATTTGCGTCCTTTTCTTCCCACAAATAGAGCTTTCTTTTAATGGTATTTGATTGCCTCTGTGATTTTTATTTTTTGCGATATAAACAGAAAAAGACCGAAAATTTTGAAAAAAAATGATATTTTCTACTTTTTGTTATAAGAAAAATCGAATAAACTCAATTTTAGTCATACATTTAGGCCAAAATGTATTCAGCCACATGTCTTTAGTAAAAAAAATGTCAATAAGCGTATATTTATTGGTTTGCGCAAAAGTTATAGCGTTTACAAACTAGGGTACATTTTCTGAAATTTACACAGCTTTAAATTTATGACTGCCTATCTCATTTCTTGAGGTGCTAAAATGGCAGGGCAGTACAAAACCCCCCCAAATGACCCAATTTTGGAAAGTAGACACCCCAAGGAAATTGCTGAGAGGCATGTTGAGCCCATTGAATTTTTTTTTTTTTGGTCCCAAGTGATTGAATAATGACAAAAAAAAAAAAATTACAAAAAGTTGTCACTAAATGATATATTGCTCACACATGCCATGGTTATATGTGGAATTGCACCCCAAAATACATTCTGCTGCTTCTCCTGAGTACGGGGATACCACATGTGTGGGACTTTTTAGGAGCCTAGCCACGTACGGGACTCCGGAAACCAAGCACCGCCTTCAGGATTTCTAAGGGCGCAAATTTTTGATTTCACTCCTCACTACCTATCACAGTTTCGAAGGCCATAAAATGCCAAAATAGCACAAAACCCCCCCAAATGACCCCATTTTGGAAAGTAGACACCCCAAGCTATTTACTGAGAGGCATGTTGAGTCCATGGAATATTTTATATTTTGCCACAAGTTGCGGGAATATGACAAACTTTTTTTTTTTTGCACAAAGTTGTCACTAAATGATATATTGCTCACACATGCCATGGTTATATGTGGAATTGCACCCCAAAATACATTCTGCTGCTTTTCCTGAGTACGGGGATACCACATGTGTGGGACTTTTTGGGAGCCTAGCCGCGTACAGGGCCCCAAAAACCAAGCACTGCGAACGCTGCAGTTATGTGTGTTGTGTTTGGTAAGTGACAGTGATCGATCGATACTGCACTTGGGTGGGCTGGGCTGGGCTGGGCTGGGCGGAGGGGCTAAACGCAGGCGCTAGCAGGTATCTGGGCTGATCCCGCTAACACTGCCTTTTTGGGAACCCTAAACCGCTGGGGATGCTAGTATAGATCTGATCAGATACTATATCACTAAGGGGGGTGTATGCTTTGCGCGTGGGTGTTAGCGTTACTGGCACTAACCTAACACTGCCTGGGGCGACGCAGACCCTCTCTGGCGCTAAAACCTAATTGATCTCACCCGCCGGGCGATCAGGGGGGTTAAACCTTTATTGGGTTATATACGGCGGGTGCCCTGATGCTATAAAAAGCAAACTAATCAACCAGCGTCACCCGTAACCTTTATATGGTGATCACTGGTGAAAGGGTTAACTAGGGGCAATCAGGGGGTTAAAACCTTTATTAGGTTAAATATGGGGGTACCTGACACTATATAAAAACCTGACGGGTAACCTAAATAACTAAATAACTTACTGGCTAACCAGTGACACCAGTGACGCTTATACGGCGATCACTGGTGAAAGGGTTAACTCTAGGGGCAATCAGGGGGTTAAAATAATATATGGGGGTACCTGACACTAATAAAAACCTGCGGCGAACCTAAAAAAAAATAACTGCCTATCTAAAACACCAGCGACACGAATACAGCGATCGGAAAAACAATCGCTTAGTGACGCTGAAGTTAGGGGGTGAAAGGGTTACCTGGGGGGTGATCAAGGGGTTAAACCTTTATTAGGGGGGGTTAGGGGGCTACCCTGGACCTAAAGGGGCCTAATCCTAACTGCCCTGCAACTTTTTACAATCACAGATGACACTAAATGCAGTGATCAGTAAAATAAATGATCACTGCAATCAGTGACACTGTGATTGGGGGCTTTGGGGTGACCTGGGGGGTGATCTGGGGGTGACTGGGGGGTGATTTGTGTGCCTATGTGTACCTAAGTGTCAGTGGACTGTTGGTGCACTAACCTGCTTCTTCTGTCCTCGGTGCCGGGAACGAAAAGACCGCGGCGAGGGAGATGACATCACTTCCTCCTGCCTGTGTTTACATCACATGGCGGAGGAAGCATTTTCATTGGCCGGGAGCGATCGCGAGGGGGGGGCGGAATCGAGCGGCCGCCCCCTCATGCCTGATCGCTCCCGAACACTTAACGGCCGCTCACTGCAGTGAAGGGGGTCCGGATGGACCCCACAACTGCACAAAGGCGATCACGTAGATCTACGTGATTCTGCCTGTCCGTGCCATTCTGCCGACGTAAATCGGCGGTGGGCGGTCGTTAAGTGGTTAAAAAAATAAAAAAAAACTTTCTGTAAAAAAAAAAAAAACAGCAATTGCACCATGCATGTGAGGTATCACCGCGAAGGTCAGATCGAGGGCAGTAATTTTAGCAGTAGACCTCCTCTGTAAATCTAACGGGGTAACCTGTAAAGGCTTTTAAAGGCTTTTAAAAATGTATGTAGTTTGTCGCCAATGCGCGTTTGTGCGAAATTTTAAAGCATGTCGTGTTTGGTATCTATGTACTCGGCCTAAGATCATCTTTTTTATTTCATCAAACATTTGGGCAATATAGTGTGTTTTAGTGCATTAAAATAAAAAAAAGTGTATTTTTTCCCCAAAAAATGCGTTTGAAAAATCGCTGCGCAAATACTGTGTAGAAAAAAAAATGCAACACCCACCATTTTAATCTGTAGGGCCTTTGCTTTAAAAATATATATAATGTTTGGGGGTTCAACATAATTTTCTTGCAAAAAAAAATATGCTTTTATGTAAACAAAAAGTGTCAAAAAGGGCTTTGTCTTCAAGTGGTTAGAAGAGTGGATGTAAGCTTCCTAATGTTGTGTATAAAATGCCAGAACAGTTCAAAACCCCCCCAAATGACCCCATTTTGGAAATTAGACACCCCAAGCTATATACTGAGAGGCATGTCGAGTCCATGGAATATTTTATATGTTGACACAAGTTGCGGAAAAAAGACAATTTTTTTTTTTTTTGCACAAAGTTGTCACTAAATGATATATTGCTCAAACATGCCATAGGCATATGTGGAATTACACCCCAAAATACATTCTGCTGCTTCTCCTGAGTACGGGGAAACCACATGTGTGAGACTTTTTGGGAGCCTAGCCATGTACGGGACCCCAAAAACCAAGCACCGCCTTCAGGCTTTCTAAGGGTGTAAATTTTTGATTTCACTTCTCATTGCCTATCACAGTTTCGGAGGCCATGGAATGCCCAGATGGCACAAACCCCCCCAAATGACCCCATTTTGGAAAGTAGACACCCCAAGCTATTTGCTGAGAGGTATTGTGAGTATTTTGCAGATCTCACATTTTGTCACAAAGTTTTAAAAATAAAAATAAAAATTTTCTTTCTTCATTTTCAAAAACAAATGAGAGCTGTAAAATACTCACCATGCCTCTCAGCAAATAGCTTGGGGTGTCTACTTTCCAAAATAGGGTCATTTGGGGGGGTTTTGTGCTATTTTGGCATTTTATGGCCTTCGAAACTGTGATAGGTAGTGAGGAGTGAAATCAAAAATTTGTGCCTAGAAATCCTGAAGGCGGTGCTTGGTTTTCGGGGTCCCGTACGCGGCTAGGCTCCTAAAAAGTCCCACACATGTGGTATTCCCGTACTCAGGAGAAGCAGCAAAATGTATTTTGGGGTGTAATTCCACATATAACCATGGCATGTGTGAGCAATATATCATTTAGTGACAACTTTTTGTAATTTTTATTTTTTTTTGTCATTATTCAATCACTTGGGACAAAAAAAAAATATTCAATGGGCTCAACAGGCCTCTCAGCAATTTCCTTGGGGTGTCTACTTTCTAAGATGGGGTCATTTGGGAGGGTTTTGTGCTATTTTGGCATTTTATGGACTTCAAAACTGTGATAGGTAGTGAGGAGTGAAATCAAAAATTTGCGCCCTTAGAAATCCTGAAGGCGGTGCTTGGTTTCCGGGGGCCCGTACGCGGCTAGGCTCCCAAAAAGTCCCACACATGTGGTATCCCCGTACTCAGGAGAAGCAGCAAAATGTATTTTGGGGTGCAATTCCACATATAACCATGGCATGTGTGAGCAATATATCATTTAGTGACAACTTTTTGTAATTTTCTTTTTTTTTTTTGTCATTATTCAATCACTTGAGACAAAAAAAAATATTCAATGGGCTCAACATGCCTCTCAGCAATTTCCTTGGGATGTCTACTTTCCAAAATGGGGTCATTTGGGGGGGTTTTGTATTGCCCTGCCATTTTAGCACCTCAAGAAATGAGATAGGCAGTCATAAACTAAAAGCTGTGTAAATTCCAGAAAATGTACCCTAGTTTGTAGACGCTATAACTTTTGCGCAAACCAATAAATATACGCTTATTGACATTTTTTTTACTAAAGACATGTGGCTGAATACATTTTGGCCTAAATGTATGACTAAAATTGAGTTTATTCGATTTTTCTTATAACAAAATTAGAAAATATCATTTTTTTTCAAAATTTTCGGTCTATTTCCGTTTATATTGCAAAAAATAAAAGTCGCAGAGGCAATCAAATACCCTTAAAAGAAAGCTCTATTTGTGGGAAGAAAAGGACCCAAATTTTGTTTGGGTACAACATTGCATGTCCGCACAATTTACAGTTAAAGCAGCGCAGTGCAAAATTCTGAAATCACCTCTGGTCCTCTAGCTACCAAATGGTCCGGGGCTTAAGTGGTTAAAGTAAAACAATAAAAGTGAAATATTCCTTTAAATTTCGGACCTGGGGGGGGTGTCTATAGTATGCCTGTAAAGCAGCGCTTGTTTCCCGTGCTTAGAACTGTCCCTGCACAAAATGTCATTTCTGAAGGAAAAAAAGTCATTTAAAAGCACCCGCGGCTAAAATGAATTGTCGGCTCCTGGCAATATAGAGAAAAGTCATTGATAAAAAAAAAAAAAATGCGTGGGGCTCCCCCCAAATTCAATTACCAGGCCCTTCAGATCTGGTATGGATATTAAGGGGAACCCTGCATCAAATAAAAAAAAAATGACGTGCAGTTCCCCCAAATATCCATACCAGGCCCTTCAGGTCTGGCATGGATTTTAAGGGGAACTCCACCCCAAATTAAAAAAAATATGGCGTGGAGTTACCCCCAAAAATCCATACCAGACCCTTTATCCGAGCACGAAACCTGGCAGGCCGCAGGAAAAGACAGGGGGGGGCGAGAGAGTGCCCCCCCTCCTGAACCGTACCAGGCCACATGCCCTCAACACGGGGAGGATGCTTTGGGGGTCTGTGACCCCTCAAAGCACCATGTCCACATGTTGATGGGGACAAGGGCCTCATCCCCACAACCCTTGCCCAGTGGTTGTGGGGGTCTGCGGGCAGGGGGCTTATCGGAATCTGGAAGACCCCTTTAACAAAGGGGACCCCCAGATCCCGGCCCCTCCCTATGTAAATTGTGAACACAATTTAGTAGAAAAACTGGCAACAATGTTTTTTATTGCTATCTGCCCTTTCTGTCCAGGAGATAACTGTGTTGAAAAATTTCTTATATAGGTATTACAGGGACAGAAAGGAGGTGGAATCTGCCCACTGGGAGTCAAAATATAAAATACCAGCACACCATGGATTTTCCAAATAGTTTCTAAAAATGTATTAAAGTGATCACATTACAGCAGTAAATTTCAGCGTTTTAGAGCCATGCAGGAAGGTACACATGCCTAAAGAAGGGGTCCTGCGTGGCCTTGAAACTTCACAATTTAAGGATTGTAAGCTCTAACGAGCAGGGCCCTTGGATTCCTCCTGTATTGAAATGTTTTGTAACTGTACTGTCTGCCCTCATGTTGTAAAGTGCTGCGCAAACTGTTGGCACTATATAAATCCTGTATTATTATTAGACATGTGCATTCGTTTTCGTCCGGATGCATTTTCGTCCGAATTTCAGGTATTTTCGTTATCGTTTTAACAAACGAAAACGAAAGCACAGAATACGAAAACTGAAAGATCCGACATAAACAAATGCTTTATTTTTGTTTTCGTTGTGACAACAGTTCGATATAGATAGGAGATTCGACATGACGCTAACAATAACAATCTGTGTCTATCAAACCTGTAGTCGAATGTACCTAACCTTTACTTCCAAGATTAATCTACATAGAGAGAAAAGATATGACATTATAGAGAGAATAGATTCGACATAGAGAGAGAAAAGATTCAACATAGATAAAAAAGATCATTCGCTGCTGGAATTGGGTGGGGGAAGTAAAATAAAAATAATGATGATGATGAATGTTATTGGCTGATTGTAACCAAAGAGGAGGAGCAGTAAAATAGCTAGAACTAAGTACACACGTACAGCCAACTTACTTTCAGTTCCGATTGCTAGCAGAGAGAGACACACACACTGAATCATTTCAGAAGACAGTTAATCTTGCTGGTCCGTTTTTCAGAGAACCTGAATTATTAGCAATTAAGCATAAGCACAGCAGCCGAACAATAGTGAAGTTCACTTTTTCATAATAATCTGCTGCTATTGTGTTAGTGTTGTGAACTACTAGTGAATTTGCTAGTATTGTGATAGCCTCAGAGGCTGCCCGTGTTGTGGGGGGGGGGGATTTATTATTATAGATTCTATATTATAGATTGAGATTCTATATAGGTTCTATATACCCTATCTTATTTCCTGTCTGATCAGTGATCACTATCACCAGTCCATTTTCTGTTTGAACTATATACAGCAACAGCAATGTATCATTCTAAGGGAAAAGTGAAGGCAGGTAGAGGTAGTGGTCGCGGTCGTGGTGGACGCCTTGCTAAAAAAAGTGGCAAGGTCTCTGCTACTAGTGTCTCTGACACTTCTGCCACCACAAACATGCTATCCACAACAGTGGGTGTCACCACCACTGCCACCAGCAAAGCTAGTTCCACCACCACCAGTTCTACTATTAGTTTTCCTGCCAGACCACCAACATCTGCTGCCTCTTCCACTGCCAGTGCAGCGCCTTCTTCTACAGGTGTCATGGCTTCGTATTTTTTATGGGATAGGCAAGAAACATAGTATAAAACAAGTGGAGTTGCCGATACAATCACCACCACCAATTACACTGCCAGTGCCACTGCCCAGCTCCCCAAAGAAGCAATTGAGGGAGACAGCAGCAGAGACAGAGTGTGAGACTTTTTCTTCATTGCCCCAAGAGAATGATTTTGAATGTGATGCTCCTCTTTCCCCAACCACTGCAGATGTTTTATACAGTCTTACCCCACAAGACTTACAGCATGACTTAGAGAAAGTGCAAGAGGGATATTCTGTGAGGAGTAGGACAGGTAGCAGTTCACTTTTTTCATCTGCTGCTAACTCCCCTTCTCCCTCTGTTATTATGGAGGAAGAATCCTGTGATGATAACACCGACCTCCCCAGCACCCCTGCCATTAGCACTAGTTCACCAAGTGTAACTGTAGTGGCAACAGCTTCCACCACTGGTGTGCTACCTGCTGCAGCTATATCAGCCCATACTAGAGATCAACAGGGTCAAGGGGCTTCATCCCGCCGCAGAAACGTTTGGAAATACTTTCAAACATTGGAAGGCGGGTTCTTTGCAAAGTGCAAATTGTGTGGGAAGCAAGTGAGTAGGGGTAAAAAGTTGGGACATTTAACCAATGCTGGTATGAACCTACACATTAAAAATTACCACCACTCTACTTTACTGTGGGCAGAGGCAGAAAAAGAAGATGGTAGTGCAGGAAGCAGCATAACGAACTCTGACTGTACTGGTGGTACCTCTTCAACCACACCACTTACTCAGAGCACAGAAAATAGAGAGGGTTCAAGTAAGACAAGCCGTCCACTTGCAGTAGTTCCACTGCAGGCCCAATCAGGCTCCTCATCCTCCCAAGGACATAATCAGCCTACCCTAGATAGTTTTGTTGGCTTTAGTTCCAAGGGCATGTCAAAACAGCAGGCCAACAAGATCACCCGCCTCATTGGCCAATTCATTGCTGTTGGAGGAGCCTCTTTTCACATGATTGAAGGGGAGCCGTTTAAACAGCTCATGCATGCCCTTGCTCCACGATACATTGTTCCTGCACGAACAACTTTCAGCAGAAAGATTATTCCAGCACTATACCATTCGTACGTTGCAGTATTGAAGGAAAAAATGGCCAAAGCCGAGGGTCAGACAATTCATTTGACCACTGATTTGTGGACAGCTCCCAGCGGTCAACACGCTTTCCTGTCTTTGACTGCACACTGGTGGCAGGCCACTGTGCCTGTTGGTGGTGGAACTAGTGTAAGTGTTCAAACTTCATCAGGAGGGTCTGTAGCGCAAGACCAGCAGGGTTATCAAGCTTTCCTGCTCCACACAGAAGTCTGTGATGATAAACACAGCTCTGCCAACATATTGCGGGCAATTAGATCAATGTTGGCCAATTGGTTTGGAGAGCTGGCAGTCGCCAATGTTTCTGTTGGGTTCATAGTGACAGACGGAGGTTCAAACATGGTTAAAGCACTCCAAGATGGATCTTTTGTTGGTGTCCACTGTTCTGCACACATACTGCATTTAGTGGTCAAGGGTGCAATCCCAGTGGAGAAAAACAACAAGATTGCTCAAATCTTGGACCTTTGCAGGAAGATTGCAGGGCATTTCCACCGCAGTGTAGGGGCTAGTCAACTGTTGAGGGAGGAGCAAGAACAATCAGGTCTCCCATACATCGACTGAAACAAGATGTCAGCACCTGGTGGAACTATACCCTGGAAATGCTGGAATGCATTTTGGAGCAAAAGACAGCCATCCACAATCTATCATCCTGCCACAGCATTGGGATTGATTCCACACTGGGACGTGATGACTGGTGTATAATTGGGCAGCTCGTTTCTGTCTTAAAACCCTTTCAGAATGTGACGGAAAACTTGAGTCAGAACAATGCCAGCCTAGGACAGGTCATACCCTTGTTTACCTATCTCATAGATAAGATGGGATCGTTCCTAGAAAACAGTGAGCCTCTTTGTGGCAGCCCACTTCATGCCGATGTAGCGGCTTTCATCATCAAACTACAAGACAACTTAAAAGATCAGCTAAATGACCGTGTCCGCAAAAGCCCTGAACTCATGCTGGCTTCCCTGTGTAATCCCAGGATCAAAGGTAAACTGGCACTCAGAGAAAACAGCCTCTCCTACTGGAAAGAAAAACTAATTGAAAGGGTCCGTAATTTGCAGCAACAGAGATGTATGCCGGATGAGGCCAGTTTGGAAGATTCACCTGCCATGTCTGCTATTCCAAGACCTGGCACCATCACTCAAAAACAACCAAGTGGAGCATCTGCATGTTGGGTAGAGGCACTTGACAATCTGGTGGATGCAGGTCAAGCAGCAGGTAATCAAGAAGAGAGCAGTGCCTCTGAAATGGTCAGGGCCTACCTATATGAAACACCTTTGCTTCCTACAGAGGACCCTTTGACCTATTGGGATGGTAAGAAAAGTGAGTGGCCTGATCTTTGTCTGGTTGCCCAGCAACTACTATCCTGTCCTCCAACCACTGTGCAAAGTGAGAGAGTTCTCTATTACTGGGAACATCCTTAATCCACACCGTGCACAATTGACACCCCATTTGATGGAACAAATAACTTTCCTCAAATTTAACCTCCCCAAGCTGGGTTACCCTACCCTTAACTTGTGAGACCTGAATCATTATCACCATGTGAAGATAGATGGGACTCAGAGGAACCATCCAAATGTTGAGGAAAATCATTTTTTTTCCTTACCACTTGACAATAGCAGTTGTCTTTAGTGTGTCCCCAAGATTTAAATAGAATTATATTGTTTTAAGCAATCCAAATTTTTCCCTTTATTCCTTCCATCACCCTTTTTTGTAATGAGTGTTGTGTAGAGTGACTAGAGTGTGCGTGATTGTATGAATGAATGTTGTGTGAATGGACAGTAGCAAGGGTTGAAGCCTTGATGTGGCGCTACTGCTCACGTGTTGCTGTCTTTGTAAATACAAATAGCAACGTGTGCTAATATTACCGTTTTTGAATGATGGTCTGGAAATAAGAGACAATGATTAAAGATGACCTCAACAGCATGACAGTTCCTCTTGGAGAGACTGTCAACTCAAGGATCAGAATTTGTTACCAACACAACATAGAACAAAGAAGCATACAGCTGGAAATGTGATTCTATGCAAGATAGATTAGTTGGTCACTGCTGTACTGCATCCAGATGCCCAGGACCCCTCCCATTTGCCATCTCTTACCCTGGGGACACCAGGGCCCTCTCTGATCCTCCGCCTGTTTCATGACCATCTGCAATTGTCCGAAGTCACCAGTGTGAGTAATCTACCCTGCTGCCATGTTACTCAAGCCCTGGAAATGATGACTGCTCTTTGAACTGTTGCCCCTTGTGATTGCGCTCGCCTGGGAACCTCTGTCCGGTTAACTGTTGCAGAAGAAAAACAAAAAAGGCGCCACTTAGTTAAAGACTGTTTCACTTTAATAACACAATAGTAATAAAGCACTCACTTATAAGTTGACTGTAAAAGGCACATATGTAGTCCGGTCTGTGAACGTGTTCCGCTTGTAAGCAGTTCTCAGTAAGAGGTGACATCCCTGTATGCTGAGCGAGGAGTCAGTGTAACATCCATGACGGATGTTTCCGGGTAATCTCTCAAAGAACCAGGAGGAGGGCTGAAACACAAACACGGAGTCCTGACTGAGACGCAGCGTGACGTTCAGCGGGATGACGTCACGACCAGCATGCAACGCGTTTCGATGTTTAGAGCAGTGAGACGTTCTGACTCACTGCACGCATCTTTCTCAAGCAATAGTGTGAGAGGCTGGGCTTAGCCTTTTTCTATGCACCTAAGGTGATGTTGCCACCTTGTGGGATTAATTGAAAATGCACCCATGAGCTGGATGTCATTCACTTATTATATCAATTTTGAAAAGAGAAAATAAATGTTATAATATAATATATGACTAACCAGGGCATACACAAACATAACATGTTAATCCAATATTGTGTTATGATCTACAATTTTTTTTCAAAATAGAACATAAAAAACTATTTTTTAATACATAAAACCACTTTATATCTAGAATAAAAATGGCATTTAAAAACACCATTAAATAATCAAAGAAAATTGGTATATATAATACTTTGTATATATAAAAATAAATATAAAATATATGTAGAAACCTATTTTGAAAAAAATTGTAGATCAGAACACAATATTGGATTAACATGTTATGTTTGTGTATGCCCTGGTTAGTCATATTATATTATAACATTTATTTTCTCTTTTCAAAATTGATATAATAAGTGAATGACATCCAGCTCATGGGTGCATTTTCAATTAATCCCACAAGGTGGCAACATCACCTTAGGTGCATATAAAAAGGCTAAGCCCAGCCTCTCACACTATTGCTTGAGAAAGATGCGTGCAGTGAGTCAGAACGTCTCACTGCTCTAAACATCGAAACGCGTTGCATGCTGGTCGTGACGTCATCCCGCTGAACGTCACGCTGCGTCTCAGTCAGGACTCCGTGTTTGCGTTCCAGCCCTCCTCCTGGTTCTTTGAGAGATTACCCGGAAACATCCGTCATGGATGTTACACCGACTCCTCGCTCAGCATACAGGGATGTCACCTCTTACTGAGAACTGCTTACAAGCGGAACACGTTCACAGACCGGACTACATATGTGCCTTTTACAGTCAACTTATAAGTGAGTGCTTTATTACTATTGTGTTATTAAAGTGAAACAGTCTTTAACTACCGTATTTATCGGCGTATAACACGCACTTTTTTCCCCTTAAAATCAGGGGAAAATCGTGGGTGCGTGTTATACGCCGATACTCCGTCGAATTCCCCTGCTGAAAACGAGCGAGAGGAGCGAGCGGAGCCGAAGCCGAAGTACAATCGGCTTTACTCGGCTCCTCTCGCAGTCCCGCCCATCTCTGACTGCGCCGCTGACATAGAGAAAGCCGAGTGTACTTCGGCTAGTCTCGGCTCCTCTCGCAGTCCTGCCTGTGACTGTGAGCAGAGCCGAGTCTAGCCGAAGTACACTCGGCTTTCTCCGTCAGCGGCGCAGTCAGTGGAGATGGGCGGAACTGCGAGAGGAGCCGAGTCTAGCCGAAGTACACTCGGCCCCGCTCGCTCCTCTCCACAGAAATCGGCGCCAAATTTTAAAAACCGCCGGGACTGACACGATCGCAAAGGCACTGGGCAAGGCTGCAGATGGACAGATGGACACTGGGCACGGCTGCAGATGGACAGATGGACACTGGGCACGGCTGCAGATGGACAGATGGACACTGGGCAAGGCTGCAGATGGACAGATGGACACTGGGCACGGCTGCAGATGGACAGATGGACACTGGGCAAGGCTGCAGATGGACAGATGGACACTGGGCAAGGCTGCAGATGGACACTGGGCAAGGCTGCATGCTGCATTTAAATGTAAGTTTTTTTTCCTTGAATTTCCCTCCTAAAAGTTTTTTTCCTTAAAATTCCCTCCTAAACTTGGGGTGCGTGTTATACGCCGGTGCGTGTTATACGCCGATAAATACGGTAAGTGGCGCCTTTTTTGTTTTTCTTCTGCTTTCATGTGTTTGGAGTCTGGCTTCGGCTCCCCCAAGGCTGCCCAGTTATCTTCCTGGACTGTAACTCACATCTAAGCTCTTCATACAGCTCAAAGGACTTGTTTGGTAAACCCATATATGCATTGTCTTTTGATAATCTGAAGCGCCAGTATTGTAATTTAACGGTTAACTGTTGCCCTCATGATTGCAAGCCTGCAACCTATGCCCTGTGAACTGTTGAGGACTGTATGGTTAACCCCTGCTGTTACTATCTGCTGTGTATTCTGGTGGGGGGGAAAGCTGAACGGCGTGACTGGACACAAGACAAATGGGATTACCCTTTGCACATTGAAATAGTGTAGAAAGAAATCTCTTAAATTTTCTAAGTTCAGCCTGATGGTTAAATGTAGAAAAGACAATTATAAGGCCTCTAGTAAGTTAGTAACAATAAATGGACTAGTTCATTTAGATAAACATCACATAATGATTAAAGAACCTAACAAGGAAAGCAAGATTCAAGAAAACAATTAGTTCTGAACAAAAACATTTTTATTTTTAACATAAATAAAAAAAAAAAAAATTATGAAAAAATATTCTCCCCCAACCTGGTGACCAGTCGCTGTAGGGACATATTGATGCCAGCCATCTGTTCACCAAGGTACCTAGTAGCCTCCAGTTGGCTCCTAAGGCTGCGTTGGTACCTCTCCAGAGCCACATAGTGACAGAGCTGTCTGCGATTGTGGAGGGCCAAAGAGTGACATAGCCTCCTGGTTTCGGCATTTTGTCTCTCTTGGACCTCCACAATGCGTTGCAGATACGCATTCACATGTGGCTCTGGAGGGGGGATGTGTACTGGAGCGGCTGGAGAATCCTCACCAGGACGCACTGGGGAGGAGGCACTAATGGGTGTGTCCAGGTGGGGGGATAGTGAAGGGTGGAGGAGAACATGCGCCGGAGAAACCGCTGGGGAGGAAGGACAGTGAGCCCAACCACCAGACGCGGGCAGGTCCAGGCCTTCGCCCACCGGGTGGAGGTGAAGGATGAAGACTTCACCTGTGAAGAAAAGAAAATACATTAGATATATAATACAACACACATGACTTCTTCACCCTAACATTATATAAAGACAATTATCTCAAAACGCTTGTAGACAATCATGTAACATCTTGAGATGTTTTCACTTCTACATACCAGTTTTCCATTTTTTTTCAGTGAGATGCACCTAATCAATTTGTGTGTAGGAGATAGTGGTGTCTGTGTCAATTTGCTGCGTCATCCCAAGTTTGTAGAGCTGTGCAGGAAGGTGTTGTACTTTACTGTACTCTGACCAGGGCGGAGCTGAGTGTCCTCCCTGGCCAGAGTACAAAGGGATTCCCCTCTACACATCGAGCAGTGTAAAGGAGAATCTCCCAAAGATTTTATCCGCTTGGTCGCACGGCCGGCTGGAGAAAATCTTAAGGTGTAATGGACGCCTAAGTGCTGACCACTAACTACTCTACCTCATCCAGACTGATTGACTGTCGCAAATATGGAAGATCAGTTGCACTTGCAGAAAAACATATCAGCTATACCAGCTATTAACATTACACTCAAAGAGAAGCCATTCAAGCCATTGCATTAGGGATGACCTAATAAAAAGTTGTTTAATAAAATATAGCAGACTACTTTTTAAAGTTGATAATTTTATATAGCCACTGATTGAATAAGCCCCACTTCTGTTCTAGGCTAGGTAGGTTAGAATAGGTAGGAGAATTTACAATTACTGAACCTTCGATATCCAGTGCTTCATCTGCTCCCCTCTGCTACTGCAGTTGTCTGGTCTCTCCCTGAGCCTTCAAGACCTATACAGGTCTTATAATTACTTCAGAAGCCTAGACCATGTAAGTGAAGGAGAGAGAGGGTGCATGGAAATGTGTCCGACCACTGGGGATCCAAGGATCAGTATGTCTAAAACTTTTAAAACAAAAACCACTGGACAAAAAGGAGCAGTTAAAGAAAAACTCCAAGATACATAAAAAATATATCAGTAAACAGCCTTGCCAATGTGCAACACAATACACTCTGGAGTCTGCACTATAGCCTAAAGACTCAACTTCTTATAGATATTTGCCTGCACAAAGATCTACGAGGTCATTTACAATTTTTTGCTTTATATCAGGGGTCTCCAAACTTTTCAAACAAAGGGCCAGTTTATTTTCCTTCAGACTTTAGGGGGGCCGGATTGTGGCCAACAGGGGCAGAAAATGTCATGGGCACATCATCAGTGAGAATAAATATGGCCTCAGGGTTGGTGGTCAATAGGAGTGGTGCCCCTATTAGTAGGAGGAATAGTATCCCATCATTAGTATCCATAGAAGAAAAAATGCCCCATTGTTGGTGTGAGTGGGAGGAATAGTGCCCCAAGGGCCGGATAAAGGCTACCAAATGGCCACATCTGGCCCTCGGGCCGCAGTTTGGAGACCCCTGCTTTAGATGATGCCAAAGAGGAGGCACCAGACATCATGAGGAAAGTGTTAATGCATGCATTAGGGGCATGCCAGAGATTGACCATGTCCAGGGACTGCCAGCCAATAGCTGGAGATTCTTGTCTGACACACCCCTTCCAGCCTGCTGTGTTATTCACGATGATTAACAGTGATTGGCTCAGACTGGGAATCTGAACTGCAGCAAGAAGGTGGCGTGATCAGGGAAGTGACATTGAGGAAATAACAAGCACAGGTCAAGCTAACAGGAAGACTGGAATCAGCTGCAAAGGGGGACTAATAATTAATAATTCCAGCTAAACCGAAGCCTTGGAGAATAAATCACAACCATTTCTAGACAAGGTATGCCATCAGCATTTCATATTTACTGTATTTTCCGGCGTATAAGGCGACTGGGCATATAAGACGACCCCCTAATTTTCCAGCTAAACTGTTGGTTTAGGGATACACTTGCCGTATAAGACTACCCCCCTTCCAACTAGCCATACCTCACCTCACCTCACTATGCCATTGCATACCTCACTGTACTGTGCCATTGCATACCTTACTGTACTGTGCCATCGCATACCTCACTGTACTGTGCCATCGCATACCTCACTGTACTGTGCCATCGCATACCTCACTGTACTGTGCCATCGCATACCTCACTGTGCTCCTGCATGCCTCGACGATCACATACCTTATCCCTGACATGTAGAATCTCAGTCAGACCGCGGCCGTCCATTTTTCAAAAGCCACGCCTCCTCCTCGTGCTGTTCTGTGATAGGCGGAACACTCAGCTTCCCAGCAGACACTGTGTTCAGTGTTCTGCCTATCACAGATGCCCTCTCATCCGAGGCCGAGGACGAGAGGGCATCCATGATAGGCGAAACACTGAACAGAGGCTCTGCTGGGAAGCTGAGTGTTCCGCCTATCACGGAACAGCACGAGGAGGAGGCGCGGCTTTTGAAAAATGGACGGCCGCGGTCTGACTGAGGTTCTACATGTCAGGTACCTGCGTATAAGACAACCCCCGACTTTTGAGAAGATTATTATGGGTTAAAAAGTCATCTTATACGCCGGAAAAAACGGTAAAATACTATATTTGCCTGGAAAATACAAAAAAAAGTTATACTTACTCCCTGGATCTGCCGCGTCTGGCTGTTCACCATCTTCCGCATCCCCAGCAGCCTCTACAGGGCAGGTCTCCTCCACCTCCTGTTCAGCCTCAGCAGCTGTTGATTATGATTAATATAGAAAACAACAATCTGCAGTGTACAACAATCTCACACATTAGTACAAGAACATTGAAACATGTATGAGCACTCAGCAGACACCAGCAAGATTATACTAACTTACATGTGGGCGTTGCCGCCTCAGCCTCCTTCTCCTGAGTCTCCCCCTCTGATTGGATGACACCTATTTAATATAAAGGAGAAATGATGAACATTACAATGTTCAAGCTTCAAATTACTATAAATACTGTATATAGATAAAATTAATTATCCATTAGCATGCCAATACAGGTCAGGTCACTAACGTTTATCTACAAGGCAGGTACATGCATTCAACCATTTAGAAAAAATCTATAAAAAAAACACAAAAAAAAAAACAGGCACTTACCTGTCCTGGTTCCAGCGGCGAGTGCTAGGTGCACCGCCACTGATCAGGTGCCTCAGTTCAGAACAGCGACGTTCTGTCAGATTACGTAAGTTACGCAAGCGCTTGCGTTACCTGACATAACGTCGCAGAGGCTCTACCTGTCACTGCTTAAGCGAGAAACAATGACACTGGAATCGACAATGGAAGGCTGGACAAATGGAAAAGGACCCACTGTATTAGTGTCACTACTACACTACTCACTGGGCGTTGATGACATGGAGGACTCCTGCTCCTCTGCCCTCCGCCTCCGGCGGCGCTGGGACTGGATGCGATCTTTAAATAAAATCAAACACAACATGGTAAATGTCGGATGCTTGACAAAAAAAATGTCCTGCACAATGCAATGCTGACATCAACCCTGATGAGCCAGGAGATGGGTGATCTCATCCCCCCCTATACTTACACCTCCCTAAAATATATAGTGCAATAAACAAGTGAATATATATAATCACAAACTAATAAAAAATCAATGTGCCAGTGATTCCCAAAAGAAACAAATAATGATATATAGTGCATCAAAGTCCAAAGAAATCCACAAAACGTCCCACAACGATAGTGAACAACGAATATGTTTCTTGCATATGTAATAAATCTTCAATCTTCAATAAACATGATATTTATAAATAGACTCTTGTGACTGTTCGAATCCACCTTCACCAAAAGCAGTGACACCCGATAGTGCTGAAGTAATGATGGGGTAAGCTGCCATCATTACTTCAGCACTATCGGGTGTCACTGCTTTTGGTGAAGGTGGATTTGAACAGTCACAAGAGTCTATTTATAAATATCATGTTTATTGAAGATTGAAGATTTATTACATATGCAAGAAACATATTCGTTGTTCACTATCGTTGTGGGACGTTTTGTGGATTTCTTTGGACTTTGATGCACTATATATCATTATTTGTTTCTTTTGGGAATCACTGGCACATTGATTTTTTATTAGTTTGTGATTATATATATTCACTTGTTTATTGCACTATATATTTTAGGGAGGTGTAAGTATATCAATTTAACTATTGATTAATATTAGGTTATTACCACTGAGCGCCCTTATCTCTCACTATTCACATTGTTTTCAGCTATCACTGAAATTTTAGGTGCAGCTTTTTTATATACACACTAGGTGGCGCAAGTTTTTTTCTATTCATCCCCCCCATACCCATTAAAAGCTCTGCCTCATGGGGGAGGAGAGGCACCTGCTTCCCTCTGCACCCCAACTGCCTGCGTTTACGCGCTATGGAACTGCAAAACAAAAAGAGAAGAGAAACAGGTTCCATAATTAAACTACAATTGTAATCTGAAAATGACATCAACACATGAAACAAATGTAGAATGAACCCGTAGAATGAAACAATGCAAATGGAATTTTTGGATTAGGCGCATTTTTTCATGTAGCACAAGATTTGCACATTTTTTTATTAACCAAATTTATTTTAAGAAAAATGTATGCTTTTTTGGTGCACAATAAAATATAAAAGAAAGGATTGGGATTGTGCCGAATAAATATAGATGTCCAGTCCACCTTTCTAATTATGCGCTTGTGTGAACTGTGTATGGTGTAAAATCAGTGCATTTTTAGAGCACTGATCGTTGTATAAATGACAATGGTCCCAAAATGGCATCAAAAGTGTCCGATGTGTCCGCCATAATGTCGCAGTCACAATAAAAAAAATAAAATAAAAAAAAAAATAAAAAAAAAATCGCTGATCGCCGCCATTACTAGTAAAAAATAATAATAATAAAAAAAAACTATAAAACTATCCCTATTTTGTAGATGCTATAACTTTTGTGCAAACCAATCAATAAACGCTTATTGCAATTTTTGTTACCAAAAATATGTAGAAGAATACGTATCGGCCTAAACTGAGGAAAAAAAAAATGTTAATATATTTTTTGGGGATACTTATTATAGCAAAAAGTAAAAAAATAATAGTTTTTTTTTCAAAATTGTCGCTCTTTTTTTGTTTATAGCGCAAAAAAAAAACAAAAAAACGCAGAGATGATCAAATACCACCAAAAGAAAGTTCTATTTGTGGGAAAAAAAGGACGTCGATTTTGTTTGGGAGCCACGTCGCACGACCGCGCAATTGTCAATTAAAACGACGCAGTGCCGAATCGCAATAAGTGGCACGATCATTTGGCAGCCAAATCCTCCGGGGCTGAAGTGGTTAAAATGTAAAAAAAAAAAAAAATATGACGTTACTTACCGCTTAACGTCACAGAATTTTTTCCGACAGGCAGTCAGGTCACGCCGATGGCGATACATCGCTTCAACTTTTTTGGAGATCTCCTCCCACTTCTCCCGCTTCCACTCTTGAGTGGTATCCCTGGAGCGGGGGCCACACAGCTGCATCCAGCAAGGAAGCGTTTCCTTTACAAGGACCTGGGACTCAATGTGAGTCCACATAAGGTTACGCTTCCTGCTGGTTGCAGCTTGTGTCCCCCAGCACCGCTTTTTGGATGGGGATGTTGCTGCTGCTGCCTCCATAGAAGGCCCAGGAACGTCCTCCATGTGGTCGAAATGGGTCGCCATATTATCTGACACAACGTCGGAGGCCGTGCCTGCACATACGAATGTGAAAGTAGTTGGCTGACTGTTGGGATAGACCATTCATTCAACATGAACGACGAAGATTCGACAAAGCAGCGAAAAACATACAAACGTCGAATCTGTGGCTTATGGTGTCTGTCAAAAGTTCTAAGAAGATTCGACAGAGCAGCTAAACTCACTGTACGACGTTGCAATCGTACCTTTCCGGTTAAATGCATCCGCTCATGAGCTATAGAAAAATTCTAATGTTGGTTGACTAGTAATAATAATTAATACATATAATTATTACTAGTCATACAACATTAGAATTCTACTATAGCTAGCTTGTAGGCGGAACATTCGTCTGGAAATGTACGATTGCTGCTTCGAATAGTTTAGCTTCTCCGTCGAATCTTTCCGTCGGGAAAAATGACATTTTTTTTTTCGCCGAGAAAAACGATCGTCTGTGGGCTTTATGTCGTTTTTCTCGTTGAGAAAAACGGCAGAAAAAATGACGAGAAAAATTAGAACATGTTCTAAATTTTCTCATCGTTTTTTACATCATTTTTTTCCGCGGCAGTTTTCCCATAGGGAGACACTGCCGCGGAGCCCACAGACGGTCGTTTTTCTCGACAAAGAAAAAAATGACGGGAAAAACGGTCGTGTGTGGGGGAAAATGCCGTTCCCTCGTTTTTCATTTTATTTCATGTCGTGATTCACGGCGGTGTTTTCACCGCCGTGAATCACGATCGTGTGTACGCGGCATAAGAACACACACACCATATAAGCCTTCAATGACAGATTCGACCTTAATTATTTAGGATTTTCGGACGAATGCAATTTTTTACGAAAAACGAAATAAATAAAAACGGATTTCGGGAGTAACTAAATAAATTTATTTTTTGGACGAAAACGAAATTCCGAAACGAAATATTTCAGTGTGCACATGTCTAATTATTATATTAATAATAATAATAATAAAATTGCTTTAATACATTTTTGGACACCAATTGGAAGATCTGTGGTGTGTTGGCGATATATGTTTTCACATGTCAATACCAGTTCCCAGCTGGTAGTTCCTAAAGCACTCACTTGCTTCAAGCCATCTCCCGGAACACATGCAATGAGAATGTTAGGACCTTGTTAGGTCCCTATGTATCCAAAGGCAATATAAGGTGAAGAATGGGGAAAACAGGGAACACTGGATAGTGCAGATAAATTACCTCTTTAATGAATAAAATGTAGACTAAAATGCACTTAGAAAATGATGTCTCAATCAGAACATATTACAAGGCAAAACATTTATCAAGTGACATATACAAGTGCAGGACTCTCTTTTTGAAAGTTGGCAGAGGGATAGATAGGATGCAATGATAGCAATGGTGTAGTGGACATTGAACAAACTGAAGAACCACAACCTCTCCAGAAATAATTATCCTAGGTGGGTGATTAAGCTGGCAGACTGGGAGTACAGTACCTTCACAGACTTGTTTTAGGACCCTGTCCCCTCATCCTTTACTCTTAAAAATAAAGTTAGGTATAACTTCTCTGTGGGTGATTAATGGATCAGCATTACATGCTTTGATCATTCCCTTTATACTCGCATTAACACAGCCTGGCTGCGTGCAAGACTATATAGCGCCAGCTGATCATTTACTATTTTATCTTAGCCAAATGAAAAGAAAAGTCAGTTCTCTGTAGAGGAGTTTAAGAGCATCATTGCGTGTTTACTGCTAAACAGCACAGGAAGACAGGGAGCATCTGGAGTATTAGGAATTTCATTTATTTGGTCACAAGTCACGCTGGCTGGGATCTTCATGATTCTTCAAATACACAGAAAGGGATTTCTTTTCATTATGAGTCTTATGCAACATAATGGGATGTAAAACACACCTGTACTTAAAGTAATCCTTTAAATTCAATCTAAGCATATGAAGAGAAAAAATCATAAAACAGAACTTTAACAAACACCATATGTTAGAGTAATCAGTGGATCCAGAGATATAGGCAGCTGAACATAATGTATAAGAAAAAAAGTGAAAATTACTTCTGCGCTACTATATAAGTTAATGCATGTGTGAATAGTTGCCGCTTAACACAGATTGTGTTCCCACAAAGATAAATAGCAAAATTTAAATAATGAATCTACACCTCTTGATATAGTCACAAGTACAGTGAGGAAACGCATCGAGGCAGAGCCTGTGACATCATGACATCCATCTAGGAAGCAGTTCACGAGACTCTGGGGACACAGGGCCGAGGATCTGTGGATGATTCAGTAATCCAGGGATTGTCCATCTTTATCGTACAAGCGCTTTACATGTATGCACCAGGACAGTGCATCTGTAAATGTTCTTTACTGTGGTTTTATTAAAAAAGTTGTTTTTAAACGGTAAAACACTATGTTGAGTTTTTTCCTGCTCTTATGACATATAACTACGAGGAACAGCATCTGAGTGATTGGGAGTTCTTATGAGTATAGAGGAACAACAGATTGCTGGATTTATATCCCTGAGGGGAAGGTGCCATTAGACCCTATGGTGGGTCTTCATGTGAGGTGAGCACATATAGAGACCGATGGAGGACACGGTGGTGTGCTTGATCTCTTATTTTGGATTTGTCACTTATGAAGATATAGACACGTGCTGAAGATATAGACACGTGCACTGAGAAGAGATTTTCTTTTGGATTTAATTTCTTCAATCTACTAGCAACAGTATATATATATATATATATATATATATATATATATATATATATAGTGACATTTTCTTTGCAGGTTTCTGGATTATATAGATTGTTTTCACCCAATTGACTGCTGCTCAGCTGGGTGTGGTTGCACTTCACTATTTTAATTTTGAACATAATGTATATCTAAGCCAAAATGTTTTTATCTATTTTGAATAGAGTAAGGAATGATTTTAGTTGTCACCAGAACAAGTGTCCCCATTGAAAGATTCACCTTCTATTCCTGTTCTCTTGGCAAATTAAAATCTTAGATTTCTCACTCACTTTCAGTCCCAGCAACAATGGTTACCAGGACAAATAGAGAGGGTGAATCTCTTCAATGGGGACACAGACAGCAAGACATGGGCTATATCCCTAGCCCACTCCATAGATGTACTTAAATATGCCCCTTCTAAACCTTCCCTATCTTTAAACAAGAGTATCCCTCACATTAAAGGATAAATTCACCTTTTGTTACATGATACTGTAAATTTAACACAAATATTCAGGGTGTGACATGTACAATGTTACATCTGCACAAGCCCTTGCACCCCCCCCCCTCCCCACGGGTCCCTGTTTTGACAGCGAGCGGGGGATCTTCTCTCCCGCTAGCTGCCACTGTCTGAGCAAAACTGCCTGCCTGCCTGCCCAGCCACATCCATTCACAGTGTTCTATGAATTAGAAAGCTATGAGTACCAACAGCCTTTGCGGCTGTAGACTTGTGGTTCTCAATTAACTACCACACCGCTGTTAAGCAGTGTGGTAGTTCCTTTCCTCTTTTTGACAGTGTGCATCTGCCTGCCTGTGCGAGGTACAAGCAGACAGATCCACTGACAAGTCTGCAAGATCCCTGCATGGCTCCCGTGATCTGCTGATCGTGGGTGCAATGCTTTACAGGATCCAAGAAAAAAAAAAAATGCAGAAATTGTTACCTGAAAAAAAGATGTGCATTTATTCTTTTTTTTTTTTTAAAGGTGAACTTATCCTTTAAAGCAGCTGTAAATCCAGTCATCGGCAATAATATCAACAGCCTTTACTGACCCTTCTTAAACAATTTTTATGTAATGTTTTTACCTTTTTTTGTTATCTTTATTGGTGGGCACTATCTCTCTGTTTTTCAAGCACCTAGCGGAAAAGGGGAGGTCAAAGCTTTAGAGATGTTGTGAGGGTGGATGACAGTGAAGCTCCCAGCTAAAAAAAGCTGTCAGGTAGTAGCTATTAACCACCCCAATAAATCATACCTTGCCTTCAAAATGAACAAAACAAAAACAAGATCACTTGCCCAGCTACCACTGCCTCATTAAGTATGAACACTCTAAGCTGCTGAAGGAGGGAAGCTAAGGAATTGGTACTCCCATGCGTGTCCAGGAGCCCAGGAAGTTATGGGAAATTAAGTTAAAGGGGTCTGTGCCTACATGTGCGCATGGTGAGTAAATGGGTACTGCACTGCTAGAGGGACCCCTATATAGTTCAATAAATGAATTACCGTAATTGGATTAAACCATTTCTTTGGTGCTCTCTGTTTTAAATTTCCTATAGTGTCAGGCCACAATACTGTGTGACACCCATGCAAATGTCCTATTCGCCTTCCAATACAGGTGCTGTGCATACTACATGCTGATTCATCATGCTTAGCAGTCATAAACTGCTTGGAGTTATCTGCAATAGTATATCTGATCTTTCCCAATCACATGACAGTTAAACAGTCTGCAAAGGGAACCAAGATGGCTTGTAGGTGCACGTGCTATGCGTTTCTTCAAAATCATCATCCACTTCTACACCATCTCTCTGACTGCCATTCGACTCTAAGACTTCCAAAGCCTGGTCGTAACACACTCTTTCAAGGAACACAATCCCAAGAGCAAAAATGTCTAACAACAACCTGTTCCACTGCACACTTATTCTATTAGGCGAAAAGAGGTACTCCTCCCTACCCATTCTGTATGGGTGGGCACTAACAATTTTGGCACAGAGGGTGTTCTCTTGAATGATATAAAGAGGTTGATTTACTAAAGGAAAATAGGCTGTTCATTATGCAAGGGAATTTCCCCCTAGCCTAGGCCAGCCATACACCGATTTACTTAGCTGAATGAAAAAAAAAATATGAATCCCCCATCAACATGTTTGATGTGGATAAGGTAATCACTCCAGCTGAGCTATTGCAGTCTGCTGATGGGGACTCTTAACAGCTGGCAGAAGACAATGATCAGTGTTGCCGTATGTAGTCAGTGAAACTGATTGTTCGGGGAAAACCTGACTGGGTGGTTGTACAGAAGTCAATCAATACATCGACTTTTATACTACCAGCTTGTGGGTGGGTGCAGTGTAGTGTAGTGGCAAAAAACACACATTTCGTCCAGATGCAATTGAAAGAACTTGTATTGAAGTCAAAGTAAAACAGTTCACAACAAGCCCAGTGGAAGGAAGCCCAAATGGAAACACTCATGGATTACAGCAGCGTGTAGCATTGCAGGTTTCAGCTGAGTTGACAATGTCTATATTGAGGGGCAGAATTCGACCTGGCCACTCCAAGCCCACATGGGGAAGTTTTCAGGAAGAGTGATGGATCCCTATGCTTTCCGTACTCATCTGGAACCTTTCCCTGCTGCTAATACTGTACCTGACAGACGGGTAAGCTGCCCCTACACTATCCACATGCTAAAAGTGCACCAAACCCAATACCAGGGTCTAAAATTGATCCTGCCTGACCCAAGATGGTCATCAGAGTCACATGGGAGTGTCAGCATCCAACCGGATCACTGCCACAGTGACCCAGGAAACTATGTCATGTTAATATTAACTTCCTTTCTCTCTGCACTGTCACTGTGGTTGAGCAACACCTGCAGTGGAGAAAGTAGACTGCACCTGCCTACAACCTAGCCCATACATGTATCAAAATTCAGCTAGTCCCTGCTCAATAGGCTGAATTTCAAGCCATGTATGATTGGTTTTATTGAATGAGCTAATTTCCATCATCCAATTGTGCAAGCAAAAAAAATTTTTTTTAAATGTTCTTGCATGTAATTGGATATTCAGTGCACTTTTACCACATTCAATAGCTAAGGGAAAATCCCCTTGCAATGTGAACAGCCAATTTGGCTTTTGTAATTAAACCCCATTGTATTCGAGAACTGTATGGATTAAGGGTACATAAACTCTCTCATAAACAGGTTCCATGGTTTCTCCCCTCCATAGTAAAAGTGGACCTCATTTATATTTCTGTCTGAACTAGTCTATATTTTGGAATGTCAAAATCTGTTGGAAATGGTGTCATCTGTCAACAAGGAGAAGTCACCATTAGCCCAATGAGAACAGATGTGGTATCTGTACCAATTCACTTATACTAATGTTAAAAAATATGCTAATACTCCGCTATAAATTTCCATTCCCTTCATCCTTTGTTTATTCCTACTTCCTTTATTTCACATTATTTCCTAAGCTGTAGTGATGAGCCGAACACCCCCGGGTTCGGTTCGCACCAGAACCCGCGAACGGACCGAAAGTTCGTACGAACATTAGAACCCTATTAAATACAATGGATGCGAACGTTCGAATTCTAAAGTGCTAATTATAACGACTATTATGCATGGTATTGTCCTAAAAAGGGTTTGGGAACCCGGGTTCTGCACCAGGGGACATGTATCAATGCAAAAAGAAGTTTTAAAAACGGTCGTTTTTCGGGAGCAGTCATTTTAATGATGCATAAAGTGAAAAAAAAAAGTCAAATATTCCTTTAAATATCGTACCTGGGGGGTGTCTAAAGTATGCCTGTGAAGTGCCACGTGTTTCCCGTGTTTAGAACTGTCCCTGCACAAAATGACACTTCTAAAGGAAAAAAAAGCCATTTAAAACTGCTTGCGGCTTTAATGTAACGTCTGGTCCCGGTAATATGGATGAAAATCTTTAAGAAAAATGGCATAGCTACCCCATGACCCCCCCCCCTACCCCAGCCCATTACCAGCCCCTTTGGGTCTTGTATGGATATTAAGGGGAACCCCGCACATAAAATAAAAAAGGCCCTATATACTCTGAACAGCCGTATACAGGCGGTGCATACAAGACAGGGACTGTAGGTTTGTTCTTATGTAGAATCTGTTTGTAATTTTGAACAGGTACATTGTTTAAGTGTAGCTCCAGCCCAAAAATCTATTTTTAAACTTTTTGGAAAACATAGGTAAGGGTTATCACCCCTGTAACATTTGTTTTGCTGTCTGTGCCCCTGTTCAGAACATTTCACCTCACTTTCCGTCCCAATGACAACTGTTTTTGAAATGTGGTGTTTTTCTTGAAACAAGGATTGCTGATAAAGTATCAGTACAGAGGAGACACCTTTCTCCCATATTAATTCTTACAGGAGAGAATTTTCCTTCCAAGGGGTAGATTTCCTCTCACTTCCTGTTGTCTTCTTGCGTTTGCAAGTAGGAGTCGTTTGTAAGTTGGATGTTTGAAAGTAGGGACCTGCCGTATATACTCTGCAGAAATAGGCCCCTTAGTTGTTGGTGTTGGCACAACACTGTAAGCACTCACAGTTACTCTTGGTTGGTGCTGGAACGCCCTGCTGTCAACTATTATATCAGGAATTTTAATTACATATAATTGTTGAACAGTGGTAGTAAAAATTGGGCCTTTGATGGTGGTGCTGGTGCCACAACACTGTAAGCCCTGACAGTTACTCTTGGTGGGTGCAGCAATGGGCCCTGCTGTGAATTATTAGATCAAGAATTGTAATTGCATGCCCCTGTTGAACAGGGGCTGAAAAATTGGGCCTTTCGTGGTGGTGGTGGTGGTGGTGGTGTTGCCACAACACTGTAAGCCCTCAGAGTTACTCTTGGTGGGTGCAGGAATGGGCCCTGCTGTGAATTATTAGATCAAGAATTGTAATTACATGCCCCTTTTGAACAGGGGCTGAAAAATTGGGCCTTTCGTGGTGGTGGTGGTGGTGGTGGCGTTGCCACAACACTGTAAGCCCTCAGAGTTACTCTTGGTGGGTGCAGCAATGGGCCCTGCTGTGAATTATTGGATCAAGAATTGTAATTACATGCCCCTGTTGAACAGGGGCTGAAAAATTGGGCCTTAGGCACTGGTGGCACAACACTTCAACCCCTCACAGATACTGTACTTGGAGCACAGCAATGAGCCCTGTTGCAAAGTATTGCTTCAAAAATTGTAATGACACGCCCCTGTTAAACAGGGGCTGAAAAATTGGGCCTTAGGCACTGGTGGCACAACACTCCAACCCCTCACAGATACTGTACTTGGAGCACAGCAATGAGCCCTATGGCAAATTATTGCTAAAAAAATTGTAATTACACGCCCCTGTAAAACAGGGGCTGAAAAATTGGGCTTTAGCCACTGGTGGCGGCACCCATAAACAAAAATGATCTTCCAAGCTATCATCATCAATCGTATCATTGAGGACTCGGAGGAGGAGGATAGCCAGTCAACATAACAGCACAGGCACTCAGCATCAGCATCAGTCTTGAAGGGATGTGACATGTTAAAATCAATTAGTCTGTTATATCAGCATCAGGTGTGTGGTAGCTGGTGGTGATCCAAGACTGGTTCATCTTGATGAAAGTCAGTCGATCAACCGAGTCGGTGGACAGGCGCACCCTGTGATCCGTGACAAATCCTCCAGCAGCACTGAATGTGCGTTCCGAAAGAAGGCTGGATGCAGGACAGGCCAGTAGCTCAATTGCATACTGTGCAAGCTCTGGCCAGTGATCCATCCTCAAGACCCAGTAAGCCAGAGGATTTTCGGTGGGGAAGGTGTCCAAGTCTGACCTTGCCCCTAGATATTCCTGCACCATGTTTATCAGACGCTGGCGATGGTTGCTGGAACCGATCATACTTTGGGGCTGCGGACTAAAGAATTGTCTGAACGCATCGGTCAGACGGCCACCTTCCCCACCGCTCCTTCTTTGACTGGCCGAAGCCTCAGCAACTCGTTGTCCAGGACCAGGAGTTTGTAACCTCCCAGTCTCTGGGAACGCGTTGCACAGACCTTTCTGCAAGGCCTCCCGGAGTTGTCTCATCCTCTGCTCCCTCTGCGACGGTAACATAAGGTCCGCAACCTTACCCTTGTACCGTGGATCAAGGAGAGTGGCCAGCCAGTAATGGTCCCTCTCCTTGATCCGAAGAATACGAGGATCCTTCCGCAGACTTTGCAGGATCAGGGAGGCCATGCAGCGTAGGTTTGCTGAGGCATTCGGTCCGGAGTCCTCTGGGTCACTAAGGACGACATGATCCGCAGCCACCTCCTCCCAGCCACGTACAAGTCCACTGGTTTCTTGGGACTGTAAATCATCCCTAAAAGACTGCTGCTGATGATGCTGAGTGCCAGCCTCCACCTCCATGCTGACACAATCCTCCTCCTCCTCCTCCTCCTCCTCTTCCTGTGCGATGGGTGGGACAGAAGGAACACTGTCTGGGTAAAGGGGGCCTTGAGAGGCAAGGAAGTCCTCCTCTTCCTGCCTCTGTTCTGCCTCAAGTGCCCTGTCCATTATTCCACGCAGCGTGTGCTCCAACAGGTGGACAAGAGGTACAGTGTCACTGATGCATGCACTGTCACTGCTCACCATCCTCGTGGCCTCCTCAAATGGTGCCAGGACAGTGCATGCATCCCTGATCATGCCCCACTGGCGTGGAGAAAAAAAACCAAGCTCCCCTGACCCTGTCCTGGTGCCGTAGTTGCACAGGTACTCATTGATGGCCCTCTGCTGCGTGTGCAGCCGCTGCAGCATGGCCAACGTTGAGTTCCACCTGGTGGGCATGTCACATATAAGGCGGTTCTTGGGCAGGTTCAACTCCTTTTGCAGCTCAGCCAGGCGAGCACTGGCATTATAAGATCTGCGGAAATGCACACAGACTTTCCTGGCCTGCCTCAGGACATCCTGTAAGCCCGGGTACCTGCCCAAGAACCGCTGCACCACCAGGTTAAGGACGTGAGCCACACAGGGCACATGGGTCAGTTGTCCCTGTCGGAGGGCGGAGAGGAGGTTGGTTCCATTGTCGCAAACCACCATTCCTGGCTCAAGCTGGCGTGGCGTCAACCACCTCTCTGCCTGGCCCTGCAGAGCAGACAGGACCTCTGCCCCAGTGTGGCTTCTGTCCCCCAAACACACCAGCGCAAGCACGGCATGGCATCTTTTTGCCTGCATACTTGCGTAGTCCCTTGAACGGCTACGGAGCACCGCTGGTTCAGAGGACAAACCACAGGAAGAGGCCATGGAGGAAGAAGAAGAGGAGGGGGTGGAGGAGAGAGGTGTGTCACAACCAGTAGTAGCATTTTGGAGGCGTGGCGGTGGAACAACCTCCAACACTACTGCACCTTGTCCTGCATCCTTCCCAGCTGCCAAAAGAGTGACCCAATGGGCCGTGAAAGAAAGGTAACGTCCCTGTCCATGCCTGCTGGACCATGAGTCAGCGGTAATATGCACCTTACCGCTGACCGCCCTGTCCAGCGAGGCCAAGACATTGCCTTCCACATGCCGGTAGAGAGCCGGAATAGCCTTCCGTGAGAAAAAGTGGCGTTTGGGAACCTGCCACTGAGGAACCGCACATTGCACAAACTCACGGAAGGGGGCCGAGTCTACCAACTGAAAAGGCAGCAGTTGAAGCGCTAGCAATTTAGCCAAGCTAGCATTCAACCGCTGGGCATGTGGATGGCTGGGAGTGAACTTCTTTCGACGGTCCAGCAGCTGGGGCAGGGAAATTTGCCTGCTAGAATCGGACGTCGGTGTACTGCTAGCAGAGTGGCCGCAACTACTTGGCTGTGACACACCTAATTCTACACCTTCATTCCTCTCAGTGCATGTTTCAGACAGGACTGAAGTTATAGTGGGGTTGGAGATCCCAGCTGATGCGGTGCAAGGAGAGGTCCGCTTTGTTCTTTGGTGTGGGTCTTTGAGGTAGGCTTGCCAACGAGCTGCATGGCAGGTCAACATATGTCTGGTCAGGCATGTGGTACCCAAGCGGCTGATGTTTTGGCCACGCGATATACGCTTGAGACATATGTTGCAAACAGCAGCTGTGCGATCTGATGCACTAGCCTCAAAAAAGGCCCACACCAAAGAACTTTTTGAATGACGGGCAGAGGCAGCGCCCTGCACAGGCGGAGCTCTGCGGTGTGATTCCGTCGGTGTACTGCCCTTACGCTGGCCACCAAAGGGCATCCTGCCTCGTTGGAGATGTGCCTCCTCCTCATCCTCCTCCTCCTCCTCTCTCCTATTAGGCACCCACGTGGAGTCAGTGACCTCATCATCCCCTCCCTCCTCATCACTGGAGCCAATCTGGCAGTATGCTGCAGCTGCTGGAACATGACTGCCTGATTGGTGTCCTTCTTGAGCATCCCCTCTGTCTGCTCTCACGCTACTGCCTTCCTGTAGCTGGGTTTCATCATCAGACCCTTCGAAACGCTGGGCATCCTCCTGGAGCATGTACCCAACACTGTGCTCAAACAGTTCGGGGGACTCCTCAGGAGGAGGACATGGTGGGTCTAGGGAAGGAGTGACTGATGATGAGTCTGACATTGATACCAGAGAAGAGGACGCTTTGGCAGCTGCTTTGCCAGTACCCTGAGCCTGGGTGAGAGAGGATGAGGAGGAGGAGGAGGGCTTGGTCATCCACTCTACCAAGTCTTCGGCATGATGTGGCTCAACATGTCCAGCTGCCGAAAAGAAGGACAAGCGTGTCCCATGGCCATGTGCTGATGACAATGCACCGCATCCACGACCAGCACTGTTGCCCCCAGACACAGAGCCTGCTTGCCCTCTTTTATTGCCTCCTGACTGTCTGCCTCTCCTTGTTTGCCTTCCAGACATTCTAATAGATGGCCTGCAGGGAGATGGGAAAAAAGCAATAAGGGCTACCTTCAGGTGTCCTTCTCTGTCCCTTTACTTAAGGATTTCTAAATATGGTTGAGGATGATTGCTTTTGCACAGAATAGCACAACGACAATTTCCCTGACTGTCCAAAAAACAAGGATTTCAAAGATGGTTGATGAGGAATGCTTTAGCACAGTATAGCACAAGGAGAATTTCCCTCACTGTCCTTCCCTGTCCCTAGAAACAAGGATTATCACAGTGAAAGAAACTGACACTCTTCCTACCTATAGTTTTCTGTCCCTAGAAAAAATGTTTTTTTAAAGCTGATTGATGATCAATGCTTTAGCACACTATAGCACAAGTAGAATTTCCCTCACTGTCCTTCCCTGTCCCTAGAAACAAGGATTATCACAGTGAAAGAAACTGACACTCTTCCTACCTATAGTTTTCTGTCCCTAGAAAAAATGTTTTTTTAAAGCTGATTGATGATCAATGCTTTAGCACACTATAGCACAAGTAGAATTTCCCTCACTGTCCTTCCCTGTCCCTAGAAACAAGGATTATCACAGTGAAAGAAACTGACACTCTTCCTACCTATAGTTTTCTGTCCCTAGAAAAAATGTTTTTTTAAAGCTGATTGATGATCAATGCTTTAGCACACTATAGCACAAGTAGAATTTCCCTCACTGTCCTTCCCTGTCCCTAGAAACAAGGATTATCACAGTGAAAGAAACTGACACTCTTCCTACCTATAGTTTTCTGTCCCTAGAAAAAATGTTTTTTTAAAGCTGATTGATGATCAATGCTTTAGCACACTATAGCACAAGTAGAATTTCCCTCACTGTCCTTCCCTGTCCCTAGAAACAAGGATTATCACAGTGAAAGAAACTGACACTCTTCCTACCTATAGTTTTCTGTCCCTAGAAAAAATGTTTTTTTAAAGCTGATTGATGATCAATGCTTTAGCACACTATAGCACAAGTAGAATTTCCCTCACTGTCCTTCCCTGTCCCTAGAAACAAGGATTATCACAGTGAAAGAAACTGACACTCTTCCTACCTATAGTTTTCTGTCCCTAGAAAAAATGTTTTTTTAAAGCTGATTGATGATCAATGCTTTAGCACACTATAGCACAAGTAGAATTTCCCTCACTGTCCTTCCCTGTCCCTAGAAACAAGGATTATCACAGTGAAAGAAACTGACACTCTTCCTACCTATAGTTTTCTGTCCCTAGAAAAAATGTTTTTTTAAAGCTGATTGATGATCAATGCTTTAGCACACTATAGCACAAGTAGAATTTCCCTCACTGTCCTTCCCTGTCCCTAGAAACAAGTATTATCACAGTGAAAGAAACTGACACTCTTCCTACCTATAGTTTTCTGTCCCTAGAAAAAATGTTTTTTTAAAGCTGATTGATGATCAATGCTTTAGCACACTATAGCACAAGTAGAATTTCCCTCACTGTCCTTCCCTGTCCCTAGAAACAAGGATTATCACAGTGAAAGAAACAGACACTCTTCCTACCTATAGTTTTCTGTCCCTAGAAAAAATGTTTTTTTAAAGCTGATTGATGATCAATGCTTTAGCACACTATAGCACAAGTAGAATTTCCCTCACTGTCCTTCCCTGTCCCTAGAAACAAGGATTTGCACAGTAAAACACACTGACACTCTCCCTACCTATCCTTCTCTTTCCCTAAACTAAAGGAATCCAGGTTAAGCAAGAAAAAAAAAATGTCACTGTCCCTGCCTATGCTTCTCTTTCCCTGCTCCGGAACACACTACACTAGGCCGCCGTGCTGGCGGCCTTTTATAGTGTGGGGCGTGTACTAAACACCCTCAGCAATAATTGGCCACAGGCATCCTGCCTGTGGCCAATCATTGCTCTCCTCACTGCCGGCGCTGTGATTGGCCAAGCATGCGGGGTCACAGTGCATGCTTGGCCAATCACAGCGCCTGGATGACACTGCGATGGCGTAGTGCATTGTGGGCCGTTCGCGTCACTCGAATTAGGCGCGAACGGCCCAAATCGTTCGATCTTCGTCGAACGATCGAACAGCCGATGTTCGAGTCGAACGTATGTTCGACTCGAAAATCGAGCTCATCCCTACTAAGCTGTACTTTTTCCTCTGTTTCCACCATTTCCCCTCCCTCCACCAGCCTCTAAAGTGTAATCCGTAAGCATTTCTTCTTTCATCTCCTCTTCATAGTATTTGTTGTAGAGAATATGAATGTTGTCTTGGTTTTGTGTTTCATCGCCCGAGCAGTGAAAGATCCCTCTCATTTCTCTGTTAGTGCTCCTAGCCCTGGCAGCTATACAAGCTTCCCCTTCTCTCTCCCGCACTCTGTGAGAAGTGTGATTACTCTGGGCCCTCGGTGAGAGATAGACATATGTGCTGAGATGACATTTCGGTTATACATGATGCCATTAAAATATGATAAGAATGCTATTAACATTAATAATCCTTTTCATTGTTGTATCATTTAGGGAGCAAAACAAGCCATTAAATATTACAGAATCATTCCACTTTGATAGCTGCAGGGAGGGGAACATTTGGTCGACATTTGTATACATGTTTTGTTCTGGAACTCTCCGTGCCCCACCCTGCTAAAAATTTTAAATAAATGTTAGAAGGTTCTTGCCTTGAAATGGCTTTTGCGCGGTGTAATAACAAATGATGCTAATGAACAGAGGCAGGAGATGATGAATCTTCAATGTATAATCTTTTCCTGCCGCTTACAGTATGTTGACTGTGGAGAGCTGCAGGCCTTGGCAGGAAAAAAATGTATTGTGGTGTCGACTAGGCTTAAATGAGCTGAAATTGGCATCTGTACAATTTCCCAGAGTGGTCTCATTTATAAAAACTGAGGGAAAGGAGAGTGGATGTTTGACCACATTTACAAACTAGATGCCATCTAATGTTCTTTACTGCAAGATTGGAAATTAAACTAGCACTTGATTGGCTGCTCGGGGCAATAGAGATGCTTTACTTTTCCTGCGTTTTTTCTAAATTTAATTGGTGACTTAACAGGGAGCTCCCAGGAATTGCCCTCAGAAAGCACCACATAAGTCAACTATAAAGTTTTAAATACAGTTCTTAGAAAACCCTAATGGAAGGTTAGGGTTAGTACAACTGGCTAGTAGAACTGGCACACAGTTTGCAGTTTCTGTACCTTCTGCTTGTGATCTTTCTCATCAAATTAAGTTATTAGCCGCAGTTGGAGTCGATAGGGCCTAATATCGTAATTGAAATAATAACAGAGAGTGCCCTTGCCTGACTACTCAAACTAGGGACTCAACACTCCCTGTCATTACTCATCTAACTAAAGCCTAGACTTTAGCTGAGGTTTTGGAATCCCAATTGCTGTGTAAGCCCTTACCAACATATAAACAAATCCACAAAATTTGGGCCAAGAATAAAAAGTTGCAACTAGAAACGGTATATATACAGTATAATCCCATTTGGCTTAATAACACTTACTTAGAGCTGTCTAAAGTCCAATATGCTGCGAAGTGGCTGACCTATGCGATCACACATCTGCCCCACATATTTGACAAAAGCCAGCTTTTACCTTTCTCTATCCTACAGTCTTGCTATGACTTCCATGATAGTATGCATTTTTACTACCTTCAGCTCAGACATATTGAAAAGGACAGCACAGGGGTTAGTTTAAAATGGACCTTATGGTCCTCTTAACTTTTTTACCCCAGCCTCCAATGTAAAAAAGCAACAATACATGTACATTAAATTAACATGTAAGGAGAAAAAGCAAATATATACATAAATTTCACCATCTACTTTCACCTTGTTCAATAGTAACACCTAGTCATGTTATGGTCCTTCTAGCAGAATCCTTGGAAAATTGAGGATCCTTAGATCTAACAAAACAATTCTCCAGCACTGGGGAGACAAATTCTGTGGATAGCTTGCCAAATTGTAGGCATGGCTTAAAGTTAAGTAGTTAAATGGGACCTGAGCCTACTTGCTGTTCTTATTGCACACATATGCTGCTGTACTTGTACCCAAAAGGGGTACAAAGACTGTAACCATAACCATTTGCAAATGGCCAGTTGCCTGCACCATGGCCTGGCCGCCTGCAAAGTGGCAGCCTCAGGCAGCAACTGCCCCTGGAATAGCCCTGCTTTTATGTTTACTCAATATAGACAGATAACACTTTGTGTGACACTACTATATAGAAGAACTTTATTAAAACTGCTGGAGACCACTTACCTAGCTGTAATAGTAGTAGTAGTAGTAAATATTAACACTATGTAACTTGCAACAGAATGTAAAAAGCCCAGTGGTCAGGCGTTTGCAATTTAAAACTCAGCCCCCCTCCCAGGACCGGAGGTGACGTCAGAAACCTGCATGCTGAGTATATTTTGATATACCAAGGCATTTTAAGCTTTTGTTTGATGTAAGAGTTACTCTTTTAATAAAGTAACGTTATTTGAAATACTACACTATGAGAGGTCATTTTGTTTTATCCTAACATGCGTATAAGCACAGTGGACGGAGCCTTAAAGGGACCTTCATTACAGATAGCTTAGGTACATCTGGCAGAACCAGGATTAGGCTGAGATCGGTGGAGCATTTTACCTACCACGAGATTGTAATCAAAAGGTGCATTTGATTACTCATTAAGGTGAGGGCTCAGGGAGCACATAGGTGTCACAAGAAGGTGGAAGCACACCATTTGTTTTCACATTACCACACACCGATTGATTCTTTTGAAGAAAGTGGACTGTTCATACATATCACCATTGAAGATTGAATCATTACGCACTATATACTTTATGCACTTTGATATGGACTGCACTAATTTTATGCACATTATATGTGTTTCACTTTAAAGTGTTTGTTAACCTCCCAAAAAAAAGGATCCTGCTCCTTTAACCTCCCTGGCGGTAATCCCGAGTGTGACTTGGGGTTAATTTTCAGTACCAAAAGCAGTAAACCCGAGCCACGCTCGGGGTAACACTGTAGTATCCCTGTAGTGTTACTTACCTTGTCCCTGCGATCCCCTGATGTCCTCCTGCTGTGTCCTCCAGCCAATGCTAGATCAGGCAGCGCCCCCAAGATTCCCATTTACTGGAGAATCTAATATGAAAGTAGACATTGAACACGACAACCCCTTGGCATACTTACAATTATTTCTGACCGATGAGGTTATTGGAAAAATAGTTACTGAGACAAATCGTTACAAAAAGCAACAATTAGCTACTCTGCATCAGAAGTTTCCAAGAAGCAGAAAGTGGGAACCAGTGACAAAAATTGACATTTGGAAATTTCTGGGCCTAATAATACTTCAGGGTGTGGTGGAGAAACCCCTGCAGAAGTGGTATTGGACAAATAATAAATTACTTGCCAATCCATTCTTTGTACAGATTTTCCCTGATCATGAAATTTGTACACTTTGAAAACAAAGAATTAGATGAAACCACTCATCCTGCAGCAAAACTAAAGAAAATTTGGGAAGTATCTCAAAAGAGTCTAAAGAATTTCCAATGGAGCTATGTGCCAGAAAGAAATATCAGCATAGGTGAAAGTCTAATGGCCTGCAAGGGAAGGCTCAGCTGGGTACAATACATTGCATCAAAGAGAGTACGATTTGGTGTAAAATCCTACATGCTATGCGAATTTGGAATTCAGTCATATACACTGGAAAAGGAACAAAATGTAATCCAAAATACAGCAACTATGGAATGGCAACTTCTTTCGTTCTTTCACTCATTGAGCCATTGCTAAATCAGGGCTAATGCATAACAACCAACAACTTTTATACGTCTCCTGAACTTTATGAGTTTCTTCTGCAAAACAAAACAGATGCCTATGGGACCATTAGGGCTAACCATGACATGCCGCCAATGTTTGGCAATAAGAAGCTGAAGACTGGAGAAATGGTTGCCTGGCAGAATGGCAAAATTATGGCACTGCGATGGTGCGACAAGAAACATGTGTGAAAGATGTGTACCTAATGAGTACAGTTCATAATACCTCCACTGTTATGGTACACACGAAAGGTGGGAAAGAATGCATAAAGCCACAAGTTATTGTAGTGATAGACTACAATAACACCATGGGAGGTGTCGACAGAGCCGACCAAGCAAAAGAAGTACTACAGTAAGATCTTCAGGCATCTTCTTGAGCAATGCTTGTGGAATGCCTACATACTGCAAAAAAAAAAAGTGACAAGCCTGTGATTCATTCTGACTATATTTGGAAACTTGCCAAATGTATCTTTGTGAACCACCAAACACCATCAATGACTGTGAATAGAGCTGGAATGCCCGACTGGTCCATCCCTACATCCCACCAACCTAGAAAAATCATCACCTACAAGGATGTGCGTGGATTGTTGCTCAAAGCAAGATGACAGTGGAAAGAAAATCAGAAAGGTAACCAGGTTCCATTGTCCTGATTGTGACGTCGGACTTTGTGCAGTCCCATGTTTCAAAATTTTTCATACCCGGGATGTTTACTAAACCAATATGCACTGTCTAGTACTACAGTGACTACTAGTAATATTGAACCCTTGTTTGGCCAAATTTCTGTGTTTTTGATTTGATTGCATTATTGAATTAAATGTATTATTATTATTATATTATTATTTTTATAATTATTTATATTTATTATATTATAATTTATGATTTCATGTTTCAAACATTATCATACCCGGGATGTCTACTAGACTCTTGTTTGGACAGATTTAAGTGAGTTTTTCCTAAGAATTACAGGCTAGGCATGTGCATTTCGTTTTGTTCCGAATCGAAATTCGGACGAATTTTCATTATTCGGACGTTCGGATGCATCCGAATTAACGAATTACAATGCTAACGAATTCAACCGAATCCGAAATAACGTTTTGAATCGAAAAACCACGGACAAAATTAGAATCGAATTCGAAAAGAATTCTAGTCGAATTTGAAAACAATTAGAATAGAATCGTAAATATTGGAAAGAATCGAATAGAAAAACAATAGAACAATAGAATAAAATACAATACATATATATATATATATATATATATATATATATTGTATATTTTATTCTATTCTGTTCTATTTTTTTCTAGTCTATTTTCTATTTCTATTCTAATCTTTTCTAATTGGAATTCGAAAAGTCGGTCGCATTCGAAAATATTTCAACCAAATTCCAAAATATTTCTACCGGATTCGATAATATTTCATCCGCATTCGTTAATATTTCAACCAAATTCGATAATATTTCAACCGGATTCGAAATGATTCCAACCGAATAGGAAAGACCATGTTCCGACATTCGAATTTCGTATAGAATGAATTCAAATTCCAATTAGAAAAGATTAGAATAGAAATAGAAAATAGACTAGAAATAGACTAGACTAGGGAAATGGGGAAATGGCTGCTAATAGTTTGCAACAAAAAAAAATGAAATAGATGCTTATAGTCTGCAGATCTGATGAGAAAATGAAATAGATACTAATAGTCTGCAGGAGATCTGCAAAAAAATTATATAAATGCTAATAGTCTGCAGGAGATCGGATGGAAATAAATTGTAATCAGCAAAAAAAATGAAATAGATGCTATAAGTCTGCAGGAGATCTGCTGAAATAAAGGGAATGGCTGCTCCAATGCAAAAAAAGGAAAAGAAAAGAAAAATGAAACAGATGCTAATAGTCTGCATGAGATCTGCAAGAAAAAATAAATAGATGTTAATATACTGCAGGAGATCTGATGGAAATCTGCAAAAAAAATAAAAATGAAATAGATGCTATTTATTTCCATCAGATCTCCTGCAGTATATTAACATCTATTTCATTTTTTTGCAGATCTCCTGCAGACTATTAGCATCTATTTCATTTTTATTTTTATTTTTTTGCATTAGAGCAGCCATTTCCTTTATTTCAGCAGATCTCCTGCAGACTATTAGCATTTATATATTTTTTTTTTGCAGATCTCCTGCAGACTATTAGTATCTTTTTCATTTTCTCATCAGATCTACAGACTATAAGCATCTATTTCATATTTTATTTTTTTGCAGGTCTCCTGCAAACCATTAGCAGCCATTTCCATAGTCTATTTCTAGTCTATTTTCTATTTCTATTCTAATCTTTTCTAATTGGAATTTGAATTCATTCTATACGAAATTTGAATGTCGGAACATGGTTTATTATAATCTTTTCTATTCGGTTGGAATAATTTCGAATCCATTTGAAATATTATCGAATTTGGTTGAAATATTAACGAATGCGGATGAAATATCGAATCCGGTAGAAATATTTTCGAATTTGGTTGAAATATTTTCGAATGCGACCGATTTTTCGAATTCCAATTAGAAAAGATTAGAATAGAAATAGAAAATAGACAAAAAAAAAAACAATAGAACAACAGAATAGAATAGAGATACTATCTATTTCATTGAAAAAATTTGCAGATTACTATTTGTTTCGGAGGAGACCTGCAAAAAAAAAATATGAAATAGATGTTAATATACTGCAGGAGATCTGATGGAAATAAATAGTAATCTGCAAAAAATCCGATTGAAATATTATCGAATGCGGTTGAAATAGTTTTGAATCTGGTAGAAATATTTTCGAATTCGGTTGAAATATTTTCGAATGCGACCGATTTTTCGAATTCGGTCATAAACAAAACGAAATCCGAAAACGAAGTTAACTAATTTAACGAATCTAACTAAACTAAATTAATTCATTAACAAATTAAAACAAAACAAACAATTTTTTTCCGTTTGCAAATGTCTATTATAGGCCTACACTATAAAACAACACATTTCCATGTAAAACAATGTACCGCTTTGACATTCAAAAATGCTGATATAATCAGACTGCCAGGGAGGTTAAAGCATTTTATACAGCACAGTGCTTGTGCTGTGTCATTTGGCCCCCTGTAACACCTAAAAAACCTGGCTGATCTGCCACTAAACCGCGGTAAATCATGGCTGCTGAGCCCTGACTCTGTGGTCAGTTTACGTGCCTCCGCCACTTGCAGCCTGCTTTCCTGTGTCTATATCTTCCTCCCCCCTCCTCTCCCTGCATGTCAGCTAGTACCGCCCCCTCCCTTCCTGATGGTATCATAAGATATTTTTGTTGCTACCATCCTCTGCAATTTTAAATGATGTGCTGCACTGCATGTGTTTTCTAAAAAATCCGCTGCTAAATACCTTATTCTATAATTCTATAGCAGCAGTTATGTGACTGGCCGTCTCTCTCCTCTTCTCCTCCCGGCTGATGTCAGTTGTCTTGACTCCGCCCACTTTCCCATCAGTTCGAGAGAGGAGAGAGACGGAAGGACACATGAGCGCCGATTGGCACTAATAAAATTAGGTATTTACCGGCAGATTTTGTAGAAAACACATGCAGTGCAGCACATTTAATATTACAGAGAGGATGGTAGCAACAAAACCAAGTGGGTTAACAACCACTTTAATTATTTTAAGCATATGTCACATGAATATTTGAATGATTGATCATGACTGATTTAATGCATTGATTCATTTTAGAGCTTGCACAACACTATTTACAAAAAAAAATATGTAATTGATGGTGTAATGACACTTGGGATCACTCTTTAAAAAGCTGAGCACTTCTGGACTTACCTAAAAAGCCTGATTTTAAAACTGGTATCTAGCGATCTAGCTAAATTACATTATCAGAAACAATTTGCATTGAAGAGATGATATATTTAAATTAGAGTTAACAGCACTCCTGTTCTTGTCTGTGAACTGGGGAGACTGGACATTCTCATGGCTTAAATAGTCAGTCTGAAGCCTATTATACAGAGTGAGTATTACATCATAAAGACTTCAGTGCAATGGTAGCCAGAGAGTATTATATGTCAGTCTTTGCCAAGGTCGCTTTGCATCAATGTATACATATGTCAAGTATATTCAAAAGAAGCTGATATCTATATCAATGGAATAAAAAAAAATGACTCTTCTAGACAGAGATTGATGACCTGTATTCAGGTAGCATACATACATGCCCCAACAAGGGGCATGGCAATGGAACATCTTCAGAACGTTAGAAAAATAAATACTTTTTGTAGCCACCCTGGCAGTATGATTCTGTCAGATTTTTTGTGACTCAAAGCGGTACAATTGTTTTGCATAGAAATTTGGCATTTTATATTGTAGGCCTTTAATTCTTGGTAATAACGCACTTAAATCTATACAAACAAGAGTCTAGTAGACATCCCGGGTATGTTAAAGTCTGAAACAAAAAATCATAAATTATAATATAATAAATAAGTATAAATAATTATAAAAAATTATAATATAATAATAATAATAATAATAATAAAATGAATTTCCCCACGATTCACTATCACTCAATTCTGCAAGTGTTCTAATTTACTATGTTTTTTTTAGCTGGTCTAAAACCACTTTTGACGTGAAGTAATTGCCATGGACAATCTCAAGTTTCCAGGCAGAAAAAACTGTATATATAATATAAAACTGCAGGCAGGGCACTGGACAAACCAATAGAGACAAAAGGGATGTGAAATGATTTCATACAGTAATGTAATCTTTAAGATAACAGTGTACTGTATGTGTGATGTTTTGTGTACTTTTTGAATTTGCCGCCAGGCTCCGCCCCCGTGCGTCGCAACGCTCACAGGGAACGGAGTCTGGCACACAGAGGCATCGGGCGGAGGACACAGCTCGCAGACACAGCGGGGGGACATTGCAGGATCCTGGGGACAAGGTAAGTATACTGCACCAGGATCCTGCAATGCAATTCCGAGTGTGGCTCGGGTTTACCGCTAATGGTACTGAAATTTAACCCCGAGACACATTCTGGAAAACCGCCAGGGAGGTTAATGCATAAAACTTCATTACTACATAAAGTTATACAAATGTTCTATCTAAATGCTGCTTTATGCAAAAGACATACAGTACAAGTATGTTTGGATAGTATGGCAACTTACTGAAATCACATGACCCACAGGCAGTGTCAACTCAGCATGAAGACTTTTTGGCACATTAGGGCCATTATAAAGCCATTCTGATTTAAAAGCCTCCTGACCCTCTAAAAGCCCTTTACTCAGCAAGGGTAAAAACTACAGCAGTGATAGTCAGCTTAGTCAATTAGTAAATATGAAACATAAGGCCTTAGTAAATATGGTCTCATGTCTGGAAGGCCACACAATAATTTGTATTGATAGATTTGATTGATTTGCTGATGCACACCCAAGGATCTGTCCATAACAGCCTGGGTCTCCAGAAAGTGGATTGGATGATGCTCATCATCTTTCAACCTGGAACACTAGAAACATTGGACCTAGGAGCAGAAAGTCTGTTGGGGACAGCACCAGGAATAAGTTAAGTATTGCAGCTGATTTTTTATTTACTTTTAAAGATGCAAATCTGCATATAAAACACTGTAGCTGTAGCAGTTGTGAACCTCTTACTTTTGTAAAAAAAAAAAAAAAAAAATGTTGTCCCTGTTTTTACATATTTATTGGCCTCCTTTTTTATTATTAGAAGTAGTTTGAAATTTAAATTATTAAGAAAAATTATGGGTCAAAAATAGAAATGTTTGCATTTTCAACACTGGGCACATGTTTCTGTTATTATCTCTTTAAATTGATAGAGTTGCCACTTGAACTTTTTTTTATCCTGCAAAAAAACTCAAATAAGCAAATAAACCAAAATGGGATGTAGGATCTTAGTTCAACTTTTCATTGTTTTGTGAAGAGGTGAACGTACACTTTAAACCCATTCAGATATTAATAATAGATCTTAAGAGAATAAGCAGACACATTCATACCAACAATCTCCAGAGGCTGTTGCAGTAAGTTGAAGAAGTTAGAAGATGGTCCAGCTGGGGTAATATATAAAGTATAGAGATGATACCCTCCACTGGCACATTTTTCTAGTTGATCACCTTCCCTATACATACCCAACAAACACACAAAAAAAATTCTTTGGTTCGAACTGGGGTAGAGGTGTCAACAGGGGACGGGCTTGGCTTGAGGGAAAACATGGCTGAGAGTGGAGCGGCTTGATAGGGGAGAGGTGGCCTGGAACTGAATGACTTGATGGGGAAAACAAGGATGAAAGAGGAGCGGCTTGACAATAGATTTTTGGATATCCCAGGAAGTGCACTGCTATTTGTCAGGGGGTATTAAAGACACAAGGTAATTTTTTCAGGGTATGGCTTAGATACAATTATCATTTCCAATTGTTACCCAATTAGGTCCACTTTAAAGAAAAATAAATTCTGATATAAATCACAGAGTATTGTTTTTCTTCTGAGAATACAATGACTTGAATTCCTCATTGAATTCTAAAATTCTCAGAATTCACAACAGGAGGTAAGTTCAGAGGCGTATCTAGTGAAAATTGCGCCTATGGCAAGCACTGAAACTGTGCCCCTGTCAAAACAGTTGAAACCCATCTTTCAGATAATACAGGTATATAGGAAGAACAGTAGGTTAGTGGTTGGGACTTGCTTCACTTGGTTTGAATCTGGGCCAGGAAGCTATCTGCATGTAGTTTGCATGTTCTCTTGGTGTGGGCACACTCCAAAGCCATGTTGGTAGGTGATGGTCCCCTGTCTGTATGAAGTGGCAATGTACATGGGTGATCACATTCTGCATGCCATCCCCCCCCCCCCCCATGTCCGAAAAATGATCCAAGATGAGTGCTGGCCCAAAATCTGCCAAGAGCTGGACAGGACTGAATGGAAGTATACATAGATATGTGTAGGGTCCTCTATGATTGTAGGGTCAGTGTAGAATATGATTAGCCATGTACACTGCCAGTCTGTATACAGGGTACAATTCACCTACCTGCATGTGTTTGGAGTGGAAGAGGAACCCCACTGGGAGAACATGCTAACTCCATGTAGCTAGTGTCCTGGGCAGGAGTGGAGCTCAATATATACATATATAATGGGGTAGACATTGGTGGGATACCTGCTTCTCCATGCTCTCCTTGCCCCCGCTGCCCACTATGGGTGGGGGGATCCTCTCGCAGCTGGCACCCTCCAGCATGTAGAGTCCGGAGGGTCAGGCGCTCTGCTCTCCCTTGAAGCAGAAGAGGACATTCTGGAAGAGGGAGAACCATTTGTCGTGACACCTGTTGGTCTTGGCCGCCTTCTTGCTGAGTTGCCCCCTCATGGTGCCCTCCTTGCAGGCAAGGAGAGCCAGGTACAGAGCGTGACCCTTGTTACAGCCCACACTCTTCTGCATGATACCCGAGCAACGGTACGATCAGCGCCATCCGTCCTCGCCGATCACTCCGGGACAGCGCTGTGCCACCAATCACTGCACAAGTGGCCCCTGGCTGCAGGTGTGTGGCCCCTGAGTCTCCTGCCACTGCGCTGTCACTCTGTCTTCTGTGCAACAGTGGTGTCTCTAGCTTTCATATTTAGGGGGGGCACAGGAACAAAACTAGGGGGGCCCCAACTATAAAAAGTGTGTGTGTGTGTGTGTATATATATATATATATATATATATATATATATATATATATATATACACATATACACACACACACACACACACATACATATACATATACACACACACACACACTGCCTTGAAAAAGTATTCATACCCCTTGAAATTTTCCACATTTTGTCATGTTACAACCAAAATTGTGAATGTATTTTATGTGATAGACCAACACAAAGTGCCAGCTTAGGTGATATACAGTAGTGCCAGGTTTGGGTGGTATAGTGCCAGGTTAGGTGATATACAGTAGTGCCAGGTTAGGGTGGTAGTGCCATGGTGTTAGGGTGGTATAGTGCCAGGTTATGGGGGTATAGTGCCAGGTTAGGGGGTATAGTGCCAGGTTAGGGGGTATAGTGCCAGGTTAGGGGGTGTAGTGCCAGGTTAGGGGGTGTAGTGCCAGAGTAAATACATGACAACATGAATAGATAAGCGAATGCTGGTCCTGTTCCTCTCTTCCTCTGTCACCTGCTGCACTAAAAGTCTAAATGAATCCATGACTGTCCCAGTGTCCCTGCTGCTGCTGCAGAACCTCCTTCTCCCCCTCTCTGAAGTAAACATAAAGAAAGAAAAAAACTCACATGTGTAGAAGCTGAGGACTGATTCTTCTTCCTGGAACTGAAGTCAAAATGTGGCGGGTGGGAGGGGAAGAGGGAGGGGCTGCAACATGGGCAAAGTATGATTGGCTGACAGTGAGATGAAATGCAAATATCCCCCTCCTCCCTTTGATGGTCGGGAGTCGGGACACTGAAATCATCATTGTGCAGCCCCCTGAATCTTACAGCTGTGCTGTGCTGTGAACCCTTCTGCACACAGTACAGGTTGCAGTTGGAGATGTTCTGCTGGTGGAGCTGGCTCTGCCTTTTGTCATTATGACAAGCAGGAGCCCCGACACTGAGGAATGGATGATCGGCACAGCAATTACAGAGCGATTCTCTATGTTTCTATCCCTCCAGCAGCTGACAGCTTACAGGAGGGGGGAAGGGAGACACACACACAGGGAATCGCTCTATTGTCGTGACGATCGTTTTCATTTGGGGGGGGGCACAGCTGTGCAACAACTCCGCTCTTCCTCCCACATGCAGCAACTTCCTCTCGCCGCCCACCCATATACACTGCATGGCCACGGAGCGGAGAGTGAGTGCCCAACCTGCAGGGAGAACATCGGGATGTGCAGGAGGGGGGAGTCACCTGACCCACACACGAAACACTTTCCCAGACCTTCCCGGGAGAGGAGGAGAGCACCGACTGTGTAATGCTGGGGGTCATCTGAGCAGTGTGTAGACTGCCAGCTACTCACCAGTGCCCCCTTCATGTAGTGCCCATGGCACATGCCCTGTCTGCCATACCCTGGATACGCCACTGGGAAAGTTACCTATTATTTGTATGTACTGTGTATGGACTTTCCTCACAGAGATCAAGTATTGTGTTTGATTGCAAATCCTACTTTATGCAGCACATTACTTAAAAAATGTTTTGTAAAGAGTCGTTATCCCTGTTTATCCAACATCCTGCATGTGTTATTATAGTGATTATTCATTTTAACTAATTTCAGTATTTTTTCATCACCTTAAAATTAACAGATTGCTTTAGTTGAGCTTTGAAATAAATCATAATATGTCCTTGAAGCTGTCTCATTTTAAAGAGCAGTGACAGAATATGTTTGCATCACAAAATACAGCGACTAAAGTATTTTCTAAATGTAATATAGTTGTTTTGGTAAAAAGACTAGGGCTGCACATCCACAAATGCAAACATAATGAGGGGCCATATTTAAAAGTCTCAGGTCCCATGTGAATCAAGTTGTACTATTCATGTGAGTTCCCTTATTTCTTTGCACCCATATCAGGACAATTGTTGCAAAAATTTATTGCAGGAGCAACTGAAGGTAAGATGCCTCATAAACTTTTAAAGTGGTTGTAAACCCTTACAGACCACTTTATGCTACAGGTAAGCCTATAATAAGGCTTACTTGTAGCTACCCAGGATATCTCCTAAACCTGCACGGTTTAGGAGATATCCCCTGTCCCCTGCATGTGCTGATGTCATCAATTACCGGCGGCTCCCATGCACATGCGCGGGAGTGACGTAATTGCGGCTCCGGCCAATCACAACGCCAGAGCCGCGATACCCGGAAGAAACCCTCGGGAGAGATGTCGGCCGCTGGAGCGGTGTACAAGGATCGCTGTTGGTGCTTCGATCTCAGGTAAGTAATTCATAATGAGCTAGTATGCTATGCATACTTGCTCATTATGCTTTTGTCTTGCAGTGTTTTTTTTTTCTTTTCACTAAGGGTTTACAACCACTTTAATCGTAAGCTTATAATTGACGACCTATCTTGAACTAGCTAAGAAAAAGTTGATATTCCAGTTTCCTGAGCTACAGAAATTCTTGTGATTTATGTTAAAAATCCCTCTACCGGTTCTGATACTGGACATGCATGTAGATATGCAGTATGCAAAAAATATATATACCGCATTTATAAAAGCATTGGTGTTGCACCTACACTACTGCCCAATATACTGCCCCCTAAGTGCCCCATGTGTATTATGATCTTTGTTTGAGAGTTGCTTCCTAGTGATGAGCCAAACTTACCTGGGTTTGGTTTGTGGCAGGTTCTGTGAACTAAAGTTCAGGTGTTGAATCCAAATCCTACTGAAGTCAATAGGAGACGACAATTAAAAAACAGTAATGGTCATTTTCTAGGCTAAAATTCTAGGGAATGTCAAACAAATAACAATTTATTACATTTATTTTGGTGGGAAACAGTGGTTTTAATAGTGCCCAAAGTAAAACATTAAAAATGTAAAATTAGATTGAATAATGTGCCTGGGGAATTACCGGACCCTCCTATGAAAAGGCACATCTGTATGATGTATACAACCTACTACAGCAACACTGACACTTAGAAAGAAAAAAGTGTGCTTAAATTGCCGGCAAAATGGCAGCTACCAGCTACCTTTCTTCTGTTTGTAAACAATGTGACTGGGGATTCCTTTCATCTATACCAGACCTCCTATCCTAGAAAAGGCCCTGCCTGTTTGCTTATGACAACTATCATCTGCCGAACCTGTCATTAGGAGGAAGTGAAGTGATGGCAACAGACATGTCCATGGTCAACAGGGTTTTTTTTTTTTTTTTTATTGGGTCGTCGACTCGTCAGGCATCATCATTGATCTGGATCTGGACATTGAATGACATGATTTATGGTGGAATTACATTTCAGGATATTTTTTGCGTTTTTATAAACTGCTTGAAGACTGGACAGTTTCGCTCCCTTAAAGCCCAGGCCATTTTTTCGTTTTCAGCTCTCTCACTAGCATACTAGCTCATTATGAATGACTTACCTGAAATAAAAGCCCCCAAAGCGCTCCTCGTTCCCCTGCGCCACCGCCGCCATGTTGCCTACGAGTCCCTTCCGTGTATCGCCGCTCTGGCGCTGTGACTGGCCGGAGCGGCAATGACGTCACTCCCACGCATGCGCGTGGTTCCGGCATTATCCCATTGATAAAACCGGCACGCTCAGTGTGCCTGGGCAATTGTCTACGGCGGTGCAGACCTTTCTGCAAATATCTCCCTAACTGTGTAGGTTAAGAAGATATTTCTTGCACCTACAGGTAAGCCTTAATCTAGGCTTACCTGTAGGTGCAAGTGGTCAGAGAGGGTTTACAACCACTTTAAGGCACCCTTTAAAATGATGCACACAGTCTCAAAGCACCCCATTGAAAATGCAAAAAAATGTAACTAATATGTTTAATATGTCTCTTTTTAGTTAGTTTATAAACACATGTACACTTTATATGTATTTATACATTTTCCTATTTAAAGGATCAACTTGGGGGATATTTTGTTGTTAATAGGTATTGTAACGACACCACAAGTATGAAAGGGGTTAACGCCGTTTAAGATATTCCCTCTCTGGACACACATCCACTGCCGATCCTCCACAGTCAGGCGACCGCTTCCCATAGGATTAATCCTTCCAAACATACGAGACAAACACTCTGTATGAAGTTTCCAACTGGACTGACAATCTTTAATGACAAACTCCCAGTTTTATACACACAGAGAGGAGGTTCTTACATTCTCCTCAGACAATACACCTTTGACCAGACCTAATTTACATCAGCTAATTAACTACAGTGATGACTCAGACACATGACCTTTAGGCTAGCCTCACTGTCTCCCAATACACATCTGACATCTTAGCAGACACATGTGGGGGCTGGATGTGGTGACATTAGAATCTAACAGTATGTGTCCCAACATCATGAAGGAGTCACTATTCAGTTAACCTGTTGAGTTCATAATCAAACAGTAAATAGTTCTTTACAGATATCCTGGGGAATTTTGTGGAAAAATATCACTGTCCCATTTTAAAGCAATCCAAGACATATTCTTAATGTCCATTATTTTCTTGCTCACCCTGTGCCCAAAGTGACCCCTGTCACAGGTATACCTTGATTTTAATCTCTGTTTTGTGTTTTAGATGCTCTATTGACTCTGTGGCAGTTTATCTGGCAACCCATAAAGCAAATGACAGACAGACTGACAAACAAAAAAATAGAGACTTTAACTCATTATTCTTAATGAAAAATATGTTTTGGCCAGTGGCAGGCCGTTCATTAGGGATGCCGCCCCCTATTCATGCGTCTGGCCCCCTAATCTACATTTCGGGCGTCGAATGCATGGATTCCAATGGGTGGGGTGTTTTTTTTGTTTTAAGCATGTGATTATAGCCAGAAGCTCTAATAGGCTTCACAAAAGGGTGGGCTCGGGGTGCAGAGCACTGTACTCTGAGCCCACCCAGTTGTGTGATAATAGCGAATGAATATTCCCTATTGTTACACTGAATCTCCTCCCCGCCAATCAGGAAGCGGGTCCTGAGACCTGTTTCCCGATTGGCCAAATTGATCCTATTGGACCCTGATGAAGAGAGAGGAGGAGGGAAGAGAGGTGAAGGCCGGCTGGAGGAGACGCAGGGGACAAAGCCGCTGCCCGTGGATAAGTGTGGGGGCTCATTGACCGACCAATGGTTGTGGTGGTAGTGTGCGGACCCGACTGACCCATGGGGGTGGCTGTGGGTGCATTGTTTGAAAATACCACTAGCCGCCACTGGTTTTGGCTTGACTTTGGCTTTCCTCCTCCAGCGATTGCTGATGATTTCAGACAAATATCTTTTGTATATGAGCTAAGAGAGGTTTTAAATCTATAGGAATGAGCTACAACTGCAGCAACTAGAATAAAGTATGCAAAAGTCAAAGTCTGTGCTAATTGGGGTGCTTCATTTATTGAGAAAGATGTGTTTCACCCCGTAGATGAAAATTGTGCCATAGTAAAGACCATGGGCAGGACAACAGGTCATTGGAGAGATCTAAGATTAAGAAAAACTGCTCATTGTTTCTATTGATACAACTGAAAGTGTCTTGTTATATCTGTTCAATACATTTAAAAAATATCTGTTGAACTTGCCACAAATCTAGGGAGCTAATAACTTCCTCTGTTCTCTGCCTGTGCTAAAAGTAATCAGCTTGCATTGTTACCAGTTTTCTATGTAAACCATAGAACATCTCCTGCTATGAAGTGTTCTGCAGTCCTAGTCTATAACAGGAAGTATATTGGTAGAATCTCCAGCCTAAAATTAAAGGGGAAATAGCCTGAAAATGCAGCCCCCATATTTAAAGACTGCAACATATTCCACTTTTGCTCTTGGATTTATATACACATTAAAGATTAACTACTTAAAGACCGCCCACCACAGATATACTGGGACAGGATGGCTCTATTGCACGAAATGACATACCTGCTGTATGTAATTTTGTGCAATAAACAGAGGGGGAGCCAATCAGTGGGTCCCGCCGATCGTTCCCCAGAGAGGCAGAATGGCGATCTGCCTATGTAAACAAACTGACAGGGGAGAACATAGTGATCTTGTGTTCCTCCTAAGCAGGAACACGGATCTCTGTGTTCTCTCAATCAGTTAATTCCCCACACAGTTAGAAAGCATCCCCTAGGGACATGCTTAACCCTTTGATCGCTCCTGGTGTTAACACCTTCCCTGTCACTGACATTAGTACAGTAAAAGTGCACATTTTTAGCATTGATCACTGTAATAATGTCACTGGTTCCCAAAAAAGTGTCAAAAATGTCAGTTAGGTGTCCGATTTGTCCGTCACAATGTCGTAGTCCTGATAAAAAGTGCTGATTGTTGCCATTACTAGTAAAATAAATAAATACAAATGCCATAAAAATATCCCATAGTTTGTAAACGAAGTAACTTTTGCACAAACCAATCCATATACGCTTATTGGGATTTTTTTTTACCAAAAATATGTAGCAGAATAAATATTGGCCTAAGTTGATGAAGAAATTCAATTTGTTTACATTTTTTTTATTAGATCACATAGCACAAAAAATAAAACCGCAGAGGTGATAAAATACCAACAAAAGAAAGCTCTATTTGTGGGGAAAAAAGGACATCAATTGTATTTGGGTACATCGTTGCACGACCATCCAATTGTCAGTTAAATTAAAGCAGTGCCGTATCACAAAAAATTACCTGGTCACGAAGGGGGTCAAACCTTCCGGGGTTGAAGTGGTTAAAGTGTCATTAAACCCACATCATAAAAAACATAAGCAAGGTACAGAAAGACATGAATGAGCGAGTTTGGGGTGGAGGAACTTGACTGGCCTGAGTCCTGATCTAAACACGATAGAACATTTTTGGGATGAATACGAGCGGAGCTTTGAGTCAGGCCTTCTCATCCAACTTCAGTGGCTGACCTCACAAATGCGCTTTTGTTAGAATGGTCAAACATTCCCATAGACACACTCTTAAACAGTGGTGGCCCGTCCATAGGGGGCGCATGGGCGCTGCCCCCCCAAGGTAAAAAAGAAAAAAGCCCTTTAAGACTGTCCAGGTGCCGGTCACACGACAGTCTATGGGAAGCTTCCCAGCTTGCAATCAGCTGATTGCAAGTTGGGAAGCTGATTTGCCCGTGTTAAGGGAGGGTTCGGGGCGCAAGCACTGCGCCCGCAAACACTCCCACTACTCACTGATTCGCATGTGGCCTCCTTTCCGATTTTTTAATTGGTGGGGGGTCAGAGGAAGACTGGGCGGTGCTTTTTGCAGCCACTACCTAATCACTTCCGGTTTCCGGCTCACTGCTGTGTGGAGAGCAGTGGCGTCACTCGCTATGGTACGGAGCAGCTCTTCCTCCTCCTGGCTTACCTCCTCCCTGTCCTTCAGCTCCTAAACATAGGCGGGCTCCAGGTTGATCTCTCGCGCTGTGACTGCCCCAAGGTAAGCAGATTCAGACCTCTGGGAAGCCTGCAGTGCTCTGGCTTGTGTGAGATGAGGGTTGTTTAGCTCAAGTGGTAAATGCGTTTTTTCAGCGATTCAAGACAGTCAGGAACTATATTTAAGAGCATGGTAGCCCATTTTTATTAAAAAAGGCAAAATAAAAGTCCAAACAAAGGTTTCCCACGCAGGGGTTCTTCTCCATCAAATACACATAACAGAAAATGCTAGCCCACCTGGCTCTCTGTAGCAGTACTTCTGCACTTTCCTGGTCACCCAGACCACCGGACTCCTCAAAGTAGACGGCTTCCCTTTAGCGTCCACAGCTCTGCCTCTTGCAGTCACCAATGTTCTGGCTGTCACCTACAGCCTCTCTGACTACTGAAGACCTCCTGTCTCTTGGTGTGGAGCCGTCTCCAACTGGGAGCCATGAGGTCTTCCCATACATTCATTATAAGGGCTGTGCTCACCTGAGCACACACCCTGCTGGTAATCAGCAAAGTCTGGACACAGGGTTGGAGATCCCATCCCTCCCAAGACACTGTGGAATCTCCAAACTGCAAAGCCCCTTTCCAGAATACCAAAACCTGGAGAAAGCTGCCAAAGCAGTCTTCTCCAGTCCACATCTATGCTCTGTAGTCTTGCACCTTGCAAATGTGCAGACCCTGTGTCCAGCAAACTGTCCATTTTACCGTGACAGTAGCTCCTACTGTCACACTTGACTTTAGTGACTTTTTATGGGGGTGACTTTTCTCAGCTCTGCTGTCCTTCCTTGCTGCGTACTCTGCGGAACTGACAGGTTGGCAGATTAGCGATCTCAAGAATGTGAGGAGAGAATGTGAGTCAGTGACAGCATCAGCTTTAACCCCTGTCAGGCATATTTTTGGAGATTGTGGACAAGTGCAAGAAGGCAATGTGTAGGGGGATGGGGGCCAATGTGTACATGGAGGATGCAATACATGGGGGATGTGTAAAAGGAAGGGGGGGTAAATGTGGGCAAGAGGGAGTATTGTGTACCGGGAGGGTGTACTACATACAGAGAGGGGGGTTAATATGTACAGGGTAATATGTACAGGGGGGGCAATATGTACAGGGAGGAGGGGTTAATAAGTACAGGTGGGTGTAATATGTACAGGGGGGTAATATGTACAGGGGGGTTAATATGCACAGGAGGGTGTAATATGTACATTGAGGGGGGGGTAATATGTACAGGGGGACGGGGAAATATGTACAGGGAGGGGGTTAATATGTACAGGAGGGGTTAATATGTACAGGGAGGGGTGTAATATGTACAGGAGGGGGTAATATGTACAGGGAGGAGGGTTAATATGTACAGGTGGGTGTAATCTGTACATGGAGGGGGTAATATGTACAGGAGTGGTTAATAAGTACAGGAGGGTGTAATATGTACAGGGAAGGGGGGGTAATATGTACAGGGAGGGGGTAATATGTACCAGGTGGGACTAATATGTACGGGGGGGTAATATGTACAGGAGAGTGTAATATATCTGTGACTGAGGCTTCACTATATACCCTGATCTGTGACTGCACTATATACCCTGATCTGTGAGGTTCAGCTGTACACTCTGTCCTGTGATGCTGGGGCTGTATACTCTGTGCTGTGATGCTGGGGCTGTATACTCTGTGCTGTGATGCTGGGGCTGTATACTCTGTGCTGTGATGCTGGGGCTGTATACTCTGTGCTGTATACTCTGTGCTGTGATGCTGGGGCTGTATACTCCTGACACTATGGGTGGAAGCAAGTGGAATACAGGGGACGGAGTGAGTAGATTTTTTAAGGGGTGGGGCTTATGAGAAGTGGGAGGGGTCAATAAGGAAGGGTGGGGTCTGGCGCCCCCATCCTAAAACTTCACCAGCCGCCACTGCTCTTAAACCTTGTGGGCAGCCTTACCAGCTCATGTAAGTGTAAAGGCAGGCGTCCCAATACTTTTCGTAATATAGTGTGTGTATATATATATATATATATATATATATATATATATACACACACACCAATTTAAAACAGTTTATTGACGTTATTTATCTTAACTCTGTATTCCAAAGGCTGTTTTTTTTTTTTAACACGTGACTAGCAGCAGAGGACTAGAAGCTCCTCCTGCTTATGTTTCCCTGCAGACAGGCTGGGAAAGAGCTGGGTCATGTGACAGCTGTATATTGATTAGGAAAAGGGTACTGTGTTTTTTTTTATTTTTATTATTAAAATAATTACAGGGCCTTCATCCTCACACAGAAAGAGCAGGGTCAATGTGAATTAAACAGTGTGTGTTTTGTATCACTTTAACCAGCTGCAACCAGACCACTCAGGTTGGGTGGTCTACTCACTGTGTCTATGAAAAGATCTTTAAAAAAAGGCCTTTTAGGGTAGATACTGTCTATATTTGGAATAATATTCAGTACCATCTTTTAGGAAGGAAATACGAATCTGTAGATGTTCTTTTGAAACAAATGCAGCTCATGACACTAAGTTCATATCATGTGGGCAGTAGGGATGAGCTTTATGTTCGACTCGAACATGAGTTCGAGTCGAACATTGGCTGTTCGCCCGTTCGGCGAACAGCGAACAATTTGGGGTGTTCGCGGCAAATTCGAAAAGCCGGCGGAACACCCTTTAAAAGTCTATGAGAGAAATCTAAAGTGCTAATTTTAAAGGTTAATATGCAAGTTTTTGTCATAGAAAGTGTTTAGGGACCTGGGTCCTGCCCCAGGGGACATGTATCAATGCAAAAAAAGGTTTTAAAAACTGCAGTTTTTCGGGAGCAGTGATTTTAATAATGCTTAAAGTGAAACAATAAAAGTGAAATATTCCTTTAAATTTCGTACCTGGGGGATGTCTAAAGTATGCCTGTAAAGCAGTGCATGTTTCCCGTGTTTAGAATTGTCCCTGCACAAAATGTCATTTCTGAAGGAAAAAAAGGCATTTAAAACTACTCGCGGCTATGATGAATCCCTGGGTCCCCGGCAATACAGAGAAAAGTCATTGAAAAAAAATGGCAGCCCCCCCCCCCCAGATCATTACCAGGCCCTTTGGGTCTGATATGAATATTAAGGAGAACCCCTGCCTTTTTTTTTAATGATTTTTATCTGTATTGCCGGACTCGACAATTCATTAATAGATGTAGTAGTTTTAAATGACCAATATAAAAAAATAATAATGTGTGGGGGTCCCCCCAAAATTCCATTACCAGGCCCTTCAAGTCTGGCATGGATATTAAGGGGAACCCCCGAACCAAAATAAAAAGCGTGGGGGTCCCCCGCAAATTCCATATCAGGCCCCTTCAGGTCTAGTATGGATTTTAACCACTTAAGCCCCGCACTAAAATAAAAAAAAATGGCATGGGGTTCCCCCCAAAAATCCATACCAGACCCCTTCAGGTCTAGTATGGATTTTAACCACTTAAGCCCCGGACCATTATGCAGCTTAAAGACCAGAGGTGTTTTTACAATTTGGCACTGCGCTGCTTTAACTGGTAATTGCGTGGTCATGCAATGTTGTACCCAAACAAAATCTGCGTCCTTTTTTTCCCACAAATGGAACTTTGTTTTGATGGTATTTGATTGCCTCTGCGATATTTTCTACTTTTTGTTATAAGAAAAATCGAATAAACTCAATTTTAGTCATATATTTAGGCCAAAATGTATTCAGCCACATGTCTTTAGTAAAAAAAAAGTCAATAAGCATATATTTATTGGTTTGCGCAAAAGTTATAGCGTCTACAAACTAGGGTACATTTTCTGGAATTTACACAGCTTTTAATTTATGACTACCTATCTCAAATCTTGAGTTGCTAAAATGGCAGGGCAGTACAAAACCCCCCCAATTTTTTTTTTTTTTACACAAAGGTGTCACTAAATGATATATTGCTCACACATGCTCACACATGCCATGGGCATATGTGAAATTACACCCCAAAATACATTTTGCTGCTTCTCCTGAGTACGGGGATACCACATGTGTGGGACTTTTTGGGAGCCTAACCGCGTACAGGACCCCGAAAACCAAGCACCGCCTTCAAGATTTCTAAGGGCATACATTTTTGATTTCACTCCTCACTACCTATCACTACCTATCGAATACAGATCAAAAAATCATCAGCACTAAGAACCAATGACAGTGTTAAACAATGTAAAATGGATGGGAAGGTGGAGGTGTGGTGTGGCAAATAAAAAATAGTCAATAGTCAGACCGCCCAGTGCTGCATGGTAACTTATGGCTTGAACGCAAACATAAACATACAGAAAAAACACCTCAAAAACCAGTGCACAATAGGCTTCAATGCAATTATGAAAATGGCAGATGGCCCTTTATTATATAAAAATCAAGTTAGTCAAGCAGGGGACTTGGCAAGTTCCTGTGTAAATGTACAACATACAAAAAAGTCAAAAACTGAATGAATATAAAAACAGGAGATAATATGTAAAAAGAATGTATAAATTGGGACCTGACATCCACTGACGAGAGGAGCTGAATCCAGACTGGAGAAGATCAGCATATGTGCCTGCAGCGTGCGGGGGAAGGGAGAATGAGAACACAGCCACCTGGCTCACTGGAGCTCAAGTGAGCCTGTAGATGAAAGACCCACAGGAAAGCGGAAGGCACAGGGACTTGTAGTGCAACTGAGACGGCAGGTTGTCATCCGATGATATGGAAGCTGTGATGGAATCAAGCAGGGTGGCACAAGGTACATGACAGAAGACAGGCTGAGGTCTGCAGTCCTCTGCGGGTGGACGATCCAGGAGAGCACTCTGTGCGGTATTCATTCAGTTTTTGACTTTTTTGTATGTTGTACATTTACACAGGAACTTGCCAAGTCCCCTGCTTGACTAACTTGATTTTTATATAATAAAAGGGCCATCTGCCATTTTCATAATTGCATTGAAGCCTATTGTGCGCTGGTTTTTGAGGTGTGTTATCACTACCTATCACAGTTTTGAAGGCCATAAAATGCCAAGATGGCACAAACCCCCCCAAATGACCCCATTTTGGAAAGTAGACACCCCAATCTATTTGCTGAGAGGCGTGTTGAGCCCATTGAATATTAATTTTTTTTGTCCCAAGTGATTGAATAATGACAACAAATATATATATATTTTTTTTTTTACAAAAAGTTGTCACCAAATGATATATTGCTCACACATGCCATGGTTATATGTGGAATTGCACCCCAAAATAAAATTTTCTGCTTCTCCTTAGTACGGGGATACCACATGTGTGGGACTTTTTGGGAGCCTAGCCGCGTACGGGGCCCCGAAATCCAAGCACCGCCTTCAGGATTTCTAAGGGCACAAATTTTTGATTTCACTCCTCACTACCTATCACAGTTTTGAAGGCCATAAAATGCCAAAATAGCACAAAACCCAACCAAATGACCCCATTTTGGAAAGTAGACACCCCAAGCTATATGCTGAGAGGCATTGTGAGTATTTTACAGCTCTCATTTGTTTTTTAAATTTTCAAAACTTTGTGACAAAAAGCGAGATCTGCAAAATACTCACCATACCTCTCAGCAAATAGCTTGGGGTGTCTACTTTCCAAAATGGGGTCATTTGGGGGGGGTTTTGTGCCATCTGGGCATTCCATGGCCTCCAAAATTGTGATAGGCAGTGAGGAGTGAAATCAAAAATTGACACCCTTAGAAAGCCTGAAGGCGGTGCTTGGTTTTTGGGGTCCTGTACGCGGCTAGGCTCCCAAAAAGTCTCACACATGTGGTATCCCCGTACTCAGGAGAAGCAACAGAATGTATTTTGGGGTGTAATTCCACATATGCCTATGGCATGTTTGAGCAATATATCATTTAGTGACAACTTTGTGCAAAAAAAAATAAAAAATTGTCTTATTCCTGCAACTTGTTTCAAAATATAAAAATATTCCATGGACTCGACATGCCTCTCAGCAAATAGCTTGGGGTGTCTTCTTTCCGAAATGGGGACATTTGGGGGGATTTTGAACTGTCCTGGCATTTTATGCACAACATTAGGAAGATTATGTCACACATCATCGACTCTTCTAACCAACACAACTAACACAAAGCCCTTTCTGACACTTTTTGTTTACATGAAAAAATTTTTTTTTTTTTGCAAAAAAATTACGTTGAACCCCCAAACATTATATATTTCTTTTTAAAGAAAAGCCCCTACAGATTAAAATGGTGGGTGTAGAATTATTTTTTTCCCACACGGTATTTGCGCAGCGATTTTTCAAACGCATTTTTTGGGGAAAAAATACACTTTTTAATTTTATTGCACTAAAACACACTATATTGGCCAAATGTTTGATGAAATAAAAAATATGATCTTAGGCCGAATACATGGATACCAAACACGACATACTTTAAAATTGCGCACAAACGCGCAGTGGCCACAAACTACATTCATTTTTAAAAGCCTTTAAAAGCCTTTACAGGTTACCACATTAGATTTACCAGAGGAGGTCTATGGCTAAAATGACTGCCCTTAATCTGACCTTCGTGGTGATACCTCACATGCATGGTGCAATTGCTATTTACTTATGACGCCAGACCGATGTTTGCCTTTGCGCAAGAGCAGGGGGGGACAGGGGTGCTTTTTTTTCTTTTTTTTTTTTAATCATTTATTTTTCTTTTTTTTTTTTTAAACTGTTCCTACCATTTTTTTTTACAATTTTTATTGTTATCTCAGGGAATGTAAATATCCCCTATAATAGCAATAGGTAGTGACAGGTACTCTTTTTTTGAAATAATTGGGGTCTATTAGACCCTAGATCTTTCCTCTGCCCTCAAAGCATCTGACCACACCAAGATCAGTGTGATAAAATGCTTTCCCAATTTCCCAATGGCGCTGTTTATAGCTGGGGGGGCATGCCCTCCCACTGCTTGTAAAAGCAGTCTAAAGGCTAATTAGCCGCTAGGATTGCTTTTACATGAAATCCGACCGCTGGCTGAAAAGAATGATACCAAGATGATACCTTAACCCACAGGCATCATTCTGGTATAACCATTCAAAGTCCAGCAACATACCAGTACGTTGCTGGTCCTTGTTGGACATGTATTGTAATCTTTTTTTTTCATGCAGCCTGTTGGCTGAACGAAAAACGGCATGGGTTCCCCTCCAAGAGCATACCCGGCTCTTGGGTCTGGTATGGATTTTAAGGGGAACCCCTACGCCGAAAAAATGGCGTGGGGGTTCATCCAAACCAGACCCTTATCCGAGCATGCAACCTGGCAGGCCACAGGGGAAGAGGGGGGGGGGACGAGAGAGCGGCCCCCCTCCCTCCTGAACCGTACCAGGCCGCATGCCCTCAACATGGGGGGTTTGGTGCTTTGGGGCAGGGGGGCGACCTGTGGCCCCCCCACCCCAAAGCACCCTGCCCCCATGTTGATGAGGACAGGGCCTCTTCCCGACAGCCCTGGCCGTTGGTTCTCGGGGTCTGTGGGCGGGGGGCTTATCGGAATCCGGGAGCCCCCCTTTAATAAGGGGGCCCCCAGATCCCGGCCCCCCACCCTATGTAAATGAGTATGGGGTACATCGTACCCCTACCCAATCACCGGGTGGAAAAAATGACAATAAAAAAAATTATTAAAGGGGGGCTCCCGGATTACGATTTTTGTATGCCCTTGGAGGGGGAACCCATGCCGGTTTTTTATTTAAAATTTGGTGTGGAGTTCCCCCTCAAGATTCATACCAAACACAGTGCCTGCTATTGGCGGGGATCCAAGTCGGATCCCCGTTCATTGAAAGTCGGACATATGTCGGCTTCATGTCGCAGGGCAAAGTCGGATCCAAAGAAGGATGGCTGTCGTGTCACACAAGTGTGAACCCGGCCTGAGACCTTACCATACCATACCTGCAAAGCAATACCTAAAAAATAAAACGCAACCTGTGCCTAAAATATATATATATATATGCGAAGCATGGGGGCATCCTCCTGCAAAAAAGTTATGCCGTGTACACACGGTCAGACTTTACCACGGGCAAGCATCCGTCGCAATTTCGACCATATGTAAGCGGCATAAAACGTTATGCCGCGTACATACGGTCAGAATTTTCCACGGGCAAGCCTCCGTTGGAATTTCGACCGTATGTACGCGGCATTAGGAGCAAAATCGCTCCTCCGCCCCCATGCTTCGGCATATATGCTCTTTTTTTTTTTTAACTGTGGTGGTGAAATCGCCTCCTACGGCACTGGAGTCATGGCTTTATGTATCGTGGGAGAAAACGCTGTTGCTGTCAAGATAAATAAATCCATGCTGCAGCTGAATGGCGCACCTGAAAACAAAAAATTACATACCTGAAAAGCAAGCATGATAAAACATTGCAGAATAGAATACAGTAAAAAAGAGGGGAGGGAGAGAGAGAAAGAGGAGAGAGGGGAGGGAGAGAGAGAAAGAGGAGAGAGGGGAGGGAGAGAGAGAAAGAGGAGAGAGGGGAGGGAGAGAGAGAAAGAGGAGAGAGGGGAGGGAGAGAGAGAAAGAGGAGAGAGGGGAGGGAGAGAGAGAAAGAGGAGAGAGGGGAGGGAGAGAGAGAAAGAGGAGAGAGGGGAGGGAGAGAGAGAAAGAGGAGAGAGGGGAGGGAGAGAGAGAAAGAGGAGAGAGGGGAGGGAGAGAGAGAAAGAGGAGAGAGGGGAGGGAGAGAGAGAAAGAGGAGAGAGGGGAGGGAGAGAGAGAAAGAGGAGAGAGGGGAGGGAGAGAGAGAAAGAGGAGAGAGGGGAGGGAGAGAGAGGAGGGGGGAGAGAGGGGAGGGAGAGAGAGGAGGGGGGAGAGAGGGGAGGGAGAGAGAGGAGGGGGGAGAGAGGGGAGGGAGAGAGAGGAGGGGGGAGAGAGGGGAGGGAGAGAGGAGGGGGAGAGAGGGGAGGGAGAGAGAGGAGGGGGGAGAGAGGGGAGGGAGAGAGAGGAGGGGGGAGAGAGGGGAGGGAGAGAGAGGAGGGGGGAGAGAGGGGAGGGAGAGAGAGGAGGGGGGAGAGAGGGGAGGGAGAGAGAGGAGGGGGGAGAGAGGGGAGGGAGAGAGAGGAGGGGGGAGAGAGGGGAGGGAGAGAGAGGAGGGGGGAGAGAGGGGAGGGAGAGAGAGGAGGGGGGAGAGAGGAGGGGGGAGAGAGGGGAGGGAGAGAGAGGAGGGGGGAGAGAGGGGAGGGAGAGAGAGGAGGGGGGAGAGAGGGGAGGGAGAGAGAGGAGGGGGGAGAGAGGGGAGGGAGAGAGAGGAGGGGGGAGAGAGGGGAGGGAGAGAGAGGAGGGGGGAGAGAGGGGAGGGAGAGAGAGGAGGGGGGAGAGAGGGGAGGGAGAGAGAGGAGGGGGGAGAGAGGGGAGGGAGAGAGAGGAGGGGGGAGAGAGGGGAGGGAGAGAGAGGAGGGGGGAGAGAGGGGAGGGAGAGAGAGGAGGGGGGAGAGAGGGGAGGGAGAGAGAGGAGGGGGGAGAGAGGGGAGGGAGAGAGAGGAGGGGGGAGAGAGAGAAGGGGAGGGAGAGGAGGGGGGAGAGAGAGAAGGGGAGGGAGGGAGAGAGAGGAGGGGGGAGAGAGAGGGGGGAGGAGGGGGGAGAGAGAGAGAGAGAGATCTCAAAATGCGATGGCATCTTGGGAGACCCTGTGTTAGTGTGTCTGCTAAAACTTCACTAGTGTGTGTGGAAGCGTTCAAAACATTTACCAATGCAAAGACCAGGATCGTCAGGACAGCGTGGACAATAATAATGGGTGTCACGCCTAAATCAGCGCTTGGTACAGACACGACATCTTCTTTGGGGGGCTCATTGGGTAGGGGTACTCTCAACGACATACGGAAAATGCCTCTCATGCAGCCGGCTTACTGCATTTGGTTGGGAATGGTGAGGGGCAGAACCGCCTGGATACAGGAGGTCTGTGACTATCTCATCCTGGAATTTAAGGAAGGATAAAGTCCCGCCTGAAGATCTGTATAGCACACGAGCGTTCAGCAAAGCCAATTGAAATAAGCATAGAGACACTTTTTTGTACCAGCGTCTCGCCTTACGGGCAATGTGATACGGTGCCAACAACTGGTCGTTGAGGTCCACCCCTCCCATATTTTGGTTATATTCGTGGACACAGAGGGGTTTCTCCACAACACCAGTCGCCGTACAAATTTGGACTGTCGTGTCTGCGTGAAGGGAGGTAAGAACGAAAACATTCTTATTATCCCTCCACTTCACAGCGAGCAAATTTATACACTTCAAGCAGACTCTCTCCCCCAGCCCAAGACAAGAATCTACAAGCCGCTGGGGAAAGCCCCGGCGATTAGGTCACACGGTGCCACATGCTCCAATCTGATGATCAAACAAGTGACTAAAAAGTGGCACGCTCTTGTAATAATTGTCCACATACAAGTGGTACCCCTTTCCGAATAAGGGTGACACCAAGTTCCACACTATCTTGCCAGCGCTTCCTATGTAATCTGGGCAGTTCTCCGGCTCTACGTACAAATAAAAAGTGTAGCGCTGGAAAATAACATATAACCATATGTTACAGTGAAAATTGTGAAGTAGAAAAATATCCAAAAAACTACCAAACTAGTATGTGCAAAGTTCATATATAAATATCTCCGAATGGAAAATTCAGATGAAAGTTCAATCCATTCATATAAACTTCCAGTGATCGAAAGCGAATGAACAAATCCAATCGGTGAAAGGAACCACCACCAAGAGAAGAAATGGAGGCTTACCGACTAGCCTGCGACCGCCCTTCTCAGGGGGGTCAAAACAAGCTCAGCAGAACGACAGTCCTCACAGAAGGGATGCGTTGTCCTCCCAGACACTCTCGAACTCCACTGTCCCACCTCCTGATTAGGTAGTCAGGATACGTTCCGCAGCCTCATATCTGCACAGAGTGGTCTTCAATCTGGTCCTGAAGCTCCACCCACCTCCGGCTCTACGTGACTGTCTTTTCCCTCATAAACCATAAAGCTCCATACATAGCCTGTTGCCCTGTCACAGAACTTATAGAGCTTGACCCCATATCTGGCACGCTTGCTGGGAAGGTACTGTTTGAAAGACAGGCGGACAGAAAATTTAATCAGGGACTCATCAACGCAGACAACTTGATCGGGAGTAAAAAAGGCTGCAAAATGTTAATTGAAGTGGTTTATGAGGGGCCAAATTTTGTAGAGCCGATCGTATTCAGGGTCTCCACGTGGACGAAATAAATGAATTGTTGTTGAAGTGCATGAACCGCAAGATCTGCTCGTATCGTTTCCTGGACATGGAGGCAGAGAACACGGGCATATGGTCAATTGGGCGCGTGGACCAATAGGCGCGCAATGATGAGAATTTATGTGTGCCCATGTTGAGGGAAAGGCCCAGAAATGTTTTAAATTTGGAAACCGTAATTGGTTTCCAATCTCTGGCAATGAAAGGCAACTGGGGATTAGCGGCGATGAATTGACCAGCATATAAATTACTCCACAATAGATCTATAGGAGATCTTCCGTGAAAAACAGTGAATAATAATCAAGTGGCATAAAATCAGATGTTTCCACCTGAATACCGGGTTGGCCAGTGAATGGGGGAAGTACGGGTTCTGCAGAAGTGTTGGGCACCCAATCAGGATAGGCAAATTCTGCAGGAATGGCACTATGGGCACAATGGGCCTGCCTTTGTCTTCTTCTTGGTGGCAGCGGGACACTACTTGTGCTTACCACCTCGAACTGCACTTATGGGACTCGCCACGTCACCACGTGATACTGCAGTGCTGGATGTACGTCCAGGGTGTACTAGGCCACTGGTGCTTGCCAGTTCACCAGAAGGAATAGCGGCGCTAGTACTTTTTCGCTCCATAATACGAGAGCCCTGCAGTTCTTGCTCCTCAACAACATCAGAAGATCGGGATCGGGTACGCCTGACCTTAGCAGCGACCTCATCTTAGTCGTCAGAGCTATCTGACATGGAGCCACTGTCTTCTACGGGGTTGTATTCTGAGCCTGAATCTGACAGATGCGTGACCTCCTCTTCACTATCTGTCATGCTCAGAATCTCGTAGGCCTCTTTACTAGTGTACCTTCGATTTGCCATTTTGGGCTCTAAATTTAGTGGTACGCTAGTGTAGCACACAGATCCGTTACCCTGCTTACCTCCACAAGCAGAATGGGACACACCATGCCACAAGCCCAATATCCGCCTGATAAAAGAGGGTGAGCGGTGTTATCTGCTTTGGGTCCTGCAGCAAGTTACCTCCTTCCGTTGGTTCTCTCCCCTAGAGTGTAGGGAAAAGTCTATTCTCTCTTCTTGTTCAATAAGGCCATTGTCCAGACAGTATTAAACCCAATAAAGAAGGGTTTATTTTGCTTGCGTAGAAACTTGATAGGAAAGTTGGAGAGAGAATTTAACAGGGAGGCAAGTTCAGGCACGTGGCACTTAACTGTCATTTATCTCCACTCCTGGGCTTTGCTCACCCGGATAGTCCCCTCTCACGGTCCTAGCAGCCGGTGTGGAGCACGGAACATTCACTTTAATTTTCCTAAGGATACGATCAGGATATGAACTTCGGAACTCCGAACCCCGAACATCCCAGTACTTATAACACTTGAGAACTTAGGTGCCAGTGGGGCACGTTACAAGGCTTTTGGCGGATTATGGAATCCTTCCCTCTGATAGGCAACCAGGCCTCTCCCGAGACAGTGACTTCCCTCACCGATCCCCGCGGACAGGTCTTCCCCTGGTTTCCTCTCCTTCAGAGTGGGTCACCCCCATCTGGGCACCCTGGGACTCCTCTTCTGGTGTAGGCCTCAGCTAAAGGTGCTGGGCCTACCTAGAACGATGCAGCCTTTAAAATCCATACCAAACCTGAAGGGCCTGATATGGAATTTGGGGGGGACTCCCTTTTTTTTTCGGGGTTCCCCTTAATATACATACCAGACCTGAAGGGCCTGGTAATGGAATTTTGGGGGGACCCCCACACATTTTTTTTTTTTTACATTTTGTTTCCCTGCGCAAAATGTAATTTTTGAAGGAAAAAACTTCATTTAAAACTACGGCATCTATTAAAGAGGAAGTAAACCCTCATTCATTTTTTTTTTTTAAACCTTACCCCAAGAGAATGTCATAATGACCTAGCATGCATAGCATACTAGGTCATTATGATCGACTTACCTGAGATCGAAGCCCCAGAAGTTCTCCTACGTGCATTCCCCGCCGCAGCCATGTCTCCGACGATCTTCTTCCTGTTATCGCCGCTCAGGCGCTGTGATTGGCCCGGAGCGGCGATGATGTCACGCGCATGCGCGCTCGGGCCGGCAAGATCCATTCAGAAAACTGGCAACGATGCTAGTGCGCATGACGTCATCGGCGCTGTGCTTTACAGCAAATATCTCCTTAACCATGTAGGTTAAATAGATATTTCTTGCACCTACAGGTAATCCTTAATCTAGGCTTACCTGTAGGTGCAAGTTGTGTGGTTGGGTTTACAACCACTATAATGAATTGTCGGGTCCGGCAATACAGATAAAAATATCATTGAAAAAAATGGCAGGGGTTCCCCTTAATATTCATACCAGACCCAAAGGGCCTGGTAATGATCTGGGGGGAACCCCTGCCGTTTTTTTCAATGACTTTTCTCTATATTGCCCGGGACCTGGGGATTCATTATAGCCGTGAGTAGTTTTAAATTCCTTTTTTTCCTTCAGAAATTACATTTTGTGCAGGGACAATTCTAAACATGGGAAACATGCGCTGCTTTACAGGCATACTTTAGACACCCCCAGGTACAAAATTTAAAGGAATATTTCACTTTTATTGTTTCACTTTAAGCATTATTAAAATCACTGCTCCCGGAAAAACTGCAGTTTTTAAAACTTTTTTTTGCATTGATACATGTCCCCTGGGGCTGTACCCGGGTCCCCAAACACTTTTTATGACAATAAATTGCATATTAACCTTTAAAATGAGCACTTCAGATTTTTCATGTTCGTGTCCCATAGACTTTAACGGTGTTCGAACACATTTTTTGCCTGTTTGCATGTTCTGGTGCGAACCGAACTAAGGGGCGTTCGGCTCATCCCTAGTGGGCAGATATATGATCCAAGCTGAGATAGATTTCTCAGGTATTTGTATGTTTATATTCATGTGAAATACATTGACTAAATGTTACATTGTAATTCTGAATTTACTTTACAGCTCTGCCAAAATATATGTGAAAAATAATCTCACGCTTAACCAGAAGCAAAAGGTTGAAAAGATGTTGAGACGTCCTTCATTTTCATGCCAGTAACTATGGCAATAAGGGACAGAAAGATTTTCTTAATCATTAAATAATGATTAGGTGATAGATGTGTAATAACACCTTTTCTCGCTGCTATTAGCTGCTTCCTTGTATTTGGAGCCACGGTAAAGAAAGAAGAGGCCCTCAGCAAAGCCAAGGCATGCTCTTCCCTAAATGGAACTAAACAGACTCTCTGTCTGAATTCTCTTTTGTTGCACTGTTATTTTCTTTTAAAAATCTAATTCTAAGTGCAATTATTTACAGTGAATCAGCATTTGTGAATACGTAGCTTTCTTCATTTTCCTCCTTAAAATAGGTGCTATATTTTTTCTGATTGTTTACTATACAATAGCCCAGTACCGCTCGCTGCATTCTCACAATTTGCATAAATAAGGTGTTCTTGTATTTGAAGGTTCTTATTTTCTATCATGACCTATTTTTTTTTTCTTCAGCTTCAGTTTCTGAAAAGGAAAATAAGCAATGTGGGGAATTACAAATGCTATTCTGACCAAATCAACAGAGATATACCCTATCAAAGACCGAATGGGGTTCTGTGAAACATATTAATAATTTCACCCAAAGTACCAACCTTAATATATCCCTGTTCAGTAATTGTCTGCAGCTTTGGGGCTTGGAGCCGAGAGAAACTGTTAGGGAAGGCCTGCCCAAAAGACAGATGGAGTTTCCAGGTGCATACGTAAGCACAGGCCATAAGCTAGCCAGGCAGATGTGCACAGACGTGGGCACATGCGTGCACACATTCCAGGTGCGTGCTTGTTACCAATACTGGTACCAAACGGGCTATTTAAACAAGGCTGCAGCAGGGCGTGGCCAAGACTGGCATGTGAGAAGACATGTGTCTAACAGCTCCTCCACAGCACAGCCTATTGATCCTCTCCGAGCAGCAATACGACGGCTCTAAACTGCTATTCCGCTCGCTACCAACTCGGTCACCCTCCCGGTCCACCCGCCGGCTCTTTGCACTCGCGGAATGGCAAAAAAAAAAAAAAAAAGATGATTTCACGGGACCCGAAATCCAAGATGGCGCTGCCGCGGCCCTGACTCAGCGCACACCGCGCGGTGCGGAGAAATACAAGGGGACCAGCAAGAACACGTTGAAGGCTCAGGTTAAGGACTACCCGAGGGACATGACAGATTACAGCCAAAAGCTGGGGGGGTCCCCAAGATCAGACCGAGGGGTGGACCACAGAGCACCTCCACACGGCAGCACAAGCCTCACAGGAGCAGTAGGCGGGAGGGGCGGGGAGTCATGGAGGTCAGACCAGTAAAGTGGAGCAATCTGTTCCCCCGCACACAGACACAGAGACAGGACACTGAGCAACCGACCCTGGCTGAGATACTCAGGGCGGTACATGTCTGCACTGCCTCAGTGAGAGAGGATGTATCTCTGCTGCTACAGGATTTACAAAAGATCCGTGAAGGCACGACAGCGGTGGAAAGCCGGATGAGTGAGATTGAAGATAAGCTGCCCCCGGTTGCTCGGGAGGCCCATGCTGCACATCAGCTAGCCAGAGACGTTAATAATAGAGCTGATGATACGGAAAACCATTTAAGGAGAAACAACGTACGCATAGTGGGGGTGCCCGAGAAAACTGAGGGCTGGGACCCTACCACCTTTTTTGAAGGGTGTCTGTTGGAAGTTTTTGGAAAGGAAGCCTTTTCCCCCATTCTTTACGGTAAAGAGAGCTCACCGCACACCAGGCCGCCCACCTCAGCCGGGAGCCCCCCCTAGGCCCATCCTTGTTCTCGGTGCTGCGACATGCCAGGGAGAGAGCCAATGTCCAAGTGAATGGAGTCCGGGTGTCTTTCTACCCGGACTTCTCTGCGGAGGTGTAGCGACGCCGAGCCAAGTTCTCTGATGTTAAGAGGCGCCTACGTACAATACAATTACCCCACACCATGTTATACCCCGCCAAACTGAAAGTTACCGCCAATCGGCAAACCCATTTTTTTAATCAGCCAAAGATGCTGCACTATGGCTGGATCGCAATGAACAGGCCCTGCGACACCGTGACAGAGAAGAGGAAGGTGATTAACTTGATGGCTGCTGATACAAGGCGCTACGCTGTATTTCTACTGCACCGCCTGCACGTACTTTTATGGAAAGCTCACCGTGTGTTCATTTTTTACCCCCCTTTTTTATTTTGTTCTGCTGGGAGACGATATTTTTGCATGTGAACCTTGACCTATCTTGTAAAGTTGCCAGAAAAATGTGATTTCTCTACGCAAGCCGTAGAACAAAAGTGCCTTATTGGTTTCTGCTCCTTGTTGGAGCTATGTGGCCTGCTCTGTTGGTGGCCCGGACTTAGGTTTTTTCAAGACCAGCGTACTGTTTTTTGTTTCCAGGTTACATACAGGGGATCGTCCTGTTGACGGTCTGGTTCTTAGTTTTTTTGCACTTACTATACATGTACCGAGAGCTATGTCTACTCACTGCTACATTCTGGAACTGTGACTCTGCAATCCTGGACTCTACCGGAGTTTCTGCTGTCTGCTTTAGACTTACTCCCCTTAAAAGGGGAGTACCCTTGCTAATATTGTCTCTTGTGCACTTCTGCGGAGGGAGACCCCTGAGTCTACCTACCTGCAGACCCCCAGATCTCTTACTCACCTTTTTAGACACTGTTGATGTTCCACCCCCCATTAAGAATATGCTTACTCTGCCCCAATGGCAGAATTACCAATTGTTTCTTGGAACGTGAGGGGCTTAGGCTCCCCACTTAAGCGCATGATGGTATCCTCCTGTCTAAAATTTCACCCTATGATTTTATGTATGCAAGAAACGCATTTAACCACTGAAACACAATGCTGTCTTAAATATGCATTTGTGGGTAGAGCCTATCATTCCACGCACATCTCACACTCTAGGGGTGACTTCCCACAATTTACGACTGACCAGCGGGGGGGCCCTGGATGCACCCTTTACCTTGGAGGAGCTGCAGACGGCGTTAGCTGCATTACCCAACTGTAAGGCCCCAGGGGCGGACGGACTACCTTTAGAGGTGTACAGGCAAAATTTGCGGGTATCCTTCTGCCAAAACTATTGACAGTGTTTAACGTGGCCAGGGAACAACAGGTTCTGCCCTTTTCCATGGCCACGGCTAATATTGCTCTAATATTAAAACCCGGAAAAGACCCTATAGACCCAAGCTCCTACAGACCAATATCCCTGCTACAGAGTGACATTAAGCTACTGGCCAAAATGCTGGCGATTAGGCTGAATGGTGCCATTACAAGCATTATTCACCCTGATCATGCTGGCTTCATGCCTAATAAGTCGACGGCTGTCAATTTGCAGAGGCTATAACTCAACATGCAATCCCCAGCGGATAATGTAGGGCAGAGGGCCTTGCTCTCAATGCATGCTATGAAGGCCTTTGATAGCGTTGAGTGGGAGTATTTGTGGGAAATTCTTAGGCGAATCGGATTCGGGGACTCATATTTCCTGGGTACGTCTGCTATACCATAGCCCGAGGGCGGCCATTAGGACTTCTGGGGCTATGTCACACACTTTCACTTTGGAGAGAGGGACGCGACAGGGGTGCCCCCTGTCACCCCTGCTTTTTGTATTGGCCATAGAACCCCTAGCGATTAAGGTAAGAGCCAACCCGGAGATCCTAGAATTCAAGTACGGGGACAAGCAGGAAAAAATAATGTTACTTGGGGACGTGGAGGGCTCCCTTACAGAAGCTATGGCCACCATAGGGGAGTTTGGTAGATTCTCTGGGCTCCGGATAAACTGGACTAAGTCCTCCCTGATGCTTATTGATGAAGGGGGGACTCCCAAAACCTCTTCTACAGTGCCCCTGACTGCCTCATTTAGATACTTGGGTATCCAGGTGACGCCCAAGATCTGTGACTATGGTCGATTGAATGTGTCCCTGCTGCTACAAAAATTTTGAGATTTGTACTTATTGCTGAGAGTGTACTATACCCCCCACAGGTTGTTTGCTATGGGCTTACGGCCCACTCCACTGTGCACCAGGTGCAAGAGGGACCATGGTGACTTGATCCACCTACTGTGGAGATGCCCGAAACTTCACCCGTATTGGAAGGAAGAAGTGGACACCATAGACAGGGTGTTTCGGGTCTCACTGCCTACAGACCCAAAACACTGTTTACTTCATATACTGGAGGAGCTGGAATGGGAGGAATGTACTAGGGTGGCTGTTATTAGATGTTTATGGCACGCAAGCTTATAATGACCCATTGGATATCGGAAGACCCCCCTACTCTTTAGGAATGGATTTGTAAACGTACCTTAGGTGTGAAAAAAGCAAGGGAAGAGGCGCCTCTAAGTGTAGACATTTTAAAACAATTTAATATAAATTAAAAGTACAGGCAACTCACATTTTACAATGTAAAAGCAGGCATTGTACGAATTCCATGAAAAGGGGAAGTGATCATCAGGTCAGTCATTCTGTGCTGTGTCCTGCTGTGGCGCTGTGCTGTTTTGATGTCATCAGGTTCCGCATGGAAGATGGTAGAAGCCGGCGGCGGTGAGGAGATGACAGAGCACGGCCTAGATGGTATTTCCTGGCAGGCAGGGAGCGATGACGTCACTGGTATGCGACGCGTTTCCCGAGCTGGCGTGCTGCGTGTAGCGTGGCAGTCGCGCTCCTTTATCAAGCTGATGAATGGGATAGTGGGGCTAGTGTTTTTATTGGAGGAGGGGGCGGGAGTGAAGGAAGGGGTGGGACCGAGACGGGACTTACGAGAGAAGTGTCTGCAGGGAGGCTGTCAGTGCAAGGCTGGGTGTACAAAGCCTGAACTATAACCGTGATTGGCGGGGGGCAAAAAAACCCGGGACTAGAACAAGATATACATATAAGAATGAGAAAAGAAAGAGGAAAAAAGGGGAAAAAAGAAAAAATATAAAAAGAAAAAATAATAAAGAGAAAAGGTGAAAAATGAAATAAATAAAAAGGAGAAGGAAAAAAGGAAATAATAGAATATATATTGACGGGGCCAGGGGGGGGGGGGTGGGAGAGAGAAAGGGGCCATGGGGAAATGAACAGGGAAAATGAACTAAACTAGAAAAGAGTGGGAACGCAAAGAGAGGGGAAAGGGGAAAAAAAAATATATATATATATATATATATATATATATATATATATAATCAAGGTGGGGGGTGGGGATTATTTATATTGGATTGATTAAATGAGCAGAATGAGGAAGCATAATGATAATAAGGGGGAGGGGGGGGGTGGTTTTATTTTATATAATGATAGATGAATGCATTAATATATGGATGGGGGGATAAGGATACGGGATGGGTATGGAAGGTTGAAGGGCGGGGGGGGGGGGGGGTTTGGGTCACTGAAAAGGTATGATGAGCGCAAGAATGACAAAAATGACATGATGCCATAGGACACTAATGAGAACTTACATAAGGAATACAGTGTATGCATAAAAAATACACATACAACATATATATATATATATAAAAAACATATGCATAAAATATATATATAATAAATATATAGAGAAATATATACACATGAAAAATACATATAATACACAATAATATATATAATACATAAAACATACACTATGCATGTAAAAAAAGGGGGGGGTACACACACGCAAAAACACATATATATATACATACATATACACACATATATATATGCGTAAATTTCACGTGGGCACCATAGTGCACATGCATAGGAAAAACAACAAAGGTACCAAAAAACACACAATGATAACGATAAATCAATCAAAGAGGTGAGACAAGGGAGAAAGGAAAAAGGGGAGGGGGGAGGGAAAAAATAATAAGAGAAAGGGGAGGGGAAAAGAAGGGGGAGAAAAAAAAAAAGAGCGGGGGGGGGGGGTTATATGTAGAATGGTTATAGAATGGTGTGTATTTCGATACTCTCGTTGATACCTCCAGGTGAGAGTACATATAAGCTATAAATCCAGTATGTTTCTCTGGCACAGAGTTTCTTAAATCTTTCAGCTGCCGGGAGTGATCTGTAGATTTGTTCGATTACCCACACCTGGAGTCCAGTGGTAGATTTTTGATGAATTTTGGCAAAATGTTTTGGGACACTGTGGGGGTCAGTGCCACCCTCTATGTATCTTCGATGTTCACCAAATCTTTGTCGTAACGGGCGTATGGTGCGACCTACATATATTAGCCCGCATGGGCAGCTGAGGCCGTATACCACAAAGTCCGAGGAACAATTGAAAAATTCTTTCAGCTGATAGGTTTTACCTTTGGTGCTGAAGGATTTTTGCCCATGTTGAACAAAATTACATGTTTTACACAGTGGTTTATGACATTGGTACATGCCTATAATGGGTATGAGGATTGGTACTGGTGGTGATGTGATAGTAGGTTTGAGTTTGCTGGGGGCAATTTTGTTTTTTAGATTCGGAGCCCTGCGATAGGTGACTCTGGGGTGGGCAGGTAGTTCTGATTTTAGGTGGGGATCTTGCTGTAGGATATTCCAATGTTTGGATAATATTTTTTCCATGTTCTTATGTTTTGAATGAAAGGTGGTAATAAGTCTGGTTGAACAGTCGTGTGGAATTTTGTCAGATTTAGGTGGCTTGCCGTGAAGATAGAACTTGTGTGCTTCGTCGACCAGGTTTTCAGGGTATTGTTTATCCATAAATTTCTTTTTAAGGATGGCACTGAGTTCAATGTAATCGGAGTCTTTTGTACAATTCTGTCTAAGGCGACAATATTGGCCCTTGGGGATGTTACATATCCATTTTTGGTGATGACAGCTTTTATAATGCAAATAGGAATTTCCAGCGGTTGGCTTGGTGTAGTTCTTTGCATGAATGGTATGTGTGTCATGTCCGAGTTCTAGGTCCAAAAAAGCCATGGTGGAAGGATGAGAAGCAGATGTGAATGATAACCCATAGGTATTGTTATTGCAGTGTTGGACGAAAAGGGGGATGAGTTCAAGGGGGCCGTCCCAGATTATAATAAGATCATCTATATAACGTCTGAAGAACACAATGTTAGCTGCAAATGGGTTGTTGGTATAGATGTGATGGGTCTCCCAGAAGCCCATGGCAAGGTTAGCGTATGAGGGAGCAAAATTAGCTCCCATTGCCGTACCCTGTGACTGCTGGTAGAATTCTCCATTAAAACTGAAATAGTTATGTGTGAGACAAAATTGGGTGGCTAATACAATGAAATTGGCCTGACGCTGATTAATTAGAGGTTCTTAGGTGTGAGCCTGACGTGCAGAGAGGGATCTCCCGTACAACCCCGGCTCAGAGACCACTGGAGTGGGGACAGTGGTGATAAGAGCACAGTGATCCTCACTGCTTGGAGTGGTGGAGCCGAGTGGAGACTGGAATGGCTGGTTACGGAAACAGCGAATGCAGGTCAGCAGGTGCAGGTTGCAGAGCAGAGAATGCAGGTCAGCGGGTGCAGCTTGCAGAGCAGAGGATGCAGGTCAGCAGGTGCCAGTTTGCAGAGCAGGGATGCAGGTCAGCAGGTGCAGGTTTGCATTGCAAAGGATGCAGGTCAGCATGTGCAGCTCGCAGAGCAGAGGATGCAGGTCAGCTGGTGCAGGTTTCAAGGTAAACATCATAAGTAGCAGGCAGAGAGTAGTAAAAGTCCAGGCCGAATCTTGGCAACAGGCAGACTGGCAGATAACTGAGCAGGGTCAAACGAGCCGAGGTCAGGAATGAAGACAGAAGCATGGTCAGGAACCCGGGTCAAACACAGGAACAGGCACAGACTCAGGAACTCAGGGAACAGAAGCAGATCAAACCGCAAGGGGCAACATCTCTGGAACGTCTTTTATAGAAAGTTCATGGGAGGAGCAAGGGGTTCAGAGTTCAACAGTAATCAAGACACCAAGCAGAGTAGTCTAATGGATCACATAGGTTATCCAGCAGATCAGGCAGGGAACTGTCTAGCATCCCAGATAGCTCAGTGGGAAGAGTCAATGCCAGACACACAAGAGGTCCCAGGTTCAAGCCCAGTACGTCCCTGACAGGATTACTGTAATGGGTGATATGCTCCGGAAGGAAAAAATAATATACCAGCATAGGGGTAGCACACAGGAATTTGAGAAGTAATGGGGTTTGTGGCTGAATGTACCAGACCTGATCACGGGAGGATTGCTGGGCATGGGTACCTGACAGGGTTTATACTAGATGACCGGGCCTTCTTTGAAGGGACTGCAAGCTCAACGCGGTTCTGGGAGGGTGCCATGCTCAACTGGACAAGAACTGTATAGGATAAATATGTGGACTATGCAGACTTATGGTTTATATTGCTTGTAATGTACCGGAATGTTTATGTAGCATCCGTGTATGTCTTTTCTATGCCCTTAAATAAACTTTTTTCTGGATTAAAAAAAAAACAAGGCTGCAGCACCGGCTCATTGCTGTTTGGACTTCAGCTTCTGTGTGCTTTGTTCCTGATTGCTGTGCATGACCTCTGATCTTCCCTGACTTACTCCTGATCACGCTTGTCTGCTACTCGCCCTGACCATGGCTTGTCCCTGGATTCTGCTTCTGCCTCCTGTTCCTGCCTGATCAGCCTCACCATTCCTGACACTGACCTCTGGCCCGACTACTCCTTTGCCTGCCGTTTATACCTAATCTGCCAGACTGTTTTGGACCTGGCTTGTCTGACCCTGCATCCTGCTCATCCAGCATGCTACAGCTCCTTCAGTCCAGTAAGCTCACATCTGCTGCCCATCCACAGTCTACTGCCAGCCAAGCACTGTGCCAGCTCATCTCTCACCAGCCTATCCTGCTGTCACATTTGCCAGTGAGGTTACAGCTGCTACCCACGCAGACTACTGGACTGATCACAGGCACTCATACCTCACTATGCTCTCTTGGTTACTGTCTTACTATCAGTGGTCTGCGAGCCGGAGCTGTACAAGAGGTCTTCCTCTTCACATCAGGCTCACTAACCAGATACATGACAGGAACCCCTTGTCCACAGAAATATTCTCCCTTGCTGCTTGAAAGCCCACATTTTTGGGACAAGATATATGAACATTTGTTATTGTCTCATTGTTCAAATTAATATGTTAAGCCCACATTATGATATGGATATATACCTCTGTATGTAGAACACCCCTGAACTCTGCAGTCTGTGCATAAGGCACCCCTGAAACTGTACTCTGTACATGCCTTCCCCTGAGCCCTGCACTCTGTATGTAATGCACTCCGGAACTCTGTATTCTGTACGTAGTGTAATTCTGAATTCTGCACTTTGTACATTATGCACTCCTGAACCCTGTACTCTGTATGTAGTGCAACTCTGAACTGTGCACTCTGTACGCAACACACTCCCAAACTCTGCACACTGTGCGTAAAATAATCCTGAATCCTACAGTCTGTACATATATATATGTATCTATTCTGTTCTATTGTTTTTCTAGTCTATTCTTTTCTACTCTATTCTAATCTTCTCTATTTGAATTCAAATTCATTGCATATGAAATTCGAATTTCGGAAGATGGTTTTATACATATATATATACACACACACACACACACACACACACATATATATATATATATATATATATATATATATATATATATATATATATATATTTTTTTTTTTCTATGCTATTCTTTCATATTATTTTACATTCTGTTCAAATATTTTCTATTCAAGTTCCTTCTATACAAAATTCCAACTTCAGAAGATGGTTTTATATATATATATATATATATATATATATATATATATATAATATTTTTTTTATATTCTGTTCTATTGTTTTTCTATTATTTTCAATTCTATTCTAATCTTTTCTATCCAAATTCATTCTATATGAAATTCGAATTTTGGAAGATGTTTATATATATATATATATATATATATATATATATATATATATATATATATATATATATATATATATATATATATATATTATATTCTAACATCTTCCAAAATTCGACTTTCGTATAGAATTAATTTGAATACAAAAAGATTAGAATCGAAAATAGAAAAGAATAAACTAGAAAAACATATATTATATTTTATTCTATTCTGTTCTATTCTCTTCTATTTTCTATTGTATTCTAATCTTTTCTATTCTAATTCAAAATCATTCTATACAAAATTTGAATTTCGGAAAATGGTTATATATATAAATATTAGGGTTAACCCTAAAATTCTTATTTTGTATAAAATGAATTTGAATAGAAAAGATTAGAATAGAAAATAATATAAATGAATAGACTAGAAAAACAATAGAACAGAATAGAATAAAATATAATATATGTTATATTTTATTCTATTCTGTTCTATTGTTTTTCTAGTTTATTCTTTTCTACTCTATTCTAATCTTTTCTATTCGAATTCGAATTCATTGTATACGAAATTTGAATTTCGGAAGATGGTTTTTTATATATATATATATATATATATATATATATATATATATATATATATATATATATTTTTCTGTTCTATTGTTTTTCTATGCTATTCTTTTCTATTATTTTACATTCTATTCAAGTTCATTCTATACGAATATCAGAAGATGTTTATGTTTTTATATATATATATATATATATATATATATATATATATATTTCTATTCTGTTCTATTGTTTTTCTATTATTTTCACTTCCATTCTAATCGTTTTTATCCAAATTCATTCTATATGAAATTCGAATTTCGGATAATGGTTTTATATATATATATATATATATATATATATATATATATATATATATATATATATATATATATATGGAATAAAATATAATTCTAATAGAATAGGCTAGAATAGAAAAATACAATAGCACAGAATAGAAAAAAATATGATATATATATATATATATATATATATATATACATATATATATATATATTATATTTTTTCCATGCTGTTCTATTGTTTTTCTATGCTATTATTTTCAGTTTTATTCTAATCTTTTCTATTTGAATACAAATTCATTCTATTCGTATAGAATTATTTTGAATTCGAATAGAAAAGATTAGAATAGAAAATAATAGAAAAAAATAGTACGGAATATATATATATACTGTATCGTACTATTTTTTTCTATGCTATTCTTTTCTATTATTATCTATTCTATTCTAATCTTTTCTATTCAAATTTTAGAAATTCGGAAATTCGAACTTCGTATAGAATGAATCTGAATTAGAGTAGAAAAGAATAGAAAATAATAAAATAGAAAAACAATAGAACAGAATAGAATAAAATATATTATATATCATATTTTATTCTATTCTGTTCTATTGTTTTTCTAGTCTATTCTTTTCTATTATTTTATTCTAATTCATTATATATGAAATTCGAATTTTGGATAATGGTTATATATATATATATATATATATATATATATAGAATAGACTAGAATAAAAAAAAACAATACAATAGAAAAAAATATAATATCTATATATATATATATATATATATATATAATATATATATATAAATATTTTTTTCTATTCTAGTCTATTCTATTAGAATTCTATTTTATTCCATATATATATATATATATATATATATATATATATATATATAACCATTATCCAAAATTCGAATTTCATATAGAATGAATTACATATGAATGAATTTCATATAGAATGAATTAGAATAAAATAATAGCAAAGAATAGACTAGAAAAACAATAGAACAGAATAGAATAAAATATGATAAAATATGATATATATTATATTTTATCCTATTCAGTTCTATTGTTTTTCTATTTTATTCTTTTCTATTCTTTTCTACTCTAATTCGGATTCATTCTATATGAAATTCGAATTTCAGACTTAGAAATTTCTAAAATTTGAATAGAAAAGATTAGAATAGAATTTATTATATTTTTTCCTACTCTGCTCTAGGGATGAGCTTCGAGTTCGAGTCAAACTCATGTTCGACTCGAACATTGCCTGTTCGCCTGTTCGCCGAACAACGAACAAATTGGGGTGTTCGCGGCAAATTCGAAAAATCTATGGGAGAAATCTAAAGTGCTAATTATAAAGGCTTATATGCAAGTTATTGTCCTAAAAAGTGTTTGGGGACCTGGGTCCTGCCCCAGGGGACATGTATCAATGCAAAAAGAAGTTTTAAAAACGGCCGTTTTTTCGGGAGCAGTGATTTTAATAATGCTTAAAATGAAACAATAAAAGTGAAATATTCCTTTAAATTTCGTACCTGGGGGGTGTGTATAATATGCATGTAAAGTGGCGCATGTTTCCCGTGCTTAGAACTGTCCCTGCAAAAAATGTCATTTTTGAAAGAAAAAAATGCATTTAAAACTGACTCGCGGCTATTAATGAATTGTCGGCTCCCGGCAATACATACAAAAGTCATTGATAAAAAAAAAAAAAAAAGCGTGGGGGTTCCCCAGAATTCAATTACCAGGCCCTTCAGGTCTGGAATGGATATTAAGGGGAACCCCGCCGCAAATTTAAAAAAAAATTGATGTGGGGTTCCCCCAAATATCCATTCCAGGCCCTTCAGATCTGGCATGGATTTTAAGGGGAACTCCACCCCAAATTTAAAAAAAAATGGCGTGGAGTCCCCCTAAAAATCCATACCAGACCCCTTATCCGAGCACGCAACCTGGCCGGCCGCAGGGGAAAAGGGGGGGCGAGAGAGCGGCCCCCCTCCCTCCTGAACCGTACCAAGCCACATGCCCTCAACATGGGGAGGATGTCCCCATGTTGATGGGGACAAGGGCCTCATCCCCACAACCCTTGCCCGGTGGTTGTGGGGGTCTGCGGGCGGGGGGCTTATCGGAATCTGGAAGACCCCTTTAACAAAGGGGACCCCCAGATTCCGGCCCCCCCCTATGTGAATTGGTAAGGGGTACATTGTACCCCTACCATTTCACGAAGAAAGCGTAAAAAAATGTTTAAAAAAACACACAAACACCTTGAAAAAGTCCTTTATTTAAAAAAAAAACAAAAACATTCCAGCGATGAAATCCAGTGTCCCGCGGCGATCCCGATGTCCAGCGCTGTCCTTCATTGGTTGTGCCTGAGCGGACCTGATGGGGAACTCCCTCTCAGTATTTTAAATGTATAGACCCGCCCCTTCTAAAGTTCCCCATCAGGTCCGCTCAGCGGACCAGATGCGGAACATGAGAAGGGGTGGGTCTATACATGTATTACCAAAGTGAGAGCAGTTCCCCATCAGGTCCGCCCGCTCGGTATGTCGGACCCGCCTACGTCATTGGCTTGAGCGGGGAACTTCCTTCACTGTGTAATTTAAATTTTCATAGTGAAGGAAGTTCCCCGCTCAGGCCAATGACGTAGGCGGGTCCGACATACCGAGGGGGCGGACCTGATGGGGAACTGCTCTCACTTTGGTAATACATGTATAGACCCGCCCCTTCTCATGTTCCGCATCTGGTCCGCTGCGCGGACCTGATGGGGAACTTTAGAAGGGGCGGGTCTATACATTTAAAATACTGAGAGGGAGTTCCCCATCAGGTCCGCTCAGGCACAACCAATGAAGGACAGCGCTGGACATCGGGATCGCCGCGGGACACTGGATTTCACCGCTGGAATGTTTTTTTTTTTTTTTTCAATAAAGGACTTTTTCAAGGTGTTTGTGTGTTTTTTTAAACATTTTTTTACGCTTTCTTCGTGAAATGGTAGCGGTACAATGTACCCCTTACCAATTCACATAGGGGGGGGCCGGGATCTGGGGGTCCCCTTTGTTAAAGGGGTCTTCCAGATTCCGATAAGCCCCCGCCCGCAGACCCCCACAACCACCGGGCAAGGGTTGTGGGGATGAGGCCCTTGTCCCCATCAACATGGGGACATCCTCCCCATGTTGAGGGCATGTGGCTTGGTACGGTTCAGGAGGGAGGGGGGGCGCTCTCTCGTCCCCCCCTTTTCCCCTGCGGCCGGCCAGGTTGCGTGCTCGGATAAGGGGTCTGGTATGGATTTTTAGGGGGACTCCACGCCATTTTTTTTTTAAATTTGGGGTGGAGTTCCCCTTAAAATCCATGCCAGATCTGAAGGGCCTGGAATGGATATTTGGGGGGAACCCCACGTAAATTTTTTTTTTAATTTGCGGCGGGGTTCCCCTTAATATCCATTCCAGACCTGAAGGGCCTGGTAATTGAATTCTGGGGAACCCCCACGCTTTTTTTTTTTTTTTATCAATGACTTTTGTATGTATTGCCGGGAGCCGACAATTCATTAATAGCCGCGAGTCAGTTTTAAATGACTTTTTTTCTTTCAAAAATGAAATTTTTTGCAGGGACAGTTCTAAGCACGGGAAACATGCGCCACTTCACATGCATATCATACACACCCCCCAGGTACGAAATTTAAAGGAATATTTCACTTTTATTTTTTCATTTTAAGCATTATTAAAATCACTGCTCCCGAAAAAACGGCCGTTTTTAAAACTTCTTTTTGCATTGATACATGTCCCCTGGGGCAGGACCCGGGTCCCCAAACACTTTTTAGGACAATAACTTGCATATTAGCCTTTATAATTAACACTTTAGATTTCGAACGTTCGAGTCCATTGTATTTAATAGGGTTCTAAAGTTTACACGAACATTTTGTCTGTTCGCAGGTTCTGGTGCGAACCGAACAGGGGGGTGTTCGGCTCATCCCTGCTCTGCTCTATTGTTTTTCTATGCTATTCTTTTCTATTATTTTCAATTCTACTCTAATCTTTTCTATTGAAATTTGATTTCATTCTATACGAAATTCGAATTTCAGAAGATACTGTGTATATATAGATAGATATAAAAAAAAATCTGTTCTGTGCTATTGTTTTTCTATGCTATTCTTTTCTAGTATTTTCGATTCTATTCTAATCTTTTCTATTCAAATTCGATTTCATTCTATACAAATTTAGAATTTCGGAAAATGGTTATATATAGTTTAGTTCAATTGCAGTACAATTATTTTGAATTTGATCGTTTTTTTCAAATTCGGTAGATTTTTTTTCGAATGCAGTAAAAATTTTTAGAATGCGGTAGAATGTTTTTGAATGTGGTAGAATGTTTTTGAATGCGGTCAAATTTTTTCGGATTCGAATACGAAACGAATCTCAAACGAATGTAACGAATGCAACAAATTTAACTAAACAATTTTTAGTTAAATAACGAATCGAAATTAAACGAAACTAAACACATTTTTTCATCCTGCACATGTCTAATGACAGGATAGCAACTACCTGTTGACTTCTTAGCTTTGACTTAAAGTTTAAAGAGTCAGGCTTTAACATAGTAAAGTTAAATAGGTCATCAAACATACATTTCATAAATCAGCCTACAAAATAGTAATTTAAGACTGATTGTTAAAAAATGTTATAAGTACATTTTTTTAAGTTTCTCTTTGAAACCTAATTGAACACAATATTACATGCTTTAGGTAAGTTAATCTATTTTATTGTTTGGCTAGTTTTAAACATTTCATTTGCTAATGGCCAACACAGAGAGTAAAGCTATCACACTACTAAAAACATAGTTTTCATGCATTCATCAGTGCGTACTGAATAAAACTGCACACTAAGTTACGCTAATAATAGAGCAAAGCAGTCTTGGAGTTTGCCAAATGGTATGTACAGTATTCATCTTTTAAGTATTGCACAGTCTACTGCTCATTTATGCTGCAGTCCTTAGCACAGTCGGTATCTGTTGTTGATCCAACACCTTCGGTGGGTGGAAGCCATGAGAGCTAAGCTTGATCGCCCAACCGCCTGTGAAGTGTTTTCGACAGACCACTAAAATAAACCCTCAGGTTTTCAGAAGTGTCATAATGTGCTAGATTGCAGTGAAGCATATTGAGCACCGTGGAACCGTAAAATGCTATTTTTAGTAGAAGTAGCAAAGGATTGATAGACTTTGTTGCCTGGAATATTTAGATGTCTCTGCTTTGCCCCATCTGTTCATTTGTATATGTCTAGACATACAGCAATTGTGCATGTAGCTACAGTATCGGACAAAATTGAGTACACCCCTCACATTTTTTAAAATATTTTTTAAAATATTTTTCATGTGACAACACTGAAAAAATGACACCTTGCTACAATGTAACGTAGTGAGTGTACAGCTTGTGTAAATTTGCCGTCCCCTCAAAATAACTCGACACACAGCCATTAATGTCAAAACCACTGGCAACAAAAGTGAGTACACCCCTAAGTGAAAATGTCCAAATTGGGCCCAATTAGCCATTTTCCCTCCACGGTGTCATGTGACTCGTTAGTGTTACAAGGTCTCAGGTGTGAATGGGAAGCAGGTGTGTTAAATTTGGTGTTATCGCTCTCACTCTCTCATACCGGTCATTGGAAGTGCAACTCTCTAAAGATCTGAAAAAAATTATTGTTGCTCTACATGAAGATGGCATAGGCTACAAGATGATTGCCAGGACCCTGAAACTGACCTGCAGCACGGTAGCCAAGACCATACAGTGGTTTAACAGGACAGGTTCCACACAGAACAGGCACGTGCAAGTTATGTGCACGTGCTCAGCGTTATATCCAGAGGTTGTCTTTGAGAAATAGACGTATGAGTGCTGCCAGCATTACTGCGGAGGTTGAAGGGGTGTGGGGTCAGCCTGTCAGTGCTCAGACCATACGCCACGCACTGCATCAAATTGGTCTGCATGGCTGTTGTCCCAGAAGGAAGCCTCTTCTAAAGATGATGCACAAGAAAGCCAGCAAACAGTTTGCTGAAGACAAGCAGACCAAGGGCATGGTCCTTACAGACCACAGGACCACAGGACATGGTTTCAGTAATCCAAGATAAACTTATTTGGTTCAGATGGTGTCAAGCGTGTGTGGCGGAAACCAGGTGAGGAGTAAAAAGACAAGTGAGTCTTGCCTACAGTCAAGCATGGTGGTGGGAGTGTCATGGTCTGGGGCTGCATGAGTGCTGCTGGCACTGGGGAGCTACAGTTCGATGGAACCATGAATGCTAACATGTACTGTGACATACTGAAGCAGAGCATGATCCCCTCCCTTTGGAGACTGGGACACAGGGCAGTATTTCAACATGATAACAGCCCTAAACACACCTCCAAGACGACCACTGCCTTGCTAAAGCAGCTGAGGGTAACGGTAATGGCCTGGCCAAGCATGTCTCCAGACCTAAACCCTATTGAGCATCTGTGGGGCTCTGTTCAGTGATACTAGCGAGTTAGTGTGTTATTGTATTGATTCTATTGTCAGTGTAGAATATCAGTTTAGTGTGAATCTAGTGATAGTGCAGTGTGAGTGTAGTGTGACCATTCATTTTTACTTTAGTGTCAGTTTATTTTGTCAGGGCAGGTTTCTTGCAGTATATTTCAGTGTGTTTCTGCACATTTAACGCAGTATATTTCAGTGCACATTTATCACAGTATATTTCAGAGTGTTAATGCACATTTAACGCAGTATATTTAAGTGCATTAGTGCACGATTAACGTAGTAAATTTCAGTGCATTAGTGTGTATTTAACACAGTATATTTCAGTGCAATAGTGCATGTTTAACACAGTATATTTCAGTGCGATGGTGCACATTTACAACAGTATATTGCAGTGCATTAGTGCATGTTTAATGCAGTATATTGCAGTGTGTCAGTGAAGTTTTACTGCAGTTTATATTTAGTGTGTCAGTGGAGTATGTCTGTGTAGTAAGTATTCAAGTTAAAGTGCACCAAACACCACTTTCCATTGATTAAAGTGTATCCACGTACACATTTCCCATCTTTATTACACTTTGTTAATAAGCACCCCCCATCATGTCTAGAAATCCAACAAGGAGAGGCATATGTTCCCATGGCAAAAAACAAAAGATGACGGCGCAAGGAGCGGGTACAGAAAATACACCAATATAAACAAGTGGGAGATGGTACAATAGTACAATACTATGGTAAACCTTGAAAGGGGGAGTAGACAAATATCAGATAATATGCACAAGTGGATCAAAATAATAATAATAATAATAATAAAGTCCCAATAATAAAAGTTCGTATGGTGATGATAATGATGAAGCTAGATAAATTGTATAGTTACAAATGCACTGTTGGCAGCACCCTTAAGAGTGAAGTAGACTCTGTGGATGATAAAAAGAAAAAGAAAAGAAAAGATGCGCCTACTAAGTGCAGTATGTAAAACTTGGTTTATTTAATACATAAAAATCAGCCAAATGGCTACTCACAGGATAGTGGTTAAAACATCGTATTGAGTAATAATCTGCTGGAGGTGTCACACCGATCTCCGGAAGCCCCTAGCGCGGTGTTGCTCCAGTGATGAATCCGGAAGGATTGTACCATTCTTGAGCTGAGGGGAGCGAGTGTGATGTCCGGCAATCAGGAAATTACCGCACCGCAACGTGCGTGTCAAGCTGGAGCGCAAACAGCTATGGCGACAGGAAGTGACGTCAGAACGGGCTCAGGTCGATGACGCGTTTCAATGCTTCCGCATTTTCTTCAGATCTAATTGGTGAGGGAAGCTGCCTGTCTTATATGTGTTTCCTGGAGCGATACTGCGAATGTCATTTTTGGGATTTTTTTAAAGAAGAAACACATAGGCACTGTAATCGGTTAACCATATTGAGAATAAGAAATAGTAAAAAACACACACATATATAGATAAAAGCATCATCAATTGGAGAACATTGTGAGAAGGGAAATAATATAAAAAGAGATGGATTATTATGTATGGAAATGCGCCCTCTGTTATATGTATCTGAAAGAGGAGGGGATACACATCAACAGAAGCCATAGTATATGTTAATGCATACCATATATGCTCACATAACTGGATACATGATATGCATATAAGATATTGGGGGGTAGAGTATACATTTATGCATGTGGGAGTGCATGCACACATGTGTATTAGAAGGAAATATATTGCAAGGAGTTATTATTATTATCCTTTGGGAAGTGTGTACAGAATAATGAATGATAATATTATGGTATACATGTGACTGTATGCACATTCATGTCTATATGCGTATATAGGGCTCTAAAAACAAATTAGGAAGTATAAAAAAAGGACAAATTAGAAAATATATAAAAATAGACAAAACTGAAAATAGATGATGGTACATGCGTATGCATGGGATGCTTAATATAATTACACCTGTGCAATACATGACCCTAAGTCAATGAGAATACTAATAATAAAGGTGGTTCATGTATATGCATGGGGTGCTCAGTATAAGCACACATGTGCAGTGCGTGATACTGGATAAACTAGGGTAATATTTATAGAGATGGAAAAAAATAATAATGGAAAAAAATAAAAATGAAATAAAAATAGAAAAATGTATTAAATAATAGTGGTTCATGCGCATGCATGGGGTACTCGGTATAAGCACACCCATGCAGCACATGACCACATATAATGCCATGGAATGGTAAAAGGATAGGAGGGGAAAAAAGGGGGGGTAAAAAAAGGGGGGGTCACCATCTGTGTAGTAAGTATTTGAACACAGCATCAGCCACTTGCTTCTTCACGATGCACAGCCATTACTTGGTTATGAGGTCGAGGAAGGTAGGAACATGAGCCTACAGAGAGGGGAGAACACTGGTAAACAACAAATTGGCAGTCATATTTCCCCAGGCGCAGAATATTGCCAAGATGTCTCCAGTGATAATGAGGATGGAGGGGATGATGATGATGAGGTCACTGACACGACTTGGGTGCTGGATAGAGCAGAGGAGGAAGGTGAGGGTGAGGCACAACCCCAATAAGGCAGCCTTCATGGAAGAGTAGAGAGCAGCCCCCCTTTCCACCAGACCGTGGAGGTGTTATTTCCCAGCCGACTTCCCACAGCTCAGCTGTTGGGCCTTTTTTAGCACATCTACAGCCCATCACACTGTTGCGATTTGCAAACTTTGCCTCAAGCACATCAAATGTGGCAAAAACACCAGTCATTTGGGTACCGCATGGTTGACAAGGCATTCAACCTCCCACCACTCAACCCGTTGGCAAGAGCACCTGAAAACCACACAAAAAGGACGCAATTCTGCTCCTCCTCACTCTTTACCTTTCCAGTCCACCCCTGCTATACCCAATGACCTCTCAGTAGCCTCAGGATGTCCCAGTACCATGCAGAAAATCTGCCAGTAGCACACTACCAACTGTAGACTATAGTGGGCAAATTTCTCTGCCCCATCTGCTGCAGAGAAAAAAATATAGTCACTGCCACCCACATGCCCAGCGTCTAAATTCAAGATTGTGAAAACTGCTGGCTTTACAATTCCTGCCTTTCCATCTGGTGGATTCTGCCCCCTTCCTTGAATTTGCAAAATGTGCTGTACCACAATGGCAGGTTCTCAGTCGCTATTTCTTTTCACGTAAGGCAATTCCAGCTCTCTACCATCACAGGCAATGTTGTGGCATTGTTGGGCAAGGCAGTCAGTCGCAAGGTCCACGTTACTGCTGACACGTGGTCCAGCAAACATGGTCAGGGATGATAAATTTTGTTCACAGCACACTGGGTAACTCTGCTTGCAACTCGGAAGGATGAAGGACAGGGCTCAGTGCTGCAGCTTTTTATGCCGCCACGTCTCCATACAGCTAGTGGTGATGATGTGAGATTTGTCAGCGCCACCCTCTCCTTCTCCTCCTCCTCCATGCCCTTCCCTGCTGACTTGTGCTATAAACCTTAAGTACCCCCTAAGTGTTCAAGGGTCTATTCAATGAGTAAGGCTAAAAGGTGGCATGCAGGGCGAATGTGTGGCATCTAACCATGGCGGACGTGTAACACTACGGCTCCGTTCCCCGCCCGATTTACAGAAGCGATAGCCATGGGAGTCACCTCCTCAAACTCCTGCGACTGCCATGCATCCCATGGGAAAGATTGGAGACAAGAGACACATCTACTCTGCTTTCCCCGAGCCGTGGCCTAACTACACCATGAATCACTACTAGGGATGAGCTGAACACCCACCGGTTTGGTTCGCATCCAGAACATGCGAACAGGCAAAAAATTTGTTCGAACACCGTTAAAGTCTATGGGACACGAACATGAAAAATCAAAAGTGCTCATTTTAAAAGGTTAATATAAAAGTTATTATCATAAAAAGTGTTTGGGGACCCGGGTCCTGCCCCCGGGGACATGTATCAATGCAAAAAAAAAAGTTTTAAAAACGCCTGTTTTTTCGGAAGCAGTGATTTTAATAATGCTTAAAGTGAAACAATAAAAGTGAAATATTCCTTTAAATTTCGTACATGGGGGTGTCTAAAGTATGCCTGTAAAGTAGCTCATGTTTCCTGTGTTTTAGAACTATCCCTGCACAAAATGTAATTTCTGAAGGAAAAAAAAGTCATTTAAAACTACTTGCGGCTGTAATGGATTGTCGGGTCCTGGCAATACAGAGAAAAGTCATTGAAAGTCATTGAAAAAAAAAATGCGTGGTGGTCCCGCAAAATTCCATTAACAGGCCCTTCAGGTGAACTCTGAGACAAAATAAAAAAAAATGACATGGGGTTCCCCCCAAAAATCTATACCAGACCCTTATCAGAGCACACAACCTGGCAGGTCGCAGGAAAAGAGGGGGGACGAGAGAGCGCCCCCCCCTCCTGAACTGTACCAGGCCCCTCAACATGGGGAGGATGCTTTGGGGGTCTTTGATGGGGACAAGGACCTCATTCCCACAACCCTTGCCCGGTGGTTTTGGGGGTCTGCGGGTGGGGGGCCTATTGGAATCTGGAAGCCCCCTTTAACAAACATTGCACCCCTACCATTTCACAAAAAAAAAAAAAAAATGTTAAAAACCACACAGACGCAGTTGGGACCCCGGGTTTCTCGTTGCATCAGAGGGGGCGGGGTTTCCCTCTAAAGCGCGGGTTTCCTGTTTCCCGAAAATTATACAGCTGGGAGAGCGCACTGACATTTTTAAAATAAAGTTTGATGAGACAGTACAATATGTTTATATACTGGAAGAGGACAATGCAGCTCTAAAAACACACAGTTATCCAGCTCCAATCACAACAAGAGGACCTGGAAAACAGGGAGCGAAGACAAAACCTGCAAATCAGAGGGATACCAGAAGCAGTAGGAGACCATGATAAGCTTTCCTATCTTCTAAGCTTATTTAACACTGCAGCCCCAAATATCATTGGCTAGGCATTAGACAGGGCCCATAGATCTCTTGCTCCTAAACCCCTGGCTGGGGCTAACCCAAGGGACGTTTTTGTCCGCTTCCATTACTACGACAGCAAAGAAGCCTTAATTGTGGCCACCCGCAACAAATCCAGGCTTGACTTTAAAGGAGCCAGGATACAGATTTTCAGCGACCTTTCTCCTTTCACTCTTGCGAAACGCATAAGTCTGCAGCCTGTGACACTCCACCTTCAGAACCATAAACTTATATACCGCTGGGGCTTCCCCTTTCACCTCTCTGCCTCTCGTGATGGCGTACAACACTCCATGCGAGACCTTCAGGAAGGTGATGCCTTTCTACACAACCTAGGCCTTCCACCGCTCCCTGAAGAAGATCTTTTGCTGCGTCCTGCAACACGCAAGCCACCGTTTGCCCCAAGTCGCATCTAGACCCCAGTTTGGCAGAAACAACACAAGTCTGTTTCTACTCCTCATTATACCAGATGGTATGAATTCCTGTTGTCCTTGGCTCTATGACATCTGTCTCCGGCCAGAATTCCGGACTACGGGTTTTTCTTCCCATACCCATGGGATGCACCTTTTGATGCATCTTTTGATTATTTGTTTACCGGTTTAACTATATGGTTTCCTTTTTCAGGCTCTTTTTTACCTTAAAATGGTGGGGGACCCTCCTTGCTCTGTTTGGAGGTCTCCATGCCCCTCTTCCCAGTCCAAGGCTATGGCCCTGGCTTCCTGAACAATTCCTACTCTTCAGGTTTTGTATTTTGGATGTACATTTTTTTTCAGGTTCTTTTTTTTGACCTGTGACTGATACATTACATAGACTTTATGCACAGTTGTTATAATGCTATTACCTTTCTAAGTTTCCTTTCATTGTTTTTTACCTCCTATGTTTTATGCACCATGGAAATTTCTACCCATTTTATATAAGATTTCATATCATTTACCTTTCAAGTGGATTAAGTTACCATGGTTTTGAAATTTCTTACCTACAATGTTAAAGGCTTAAACTCTATTCAAAAACGGTGGTTAGCCTTAAAGGAGTTTAAATCTTCGACGGCATACGTGATCATGATACAGGAGACTCACTTCAGTCCTGGGGGTCCTTTAAATTTGCTAACAAATACTTCCCAACTGCCTTCATGGCTTCTGATCCTTCCAGGAAAGCAGGGGTGGCAATCTTAATTAGGCGCACTTGCCCCTTCGAGTCAAATCTTCTTATCTAGACTCATATGGCAGATTTCTTTTCCTGGATTGTGTATATTTTAACCACTCTCTCACATTAGTCAATATCTAACTCCAGCCAAATACAATTCCTTACTGACATGTTTGAGAGGTTGGAGAAGTTCTCCCAACCTTTTATGGTTTTGGGAGGAGACTTTAACATGACCACGTTGCCTGGCAAAGACAGACAAATACTATTCCCTTCCACAACAGCTGCTAAAGTGAACCGCCTCTCCACTTCCTTTCATAAACTCATTAGGGCTCACAACCTTTTAGACTTCTGGAGGATCAAACATCCTATGCTTAAACCATACACGTTCTCCCCTTAAGCTTTATTCCAGACTAGACCATTTCTTTGTAACTTCCCCGGGCTGACGTCTACAGTTTCCTCATAAATGAACCCTATAACTTGGTCTGAGCATCCCTCTGTCCATCTAGACATTGCCCTGTCTTTCTGCTTTCAGTAAGACATACCATTGGCATCTCAACAAATCACTGCTTCGTATCCCAGAGATCAGAGACCAATTATCCGGGGATCTGACTCAGTTTAATGAGAACATGGTTTTGGGGGCTTCCACCCTGTGGGAAGCACACAAAGCCTTCTTCCGGGGTCAGTCTATCTCGGCTGGCTCCCGCCTGAATAGAGAGACGGCATTCCAATGTTACTCTATCTTATATAAATTACACAAAGCTGAGAGACTATTGCTGTCTTCCCCCATGGTGGCTCGCCTTTGGACTGTCACTATTCTCCAAAACCAGCTCAGGTCCTTGGACATGAAGAAAATTGCTAAATCTCTCCTATGGTCCAAACAGAAATTATACGAGTATTCCTCCCAATATTAAGCCCACATTTGTTATCCCTATTCACTTCATTGTTAAAAGGGACCATCCCCCACCCACAATTTCTTCATGCTCACATCACTGTGATCCCAAAACCTGTAAAAGATCCCTGCCGTCCGGGTTAATTATCCACCCATAGCCTTACTTAATTTTGATTACAAAATTTTGACATAAATTTTGGCTAATAGACTTTCCCACATACTCCCTAGACTTATACACAAAGACCAAGTAGGCTTTGTACCTACCAGACACGCTGGTGATAATACGAGACGCTCCATTGACCTTATTGATCTGCTCAATAAACAGCCTGTCCAGCCCTTATTTTAAGCCTTGATGCTCAAAAAGCCTTTGACAGGCTCAGCTGGCCTTTAATGTTTTATTCCCTTTCTAAATATGGATTTGACGGCCCCTTTATAGCTGCACTGCAAGCTTTGTACTCCCGACCATCCTTCCAGGTACAGTTGTCCTTCTTTTTGTAGCCATCATTCCCCTTGAGTAATGGTACAAGACAGGGATGCCCCTTATCTCCCTTGCTCTTTATCCTGTGTTTGGAACCCCTGGCTGAAGCCATTCCATCCCATCCTGACATCCATGGGGTTTCATTGCGACAGAGGGAGTATAAACTTTCCTTGTTTGCAAATGACATCCTTCTGACATTAACTAATCCCCATACCTCCCTCCCAAACCTGCATGACTTGTTGCAAAAATTTGTCTCACTCTCCGGGTATAAGACCAATACAAGCAAAACAGAAGCTTTACCCCTTCACATTCCTCCCTCTACCCTTGCCACACTACAACAGAACTGGTCCTACCACTGTTGTCCCCATTGTCAGCGATTGATAATAGACCAGACTGTGTGACTGCATAAAAGGAAACCAAACGGGTGTAGGTGAAAATATACAATTTATTATGGTGAGTGACCAACAAACAACCACCTCAAACAGAACACGGTGCAATGAATAAATCAACAGTGACTATAAACAATATATACAAATAAGGGAGATACCGGAACCGTAGTAAAAGCCAGGCCGAGGTCATACACAAGGGGGTCAAGCAGATGGGTATGGATGGGACGAGAACAGGAACAGGAAGGGGACGGATGGATAGGCTGCAGAGCAGGGATCCAGGTAACAGAAGGGACAGCTGCAGGATGGGCACAAGGTAAGGATCAGGTTAAACAGGGTGCGGGTTCAAGGTAGGGATCGGGTCGGATCAGATCAGGCAGGGTGCAGGTTAGGATCAGATACAGGCTAAAGTCCGGGTCACAGGTCCAGGGGGTCAGGAAGAGAGATACCAGGGCAAGGAGTGTTTGCACTTGCCGGGTATATAAGGAAGTCCAGTGATTAAGCTTCAGGTCACAGCTGACCACAGGAAGTGCTGCCTGTCCCATACTGCCAGAATACATCCGCTGGTGGATGCCGGTACTGCAGTCCATGTATCATGTGTTACCACCAGCAGGTGAGATCCTCCAACAGAGATATTGGCTGCAGGAGGACACCTGCTGGCGGACACTAGCACTGCAGTCCAAAGGACCAACAGCACCACCAGCGGGTGAAGCCTTTCCTGACACCCATGCTCTTAAATATTTAGGCATAAATCTAACTTCCTCATACCCCACCCTTTACCAGGCCAATTTTCCTTTCGAGACATTGATCGTCTTTTACGCCAATGGGATGCATATCCTCTTTCCTTCCAGGGTCGGATCAACATCCTTAAGATGTCTATATTGCTGAAGCTCTTATATTTGTTTGAAACATTGCTAATCCCCATTCCAATGTCACAGCTGAAAGCTACACAAAGATTTTTTCTTAATTTTATCTGGCATAATAAGGCTCACCGAGTAGCTAGCTCGGTAGTACTAGCTCTTCGCTCTTGAGGTGGTATGGGAGCTCCAGATCTCATCAAATACTACTATGCCACTCATCTCAAGGTGATTGTTACATGGTCCACAAAAATGGCATCTAGTAGGTGGTCTGAGATAGAGATGAGTGTTACTTGCCCGGTCCATCCCAGTTCCATGATATGGTCAGCCCTGGATACATCCATGGTCCAATTACGAGGCATATGTTTACATCCGATGCGGTCTCTATATGGAAGAAATGCTCCCAACAATTTTCTCTCTTCTACATGGCCACCCTTATTGAACATGCTTTTCAACCCCAAAATCCCTGATAGTTTATCTTATACCCAAATGTATTCCTGGACTCAAGCTGGAATCTTCCAGCTTTGAAATATGGTACACCCACTCACTCGTAAACTCCTATCCTTTATGGAAATTCAACATAAGCATCAGATTCCTAAACAACTCTCCTATTCTTACCTCAAGTTCAAACATAATTTCTTCTCCAAATCACAATCCCTAACCTTAGATAAACGCACTTCATTTGATCTTTTATGTGCCCAAGGCCCTTATCAGACTCACCTTATCTCGGATATCTATAAATTTCTTCATGATGCCCTCCCACTAACTGACAAACACCATCTCTATATGCAGAGGTGGTCTCAGGTCACCCAATGATCTATTCCTCTCCCACAATGGCAGAAGATCTGGAAAGCTATATCCAAATCATCTAGGTGCGTGGAGCAGAGAGAGAGACAGCTTATAAGATACCGTTCTTCTGGTATAGAAGCCCTGAGATTCTTCATAGATATGATTCTAAGGTCCTCCAGGTGTGCTGGAGGTGCCTTGGTGAAGTTGCTTCACAATATCATATATTTTGGGAGTGTTCCACTCTCCGATCATTCTGGTCCTTCATTCAATTCCTTTTACAGAGCCTTCTTGAAATATCTCTCCCCTTGGACCCAATCCACTACCTACTGGGCCTGCCTATCCCTGGCATCTCCAAACATGCCCAAAAATTTGCTGCCTTTATCCTCCTTGCAGCCAAACGGGCCATTTCATTAGGATGGTTATCTGCCTCCCCACCCACACTATCTCATGTATTACAGGTGCTGGCTCAAATTCATAGAATGGAGCACCCTCCGTTTTTTAAAATTTGGGAACTATGGGATCATTCTGAGCTTAACCCCAAGTCATACCTCTAACCTCTGTATGACCATCTTTCCTCCAGTATACATCGCCAATTATACCTTGCAAATCTCATAACCTTATATACCCATTTTCGATGAAGTTTGCCTCCCCACCCCCTCTCTTCTGGTTAAATATCCTTTTAGGGTACTTTAGTTTCTAAGTTTAAGTACTTTTAGGACCTTTCGACAGTTGACCCACGGAGCTATAACTTGTGTTATGTGATGTGTTTATATATGTTTCCTATGCCTGCTCCCCTGGATCATCCCCACTAGGGATGAGCCGAACACCCCCGGGTTCGGTTCGCACCAGAACCTTCGAACGGACCGAAAGTTCGCGCGAATTTTCGAACCCTATTCGTTATAATGGACGCGAACGTTCGAAATCAAAATTGCTAATTACAACGGCCAATATGCATGTTAATGTCATAAAACAGGTTTGGGGACCCGGGTCCTGCCCCAGGGGACATATATCAATGCAAAAAGAAATTTTAAAAACTAAAGTTTTTTCGGGAGCAGTCATTTTAATGATGCATAAAGTGAAAAAAAAAAAAGTGAAATTTTCCTTTAAATATGGTACCTGGGGGGTGTCTAAAGTATGCCTGTGAAGTGGCATGTGTTTCCCGTGTTTAGAACTGTCCTTGCACAAAATGACATTTGTAAAGGAAAAAAAGAAGCCATTTAAAACCACTTGCGGCTTTAATGTCATGTCTTGTCCTGGCCGCCATATGGCTGAAAATCCTTGAGAAAAATGGCATGGCTACCCCATCACCCCCCCCCCACCCCAGCCCCTTTGGGTCTTGTATGGATACTAAGGGGGACCCCGCACCCAAAATAAAACCCTATACCTACAACCCTATATACTCTGAACAGCAGTATATAGGTGGTGCAAACAAGACATGGACTGTAGGTTTGTTCTTAAGTAGAATCTGAACAGGTACATTATGAAGTGTAGCTACATCCCAAAAAAATCAATTTTTAAGCTTTTTGGAGAACATAGGGAGGGGTTATCACCCCTGTAACACTTGCTGTCTTTGCACATCTGTTCAGAACATGTCACCTCACTTTCCGTCCCAATGACAAATGTTTTTGGAAAAGTGGGGTTTTAATTGAAACAAGGATTGGTGATAAAGCATCAGTAGAGAGGAGATACCTTTTTCCCAAATTAAATCTAACAGGATAGAATTTTCCTTCCTAGGGGTAGATTTCCTCTCACTTCCTGTTTTCTCTTGCCGTTTGCAAGTAGGAGTCGTTTGTAAGTTGGATGTTTGAAAGTAGGGGCCTGCCGTATATACTCTGCAGAAATTTGCCCTATTAGATGTTGGTGTAGCCACAAGACTGGTGGGCACAGGAATGGGCCCTGCTGTGAGTTAATAGATCAAGATTTGTACTTGCATGCACCTGTTGAACCGGGCAGAAAAATTGGGCCTTTGGTGGTGGTGGTGGTGGTGGTGGACGGTGTTGCCACAAGACTGTAAGCCCTCACAGTTACTCTTGGTGGGTGCAGGAATGGGCCCTGCTGTGAGTTATTAGATCAAGATTTGTAATTGCATGCACCTGTTGAACAGGGCAGAAAAATTGGGCCTTTGGTGGTGGTGGTGGTGGTGGACGGTGTTGCCACAAGACTGTAGGCCCTCATAGTTACTCTTGGTGGGCGCAGGAATGGGCCCTGCTGTGAACTATTAGATCAAGATTTGTAATTACACGCCCCTGTTAAACAGGGGCTGAAAAATTGTGCCTTAGGCATTGGTGCTGGTGCCACAACACTGCAACCCCTCACAGATACTGTACTTGGAGCACAGCAGTCACACCTGTTGCGAAGCATCTTTTTAAAAAATTGTAATTACACGCCCCTGTTATACAGGGGCTGAAAAATTGTGCCTTAGGCACTGGTGCTGGTGCCACAACACTGCAACCCCTCACAGATACTGTACTCTGAGCACAGCAATGAGACCTGTTGCAAAGCATTGCCTAAAAATTTTAATTACACGCCCCAACAGGGGCTGAAAAATTGTGCCTTAGGCACTGGTGCTGGTGCCACAACACTGCAACCCCTCACAGATACTGTACTCTGAGCACAGCAGTCAGACCTGTTGCGAAGCATCTTTTTAAAAAATTGTAATTACACGCCCCTGTTATACAGGGGCTGAAAAATTGTGCCTTAGGCACTGGTGTGGTGGCATGGATCATTGAGGAGGAGGAAGAGGATAGTCAGTGAACATAACAGGACAGTCACTCAGCATCAGCATAGGCAGTCTTGAAGGGATGTGACATTATAAATTATTCCGTTATATCCGCTTCAGGTGTCTGGTAGCTGGTGGTGATCCAAGACTGATTCATTTTTATGAAGGTCAGTCGATCAACCGAGTCGGTGGACAGGCGCACCCTATGATCGGTGACAAATCCTCCAGCAGCACTGAATGTGCGTTCGGAAAGAACGCTGGATGCAGGACAGGCCAGTAGCTCAATTGCATACTGTGCAAGCTCTGGCCAGTGATCCATCCTCAGGACCCAGTAAGCCAGAGGATTTTCGGTGGGAAAGGTGTCCAAGTCTGACCTTGCCCCTAGGTATTCCTGCACCATGTATATCAGACGCTGGCGATGGTTGCTGGAACCGATCATACCTTGGGGCTGCGGACTAAAAAATTGTCTGAACGCATCGGTCAGACGTCCACCTTCCCCACCGCTCCTTCTGCTACTGACCGAAGCCTCAGCAACTCGTCGTCCAGGACCAGGAGTTTGTAACCTCCCAGTTTCTGGGAACGCGTTGCACAGACCTTTCTGCAAGGCCTCCCTGAGATGTCTCATCCTCTGCTCCCTCTGCGACGGCAAGATAAGGTCCGCAACCTTACCCTTGTACTGTGGATCAAGGAGAGTGGCCAGCCAGTAATGGTCACTCTCCTTGATCCGAAGAACACGAGGATCCTTCCGCAGGCTTTGCAGGATCAGGGAGGCCATGCAGCGTAGGTTAGCTGAGGCATTCGGTCCGGAGTCTTCTGGGTCACTGAGGATGACATGATCGCCAGCCACCTCCTCCCAGCCACGTACAAGTCCACTGGTTTGTTGGGACTGTACATCATCCCTAAAAGACTGCTGCTGCTGATGCTGAGTGCCAGGCTCCACCTCCATGCTCACACAATCCTCCTCCTCCTCCTCCTCCTCCTCCTCTTCCTGTGTGATGGGTGGGACAGAAGGAACATTGTCTGGATAAAGGGGGCCTTGAGAGACAAGGAAGTCCTCCTCTTCCTGCCTCTGTTCTGCCTCAAGTGCCCTGTCCATTATCCCACGCAGCGTATGCTCCAACAGGTGGACAAGAGGTACAGTGTCACTGATGCATGCACTGTCACTGCTCACCATCCTCGTGGCCTCCTCAAATGGTGAGAGGACAGTGCATGCATCCCTGATCATGCTCCACTGGCGTGGGGAAAAAAAGCCAAGCTCCCCTGACCCTGTCCTGGTGCCGTAGTCGCAAAGGTACTCATTGATGGCCCTCTGCTGCGTGTGCAGTCGCTGCAGCATGGCCAACGTTGAGTTCCACCTGGTGGGCATGTCACATATTAGGCGGTTCTTGGGCAGGTTCAGCTCCTTTTGCAGCTCAGTCAGCCGAGCACTGGCATTATAAGATCGGCGGAAATGCACACAGACTTTCCTGGCCTGCCTCAGGACATCCTGTAAGCCTGGGAACCTGCCCAAGAACCGCTGCACCACCAGGTTGAGGACGTGAGCCATACAGGGCACATGGGTGAGCTGCCCCTGTCGCAGGGCGGAGAGGAGGTTGGTGCCATTATCAGAAACGACCATTCCTGGCTTAAGCTGGCGTGGCGTCAACCACCTCTCGGCCTGCCCCTGCAGAGCTGCCAGAACCTCTGGCCCAGTGTGGCTCCTGTCCCCCAAACACACCAGCGCAAGCACGGCATGGCATCTTTTTGCCTGCGTACTCGCGTAGCCCCTTGTACGCCTACGGAGCACCGCTGGTTCCGAGGACAGAGCACTCGAAGAGGACATGGAGGAAGAAGAAGAGGAGGGGGTGGAGGAGAGAGGTGTGTCACAACCAGTAGTAGCATTTTGGAGGCGTGGTGGCGGAACAACCTCCAACACTACTGCACCTTGTCCTGCATCCCTCCCAGCTGCCAATAGAGTGACCCAATGGGCCGTGAAAGAAAGATAACGTCCCTGTCCATGCCTGCTGGACCATGAGTCAGCGGTAATATGCACCTTACCGCTGACCGCCCTGTCCAGCGAGGCATGGACATTGCCTTCCACATGCCAGTAGAGAGACGGAATCGCCTTCCGTGAGAAAAAGTGGCGTTTGGGAACCTGCCACTGAGGAACCGCACATTGAACAAACTCACGGAAGGGGGCCGAGTCTATCAACTGAAAAGGCAGCAGTTGAAGTGCTAGCAATTTAGCCAAGCTAGCATTCAACCGCTGGGCATGTGGATGGCTGGGAGTATACTTCTTTCGACGGTCCAGCAGCTGGGGCAGGGAAATTTGCCTGCTACAATCGGACGTCGGTGTACTGCAAGTACTTGGTTGTGACACACCTAATTCTACACCTTCAGTCCTCTCAGAGCAGCTTTCAGAGAGGACTGAAGATATAGTGGGGATGGAGATCCCAGCTGATGAGGAGCAAGGAGAGGTCCGCTTTGTTCTTTGGTGTGGGTCTTTTATGTGTGCTTGCCAACGAGCTGCATGGCAGGTCGACATATGTCTGCTCATGCTTGTGGTGCCCAAGCGGCTGATGTTTTGGCCACGCGAGATACGCTTGAGACAAATATTGCAAATAGCAGTGGTGCGATCTGATGCACTCGTCTCAAAAAAGGCCCACACCAAAGAACTTTTGTGATAACGTGCAGAGGCAGCGCCCTGCACAGGCGGAGCTCTGCGGTGTGGTACAGTTGCTGTGCTGGCCTCTAGCTGGCCTCCAGGGGGCATCCTGCCTCGTTGGACATGTGACGCTGCATCCTCCTCCTCCTCCTCCTCTCTCCCTTCAGGCACCCACGTGGAGTCAGTGACCTCATCATCCCCTCCCTCTTCACCACTAGAGCAAACCTGGCAGTAAGCTGCAGCTGGTGGAACACTACTGCCAGATTGCTGTCCTTCAGCATCCCCTCTCTCTGCGCGCACACTACTGACTTCCTCAAGCTGGGTATCATCATCCGAGCCTTCGAATCGTTGGGCATCCTCCTGGAGCATGTACCCAACACTGTGCTCAAACAGTTCGGGGGACTCCTCAGGAGGACATGGTGGGTCTAGGGAAGGGGTGGCTGATGATGCCATTGAGTACGCGTTGGCAGCTGCTCTGCCAGTACCCTGAGCCTGGGTGAGAGAGGATGAGGAGGATGAGGAGGGCTTGGTCATCCATTCTACCAAGCCTTCGGCATGATGCGGCTCCACATGTCCAGCTGCCGAAAAGAAAGACAAGCGTGTCCCATGGCCACGTGCTGATGACGATGCACGACCACGTCCACGGCCAGCACTGTTGTCTCTAGAAACAGAGCCTGCCTGCCCTGTGTTCTTGCCTCGGCACGCTCTGCCTCTCCTTGGCGGTCTTCCAGCCATTGTAGTCGGTAGTGTATATAGTATAAAAAATAGAACTCCTATGTGTGCTCACAACACACTGTAGGTCCTATGGGTGCTGACACTAACACACTATAGGTACTATGTGTGCTGCTGACAAGAAAATATAGGAGCTCTGTTTGCTGCCACTAACACACTAGAAGTCCTATTGGTGCTTCTGAGATGAAAATATAGGAGCTCTGTGTGATGCCACTAACACACTAGAAGTCCTATGGGTGCTTCTGAGAAGAAAATATAGGAGCTCTGTGTGATGCCACTAACACACTAGAAGTCCTATGGGTGCTTCTGAGATGAAAATATAGGAACTCTGTGTGATACCACTAACACACTAGAAGTCCTATGGGTGCTTCTGAGAAGAAAATATAGGAGCTCTGTTTGCTGCCACTAACACACTAGAAGTCCTATGGGTGCTGCTGAGAAGAAAATATAGGAGCTCTGTGTGATGCCACTAACACACTAGAAGTCCTATGGGTGCTTCTGAGATGAAAATATAGGAGCTCTGTGTGATGCCACTAACACACTAGAAGTCCTATGGGTGCTGCTGAGAAGAAAATATAGGAGCTATGTGTGATGCCACTAACACACTAGAAGTCCTATGGGTGCTTCTGAGATGAAAATATAGGAGCTCTGTGTGATGCCACTAACACACTAGAAGTCCTATGGGTGCTTCTGAGATGAAAATATAGGAGCTCTGTTTGCTGCCACTAACACACTAGAAGTCCTATGGGTGCTGCTGAGAAGAAAATATAGGAGCTCTGTGTGATGCCACTAACACACTAGAAGTCCTATGGGTGCTGCTGAGAAGAAAATATAGGAGCTCTGTTTGCTGCCACTAACACACTAGAAGTCCTATGGGTGCTGCTGAGAAGAAAATATAGGAGCTCTGTGTGATGCCACTAACACACTAGAAGTCCTATGGGTGCTTCTGAGATGAAAATATAGGAGCTCTGTGTGATGCCACTAACACACTAGAAGTCCTATGGGTGCTGCTGAGAAGAAAATATAGGAGCTCTGTGTGATGCCACTAACACACTAGAAGTCCTATGGGTGCTTCTGAGATGAAAATATAGGAACTCTGTGTGATGCCACTAACACACTAGAAGTCCTATGGGTGCTGCTGAGAAGAAAATATAGGAGCTCTGTTTGCTGCCACTAACACACTAGAAGTCCTATGGGTGCTTCTGAGAAGAAAATATAGGAGCTCTGTGTGATGCCACTAACACACTAGAAGTCCTATGGGTGCTTCTGAGATGAAAATATAGGAACTCTGTGTGATGCCACTAACACATTAGAAGTCCTATGGGTGCTGCTAAGAAGAAAATATAGGAGCTCTGTTTGCTGCCACTAACACACTAGAAGTCCTATGGGTGCTTCTGAGAAGAAAATATAGGAGCTCTGTGTGATGCCACTAACACACTAGAAGTCCTATGGGTGCTTCTGAGATGAAAATATAGGAACTCTGTGTGATGCCACTAACACATTAGAAGTCCTATGGGTGCTGCTGAGAAGAAAATATAGGAGCTCTGTTTGCTGCCACTAACACACTAGAAGTCCTATGGGTGCTGCTGAGAAGAAAATATAGGAGCTCTGTGTGATGCCACTAACACACTAGAAGTCCTATGGGTGCTGCTGAGAAGAAAATATAGGAGCTCTGTTTGCTGCCACTAACACACTAGAAGTCCTATGGGTGCTTCTGAGATGAAAATATAGGAGCTCTGTGTGATGCCACTAACACACTAGAAGTCCTATGGGTGCTGCTGAGAAGAAAATATAGGAGCTCTGTTTGCTGCCACTAACACACTAGAAGTCCTATGGGTGCTGCTGAGAAGAAAATATAGGAGCTCTGTGTGATGCCACTAACACACTAGAAGTCCTATGGGTGCTGCTGAGAAGAAAATATAGGAGCTCTGTTTGCTGCCACTAACACACTAGAAGTCCTATGGGTGCTGCTGAGAAGAAAATATAGGAGCTCTGTGTGATGCCACTAACACACTAGAAGTCCTATGGGTGCTTCTGAGATGAAAATATAGGAGCTCTGTGTGATGCCACTAACACACTAGAAGTCCTATGGGTGCTGCTGAGAAGAAAATATAGGAGCTCTGTGTGATGCCACTAACACACTAGAAGTCCTATGGGTGCTTCTGAGATGAAAATATAGGAACTCTGTGTGATGCCACTAACACATTAGAAGTCCTATGGGTGCTGCTAAGAAGAAAATATAGGAGCTCTGTTTGCTGCCACTAACACACTAGAAGTCCTATGGGTGCTTCTGAGAAGAAAATATAGGAGCTCTGTGTGATGCCACTAACACACTAGAAGTCCTATGGGTGCTTCTGAGATGAAAATATAGGAACTCTGTGTGATGCCACTAACACATTAGAAGTCCTATGGGTGCTGCTGAGAAGAAAATATAGGAGCTCTGTTTGCTGCCACTAACACACTAGAAGTCCTATGGGTGCTGCTGAGAAGAAAATATAGGAGCTCTGTGTGATGCCACTAACACACTAGAAGTCCTATGGGTGCTGCTGAGAAGAAAATATAGGAGCTCTGTTTGCTGCCACTAACACACTAGAAGTCCTATGGGTGCTGTTGGGGTGCAATGCTGTGCTAACAGCACTGCGGTTGGTACTACTGCAATACTGTACTAACAGTAAGCACGCACCAGACTAATCCCCAGCAGCAGCTAATAACACGCTAACTGTGCAATCAGCAGCAATGAACGATCAATGACTTAGGTAGCAATGGTTTAGCAAAGAAATAGCCAATGGTTTAGCAAAGAAGAGCAAATCTTTCAGTATCAAGCAAAGACAGAATCAGCAGACTGATCTCTCCTAAAGCCGGAACTCATGTGACCGGGGCCGATGGCGTGGCGGCCTTTTAAATGGTGGGGCATGTACTAAAGCCCCTGAGCTGTAATTGGCTACAGGCGTCCTGCCTGTAGCCAATTATTGCTCTCCGAGTTTCGGGCGCTGTGATTGGCCAAGCATGCGGGGTCACAGTGCATGCTTGGCCAATCATCAGCCAGCAATGCACTGCGCCGGCCGCGCCGGCCGCAATGCATTGCGGGGCCGCTCGCATCACACGAATGTGATGCGAACGGCCCAAATAGTTCTGGGCTCGACGAGCGAGCGAACGCCCGGTGCTCGATTCGAACATGGGTTCGAATCGAGCACCGGGCCCATCCCTAATCCCCACCCCTTCTCCACCAAATTATTTGAAGTTCTATAGTGCTTCTACCCATGTACTATCACATGTCTGTTTTCTTACACTGTGTATGTGATATTGTTTTGCAAACTTGTTGTGATTTTCAACATCTGCTTTTTGTTTTTCCTTTCCTGTAATTCTTTGAAAAATCTCAATAAATATACAATTTAAAAAATAAATAAAAAAGTGCCATGCAGTGTTTCAGCTGGTCTGTCTAGGGGACAGGAGCCACACCGGAGCAGAGATTCTTGCAGCTCTGCAGGGGCAGAGGTGGGTCACACCATGCCAGCAGGAGCCAGTAATGGTTTGTGTGCGATAATGGCTCAAACCTCCTGTGCACCCTTAGACAGGGAAAGTTGACACATGTGCCATGCTTGGCACATGTCTTCAGTTTGGTGGTGCAGCGTTTCCTAATAAGGTACTCAGGATTGGAAGATCTGCTGAAGCAGGCCAGAAGAGTCTGTAGCCGTTTCAGGTGGTCATACACAGCCAGTGCTCGGTTGGCTGAAGTTCAGCAGGAGTTTGTTTTTTTTCTTTAGTCCTCAGTGCCCAGGGCTTTTAGCTTCCACATCCCATCTGCATTATATGGTGGGAGATTATCTAGGCTTTCCAGTTGATGATCAACTGGGTTACTGGGTCATGAGACTAGACCACTGGCCAGAACTTGGCCAGTATGCAATTGAGCTGCTGGGCTGCCCTGCAGCCAGCGTGTTTTCTGAATGGGCATTCAGTGCTGCCAGTGGTTTTGTGACAGCAGGTCTGTCTACAGACTCCGTGGACCGGCTGACATTTATCAAAATGAATCTTGATAAGCAACTATCAAGCCCTTGATGCCAATGTCACTGATTAAGTGCTTTCTGGATCTTAAATCTCTGAAAGACTGTCTTGGCTGCCTAGCTTTGTGGGTGTTGATTTCACCTGGAATACATTTTTTGGTGTAGGTTTCATGGACATAATTAACACCCAAAGACCAATTTTCCCCCGCCTGTTTGACAGGGGCATATCATTTCAATTTTTGACAGCAATGCCAATTCTTGCTTTTATCAAGAGTACCTCTATAGCAGTGGTTCTCAACTCCAGTCCTCAGGGCCCACCAACAGGCCAGGTTTGCAAGATAACTGAAATGCATCACAGGTGATATAATTTGCTGCTCAGGGATTGCAGTATTCTAGTCTGCATCTCACCAAGGTAATACTTAAAATCTGGCCTGTTAGTGGGTCCTGAGGACAGGAGTTGAGAACCACTGCTCTATAGGGTTACGGCATGAAGGCACCACCAACACCCAAAGCCCAATTTTTAAGCACCTGTTACTTCTATTCAAAGTTTACGAAAGAGACACCAGAATGTATCCAAAAAATTGCTAATTTTGTTTTGAGTGCACACAATTGTGACCTCATCATACAGACTGGCTCCCCAAGTTGTTGTTTATAAAATAAAGAAAGCTTGAATGGAACTTTATTTTTTTTTATCTTTATAGATGTCATTATTGCTGCAGCAGGTTCTATGCACAATACAGATGTGCCACTTTACAGGCAGACAAAGAGGACCCCCAGGCACTACAGTATATATGTTAAAGACATTTTTCATTTTAATTGTCATTTTTTTATTATTTTAAAAAATTATGTTTTTTTTCAAACTTTATTTTTATTGATACTTGTCCCCCACAGCAGTATCTGGGGGACCATTATATGCCCAATTACTTGCATATAAGGCCCCATGCACACAATATACTGGTAAACGCCCTTTCAGAGGCAGTTGGATGCTTTTTTCAACTGCCCCTGAGCTCATTCAATGTTTTCCTATGTGTCCATGCACACAGTCTAGTTTTTTGGCATTTTTAAGCAGTTGCCTTTGACCTCGTTTTTCCAGAAGCAAAAAAATGGGTTCAGACGCAAACGTTTTCCACGTTTCAGACGCAAAACGCGGCTAAGCGCGACCTAAACGCGGTACTGGCGTTTTGCCGCAATTTTGTTTATAAGCGTTTTTAAAGGTGACCTATTTTTTTTACATTAGAAATCTCAAAAATGATGGAAAATGATGAAAAACCATTAAAAAAATATAAAAAAACGTAATTGCTTGCATTGCATTATGGACAATCCACAACTTGTGGCAGGTGACGTGGCAAGTGGACAATCCACAACTTGTGGCAGGTGACGTGGCCAGGTGACGTGGCAGATGACGTGGCCAGGTGACATGGCAAGTGGACAATCCACAACTTGTGGCAGGTGACGTGGCCAGGTGACGTGGCAGATGACGTGGCCAGGTGACATGGCAAGTGGACAATCCACAACTTGTGGCAGGTGACGTGGCCAGGTGACGTGGCCAGGTGACATGGCAAGCGGACAATCCACAACTTGTGGTAGGTGACGTGGCCAGGTGACGTGGCAGGTGACGTGGACAGGTGACATGGCAGGTGACGTGGTCAGGTGATGTGGCCAGTGGACAATCCACAACTTGTGGCAGGTGACGTGGCCAGGTGACGTGGCCAGTGGACAATCCACAACTTGTGGCAGGTGACGTGGCCAGGTGATGTGGCCAGTGGACATCCCACAACTTGTGGCAGGTGACGTGGCCAGGTGATGTGGCCAGTGGACATCCCACAACTTGTGGCAGGTGACGTGGCCAGGTGACGTGGCCAGGTGACGTGGCAAATGGACAATCCACAACTTGTGGCAGGTGACATGGCAAGTGGACAATACACAACTTGTGGCAGGTGACGTGGCCAGGTGCAGTGGTAGGTGATGTGGCCAGGTGATGTGGCCCGGTGACGTGGCCAGTGGACAATCCACAACTTGTGGCAGGTAACGTGGCCAGGTGACGTGGCCAGGTGACGTGGCAAGTGAACAATTCACAACTTGCGGCAGGTGACGTGGCCTGGTGGACAATCCACAACTTGTGGCAGGTGACGTGGCAAGTGGACAATCCACAGCTTGTGGCAGGTGATGTGGCAAGTGACACGCTAAATACAAGTACACTGCTGCTCTCTCAGCTGCTGCTACTCACTCTGGTCTCACAAAATGGCTGAAATGGTTAAATAATACTGTTTTTTGAGCTTAGGAAGGGTCGTATGATGTTTCTTAGCTAAACGCTTATAGACGCAAACACGGTAAAACACCGTTAAACGCAGCTGCAATTGCGGCAAAACGGGTGTTTTTAAACGCCAGTTTCAGCCTTTAAAAACGTGTGTTCAGTAGAGTTTGAACCGGCGTTTCGTGTGCATTTGATTTTTTCCAGTTCTGGTCCCACAGACTTCAATGGGGTTCGTGTTTCAGTTCGGAACATTTGCTCAAAAGTTCTGCCGCAAACCGAACAGGGGGTCGTTTGAACCATCTCTAGTGAACAAGTGTCCTATGGTAAATACAGCCCTGGACATCCAACTATCCACACACATATAATCAATTTACTTTGTTTTTGTGCTGTAAGATCTTTTGTGACATAACGGACTTGGCTCCTACATCTGAAGACGTGTTGAAAGGAGTCTGATTGTCATATTGGACAAGACAAAGGTTTTCAAAAGGGTAAATTGCCTTTTCAAAGACACTTTCAAATTTCAGATGAAGACCAATGTCCAATTACTGTTATTATATACAGTAGATTCAAGGAGACAAAGAAATGGTGACAGAGCCCACAACGTAGATAATAAACACAACAATCCCTTTGCTTTATTGCAGTCATTTCAAAGGCAGGCAGATCAAAAAAAAATTTGACTTTGTATTCCGTACACAAGGAAAGGTTTTAATTTACTAAAACTTAATTCTTCCCAACCTTTTTTACTGTATTAATACCATTTTTTTAAAATATGATTTTGCAAAATGTTTGCTCCTTTTTTTTAAATTTGTCTTTCCGCTTCTTTCTTTTCCTTTTCCCCCTTTTTCCTTTCTTTCTTCTTTACGGGTCTTGTAAGGCCAACACATTGCATAAAGAGATGAGGTAGATTGACTCTGGAGAAAGAAACGGAAATATGCCAGGTTCAAGGCTTAAACGGTACAATTCTCAGTGTGTGAATATACATTTTCAAAATTAAAGGGGTTGTAAAGTCAGAAGGTTTTTTATGCTAATGCATTAAGATAAAAAGTCTTCTGTGTGCAGAAGCCCCCCTCAGCCCCCCTCAGCCCCCCTCAGCCCCCCTAATACTTACTTGAGCCCCATCTCTGTCCAGTCATGTCCACGAGTGTCTCGGCCACCCAGGATTCTCCCTCCAATCAGGAGAGAGAGGGGTGGGGCCTAACTGCAGGTCTGAATGGACTCATGGACCTACAGCTCGACTCGGGTGCCCCCATAGCAAACGTCTTGCTGTGGGGGCACTCAACCAGAGGGAGGGGCCAGGAGCACTGAAGAATCACCCAAGAAGAGGAGGATCCAGGCTGCCTTGTGCAAATCCACTGCAACAGAGCAGGTAAGTATAACATGTTTGTTATTTTTATAGAAAAAAAATAGACTTTACAATCACTTTAAGCTGGATATAGATGAATTGAAATTAGTCAGGTTCAGCAGGAATCTGCTTAATTTTGATCTGTGTGAGGCCCTGTGTGTGTGCCAAACAGACATGCTAGAAAACTTTTATTGATCAGCAGCTGCACCCATTTTTCAATCGGTTGCAGCTCCTGATTAGTCAATCAATGTCCCAGCAGGGGAAATTTTGCCATCAACTTTGCTTGTGGAGGAAGCTAACCATGTTCTGTATGTTCAGCCTTAGTAGTTCAAATATGAAACATGTTTAATTTAAAAGACAGCTTTGTGAAATATGTGTGGAAATGATAGCAAAAGATTAGTCACACTTTCTTTATTTAGACACTATCCAGCTTCAGCATTTACTTCTTAAAGTATATGTAAACAATCACCCTGTAAAACAACCCATTCAGTTTAAAATAGAAATGAAAGACAAAACATTTGTGAATAGATATTAAAAGAAAATTATAAACAGCTTTTTTTTAAGGGATCACATACCCTCTGTTTTCAGCTGCATAAGGATTTTAGAGAGCTGGGGTGAAGAAACAGCTATACACTGATCTTCCCAGTGTATAGCTGTGCAGGGGGAGGAACTGGGGCATGACAGCACCAGTCTGATCATTAGAGGATAGCAGGCTGAGTACTCAGCATAGCTAGAGAACTGACCATGCTGTGTTCTCATGCCCAGTGTGGTCAGTTTTTAATAGGAAAGCTAAATAACTGGATGGATTACACACAAAGGAAGCAATACAATGAGAATAGGATTCTTTTCATACAGCAGGCACATATCAGGAATATGAAATATTGTGTTTACATATTCTCTAAACTGGAATGACACAGTTATGCAAATCATAATGTCTCTACAGTTTTTTCCAGTGTTCACAAATGTCTCACACAGATCAGCCCCCTACTGCAGTATCTCACCTTGTGACTTGCAGAAAAGTTACAATGTTGCAGCCTGACCAGTAGGGAAGAGGAACCTGAAGAAATGTTCTCTCCTGTCTGAAGAAGACTGATGACTTTATCTATCCTTAGGGCACTGGATTGGTGCTTAAGGAATGTTTTTAAATGATAAAAGGGGAAACAGTTTTACAAATGATACCATTGCTGTCTATTGCAACATATGTAAAGTTACTGAAAAGTTCCACATTAATCAGAATTCAGTGTGATACGGTATGTAGTTATTTTGGCCTTTTTCAACTAGGCAAGAAGGAATGACTGAACTGGCTAAAGTATGGTGAAATTTAGTTGCTTTGGTTTACTATGCTTTGACATCATGACTCTAATGCCGCGTACACACGATCACTTTTCTCGTCGGGAAAAATTTCATTTTTTCTCTTGGACGAGAAAAACGGCCGTGTGTAGGCTCTCCAGCATTTTTCCCGACGAGAAAACCGGCGAGAATCACGACGAGAAAAATTAGAACATGCTCTAATTTTTCTCGTCGCGAATCACGGCATTTTTTTCCTCGGCAGTTTTCCCATAGGGAAACACTGCCAGGGAGCCTACACACGGTCGTTTTTCTCGACCAAGAGAAAACATGTCGTGAAAAACGGCCGTGTGTAGAGGATCAAGCCGGTCCTCGTTTTTCCCGTCGGGTTTCACGGCGGTGTTTTCACCTTGCACCTTTAGCCTTGCCCCATTAGATTAAACGTTGCATAGAGCAATGTGTATACCCTCAGCTTGATGCATGCATGGTATGCAATAGAACACAGATAATATCCATCACTTTGATATCTAGCATATGTAATTATGAATGCTCTATTTAAAATGAAACGGGGAAGACAGTGGAGAGCATTAACAGAGAAATTAAAAGTTCAGCAACCTTGGCTCTAGCTCTCCTGCAAATAGCAGGGTTTCGGTAATTAGGCAGAGCCGCTCTCTCAGAAGCTGCTTTGCATCTGTCGTAAAATGCTCCCCAGTCAGGCTACCTGGAACGCAGATCTCTACACCACCTGTGCCAAGAAACAAACTGATGGATGACTGCCAGCTTGTAACAGCAGCTACTTGGCAGATGGGCAACAGCCTTTGGTCTGCAGAAAACTCAACACCAAACTTATTTAGCTTGGAAACATATGCTAGGAAAACAAACTTACCTTTTAGTTGGCAGCTTAGTATTTTGCTTATCTATATAGCACCAACCTACCAACAAAGCAGAGCTCACTCCAGAGAACGCTGACCTATTCATATTTGGCATTATTCCTGATAGAGCCTACAGCCACAGTAGCCTGCTAAATTTATACACAATGGGGTTGATTTACTAAAACTGGAGAGTACAAAATCTGATGCATCTGTGCATGGTAGCCAATCAGATTTTAAACTCAGCTTGTTCAATTAAGCTTTGACAAAAAAAAACTGTGAGGCCTCGTACACACGACCGATTTTCTCGTCCAAAACCGTCAAGAAAAGTGCCGCGAGAGCTTTTTTGTCGAGAAAAACGTTTGTGTGTATGGTTTTACGACGAGAAAATTGCAGAGAATCTCGACGAGAAAATAGAGAACCTGCTCTCTATTTTCTCGTCAGGATTCCAGATTTCCTCGTCGTGTTTCTCGTCGGCCTGTTTTGTGACGAGAAAATGGTTCGTGTGTATGCTTTTACGACTCTTCCAAAAGCGCGCATGCTCACAAGCAACTATGAGACGGGAGCGCATCTTCTGGTAAAACAAGCCTTCGTAATGGAGAGAGCACATTCGTCACGCTCAAAATTATTGCATCGTTTAAATGTTCTGCATTGAAATCTTCGTTAGAATGTTACATTAATCAAAACAAGTGACCTTCTTTTGCTGCTGATATTCACACAGAGTTATGACTATTTTTTTTTAACCTTTTTCATGCTGCTCTTAAGAAGATTTATGTGTATTATATCGTGCAAGTTTTTAGGAATAATTTAAATGGTTATATTTTTCAAAATGATGTTAATTATAATTTCGCAATGTTTTGATAGTGATCTCCCATTTAATTTTGGAATCTATATTAGTTAAATTTTCCACCATGTTTTTTTGCAAATCAGATTTAGTTATTCTTTTGGGGGGTTGATATCTGTCCCTTTTTTTGTCAGTCAAATGTATCTGCTTACTCCAAAGCTAGCTTTTTAATTTTTACAAATACACATAGTCAAGTATGAACTTAAACAAAAATCACATTTATTCATGTTTCGAAATAAAATAAAGAGAAGGCAGCGCTGGAGAACCTGCTGCCATTTGTGCATCCCAGGGACCCCAGAGCACACAGCAACCCTGTGTGGACCCTAAAATTGGGAGCTTGAGAAGGCCAACATTTCTGAACACAATCTGATGCTGGCCTCCCAGAGGTCAGGAACAGCAGCAGGTGATATATATGTCCCAAGTGTGTGGTACTACAACAGGCTGCCTTCTGTCCGACCACAATGAAGCAAGGCCATCACTTCCTCTTCTTCCTGGCAACCTTCCCTGCAACCTTCCCTGAAGCCTTCCCTGCAGCCTTCCTTCTTCGTTTGGCTGGAGGCTGGGCCACTGGAGGGGTACTCCTGTCAGGAGGAGGAGGAGGAGATGTAGCAGAAGGGGGTGGGGCAGAAGAAGAAGGTGGAGGTGTAGCAGAAGGGGGTGGGGCAGAAGAAGGGGGATGTGTAGCAGAAGGGGGTGGGGCAGAAGAAGAAGGTGGAGGTGTAGCAGAAGGGGGTGGGGCAGAAGAAGAAGGGGGAGGTGTAGCAGAAGGGGGTGGGGCAGAAGAAGAAGGGGGAGGTGTAGCAGAAGGGGGTGGGGAAGAAGAAGAAGGTGGAGGTGTAGCAGAAGGGGGTGGGGCAGAAGAAGAAGGTGGAGGTGTAGCAGAAGGGGGTGGGGCAGAAGAAGAAGGGGGAGGTGGAGGTTGAGGTTGGGTCAGTTGTGCCACCTCACATATGGCGGTATTGGGGGTAATTTTCTCCATCACCCCCTTGTTGAGCAAGGTGATGAGCAGGGGCTCACATAGGAGGCGTTGCTCCATGCTCATCACCTTGAACTTAGCCTCCACTAGGCCGGCAATGGCCTCTTCAGGGGATGTGGGCTCCTGGAGGGTGGCATGGGCCTCACGAATAAGGGCCATTGCTGCCTCACTCGTGCTCCTGTCCCTCCTGCCTCTTTTGGGAAGCCGGATGGGAGGCACCAGGGATCTGGTGCTTCTCCTTTGCCCTGCCACCTCCTGTCTGCCACTGGGCCCTGCCACCTCCTGTCTGCCACTGGGCCCTGCCACCTCCTGTCTGCCACTGGGCCCTGCCACCTCCTGTCTGCCACTGGGCCCTTCCTCCTCCTGGCTGCCACTGGGCCCTGCCACCTCCTGGCTGCCACTGGGCCCTTCCTCCTCCTGCCTGACAGTTTCCAGACCCTCCTCCTGGCTGATTTCATCCTGTGTATGAAAAAAGGACATAGTTTAATATGTTGCTTTAATCTTTGCATCAAACTTTGTAATCCTGATTGAAGCAATTAGAATGTAAATCCATAAATCCTTGCTTTAAATTTACCACTACATCAGATTGACTATTTAGCACCCAATTAAGTGCAGACTAATGTCTACAGATCTTGATTTCACTTGTGGAATCCAAAATATTTTATGTTTATCATCTTGACATATTTGTCAAACATTAAGTTTATCCCAATACATTTTCACTTAATACTATACCTGGCTCCAGATGGCCAAATCAGGATCATCCAGGATGGCTGCCTCCTCTTGCTCCAGAGAAGGCTCAGGTTGGCTGCAGGGAAGTCTGGGGGGAAGAGTGGAGAGTGATGGTCTTGTCTCAATGTGGTCATCCAGGAAGGACATCCTGTTGTAGTACCACAAAATCGGGACATAAACATCACCTGCTGCTGCTCCTGACCTCTGAGAAGCCAGCACCTTAGAGCGTTCAGTCCTGTAGGTACCTCTCAAGCTGCCAATTTTAGTGTCCACTTGTTTTGCTGTGGCTGTGGGCACCTTGGTATGCACAAATGGGAGCAGCTTCTCCAGCGCTGCTTTTCTCACCCCTCTTTTTTTGTGGATGGGGTTTTTCGTCTCCCACAGAGCCGGCAGCTCCCTTACCCGGTCAATAAATTCCGCCAGGAAATCCTTGTCGCTTATAAAGACATTCATATTGTATCTGCAAGTTAAATAAATTATATATAACTAATGTGAGGCAAACAGTCTAACCTCCTTAACATCCTAGTCACCATATATATCCTCCAACATTCTCAAGACAGTATAGGCCAATAATTTGTACAAGTCACAAAATCACATACCTTTGTTAGCACGTCCGTCACTTGAACTCCTCTCTCCGCACACCGAACGTACTATAGTCACATGTGTGTTTGCTATATACACACCACGCATGCGTCAAAATACGAACACGTCGCTCCGCACACGTCGCCCGGCCATGACATTCTAACTAACATCTTTTCCCCGCCCCTTCTCTTTCGGCGCGCAGACAGATATGGCAGAGTTACAGCAGGTGTCTGATAATTCCGCAACTAACGAGGAGGAGACAAGCCCGGAGACCGAGGAAACGTCACGATCAAGGAGGAGATTCAAGGCATCGAATATGTCTTTGGCGGAGATGGCGGAGATGTTGGACATCTTGCTCAAGTCTGATTATGATGCAAAGCATGGGCCGTATAGCAAACAAAATAGAAGGAAGGCCAAAATCCTCACTAAAGTCGTGAAGAGTCTGAAGGCGAATTTCGGGGTGAAACGCTCAAATGAGCAGCTCAGAAAGAGGTGGTCAGACCTCAAACTGAGAGAGCCAGAGCAGTTGAGGAGCATAAAGAGAATGCTCGCTAAAAGTAAGTAAAATGTAGACTTTTCTGCTATTAATCTTTTTCTAAACTTACATGTTGCTCTTTATTTTGGTTTCTCATATTGGACTCCCTTCCAAAATGTAATATTTTGAACTTGGTTGGGCACAGTAATCGTTCGTTACGTTACCGACACTTCGTTCGGCCACTATCCGCGGTTTTGGCTTATTTTAGAGCCACAAAAGTAATTAGACATCTGCCATTTTTGCTCAAATATTGTGGCGAAATTTTTAGGCTAGATGATGTGTTTGTAAAGAGAATGAAATGCTAACTTTTATCAGTGTAAAGGAGAGGACACTCAGCAGCTGCTTCCACATCTGTACTTTGGAGCACTATAGTGTGGGCCACCAGACCCGCCTTTTTTGGGTGTCCCACACAGGTGCATCAGTGAATTTTTGTGGTGCCTCCATGTCAAATAAATTACATCCAAAGGTGAATACTAAACATATTCTTGGTCATAAATAATGCATTCTTCTTTAAATTCCGCCCAAACACACACTTGTACCACACTTCCAAGCAATTTAGCCTGTTTTTATTTTAACATTGAGATTTACAGTGTGATAAATAGACCTTTTGTTTGATTCTCATAGGGGAGAGAAGACTGGGAGGAGAACACTCCAGGGAGCACATGCACCCCACAACTTCCAAGCAACCCCAAACTCCCAAAGACCCACAACCGAAAGATGTGCAGGAAGTTGAGGTGGAGGAAGGAGAAGTGCAGGAAGGAGAGGTGGATGACGTTGTGGATCTGGTCACCACAACAGGTCAGTATCTGTCACCACAGCTTCAGGTAAGAGATGTAGGCCTGCAGAGTTATAATACCTTTTGTTTTTTGTTTTTAGGGGATATAAATGTTGTGAAGGATAGTACACGGTTCTCTGCTGACAGTGCCCTCCGCCTCATCCAGCAAGTGATGGAATGTAGCACGGAACTGGACCTAATTAAACAAAGAATCCATGTGATGGAACAAACATTTAAAGACATTCTCGATGTTTTGGGGAGAATTCAATAAGCCATCCAAACACATTTGTTTTTACATGTTTGTTATTGCACATTTTAGAATATTTTTGACAATCAAACCAGCCAAAAATTGAATCTGCACACAGTGTGTCAACATGTGCTATCTGCCATCAGGGGATATCCATGTACGTCTCTTGGGGGTGCAACCCCTTCCTCATATCTAAAGTCGGTGAACTGAGGAAGGGGTTGCACCCCCAAAACACGTCCATTGATCACCCCTGATGGCAGATAGCACATGTTGACAATAGGGATCAGGATTGTAAACTTCCTAGATGAAAAAAATCCCAAATGTGTGCATATTCAATTTTTGGCTGGGCAAGGGGTGGCAGGACCCCATATAGAGACATAGTTTGTGTAAGTGAATGTCTCAGATTGCTCAGAGGTATCCAATGTTGTAATTTTTGGAATGCAACTGTTATTTTTGTATTTTCATAAGCAAAAAATTGCCGGGTTGTGGCCAGGCCAACCCAAAAAACCAGAAAAAACAAAAAATGGTGAGAATGTGCACAGAGTAAAATATTTGACCACAAACAACGTGTAGCTTCTTTTTATAATACCCTCTAAGCTAATTTGGTTATTTTGTAAGGTTACATAGTGAAATGGTTGTTAGTTACTAAAGTAAAATACACTTGGCACTACAAATGCACTAAGACAAACTAGGAGACAGGAAAGAACAAATAATTAAAGGTTTAAACAAGCTTTTTATTTGGATCCTTAGACATAGGCTGGCATAGGAATTGCCCCCCTACCTGTGAAATACTCCATGTATTTGTCCCGAACCTCAGGGGCATTTTGGGAGGGCAAGCCAGGACGGGCAGATTCCAGGCCCGGCAGGGGATTTGCAGGGGAAAGTCCAGCCTCTGGCAAAACTGAGGCCATATAGGAATTTGATTTTTGGCTCAGAAAGTTGTGTAGCACACAGCAGCATAATACGACATAGTTTATTTTGTAGTCCGCCAAGTGTATTGAAGTCATAAAAAGGCGGAACCGGCTGGCCATTATGCCAAAGGCATTTTCGACAACTCTTCGGCCCCTGGCCAGCCGGTAATTGAACACCCTCTTGTCTGGGGTCAGGGTCCTCTGTGGAAATGGCCTCATAAGATGCCGTCCGAGTCCGAAGGCTTCATCAGCCAAAAAAACAAAGGGGAGTCCTTCAATATTCCCTGCATCCGGTGGCAATGCAAGGTCGTCACTCTGGAGACGGAGGGCAAACTCCGTCTGGATGAAGGATCCCCCATCGGACATCCGGCCATTCTTCCCTACATCAACATAGAGGAATTCATACCGTGCTGACACCACCGCCATCAGCACAATGCTATGAAACCCCTTGTAATTGTAGTAGTAGGACCCAGAACGGGGTGGCGGCACGATGCGGACGTGCTTCCCGTCTATGGCACCACCGCAGTTGGGGAAGTCCCACCGCGTGGCAAACTCCGATGCCACAGTCTGCCATTCCTGTGGCGTGGAAGGAAGCTGTGGAGTGAAACAAGATGAAATAATAAAATCATACATTACAAGGAAATTCTCTGAAAAAACATTAGAGGCCAACATCAATCAAATTCTACGTTTATTAAGGTGTTTAAAATAAGTATAATGGAAGGCTCATTTATCATATTCATCACCCCCTCTGATGGGCCATTACTAAATTATTTTGGGGGGGGGGAGATGTGTTTGGCCACAGGATAGCATTGCAGTGGCGGTGCGTCCAGAGTGGGCGCTGGAGCACTGCCCCCTCTCTCTTGTGCCCATCACTCAGAACAATACATAGGTTCATGCGTTGCATTAACCTATGTATTGTCTATGCCGACCACTATTCAGGTGGATGGCCTCTTGTAAAGCGACCGACATATGAATAATTGCGGCATTTAGGGGGTTCAAATTGCATAGCAGAAACAGGTAGTAAAATAGTCTTGCACATTACAACCTGAGGGATGTAATTGGCTTCCTAAAAGTAAAATAGGGGACGCAGGGGGGGGCATTCCTTGGGGAAACACTGGCAGGCTTCTCTGCCAATCATGTTCACCAAGTCTGTTTAATGGTAACATGATTGGCTGATGCAACATCAAGGGAAGGAGAACACATCAAGGACAGAAGAAGGGTGGCGCTGACCACAAGAAGGTAAGTGCAGGGCTGGGGGGAAACTGGCTGCATTAGAGGGGACTAAATGGCTGCATTGGAGGGAACAAAATGGCTGCATTAGAGGGGACAACTGGGGGCGTTTAATAGGCACCAGAGCAAAAAAGGAGGAAGTTTATTTCCTAAATTGGGGTTTGAACCCCCAAACATTTGGAGCAACAGGCGCCCCTGCTGGAAAAGTTAGTGAAGGGAAATATTTATGGAGGAGAAAAAAGGGGCAATCTAAAGCTTCCAGCATGCATGGGGACAAGGGGACATTCTCAGCATATTACAATCATGGTAATTAGGGAAGGATGAAAGAAATACAATACATTAGCATACATGTAATACATAAAATGTGATGTTAAGGGAGAAAACTTACCCTAATATAGTCCTCCTGCAGGACTTGTATAATGGCAGAACAGGTGTCTGGGATTATGAGGCCCAGAGCCTGGGGGGAGATGCCTGTGGTGAACTTCAAGTCCTGAAGACTTCTCCCTGTCGCCAGGTAACGCAACGTGGCGATGAGCCTCTGCTCAGCACTGATGGCTTCCCGCATAACGGTGTCCTTCCTGGTAATATAGGGGGACACCAAAGCCAACAGTTCCTGAAAAACAGGGTCAGACATCCGCAGAAAATTCCTGTAGTCCTCAGGATTATTCTCGACGATCTCCCGCAGCAGAGGCATATGGCAGAATTGGTCCCGCTGGAGCAACCAATTCTTGGTCCATGAACTCCTCCTCACACCATTCATGGACTGGTCTTGGTCCAAAACAAGCAGACCAACACCAAGCGCACGCACAGCACGAACTCGACGACGAGAACGTCCAGGTGACATGGCTAAGAAACGGTCGTCTTATCAGAACGTACAGAACAGAACGCACTTTAGAACAGCAAGGCCTATGAATAACGAACTGAAAATCAGAAACGAACAGGCAAGAATGCACTGTAAAACAGATACGACCTGCCTAGACGCCCTGAAAGTCAAGATACGAACCCACAAGCACAAACTGAACCGCAGAAAACGATCTGAAAAGTACGAAGACTGAAAAGTGCGAATCGTCTCTTCCCAAACTTTTACTTCACACGCGGTAACACGAGATCAGCAAAAGCAGCCCAAGGGGTGGCGCCAAGAAAAAAGATCTTCCCCTTTATAGTGCCGTCGTACGTGCTGGACGTGACCGCGGAGAACAACGAGGAAATTGGAAATTGTCAGTGTGTACGCATGGAAAGCTTGACGAGAAAATCAACAAGCTTAACAAGAATCTCGTCGTAAAAAACACGTCGTTTTTTACGATGAGAAAATCGGTCGTGTGTACGAGGCTGAAGCTGATTGGTTTCTATGCAGAGCTGCACTCTCCGGCTTTAGTAAATCAACCCCAATGTCACAGATAGGGTTAGATGGAGGACTGGATAATTATGCAACAGCATGAGCCCACTAAGATGAGCATGGAAAACTATACACAAATGGCCTGTCATCATTCACAAATTACAGGTTTGCAAGAGATCCATACTGCCGGCACTGCTAGCCAGAAAGCTTTTCTCTCCAACAGATAACAGACTACAATACAAGCTCTTTCAAACACACCGCTTTCCTCCAGCAGTTTAAATATTAGCTAATACATGTCACTTCATCTACAAGGTGCACATACAACAACAGTCTCACTCTTCCTCCCCAAGTTTAAAAAACAAAACAAAAAAAAAAACATATATTTTATGTAACCAGTTGTGGACATAGGACGTCCTATGCTGCGTACACACGACCGATTTTCATGACGAGATTTTTTTTTAGATTGGTCGTGAAAATCGGTCGTGTGTATGCTCCATAGCAGTTTTCTCTACGAGAAAACTGCCCGCAAAAAAAATTAGAACCTGCTCTATTTTTTCTCGTCATTTTTCCCATCGTTCTTTTTCTCATCATGAAAACCGCTCGTGTGTATGCTTTTCCGAGGGGAAAAAAAACGTGCATGCAGCGTTTGTAATTGAGATAGCACATTCTTCACGCTGTAACGGACTGAAAAGCACAAGGCTGAAAAGCGCAAATCGTCTCTCACCAAACTTTACTAACACGAGATCAACAAAAGCAGCCCAAAGGGTGGCACCATTCGAATAGAACTTCCCCTTTATAGTGCTGTCATAAGTGCTGTCGTACGTGTTGTACGTCACCGCGCTTTGTTTGAGTGTTTTTTTTCCTGAACGTGTTTATGCAAGGCAGGCTTGAGAGGAATCACGACGAATCACGTCGAGAAAAACTTCGTTTTTTTGCATGACAGAAAAATGGTCGTGTGTACGCGGCATAATACATAATACATGTTCAATTTTTTTTTATAGATGTACATGGGGATGTGTGTGGTACCCGCAGTCCTTCTGTCCCACTGATGCTCTTGTAGTAGCTGAAGCAGGTGTTCCGTCAGATATGGCGCCCCGTCAGAATTGGTAGCGGAAGTGACGTTCCGTCACCGCCATCTTGCTACACCCCGCACTCCTCCACAGTAATGATACACCGATAAGGGGGCAAGTGGACATCTTGTTACACCCACGGGAATTTTGTATTCCACATTTTTTTTTTTACTTTCAAAATATTTTATTTTCAGAAGAAGATAAATAATACAGAACATTACATCATGTTAGATAAAAATAAAGAAAAATAAAGAAAAAATATTATGTTTAGGAATAAACAAAATCATTAGTCAATAAATGGATAAATTACTAAAAACATCCTAGAAAAAAGGATAGATTCATGTAAGCTATCAGAGAAACATGAACTTAAAATGATAAGCAATTAAATGAAGGGTGTGATCCCTAAAACTAAAGCAATCAAAAGTTTGTCAGGGGGAGATCTCTGCATCCTTATAATATAATGGAAGGGAGAAGGGAAACCCTCTCCTTGGTAACCTGGAGCCCCTTATCGGGAACTAACTGCTCCAGGCATAGAGACCTCCTTCTGACTTATAGGCCCCAAGAAGATTATCAGGGCCAACAGATCGGGATGGACTAAACAAGGCCAAACAAAACATTTGATAGTATCTAAATAACAGGAAGAACACAGGTTTACCAAAATGGATCACAGACCTGATTCTATGAAAAGTATTAGTCATATTTAAGAATATAGGGCTCTGGCCCAAAAGCCCTATATTCTTAAATATGACTAATACTATCCATTCCATGTTTACAATTTACTAACAGTTGCTTGACACCATTGCCATGTTATATTCATGGAATCAGGTCTGTGATCCATTTTGGTAAACCTGTGTTCTTCCTGTCAGTCTCTAGGTGGGCCTTGCCTCCTCTGGACTTCCAGGGTGGGGGGATGTGGACTTGGTCTGCAATATCCTCCCTTTTTTGTTCCCAACTGCCGGCAGTACATTTCCTGGCCGCCAGGGTGAGCATCACCCTGCCGGTGGCGTCCCGCGATCACCTCCGGACGTTTCACGGTCCAGTGCGCATGCGGAGCTTCCTCGGCGTGCCCACTGCGCCGTGGCGTCACGCACTTTGCCGCGGAGGTGACGACAGTGGTCAGGGCTTCCCTTCCGGAGCGCCGAGGGAGCTCCACGTGAGCCGCCGGCCGGCAGCTAGGAGGCCTCCATCCCGGGGGTGGGGTGGGAGGCGGAGGAGGGGGGATCATGTTGCACCTGCACCCTATCACCTGACCTCCAATATATAAGCACCCCACCAATTTGAGGCTGCATATTGGATTAATCTCTGACTCAATGCATGCCTGAATGGATGGTCAATTCATGAGCACGGCTTCATGTAAGTACTCACCATGATACTGCTATTTTGCTATTTTACTAGCCTTTTCTATTAGCCTTCAAAGGGCCAATCCATCAAATACTTTTACTGACCCTTTCTCCCTAGCTCACATAGAACCCCCATCCCTTCTGCCTAACCGCACTAAGGTAATTTAATAGAATCATTGATTGTCTTCATGAGTTATAATACTATTTAAGACCTAATCACAATACCCCACATCCACTTATTACCTACCCTGTCGTCTCCATTTCTGTTTGTATCGACAGTGCACAGCTCACATTTAATTTATTTCCTATATCCCTGCCCAATTGTCGCAGCACACCATTCACCCATCATCACTCACTCTAATACGCACTCCTTAGCCTAATATTTTTTTTATGTTTGGTTTTTCTTCTTTTTTAATTTTTAATTTTTATTTTTTATTTTTTAGACTACCTTTTTCTTTCCTTTTTTGCAGCCCTCTTGGACACTTTTTTCACATTTAGATCATGATAATTTGTATTTACCACACACACATATATATATATATATATATATATATATATACTGCTTATATTATCCAATAACTTTATTCATTACTATGGGGTATCATTTTGCTAGCATAGGGAGTCTACACCAGTACCATTCATGCCTTGAACAAGCTCATACTGACTACAAACATCCCTAACTTATCAGGCTTGCTGTTAATTCCTTAATGCGTTCAATCCATTTATTCGCTCTTTTTGGTGATTGCTGCAGGTCCTGGTCCCTTTCCCCTCTTTCGCCACCCTCTCCGCTTCCTCTCTGGGGGTGTCCCGTGTGGCTCCTTGCAAGTCCTTTTGAGTTGGGCCCTTTCCTGTGAGAAGGTGGGAACCACCATGGAGCCTTTTGGATCGCGCATCTGGTTTTAAACAATGGTTTTGGCTATGAGATCACCCACTTCATTCTTTAGTGGTAAATATGGTATTTACGCATATATATTTATAATTCTATCCAGGTGCAATTGTAATGACATGATAAATGAGATTTTTTATATATCTCCCCAGAGCAAATACCCCCCTGAAGAAGACCACCAATGCACAGGCCGAAACGCGTCGGGGTTGCCACACAGTTTTAACATTATGTAATGTAGTGCTGTGTATACCTATATTTGCACTGTCTAATTTTGGAGTATGTATTGTACCTTATAGCCATAACTCTATTTTAAACTGTAATATAACGTTGTGTTTTTCAATAAACTACCTCTTTATATTGTGACTTTGCTACACTATTGCTGCTAAAAAAAAACATTGGGGACCCTTTCCATTTTTGTTTTCTCTTATCGGGGTGTGCAGTCATCTCTCCCATATATGTGTCCTCTCCTTCATTAAAAGGTATGGCCATGAAACTGAGTCAAAGGCCTTTTGCAGATGCAGATCCAGTGACAGTAGTAAGCCCTGTTGTTTTTCTCCTCCCTCCCAGTTGGATTGCAGAATAGATACAATATCTATTGCTCGTCTGATTTGGTCTGGGCCCTGTCTTCCTGGGATGAAGCCCACCTGGTCTTTGTGTATATAATTTTTAATAAAAGATGCTAATCGATTGGCCATGATCTTTGTCATAATTTTAATATCGTTGTTTATTAGGGAACTAGGGCAATTCCACAGTTATTGTTAACAGAAAACGGAGCATATATGCTTAAATACAGTGTTTGGAAATCCGACGGACTGTTTAGATGTTATATTTTAAAAGCAGCAGCAAGTCTGTTGACCTCACAGGTTTGCTAATGTGACAGAACACCTCTGATTTTAAAATTCAACATGTAAACAGTCTGTCGGATTTCCAAATACTGTATTTAACCACTTCAATACCATGCACTTATACAGCTTCCTGCCCAAGCCAATTTTGAGCTTTCAGCTCTGTCGCAATTTGAATGACAATTGCGCGGTCATGCAACACTGTACCCAAACAATTTTTTTATCATTTTGTTCCCACAAATAGAGCTTTCTTTTGGTGGTATTTGATCGCCTCTGCGATTTTTATTTTTTACATAACAAATAAAAAAGAGTGAAAATTTTTAAAAAAACTAAGTTTTTCTTTGTTTCTGTTTATTTTTTTTGTAAATAAGTACCTTTTCTACTTCAATGATGGGCACTGATAAGGCGGCACTAACGGGCACTGATAAGGCGGCACTAACGGGCACTGATAAGGCGACACTGATGGGCACCGATGAGGTGGCACCGATGAGGTGGCACTGATGGGCACTGATGGGCCCTGATAGGCGGCACTGATGGGCGCTGATATGTGGCACTGGTATGCGGCACTGATGGGCACTCATAGGCAGCACTGATGAGCACTCATAGGCGGCACTGATGGGCACTTATAGGCAGCACTGATGGATACTTATGGGTGGCACTGATAGGTGGCACGGACGGGCACTGATAGGCGGGCACTTATGGGCACAGATGGGCATGGATGGGCACTGATAGGTGGCACTAATGGACACTGGTAGGTGGCACTGATGACTGGTGGCTGGCATTGCTGGGCATCATGCATTTTTTTTGTGCCATGATGGTGCCAATCAGTGCCCATTTGTGGGCACTGATTGGCATATATTTTTTCTCTATTTGTGCATGTGGATGGCCATGGGGGACTTACCTGGCCATCCACATGCTTGGGGTTCCCTGGTGGTCCTGGGGGGCTTCCCTGGTGGTCCAGTGTGGGTATCCGAGGGGGGGCTGCGCTGATAAACAATCAGCGCGAACCCCCCCTGTCAGGAGAGCCGCCGATCGTCTCTCCTCTACTCGCGTCTGTCAGACGCGAGTGAGGAAGAGCCGATCAACGGCTCTTCCTGTTTACATTGTGATCAGCCGTGATTGGACACGGCTGATCACGTGGTAAAAAGCCTCCGCCGGAGGCTTTTTACCGAGATCAGTGTAGCGGTGGGTCAGACTGACCCACCGCTCGCAGCGATGCGCGCCCCCCGGGCGCGCGGCGGCTGTTATCCCGCAGGACGTCATATGACGTCCAGTGTGGATAACACAACCACTTCCTGGACGTCAATCTGCTATTGACGGGGCGGGAAGTGGTTAAGCATAAAAGCTCAGTTTTGTGTTAAAAATAACTGTGAAATGCAAAACTCCGGTGGGTGTAACAAGATGTCCGCTTGCCCCCTTCTCGGTGTATCCTTACTGTGGAGGAGTGTGGGGTGTAGCAAGATGGCGGTGACAGAAGGTCACTTCTGTTACCAATTCTGACGGGTTGCCTAATCTGACGGAACACAGGCTTGTTTTCAGGATGTTATTGTCTTTCTTTCAAGCAGTGGATTAAAATACAAAATGCAGATACAATTAATCAGCTTTTCACTTTGCATACTTATGAATGAATTTTGTGTTTTGTTTGGAGTGCTCACCTCTACTTATCTCTGTCTGGATATTTTTGCACTACACTGAAAAGGATTTTTTTGTCACTTATATGCCAATCATTCTCAAGAGGAGCCACTGAACACTCACTATAGCATACACTGAGATCTACTTCTTGACATGAGTATTCTTGGAGACAGCTTATCATTATTTCCCTAATCATACCAGCTCTGAATGCAGAATTAAAATTCCCTTTTCTTAACAAGTCCCTTCTACTTAATACTATCACCCTATCTGCTCTTTTATTGGGGTTTACTCTGGTAATCTTAATGCTCTTTACACTGTCTGACTTTCTCCACCATCCTCAAACAGAAAGCTCTTTAGACCTTGCATTCCTTTATTCCTTCCTATCTCCTAAAATGCCTCTCTTGTCTGGAACACCTTCCTTTATTGACACTGGGCAGCCTTGTAATAACAATATTTGAATTTCATTTTGCAAAGCTCTAGCAAGTTAACAGCACCGGCAGTATTAAAATAAGAAGTCAGGGAAAGAAAACCTACAATGTCTAGTTTGATATTCTTTCCAACTTTATTTCAGTTATTAGTTTCATTTTATAATCAACAAACGAGGCATTTGATTTGTACCTTTTCCTTCTGTTAAAGCGGTTGTATACCCGCAATTTTTTTTTTTTTTTTTTTTAAACCTGTAAGGCAAAAGGAATAATGAGCTAGTATGCACCTTATACTAGCTCATTATGAAATACCTTAGAACGAGGCGTCGGCAGGTGATCTCGGTCCACGCCGAGGGAGCTGACATTTTCCCTCGGCGTGTCTTCCGGGTATCGCGGCTCCGGTGCTGTGAGTGGCCAGAGCCGCAATATCATCACTCCCACGCATGCACGGGGGAGACTTGTTTCCGGGAAGGTCTGGCAAGGACCTTCAGCCGGGCACTCAGAGCACATGTGCTGCTGAAGTCAGCGGCTGCATGCAAAGGGAAAAAACGTACAGGTTTAGGAGATATTCTTTTTACCTACAGGTAAACCTTATTATAGGCTTACCTGTAGGTAAAAGTGAAAAAAAAAGGGTATACAACCGCTTTAATTAAGAGATGAAACATCATAGCAGTTGTCATTCAGTATATTGTATGTAGAACATATGGAGAACTTCAGCTTTTGTAAAACTACAAGAATTGGCATTTCCTTCTAGTGAAGAAGGAACATTTATCAAAAGTGTAATATTCTTGGCACACCCATTCCTGAGTCACATGTGTCTTTTGATTAATTGTAACTATGGGCAAAATCCAAAATGACTGTCACTAGCATTAAGCCCAGGTTCACACTGGGCTGCGGGAGTGAAGCCGTGTGAGTTCAGCTGAACTCACACGATTTCACTCTCGCTGGCAGTCCCGATTTCAGCCGCGATTACAAAGACATCTGTGCAGGTTTCTTTACAGATGTCAATGTAAATCGCGGGCCAAAATCGCAAAAAGTAGTACAGAAACTACTTTTTGAAATCGGTGCAGCGCCACAAATGCAGCGTTGCACCAATTAGGACGGTGCCATTTCCGGCAATTTGCGGCAAATACCGCCATTTTGACATGCGATTTGACATGCCAAATGGCATGTCAAAACGCACCAGTGTGAACCAGGTCTAAAACCCAGTTGATATTTCAGTTTAAATCAACTTAATACATTCCAGGTTCATCAAAATAAAAGGTGCTCAATATAGTTTGTTTCTAGAGGTCCAGCATACCCCATGCTGAGTCAGACCTATAGCTCTGCAATAAGAATAGCTCATGCTTCCTGCTAATTGCATACCTCCCAACTTTATGAGATGGGAACGAGGGACATTTGTTAGCAAAAGTATGTAGGCATAGGATACACATCTCTGCCATTATTTAAACACACAAGTGTTTTTTTTTTCACCGCTACTGTTTGAAATTTACAAATGTAGCACTTTAGAAAATGGATAAAAGGTTTAGCACTTAGGAAACACTTTTTGAAAGATAAATAGTGCATTTTATATACAACTATATAGATCAGACCAAAATGAGGGACAAATGAGGAGGAAAGAGGGACTTTGAGGAAATTACATAATTGGAGAGCTCTGGCTCTGACTCAGTAAGGGGTCATTGGACTCTTAAAGGAGATAGCAGCCTCTACATAGCAAGGGTCCCACTGTGAATCATGCTTGTAGGGCCCTATGTTTTTATGCCCCTGGAATGAAAAGAAAGGGGAAAAGGTTTCTAGGAACCCCCCTTTCTTAATGGGATTATGGCGGGAGGCAGTTTCAAGGCTCCCCCCTGCGAGCCTGAGGCGCGCAGGGAGCCTTGTTTAGGTTTAGTGGCCTGAGGTGAGTTCACATGGCCTATAGGAGTTAGGCCATGTGAGTCTTGCTGCAGTTTATTCAGGCACGCAGAGAGCCTGGTTAGGATTGGTTGGTTTGAGGTGAGTTTGCATGGCTTACTAGGGTTAGGTCATGTGAATTTTGCCTCAGAATATTTCAGAACCTCTGGCGCCTGCCTATATAAAGGGGGTTCTGTGACTGGGGGCTCATTAGCCTCAGAAGGCACAGACGTGGTGCTCCCCTCCCTCCTAAAAAAAATAAAAATATATATTTTATTTTTGTTGTTGCGGCCGATATTGTGTGGTGGTGTCACCTTGAAGTCAAGGGGGACAGCTGAAATACTATGCAAGTTGGCTTGAGTTTTAGGCCTCTTTCACACTGAGGCGCTGGAAAAACTGCCAGTAAAATACTGAGCGCTTTTGAAGAATTTTTCAGGCGCTTTTGAAAAGCTTTCAATTCATTTCAATGGAGAGGGGTGTTTTTTCACCGCTCTGTCAGCGCACTGCCCCAGTGAGGAAGCATTCATTGATTTTAATGGAAATACGTTTTCGGAAGCTTTTCAGTCGCTTTTTTTTTGCGTGAAAGCGCCTGAAAAGCGCCTCAGTGTGAAAGGGGTCTTAATGACTGGGACTGAAAGTGTTATAAGTGGAAGTTGAGTATCTTCGGGTGGTTTAAAGTTTTGAATTATTTATGATACAGCTTGAGCCGTGGTGGCTAGGGATGAGCCGAACACCCCCGGGTTCGGTTCGCACCAGAACCCGCGAACGGAACGAAAGTTTGCACGAACGTTAGAACCCTATTAAATACAATGGATGCGAACGTTCGAAATCTAAAGTGCTAATAATTATAACGACTATTATGCATGTTATTGTCCTAAAAAGGGTTTGGGAACCCGGGTTCTTCACCAGGGGACATGTATCAATGCAAAAAGAAGTTTTAAAAACTCAGTCATTTTAATGATGCATAAAGTGAAAAAAAAAAAAAGTCAAATATTCCTTTAAATATCATACCTGGGTGGTGTCTAAAGTATGCCTGTGAAGTGCCACGTGTTTCCCGTGTTTAGAACTGTCCCTGCACAAAATTACATTTCTAAAGGAAAAAAAGCCATTTAAAACTGCTTGCGGCATTTATGTAATGTCTGGTCCCGGTAATATGGATGAAAATCTTTAAGAAAAATGGCATAGCTACCCCATCACCTCTCCCCCCCCCCCTACCCCAGCCCATTACCCCCCTTTGGGTCTTGTATGGATATTAAGGGGAACCCCGCACACAAAATAAAAAAGGCCCTATATACTCTGAACAGCCGTATACAGGCGGTGCATACAAGACAGGGACTGTAGGTTTGTTCTTATGTAGAATCTGTTTGTAATTTTGAACAGGTACATTGTTTAAGTGTAGCTCCAGCCAAAAAATCTATTTTTAAGCTTTTTGGAAAACATAGGGAAGGGTTATAACCCCTGTAACATTTGTTTTGCTGTCTGTGCAGTGTGCACCTGTTCAGAACAGTTCACCTCACTTTCCGTCCTAATGACAAATGTTTTTTGAAAATTTGGGGTTTTTATTGAAACAAGAATTGGTGATAAAGCATCAGTGGAGAGGACACACTTTTTTCCCATATTAACTCTTACAGGAGAGAATTTGCCTTCCTAGAGGTAGATTTCCTCTCACTTCCTGTTGTCTCCTTCCGTTTGCAAGTAGGAGTCGTTTGTAAGTTGGATGTTTGAAAGTAGGGGCTTGCCCTATATACTCTGCTGAAATTTGCCCCTTACATGTTGGTGTTGCCACAACACTGTAAGCCCTCACAGTTACTCTTGGTGGGCGCATGAATGGGCCCTGCTGTGAATTATTAGATCAAGAATTGTAATTGCATGCCCCTGTTGAACAGGGGCTGAAAAATAGGGCCTTTGGTGGTGATGGTGTTGGTGTTGACACAACACTGTAAGCCCTCACAGTTACTCTTGGTGGGCGCAGGAATGGGCCCTGCTGTGAATTATTAGATCAAGAATTGTAATTACATGCCCCTGTTAAACAGGGGCAGAAAAATTGGGCCTTAGGCACTGGTGCCACAACACTGCAACCCCTCACAGATACTGTACTTGGAGCACAGCAATGAGCCCTGTTGCAAAGTATTGCATCAAAAATTGTAATTACACGCCCCTGTTAAACAGGGGTTGAAAAATTGGGCCTTAGGCACTGGTGCTGGTCCCACGACACTGCAACCTCTCCCAGATACTCTAGTTGGAGTGCAGGAATGAGCCCTGCTGCAAAGCATTGCATAAAAAATTGTAATTACATACCTCTGTTAAACAGGGGCTGAAAAATTGGGCCTCAGGCACTGGTGGCGGCACCCATAAATAAAAATGTTCTTCCAAGCTATCGTCATCAATCGGATCATTGAGGAGGAGGAGGATAGCCAGTCAACATAACAGGACAGTCACTCAGCATCAGTATCAGTCTTGAAGGGATGTGACATTTGAAAATAAATTAGTCTGTTATATCAGCTTCAGGTGTTTGGTAGCTGGTGGTGATCCAAGACTGGTTCATCTTTATGAACGTCGGTGGACAGGCACACCCTGTGATCCGTGACAAATCCTCCAGCAGCACTGAATGTGCGTTCTGAAAGAACGCTGGATGCAGGACAGGCCAGTAGCTCAATTGCATACTGTGCAAGCTCTGGCCAGTGATCCATCCTCAGAACCCAGTAAGCCAGAGGATTTTTGGTGGGGAAGGTATCCAAGTCTGACCTTGCCCCTAGGTATTCCTGCACCATGTATATCAGACGCTGGCGATGGTTGCTGGAACCGATCATACCTTGGGGCTGCGGACTAAAGAATTGTCTGAACGCATCGGTCAGGCGGCCACCTTCCCCACCGCTCCTTCTTTGACTGACCGAAGCCTCAGCAACTCGTTGTCCAGGACCAGGAGTTTGTAACCTCCCAGTCTCTGGGAACGTGTTGCACAGACCTTTCTGCAAGGCCTCCCGGAGTTGTCTCATCCTCTGCTCCCTCTGCGACGGTAAGATAAGGTCCGCAACCTTACCCTTGTACCGTGGATCAAGGAGAGTGGCCAGCCAGTAATGGTCCCTCTCCTTGATCCGAAGAATACGAGGATCCTTCTGCAGACTTTGCAGGATCAGGGAGGCCATGCAGCGTAGGTTAGCTGAGGCATTCGGTCCGGAGTCCTCTGGGTCACTAAGGACGACATGATCCGCAGCCACCTCCTCCCAGCCACGTACAAGTCCACTGGTTTCTTGGGACTGTAAATCATCCCTAAAAGACTGCTGCTGATGATGCTGAGTGCCAGCCTCCACCTCCATGCTGACACAATCCTCCTCCTCCTCCTCCTCTTCCTGTGCGATGGGTGGGACAGAAGGAACACTGTCTGGGTAAAGGGGGCCTTGAGAGGCAAGGAAGTCCTCTTCCTGCCTCTGTTCTGCCTCAAGTGCCCTGTCCATTATTCCACGCAGCGTATGTTCCAACAGGTGGACAAGAGGTACAGTGTCACTGATGCATGCACTGTCACTGCTCACCATCTTCGTGGCCTCCTCAAATGGTGGCAGAACAGTGCATGCATCCCTGATCATGCCCCACTGGCGTGGTGAAAAAAACCGAGCTCCTCTGACCCTGTCCTGGTGCCGTAGTCGCACAGGTACTCATTGATGGCCCTCTGCTGCGTGTGCAGCCGCTGCATGGCCAACGTTGAGTTCCACCTGGTGGGCATGTCACATATAAGGCGGTTCTTGGGCAGGTTCAACTCCTTTTGCAGCTCAGCCAGGCGAGCACTGGCATTATAAGATCTGCGGAAATGCACACAGACTTTCCTGGCTTGCCTCAAGACATCCTGTAAGCCCGGGTACCTGCCCAAGAACCGCTGCACCACCAGGTTAAGGACGTGAGCCACACAGGGCACATGGGTCAGTTGTCCCTGTCGGAGGGTGGAGAGGAGGTTGGTGCCGTTGTCGAAAACCACCATTCCTGGCTTAAGCTGGCGTGGCGTCAACCACCTCTCGGCCTGCCCCTGCAGAGCAGACAGAACCTCTGCCCCAGTGTGGCTCCTGTCCCCCAAACACACCAGCGCAAGCACGGCATGGCATATTTTTGCCTGCGTACTTGCGTAGCCCCTTGAACGCCTACGGAGCACCGCTGGTTCCGAGGACAAAGCACAGTAGGAGGCCATGGAGGAAGAAGAAGAGGAGGGGGTGGAGAAGAGAGGTGTGTCACAACCAGTAGTAGCATTTTGGAGGCGTGGCGGCGGAACAACCTCCAACACTACTTCACCTTGTCCTGCATCCTTCCCAGCTGCCAAAAGAGTGACCCAATGGGCCGTGAAAGAAAGGTAACGTCCCTGTCCATGCCTGCTGGACCATGAGTCAGCGGTAATATGCACCTTACCGCTGACTGCCCTGTCCAGCGAGGCCAAGACATTGCCTTCCACATGCCGGTAGAGAGCCGGAATCGCCTTCCGTGAGAAAAAGTGGCATTTGGGAACCTGCCACTGAGGAACCGCACATTGTACAAACTCACGGAAGGGGGCCGAGTCTACCAACTGAAAAGGCAGCAGTTGAAGCGCTAGCAATTTAGCCAAGCTAGCATTCAACCGCTGGGCATGTGGATGGCTGGGAGTGAACTTCTTTTGACGGTCCAGCAGCTGGGGCAGGGAAATTTGCCTGCTAGAATCGGACGTCGGTGTACTGCTAGCAGAGTGCCCGCAAGTACTTGGCTGTGACACACCTAATTCTACACCTTCATTCCTCTCAGTGCAGGTTTCAGAGAGGACTGAAGGTATAGTGGGGTTGGAGATCCCAGCTGATGCGGTGCAAGGAGAGGTCCGCTTTGTTCTTTGGTGTGGGTCTCTAAGGTAGGCTTGCCAACGAGCTGCATGGCAGGTCAACATATGTCTGGTCAAGCATGTGGTGCCCAAGCGGCTGATGTTTTGGCCACGCGATATACGCTTGAGACATATGTTGCAAACAGCAGCTGTGCGATCTGATGCACTTGACTCAAAAAAGGCCCACACCAAAGAACTTTTTGAATAACGGGCAGAGGCAGCGCCCTGCACAGGCGGAGCTCTGCGGTGTGATTCCGTCGGTGTGCTGCCCTTACGCTGGCCCCCCAAGGGCATCCTGCCTCATTGGAGATGTGCCTCCTCCTCATCCTCCTCCTCCTCCTCCTCTCTCATATTAGGCACCCACGTGGAGTCAGTGACCTCATCATCCCCTCCCTTCTCATCACTGGAGCCAATCTGGCAGTATGCTGCAGCTGCTGGAACATGACTGCCAGATTGGTGTCCTTCTTGAGCATCCCCTCTCTCTGCTCTCACGCTACTGCCTTCTTCTAGCTGGGTATCATCATCAGACCCATTGAAATGCTGGGCATCCTCCTGGAGCATGTACCCAACACTGTGCTCAAACAGTTCGGGGGACTCCTCAGGAGGACATGGTGGGTCTAGGGAATGAGTGACTGATGATGACATTGATACCAGGGATGAGGACGCTTTGGCAGCTGCTTTGCCAGTTCCCTGAGCCTGGGTGAGAGAGGATGAGGGGGATGAGGAGGGCTTGGTCATCCACTCTACCAAGTCTTCGGCATGATGCGGCTCAACACGTCCAGCTGCCGAAAAGAAGGACAAGCGTGTCCCATGGCCACATGCTGATGGCGATGCACCGCGTCCACGACCAGCACTGTTGTCTCTAGACACAGAGCCTGCTTGCCCTCTTTTATTGGCTCCTGACTGTCTGCCTCTCCTTGTTTGCCTTCCAGACATTCTAATGGCCTGCAGGGAGATGGGAAAACCAGCAATAAGGCCTAGCTTCAGGAGAACATTTTGCAGGAATCACACTACGCCTGCTGTAAATGCTGCAAATGCCTGTTGGTGTAACACACTAGGAAAACACAGCAATACGGCCTAGCTTCAGGAGTATATTTTGCAGGAATCACACTACGCCTGCTGTAAGTGCTGCAAATGCCTGGTAGTGTAACACACCAGGAAAACACAGCAATATGGGCTAGCTTCAGGTGTATAATGTGCAGGAGGCACACTACATCCGCTGTAAGTGCTGCAAATGCCTGGTAGTGTAACACACCAGGAAAACACAGCAATACGGGCTAGCTTCAGGTGTTTAATGTGCAGGAGGCACACTACGTCCGCTGTAAGTGCTGCAAATGCCTGGTAGTGTAACACACCAGGAAAACACAGCAATACGGGCTAGCTTCAGGTGTATAATGTACAGGAGGCACACTACATCCGCTGTAAGTGCTGCAAATGCCTGGTAGTGTAACACACCAGGAAAACACAGCAATACGGGCTAGCTTCAGGTGTATAATGTGCAGGAGGCACACTACGTCAGCTGTAAGTGCTGCAAATGCCTGGTAGTGTAACACACCAGGAAAACACAGCAATACGGGCTAGCTTCAGGTGTTTAATGTGCAGGAGGCACACTACGTCCACTGTAAGTGCTGCAAATGCCTGGTAGTGTAACACACCAGGAAAACACAGCAATACGGGCTAGCTTCAGGTGTTTAATGTGCAGGAGGCACACTATGTCCACTGTAAGTGCTGCAAATGCCTGGTAGTGTAACACACCAGGAAAACACAGCAATACGGGCTAGCTTCAGGTGTATAATGTGCAGGAGGCACACTACGTCCGCTGTAAGTGCTGCAAATGCCTGGTGGTGTAACACACCAGGAAAACACAGCAATATGGGCTAGCTTCAGGTGTATAATGTGCAGGAGGCTTAGCAACAATGACACTGACACTGTCCCCTGCCTATCCTTCTCTCTCCCTGCACACAATGTTTAGCAAAGAATGTGACACTGACACTCTCCCTGCCTATCCTTCTCTCTCCCTACACACAAGGTTTAGCAAAGAATATGACACTGACACTCTCCCTGCCTATCCTTCTCTCTCCCTACACACAAGGTTTAGCAAAGAATATGACACTGACACTCTCCCTGCCTATCCTTCTCTCTCCCTACACACAGGGTTTAGAAAAGAATATGACACTGACACTCTCCCTGCCTATCCTTCTCTGTCCTTACACACAAGGTTTAGCAAAGAATAGATATGACACTCTCCCTGCCTATCCTTCTCTTTCCCTGCTCCGGAACACACTACACAAGGCCGCCGCGCTGGCGGCCTTTTATAGTGTGGGGCGTGTACTAAACCCCCTCAGCTATAATTGGCCACAGGCATCCTGCCTGTGGCCAATCATTGCACTCCTCGCTGCCGGCGCTGTGATTGGCCAAGCATGCAGGGTCACAGTGCATGCTTGGCCAATCACAGCGCCGGGATTGCATTGCGATGGCGCAGTGTATCGTGGGCCGTTCGCGTCACTCGAATTTGGCGCGAACGGCCCAAATCATTCATTGTTCGCCGAACGAGCGAACAGCCGATGTTCGAGTCGAACATATGTTTGACTCGAACACCGAGCTCATCCCTAGTGATGGCTTAGCTGCTTTGAGTGTTGTCAATTCTTGCAATGTTATTTATTTACTCAATATATCTTATCTTTTAAACAAACAATAAATCCCAAAGACTTTTAGGCTTTTAGACTTTTAGGCCACTAACCGAACTATCATGAGCCTCTTTGAAATGTCTGGGGACATTATTAACTGTGGGATGTCCTTCGTGATTTATGGTCTTCTCTGTCCATGTGGCCTCTTGTACGTTGGTCGTACTTCACGACCAATGAGAACGAGAATGCGAGAGCATAGGAGTAGTATCCTGACGGAAAAAGAGAACTATTCGGTACCCAGACATTTCTAAGAGGCTCATGATAGTTCGGTTAGTGGCCTAAAAGTCTTTGGGATTGAGGCCATATCGAATGATTTTGACAGTGGTAAAAAACACCAGATCCTGTGTACTAGAGAGGCATATTGGATATTCACCTTGGGCTCTCTAGTTCCTCATGGCCTAAATGAAGGGATCGAGTTACACAATGTAGTGTAGATCCCCCTCTGTCTCGTTTGGATTGAATAGCGCTATGTTCCCTGTACTGTCTAGATAGATAGGTAGTTCTCACTTCCCTAAGTTAGTGGGACCATTTGTTCGGCCATATAGCGAATCTACATATCTTGGTCAGGCCCACTGGTCCTCTAGTGTAGTAGGACCTTTGGTCTAATCTTTTATAGTATTTTAGAATTTTTAAGTATTAGAGAGTGCATTACATTACATTTAATATATTTTTAAAATTTTCATACTTTTTAATTATCAAATTTAAGTGTGTAATTATTTATTTATTAGTTTTCATATAGAATTATCTAATATTGTGGTAGTGGGGCTTGTGGTAGGTTAGACATGTAGTCCCGAGGTAGTTGTTAGGCCATCTTATTTTGGTGCATGTTCCCACCAATGAATAGGTCTTGACAGTATTTTATGGACTGTGGGTGGGTCCTTCAAGATGTTTTTACAATGCTGCACAGTGTTCCTACATCGATTGGGTACATTGTTTGAGAGTTTGCATGTGTGTGGGCGCATGCGTACGAGCCCAGGGTTTTGGGTGACTCGGTGCACACATGTGCCTGCCGCTGGCTCAATTATTATGGGTATGCGGTGGGGCGGGTGCCTGCCCCGAGTGGATAGTGTGCGAGCACACACATGTATATTTATATTGCTTTGGTTTGTGTCATTTGGTCCCATATTATGATATCAATATGGACCGAAGTGTGGTATTGGATCTCTCCTGGAGCATTTGAGGAACTATTGGTTCCCTTTACCTAGTGTATTTGACATATTGATTCCATGTGTATTTGGGCAAGTGTTAATTATGTAACTATGGGTGCTTATACCATTTTTATTTTATTTTTTTATTTTTTTTATTTTTTTTGGTGTATTCTTATGTCCCGTCTGCCTACAGGTGTGGGGTCATATGCTGGAGTAACAGCCCTCACAGGTCACCAAGATTAGCACTGCCCTTCTATAATTAGTTTGGGTTCCCCTCTTATGACTTGAGTTCCCATTTGTCAATAGATATGGTATATCACTAACTTGTGCTAATCATTAATTAGCTCCCAAAGAAACCCCCCCCCTCTTCTCCCCCCCTTTTTTTATAAGTATATATACTAGTCACCCTATGTACACCCTGAATTCATCATCCATAGAGGGTGTGGGGTCCACCACTATTGTAGCGGTATGGGACCCCATGTGGATTAGAGGCTGTGTCGGTATCAATGTGTCCCTCCGGGTCTCCGGTCTGCGCGGGGCACTTCTGTTTTGTGCCGCGCGCGGATCAGTAACTCATGGACTGTCTCTGGCCGGTACTAGCGCATGTATAGAGAGGGTTGTTGACACCGGATGCAGAGTGCGAGCTCCGCCTCCGTTTCCAGGACAACCTTTGATGCCTGTTCAGCTCATCTGAGGGCGGAAGTGACGTTTTCAACTACTGGAAGTGGCGGGTGGAACGCACATCCACCGCTACTTCCGGGTTCCTCGGCTAGCGTGCGTCCCATCTAGTGGTGGGACGATAGCCTAGCGTCATGGGAAGCGAATGTGGCTATGTGCAGACGGGTGGCAGCAGCGACTGCCTGCCCTTGGTGGCCTGAGTGGTATGGATAAGTCCCGCCAGGTATGTGTGCCGTTCGTTCTTTGCCAGCTGATATATAGACATATAGCCATATGGTGTATGTACATATACCATCTAATATACAGATGGTAATATCAGTGTGGATAGTGAGGGGTTAAGTATATATGGGCATGCCCTTTGGGTGAGAGGAGGAGTGGCCTGTGGTGGGTGGAGCTGTAGACAGGTGACCACTCACGCCCACTTACACATGGATATAAAGGAGTTCAGAGAGGGGTCCAGTCACTATCACTTTTTGGCTCTGAGGAAGAGGGTGCGCCCTCGCAACGCGTCAGCCGTAGCTGTAATATCTGTCGTCTGGACTCTCTGGTCATCTGGTTCCAGCAGGAGGCAATCCCCTTTGATGGAATGGTTATGTGCCTACTATCATACTTGCTTTGTGAGTATTTGTAATCTTTTAACTTACTTTTAATAAACCTAGCCATTGGTAATGCACTAGGTCGGTGCGCCCTCTTTTTTCCTTTTACATTTTAGTCTTAAAGAATACCAATTATTCTGAGGAGGGCAGCAAGATTCCTGGTCATTTCCTTTCCTACGGAACACTCTGGTTGTGTCACTAAGAGACCAAACTTCCAAGCGCAGGAGACTGGTTGTGTGTCTATGAATTTTCTATTTTGGGAACTCCAGCAGCTGGAAGATAGTCTGAAGTGGTGTATGAAGGTGCTTCGCAAATTTTGAGAATGGTATTGTCCATTGAAGAGAGACAACTTAGAAGAGATTCCTTGGCTAAAGGTTTTTTAAGCAGTATTGATGACTATGAGAAGCAACTCCAAGAATCGGAACATGTTGCAATCAATCAGGATACAACAACTAGAGAGGACAAGATGACATCAGCTTTCTACAAATTAAAGCATTTGCTGGAGAATGAAATGACTCAATGGTGGGACATTGTGTTGTTGGAGAAATATCTAGAGGTTAATAGAATACCTAGAGGGTTGAGAATTACAAAAACATGTGGGTTCCTTGAGAAGGATATCGATGAAGAATGGGTTAGAGAAATGAGGAAATTTAATAGATCCTGGCTCGAGTTCATTATTAGACAGAGGCAAAGAAATCTATTAAATATCAAAATTGATATTACTAATATTCAGGAAGAATTGCTAGCATTCACGGATCTAGAGTCCTTTGTGGGATGGGATACTAAAATTAATGAGGAGACAGGTGTCTTTGAAACAGAACTAATAAGTAGAAAATCAGGCAAATTTGAGAGGGATCGACAAGACTATGCTTTGGGCTGTGAGTTTAACTGGAAGAAACAGAGAGGTCTAGGGCCCCCTGCTAAGGAACAGGAAGGGGCTAGGGATAAACATTTTAGACAGTCGAATCACAATTACCATCACAATACTGTTATGTATACCTCTCCCTCTCGTTCCGGTGATACACAGCATAAAAGCACTAGGAGGAATATCACTAGGAAAAATAATAGATATTGGAATAGAAATAAGAATAAGAATAGAGAGAAGGACAAAATTAGAGATACTAATACATCTGAGTATAGGGGTGCACATAATAATACTAAGGATACAGAAAGGTCCCACGAGTTTCCCCTGGAATATAGGGGCCATGACCACTTTCCACCCCCTCTTGTACCCAGAGAGGGACTTATAGAGCAGTGGCCTTATGGGAGCCACAGAGCTAGATATGGCTCCGGGGGTCCATGTGACTTCAACATATGTGGAGACGATGGATATTCCTGTAGTGGCTGGTGCCACTTTGGAGTCACCAAAAGAACAACGGGAGCTTTCTCCGAAGTCAGGTCCAATAATAGGGAATCAAAACCCGTTGAGGGACACTGTCATGGAGGTCCTGCCAGAAGCAGGCGTCCTGGTCTTCCTGATTCTCGGTTGCGCATGCTCCGCCCTGCAGGTGGCGCCAGAGGGGCTATTTAAACCTGTCAATCGCAGACAGTCCCTGCTGTCTGCTCTACAGCGTTGAGTACCTGAAAACCTGATCTGAAGACTTACCTGTGTTTGACCCGGCCTGCCTGTGACTTCTCCAGTTTTCTGCCTGCATCCGACCCCTGGCTTGTTGTGACCTCTCCTCTGTCTGATCCCTCTGTACCTTGCTGCCAGCCAGTTAACCGACCCGGCTTGTCTGACCAAGCTCACTGTTCCTAGTTCCGGTCCAGTCTGCTAAGCTGATCCAGTTTGCTGAGTTCCTGTGTTCCTGGTTCCAGTCCAGTCTGCTAAGCTGATCCAGTCTGCTGAGTTCCTGTGTTCCTGGTTCCGGTCCAGTCTGCTAAGCTGATCCAGTTTGCTGAGTTCCTGTGTTCCTGGTTCCGGTCCCGTCTGCTGAACGATTCCAGTTTACTGAGTGTTCCTGATTCCAGTTCGACCTGCTGTGTTCCAGTGTGCCTACCAAGTCTGCATACCTACCTTCACCTTGGTTGATCCTGCCAGGCACTCGTACCCCTCCTAACTCCGCGCCTGCTGTTACCTTACCAGGGGCCGCTGGTGGGAGCCGTAAGGGAGGCCTTCCTCTGCAAGTCCGGGCTCATCACCGCTAGGTACGTGACAGTAGCAGACAGCCATGTCTGAGCCCGAGCAGGGAGCCTCACCTATGGAGGAACTATGTTGGCACCTGGCAGGATTGGCTGAAGCGGTCAAGAACCTCCAGCAAGGCTACACCCATCTGGAAGAACAAGTGCAGGTCCTCTCCAACCCCTCTGGAGCCCAAGGGGGATCCCATACCTCTACCTCCACTGCTGGGGCAGGATCCTCACCCACAGTTGTCATGCTTCCTCCGGAGCCCAGGGTCCCTACACCCGAAAGATTCTCCGGGGATCGAAGCAAGTTTAGGGCTTTTCGTAATTCCTGCGAACTCTACTTCGCTCTGCAGCCTCGCACCTTCTCCTTGGAAGCCACCAAGGTGGGCTTTGTGATGTCCCTGCTTTCCGGAGACCCTCAGAGCTGGGCCCACCGTCTCTTGGAACGGAAAGATATGGCGTTAAACAACCTTACTGCCTTCTTCGACGCCATGGCTCAGCTATATGAAGATTCCCAGCTCTCAGTAACCGCAGAGACCGCCTTGCGCACCCTTCAGCAGGGGCGCAGAGCAGCAGAGGACTACGTAGCGGAATTTAGACGGTGGAGCGCAGATACCAGTTGGAATGACGCCGCCCTCCGCCATCAGTTCCGCATAGGTCTGTCCGACCCTCTGAAGGACGAGCTCGCTAGGGTTGGCATACCACCAACCCTGAATTCACTAATTGACTTAACAATCCAGATCGACCGACGTCTCAGGGAACGAAGGGCTGAGAGGTCCACGGGCTTCTCCCGCCCGACCTGGATGCTTCCCCGGGCTCCCAGCCATCTGCACCCAGCACCTGTTTCACCTCCAGCCGCTACATCTGACATACCCGAGCCCATGCAGCTCGGAGTGCTTCGTCCTCCCCTCTCCCAACAGGAACGCCAACGTCGCCAAGTGAACAATCTGTGCCTGTACTGCGGGGAACCCGGACACTTCGTTATAAATTGTCCCCTGAAACTTCGTAAGTGTCTTTCAGTATCTTCTGACACTACCAACCCACAGGCCAAGTCCACATCTCACCTTGCTCTCTCTGTCTCGTTACAGCTCCCAGGAAGGACTCTGCAAGTGCCCGCTATTATTGATTCCGGGGCTTGCAGCTGCTTTATGGACTCAGCCTTTGCCATCAAGCACCAGATCCCTCTTGTCACCAAGACCCATGGACTATGTGTGCATTTGGCTGATGGGTCCATCATTAAGTCTGGACCAGTGGTCCAAGAGACCGCCCCTTTACCCGCTACCATCTCCACCATCTCCGGAACCCACCAAGAATACTTACGCCTGGACATTATCTCTTCCCCATTGTTCCCTGTGATCCTTGGTATACCTTGGCTACAGGTCCACAACCCTACCATCAACTGGGCCACGGGGTTGGTGACCTTTTCTTCTCCTTACTGCCAGCAATCCTGTGGGACACTCAAAACCCCTGGGCCGGCCACCCTCTTATGTATCAATACGGAGGCTGGAATACGGCAATCCATCCCTGAGGTCTACCATGACTTTCTTGATGTGTTTAGCAAACAAGGGGCAGAGACTCTACCACCTCATCGGGCCTATGATTGCCCCATTGACCTACTTCCCGCAGCGGCAATTCCGTTTGGCAGGATCTTCCCGTTAACAGAGGTAGAACAGGGGGCACTAAAAGACTATATCGATGAAAACCTACAGAAAGGGTTCATTCGTCCGTCTACATCTCCAGCCGGTGCAGGCATCTTTTTCGTAGAGAAGAAGGATCATACCCTTCGACCCTGTGTGGACTATCGTGAATTAAATAAAATCACAGTAAAAAAACGCTACCCTCTCCCCTTGGTACCGGAACTATTTCAGAGACTGGGAACAGCCATCATTTTTGCCAAACTTGATCTCCGCGGAGCCTACAATCTGGTCCGCATCAAGGAGGGGGATGAGTGGAAGACCGCTTTCCGCACCCGATTCGGACATTTCGAGTACCGGGTAATGCCCTTCGGGTTGTGCAACGCCCCTGCCACTTTCCAGTATTTCATTAACGATGTGCTCCGGGACTTCCTAGATCTCTTTGTCATTGTCTACCTAGACGATATACTAATTTTTTCTTCCTCCCTTGATTCCCACCGCAGGCACGTCAGAAGTGTGTTGGCTCGGCTTCGCCAGCACGGCCTGTATGCGAAGGCCGAGAAGTGTGAATTTGAGCTGGAAAGTATATCGTTCTTGGGACTAATTATCTCCAGCGAGGGCATCAAGATGGACCCTCAAAAGATTCCTGCAATCCTGGACTGGCCAGTCCCGGCGGACAAGAAGGGGATCCAACGTTTCGTTGGATTCGCCAACTTCTACCGCAAATTCATCAGAGGGTTCTCAGCCATCATCGCACCCATCACCCAGCTGACCAAACAAGGGATCCGTTTCCACTGGTCCCCTGAGGCCCAAAAGGCCTTTGAGGCCCTGAAGGGTCTCTTTACCTCTGCCTCTATCTTGAAGCACCCAGATTCCTCATTACCATTCGTCCTGGAGGTAGACGCCTCGGAAATTGCGGTAGGAGCAATACTGTCCCAAAGACAGGGGACCAGAGCCTTGCTCCACCCAGTAGCTTTTTTCTCTCGCAAGTTATCTGCGGCAGAGAGGAACTATGACGTGGGGGATCGGGAATTGCTGGCGATCAAGTCCGCATTAGAGGAGTGGCATTATCTGTTGGAGGGGGCTGCCCACCCGATTCTGATATTCACCGACCACAAGAACCTGGAGTACCTGAAGGCAGCGAAAAGGCTAAAACCACGACAAGCCAGGTGGGCGCTCTTCTTCTCCCGGTTCTCCTTCCATGTCACTTACCGTCCCGGTTCCAAGAACATTAAGCCCGATGCCCTCTCTCGGATGTGCCATAAGTCTAAGGAAACCTCTCCTCCAGACACCATTCTTGCTCCTGGAAACTTCCTTCTGCTTCAGGAAGACCTACTCTCCCGGATCAAGCAAGCCTCCACTGGGCAGAGACTCCCCTCCGAACCGGAATTGCAGGCCAAAGATGGGCTGTTTTGGTACCAGAACAGGATCTACGTACCTGAAGAGCTGAGAATAACCGTACTGGAACTCTGCCACGACCATGCCCTTGCCGGGCACTTTGGCGTTGCCAAGACCACCGACTTGGTACAGCGTACCTTTTGGTGGCCTCGGCTCCGCGAGAACTGTAGGAAGTTTGTGGAGTCCTGCATAGTTTGTACCCGAAACAAGGGTTACAAATCCAAGGCCTGGGGACTACTGAGACCCCTACCCGTCCCAGACAGACCCTGGAAAATGCTGTCCATCGACTTTATCGTCGAGTTGCCTCCGGCTGAGAGTCACACCACTATCTTCGTGATAGTAGACCGTCTATCCAAGATGGCACATTTCATTCCCATGAAGGGGACTCCCTCAGCTCCCGAAACTGCACAGGTGTTCATCAGAGAGGTTGTCAGACTCCACGGGGTACCAGCCAATATTGTCTCCGACCGAGGGGTACAATTTACCTCCCGGTTTTGGAGATCCCTCTGCAAGGCTCTGGAGATAGAATTGTCACTTTCCTCTGCTTACCATCCCCAGACCAATGGACAGACTGAGAGGACTAACCAGACCCTTGAGCAGTACCTGCGCTGCTTCTCTTCATTCGCTTAGAATGACTGGGTTTCCCTGCTCCCATTGGCCGAGTTTGCCTATAACAACTCTACGCATTCCGCTACCAAGCAGTCCCCATTCTTCGCAAACTACGGTTTCCATCCTACATTCCTGCCCAATTCCCTTCCTGAATGTACGGTGCCCGCAGTCCAGGAAAAGTTGAACTTCTTTTCATCCAACAACCAACTTCTGCAGGAAACCATGACCAAGACTCAGGAACACAACAAAACAATTTTTGACAGGAAGAGACGGGGTGAATTAATGCTGGCACCCGGCGACCAAGTATGGTTATCCACTTTAAACTTGAGGATGGCATGTCCCTCTAAGAAACTGGGCCCCAAATTCTAAGGGCCGTTTCCAGTCAAAAGGAAAATCAATGAAGTGGCTTATGAACTGGAGCTCCCTGACTCCCTCAAGATCCATCCGGTCTTCCATGTATCTCTGCTGAAGCCCTCGGTTCCCAACCCATTTCCAGGCCGAAGTCCGGCTCTCCCTGATCCTGTCATTGTAGACGGGGAGGAGGAATTCGAAGTGGAAGCCATTATGGATTTTAGAAGAAGGAATAACCAGAACCAATTCCTGATTAAGTGGAAGGGCTACGGACCCGAAGAAAACTCTTGGGAGCCTGAGGAGAACATCCATGCTAGAAGCCTGGTGCAGTCCTTCAAGAGATCTCAACCTGAGAAGTTTGCCCGGATGGGCATCCGGAGGCTGCCCCTTGGGGGGGGCAATGTCATGGAGGTCCTGCCAGAAGCAGGCGTCCTGGTCTTCCTGATTCTCGGTTGCGCATGCTCCGCCCTGCAGGTGGCACCAGAGGGGCTATTTAAACCTGTCAATCGCAGACAGTCCCTGCTGTCTGCTCTACAGCGTTGAGTACCTGAAAACCTGATCTGAAGACTTACCTGTGTTTGACCCGGCCTGCCTGTGACTTCTCCAGTTTTCTGCCTGCATCCGACCCCTGGCTTGTTGTGACCTCTCCTCTGTCTGATCCCTCTGTACCTTGCTGCCAGCCAGTTAACCGACCCGGCTTGTCTGACCAAGCTCACTGTTCCTAGTTCCGGTCCAGTCTGCTAAGCTGATCCAGTTTGCTGAGTTCCTGTGTTCCTGGTTCCAGTCCAGTCTGCTAAGCTGATCCAGTCTGCTGAGTTCCTGTGTTCCTGGTTCCGGTCCAGTCTGCTAAGCTGATCCAGTTTGCTGAGTTCCTGTGTTCCTGGTTCCGGTCCCGTCTGCTGAACTATTCCAGTTTGCTGAGTGTTCCTGATTCCAGTTCGACCTGCTGTGTTCCAGTGTGCCTACCAAGTCTGCATACCTACCTTCACCTTGGTTGATCCTGCCAGGCACTCGTACCCCTCCTACCTCCGCGCCTGCTGTTACCTTACCAGGGGCCGCTGGTGGGAGCCGTAAGGGAGGCCTTCCTCTGCAAGTCCGGGCTCATCACCGCTAGGTACATGACAGACACTACTAAAGCTAATGGCACCACTATTACAAATAGTATAGAACCAAACAAAGATAAGTCTTCTTTTTTTGTGGATGGAGCTGCGGGGAGGTTGAAACCCGCAGCGTCGAAGAAAATAGCATCAAAACTCTTATCCCCCCCAAATACCAGGGGGCTAAAAAGCCAACGAGAAGAGGTAGGAGGGGAGGTAAGAAGTCGAAAAAGAGGGATGCTCCACCATAAAAATCTACAACCTCTCAAAAAATGTGTTTTCAGAAACAGAACTGGATCTACTTAGAAAAGGCCTGAACTATGCCCCCGAAAGCCCCCCTAACCTCTTTGAGCTCTTCATCGATCTAAATAAATTTGTACGGAACTTAACTGTGAAACGCCATTACAGGCTGAAAGAAATTAATAGAGGGACGAAAAAAGACGAAGAAGTAGAGGTACCATTACCGTCGTCTCCATCTGACACATTGGAGAGAGAAATGCTCGAAATACTGGAGGAGCTATGTATGGAAGGAGGACAAGAACTGGTGTCTGTACCTGTTGAGGAGGCTGGAGTTATTAATACTCTGTTTAGACCAAAGTCCAGCTTTTATCCACTTTGGAACAAAGGGAATTTTATCCCAACGTTCTACGAAATTGTTTTGGATGAGTTTAGAAATCTTTGTGGGAAGAAAAGAACTGCTCGGGGTCATCAGTTAGATCTAGCAGGCCCTTTGAGCAGTCTAAAGGAAAACTCTGATGTGGTGATAAGAAAAGCCGACAAAGGTGGAGGATTGGTGATTCAAGACAGAGAGCATTATTTAGAAGAAGCCTATAGACTGATTGGGGACACAAGTACTTATGAAAGACTTATGTGGGACACTACGGCTATCTATAATGCTGAGCTTAAGAAGCTTTTGGATAAAGCCCTAGTGGATCAGATTCTGACTAAACATGAACACCAATTCTTGTATTCCAAACATCCTGTGGTCCCTCATTTTTACCATATACCGAAAGTTCACAAGGATTTGGAAAAGCCGCCCGGCAGGCCGATTATAGCAGGCATTGATAGCCTTGCGAGCAACTTAGGCAGCTATATAGACCACTTTCTTCAGGACTCGGTAATGAGTTTGCCATCCTACATCAAGGACTCAGGCCATGCCCTAGAAATTCTAGCTCCATATATATGGGAAAAAGGATATAGATGGCTTTCTTTGGATGTGGCGTCATTATATACGTCCATCCAACACGAGTTTGGCCTAAGGGCAATTGAATATTATATTGCAGAGGCTCACCGGTTCAATCCTATGCAGGCACAGTTCATTTATGAGTGCATTGAGTTTACACTCACTCACAACTATTTCACATTCCTAGGTAATTTCTATAGACAAGTGAGAGGTACAGCTATGGGTGCACGTTTTGCACCCAGCTATGCAAACCTTTTTATGGGGTACTGGGAGCATAAGCATATTTGGGCCAACAATCCCTACGGAGGTAACCTTATCTTATACTCGCGTTACATTGATGATATCCTTATCATTTGGAATGGATCAGACGAAGAGTTGGATGGTTTCCTGACACATTGCTCAAAAAACTCCTTTGGAATTTCTTTTACCCATGTAATAGACGAGAAATCTTTAGTGTTTCTAGATTTGGAACTACAGGTTGATGACGAAGGCATGATCTACTCAAAGACGCATTTTAAACCAAGCGCAGGTAATTCCTACCTTCATGCTCGTAGTCATCACCACCCTAGGTGGATCAAAAATGTCCCCTTTGGACAGTTTTGTAGATTGCGGAGGACGTTTACCTTTAAAAAGGACTATGAGGAACAGGCACAGATCCTCAAAAATAAATTTAGCGAGAAAGGATATGAGGACAAACATGTTGATGAAGCATTCCAGAAGTACCTCAAATTATATGATAACAATCTGGTAAATGACTTGGACAATGTGGCTAAGTTGGAGGCTAACGATGAAAAACCGCAGGTGAGATTCTGTTCTAGATACAATAACAAAGTCCCAATGATTCAGAAGATCTTTAGGAGAAACTGGAAAGTTCTAAGATCCGACCCTATCCTGCGAACTAGCCTGCCTTTATATCCAAATCTAGTTTTTAGAAGACCAAGAGACTTGAGAAGTATGGTGGCCCCGAGCAGAGTTAAGAAGATCAGAAACACAGGTCTAAACAAACCCTGGACCACACTGTTTGACTAAAAAGGTAGTTACAAGTGTGGGGTTGGAAACTGTGGTAACTGTTTACACATGAGCCATCGCAAGAAGGAAGTCCAGGGAACAGACGGGAAGAACCATAAGGTCAAGCAGTTTATTAACTGTGGGACGTCCTTCGTGATTTATGGTCTTCTCTGTCCATGTGGCCTCTTGTACGTTGGTCGTACTTCACGACCAATGAGAACGAGAATGGGAGAGCATAGGAGTAGTATCCTGACGGAAAAAGAGAACTATTCGGTACCCAGACATTTCAAAGAGGCTCATGATAGTTCGGTTAGTGGCCTAAAAGTCTTTGGGATTGAGGCCATATCGAATGATTTTGACAGTGGTAAAAAACACCAGATCCTGTGTACTAGAGAGGCATATTGGATATTCACCTTGGGCTCTCTAGTTCCTCATGGCCTAAATGAAGGGATCGAGTTACACAATGTAGTGTAGATCCCCCTCTGTCTCGTTTGGATTGAATAGCGCTATGTTCCCTGTACCGTCTAGATAGATAGGTAGTTCTCACTTCCCTAAGTTAGTGGGACCATTTGTTCGGCCATATAGCGAATCTACATATCTTGGTCAGGCCCACTGGTCCTCTAGTGTAGTAGGACCTTTGGTCTAATCTTTTATAGTATTTTAGAATTTGTAAGTATTAGAGAGTACATTACATTACATTTAATATATTTTTAAAATTTTCATACTTTTTAATTATCAAATTTAAGTGTGTAATTATTTATTTATTAGTTTTCATATAGAATTATCTAATATTGTGGTAGTGGGGCTTGTGGTAGGTTAGACATGTAGTCCCGAGGTAGTTGTTAGGCCATCTTATTTTGGTGGATGTTCCCACCAATGAATAGGTCTTGACAGTATTTTATGGACTGTGGGTGGGTCCTTCAAGATGTTTTTACAATGCTGCACAGTGTTCCTACATCGATTGGGTACATTGTTCGAGAGTTTGCATGTGTGTGGGCGCATGCATACGAGCCCAGGGTTTTGGGTGACTCGGTGCACACATGTGCCTGCCGCTGGCTCAATTATTATGGGTATGCGGTGGGGCGGGTGCCTGCCCCGAGTGGATAGTGTGCGAGCACACACATGTATATTTATATTGCTTTGGTTTGTGTCATTTGGTCCCATATTATGATATCAATATGGACCGAAGTGTGGTATTGGACCTCTCCTGGAGCATTTGAGGAACTATTGGTTCCCTTTACCTAGTGTATTTGACATATTGATTCCATGTGTATTTGGGCAAGAGTTAATTATGTAACTACGGGTGCTTATACCATTTTTATTTATTTATTTATTATTTATTTTTTATTTATTTTTTTGGTGTATTCTTATGTCCCGTCTGCCTACAGGTGTGGGGTCATATGCTGGAGTAACAGCCCTCACAGGTCACCAAGATTAGCACTGCCCTTCTATAATTAGTTTGGGTTCCCCTCTTATGGCTTGAGTTCCCATTTGTCAATAGATATGGTATATCACTAACTTGTGCTAATCATTAATTAGCTCCCAAAGAAAACCCCCCCTCTTCTCCCCCCCTTTTTTTTAAAGTATATATACTAGTCCCCCTATGTACACCCTGAATTCTTCATCCATAGAGGGTGTGGGGTCCACCACTATTGTAGCGGTATGGGACCCCATGTGGATTAGAGGCTGTGTCGGTATCAATGTGTCCCTCCGGGTCTCCGGTCTGCGCGGGGCACGTCTGTTTTGTGCCGTGCGCGGATCAGTAACTCAGGGACTGTCTCTGGCCGGTACTAGCGCATGTATAGAGAGGGTTGTTGACACCGGATGCAGAGTTCGAGCTCCGCCTCCATTTCCGGGACAACCTTTGATGCCTGTCCAGCTCATCTGAGGGCGGAAGTGACGTTTTCGACTACCGGAAGTGGCGGGTGGAACGCACATCCACCGCTACTTCCGGGTTCCTCGGCTAGCGTGCGTCCCATCTAGTGGTGGGACGATAGCCTAGCGTCATGGGAAGCGAATGTGGCTACGGGCAGACGGGTGGCAGCAGCGACTGGCTGCCCTTGGTGGCCTGAGTGGTATGGATAAGTCCCGCCAGGTATGTGTGCCGTTCGTTCTTTGCCAGCTGATATATAGACATATAGCCATATGGTGTATGTACATATACCATCTAATATACAGATGGTAATATCAGTGTGGATAGTGAGGGGTTAAGTATATATGGGCATGCCCTTTGGGTGAGAGGAGGAGTGGCCTGTGGTGGGTGGAGCTGTAGACAGGTGACCACTCACGCCCACTTACACATGGATATAAAGGAGTTCAGAGAGGGGTCCAGTCACTATCACTTTTTGGCTCTGAGGAAGAGGGTGCGCCCTCGCAACGCGTCAGCCGTAGCTGTAATATCTGTCGTCTGGACTCTCTGGTCATCTGGTTCCAGCAGGAGGCAATCCCCTTTGATGGAATGGTTATGTGCCTACTATCATACTTGCTTTGTGAGTATTTGTAATCTTTTAACTTACTTTTAATAAACCTAGCCATTGGTAATGCACTAGGTCGGTGCGCCCTCTTTTTTCCTTTTACATTTTAGTCTTAAAGAATACCAATTATTCTGAGGAGGGCAGCAAGATTCCTGGTCATTTCCTTTCCTACGGAACACTCTGGTTGTGTCACTAAGAGACCAAACTTCCAAGCGCAGGAGACTGGTTGTGTGTCTGTGAACATACTTTTATTACCTGCTGATCCAGCCAGTAGATCTGTTAATTTTCTATTACCTTGCTGAAACATTGTCTCCAGTGGACAGAGCATTCAGTTAGAGACAGACACATAGTTTTAGATATCTAGATTTGTTTTTAACAGTTACAAAAACAGTTTTTTTTTCTTTTGGAAAGAAAGGTTTAAATCATATGAATAAAGGTGAGTGCTGTAAGAACCCCTATAGGTCTAATGGTTTGTCCCAGTTTTTGTAACAGTAATTTTTGCTGGAGAGCCTGACCTGCGCATAAAAGTGGAGACATATAAATGCTTGTGAAATATAAAAAAATATTATATAATGAACATTATAATTAAAGGTACTAACCCCATACAGTTGCCAGAATATGGTATTTTTTACTATAGTGGGTCTTTAAAGTATGTCTAAAGCCAATCGCTAAAATTGCATATCGATTTTGATGCCAATTGTAAAACTTGTATTCAATCATTATTTCTGTAGCACAAAACATGTGTAGCACCTTCTAGTGGGCTAGATGTAAATAGTTACATAGTTACATAGTAGGTGAGGTTGAAAAAAGACACAAGTCCATCAAGTCCAACCTATGTGTGTGATTATATGTCAGTATTACCTTATATATCCCTGTATGTTGTAGTTGTTCAGGTGCTTATCTAACAATTTCTTGAAACCATCGATGCCACCCGCTGAGACCATCACCTGTGGAAGGGAATTCCACATCCTTACCGCTCTTACAGTAAAGAACCCTCTACGTAGTTTAAGGTTAAACTTCTTTTCTTCTAATTTTAATGAGTGGCCATGTGTGTCTTGTTAAACTCCCTTTCGCGAAAAAGTTTTATCCCTATTGTGGGGTCACCAGTATGGTATTTGTAAATTGAAATCACATCCCCTCTTAAGTGTCTCTTCTCCAGAGAGAATAAGTTCAGTGCTCGCAACCTTTCCTCATAACTAATATCCTCCAGACCCTTTCTTGGCTTTGTTGCCCTTCTTTGTACTCTCTCCATTTCCAGTACATCCTTCCTGAGGACTGATGCCTAGAACTGGACAGCATACTCTAGGTGCGGCCGGACCAGAGTCTTGTAGAGCAGAAGAATTATTGTTTTATCTCTAGAGTTAATTCCTTTTTTAATGCATGTCAATATTCTGTTTGCTTTGTTAGCAGCAGCTTGGCATTGCATGTCATTGCTGAGCCTATCATCTACTAGGACCCCCAGGTCCTTTTTCATCCTAGATTCCCCCAGAGGTTCTCCCCCCAGTGTATAAATTACATTCATATTTTTGCCACCCAAATGCAATATTTTACATTTTTCTACATTGAACCTCATTTGCCATGTAGTTGCCCACCCCATTAATTTGTTCAGATCTTTTTGCAAGGTTTCCACATTCTGCGGAGAAGTTATTGCCCTGCTTAGCTTAGTACCGTCCACAAATACAGAGATTGCACTGCTCACCCCATCCTCCAGGTCGTTTATGAACAAATTAAACAGGATTGGTACCAGCACAGAACCCTGGGGGACCCCACTACCCACCCCTGGCCATTCCGAGTACTCCCCATTTATCACCACCCTCTGAACTCGCCCTTGTAGCCAGTTTTCAATCTATGTACTCACCCTATGGTCCATGCCAATGGACCTTATTTTGTACAGTAAACATTTATGGGGAACTGTGTCAAATGCTTTTGCAAAATCCAGATGCACCATGTCGACGGGCCTTCCTTTATCTAGATGGCAACTCACCTCCTCATAGAAGGTTAATAGATTGGTTTGGCAAGAACGATTCTTCATGAATCCATGCAGATTACTGCTAATGATACCGTTCTCATTACTAAAATCTTGTATATATTCCCTTATCATGCCCTCCAAGAGTTTACATACTATTGATGTTAGGCTAACTGGTCTGTAATTCCCAGGGATGTATTTTGGGCCCTTTTTAAATATTGGTGCTATATTGGCTTTCTCCAATCAGCTGGTACCATTCCAGTCAGTAGACTGTCAGTAAAAATTAGGAACAATGGTCTGGCAATTACTTGACTGAGTTCCCTAAGTACGCTCAGGTGCAAGCCATCTGGTCCCGGTGATTTATTAATGTTAAGTTTCCCAAGTCTAATTTTAATTCTGTCCTCTGTTAACCATGGAGGTGCTTTCTGTGATGTGTCATGAGGATAGACACTGCAGTTTTGGTTACTGAAGTCCCCCCGATTCCCTTGTGAAGACTAAGGAGAAGAATAAATTCAATACTTTTGCCATCTCCCCATCCTTTGTAACCAGATGTCCTTCCTCATTCTTTATGGGGCCAATATGGTCTGTCCTCCCTTTTTTACTGTTTACATACTTAAAGAATTTCTTGGGATTCTTTTTTTCTCTCCTCCGCTATGTGTCTTTCATGTTCTATCCACCCTAATTGCACCCTTACATTTCTTGTTGCATTCCTTATAAAGTCTGAATGCCGATGATGATCCCTCAGCCATGTATTTTTTGAAGGCCTTCTCTTTTGCTTTTATATGCATTTTTACATTGGAGTTAAGCCATTAGGGACTTTTGCTCGCTCTTTTAAATGTATTACCCAATGGGATGCATTGGCTAATGCCCTTATTTAATATGCTCTTAAAGCAAACCTGTCTCTCCTCCGTGTACTTTGTTCCTAAGATTTTATCCCAATTTATGCCTTCTAGCAAGGTTCGTAGTTTAGGGAAGTTGGCTCTTTTGAAATTCAGTGTCTTTGTATTCCCCTTATGTTTCCTATTTGTGTGATTTATACGGAAGCCAATTGACCTGTGATCGCTGTTACCTAAATTGCCCCATATTTCCACATCCGTGATCAGGTCTGTATTGTTGGTAATCAGGAGATCCAGTAACGCTTTATTTCTAGTTGGTGCATCTACCATCTGACCCATAAAATTGTCCTGCAAGACATTTAGGAACTGGCGAGCCTTAGATGAATGCGTTGTTCCCTCTGCCCAGTCTATGTCTGGATAATTAAAATACCCCATTATGATAACACTTCCCATCCTTGCTGCTAATCCAAATTGTGATAGGAGATCTGTCTCCCCCTCCTCCCTCAGGTCAGCGGGCCTATAGCATACTCCCAGTATTATTTTCCCCTTACCTTCATCCCTTTGGAGCTCTATCCATAAGGATTCCACCTCCTCCCTAGCTCCTTCAGTGATGTCTTCTCTCACATTCACTTGTACATTATTCTTGATATATAGGCATACCCCTCCCCCTTTTTTACCCTCTCTATTTGTGCGATGAAGGGTATAACTTTGAATGGTTGCCAGTCAATCATGAGAGCTGTTGAACCAGGTCTCTGAAATTCCCACAAAATCCAAATCCTCCTCCTAGGTTTAGCTGTTAGTGTAGGTAAATTGGTGTGGCTGAGAGCCAGGCCTGGGTTGTGAATCTGGGTCAAGGGGTTGACTCTGGGAGGCTGGACGACTCATCTGGCGGCTCTCCCTAGCACGCTCCCCCTGGAAGTTGGTAGAAAATTTCAGAGCTGGAGAGTGGGAGTGAGGAGGGGCTGCCATGTATATTTATGAGGACCCTGGCCAATCCCCAGCAGAAATGGTCTGGAAGGGGGCACCTCATAATTAGGTATGTGTCATGCCAGTAGGGGAGTTGGGTGGGATATGGGGTAATAAGGTGGCTGTCGGAGGACCTCGCAGGGTGCTCCCTAGTCTGGGGGGTGACCTCAGGCCTAGGGCTTGGGTGCTGAAAGGATCCGCCACAACACATGGAGGAATTCCTTACTGGAGGCACGGGAGCAAGGAGAGAGGGCAGCGGAAGCAGGTCAGCACTTCTGAGATCTCCTGAGAGTCAGCCGGGTGGGCTGGGGAGTGTCAGTCAGGAGGAATGTGGAGAGAGTGTCAGCCTGGAGGACTGCGAGGAGAAGTTAGCCTGGAGGGCTAGGGAAAGAGGGAACCTGCATCCAGGCGGGTTGGCTGTGCCTGAAGAGGTGGTGCTGGGTTCAATGACCACAGAGAGGGCTGGGAAAGTGTGAGCTGTGTCACCCTATCTGCTGTCAAGTATAGGGGTTAAGAGTCCTTGCCTGTAATGGACCCTTGGCTACAAAAATCACTACAGGGTGACATAGCTGGGTTCTGAAAGCAAATGTGTGCTGGAGGAAGAAGAGAAGCTGTATATATGTCTGTATAGAGGAAAATTTGTCCCTGGAGTTTGTTTGAAGTCAAGTGGGCATCCCATAACCTCCCATCCCTATCCAAGTTATATCCATCAATGAAACAAAAAAATGACATCCAGAGCCGGCCGAGCGGTACAGGAGAAAGAAGACACTCTCTCTCCTCCTATACCACAGGAGTAGAGAAGGACAGTGAGCAGCGCTGAACAGAGGAACAGAGGAAATGCTGGAGTTAACTTTTTAAGTTAACCAGCAGGTGATTGGTTGCTAGGTGGTCCTAGCAACCAATCATTAGCGTGTTAATATGAAAAATTAACTCCAGCAGTTCCTGCCCTCTGTTCAGCGCTGCTGTATCTCTTCCTCTGGCAGCATGATTAAGGTAGGAAGGGGCTGCAGGGTCTGTGTAACATGTAGGGGGTCCAGAGCTGTGTGGGGAAGGGGGTGGTGTCTGTGTAACATGCAGGGTGCTGTGTAATGTAAAGGGGTCCAGAGGTAAAGGGTGCTGTGTAATGTAAAGGGGTCCAGAGGCGCAGGGTGCTATGTAATGTAAAGGAATCCAGAGGTGCAGAGTGCTTTGTAATGTAAAGGAATCCAGAGGTGCAGAGTGCTTTGTAATGTAAAGGGGTCCAGAGGTGCAGAGTGCTTTGTAATGTAAAGGGGTCCAGAGGTGCAGGGTGCTCTGTAATGTAAAGGGGTCCAGAGGTGCAGGGTGCCGTGTAATGTAAAGAGGTCCAGAGATGCAGGGTGCTGTGTAATGTAAAGGGGGCTAGAGGTGACTGGTGCTGTGTAATGTAAAGGGGTCCAGAGGTGCAGGGTGCTCTGTAATGTAAAGGGGTCTAGAGGTGCAGGGTGCCGTGTAATGTAAAGGAGTCCAGAGGTGCAGGGTGCTCTGTAATGTAAAGGGGTCCAGAGGTGCAGGGTGCCGTGTAATGTAAAGGGGTCCAGAGGTGCATTGTGCTGTGTTATGCAAAGGGGTACAGTGGTGCATGGTGCTGTGTAATGTAAAAGGGATCCAGAGGTGCAGGGTGCTGTGTAATGTAAAGGGGTCCAGAGGTGCAGTGTTTTGTGTAATGTAAAGGGGTGCATGGTGCTGTGTAATGTAAAGGGATCCAGAGGTCCAGAGTGCTGTGTAATGTAAAGGGGTCCAGAGGTGCAGGGTGCTGTGTAATGAAAAGGGGTCCAGAGGTACAGAGTGCTGTGTAATGTAAAGGGGTCCAGAGGTGTAGGGTGCTGTGTAATGCAAAGGGGTCCAGAGGTGCAGGGTGCTGTGTAATGGAAAGGGGTCCAGAGGTGGAGGGTGCAATGTAAATGGGTCCAGAGGTGCAGGGTGCTGTGTAATGGAAAGGGGTCCAGAGGTGGAGGGTGCTGTGTAAAAGGGGTCCAGAGGTGCAGGGTGCTGTGTAATGTAAAGGGGTCCAGAGTGCTGTGTAATGTAAAGGGGTCCAGAGGTGCAGGGTGCTGTGTAAAAGGGGTCCAGAGGTGCAGGGTGCTGTGTAATGTAAAGGGGTCCAGAGGTTCAGGGTGCTGTGTAATGTAAATGGGTCCAGAGGTGCAGAGTGCTGTGTAATGTAAAGGGATCCAGAGGTGCAGGGTGCTGTGTAAAGGGGTCCAGAGGTGCAGGGTGCTCTGTAAAGGGGTCCAGAGGTGCAGGGTGCTCTGTAAAGTGGTCCAGAGGCACAGTGTACTGTGTAATGTAAAGGGGTCCAGAGGTACAGAGTGCTGTGTAAAGGGATCCAAAGGTGCAGGGTGTTTTGTAATGTAAACAGGTCCAGAGGTGCAGAGTGCTGTGTAATGTAAAGGGGTCCAGAGGTGTAGGGTGCTGTGTAATGCAAAGGGGTCCAGAGGTGCAGGGTGCTGTTTAAAGGGGTCCAGAGATGCAGGGTGCTGTGTAATGTAAATGGGTCCAGAGGTGCAGAGTGCTGTGTAATGTAAAGGGATCCAGAGGTGCAGGGTGCTGTGTAAAGGGGTCCAGAGGTGCAGGGTGCTCTGTAAATAGGTCCAGAGGTGCAGGGTGCTCTGTAAAGGGGTCCAGAGGCACAGTGTACTGTGTAATGTAAAGTGGTCCAGAGGTACAGAGTGCTGTGTAAAGGAATCCAGAGGTGCAGGGTGCTGTGTAATGTAAAGGGGTCCAGAGTGCTGTGTAATATAAACAGGTCTAGAGGTGCAGAGTGCTGTGTAATGTAAAGGGGTCCAGAGGTGTAGGGTGCTGTGTAATGCAAAGGGGTCCAGAGGTGCAGGGTGCTGTGTAAAGGGGTCCAGAGGTGCAGGGTGCTGTGTAATGGAAAGGGGTCCAGAGGTGCAGGGTGCAGTGTAAATGGGTCCAGAGGTGCAGGGTGCTGTGTAATGGAAAGGGGTCCAGAGGTGGAGGGTGCAGTATAAATGGGTCCAGAGGTCCAGGGTGCTGTGTAAAGGGGTCCAGAGGTGCTGTGTAATGTAAAGGGGTCCAGAGGTGCAGGGTGCTGTGTAATGTAAAAGAGTCCAGAGGTACAGGGTGCTGTATAAAGGGGTCTAGAGGTGCAGGGTGCTGTGTAATGGAAAGGGGTCCAGAGGTGCAAGGTGCTGTGTAATGGAAAGAGGTTCAGAGGTGCAGGGTGCTCTGTAATGGAAAGGGGTCCAGGGGGGCAGTTGTGGAGAGGGATGCAGAGCTATGCAGGGGGCACAGTGGGGTGTTTTTACATTTTAACGTGGGGGGTGCTAGATATAGGATCTGCCCCAGGTGCTAAATGCTCTAGGTACGCCCCTGCCCATACTTCTTGCGGTTCCTTAGGGGGTGCGTCACACATGGATTGACAAAGCACATTACTTATTACAATATATTACATATTTTACTGACAACCCTTAAATATGACAGTAACACCTACAAGAAACTAAAATTTCAATACTTGCCACTTTCACCCCCTTCCTGCCCAGACCAATTTTCAACTTTCGGTGCTGTTGCATTTTGAGTGACAATTGCGCGGTCATGCAACACTGTACCCATATGAAATTTTTATCTTTTTTTTTTTTTCAAACTAATAGCGCTTTCTTTTGGTGGTATTTAATCTCCACTGGGTTTTATATTTTTTGCTAAACAAACAAAAGTCATTATTCTCATTTGCTGATGTGCGGCAATGAGGCTGCACTGATAGGCTGCATTGATGGGAATTAAAGGTGGCACTTATGGGCACTGACAGGCAGCACTGATGGCCACTGATAGGAAGCACTGATGGGCATTGATAGGTGGCACTGATGGCCACTGATAGGCGGCACTGATAGGTGGGACTGATGAGGAGGCACTGACAGGTGGCACTGATAAGCGGCACTGATGGACACTGATAGGCAGCACTAATGGGCACTGAATGGCACTGTTGGGGCTGCACTGATCATCAGGACACTGATGATCAATGCCTTGATTATCAGTGGGAATGCCCCCTGTCACACTTGTCAGATACTCGGCTCTCTTTTCCTCACGCTGTGACAGCATATGAGAAAAGAAATGCAGATAACTGGCAAGCTTGTTTACAGTACATGTGATCAGCTGATGACATGGTAGAGGGCCGCTCTGATTGTCCCTTTACCCTAATCTGTGATCAGCTGTGTCCAAAGGGGCCACACAGGGGGTGTGGTTCTGGGATGATGTCCATGGATGCCCTCCCTGAAATGGACGACCGCGCTGTAGCCATGTTTCGGCTCAGACACTGTCAATCAGTGACTGGTCACACAGTATAAACAATTTATACCCATAACAAGTAAACAGTCTTGCTTAATAGCCTGCTTGTAGGGCGGTACAATTGGAGTATTGCCACATAGGAGTGCCTGAGAAGCACTTCTTTGACTATATTCTGCTTTTGGGCATACAGGAAATCCACCATATTTCACCTTGCAAAGCCTTATGCCTTGTACACACGACCATTTTTAATGTCATTGAAAAAAACAGAATTTTTCACGACGTGTTTTTTCGTGTTTCCTCTCAAGCCTGCCTTGCCTACACACTATCGTGGAAAAAAATGTTCGAGTAAAGTGCGGTGACGTCCAACACGTACGATGGCACTATAAAGGGGAAGTTCCATTCGGATGGCGCCACCCGTCATGTTTGTAAAGTTTGTTGAGCGACGATTCGCGCTTTTCAGCCTCGTGCTTTTCAGTCTGTTACAGCATGACGAATGTGCTATCTCCATTACGAACGCTAGTTTTACCAGAACGAGCGCACCCGTCTCATACTTGATTCTGAGCATGCGCATTTTTTTTCACGTCGTTAAAGCCCACACACGAGCGTTTTTCATGACGAGAAAAACGGCGATGTAAAAAACGACGTGAAAAATTAGAGCATGTTCCAATTTTTTCATGGCCGTTTTTCACGTTGTGAAAAATGCTCTGAAGCCCACACATGATCATTTTTAATGACCATTTTAAAAATTTTTATTTTTCTCGTCATTAAAAACGGTCGTGTGTACGCAGCATTACACACCATGACGCTGGGCTCAGTTCCTAGGCAGGCCTTATACAACAGCGGGCTCCAATATAGAGGCCCAGCAACTAATGGGGGAAAATTTTAAACCAGACTGAGGGATATGTAGAGGTGAGCCCTTCAGGCAAAACAACCAATTCATTCATAAGTATGTCAAATGAAAATCTGTTAAACTGTATCTTTTTTTTGTTTTCTCATGCACTACTTGAAAGGAAGACAATAACATTACAGCTGTTCCCTCACCACCAGAACTCCCTTTCACCTCTTCCTCTATCAGCTGGCTGCTTCTCCTTCTGGTACTCTTCACACCCTAATTGTACATTACCTTAATGGTTACACTTGTAATGCCGCGTACACATGGTCGGAAATTCCGACAAGAAAAGTTCAATGTGAGCTTTTGGTCGGAAATTCCGACTGTGTGTAGGCTCCATCTGACTTTTTCTGTCGGAATTTCCGACAGCAAAAATTTGAAAACTGGTTCTCAATTTTTCCAACATGAAAAGTTCTTGTCGGAAATTCCGATCGTCTGTATGCAATTCCGACGCGCAAAAAAACATGCATGCTCTGAATCAATTTGACGCATGCTCGGAATCATTGAACTTAATTTTTCTGTAGTGTTTTTTTTTTTTTATAAAAAAATAGACAATAAAAATGTAACACTCACATGAATTTTGAAAAACAACTGCAGGACATCCCACGAGCGCTCCGCCCGTCCACCCGCCCGGGCCCCGGTCCGCCAGCAAACCCCCAATCCCCACGCGCACCACCACGCGCCCCCACCAGGTGAAGGTGATGAAGCCACGTGACACGCGACGACACGCGCAGGGACCGGAGGCCCGCCGACAGACCAGGACCCGAGCAGGCAGACGAGCGAGGCGCCCGCAGGACACCCCGCAGCTGCCTTTTTTTTTTTTTTATATCTTTTTATTGTTTTTTTAACAACACATCACATATTTTACAATACAGTACATAGGACACATACACACTCTCAATATTTCCAAACAGCAACAACAAAAAAAAAAAAAAAAAAAAAGACAATACTCTACACTCCTATATATAAAAGGCCCGGCCATGAAATCTCCCAATGCCTAGGGGAATCAAGGCTGGGCGGGAGAGAGGGCAAGGAGTAATCAGAAATAGAAGCAGAGCAGCGAATCAATTTGACGCATGCTCGGAATCATTGAACTTGATTTTTCTGTAGTGTTGTACGTCACTGCGTTCTTGACGGTCGGAATTTTGTGTGACCGTGTGTATGCAACACAAGTTTGAGCCGACATTTCGTCGGAAAAAAAATCCACGTTTTTCTTGTCGGAATTTCCGATCGTGTGTACACGGCATTACTGTACAACTCACTATTTTTCAGAACCCGGAGGGTAAAGGTAATTTTCAATCCCAGTTCCCAGTTCTTTATGATACACCATGACTACACTATATCAAACCATAGATCTTCCCTGGTAAACAACACAGACAACTTCTCTTTAGAACCAATCCATATGTCAAAATACCCTCTTTGGGGCCGCTGGTTAGGTTTGGGTTTTGCACGTTACCTCTTCAGCTGCGTTGTCTGGCTAGGAAAGTCTGTAGTAATGCAATGTCCACACAGATGTAAAACCTCAAAAAGTTAGGCTTTATTTTTCTTATGCAGTAAACTTTGAGAAGTAGAAGGTATAGAAGAGTAGGGGAAGGTTCAGACACTCGCCACAAAAAGTTGACAAAGGTACAAGTTCAAAGTCACTCACCACTCTCAATGTTAGAGTGGGTATTGGTCACCTGGATAGTCCCCTCTCACATGGCCTAGCAGCCGGGATGACACACGAATCAGCAAGAGGGCAGTCTCTGCCACAGACTGCCCAAGGTGAAGAAGGTCTCTGCCACAGACCTGTTTAAATGTTCAAAGTCTCTGCCACAGACCTGTTAGAAGTTGAGCAATGGATAGTCCAGGAATCCTCTGCCACAGGATTTCAAAGTCCCAAACTTCCAGCCTTACAGTTAAAGAGCCTTTAAGCCAATCCGGCAAACTGCAGGGCTTGTAGCCTAATGGATCCCTCCCTAATAAAGTTGCCAGGCCTCACCCGAGACAGCAGCATTTTGCCGGTACTCCTCCGGGGCAGGGCCTCCCCTGGTCTCCTTCATTAAGATGATTCCTCTCCATTTTGAATGGACAGCTTGGGATCCCTTCTCTGGATATAGGACCCAGCCAGACTAGCCGAGCCTACTAAGTAGCGATGCAGCCTCGTGCCAACGTGGCACTGAGACCAGGACCACACATGCACACCTCGCGCCCGGAGGGCTGCGGGGCGAGAACGAACCCCAATCAATGGCGTCTGCCCCTTAAGTATCCCCTCCCAGCCGGCACAGCGGGTCGACCACTCCTACTATACCACCGCCGAGAGGGGCCACTCAATGCACCATGATCTGCCCGTGTTCCAACAAGTGCCTGAGGTGGTAACGCCACCTACAGGCAAAAAGGGAAATCACTACCAGGCAAACCATATCTGAGACAGAGGCGAATTTGAGTGTAATTATCAACCATCTGAGCCTAACTACTGGCTCAGACATCCCTCTAAATTTAAATAGTGTCCCAACCATTTGGGATGGGCGCTACATATATTTACTGAATCATTATGTAATTTTGCTTGAGTTAGAACATTTCTGTGCAGAACATCATCCTCACATACATGGCTGTACAATGCATACGATTGACTGTTTATAGATGTAGTGATGCTTAGATTAGCTGTGCTGTCCCAAATGGTGCTGCCTGTACCTTTTGTATAAAAATGTCAGTGCAATAAAGTCCATACATGTGGATACCCAAGTAAATGGGTCCCATTGGAGGGGAATGCAGTCTGAAAAGCAGATCTCATGATACACTGGTCCTCACTATGCAGCTTTCACAAACGCCCCACCACAAGGATGGTTCCCCTGTATATATGCCCTAAAAACAGTGACACACATGTAGGGAAACCATGTCACAAAGTACATTAACACTGCACTAGTACTAATATTGGTCCAAGCATTGTCATGGTCCAAAAAGCCATACCTAAACTTTAGCTTTAAAGCAGGACTTCAGACAAAGGGGTTCAGCAGTTAAAGTAAAACTTCAACGACATTTTTTTTTCATTTATTTTATAATGTGACATGCTTGAGTCTAGTTTTTGGCTGCCATGCATGAGCTCTGCATCTTGAGAGCTGGTCATATGGAAGCCCCAGGTATTTTAGAGTAGTGGTTTCAAAAGAGGGAGCACTAGGGAAATAAGTAAAAAGTGGCTGGGGTCGCTTTGCGTAGACTCTGTGAGACTTTCTAGCATGATGGAATTTTCAATAGCAATCCAAGGTTCCCATGGGAAGTATCCTCCTTCCCCATCTTGATGTGATACATAAACTTACTGGCCACTTTATTAGGTACACCTTGCTAATACCAGATTGGACCCTCTTTTGGCTTCAGAGCCACCTTAATGCTTCATGGCGTGTTGGAAACATTCCTTTAGAGATTTTGGTCAATATTGAAATAATAGCATCAAGCAATTGCTGCAGATTTGTCAGTTGCACATCCATGATGCAAATTTCCTATTCCGCCACATCCCAAATCTGCTCTATTGTATTGAGATCTGCTGACTGTGGAAGCCATTGGAGTACAGTACACTCATTGTCATGTTCAAAAAAACAATTTGAGAGTATTTGAGCTTTGTGACATGACATTATCCTGCTGGAAATAGCCATCAGAAGATGAATGGTCATAAAGGGATGGACATGGTCAGCAACAATACTCAGGTAGGCTGTGGTGTTTAAACAATGCTGCATTGGTACTAAGGTACCCAAAGTGTGCCAAGAAAATATCCCCAGCAACATTACACCTACACCAGTCTAAACTGTTGATACAAGACAAGATGGATCCATGCTTTAATGTTGTTTGCGTCACATTCTGACCCTACCGTCTGAATGTCGCAGCTAAAATTTAGATTTATCAGACCAGGCAACATTTTTCCAATCTTCTATTGTCCAATCTTGGTGAGCCTGTGCAAATTGTAGCCTCGGTTTCCTGTTCTTAGCTGACAGGAGTGGCACCTGGTGTGGTCTTCTGCTGCTGTAGCCAATCTGCTTCAAGGTTCGATGTGTTGTGCATTCAGAGATGGTATTCTGCATACCTTGGTTGTAACGAGAGGTTATTTGAGTCACTGTTGACTTTCTATCATCTCAAACCAGTCTGCCCATTCTCCTCCGACCTCTGATATCAGCAAGGCATTTTCATCCACACAACGGCCGCTCACTGGATATTTTCTCTTTTTCAGACTATTCTTTGTAAACCCTAAAGATGGTTGTGCAGGAAAATCCCAGTGGATCAGCAGTTTAAATACTCAGACCAGCCCATCTGGCATCAACAATCATGCCACATTTAAAGTCACTTAAATCCCCTTTCTTCCCCATTCCGATGCTCAGTTTGATTTTCAGTAAGTTGTCTTCACCACATATAGATGCGTTGCTGCTAGGGATGAGCTTCGTGTTCGAGTCGAACATACGTTCGACTCGAACATCGGCTGTTCGATCGTTCGACGAAGATCGAACGATTTGGGCCGTTCGCGCCAAATTCGAGTGACGCGAACGGCCCACAATGCACTACGCCATCGCAGTGTCACCCAGGCGCTGTGATTGGCCAAGCATGCACTGTGACCCCGCATGCTTGGCCAATCACAGCGCCGGCAGCGAGGAGAGCAATGATTGGCCACAGGCAGGATGCCTGTGGCCAATTATTGCTGAGGGTGTTTAGTACACGCCCCACACTATAAAAGGCCGCCAGCACGGCGGCCTAGTGTAGTGTGTTCCGGAGCAGGGATAGAGCAGCATAGGCAGGGACAGTGACTGTTATTTCTTTCTTGCTTAACCTGGATTCCTTTAGTTTAGGGAAAGAGAAGGATAGGTAGGGAGAGTGTCAGTATGTTTTGTGCTTGTGCTATAGTGTGCTTAAAAAAAAACATTTATTCTAGGGACAGAAAACTGTAGGTAGGGACAGTGTCAGTTTCTTTCACTCTGCAAGTCCTTGTTTCCAGGGATCTGGAAGGACAGTGAGTGAATTGTCCTTGTGCTATATTGTGCTTAAAAAAACATTTATTCTAGGGACAGAAAACTGTAGGTAGGGAGAGTGTCAGTTTCTTTCACTCTGCAAGTCCTTGTTTCCAGGGACCTGTAAGGACAGTGAGTGAATTGTCCTTGTGCTATATTGTGATTAAAAAAAACATTTTTTCTAGGGACAGAAAACTGTAGGTAGGGAGAGTGTTTTTTTTCTTTCACTCTGCAAGTCCTTGTTTCCAGGGACCTGGAAGGACAGTGAGTGAATTGTCCTTGTGCTATATTGTGCTTAAAAAAAACATTTTTTCTACGGACAGAAAACTGTAGGTAGGGAGAGTGTTTTTTTTCTTTCACTCTGCAAGTCCTTGTTTCCAGGGACCTGGAAGGACAGTGAGTGAATTGTCCTTGTGCTATATTGTGCTTAAAAAAAAACATTTTTTCTAGGGACAGAAAACTGTAGGTAGGGAGAGTGTTTTTTTTCTTTCACTCTGCAAGTCCTTGTTTCCAGGGACCTCTAAGGACAGTGAGTGAATTGTCCTTGTGCTATATTGTGCTTAAAAAAAACATTTATTCTAGGGACAGAAAACTGTAGGTAGGGAGAGTGTCAGTTTATTTCACTCTGCAAGTCCTTGTTTCCAGGGACCTGGAAGGACAGTGAGTGAATTGTCCTTGTGCTATATTGTGATTAAAAAAAACATTTTTTCTAGGGACAGAAAACTGTAGGTAGGGAGAGTGTTTTTTTTCTTTCACTCTGCAAGTCCTTGTTTCCAGGGACCTGTAAGGACAGTGAGTGAATTGTCCTTGTGCTATATTGTGATTAAAAAAAACATTTTTTCTAGGGACAGAAAACTGTAGGTAGGGAGAGTGTTTTTTTTCTTTCACTCTGCAAGTCCTTGTTTCCAGGGACCTGTAAGGACAGTGAGTGAATTGTCCTTGTGCTATATTGTGCTTAAAAAAAACATTTATTCTAGGGACAGAAAACTGTAGGTAGGGAGAGTGTCAGTTTACTTCACTCTGCAAGTCCTTGTTTCCAGGGACCTGGAAGGACAGTGAGTGAATTGTCCTTGTGCTATATTGTGATTAAAAAAAACATTTTTTCTAGGGACAGAAAACTGTAGGTAGGGAAAGTGTTTTTTTCTTTCACTCTGCAAGTCCTTGTTTCCAGGGACCTGGAAGGACAGTGAGTGAATTCTCCTTGTGCTATATTGTGCTTAAAAAAACATTTATTCTAGGGACAGAAAACTGTAGGTAGGGAGAGTGTCAGTTTATTTCACTCTGCAAGTCCTTGTTTCCAGGGACCTGTAAGGACAGTGAGTGAATTGTCCTTGTGCTATATTGTGATTAAAAAAAACATTTTTTCTAGGGACAGAAAACTGTAGGTAGGGAGAGTGTTTTTTTTCTTTCACTCTGCAAGTCCTTGTTTCCAGGGACCTGTAAGGACAGTGAGTGAATTGTCCTTGTGCTATATTGTGCTTAAAAAAAACATTTATTCTAGGGACAGAAAACTGTAGGTAGGGAGAGTGTCAGTTTATTTCACTCTGCAAGTCCTTGTTTCCAGGGACCTGTAAGGACAGTGAGTGAATTGTCCTTGTGCTATATTGTGATTAAAAAAAACATTTTTTCTAGGGACAGAAAACTGTAGGTAGGGAGAGTGTTTTTTTTCTTTCACTCTGCAAGTCCTTGTTTCCAGGGACCTGTAAGGACAGTGAGTGAATTGTCCTTGTGCTATATTGTGATTAAAAAAAACATTTTTTCTAGGGACAGAAAACTGTAGGTAGGGAGAGTGTTTTTTTTCTTTCACTCTGCAAGTCCTTGTTTCCAGGGACCTGGAAGGACAGTGAGTGAATTGTCCTTGTGCTATATTGTGCTTAAAAAAAACATTTTTTCTAGGGACAGAAAACTGTAGGTAGGGAGAGTGTTTTTTTTCTTTCACTCTGCAAGTCCTTGTTTCCAGGGACCTGGAAGGACAGTGAGTGAATTGTCCTTGTGCTATATTGTGCTTAAAAAAAAACATTTTTTCTAGGGACAGAAAACTGTAGGTAGGGAGAGTGTCAGTTTATTTCACTCTGCAAGTCCTTGTTTCCAGGGACCTGGAAGGACAGTGAGTGAATTGTCCTTGTGCTATATTGTGATTAAAAAAAACATTTTTTCTAGGGACAGAAAACTGTAGGTAGGGAGAGTGTTTTTTTTCTTTCACTCTGCAAGTCCTTGTTTCCAGGGACCTCTAAGGACAGTGAGTGAATTGTCCTTGTGCTATATTGTGCTTAAAAAAAACATTTATTCTAGGGACAGAAAACTGTAGGTAGGGAGAGTGTCAGTTTATTCCACTCTGCAAGTCCTTGTTTCCAGGGACCTGGAAGGACAGTGAGTGAATTGTCCTTGTGCTATATTGTGATTAAAAAAAACATTTTTTCTAGGGACAGAAAACTGTAGGTAGGGAGAGTGTTTTTTTTCTTTCACTCTGCAAGTCCTTGTTTCCAGGGACCTGTAAGGACAGTGAGTGAATTGTCCTTGTGCTATATTGTGATTAAAAAAAACATTTTTTCTAGGGACAGAAAACTGTAGGTAGGGAGAGTGTTTTTTTTCTTTCACTCTGCAAGTCCTTGTTTCCAGGGACCTGTAAGGACAGTGAGTGAATTGTCCTTGTGCTATATTGTGCTTAAAAAAACCATTTATTCTAGGGACAGAAAACTGTAGGTAGGGAGAGTGTCAGTTTATTTCACTCTGCAAGTCCTTGTTTCCAGGGACCTGGAAGGACAGTGAGTGAATTGTCCTTGTGCTATATTGTGATTAAAAAAAACATTTTTTCTAGGGACAGAAAACTGTAGGTAGGGAGAGTGTTTTTTTTCTTTCACTCTGCAAGTCCTTGTTTCCAGGGACCTGGAAGGACAGTGAGTGAATTCTCCTTGTGCTATATTGTGCTTAAAAAAAACATTTATTCTAGGGACAGAAAACTGTAGGTAGGGAGAGTGTCAGTTTATTTCACTCTGCAAGTCCTTGTTTCCAGGGACCTGTAAGGACAGTGAGTGAATTGTCCTTGTGCTATATTGTGATTAAAAAAAACATTTTTTCTAGGGACAGAAAACTGTAGGTAGGGAGAGTGTTTTTTTTCTTTCACTCTGCAAGTCCTTGTTTCCAGGGACCTGTAAGGACAGTGAGTGAATTGTCCTTGTGCTATATTGTGCTTAAAAAAAACATTTATTCTAGGGACAGAAAACTGTAGGTAGGGAGAGTGTCAGTTTATTTCACTCTGCAAGTCCTTGTTTCCAGGGACCTGTAAGGACAGTGAGTGAATTGTCCTTGTGCTATATTGTGATTAAAAAAAAAAATTTTTCTAGGGACAGAAAACTGTAGGTAGGGAGAGTGTTTTTTTTCTTTCACTCTGCAAGTCCTTGTTTCCAGGGACCTGTAAGGACAGTGAGTGAATTGTCCTTGTGCTATATCGTGATTAAAAAAAACATTTTTTCTAGGGACAGAAAACTGTAGGTAGGGAGAGTGTTTTTTTTCTTTCACTCTGCAAGTCCTTGTTTCCAGGGACCTGTAAGGACAGTGAGTGAATTGTCCTTGTGCTATATTGTGCTTAAAAAAAACATTTATTCTAGGGACAGAAAACTGTAGGTAGGGAGAGTGTCAGTTTATTTCACTCTGCAAGTCCTTGTTTCCAGGGACCTGGAAGGACAGTGAGTGAATTGTCCTTGTGCTATATTGTGATTAAAAAAAACATTTTTTCTAGGGACAGAAAACTGTAGGTAGGGAGAGTGTTTTTTTTCTTTCACTCTGCAAGTCCTTGTTTCCAGGGACCTGTAAGGACAGTGAGTGAATTGTCCTTGTGCTATATTGTGATTAAAAAAAACATTTTTTCTAGGGACAGAAAACTGTAGGTAGGGAGAGTGTTTTTTTTCTTTCACTCTGCAAGTCCTTGTTTCCAGGGACCTGTAAGGACAGTGAGTGAATTGTCCTTGTGCTATATTGTGCTTAAAAAAAACATTTATTCTAGGGACAGAAAACTGTAGGTAGGGAGAGTGTCAGTTTATTTCACTCTGCAAGTCCTTGTTTCCAGGGACCTGGAAGGACAGTGAGTGAATTGTCCTTGTGCTATATTGTGATTAAAAAAAACATTTTTTCTAGGGACAGAAAACTGTAGGTAGGGAGAGTGTTTTTTTTCTTTCACTCTGCAAGTCCTTGTTTCCAGGGACCTGGAAGGACAGTGAGTGAATTCTCCTTGTGCTATATTGTGCTTAAAAAAAACATTTATTCTAGGGACAGAAAACTGTAGGTAGGGAGAGTGTCAGTTTATTTCACTCTGCAAGTCCTTGTTTCCAGGGACCTGTAAGGACAGTGAGTGAATTGTCCTTGTGCTATATTGTGATTAAAAAAAACATTTTTTCTAGGGACAGAAAACTGTAGGTAGGGAGAGTGTTTTTTTTCTTTCACTCTGCAAGTCCTTGTTTCCAGGGACCTGTAAGGACAGTGAGTGAATTGTCCTTGTGCTATATTGTGCTTAAAAAAAACATTTATTCTAGGGACAGAAAACTGTAGGTAGGGAGAGTGTCAGTTTATTTCACTCTGCAAGTCCTTGTTTCCAGGGACCTGTAAGGACAGTGAGTGAATTGTCCTTGTGCTATATTGTGATTAAAAAAAAAAAATTTTCTAGGGACAGAAAACTGTAGGTAGGGAGAGTGTTTTTTTTCTTTCACTCTGCAAGTCCTTGTTTCCAGGGACCTGTAAGGACAGTGAGTGAATTGTCCTTGTGCTATATTGTGATTAAAAAAAACATTTTTTCTAGGGACAGAAAACTGTAGGTAGGGAGAGTGTTTTTTTTCTTTCACTCTGCAAGTCCTTGTTTCCAGGGACCTGTAAGGACAGTGAGTGAATTGTCCTTGTGCTATATTGTGCTTAAAAAAAAACATTTATTCTAGGGACAGAAAACTGTAGGTAGGGAGAGTGTCAGTTTATTTCACTCTGCAAGTCCTTGTTTCCAGGGACCTGTAAGGACAGTGAGTGAATTGTCCTTGTGCTATATTGTGATTAAAAAAAACATATTTTCTAGGGACAGAAAACTGTAGGTAGGGAGAGTGTTTTTTTTCTTTCACTCTGCAAGTCCTTGTTTCCAGGGACCTGTAAGGACAGTGAGTGAATTGTTCTTGTGCTATATTGTGATTAAAAAAAACATTTTTTCTAGGGACAGAAAACTGTAGGTAGGGAGAGTGTTTTTTTTCTTTCACTCTGCAAGTCCTTGTTTCCAGGGACCTGTAAGGACAGTGAGTGAATTGTTCTTGTGCTATATTGTGATTAAAAAAAACATTTTTTCTAGGGACAGAAAACTGTAGGTAGGGAGAGTGTTTTTTTTCTTTCACTCTGCAAGTCCTTGTTTCCAGGGACCTGTAAGGACAGTGAGTGAATTGTCCTTGTGCTATATTGTGCTTAAAAAAAATATTTTTTCTAGGGACAGAAAACTGTAGGTAGGGAGAGTGTCAGTTTCTTTCACTGTGAAAGTCCTTGTTTCAAGGGACAGAGAAGGACACCTGAAGGTAGCCCTTATTGCTTTTTTCCCATCTCCCTGCAGGCCATCTATTAGAATGTCTGGAAGGCAAACAAGGAGAGGCAGACAGTCAGGAGGCAATAAAAGAGGGCAAGCAGGCTCTGTGTCTGGGGGCAACAGTGCTGGTCGTGGACGCGGTGCATTGTCATCAGCACATGGCCATGGGACACGCTTGTCCTTCTTTTCGGCAGCTGGACATGTTGAGCCACATCATGCCGAAGACTTGGTAGAGTGGATGACCAAGCCCTCCTCCTCCTCCTCATCCTCTCTCACCCAGGCTCAGGGTACTGGAAAAGCAGCTGCCAAAGCATTGTCTTCCCTGGTATCAATGTCAGACAAATCATCAGTCACTCCTTCCCTAGACCCACCATGTCCTCCTCCTGAGGAGTCCCCCGAACTGTTTCAGCACAGTGTTGGGTACATGCTCCAGGAGGATGCCCAGCGTTTCGAAGGGTCTGATGATGAAACCCAGCTAGAGGAAGGCAGTAGCGTGAGAGCAGACAGAGGGGATGCTCAAGAAGGACACCAATCTGGCAGTCATGTTCCAGCAGCTGCAGCATACTGCCAGATTGGCTCCAGTGATGAGGAGGGAGGGGATGATGAGGTCACTGACTCCACGTGGGTGCCTAATAGGAGAGAGGAGGAGGAGGAGGATGAGGAGGAGGCACATCTCCAACGAGGCAGGATGCCCTTTGGTGGCCAGCGTAAGGGCAGTACACCGACGGAATCACACCGCAGAGCTCCGCCTGTGCAGGGCGCTGCCTCTGCCCGTCATTCAAAAAGTTCTTTGGTGTGGGCCTTTTTTGAGGCTAGTGCATCAGATCGCACAGCTGCTGTTTGCAACATATGTCTCAAGCGTATATCGCGTGGCCAAAACATCAGCCGCTTGGGTACCACATGCCTGACCAGACATATGTTGACCTGCCATGCAGCTCGTTGGCAAGCCTACCTCAAAGACCCACACCAAAGAACAAAGCGGACCTCTCCTTGCACCGCATCAGCTGGGATCTCCAACCCCACTATAACTTCAGTCCTCTCTGAAACATGCACTGAGAGGAATGAAGGTGTAGAATTAGGTGTGTCACAGCCAAGTACTTGCGCCCACTCTGCTAGCAGTACACCGACGTCCGATTCTAGCAGGCAAATTTCCCTGCCCCAGCTGCTGGACCGTCGAAAGAAGTTCACTCCCAGCCATCCACATGCCCAGCGGTTGAATGCTAGCTTGGCTAAATTGCTAGCGCTTCAACTGCTGCCTTTTCAGTTGGTAGACTCGGCCCCCTTCCGTGAGTTTGTGCAATGTGCGGTTCCTCAGTGGCAGGTTCCCAAACGCCACTTTTTCTCACGGAAGGCTATTCCGGCTCTCTACCGGCATGTGGAAGGCAATGTCTTGGCCTCGCTGGACAGGGCGGTCAGCGGTAAGGTGCATATTACCGCTGACTCATGGTCCAGCAGGCATGGACAGGGACGTTACCTTTCTTTCACGGCCCATTGGGTCACTCTTTTGGCAGCTGGGAAGGATTCAGGACAAGGTGCAGTAGTGTTGGAGGTTGTCCCACCGCCACGCCTCCAAAATGCTACTACTGGTTGTGACACACCTCTCTCCTCCACCCCCTCCTCTTCTTCTTCCTCCATGGCCTCTTCCTGTGGTTTGTCCTATGAACCAGCGGTGCTCCGTAGCCGTTCACGGGGCTACGCAAGTACGCAGGCAAAAAGATGCCATGCCGTGCTTGCGCTGGTGTGTTTGGGGGACAGAAGCCACACTGGGGCAGAGGTCCTGTCTGCTCTGCAGGGCCAGGCCGAGAGGTGGTTGACGCCACGCCAGCTTAAGCCAGGAATGGTGGTTTGCGACAATGGCACCAACCTCCTCTCCGCCCTCCGACAGGGACAACTGACCCATGTGCCCTGTGTGGCTCACGTCCTTAACCTGGTGGTGCAGCGCTTCTTGGGCAGGTACCCGGGCTTACAGGATGTCCTGAGGCAGGCCAGGAAAGTCTGTGTGCATTTCCGCAGATCTTATAATGCCAGTGCTCGCCTGGCTGAGCTGCAAAAGGAGTTGAACCTGCCCAAGAACCGCCTTATATGTGACATGCCCACCAGGTGGAACTCAACGTTGGCCATGCTGCAGCGGCTGCACACGCAGCAGAGGGCCATCAATGAGTACCTGTGCGACTACGGCACCAGGACAGGGTCAGGGGAGCTTGGTTTTTTTTCTCCACGCCAGTGGGGCATGATCAGGGATGCATGCACTGTCCTGGCACCATTTGAGGAGGCCACGAGGATGGTGAGCAGTGACAGTGCATGCATCAGTGACACTGTACCTCTTGTCCACCTGTTGGAGCACACGCTGCGTGGAATAATGGACAGGGCACTTGAGGCAGAACAGAGGCAGGAAGAGGAGGACTTCCTTGCCTCTCAAGGCCCCCTTTACCCAGACAGTGTTCCTTCTGTCCCACCCATCGCACAGGAAGAGGAGGAGGAGGAGGAGGAGGAGGATTGTGTCAGCATGGAGGTGGAGGCTGGCACTCAGCATCATCAGCAGCAGTCTTTTAGGGATGATTTACAGTCCCAAGAAACCAGTGGACTTGTACGTGGCTGGGAGGAGGTGGCTGCGGATCATGTCGTCCTTAGTGACCCAGAGGACTCCGGAGCGAATGCCTCAGCAAACCTACGCTGCATGGCCTCCCTGATCCTGCAAAGTCTGCGGAAGGATCCTCGTATTCTTCGGATCAAGGAGAGGGACCATTACTGGCTGGCCACTCTCCTTGACCCACGGTACAAGGGTAAGGTTGCGGACCTTATGTTACCGTCGCAGAGGGAGCAGAGGATGAGACAACTCCGGGAGGCCTTGCAGAAAGGTCTGTGCAACGCGTTCCCAGAGACTGGGAGGTTGCAAACTCCTGGTCCTGGACAACGAGTTGCTGAGGCTTCGGCCAGTCAAAGAAGGAGCGGTGGGGAAGGTGGCCGTCTGACCGATGCGTTCAGACAATTCTTTAGTCCGCAGCCCCAAAGTATGATCGGTTCCAGCAACCATCGCCAGCGTCTGATAAACATGGTGCAGGAATATCTAGGGGCAAGGTCAGACTTGGACACCTTCCCCACCGAAAATCCTCTGGCTTACTGGGTCTTGAGGATGGATCACTGGCCAGAGCTTGCACAGTATGCAATTGAGCTACTGGCCTGTCCTGCATCCAGCGTTCTTTCGGAACGCACATTCAGTGCTGCTGGAGGATTTGTCACGGATCACAGGGTGCGCCTGTCCACCGACTCGGTTGATCGACTGACTTTCATCAAGATGAACCAGTCTTGGATCACCACCAGCTACCACACACCTGATGCTGATATAACAGACTAATTGATTTTAACATGTCACATCCCTTCAAGACTGATGCTGATGCTGAGTGCCTGTGCTGTTATGTTGACTGGCTATCCTCCTCCTCCGAGTCCTCAATGATACGATTGATGATGATAGCTTGTAAGATCATTTTTGTTTATGGGTGCCGCCACCAGTGCCTAACGCCCAATTTTTCAGCCCCTGTTTAACAGGGGCGTGTAATTACAATTTTTGAAGCAATACTTTGCAACAGGGCTCATTGCTGTGCTCCAAGTACAGTATCTGTGAGGAGTTGCAGTGTTGTGCCACCAGTGCCTAAGGCACAATTTTTCAGCCCCTGTTTAACAGGGGCGTGTCATTACAATTTTTGAAGCAATACTTTGCAACAGGGCTCATTGCTGTGCTCCAAGTACAGTATCTGTGAGGAGTTGCAGTGTTGTGCCACCAGTGCCTAAGGCCCAATTTTTCAGCCCCTGTTTAACAGGGGCGTGTCATTACAATTTTTGAAGCAATACTTTGCAACAGGGCTCATTGCTGTGCTCCAAGTACAGTATCTGTGAGGGGTTGCAGTGTTGTGCCACCAGTGCCTAAGGCCCAATTTTTCAGCCCCTGTTCAACAGGGGCATGTAATTACAATTCTTGATCTAATAATTCACAGCAGGGCCCATTGCTGCACCCACCAAGAGTAACTGTCAGGGCTTACAGTGTTGTGGCACCAGCACCACCATCAAAGGCCCAATTTTTACTACCACTGTTCAACAATTATATGTAATTAAAATTCCTGATATAATAGTTGACAGCAGGGCGTTCCAGCACCAACCAAGAGTAACTGTGAGTGCTTACAGTGTTGTGCCAACACCAACAACTAAGGGGCCTATTTCTGCAGAGTATATACGGCAGGTCCCTACTTTCAAACATCCAACTTACAAACGACTCCTACTTGCAAACGCAAGAAGACAACAGGAAGTGAGAGGAAATCTACCACTAGGAAGGAAAATTCTCTCCTGTAAGAATAAATATGGGAGAAAGGTGTCTCCTCTGTACTGATGCTTTATCAGCAATCCTTGTTTCAAGAAAAACACCACATTTCAAAAACAGTTGTCATTGGGACGGAAAGTGAGGTGAAATGTTCTGAACAGGGGCACAGACAGCAAAACAAATGTTACAGGGGTGATAACCCTTACCTATGTTTTCCAAAAAGTTTAAAAATAGATTTTTGGTCTGGAGCTACACTTCAACAATGTACCTGTTCAAAATTACAAACAGATTCTACATAAGAACAAACCTACAGTCCCTGTCTTGTATGCACCGCCTGTATAGGGCTGTTCAGAGTATATAGGGCCTTTTTTATTTTATGTGCGGGGTTCCCCTTAATATCCATACAAGACCCAAAGGGGCTGGTAATGGGCTGGGGTAGGGGGGGGGGTCATGGGGTAGCTATGCCATTTTTCTTAAAGAATTTCATCCATATTACCGGGACCAGACATTACATTAAAGCCGCAAGCAGTTTTAAATGGCTTTTTTTTCCTTTAGAAGTGTCATTTTGTGCAGGGACAGTTCTAAACACGGGAAACACGTGGCACTTCACAGGCATACTTTAGACACCCCCCAGGTACGATATTTAAAGGAATATTTGACTTTTTTTTTTTCACTTTATGCATCATTAAAATGACTGCTCCCGAAAAACGACCGTTTTTAAAACTTCTTTTTGCATTGATACATGTCCCCTGGTGCAGAACCCGGGTTCCCAAACCCTTTTTAGGACAATAACATGCATAATAGTTGTTATAATTAGCACTTTAGAATTCGAACGTTCGCATCCATTGTATTTAATAGGGTTCTAATGTTCGTTCGAACTTTCGGTCCGTTCGCGGGTTCTGGTGCGAACCGAACCCGGGGGTGTTCGGCTCATCACTAGTTGCTGCTATGTGATTAGCTAATTAGTAATTTGTGTTACCAAGCAATTGAACAGGTGTACCTAATAAAGTGGCCTGTGAGCGTAAATATATAATGTTGTGCTCATAAATTTACATACCCTGGCAGCATTTATGATTTCTGGGCCATTTTTCAGAGAATATGAATGATAACACTTTTCTTTCACTCATGGTTAGTGTTTGGATGAAACCATTTATTATCAATCAACTGCGTTTACTCTTTTCAAATCATAATGACAACAGAAACTACCCAAATAACCCTGATCAAAAGTTTACATACCCTGGTGATTTTGGCCTGATAACATTCACACAAGTTGACACAAAGGGGTTTGAATGGCTATTAAAGATAATCATCCTCACCTGTGATCTGTTTGCTTGTAATTAGTGTGTGTGTGTGTGTGTGTATAAAAGGTCAATGAATTTCTGGACTCCTGACAGACCCTTGCATCTTTCATCCAGTGCTGCACTGATGTTTATGGATTCTGAGTAGTGTTGAGCGAACCCGAACTGTAAAGTTCGGGTCCGTACCAAACTTTAGCTTTTTCCCAAACCCGAACCCGAACCCGGACTTTGCCCAAAAGTCCGGGTTCGGGTTCGGCAATCTAATTACGCATTTAGAAATGCTTCAGGGGCCAGCCAATCACCTTTTGATTAGCTGGTGTGCCCTTAGAGGCCATCATAGCCATGCCTACTAATGACATGGCTGTGATTGGTCAGTGCAACATGTGACCCAGCTTCTATATAAGCTAGAGGCACACAGCACACATGTCACTCTGCTTCAGAATAGATAGGGAGAGGATCTAGTCTGCTGCTGCTGCTTTTAGGGAGAGATAGAAAGATAGATGAGGTAGTCCTGATTCTACAATCTGAGGGAAAAGATAGAGAGATAGTGTAGTGTAGGGCCAGGTTCCTGTGTTGGTGCTTTCAGGGAGAGAGAATATTATATAGGAGTCCAGATTCAGAGATTAAAATCAGCGATCTGCATAGGTTTACCTATTTGTTTTGCAGTGCAGTCTTTTTACACTGCCATGAGCCCAGTGTCAGAGAAAATCTAACTTTTAGGGGGGAAAAAAAAGGCACTTTATTGTGCTCTTTTCCAAAAGACCCATAGGGCAAAAAAAAAAAAGCATTTTATTTTGCTCGTGCAAAAAAAGACCCGTTTAGGGCAAAAAAAAAAAATTGCACTTTAACCACTTAACGACCGCTCACTGTATATATACGTCGGCAGAATGGCACCGACAGGCACAATCACGTAGAGTGTACGTGATTGCCTTTGTACAGTTGGGGGGTCCAATCGGACCCCCCTTCTATACAGTGAGCGGTGGCTAAGTGTCCGGGAGCGTTCCGGGATGAGGGGGCAGCCATTCGTTTCTGGCCACCCCCTCGCGATCGCTCCCGGCGAATAGAAATGCCCCCTCTGTCTGTGTCAGACAGAGGGAGCAGGAGGAAGTGATGTCATCTCTGGTGCGGCGCTCACATATACCGAGCGCCGTACAAGAGAAGATATCAGGTCAGTGCACACAACACTACACTGACACCAGGACACATAGGGACATAAATCGCCCCCCCAGGCCCCCCCAGACACCCCAGATCACCCCCCAGATCACCCCCCCCAGCCCCCAGTCACAGTGTCACTGATTGCAGTGACCATTTATTTAGTGATCACTGCAATCAGTGACATTTGTGACTGTAAAAGTGTCACCAAAGTTTAGTCTTAGGTCCAGTGTAGCCCCCTAACCCCCCCTAATAAAGGTTTAACCCCCTGATCACCCCCCAGATAACCCTTTCACCGCCTATCACCACTGTCGCTTAGCGATAATTTTTCTGATCGCTGTCTTAGCGTCAGTGATGCCGATCGGCAGCCAGTAATTTTTTTTAGGTTCGCCGCAGGTTTTTATAGCGTCAGGTACCCCAATATATTATCTAATAAAGGTTTAACCCCCTTGATCGCCCCCCAGGTAACCCTTTCACCCCCTATCACCACTATCACTAAGCGATCGTTTTTCTAAAGGCTGTCTTAGTGTCTGTGATGCAGATCGGTAGCCGGTAATTTTTTTTAGGTTCGCCGCAGGTTTTTATAGCGTCAGGTACCCCAATATATTATCTAATAAAGGTTTAACCCCCTTGATCGCCCCCCAGGTAACCCTTTCACCCCCTATCACCACTGTCGCTAAGCAATTGTTTTTCTAAACGCTGTCTTAGTGTCGGTGATGCAGATCGTAGCCAGTAATTTTTTTTAGGTTCGCTGCATGTTTTTATAGCGTCAGGTACCCCAATATATTATCTAATAAAGGTTTAACCCCCTTGATCGCCCCCCAGGTAACCCTTTCACCCCCTATCACCACTGTCACTAAGCGATCGTTTTTCTAAACGCTGTCTTAGTGTCTGTGATGCAGATCGGTAGCCGGTAATTTTTTTTAGGTTCGCCGCAGGTTTTTATAGCGTCAGGTACCCCAATATATTATCTAATAAAGGTTTAACCCCCTTGATCGCCCCCCAGGTAACCCTTTCACCCCCTATCACCACTGTCGCTAAGCAATTGTTTTTCTAAACGCTGTCTTAGTGTCGGTGATGCAGATCGTAGCCAGTATTTTTTTTTAGGTTCGCCGCATGTTTTTATAGCGTCAGGTACCCCAATATATTATCTAATAAAGGTTTAACCCCCTTGATCGCCCCCCCAGGTAACCCTTTCACCCCCATCACCACTGTCGCTAAGCAATCATTTTTCTAAACGCTGTCTTAGTGTCGGTGATGCAGATCGGTAGCTGGTAATTTTTTTTAGGTTCGCCGCAGGTTTTTATAGCGTCAGGTACCCCCATATATTATCTAATAAAGGTTTTAACCCCCTGATTGCCCCTAGTTAACCCTTTCACCAGTGATCACCATATAAGTGTTACGGGTGACGCTGGTTAGTTAGTTTGCTTTTTATAGTGTCAGGGCACCCGCCGTGTATATAACCCAATAAAGGTTTAACCCCCTGATCGCCCGGCGGGTGATATCAATTAGGTTTTAGCGTCAGAGAGGGTCTGAGTCACACCCCAGGCAGCGTCAGGTTAGTGCCAGTAACGCTAACACCCACGCGTGAAGCATATACCCCCCTTAGTGGTATAGTATCTGAACAGATCAATATCTGATCTGATCAGATCTATACTAGCGTCCCCAGCAGTTTAGGGTTCCCAAAAACGCAGTGTTAGTGGGATCAGCCCAGATACCTGCTAGCACCTGCGTTTTGCCCCTCCGTCCAGCCCAGGCCACCCAAGTGCAGTATCGATCGATCACTGTCACTTACAAAACACAACACACATAACTGCAGCGTTCGCAGAGACAGGCCTGATCCCTGCGACTCCAGTGCTGTAGGAGGTGATTTCACCACCACAGTTAAAAAAAAAAAGCAAATATGCCGAAGCATTGGGGCAGCAGGGGCGGAGGAGCGATTTTGCTCCTAATGCCGCGTACATACGGTCGAAATTCCGACGGAGGCTTGCCCGTGGAAAAGTCCGACCATGTGTGTGCAGCATAACTTTTTTGCGGGAGGATGCCCCCATGCTTCGGCATATATAAATGGTGCGTGTATGCCCATCATTGGAAGTGGGTGGATGAAGGGCGGTATTCTAATGGTGGGCATACCCACCGATCAATCTCTTTTTTCGTTCAGCCAACTGGCTGCATGAAATAAAAAGATTACAATACATGTCCAACAAGGACCAGCAACGTACTGGTATGTTGCTGGACTTTGAATGTTTATACCAGAATGATGCCTGCGGGTTTAGGTATCATCTTGGTATCATTCTTTTCAGCCTGCGGCCGGCTTTCATGTAAAAGCAATCCTAGCGGCTAATTAGCCTCTGGACTGCTTTTACAAGCAGTGGGAGGGAATGCCCCCCCCCGGATATAAAAAGCGCCATTGGGAAATTGGGAAAGCATTTTATCACACCGATCTTGGTGTGGTCAGATGCTTTGAGGGCAGAGGAAAAATCTAGGGTCTAGAAGACCCCAGTTTTTTCAAAAAAAGAGTACCTGTCACTACCTATTGCTATCATAGGGGATATTTACATTCACTGAGATAACAATAAAAATGATAAAAAAAAATACTTGGAAGGAACAATTTAAAAATAAAATAAAAAAGCAAAATTAATAATAAAAAAAAAAAAAAAAAAAAGCACCCCTGTCCTGCCCTGCTCTTGCCCAATGGCGAACGCAAGCGTCGGTCTGGCGTCATATGTAAACAGCAATTGCACCATGCATGTGAGGTATCACCGCGAAGGTCAGATCGAGGGCAATCATTTTAGCAGTAGACCTCCTCTGTAAATCTACTGGGGTAACCTGTAAAGGCTTTTAAAGGCTTTTAAAAATGTATGTAGTTTGTCGCCAATGCGCGTTTGTGCGAAATTTTAAAGCATGTTGTGTTTGGTATCTATGTACTCGGCCTAAGATCATCTTTTTTATTTCATCAAACATTTGGGCAATATAGTGTGTTTTAGTGCATTAAAATTAAAAAAAGTGTATTTTTTAACCCAAAAAATGCGTTTGAAAAATCGCTGCGCAAATACTGTGTAGAAAAAAAAATGCAACACCCACCATTTTAATCTGTAGGGCCTTTGCTTTAAAAATATATATATAATGTTTGGGGGTTCAACATAATTTTCTTGCAAAAAAAAAAAATGTTTTCATGTAAACAAAAAGTGTCAAAAAGGGCTTTGTCTTCAAGTGGTTAGAAGAGTGGATGTAAGCTTCCTAATGTTGTGTATAAAATGCCAGAACAGTTCAAAACCCCCCAAATGACCCCATTTTGGAAAGTAGACACCCCAAGCTATATACTGAGAGGCATGTCGAGTCCATGGAATATTTTATATGTTGACACAAGTTGCGGAAAAACGACAATTTTTTTTTTTTTTTTGCACAAAGTTGTCACTAAATGATATATTGCTCAAACATGCCATGGGCATATGTGGAATTACACCCCAAAATACATTTTGTTGCTTCTCCTGAGTCCGGGGATACCACATGTGTGAGACTTTTTGGGAGCCTAGCCATGTACGGGACCCCAAAAACCAAGCACCGCCTTCAGGCTTTCTAAGGGTGTAAATTTTTGATTTCACTTCTCACTGCCTATCACAGTTTCGGAGGCCATGGAATGCCCAGATAGCACAAAACCCCCCCAAATGACCCCATTTTGGAAAGTAGACACCCCAAGCTATTTGCTGAGAGGTATTGTGAGTATTTTGCAGATCTCGCTTTTTGTCACAAAGTTTTGAAAATTGAAAAAAAAAATATATATATATATATATTTTCTTTCTTCATTTTCAAAAACAAATGAGAGCTGTAAAATACTCGCCATTCCTCTCAGCAAATAGCTTGGGGTGTCTATATTCCAAAATGGGGTCATTTGGGGGGGTTTTGTGCGATTTTGGCATTTTATGGCCTTCGAAACTGTGATAGGTAGTGAGGAGTGAAATCAAAAATTTGTGCCTAGAAATCCTAAAGGCGGTGCTTGGTTTCGGGGTCCCGTACGCGGCTAGGCTCCTAAAAAGTCCCACACATGTGGTATCCCCGTACTCAGGAGAAGCAGAAAAATGTATTTTGGGGTGTAATTCCACATATAACCATGGCATGTGTGAGCAATATATCATTTAGTGACAACTTTTTGTAATTTTTTTTTTTTTTGTCATTATTCAATCACTTGGGACAAAAAAAATTATATTCAATGGGCTCAACAGGCCTCTCAGCAATTTCCTTGGGGTGTCTACTTTCTAAAATGGGGTCATTTGGGGGGGTTTTGTGCTATTTTGGCATTTTATGGCCTTCGAAACTATGATAGGTAGTGAGGAGTGAAATCAAAAATTTGCGCCCTTAGAAATCCTGAAGGCGGTGCTTGGTTTCCGGGGTCCCGTACGCGGCTAGGCTCCCAAAAAGTCCCACACATGTGGTATCCCCGTACTCAGGAGAAGCAGAAAAATGTATTTTGGGGTGAAATTCCACATATAACCATGGCATGTGTGAGCAATATATCATTTAGTGACAACTTTTTGTAATTTTTTATTTTTTTTAGTCATTATTCAATCACTTGGGACAAAAAAATAAAAAATTCAATGGGCTCAACATGCCTCTCAGCAATTTCCTTGGGGTGTCTACTTTCCAAAATGGGGTCATTTGGGGGGGTTTTGTACTGCCCTGTCATTTTAGCACCTCAAGAAATGAGATAGGCAGTCATAAATTTAAAGCTGTGTAAATTTCAGAAAATGTACCCTAGTTTGTAAACGCTATAACTTTTGCGCAAACCAATAAATATACGCTTATTGACATTTTTTTTACTAAAAACATGTGGCTGAATACATTTTGGCCTAAATGTATGACTACAATTGAGTTTATTCGATTTTTCTTATAACAAAAAGTAGAAAATATCATTTTTTTTCAAAATTTTCGGTCTTTTTCCGTTTATATCGCAAAAAATAAAAATCGCAGAGGCAATCAAATACCATTAAAAGAAAGCTCTATTTGTGGGAAGAAAAGGACGCAAATTTCGTTTGGGTACAACATTGCATGTCCGCACAATTTACAGTTAAAGCAGCGCAGTGCAAAATTCTGAATTCACCTCTGGTCCTCTAGCTACCAAATGGTCCGGGGCTTAAGTGGTTAATGTACGCTTGCAAAAAACGCCGTTTAGGTGCACAAAAAAAAGTTTGCAGTGTGTTATACATATTTTGAGGTGTGTGAAATAAACAATTTCTATATAGTTTTCTCCTACTGTGCTATACTAAAAAAACATTTTTTTTGAATAGCATTTTCTGCAGTTCTGTAGCTGTGCGATTCAGCGGTTACGTACTGTGGGTGTGTTCTGCTCTTCCAAAAAACGCCGTTTAGGGGCACAAAAAAAAGTTTGCAGTGTGTTATACATATTTTGAGGTGTGTGAAATAAACAATTTCTATATAGTTTTCTCCTACTGTGCTATACTAAAAAAACAACATTTTTTTTTAATAGCATTTTCTGCAGTTCTGTAGCTGTGCGATTCAGCGGTTACGTACTGTGGGTGTGTTCTGCTCTTCCAAAAAACGCCGTTTAGGGGCACAAAAAAAAGTTTGCAGTGTGTTATACATATTTTGAGGTGTGTGAAATAAACAATTTCTATATAGTTTTCTCCTACTGTGCTATACTAAAAAAACAACATTTTTTTTGAATAGCATTTTCTGCAGTTCTGTAGCTGTGCGATTCAGCGGTTACGTACTGTGGGTGTGTTCTGCTCTTCCAAAAAACGCCGTTTAGGGGCACAAAAAAAAGTTTGCAGTGTGTTATACATATTTTGAGGTGTGTGAAATAAACAATTTCTATATAGTTTTCTCCTACTGTGCTATACTAAAAAAACAACATTTTTTTTGAATAGCATTTTCTGCAGTTCTGTAGCTGTGCGATTCAGCGGTTACGTACTGTGGGTGTGTTCTGCTCTTCCAAAAAACGCCGTTATGGGGCACAAAAAAAGTTTGCAGTGTGTTATACATATTTTGAGGTGTGTGTAATAAACAATTTCTATATAGTTTTCTCCTACTGTGCTATACTAAAAAAAAAACATTTTTTTTGAATAGCATTTTCTGCAGTTCTGTAGCTGTGCGATTCAGCGGTTACGTACTGAGGGTGTGTTCTGCTCTTCCAAAAAACGCCGTTTAGGGGCACAAAAAAAAGTTTGCAGTGTGTTATACATATTTTGAGGTGTGTGAAATAAACAATTTCTATATAGTTTTCTCCTACTGTGCTATACTAAAAAAACAAATTTTTTTTTAATAGCATTTTCTGCAGTTCTGTAGCTGTGCGATTCAGCGGTTACGTACTGTGGGTGTGTTCTGCTCTTCTAAAAAAACGCTGTTTAGGGGCACAAAAAAAAGTTTGCAGTGTGTTATACATATTTTGAGGTGTGTGAAATAAACAATTTCTATATAGTTTTCTCCTACTGTGCTATCCAAAAAAAACAACATTTTTTTTTAATAGCATTTTCTGCAGTTCTGTAGCTGTGCGATTCAGCGGTTACGTACTTTGGTTGTGTTCTGCGCTTCCAAAAACACCCATTTAGGGCAAGATCCTAAATATTGAAAATATGAGGAGAAGGTCAAAGGGACATGGTGGCCCCGGTCGTGGTGCTGCTGGTGGAGCTCCTGTTGCAGGGAAAGGATGTGGTGGATCTGTGTCAGATACACGCACAAGTGAAACACCTTCATCAGGTGCGAGTAGGCGACCGAGCCTGCGGCGGTATTTTGTCGCGCCTAATGAGGCTGTACGAATGTTTAGGCCAGGACAAGTACAGGCGATAGTAGATTGGGTTGCTGACAGTGCCTCGGGTTCCTTCACATTGTCTCCCACCCACTCTTCTGATGAAAGAACAGAGTTGGCACCTGAAACCCATGTCCATCAGTCTTTCACCTCACCCCCTTGCAAATCAGCCAAGCAGTCTGAGCCCCAAATCATGCAGCAGTCTCTTCTGCTTTTCGATGACTCTGTTAGCAGGGTTTCCCAGGGCCATCCACCTAGCCCTGCCCCAGAAGTGGAAGAGATTGAGTGCACCGATGCCCAACCACTTATGTTTCATTATGAGTACATGGGAGGACCATCGCAGTACGTCTCGGATGATGACGAAACACAGGTGCCAACTGCTGCTGCTTTCGCAATTGTGCAGACAGACAAGGAGGGCAGGGGTGAAGACTGGGTGGAAGATGATGTGAAGGACGATGAGGTCCTCGACCCCACATGGAATCAACGTTATGCAGGTGACCAGTGTAGTTTGGAGGAAGAGGCGGTGGTCGCACAGAGCCACCAGCACAGCAGAAGAGGGAGCAGGGTGCAAAAGCGGAGCGTCTGTCAGCTAGACAGTATGTCTGCTACTGCCCAACGCAGCAAGGGACCGAGCACACCAAAGCCAGGTCCAAGGAGTTCCCCAGCGTGGCAGTTCTTCACACAATGTGCTGATGACAAGACACGAGTGGTTTGCACTCTGTGCAATCAGAGCCTGAAGCGAGGCATAAACGTTCTCAACCTGAGCACAACCTGCATGAATGACCAGGCATCTAAGTGCAAAGCACGAGCTGCAGTGGAGTAGACACCTCAAAAACCAAGAAAGGTCTCTGGCTCCTCCTGCTTCCTCTTCTGCTGCAGTCTCGGCCTCTTCATCCACCTCTGTAGTGACAGTGGCACCTGCCACCCTGCAAACAGAGGATCTGCCAGCAACACTACCACCTGGGTCACCAACCATCTCCACAATGTCCCATGGAAGCTTTTAGCTCTCTATCTCCCAAACATTTGAGCGGAAGAGGAAGTACCCCCCTAGCCACCCGCGATCCCTGGCCCTGAATGCCAGCATTTCAAAACTCCTGGCCTTTGAAATGCTGTCATTCCGTCTGGTGGAGACGCAGAGTTTTAAAAGCCTGATGGCATTGGCTGTCCCACAGTGCGTCGTGCCCAGCCGCCACTATTTTTCCAGGCGAGCCATCCCTTCCCTGCACAACCAAGTGGGGGACAAAATCAGGTGTGCACTGCGCAACGCCATCTGTGGCAAGGTCCATCTAACTACGGATGCGTGGACCAGTAAGCACGGTCAGGGACGTTATATCTCCCTAACAGCACACTGGGTAAATGCAGTGGCGGCTGGGCCTGAGGCAGATAGCAGTTTGGCGCATGTGCTTCCACCACCGAGGATTGCAGGGCGCTTCAGTTTGCCTCCTGTTGCTAACTCCTCCTACTCCGCTTCCTCATCCTCTACCGCCTCCTCATCCGGTCAGCGTAACACCTTCACCACCAACTTCAGCACAGCCAGGGGTAAACGACAGCAGGCAGTTTTAAAACTTTCCTGTTTGGGGGAAAAACCCCACACAGCGCAGGAGTTGTGGAGGGACATGGAATAACAGACCAATGAGTGGTTGCTGTCAGTGAGCCTCAAGCCCGGCCTGGTGGTGTGCGATAATGGGCGAAATCTCATAGCAGCTCTGGGCCTAGCCGGTTTGACGCACATCCCTTGCCTGGCGCATGTGCTGAACTTGGTGGTCCAGAGGTTCCTTAAAAATTACCCCAATATGCCAGAGCTGCTGCAGAAAGTGCGGGCTGTGTGTGCGCACTTTCGGCGTTCTCACCCTGCTGCTGCTCGCCTGTCAGCGCTGCAGCGTAACTTCGGCCTTCCCGCTCACCGCCTCATATGTGACGTGCCCACAAGGTGGAACTCCACCTTGCATATGCTGGTCAGACTGTGCGAGCAGCAGCAGGCGATAGTGGAGTTTCAGCTGCAGCAATCACGCGTGAGTCGCTCTGCGGAACAGCACCACTTCACCACCAATAACTGGGCCTCCATGCGAGACCTGTGTGCCTTGTTGCGCTGTTTCGAGTACTCCACCAACATGTCCAGTGCCAATGACGCCGTTCTTAGCGTTACTATCCCAGTTCTATGCCTTCTTGAAAAAACGTTTCGGGCGATGATGGAAGAGGATGTGGCACAGGAGGATGAGGAGGAGGAGGAGGAAGCGGGATCATTTCAAAGGCTTTCAGGGCAGTCTTTCACAAGTGGCTACGAGGGTGGGTTCCTGCACCAACAAACGCCAGGTACACAATTGTCTGGCAGAAAGGGCACAGTTCTGGAGGATGACGAGGTGGAGGAGGAGATGGAGGAGGAGGAGGAGGAGCCATTTTCACAGCAGGGTGGCACCCAGACCAGCTCGTGGCCATCACTGGTGCGTGGCTGGGGGGATACAGAGGACACAGACGATACACCTCCCACAGAGGACAGCTTTTCTTTGCCTCTGGGCAGCCTGGCACACATGAGCGATTACATGCTGCAGTGTTTCCGCAATGACCGCCGAGTTGCCCACATTTTAACTGGTGCTGATTACTGGGTGGCCACCCTGCTGGATCCCCGTTACAAGGACAACGTACCGTCCTTAATTCCCTCACTGGAGCGGGATCGTAAGATGCGCGAGTACAAGCGCACGCTGGTAGACGCGCTGCTGGTGGCATTCCCACCTGACAGCGGGCGTACGTGGGAAGCACAAGGCGAAGGCAGAGGAGGAGGAAGAGGTCGCCAACGCAGCCGGGGCACCGGCAGCACCTCAGAAGGCAGGGTTAGCATGGCTAAAATGTGGAAAAGCTTTGTCAGCACGCCACAACAACCAGCACCACCAGCTGAGATGGAACGTCTTAGCAGGAGGCAGCATTTCACCAACATGGTTGAGCAGTATGTGTCCACAGGCCTACACGTACTGAATGACGGGTCTGCCCCCTTTAACTTCTGGGTCTCCAAATTGGGCACATGGCCTGAGCTTGCCCTTTATGCCTTGGAGGTGCTGGCCTGCCCTGCAGCCAGTGTATTATCTGAACGTGTATTTAGCACGGCAGGGGGCGTTATCACAGACAAGCGCAGCCGCCTGTCCAGAGCCAATGTGGACAAGCTCACGTTCATTAAAATGAACCAGGCATGGATCCCACAGGACTTGTCCGTACCTTGTGCAGAATAGACATGTATACCGGTGTTGTGACAAAAACTGTCCGGCCATCGGATTGTGTCCGGCCCATACTGCGAAGGCGCAGCGCTTGCGCAGTACAGAGGACAAGGAGATTCACAAAATCTCCGAAGATGAACGGCGCCTGCGCTGTGAGTGCAGGTTCAAGCCCCACCATCCAAGTGGACATACGGTAGCACATAGTAACAGGGCCCCTCACGGGCTCGGTTCGATCGCCACGCTTCGGGCATGGCCTCACTTGGCTCAGCTTGAACCACGGATGGTGTGGCCTTCACCTGAACTCACCACGCAGGCGCCGTTCGTCTTGGGAGATTTTCGAAATCCCCTTGTCCTACATACTGAGCAAGCGCAGTACAGGGTGGACACTATTTGACGGGGGACAGAATTCGACACATCACCGGCCTTACCCAGCCATTGTTGTATTTTTGAATCAGTGTTGGCTACCTCGTCCTCCTCCACCGCCGCTTCCACCTACACAGCCACATCCACCGCCACCTCAACCTCCTACTCCATATGGACCTCGTCCTCCTAGGTCAAGATTATTATTTTTTATTTTTATTTTTTTTATGTTATTTTAAGTTATTTCCCTATCCACATTTGTTTGCAGAGCACTTGCCATGCTCTTAACAACATTTTGCTGCCATTTGCAGCCCTCTAGCCCTTTCCATTACCTTTTTAGAGCCTTTTTAGTCCTTAGAAGTCCGGGTCCCCATTGACTTCAATGGGGTTCGGGTTCGGGTTAAAGTTCGGTCCCGAACCCGAACTTTTTTCCGAAGTTCGGCCGAACCCGTCGAACCCGAACATCCAGGTGTCCGCTCAACTCTAATTCTGAGTCATGGGGAAAGCAAAAGAATTGTCAAAGGATCTGCGGGAAAAAGTAGTTGAACTGTATAAAACAGGAAAGGGATATAAAAAAATATCCAAGGAATTGAGAATGCCAATCAGCAGTGTTCAAACTCTAATCAAGAAGTGGAAAATGAGGGGTTCTGTTGAAACCAAACCACGGTCAGGTAGACCAACTAAAATTTCAGCCACAACTGCCAGAAAAATTGTTCGGGATGCAAAGTAAAACCCACAAATAACTTCAGGTGAAATACAGGACTCTCTGAAAACATGTGGCGTGGCTGTTTCAAGATGCACAATAAGGAGGCACTTGAAGAAAGATGGGCTGCATAGTCGAGTAGCCAGAAGAAAGCCAATACTACGCAAATGCCACAAAGTATCATGCTTACAATATGCCAAACAGCACAGAGACAAGCCTCAAACCTTCTGGCACAAAGTAATTTGGAGTGATGAGACCAAAATTTAGCTTTTGGCCACAACCATAAACGCTTAATTTGGAGAGGAGTCAACAAGGCCTATGATGAAAGGTACACCATTCCTACTGTGAAACACGTAGGTGGATCGCTGATGTTTTGGGGATATTTGAGCTACAAAAGGCACAGGAAATTTGGTCAAAATTGATGGCAAAATGAATGCAGTATGTTATCAACAAATGCTGGTGGAACATTTGCATTCATCAGCCAGGAAGCTGTGCATGGGATGTACTTGGACATTCCAACATGACAATGACCCAAAACATAAGGCCAAGTCGACCTGTCATTGGCTACAGCAGAATAAAGTGAAGGTTCTGGAGTGGCCATCTCAGTCTCCTGACCTCAATATCATTGAGCTACTCTGGGGAGATCTCAATCTTGCAGTTCATGCAAGACAGTCCAAGAATTTACAGGAACTGGAGACTTTTTGCCAAGAGTAATGGGCAGCTTTACCATCTGAGAAGATAAAGAGCCTCATCCACAAATACCACAAAAGACTTCAAGCTGTCATTGATGTTAAAGGGGGCAATACACGGTATAAAGAACTGGGGTATGTAAACTTTTGATCAGGATCATTTGGGTAGTTTCTGTTGTTATTATGATTTAAAAAGAGTAAACACAGTTGATTGATAATAAATGGCTTCAGCCAAACACTAACCATGAGTGAAAGAAACAACTTTGTGTTATCTTTCATATTCTCCGAAAAATGGCCAAGAAATCATAAATTCTGCCAGGGTATGTAAACTTATGAGCACAACTATTCATACTAGACATGTGCACTGCCGAAAAATTCATTTTTTCCGTTTCCGTTGCTTTTTTTGGAGTTCGGAAATTTAGGAATTTTGAAAATTCGGAATTCGGAAATTCGGCATTTCGAAAATACCGAATTCCCGAATTCCGAATTTTTAGAATTTCCAAAATTCAGAATTTCTGAATTTCTGAAATACTGAAATTCGAAATTTCGGAAATTCGGAAATTTGAAATTCTGGAAATTGAAAAATTTGGATATTTCGGAATTAACTAATTTGTCAAAATTCGTTAAGAAACAAATTCGGAACTAAACGAATTGCACATGTCTAATTCATACCCCTTAACACTTTCCACATTTGTTACAACCAAAAAAGTAAACGCATTTTATTGGGATTTTATGTGATAGACCAACACAAAGTGGCACATAATTGTGAAGTGGAAGCAAAATGATAAATGGTTTTCAAAATGCTTTACAAATAAATATATGAAAAGTGTGGCATGCATTTGTATTCAATCTCCCTAAGTCAATACTTTGTAGAACCACCTTTTGCTGCAATTTCAGCTGCAAGTCTTTTTGGGGATGTCTCTCTACCAGCTTTGCACATCTAGAGAGCGCCTTTTTTGCTCTTTCTTCTTTGCAAAATAGCTCTAGCCTGGCAGATTGGATAGATCTGTGAACAGCAATTTTCAAGTCTTGCCACAGATTCTCAATAGGTTTTAGGTCTGGACTGTGACATTCTAACGCATGAATATGCTTTGATCTAAACCGTCCCATTGTAGCTCTGGCTGTATGTTTAGGGTCATTGTCCTGCTGGAAGGTGAACCTCTGCCCCGGTATCAAGTCTTTTGCAGACTCTAACAGGTTTTCTTCTAACATTGCCCTGTATTTGGCTCCATCCATTTTCCCATCAGCTCTGACAAGCTTTCATGTCCCTGCTAAATCAAAGCATCCCCACAACATGATGCTTCCACCGCCATGTTTCACGGTTTGGATGGTGTGTTCAGGGTGATGTGCAGTGCTAGTGTTTTGCTTTTAGACCAAAAAGTTAAATTTTGGTCTCATCTGACCAGAGCACGTTCTTCCAAATATTTGCTGCGTCCCCCACATGGCTTCTCGCAAACTGTAAATGGGACTGCTTCTTGACACTCTTCCATAAAGGTCAGATTTATGGAGTGCACGACTAATAGTTGTCCTGTGGACAGATTCTCCCACCTGAGCTGTGGATCTCTGCACCTCCTTCAGAGTTACCATGAGCCTCTTGGCTGCTTCTCTGATTAATGCTCTCCTTGCCCGGCCTGTCAGTTTAGGTGGATGGCCATGTCTTGGTAGATTTGCAGTTGTGCTCTACTCTTCCCATTTTCAGATGATGGATTGAACAGTGCTCCATGAGATGTTCAAAGCTTGGGATGTTTTTTTTATAACCTAACCCTGCTTTAATCTTCTCCACAACTTTATCCCTGACCTGTCTGGTGTGTTTCTTGGCCTTCATGATGCTGTTTGTTCACTAAGGTTCTCTAACAAACCTCTGAGGGCTTCACAGAGCAGCTGTATTTATACTGAGAATAAACTACACACAGGTGAACTCAATTTACTCATTAGGTGACTTCTGAAGGCAATTGGTTCCACTAGATTTTAGTTAGGGATATCAGAGTCAGGCCTGGTTCACACTGGGGCGACAAACGCTCCGACATTGGGAGCTCATGTCGCATGACGTGTGAAAATCAATGTTTCCCTATGGGAGCCGTCTTAACTGGTCCGACACATGTCGGTCCGACTTTGAGAATGCTCCCTGTACTACTTTGGTCCGACTTTGATCCGACTTCAGCCCATTGACTATCATTGAAGTCGGATCAAAGTCGGACCGCAGTCTTGCATGGTCCGACTTTGGCATGCGACTTGTGCTGTACTGCTCTTGAGGGGGAACTCCAGGCCAAATTTTAAATAAAAAACCGGCATGGGTTCCCCCTCCAGGAGCATACCAGGCCCTTGGGTCTGGTCTGGATTTGAACGGGCACCCCTACGCCGAAAAATTAATATAGGCTTCTCATGACGTCACAGTCACATGTTCCCATGACGTCACAGTCACATGCTCCATGTGCCCCGGAACATGTGACTGTGACGTCATGAGAAGCCTATATTAATGCGGAGCGGAGCGGAGAGCCAGTATTACAGCGGGAGGAAGCGACGCGTCAACATCGAGAAGGAGAAGAGGGAAGAAGAAGCCGACGGCGACGACGGGAAGACCGACCCCTCCACTAGCGAAAGAGCTGCCAAGAAGTTAGTGGAGGGGCCGGCAGAAGGACAACGGAGAGCCGGACGAGACAACGGGAAGACCGGGCCTCCATTAGCAAGAGAGCTAAAAAGAAGTTAGCGGAGGCCCGGCGGAAGAAAGAACCGGAGAGCGCGGAGACGACACCGGAGACCCCCGAAATCGGAAAAGAACCCCGGAAGTTGGAAGAAGAGCGCCGGAGTCGGAAGAAGACCCCCAGAGCTGTGTAATAAATTACTTTAAAAACCTGTGTAGTGTTTTTTTTTTGCAATTATTTTCCACCAGGTGAATGGGTAGGGGTACGATGTACCCCATACTCATTCACATAGGGTGGGGGGCCGGGATCCGGGGGCTCCCTTATTGAAGGGGGCTCCCGGATTCCGATAAGCCCCCCGCCCGCAGACCCCGACAACCAACGGCCAGGGTTGTCGGGAAGAGGCCCTGTCCTCATCAACATGGGGGCAGGGTGCTCTGGGGTGGGGGGGCCACAGGTCGCCCCCCTGCCCCAGAGCACCAAACCCCCCATGTTGAGGGCATGCGGCCTGGTAAGGTTCAGGAGGGAGGGGGGCCGCTCTCTCGTCCCCCCCTCTTCCCCTGCGGCCGGCCAGGTTCTGTGCTCGGATAAGGGTCTGGTTTGGATTTTGGGGGGACCCCCACGCCGTTTTTTCAGCGTAGGGGTGCCCGTTCAAATCCAGACCAGACCCAAGGGCCTGGTATGCCTCTGGAGGGGAACCCACGCCGTTTTTTTTTTATTTAAAATTTGGCCTGGAGTTCCCCCTCAAGATTCATACCAAACACAGTGCCTGATATTGGCGGGGATCCAAGTCGGATCCCCGTTCATTGAAAGTCGGACATATGTCGGCTTCATGTCGCAGGGAAAAGTCGGATCCAAAGTAGGACGGATGTCGTGTCGCACTAGTGTGAACCCAGCCTCAAGGGGGCTGAATACAAATGCACGCCACACTTTTCACCAAAAATTTAGAACCATTTATCATTTTTCTTCCACTTCACAACTATGTGTGTTGGTCTATCACATAAAATCACAATAAAATACATTTAAGTTTTTGGTTGTAACATGACAAAATGTAGAACATTTCAGGGGGCATGATTATATTCTCAAGGCACTGTGTGTATATATATATATATATATATATATATATATTGTGACAGCAGGAAGGTAAAGTCACCTGGTTGCATCCAGGGGGGTAGATATATTTCGCCCAGATTCAGGCTTTACGCCGACTTACACAACTAGGTGGAGAGTTGTATAAGCCCAGCTGAGGCTAGTGGGCTCATGGATGACTCATACCTCTAGGGAGAGTGTGGGGCGTCGTGCAGACAGGGAGTTGATGAGACCAGCTGAAGCTTGTCAGCTCATTTAGGCCTCTATAAGAACTCCCAGCTTCATTAGATGTTAGCTCATGCCTGGACCCAGACCTGTGTGGACTGTCTAGGGAGAGTGAACCCCTGTGCGGTGAGACAAAGCCTGTGTGGCTATTTGCTTGGACATTTAAAACCAGGGACTTAGGGACTAGGACAGCACTAGGCTGATCCCAGTTGTTAGTTAGGAAACCTGTATGTTTACTCAGAGGTCAAGTTGACCAGGATTTATTTTATTTATGTTTCTTTTGCTTTGCTGTGTTTTGTCACTGTAAATAGAAAATAAACCGCACCTTTTTGATTTTGAAAACCACAACCTCCGTTTGCTGGGCCTGTTTTTGTGTGGGGAGCCCATCTCGGGGGTCACACACACCCGCTGCCGAGCTAACCCCCTCACAATATATATATATATATATATATATATATATAGTGTGTGTGTGTATATTTATAACTTTAACATTCTGAATTTTCCCTACTTCTTTTGTGATTGTCACAGACTGTAAAAAGAATACAAAATTATTAAAGGAAAGCTTTATTTTTGACCTTTTCTTCTTCTTTTGAAGATCCAATGCTTTGCTGACAAAATTCATAATATTTAGAGGATAAAAATATACCAACATCTGTTATTCAATTAAATATTTCTACATTTCTGCTTTGGCTCTGGTATTTTCATGTTCTGCTCTACAACGTCATCTGCTGTTGTTTGTATTTATTTAGCCAGCTAAGAAGTCAAAGTTTCCTATTCCCACTTTCGACTATAAATATCAACAGAAGATATACGACATGAAGTATAAAACAATTAAAAAGGAGCAAAACAGCATCATATTAAATAACAGCTTTAGCCAATTATATTTTAATGTTCAGTTTGTGAAACGTGGGAAATGCTATCTGTAATATAAACAATGCAAACATTGTTTTTGGATGGCAGTGACTAGATCACAAACAATTAAGAAAAATACAATGTAAGAAAACAGGCACAGCCTTGTTCAAAATTTTCAGTTAGAGTAGACATTCCCTTTCAGATGGACTTGGTGGAACCTATGTGTATAGGAGAATGGGAGCATCCACTGTTGAGTAGGGATGAGCTTCGTGTTCGAGTCGAACATACGTTCGACTCGAACATCGGCTGTTCGATCGTTCGACGAAGATCGAACGATTTGGGCCGTTCGCGCCAAATTCGAGTGACGCGAACGGCCCACAATGCACTATGCCATCACAGTGTCATCCAGGCGCTGTGATTGGCCAAGCATGCACTGTGACCCCGCATGCTTGGCGAATCACAGCGCCGGCAGCGAGGAGAGCAATGATTGGCCACAGGCAGGATGCTTGTGGCCAATTATTGCTGATGGGGTTTAGTACAAGCCCCACACTATAAAAGGCCGCCAGCGTGGCGGCCTTGTGTAGTGTGTTCCGGAGCAGGGAAAGAGAAGCATAGGCAGGGACAGTGTCATTTTTTTCCTTTACTAATATTGGATTCCTTGTGTTTAGGGACAAATAAGGATAGGTAGGGAGAGTGTCAGTGACAGTGTGCTATTCTGTGCTAATCCTTGTTTGTAGGGACAGAGAGGTACAGTGAGGGAAACTGACAGTGTGCTATTCTGTTCTAAAACTATTTTGCTGAACCATATTTTCAATCCTTGAGTTGAGGGACAGAGAGGTACAGTGAGGGAAAGTGTCAGTGTGCTATTGTGTTCTAAAACTATTTTGCTGAACCATATTTTCAATCCTTGAGTTGAGGGACAGAGAGGTACAGTGAGGGAAAGTGTCAGTGTGCTATTGTGTTCTAAAACTATTTTGCTGAACCATATTTTCAATCCTTGAGTTGAGGGACAGAGAGGTACAGTGAGGGAAAGTGTCAGTGTGCTATTGTGTTCTAAAACTATTTTGCTGAACCATATTTTCAATCCTTGAGTTGAGGGACAGAGAGGTACAGTGAGTGAAACTGACAGTGTGCTATTCTGTTCTAAACCAATTTTGCTGTTCCATATTTTCAATCCTTGAGTTGAGGGACAGAGAGGTACAGTGAGGGAAAGTGTCAGTGTGCTATTGTGTTCTAAAACTATTTTGCTGAACCATGTTTTCAATCCTTGAGTTGAGGGACAGAGAGGTACAGTGAGTGAAACTGACAGTGTGCTATTCTGTTCTAAACCAATTTTGCTGTTCCATATTTTCAATCCTTGAGTTGAGGGACAGAGAGGTACAGTGAGGGAAAGTGTCAGTGTGCTATTGTGTTCTAAAACTATTTTGCTGAACCATATTTTCAATCCTTGAGTTGAGGGACAGAGAGGTACAGTGAGTGAAACTGACAGTGTGCTATTCTGTTCTAAACCAATTTTGCTGTTCCATATTTTCAATCCTTGAGTTGAGGGACAGAGAGGTACAGTGAGGGAAACTGACAGTGTGCTATTCTGTTCTAAAACTATTTTGCTGAACCATATTTTCAATCCTTGAGTTGAGGGACAGAGAGGTACAGTGAGGGAAAGTGTCAGTGTGCTATTGTGTTCTAAAACTATTTTGCTGAACCATATTTTCAATCCTTGAGTTGAGGGACAGAGAGGTACAGTGAGTGAAACTGACAGTGTGCTATCCTGTTCTAAATCAATTTTGCTGTTCCATATTTTCAATCCTTGAGTTGAGGGACAGAGAGGTACAGTGAGGGAAACTGACAGTGTGCTATTCTGTTCTAAAACTATTTTGCTGAACCATATTTTCAATCCTTGAGTTTAGGGACAGAGAGGTACAGTGAGTGAAACTGACAGTGTGCTATTCTGTTCTAAACCAATTTTGCTGTTCCATATTTTCAATCCTTGAGTTGAGGGACAGAGAGGTACAGTGAGGGAAACTGACAGTGTGCTATTCTGTTCTAAAACTATTTTGCTGAACCATATTTTCAATCCTTGAGTTGAGGGACAGAGAGGTACAGTGAGGGAAAGTGTCAGTGTGCTATTGTGTTCTAAAACTATTTTGCTGAACCATATTTTCAACCCTTGAGTTGAGGGACAGAGAGGTACAGTGAGGGAAACTGACAGTGTGCTATTCTGTTCTAAACCAATTTTGCTGTTCCATATTTTCAATCCTTGAGTTGAGGGACAGAGAGGTACAGTGAGGGAAACTGACAGTGTGCTAATCTGTTCTAAAACTATTTTGCTGAACCATATTTTCAATCCTTGAGTTGAGGGACAGAGAGGTACAGTGAGTGAAACTGACAGTGTGCTATTCTGTTCTAAACCAATTTTGTTGTTCCATATTTTCAATCCTTGAGTTGAGGGACAGAGAGGTACAGTGAGGGAAACTGACAGTGTGCTATTCTGTTCTAAAACTATTTTGCTGAACCATATTTTCAATCCTTGAGTTGAGGGACAGAGAGGTACAGTGAGGGAAAGTGTCAGTGTGCTATTGTGTTCTAAAACTATTTTGCTGAACCATATTTTCAATCCTTGAGTTGAGGGACAGAGAGGTACAGTGAGTGAAACTGACAGTGTGCTATTCTGTTCTAAATCAATTTTGCTGTTCCATATTTTCAATCCTTGAGTTGAGGGACAGAGAGGTACAGTGAGGGAAACTGCCAGTGTGCTATTCTGTTCTAAAACTATTTTGCTGAACCATATTTTCAATCCTTGAGTTGAGGGACAGAGAGGTACAGTGAGTGAAACTGACAGTGTGCTATTCTGTTCTAAACCAATTTTGCTGTTCCATATTTTCAATCCTTGAGTTGAGGGACAGAGAGGTACAGTGAGGGAAAGTGTCAGTGTGCTATTGTGTTCTAAAACTATTTTGCTGAACCATATTTTCAATCCTTGAGTTGAGGGACAGAGAGGTACAGTAGGGGAAAGTGTCAGTGTGCTATTGTGTTCTAAAACTATTTTGCTGAACCATATTTTCAATCCTTGAGTTGAGGGACAGAGAGGTACAGTGAGTGAAACTGACAGTGTGCTATTCTGTTCTAAATCAATTTTGCTGTTCCATATTTTCAATCCTTGAGTTGAGGGACAGAGAGGTACAGTGAGGGAAACTGACAGTGTGCTATTCTGTTCTAAAACTATTTTGCTGAACCATATTTTCAATCCTTGAGTTGAGGGACAGAGAGGTACAGTGAGGGAAAGTGTCAGTGTGCTATTGTGTTCTAAAACTATTTTGCTGAACCATATTTTCAATCCTTGAGTTGAGGGACAGAGAGGTACAGTGAGTGAAACTGACAGTGTGCTATTCTGTTCTAAATCAATTTTGCTGTTCCATATTTTCAATCCTTGAGTTGAGGGACAGAGAGGTACAGTGAGGGAAACTGACAGTGTGCTATTCTGTTCTAAAACTATTTTGCTGAACCATATTTTCAATCCTTGAGTTGAGGGACAGAGAGGTACAGTGAGTGAAACTGACAGTGTGCTATTCTGTTCTAAACCAATTTTGCTGTTCCATATTTTCAATCCTTGAGTTGAGGGACAGAGAGGTACAGTGAGGGAAACTGACAGTGTGCTATTCTGTTCTAAAACTGTTTTGCTGAACCATATTTTCAATCCTTGAGTTGAGGGACAGAGAGGTACAGTGAGTGAAACTGACAGTGTGCTATTCTGTTCTAAACCAATTTTGCTGTTCCATATTTTCAATCCTTGAGTTGAGGGACAGAGAGGTACAGTGAGGGAAACTGACAGTGTGCTATTCTGTTCTAAAACTATTTTGCTGAACCATATTTTCAATCCTTGAGTTGAGAGACAGAGAGGTACAGTGAGGGAAAGTGTCAGTGTGCTATTGTGTTCTAAAACTATTTTGCTGAACCATATTTTCAATCCTTGAGTTGAGGGACAGAGAGGTACAGTGAGTGAAACTGACAGTGTGCTATTCTGTTCTAAACCAATTTTGCTGTTCCATATTTTCAATCCTTGAGTTGAGGGACAGAGAGGTACAGTGAGGGAAACTGACAGTGTGCTATTCTGTTCTAAACCAATTTTGCTGTTCCATATTTTCAATCCTTGAGTTGAGGGACAGAGAGGTACAGTGAGGGAAACTGACAGTGTGCTATTCTGTTCTAAAACTATTTTGCTGAACCATATTTTCAATCCTTGAGTTGAGGGACAGAGAGGTACAGTGAGGGAAAGTGTCAGTGTGCTATTGTGTTCTAAAACTATTTTGCTGAACCATATTTTCAATCCTTGAGTTGAGGGACAGAGAGGCACAGTGAGTGAAACTGACAGTGTGCTATTCTGTTCTAAATCAATTTTGCTGTTCCATATTTTCAATCCTTGAGTTGAGGGACAGAGAGGTACAGTGAGGGAAACTGACAGTGTGCTATTCTGTTCTAAAACTATTTTGCTGAACCATATTTTCAATCCTTGAGTTGAGGGACAGAGAGGTACAGTGAGTGAAACTGACAGTGTGCTATTCTGTTCTAAACCAATTTTGCTGTTCCATATTTTCAATCCTTGAGTTGAGGGACAGAGAGGTACAGTGAGGGAAACTGACAGTGTGCTATTCTGTTCTAAAACTATTTTGCTGAACCATATTTTCAATCCTTGAGTTGAGGGACAGAGAGGTACAGTGAGTGAAACTGACAGTGTGCTATTCTGTTCTAAACCAATTTTGCTGTTCCATATTTTCAATCCTTGAGTTGAGGGACAGAGAGGTACAGTGAGGGAAACTGACAGTGTGCTATTCTGTTCTAAAACTATTTTGCTGAACCATATTTTCAATCCTTGAGTTGAGGGACAGAGAGGTACAGTGAGGGAAAGTGTCAGTGTGCTATTGTGTTCTAAAACTATTTTGCTGAACCATATTTTCAATCCTTGAGTTGAGGGACAGAGAGGTACAGTGAGTGAAACTGACAGTGTGCTATTCTGTTCTAAACCAATTTTGCTGTTCCATATTTTCAATCCTTGAGTTGAGGGACAGAGAGGTACAGTGAGGGAAACTGACAGTGTGCTATTCTGTTCTAAACCAATTTTTGCTGTTCCATATTTTCAATCCTTGAGTTGAGGGACAGAGAGGTACAGTGAGGGAAACTGACAGTGTGCTATTCTGTTCTAAAACTATTTTGCTGAACCATATTTTCAATCCTTGAGTTGAGGGACAGAGAGGTACAGTGAGGGAAAGTGTCAGTGTGCTATTGTGTTCTAAAACTATTTTGCTGAACCATATTTTCAATCCTTGAGTTGAGGGACAGAGAGGTACAGTGAGTGAAACTGACAGTGTGCTATTCTGTTCTAAATCAATTTTGCTGTTCCATATTTTCAATCCTTGAGTTGAGGGACAGAGAGGTACAGTGAGGGAAACTGACAGTGTGCTATTCTGTTCTAAAACTATTTTGCTGAACCATATTTTCAATCCTTGAGTTGAGGGACAGAGAGGTACAGTGAGTGAAACTGACAGTGTGCTATTCTATTCTAAACCAATTTTGCTGTTCCATATTTTCAATCCTTGAGTTGAGGGACAGAGAGGTACAGTGAGGGAAACTGACAGTGTGCTATTCTGTTCTAAAACTATTTTGCTGAACCATATTTTCAATCCTTGAGTTGAGGGACAGAGAGGTACAGTGAGTGAAACTGACAGTGTGCTATTCTGTTCTAAACCAATTTTGCTGTTCCATATTTTCAATCCTTGAGTTGAGGGACAGAGAGGTACAGTGAGGGAAACTGACAGTGTGCTATTCTGTTCTAAAACTATTTTGCTGAACCATATTTTCAATCCTTGAGTTGAGGGACAGAGAGGTACAGTGAGGGAAAGTGTCAGTGTGCTATTGTGTTCTAAAACTATTTTGCTGAACCATATTTTCAATCCTTGAGTTGAGGGACAGAGAGGTACAGTGAGTGAAACTGACAGTGTGCTATTCTGTTCTAAACCAATTTTGCTGTTCCATATTTTCAATCCTTGAGTTGAGGGACAGAGAGGTACAGTGAGGGAAACTGACAGTGTGCTATTCTGTTCTAAACCAATTTTGCTGTTCCATATTTTCAATCCTTGAGTTGAGGGACAGAGAGGTACAGTGAGGGAAACTGACAGTGTGCTATTCTGTTCTAAAACTATTTTGCTGAACCATATTTTCAATCCTTGAGTTGAGGGACAGAGAGGTACAGTGAGGGAAAGTGTCAGTGTGCTATTGTGTTCTAAAACTATTTTGCTGAACCATATTTTCAATCCTTGAGTTGAGGGACAGAGAGGTACAGTGAGTGAAACTGACAGTGTGCTATTCTGTTCTAAATCAATTTTGCTGTTCCATATTTTCAATCCTTGAGTTGAGGGACAGAGAGGTACAGTGAGGGAAACTGACAGTGTGCTATTCTGTTCTAAAACTATTTTGCTGAACCATATTTTCAATCCTTGAGTTGAGGGACAGAGAGGTACAGTGAGGGAAAGTGTCAGTGTGCTATTGTGTTCTAAAACTATTTTGCTGAACCATATTTTCAATCCTTGAGTTGAGGGACAGAGAGGTACAGTGAGTGAAACTGACAGTGTGCTATTCTGTTCTAAATCAATTTTGCTGTTCCATATTTTCAATCCTTGAGTTGAGGGACAGAGAGGTACAGTGAGGGAAAGTGTCAGTGTGCTATTGTGTTCTAAAACTATTTTGCTGAACCATATTTTCAATCCTTGAGTTGAGGGACAGAGAGGTACAGTGAGTGAAACTGACAGTGTGCTATTCTGTTCTAAATCAATTTTGCTGTTCCATATTTTCAATCCTTGAGTTGAGGGACAGAGAGGTACAGTGAGGGAAACTGACAGTGTGCTATTCTGTTCTAAAACTATTTTGCTGAACCATATTTTCAATCCTTGAGTTGAGGGACAGAGAGGTACAGTGAGTGAAACTGACAGTGTGCTATCCTGTTCTAAATCAATTTTGCTGTTCCATATTTTCAATCCTTGAGTTGAGGGACAGAGAGGTACAGTGAGGGAAACTGACAGTGTGCTATTCTGTTCTAAAACTATTTTGCTGAACCATATTTTCAATCCTTGAGTTGAGGGACAGAGAGGTACAGTGAGGGAAAGTGTCAGTGTGCTATTGTGTTCTAAAACTATTTTGCTGAACCATATTTTCAATCCTTGAGTTGAGGGACAGAGAGGTACAGTGAGTGAAACTGACAGTGTGCTATTCTGTTCTAAATCAATTTTGCTGTTCCATATTTTCAATCCTTGAGTTGAGGGACAGAGAGGTACAGTGAGGGAAACTGACAGTGTGCTATTCTGTTCTAAAACTATTTTGCTGAACCATATTTTCAATCCTTGAGTTGAGGGACAGAGAGGTACAGTGAGTGAAACTGACAGTGTGCTATTCTGTTCTAAACCAATTTTGCTGTTCCATATTTTCAATCCTTGAGTTGAGGGACAGAGAGGTACAGTGAGGGAAAGTGTCAGTGTGCTATTCTGTTCTAAAACTATTTTGCTGAACCATATTTTCAATCCTTGAGTTGAGGGACAGAGAGGTACAGTGAGTGAAACGGACAGTGTGCTATTCTGTTCTAAACCAATTTTGCTGTTCCATATTTTCAATCCTTGAGTTGAGGGACAGAGAGGTACAGTGAGGGAAACTGACAGTGTGCTATTCTGTTCTAAAACTATTTTGCTGAACCATATTTTCAATCCTTGAGTTGAGGGACAGAGAGGTACAGTGAGGGAAAGTGTCAGTGTGCTATTGTGTTCTAAAACTATTTTGCTGAACCATATTTTCAATCCTTGAGTTGAGGGACAGAGAGGTACAGTGAGTGAAACTGACAGTGTGCTATTCTGTTCTAAACCAATTTTGCTGTTCCATATTTTCAATCCTTGAGTTGAGGGACAGAGAGGTACAGTGAGGGAAACTGACAGTGTGCTATTCTGTTCTAAACCAATTTTGCTGTTCCATATTTTCAATCCTTGAGTTGAGGGACAGAGAGGTACAGTGAGGGAAACTGACAGTGTGCTATCCTGTTCTAAAACTATTTTGCTGAACCATATTTTCAATCCTTGAGTTGAGGGACAGAGAGGTACAGTTAGGGAAAGTGTCAGTGTGCTATTGTGTTCTAAAACTATTTTGCTGAACCATATTTTCAATCCTTGAGTTGAGGGACAGAGAGGTACAGTGAGTGAAACTGACAGTGTGCTATTCTGTTCTAAATCAATTTTGCTGTTCCATATTTTCAATCCTTGAGTTGAGGGACAGAGAGGTACAGTGAGGGAAACTGACAGTGTGCTATTCTGTTCTAAAACTATTTTGCTGAACCATATTTTCAATCCTTGGAGTTGAGGGACAGAGAGGTACAGTGAGTGAAACTGACAGTGTGCTATTCTGTTCTAAACCAATTTTGCTGTTCCATATTTTCAATCCTTGAGTTGAGGGACAGAGAGCTACAGTGAGGGAAAGTGTCAGTGTGCTATTGTGTTCTAAAACTATTTTGCTGAACCATATTTTCAATCCTTGAGTTGAGGGACAGAGAGGTACAGTGAGTGAAACTGACAGTGTGCTATTCTGTTCTAAACCAATTTTGCTGTTCTATATTTTCAATCCTTGAGTTGAGGGACAGAGAGGTACAGTGAGGGAAACTGACAGTGTGCTATTCTGTTCTAAACCAATTTTGCTGTTCCATATTTTCAATCCTTGAGTTGAGGGACAGAGAGGTACAGTGAGGGAAACTGACAGTGTGCTATTCTGTTCTAAAACTATTTTGCTGAACCATATTTTCAATCCTTGAGTTGAGGGACAGAGAGGTACAGTGAGGGAAAGTGTCAGTGTGCTATTGTGTTCTAAAACTATTTTGATGAACCATATTTTCAATCCTTGAGTTGAGGGACAGAGAGGTACAGTGAGTGAAACTGACAGTGTGCTATTCTGTTCTAAATCAATTTTGCTGTTCCATATTTTCAATCCTTGAGTTGAGGGACAGAGAGGTACAGTGAGGGAAACTGACAGTGTGCTATTCTGTTCTAAAACTATTTTGCTGAACCATATTTTCAATCCTTGAGTTGAGGGACAGAGAGGTACAGTGAGGGAAAGTGTCAGTGTGCTATTGTGTTCTAAAACTATTTTGCTGAACCATATTTTCAATCCTTGAGTTGAGGGACAGAGAGGTACAGTGAGTGAAACTGACAGTGTGCTATTCTGTTCTAAATCAATTTTGCTGTTCCATATTTTCAATCCTTGAGTTGAGGGACAGAGAGGTACAGTGAGGGAAACTGACAGTGTGCTATTCTGTTCTAAAACTATTTTGCTGAACCATATTTTCAATCCTTGGAGTTGAGGGACAGAGAGGTACAGTGAGTGAAACTGACAGTGTGCTATTCTGTTCTAAACCAATTTTGCTGTTCCATATTTTCAATCCTTGAGTTGAGGGACAGAGAGGTACAGTGAGGGAAACTGACAGTGTGCTATTCTGTTCTAAAACTATTTTGCTGAACCATATTTTCAATCCTTGAGTTGAGGGACAGAGAGGTACAGTGAGTGAAACTGACAGTGTGCTATTCTGTTCTAAACCAATTTTGTTGTTCCATATTTTCAATCCTTGAGTTGAGGGACAGAGAGGTACAGTGAGGGAAACTGACAGTGTGCTATTCTGTTCTAAAACTATTTTGCTGAACCATATTTTCAATCCTTGAGTTGAGGGACAGAGAGGTACAGTGAGGGAAAGTGTCAGTGTGCTATTGTGTTCTAAAACTATTTTGCTGAACCATATTTTCAATCCTTGAGTTGAGGGACAGAGAGGTACAGTGAGTGAAACTGACAGTGTGCTATTCTGTTCTAAACCAATTTTGCTGTTCCATATTTTCAATCCTTGAGTTGAGGGACAGAGAGGTACAGTGAGGGAAAGTGTCAGTGTGCTATTGTGTTCTAAAACTATTTTGCTGAACCATATTTTCAATCCTTGAGTTGAGGGACAGAGAGGTACAGTGAGTGAAACTGACAGTGTGCTATTCTGTTCTAAATCAATTTTGCTGTTCCATATTTTCAATCCTTGAGTTGAGGGACAGAGAGGTACAGTGAGGGAAACTGCCAGTGTGCTATTCTGTTCTAAAACTATTTTGCTGAACCATATTTTCAATCCTTGAGTTGAGGGACAGAGAGGTACAGTGAGTGAAACTGACAGTGTGCTATTCTGTTCTAAACCAATTTTGCTGTTCCATATTTTCAATCCTTGAGTTGAGGGACAGAGAGGTACAGTGAGGGAAACTGACAGTGTGCTATTCTGTTCTAAAACTATTTTGCTGAACCATATTTTCAATCCTTGAGTTGAGGGACAGAGAGGTACAGTGAGGGAAAGTGTCAGTGTGCTATTGTGTTCTAAAACTATTTTGCTGAACCATATTTTCAATCCTTGAGTTGAGGGACAGAGAGGTACAGTTAGTGAAACTGACAGTGTACTATTCTGTTCTAAACCAATTTTGCTGTTCCATATTTTCAATCCTTGAGTTGAGGGACAGAGAGGTACAGTGAGGGAAAGTGTCAGTGTGCTATTGTGTTTTAAAACTATTTTGCTGAACCATATTTTCAATCCTTGAGTTGAGGGACAGAGAGGTACAGTGAGGGAAAGTGTCAGTGTGCTATTGTGTTCTAAAACTATTTTGCTGAACCATATTTTCAATCCTTGAGTTGAGGGACAGAGAGGTACAGTGAGTGAAACTGACAGTGTGCTATTCTGTTCTAAATCAATTTTGCTGTTCCATATTTTCAATCCTTGAGTTGAGGGACAGAGAGGTACAGTGAGGGAAACTGACAGTGTGCTATTCTGTTCTAAAACTATTTTGCTGAACCATATTTTCAATCCTTGAGTTGAGGGACAGAGAGGTACAGTGAGTGAAACTGACACTGTGCTATTCTGTTCTAAACCAATTTTGCTGTTCCATATTTTCAATCCTTGAGTTGAGGGACAGAGAGGTACAGTGAGGGAAACTGACAGTGTGCTATTCTGTTCTAAAACTATTTTGCTGAACCATATTTTCAATCCTTGAGTTGAGGGACAGAGAGGTACAGTGAGTGAAACTGACAGTGTGCTATTCTGTTCTAAACCAATTTTGTTGTTCCATATTTTCAATCCTTGAGTTGAGGGACAGAGAGGTACAGTGAGGGAAACTGACAGTGTGCTATTCTGTTCTAAAACTATTTTGCTGAACCATATTTTCAATCCTTGAGTTGAGGGACAGAGAGGTACAGTGAGGGAAAGTGTCAGTGTGCTATTGTGTTCTAAAACTATTTTGCTGAACCATATTTTCAATCCTTGAGTTGAGGGACAGAGAGGTACAGTGAGTGAAACTGACAGTGTGCTATTCTGTTCTAAACCAATTTTGCTGTTCCATATTTTCAATCCTTGAGTTGAGGGACAGAGAGGTACAGTGAGGGAAAGTGTCAGTGTGCTATTGTGTTCTAAAACTATTTTGCTGAACCATATTTTCAATCCTTGAGTTGAGGGACAGAGAGGTACAGTGAGTGAAACTGACAGTGTGCTATTCTGTTCTAAATCAATTTTGCTGTTCCATATTTTCAATCCTTGAGTTGAGGGACAGAGAGGTACAGTGAGGGAAACTGCCAGTGTGCTATTCTGTTCTAAAACTATTTTGCTGAACCATATTTTCAATCCTTGAGTTGAGGGACAGAGAGGTACAGTGAGTGAAACTGACAGTGTGCTATTCTGTTCTAAACCAATTTTGCTGTTCCATATTTTCAATCCTTGAGTTGAGGGACAGAGAGGTACAGTGAGGGAAACTGGCAGTGTGCTATTCTGTTCTAAAACTATTTTGCTGAACCATATTTTCAATCCTTGAGTTGAGGGACAGAGAGGTACAGTGAGTGAAACTGACAGTGTGCTATTCTGTTCTAAACCAATTTTGCTGTTCCATATTTTCAATCCTTGAGTTGAGGGACAGAGAAGGACACTCGTAGAAATTATCAGTGTGCTATTCTGTGCTAAATCTTTTTTGTAGGGAGGGACAGAGTAGGACAGTGAGTGAAACTGACAGTGTGCTATTCTGTTCTAAACCAATTTTGCTGTTCCATATTTTCAATCCTTGAGTTGAGGGACAGAGAAGGACACTCGTAGAAATTATCAGTGTGCTATTCTGTGCTAAATCTTGTTTGTAGGGAGGGACAGAGTAGGACAGTGAGTGAAACTGACAGTGTGCTATTCTGTTCTAAACCAATTTTGCTGTTCCATATTTTCAATCCTTGAGTTGAGGGACAGAGAAGGACACTCGTAGAAATTATCAGTGTGCTATTCTGTGCTAAATCTTGTTTGTAGGGAGGGACAGAGTAGGACAGTGAGGGAAAGTGTCAGTGTGCTATTCTGTTCTAAAACTTTTTTGCTGAACCATATTTTCAATCCTTGTGTTTAGGGACAGAGAAGGATAGGCAGGGGACAGTGTCAGTGTCATTGTTGCTAAGCCTCCTGCACAATATACACCTGAAGGTAGCCCTTATTGCTGTTTTTCCCATCTCCCTGCAGGCCATCCATTAAAATGTCTGGAAGGCAACCAAGGAGAGGCAGACAGTCAGGAGGCAAAAAAAGAGGGCAAGCAGGCTCTGTGTCTGGGGGCAACAGTGCTGGTCGTGTATGCGGTGCATTGTCATCAGCACATGGCCATGGGACACGCTTGTCCTTGTTTTCGGCAGCTGGACATGTTGAGCCACATCATGCCGAAGACTTGGTAGAGTGGATGACCAAGCCCACCTCATCCTCCTCATCCTCTCTCACCCAGGCTCAGGGTACTGGCAAAGCAGCTGCCAAAGCGTCCTCTTCTCTGGTATCATTATCTTCATTAGTCAATCCTTCCCTAGACCCACCATGCCCTCCTCCTGAGGAGTCCCCTAAACTGTTTGAGCACAGTGTTGGGTACATGCTCCAGGAGGATGCCCAGCGTTTGGAAGGATCTGATGATGATACCCAGCTAGAGGAAGGCAGCAGCGTGAGAGCAGAGAGAGGGGATGCTCAAGAAGGACACCAATCTGGCAGTCATGTTCCAGCAGCTGCAGCATACTGCCAGATTGGCTCCAGTGATGAGGAGGGAGGGGATGATGAGGTCACTGACTCCACGTGGGTGCCTAATAGGAGAGAGGAGGAGGAGGAGGATGAGGAGGAGGCACATCTCCAACGAGGCAGGATGCCCTTGAGTGGCCAGCGTATGGGCAGCACACCGACGGAATCACACCGCAGAGCTCCGCCTGTGCAGGGCGCTGCCTCTGCCCGTCATTCAAAAAGTTCTTTGGTGTGGGCCTTTTTTGAGGCGAGTGCATCAGATCGCACAGCTGCTGTTTGCAACATAAGTCTGAAGCGTATATCGCGTGGCCAAAACATCAGCCGCTTGGGCACCACATGCTTGATCAGACATATGTTGACCTGCCATGCAGCTCGTTGGCAAGCCTACCTTAAAGACCCACACCAAAGAACAAAGCTGACCTCTTCTTGCACCGCATCAGCTGGGATCTCCAACCCCACTATACCTTCACTCCTCTCTGAAACCTGCTCTGAGAGGAATGAAGGTGTAGAATTAGGTGTGTCACAGGCAAGTACTTGCGGGCACTCTGCTAGCAGTACACCAACGTCCGATTCTAGCAGGCAAATTTCCCTGCCCCAGCTGCTGGACCGTCAAAAGAAGTTCACTCCCAGCCATCCACATGCCCAGCGGTTGAATGCTAGCTTGGCTAAATTGCTAGCGCTTCAACTGCTGCCTTTTCAGTTGGTAGACTCGGCCCCCTTCCGTGAGTTTGTGCAATGTGCGGTTCCTCAGTGGCAGGTTCCCAAACGACACTTTTTCGCACGGAAGGCTATTCCGGCTCTCTACAGGCATGTGGAAGGCAATGTCTTGGCCTCGCTGGACAGGGCGGTCAGCGGTAAGGTGCATATTACCGCTGACTCATGGTCCAGCAGGCATGGACAGGGACGTTACCTTTCTTTCACGGCCCATTGGGTCACTCTTTTGGCAGCTGGGAAGGATGCAGGACAAGGTGCAGTAGTGTTGGAGGTTGTTCCACCGCCACGCCTCCAAAATGCTACTACTGGTTGTGACACACCTCTCTCCTCCACCCCCTCCTCTTCTTCTTCCTCCATGGCCTCTTCCTGTGGTTTGTCCTCGGAACCAGCGGTGCTCCGTAGGCGTTCAAGGGGCTACGCAAGTACGCAGGCAAAAAGATGCCATGCCGTGCTTGCGCTGGTGTGTTTGGGGGACAGGAGCCACACTGGGGCAGAGGTCCTGTCTGCTATGCAGGTGCAGGCCGAGAGGTGGTTGACGCCACACCAGCTTAAGCCAGGAATGGTGGTTTGCGACAATGGCACCAACCTCCTCTCCGCCCTCCGACAGGGACAACTGACCCATGTGCCCTGTATGGCTCACGTCCTTAACCTGGTGGTGCAGCGGTTCTTGGGCAGGTACCCGGGCTTACAGGATGTCCTGAGGCAGGCCAGGAAAGTCTGTGTGCATTTCCGCAGATCTTATAATGCCAGTGCTCGCCTGGCTGAGCTTCAAAAGGAGTTGAACCTGCCCAAGAACCGCCTTATATGTGACATGCCCACCAGGTGGAACTCAACGTTGGCCATGCTGCAGCGGCTGCACACGCAGCAGAGGGCCATCAATGAGTACCTGTGCGACTACGGCACCAGGACAGGGTCAGGGGAGCTCGGGTTTTTTTCACCACGCCAGTGGGGCATGATCAGGGATGCATGCACTGTCCTGGCACCATTTGAGGAGGCCACGAGGATGGTGAGCAGTGACAGTGCATGCATCAGTGACACTGTACCTCTTGTCCACCTGTTGGAGCACACGCTGCATGGAATAATGGACAGGGCACTTGAGGCAGAACAGAGGCAGGAAGAGGAGGACTTCCTTGCCTCTCAAGGCCCCCTTTACCCAGACAGTGTTCCTTCTGTCCCACCCATCGCACAGGAAGAGGAGGAGGAGGAGGAGGATTGTGTCAGCATGGAGGTGGAGGCTGGCACTCAGCATCATCAGCAGCAGTCTTTTAGGGATGATTTACAGTCCCAAGAAACCAGTGGACTTGTACGTGGCTGGGAGGAGGTGGCTGCGGATCATGTCGTCCTTAGTGACCCAGAGGACTCCGGACTGAATGCCTCAGCTAACCTACGCTGCATGGCCTCCCTGATCCTGCAAAGTCTGCGGAAGGATCCTCGTATTCTTCGGATCAAGGAGAGGGACCATTACTGGCTGGCCACTCTCCTTGATCCACGGTACAAGGGTAAGGTTGCGGACCTTATCGTACCGTCGCAGAGGGAGCAGAGGATGAGACAACTCCGGGAGGCCTTGCAGAAAGGTCTGTGCAACGCGTTCCCAGAGACTGGGAGGTTACAAACTCCTGGTCCTGGACAACGAGTTGCTGAGGCTTCGGGCAGTCAAAGAAGGAGCGGTGGGGAAGGTGGCCGTCTGACCGATGCGTTCAGACAATTCTTTAGTCCGCAGCGTCTGATATACATGGTGCAGGAATACCTAGGGGCAAGGTCAGACTTGGACACCTTCCCCACCGAAAATCCTCTGGCTTACTGGGTCTTGAGGATGGATCACTGGCCAGAGCTTGCACAGTATGCAATTGAGCTACTGGCCTGTCCTGCATCCAGCGTTCTTTCAGAACGCACATTCAGTGCTGCTGGAGGATTTGTCACGGATCACAGGGTGCGCCTGTCCACCGACTCGGTTGATCGACTGACTTTCATCAAGATGAACCAGTCTTGGATCACCACCAGCTACCACACACCAGATGCTGATATAACAGACTAATTGATTTTAAAATGTCACATCCCTTCAAGACTGATGCTGATGCTGAGTGCCTGTGCTGTTATGTTGACTGGCTATCCTCCTCCTCCTCCTCAATGATACGATTAACGATGATAGCTTGGAAGATCATTTTGGTTTATGGGTGACGCCACCAGTGGCTAAGGCCCAATTTTTCAGACCCTGTTTAACAGGGGCGTGTAATTAAAATTTTTGATGCAATACTTTGCAACAGGCCTCATTGCTGTGCTCCAAGTACAGTATCTTTGAGGGGTTGCAGTGTTGTGCCACCAGTGCCTAAGGCCCAATTTTTCAGCCCCTGTTCAACAGGGGCATGCAATTATAATTATTGATCTAATAATTCACAGCAGGGAGCATTGCTGCGCCCACCAAGAGTAACTGTCAGGCCTTACAGTGTTGTGGCACCAGCACCACCATCACCACCACCACCACCACCAAAGGCCCAATTTTTCAGCCCCTGTTCAACAGGGGCATGCAATTATAATTATTGATCTAATAATTCACAGCAGGGAGCATTGCTGCGCCCACCAAGAGTAACTGTCAGGCCTTACAGTGTTGTGGCACCAGCACCACCATCACCACCACCACCACCACCAAAGGCCCAATTTTTCAGCCCCTGTTCAACAGGGGCATGCAATTATAATTATTGATCTAATAATTCACAGCAGGGACCATTGCTGCGCCCACCAAGAGTAACTGTCAGGCCTTACAGTGTTGGGGCACCAGCACCACCATCAAAGGCCCAATTTTTACTACCACTGATCAACAATTATATGTTATTACAATTCCTGATATTATACTTGACAGAAGGGCGTTCCAGCACCCACCAAGAATAACTGTGAGTGCTTTCAGTGTTGTGCCAACACCAACACCTAAGGGGCCAATTTCTGCAGAGTATATACGGAAGGTCCCTACTTTCAAACATCCAACTTACAAACTACTACTACTTGCAAACGGAAGAAGACAACAGGAAGTGAGAGGAAATCTACCCCTTGGAAGGAAAATTCTCTCCTGTAAGAATTAATATGGGAGAAAGGTGTCTCCTCTCTACTGATGCTTTATCACCAATCCTTGTTTCAATAAAAACACCACATTTCAAAAACAGTTGTCATTGGGACGCAAAGTGAGGTGAAATGTTCTGAACAGGGGCACAGACAGCAAAAAAAATGTGACAGGGGTGATAACCGTTCCCTATGTTTTACAAAAAACTAAAAAAAAAGGAATTTGCCATGGAGCTCCACTTAAGCAATGCAGCTGTTCAAAATTATAAACAGATTCTACATAAGAACAAACCTACAGTCCCTGTCTTGTATGCACCGCCTGTATACGGCTGTTCAGAGTATATAGGTCCTTTTTTATTTTGTGTGCGGGGTTCCCCTTAATATCCATACAAGACCCAAAGGGGCTGGTAATAGGCTGGGGTAGGGGGGGGGGGTGATGGGGTAGCTATGCCATTTTTCCTAAAGATTTTCATCCATATTACCGGGACCAGACATTGCATTAAAGCCGCAAACAGTTTTAAATGACTTTTTTCCCTTTAGAAATGTTATTTTGTGCAGGGACAGTTCTAAACACGGGAAACATGTGGCACGTCACAGGCATACTTTAGACACCCCCCAGGTACAATATTTAAAGGAATATTTGACTTTTTTTTTTTCACTTTATGCATCATTAAAATGACTGCTCCCGGAAAACGTCCGTTTTTAAAACTTCTTTTTGCATTGATACATGTCCCCTGGTGCAGAAGCCCGGTTCCCAAACTCTGTTTCGGACAATAACATGGATAATAGTCGTTATAATTAGCACTTTAGAATCCGAACGTTCGCATCCATTGTATTTAATAGGGTTCTAATGTTCGCGCAAACTTTCGGTCCGTTCGCGGGTTCTGGTGCGAACCGAACCCGGGGGTGTTCGGCTCATCACTACTGTTGAGTAGTCCATATGTCCAGAAAAAGTCCATGTCTAGAAAAAAAACAGAAGCACATCACCCAATAAGGACCAAAGTTAGACCCAGTGCACGCTACAATCAGCTCTTAGTAACAGACCTGGTTAGACATCCCCTCTCTTTTTCTGTAATATAGGTCAGTGTAAAGATACTTATGAGGGGTGTGCCTGTTACTTGCTAATAGTGATGGGCTCAGACGTGTTCAGATCAAGCCCACCTGGAAGCAGTCACTGCACACCACCAATCATAGTCAGTGAGGTATTTCCCGACCAGCAGCTGCACATACACATGCTGCCTATGATTGATGGTGTGCACGCCTGAGCCTATCACTACTTGCTAAAGCATAGAACTCTGGAGTGAAAGCAGTTAACTGAGAAAGATATTACTCTTTCGTTCATGGACAGACACAGCTTCCTATTGACAAGTGGGTATTATCCTTCATTTAGGAGTGACTAGGCAGAAAAACTTGTAAAAAAAAGTGTTACATAACACCTTCTACAGCACCGCCCAGGGGGCGGACCCTCTGGGTATAATCCCTCTCTCTGCACCTCGCAGATCATTTTTTTCTGCCCAGTAAGGAGAAGGACATGGCTCCCTTCGGGCCCACTGGTTTTTCTATGTTTGTTTTTTGTTTCCTGCGATCTTCGATCAACTGCCGACTGGGTGACAGGCTGGATCCTCGATCGTTGTAGTCCCCCCAGTTTCGGCCATCGAGCGTGTGCTGACACTAGCTACGCGCTGGGTTTTCCACGACATGCCCGTCGCTCTACGGGTGGCCGGTGAGCCTACGCTCCAGGGCTTGCATCGCACCGCTCAGCTACGGCTGACCTTTACGGCCGAGTCGCAGTAGCCTGGCCGGTGAGCTTACGCTCCAGGGCTTGCATCGGATCTCTCAGCTACGGCTGACCTTTACGGCCGAGTCGCAGTAGCCTGGCCGGTGAGCTCGCGCTCCAGGGCATGCACACGATCGTTCCCTAGGGCTCAATCACAGCATGCCTGGCCGACAGTCACCTCTGTGCACGGATGGTGATCTCTCCGGAATGTCTTCCAGCATGATCCACACAGGAAAGGTAAGTAGCTCCCCTGCTTCGGCATGGTGACTTGGCTGGACATTCCTGGAGAGATCAAGTAAGTGGTTGTGGCCCTTTCTTTCCTCTCTCCCTGCCTTCCCTCCTCCCTGGGCTCTGAGCTAAGGCTGGTTGCTGGGGGTCACCTTGGGGGCTCCATCTGGAGTGGGGCTGCGCTGTAGCTATCATTTAAAAAATGACATTTTTCTGCTTACCTGTGTGTGCCTTCTCCCTCCATGCTGTCGGCGGCCATTTTGTGGTGGTCCACGCCTGTTTGGCCTCTTGTGACTGTCCGGCAGGCATTTTCTTGTGGTTCGCACCAATATGTATATATCGCCGCTCTGCGGCCATTTTCTTGTGGTTCGCGCCCGCTTTGGCCTCTATCGACTGCTCGGTGGCCATGTTTCTTATGATTCACGCCACCTTTTTGTGGCCCACGGCCGCTTTTGCCTCTGACGGCTCAGTGGCCATTTTCTTAGGGCCCACATTGTTTTCAATACAGCCGCTTGGCGGAAGTCTCCGGCCTCTAGGGTGCATTTCTCTGGCGCAAATTTCACACAGGGAAACGCTGATAAGAATTAGACTGACACAGGCAGCGGTGGGAAAGCATCACAGGCGGAGCACACGGCAGCAATAGCGGTACCGTTCCAAGGGTGGTGAGTCCTCTGGGAGACCCTGCATCTCTGTAGCAGCTAGGAGGGTGGCCTATTGATACCTTGCCTGTAGTCCTTGTGGGTGTCAGGCGTGTAGGTCAGCATGGCGTCTAAAGCAGACGTTTTTTTCCCCTGAAACACCTGAGTTGGCAGCTGGTGCCCCTGGAGGCTTTTTGTTGCCATGGTGGAAGTGGCGCATGGGAACACGGGGGGTGGTAAACGCCCCCGTCCCCAGCCATCTTCAGGGGATAATTCTGATGCAGAACCAGGCCCGGCTGTGGCTCATGGCCCGGATTCTGACACATCAGAGACTGCAGACCGTGACCGGCGGACAGTGAGAATGACTCCAAGTCCAGGTCAGCACGCAAAGAGGCTTTTGGTATCTGACCTTACCACTGCAAGGTTGGAGAATGCTGCAAAAGCAGCAAACACACCGGTCCCCTTTGGGTTCCGTAAACCGACCCGCATTGCTAAGGTGGTTCCTTGTGTGTCTTATCTTGATAAGCCTTTGCACAAGGAGTGGGGAAACCCACTAAAGGTTTTTTTTTTGCAACCCCAAAAATTGTTTGCGCTTCTGTACCCCTTGAGGAGAGTTTCCTGAAAGATGGGACCTCTCCCCCGATAGTGCAACCCCCTGTGTCCAGACTTAACAAGTTACCAGTGGAAGGGGCTCAAATCTGTTTGTAGTGCTGAAGAAGGAGGGGGTTCATCTTATCTTGATCTCAGGACCCTCAACTGCTTTGTGAAAGTACAAAGATCCGGAAGGGAGTTGGCTCGCTCTGTTGTTGCTGCCCTCCATCCGGGAGTTTTCCAGCATCCTTGATCTTCAAGGATGCATGCTTGCATGTCTCCATATGCACCAGGCATCAGAGACGTCTGCGTTGGCGGCCGGGGAAGACCACTACCAATGGTGGCTCTCCCCTTTGGCCTGGCATCGGCACCAAGGGTGTTCACCTAGGTGCTTGCCCCGATTCAGGTCCTACTAAGACAGCGTGGCATCGCTATCATGGGCAACTTGGACGATCTTCTTCTGAGGGTCACTTCAAACTTAAAGTTAGAAGTGAGCGTGTCTATAACCTGTCACACCCTCCGATTCTTGGTTGGGTGCTGAACACTCAGAGGTCCATATTGGTACCATCCCAACTCCTAGTGTGTCTAGGGTTGATTCTGGACTCCTCTCCTTGGGGGGGAAAGTTGCAGACCCTTCAGGCTGCGGTGCAGCAGTGGACATCCCAAAGATGGGTTGTCACGCCACTTTTGCAGGCGAGTCCTGGGCCTCATGGTAGCCTCCTTCGAGGCGGTACCATAGGCACTATTTCACACGTGAGTGTTACAAAAGGTAACTCGGTACTGAAGGGTCAAGTGTCCTTCATCCCTGGATTATCGAAATCTGGGTGAGCCACCTAATCAGGACCTCCCTAGTTGGTGGCCGACATCACCGGCATTTCTGTCTGGGAAGTTGTTCCTTCCTTTTTACTAGATGGTGGTCACAGCGGACGCCTTTCTTCCCGGTTGCAGAGGAGTCTGAGGAGCTCAGTCAACCTGGGTCACTGGACTCCGGAGGAATCCCATTGCAGATCATTGGCCTGAAATCCAGGCGATCTGGCTTTGCCTCTCCACATGGTCACAGAGGCTACAGGGGCGTCCAGTCAGAATCCAGTCGGACAAACACCACAGTTGTGGCATATGTCAATCATCAGGGAGGAACAAGCAGCTCTGCTGCAGCATCGGAGGTCGCTCACCTCCTAAGGGGGCTCCCTTACCAGAGGGGAAGCATGCCAGTCATATATCTCCTAGCTTCTCGACTCAATCGGAAGGTATTGAGGTTTGTGGCCAGGTCAAGAGACCCATGGGCAAACACGACAGATGCGTTGATGGCACTGGGGAGTCAGTGCCAACTAATCTATGCTTTTCCTCCTCGGAAGCTCCTTCCTCATCTGCTTCGCAGACTGGAGGCAGAGAGGATTACAATGGTCCCAATTGCTCTGAATTGACCTCGGCGTCCTTGGTACGCCGATCTAGTGCGTCTTGTAGCAGACGCCTTTTGGCATCTACCACTAAGGAAGGACCTGCTGTCGCAAAGGTCCCATACGCCATCCTGTTTTACAGTCACTGGTTTAACGGCATGGCTCGAGAGCCAGGTGCTAAGAGACCGGGGCCTGTCAGACTCGGTGATCTCTACCATGAGGAGTGCTCAGAAATCACCCCCTAGGAAGATTACCATCGCACTTGGAAGGCCTGCATATCCAATTGTGAGGAAATGAGGTGCGAAGGTGGCATCCGCGTACTTATTTGGTTCCAGAGTCCTGCTGTTCTTCAGCAGGGAACAGGCCAAAAATGTTACTTTAAGTACAATTAGCGGGCAGGTATCTGCCCTGGCTGTTTTATGCAATGACCCCTGGTGGCTCACTCTCTAGTGAGAACGTTTGTACAGTGGGTTTGGCAGGCGGCCCCTCTGGGCCACCCTCCACTACCCCCCAGGGGCTTGTGTAGCAGACGTCCTTTTGGCGTCTATCACTACGAGAGGACCTGCTGGCGCAGGGTCCCATATGCCATCCTGCTTGCAGTCAATGGTTTTAACGGCATGGCCTCTAAGTGCCTCAGAAACCTCAGTTTGAGAACATCAGGGAGATCCCCTTGTTGACACTTTCTCAGAAAGTGGTCCTTTTGATGGCTGTTATGCCAGTTAAGATGGGTTTCTGACTGGGCAGCCTTGTCATGCAAGCCTCCCTATCTGATCTTCCACAAGGATAAGGCGGTGCTGCGTCTGCAGCTTTCTTTTCTTTCTTAGGTCGTGTTTTGACCTTCCATCTCAAGGAAGACATTGTACTGCCATCCTTGTGTCCTCATCCGTCGAATCCTAAGGAGACGATGTTGCATTTCTTGGACGTTGTCCAAACTCTGAGAGTATACTTGTCTGTTACTGCTCCGTTCCGGAGTCCAGACTCACTGTTTTTTTCTAGTGACTGGTCCCAAGTAGGGCCCAGCGGTCTCGTCGGCCACCATCTCTAGGTGGATCCAACAGATTGTGATCAGGCTTACGCCATGAAGGGTCAGGTGCCTCCCTTTCCCGGCACATTCGACCAGGGCAAGAGGTGCCTCTTGGTTTACGTCAGTTAAGACGGTTTTCTGAGCCGGCACCCTTGTCATGCAAGGCTCCTTATCTGATCTTCCACAAGGATAGGTGGTGCTGCGTCGCAGCCTTATTTTCTTCCTAGGGTCGATCGACCTTCCATCTCAAGGAAGACATTGTACTGCCATCCTTGTGTCCTCATCCGTCAAATCCTAGGAGACAACGTTGTATTTTTTGGACGCTGCCCGAGCTCTGAGAGCGTCTACCGTCTATTTCACCAGGTGTGTAAGGTGGCGACCTGCTCATCCGTTCACACTTTCACTAAACTTTACAAGTTGATGTGTGTGCATCTTCGGATGCTTCTTTCGGCCGCAAGGTATTGCGGCTGTTTAGAGTTGCAACTCCTCTGTTGAGGAGCTCAGTTTTGTTTGGGGTGAAGTTGTTTTAATGCTATTCCCACCCCTTGATTTTGACACTGCTTTCGGACGTCCCACTTGTCAATAGGAAGCTGTGTCCGTCCATAAACAAAAGAGTAAATAGGATTTTTTACTCACCGTAAAATCCTTTTCTCTGAGTTCATGGACGGACACAGGAAGCTGTGTCCGTCCATGAACTCATTGAAAACGTTTTTTCGCTGAGTAAAAAATCCTATTTTTCAATGAAAAATTATTGATAAACCATAACATAGCATGAGATTTGAGGTAAATCTAATGGCAAAACTTTTTTTCTCATTTTGGATAGAGTAAGGGAGGATTAAAATCCCTGTCAATATTTTTGCACTCTGTGTCCCATTGGGGAGAACAAACTGAAAAAAATTGACCCTCAAGGTACTGCCCCTCAATGAAAATATTAAAGTGGAAGTCCACACTAATACTAACATTGCTACATTTATAGACATCCACAATCTAACACTAACATATCTTGCCCTGTAAAGAAGAAATCAGTATACAGTACATACCTTTCCTGAAGTCGCTCCGGTCCAGTCTCCAGCGGCAGAAGCTCTGCAGAGGACACAGCTGACAACGGCTGTGAATTGAATGGGAAGTGATGTCACCCATAGAGTTACTTCCTTTATTGGCTGTGTCTACTACACCCGCTTCCACAGCGAAGCCGAAGATTACAGCTCAGCGTGGGATCGGGCAGGATTGGCTTCAGAAAAAGGTATGTACTGTATCGTGATTTTGTTCTTTACATGGCTAGATAGGTTAGTGTTAGATCGTGGATGTCTATATATGTAGCGATTTTAGTGTTAGGCTGGACTTATACTTTAATTTTAACAAAGTCCAAAATAAAGTAAAAGTAAAAAAATGAGGGAAAAACTGAATGAGTATTCCTCATGAATAGAGGTGGGAGCTATCGGTAAAAAGCATATAACTACAACAGGGACAAAAAAATGATTTATGCTCAACCAGCCCAGACATTGTATTTGCACATATATGGGTGATCATTCATCACGAGTCTGCTATTATGAAGAGAATAGATTAAGTAAAAATTCAAACTTGATGTTAATAGGTGGAACTGACTCCATGGTAGATGTCGGTGTGGGTGTAAAACACAAACAGTTGCAGTGGTCTAGAGGGAGCCCCCTTCTCAAAGCTTGATATGGTGTGAACCAACTGGCTAAGCTAAGACAACACAGTTCATGCTTGTATAGTTCTGCCAGGAATTGTTCATTATTAATAGACATGTGCACACTGAAATATTTTGTTTCGGAATTTCGTTTTCGTCCGAAAAATAAATTTATTTAGTTACTCCCGAAATTCGTTTTTATTTATTTTGTTTTTCGTTAGAAATTGCATTCGTCCGAAAATCTGAATTAATTAAGGTTGAATCTGTCATTGAAGGCTTATGGTGTCTGTCGAATGTTCAAAGAAGATTCGACGGAGCAGCGAAACTGTACGACGCTGCAATCATACATTTCCGGTCGAATGTTCCGCCTACAAGCTATAGTAGAACTGTAATGTTGTATGACACTAGTAATAATTATATTTATTAATTACTATTACTAGTCAACCAACATGAGAACTCTTCTATAGCCTATGGGCGGATGCATTTGACTGGAAATGTACGATTGCAGCGTCGTACAGTTTTGCTGCACCGTCGAATCTTCTAACTTTCGATGCTTTGTCGAATCTTCGTCATTCTAGCTATTTTACTGCTCCTCCTCTTTGGTTACAATCAGCCAATAACATTCATCATCATCATTATTTTTATTTTACTTCCCCTACCCAATTCCAGCAGTGATCTTTTCTCTCTATAATGTCGAATCTTTTCTCTCTATAATGTCGAATCTTTTCTCTCTATGTCGAATCTTTTCTCTCTATGTCGAATCTTTTCTCTCTATAATGTTGAATCTTTTCTCTCTATAATGTCGAATCTTTTCTCTCTATGTCGAATCTTTTCTATCTATGTAGAATAATCTTGGACTATTAGAGTTAAGGTTAGGCACATTCGACCGCAGGTGCGATAGACACAGATTGTTATTGTCAGCGTCACGTCGAATCTCCCATCTATATCGAACTGTTGTAGCAACTAAAACGAAAATAAAGCATTTGTTTATGTCGGATCTTTCGGTTTTCGGATTCTGTGCTTTCGTTTTCGTTTGTTAAAACGATAACGAAAATAGCTGAAATTCGGACGAAAATGCATTCGGACGAAAACGAATGCACATGTCTAATTATTAATGCCTTGACCGTCCCCCTCACGCTGTGGCTAAGAGTGACACAAACACAATCCTTCCAACATGCATTTATAAATGCTTAACTTGTGTCCCCAATGATGTAACAAGGCAGTCCATATAGAGTAGGTTCCACAACAGAAACTTGTTTAACATTTCCAAGGAGTATATACTTTATATACCTGTACTTATCAGCTCCAGTTCTCCAAGGCGGTCACTATATTGAATCCATACATGAGCAGTCCATTATTCATAGCATCCCAATCCAAGTTTGCTCATGAGTGAGGAGGTGAAGTGATGGCATTGAACCATAGCCTGACTGGTTTTGCCAGATCTCTACCGGCTGCTTCAGGGGCTGTAAAGGATCTGGGGTCTGGGTCCCCGAACCTCTGACGTCACGGACTGGTGCATGCTGGGCATGTGACATCATAAGGGGGCAGTGCCATGGGGACAAGGTTCTTTGGGGTGGGGGGGGGCGATTATTGGGATACAGTAGATGCACCCAAAGCACCCACCCTCCATGTTGAGGGCATGTGACCTGGAATGATTCAAGAGGGGGGGTCGCTCCTTTGCCTCCCCTTCCTGACATGCCAGGATGCATGCCCAGATAAGGGTCTGGTATGGATTTTGAGGGGGAACCCACGCCGTTGTTTTTTTTTCAATTTTGGTGTGGAGCTCCCCTCGGAATCCATACCAGTCCCAAAGGGCCTAATATGGACAGGGGGGACCCCGCACAGTTTTTTTCTCAATAGTCAGGTGCCGACAGTTGTAACCGCGAGTCATTTTAAATGGGATTTGACTTGTTTTTTATTTTATTTAGAAACGTAATTTTTGCTGCAGCATATTTTATACATACTACAGATGTGCCACCTTACAGGCACATTAATGGTACCTCCCAGACACTATATTTAAAGGAATTTTTCATTTTTATTGTTGCACTTTAAGCATGATTAAAACCACTGCTCCTAAAAAAACAATCTTTTAAAAAAAAATGTTTTTATTATATATATATATATAGGAAGGCCAGTATGCTGGCCTGAAATTATGGGAGGAGTTCGAGGGGTACTTAAGCAGACCATCCACCACGGCCAGTGTTGGCTCTAGTGCGCAGTACTACATGTCACTGGGCTGACTCTTCCCCACTCACCTCATATTCATGAGTCGGCGCATGCGATCGCAGGTACATTTCGGCTTCTTCATTCGGGGTCTTCGACGGGGCGGTTCCCGCTCACGGTCGCAGGTAGTATCCGAACTTTTCATATCAGGTACAATCTTGCGGTTTGTTATGCTTTCATCCTGCACCCCTTGCATAAAAAGCCTGCCCCTGAGTTGTTGTCGCTCGTATTCAGGCATCATTCAGCACAGGCGTAGTACATTTATAAGTTCCTTCTGCCAAACCTACGATTCATTCGTACATCCAAGTCTCCGAGCCGCTGTCGGTCGTTGCCCGATAACACCCGCCATAGGCTTCACTGGTTATAAAAGTCACTGTCCATGGGGTTCAAGTCTCATTCATTTGGAGATGAGAATGTATTGTTTGTATGGGTTTCTGTGGCTGAGCAAGGTGGTAATTAGACCCACCTGGTGCCTTCTCTGCACTGGATTAGCCTGGGGGGATGGGTGGTTGATAGGTGTTAGCTTTCAGAGCAAGGGGTGGCATACACCATACAACCAATTTGTATCAGATTAACTAATACTCCTCACTACCAATTCGTATCGGCTTCATTTTATACATTTTACAACCGATTTGTATCAGATACATTGCATAGGCCGAAGGCTTAACGGCTCCTCACACGCCACACCTTCTACAAACCCCATCGCACCTACTGACGCCCTACACCTCCTACGATACTCTCCCTTCACCCAACTGATGCCCCACACCTCTTACTACACACACCATACACCGAACAGTCCGGTCCGAATCTAGTCGCAAAATATCGGCACTACAGTTCGGACCCTCGGCAATCACAAGCCCCCTCACCTTCGAAACACCAGACAGCCGATCCGAGTCCAGTCGCATCTCCGGCGCCGTGATTCGGATCCCGGCGCATCAATAACCCCATCCTCACAACACAACCACACTGATCCGAATCCAGTCGTAGCATCGGCTCTAAGATTCGGATCCTCGGCAAACACAACCGATCCGAGCACAGTCGCATCACCGGCTCAATCGGCTCGGATCTCTAGCATCAAACTTCCCTAACCGATCTGAATCCAGTCCTAGCATCGGCTCTAAGATTCGGATCCTCTGCAAACCCAACCGATCCGAGTCCAGTCGCACCACCGGCTCAAACGACTCGGATCTCCAGCAACAACCTCACTAACCGATCCAAAACACAGTCGTAGCATCGGCTCAACATTTGGATCCCTGGCTAACACTGTCCATCCAAGTCCAGTCGCACCACCGGCTCAAACGACTCGGATCTCTAGCAAACAAACCTCTAACCGATTCCAAACTCAGTCGTAGCATCGGCTCAAACGATTCAGATCGTCAGCAATACAAAGTGCCAGGTCGTTACTAGTCGCATCAGCGTTACGATTACGTATGAACCATTCCCCAAACCTCACTCTGTACAAATAAATAAATCAATAAATAAATAAATAAAAAAAAAAAAAAAAAATTTTTAAATAAAAAAAAAAAAATTGCAATTTTTTCTCTTTAAAAACCGTCAAAGAATTTACATACACAACTTACTCCAACTATTCCAGCTTCCTCACGGACGGTCATTCCTACATACTCACAATTCACAAACTTTCCTTCTTTCGCCTTCTCAGTAAGGCTGTGTTCCTCGCAATCGCTGCGAGCATTCGACAAGTGGTTCAAACATCAGCCACTCATCATCTCCAGTAGCAACACGGCTACTCACCGTTTTCTCTGTCCCTTTCCCCATGCAGGTCAGTTTGAGTTCCAGTTGGTCCACCCTGCACCAGGTTTGGACAATATTCCCCTCAGGATACAAAAAAAAAAAAAACAGGGGGAAGTATCTTAGGGCTCACATCTTCACCAGGGAGCCAGCTACTGCTCCAAAACAGCTCTCTGCATCCCCCTCACACAAAAAAAACAAACAAAAAACAAAACAAAAAAAACAAAACAATTTCTATGTCACCTTACTACAGGTCCCCGGTCGACCCACTTCTCGACCCCAACTGAGACGTCACTACTAGGGTACAAAACAGATGCGTAAATTCAAGGCTCCCCCTTGCTTTCTCCTCGCACTCTTTCACGACACATTGTACTTCACATACACAATTTGACTTGCTCACCAGGCGTTAGTAACTGTCACATACTTCTGTGCACTTCACTCTGTTTTCGAAGAGCGATCAGAGATCCTTCACCACGCAGACAAGGTCGCCAACATCCACCTTGCTGGCAGTGCAGGAGTTGGCAGACCGACCACACGTCAATGAACTACAGATCAAAACATTCCTACTTAGCATACCAGACTTCAGCTATCCCGCCCCAGTACGCCCTGGGGGCTCTGGTTCATCAGTCTGTGCTGAGCACAGACGGCACCCGAGCATCGGTTACCTAGCCAGTCACCTCCTGGCTCACCTCGGTTGCCACGCACTCTTTTGAGTTTTCTAAATTACACTCAACAGCGCTCGTACGCAAACTAAACTGTCCCCTACGCCTATCGCTCCTTGTCCTGTCCACCCTGCTTTCCTTCTTTCTCCCCGTTTTCTAAATCCTTCTATCCCCTCCAACCTCGCAATCTTATTCTTAACATATGCATTCCCCTCCTTTTAGCCGACGCCATGTTGCGAGCCGACAGCGAAGTCTTCGCCTCTGCCCCGCCGCCACCCTTCGCGGGTCCAGCGGCCGGCGCTACACAGTCCCCCAGAGCCTGGACCATCCCCAGGCTATGGCCGAACTACGACGTAGGGGCATTCCCTACCTTACCACAGCCAGGAAAGCCAAGCTATTAGGCTGCTGTTCCATCACCAGCGGCAGCTCTACCAGACACACAAGTTCCGCTGCAGTCGATATCCTCTGCAATTACCCAGCTGCACGCCTTGGTGACCACACTGGCAACTGCAGTCGCCGATGTCCAGGCTAGAGTAGGGGGCCCTGGGAACACGATCAGCCACGCCCCCATCAGCCCCAGTCTCCACCGTCATTACCGAACCCCCAACTTTTAGGTACGCCCGACGCTTGCACCCTTTCCTTCGCACCTTGTCCCAGCGGGCATCAGGAAGGACATCCTAGGCGGCAAGGACGTGAACCTAGCGTCCTTACTCATTTCGGTACAGGTCATAACAGGGAACAAGTCATATGCCTAGGGGGACGTCTCAGTCATCCTAATGGCCAAGAACCCTAGGCTCACTCACAAACTCGAAAGTGACAAAGTTCGTGGTAGCCTCTGGAAGGCTTAGAGATGTAACCAGTCCTCCCAGTCAGACTAGGATGTCCAATTCGAGCACCGGGGGGCGCAGCCATCTCCAGCAACTTTCATTTCAAGGGTTGCTTTTACCCCCACCGCAAACTTCTGCACATATGCCTCCTGTACCAGAAGGCTCTCCCTAGAAATACCTGCGGCGTCAAGCAGCAGAGTCCAGCTTGGCTAGGCCACGTGCACTTCGGGCGGCTCGACTTTTCTCTCCTCACATCCAACTCCCTCTCTAGCAGCCTTTCTAGTGCAGGGGGCACTACAGGGTTCCACACCGGACTCATTACACTGCCTGACTCATTCTTCTAAACATACCCAGTTAAACTCCTTCATACCCTCAGAGGAGTTCTCACAAAAATACTAAACCTCCAGGAGACCTAGAAAATCCAAGAGAGGCCTTTAAAACCTTGACGTGCCCGTAACTGAGAAGAAAGTAGAAAGCCCGGCACAGTTCATCTCCTTCCTGGAAATCATTCTAGACAAACGCGCCATGCAGGCTAGCCCACCTCTCGGTAAATTGACCCACATCAGGACAGTCGTCCATACGTCTACCGACACGCAAGGGTGCACTAACCCACAGCTACAATCCCTACTGGGCATGCTCAACTCACGATGAGGATCGTCCCTCAAGGGCGATTCTTTATCGCACGCTTCTTAGTGTTCCTCTCCCAGGCACAAGACCCTGACCAAGTCTTTAAGCTAGACGCAGCCGCTATAGCAGGATCTGGCCATGTGGGACCAATTCCTTGAGAACTGGAAAGGTAGACCCTTGTTCATCCCATCAGCGTCCTCTTCGTCACCACAGATAATCACGGACGTAGCAGCTTCCACAAGCTTCGCTGCAATCTTTGGCCATCATTGGTTTACGGGACCGTGACCGTCAGAGATACTCACAATTCCGCGTTTAGTTAGTCCTCCTCTCTATTTGAGATCTACCCCATAGTCGCAGCGGCTCAAGTATGGGGCAGCACCTGGGCAGGACAGACCGCCACGTTTGCCACAGACAACCAGGCTACAGCCACAGTCATTAACAAAGGCAGGTCATAAATCGTTGACCATCATGTCCTTCCCACGCAGGCTGTTGCTACTTTCCCTACAACATCTGCTCAATAGCCTCTGTGTCCACATCCCTGGTCAATGCAATACCTCGGCCGACGCGCTATCCCGCTTAACCATGCCACATCCTTTCACAGGAGCCCAGAGCCGACCCGACCATGTCCGGCATCCCACATTAGTCGCAACCAACTCTGGAATCAAATAGCACCTCCATGGTGCTACCTCCCTCATCAATGCTTCCGATCTTCCAACACACTACAGGTGGCAGCAACCACACTCTAGTACCAAACGCTTACCAGTGACCAGCGCCATACTCCGGGACATGTCTGCTATCCTTTCACGTTCTCCCTTCGGTCTATGGCCCAGCCTGGTAATTCAAGCAGCCATTTACCTAGCCTTTTACGGTTTTACGGCCCAGCGAATTACTGTCACCAGCCCTAAATGCCAAGTACTACTCAGGCACCACCCGACTCGCCACCGGAGTCATTTCATCCTACACCCGACGGTATCGGAAAAACGCTACAATCCGGTCCTGCAGTAGACATCAAACTATTCCAGACGCATGGCGCCTGGTGCCCCATGGCCGTTCTAGAGCAATTGGTAAACTCTACTGTCTGACCTATTAGAGGACAGCCCTCTACTACCTTTCCCAACTGAACCCCTAAGAGGGAACCAGTTCATCAACTACGTCAGAACGCTCCTATGCATCTTAGGCCTTGACCCAGGACATTACTCAGGACATTCTTTCGCATTTGAGCAGCCTTAGCAGCATCGCGAAACAGAGTTCCAGACCACGCAATCAGGATGATGGGCAGGTGGAAATCCACGCGTTTCGCCCGATATGTCCCCAATCCTCAAACAGAATATCAGGAGTCTTTAACAGACCCGCTCTGTAGTTATTGTCTTGCACGATAAAACAATTCCTTCCCTAACCAAGTGTAGTTTTTGGCCCCTTTTCTTGGCATACCGTCCAGCAGGCCAGGCCACACTTCAGGTGTTATTTGTGTTGTTAGTCTTGTGACGTGTTTATGTGATCCATATCTCTTCAGACAGAGGGCTCCGACCATAAATAGGAAGGCCAGTATGCTGGCCTGAAATTATGGGAGGAGTTCGAGGGGTACTTAAGCAGACCATCCACCACGGCCAGTGTTGGCTCTAGTGCGCGGTACCCACCCACCCATATCCCCTTTTTAGGGCATTCCTCTCTAAACAATTCTCAACAGAATTATTCATTATATCTATCTTAAGGTATGGCCCCTTTTCTTGGCATACCGTCCAGCAGGCCAGGCCACACTTCAGGTCTTATTTGTGTTGTTAGTCTTGTGACGTGTTTATGTGATCCATATCTCTTCAGACAGAGGGCTCCGACCATAAATATATATATATATATATATATATATATATATATATATATATACACATACACACACACACATATACATGCCCCCCAGGGCAGTACCCAGACCCCCTATCCACTTTAAATTTTTCCTGTTTGGCTCCCATAGACTTCAATGGGGGGTTGCCGTTGCCGGTATGCCTGGAGGCCCCTTTCTTAAAGAGGAAGCAAACCCTCTTTTTTTTCTTAAAAAAAAAACCCTGAAAGAGAAAGGCGTAATGAGCTAGTATGCTATGCTCAAAAGAGTGTTTTTGGAATGAGAACTCTGGAGGGAAAAGCTACTTGCACTTTCATTATGGTCCTCATCATTTATTCCATAGTATTTTTTAAAGCTCCAGTTCCAGTCCCCCAAACACTTTTTTTTAAAGACTCCTCTGTATTTGTTTAAAAATATGCATTACCATTTAGAACATGTCAAATGTGTTGTGGTTTTAGTTTCTGTAAAAAAAGTTTATTACTAACCAGATCTCCGAAGCAGGCAGGTTCCATGTTAGCGTGTGGGCATCTAAAATCCTCCTGTCTTCATTTCTGGGATTTTAGTTCTGCTGACTATCCAACAGGCAGGTTCCAATCTCGCACCTGCGCGGTGAAGCCACTGAGTTTTCTCTCTTCCTGACAGGTTGCCATAGCAATGGTGGCGGAAGTCCCTGCCCCGTTGCTATAGCAACCTGTCAATCATGACATCTCGGGCCCCTCCAGCTCAGCCCTCCCGTTTACAAACACAGCTGGTATGGTTTTAAAGGCCAGCTTAGCCCCACCCATCACTCTGTATACCAAGCCTCTCTAGCTAATTTTCCTCCTCTTGTCTAAAGACAGTGCGAATAGCTCTGATGCCGATACTAAGTCTGTCCTAGCCCCACCCACCGCCTTGCAAGCCACGCCCCTCCTGATCAGCCCTCCCATCTACCAACAAAGCTGGTATCGTTTTGAAGGCTGTCCCAGCCCCACCCCTGCCTTGCAAGCCCCGCCCCTCCCGATCAGCCCTCCCATCTACCAACAAAGCTGGTATAGTTTTGAAGGCCGTCCCAACCCCACCCACTGCCTTGCAAGCACCGCCCCTCCCGATCAGCCCTCCCGTCTACCAATGAAGCTGGTATAGGTTTGAAGGCCGTCCTAGCCCCACCCACAAAATAAAGTGGGAAAATAACGCGAGATTTCGTCACTAGGTGATTCGCAAGGACTCCTGGGATACATGACGCCGCTATCCCAGGAGCCCTTGCGAATCGCCTAGTGACGTAATCGCCTAGGCAAGGGGCTGTTGGAAGTGCTGCTGAAAAAGGCATTTACACACAAAAAAAAAAGAACTTCCATTGGGAAAAGCATGCTCAAGAGGGATACCATAGACAGTAAGTATAAAAAATGGGTGGAACTCCGCTCTAATGTCTTTAGCGGACATGCAAGGATGTGCTTTATCATCCTTGTAGCATTTGGAAAATAATATTTATTCTCACAATATTTGCAAATTGCAGCTTTACTCTTAGCAGAAATTGCACTGTGGAAATGTTTCCAAACTCTAGATGTTGGTCTCACCATTATTTTACTGAGTGGAGGAAAAAACAAAACAATTTACTGATGAGACTATAGGTAAACATTATGCTGTGATGGTGGAGAACATTACCATGAATCATTAAAAGGTATAAAGATTAACTACCGTATATACTCGAGTATAAGCCAATTTTTTTGTGCTGAAAATGCCCCCCTCGGCTTATACTCGAGTCTGTGTCCACCTTCATATTTGTGCGGCTGATTCCGGCCAGCTGTAGGTCCCCTGGATCCCAAACATGGCACACATGTAGCCCCACTCTTCCTCTACAAGTGTGCAAAGTTTGTTGTCCGGGGGTCCTACGGCCGGGAAGCACCGATTTTTCAAAGCCGGACTCTCATGTTAAACGGTAATTTCTATGGTGATTTGGGGACTCGGTACCGGCCGGTCGTAGGTCCTCTGGACCCGAAAGTTGGTACACATGTAGACCCTTTTCTCCTCTATAAGTGTGCAAAGTTTTTTGTCTGGGGGACCTACGGCCGTGGAGCACCGATTTTTCAAAGCCAGGCACTCCTTCCATAGACTCCCATGTTAAACGTCAGTCTAGTCATGGACACAGTGAGGCATGGGCACAGTGAGGCATGGGCACAGTGAGGCATGCACATGGGCACAGTGAGGCAAAGTGAGGCATGCACGTGGACACAGTGAGGCACAGTGAGGCATGCAGTTGGACACCCTAGGCTTATACTCGAGTCAATACTTTTTCCCAGTTTTTTGTGGTAAAATTAGGTGCCTCGGCTTATATTCGTGTAGGCTTATACTCGAGTATATACGGTAATTTGATAGGCAAATTTACATTCTTACCTGTCAATTAAGGCCTTAGAGGACAGAAACTATCATCTACTGTATCTCAATAATAAAAGCCAATACATCTCAGGATTTGCTTGTCTTCAGCAGATAACTTGCAATCATTTAATGCCGCGTACACACGATCGTGATTCACGGCGGTGAAAACACCGCCGTGAATCACGGCATGAAAAAAAATGAGAAACGAGGGAACGGCATGTTCCCCCACACACGACCGTTTTTCCCGTCATTTTTTTCTTTGACGAGAAAAACGACCGTCTGTGGGCTCTGCGGCAGTGTCTCCCTATGGGAAAACTGCCGCGGAAAAAAATGATGGAAAAAACGATGAGAAAATTTAGAACATGTTCTAATTTTTCTCGTCGTTTTTCCTGCCGTTTTTCTCAACGAGAAAAACGGCATAAAGCCCACAGACGATCGTTTTTCTCGGCGAAAAAAAAAAATTCATTTTTCCCGACAGGAAAAACGATCGTGTGTACGCGGCATAAGACTTTAAATAAAGTCTCAGATATTTTTTATTAAGATTTTCATGTTATATAGTTTGAATTCCATGTCATAGATGTATTATGTATCATCGTAAAGGGACATATATTTCCAGAAAAACAAAACAAAAAATGGTTTTGTAAAACAACATTACCCCCCCCCCCCCCAATTTTTGCAGATTTTTTCCAGGCCTTCCCATCTCTAAGCGGGACACAGCAAAGTTAGGCCAATAGTAAGGTTTTTTTTTTGTGGAATGTGCCAGAACAGCGTTCCGGTACCTCTGCCAAACACAGTCAGGGAACAGAAGCACTTTTTGTCTGTCTTTGTGGCTTACCAGGGTGGCCACAAAGTGAGCTGGCAGTCGCATAAGTCTGCGATAGGGCTCATATAGTTCCAGCTGCAGCCTGAGAGAGTGGAAGGCGGAGTGATATCATCCACACTCCGCCTCTCCCTGCAGATGTGTGCCAGCTTGTTTACAATTTGAAACTGCCCAGCAGGCAACAGGAAGCTCTCTTTAATCAATAAATAACTTCCAGTTCCAGCAAAAAGTTTTGGGCAGACAGGAAAATTTGCCAAATTTTTGCTATTTGGTTTGCCATTCTGTGAATTGCTTGGGTGGAAGTTGTGGTCAACCCAAAACCTAAAGATCATCCTTCTCTATCCTGTTCACATCTAAAAACAAAAGACTTGACTATACATAAACTTTAAGATCTACATGTGGGCAGGGCTTAGGTGGCGTAGTGGGGGAAACTAAGAACTACACCCTCTAATTGCCTACATTCTAGGCAGGAGTTTGCAATCACGTGAAATCAGCATTAAAGGGGTTGTAAAGGTTCGTTTTTATTTTCTAAATAGGTTCCTTTAAGCTAGTGCATAGGGATGAGCTCGGTGTTCGAGTCGAACATAGGTTCGACTCGAACATCGGCTGTTCGCGCGTTCGGCGAACAACGAACGATTTGGGCCGTTCGCGCCAAATTCGAGTGACGCGAACGGCCCACAATACACTGCGCCATCGCAGTGTAATCCCGGCGCTGTGATTGGCCAAGCATGCACTGTGACCCTGCATGCTTGGCCAATCACAGCGCCGGCAGCGAGGAGAGCAATGATTGGCCACAGGCAGGATGCCTGTGGCCAATTATTGCTGAGGGGGTTTAGTACACGCCCCACACTATAAAAGGCCGCCAGCGCGGCGGCCTTGTGTAGTGTGTTCCGGCGCAGGGAAAGAGAAGGATAGGCAGGGACAGTGGCATATTTTTTCTTTGCTAAACCTTGTGTGTAGGGACAGAGAAGGATAGGTAGGGAGAGTGTCAGTGTCATATTCTTTGCTAAACCTTGTTTGTAGGGACAGAGAAGGATAGGCAGGGAGAGTGTCAGTTTCATATTCTTTGCTAAACCTTGTGTGCTGAACCATATTGCTAAACCTTGTGTGTAGGGACAGACAAGGATAGGAAGGGAGAGTGTCAGTGTCATATTCTTTGCTAAACCTTGTGTGCTGAACCATATTGCTAAACCTTGTGTGTAGGGACAGACAAGGATAGGTAGGGAGAGTGTCAGTGTCATATTCTTTGCTAAACCTTGTTTGTAGGGACAGAGAAGGATAGGCAGGGAGAGTGTCAGTTTCATGTTCTTTGCTAAATCTTGTGTGCTGAACCATATTGCTAAACCTTGTGTGTAGGGACAGACAAGGATAGGCAGGGAGAGTGTCAGTGTCATATTCTTTGCTAAACCTTGTGTGCTGAACCATATTGCTAAACCTTGTGTGTAGGGACAGACAAGGATAGGCAGTCGAGAGTGTCAGTGTCATAATCTTTGCTAAACCTAGTGCGCTGAACCATATTGCTAAACCTTGTGTGTAGGGACAGACAAGGATAGGCAGTCGAGAGTGTCAGTGTCATAATCTTTGCTAAACCTAGTGTGCTGAACCATATTGCTAAACCTTGTGTGTAGGGACAGACAAGGATAGGCAGTCGAGAGTGTCAGTGTCATAATCTTTGCTAAACCTAGTGCGCTGAACCATATTGCTAAACCTTGTGTGTAGGGACAGACAAGGATAGGCAGTCGAGAGTGTCAGTGTCATAATCTTTGGTAAACCTAGTGTGCTGAACCATATTGCTAAACCTTGTGTGTAGGGACAGACAAGGATAGGCAGTCGAGAGTGTCAGTGTCATAATCTTTGCTAAACCTAGTGCGCTGAACCATATTGCTAAACCTTGTGTGTAGGGACAGACAAGGATAGGCAATCGAGAGTGTCAGTGTCATAATCTTTGCTAAACCTAGTGTGCTGAACCATATTGCTAAACCTTGTGTGTAGGGACAGACAAGGATAGGCAGTCGAGAGTGTCAGTGTCATAATCTTTGCTAAACCTAGTGTGCTGAACCATATTGCTAAACCTTGTGTGTGGGGACAGACAAGGATAGGCAGTCGAGAGTGTCAGTGTCATAATCTTTGCTAAACCTAGTGTGCTGAACCATATTGCTAAACCTTGTGTGTAGGGACAGACAAGGATAGGCAGTCGAGAGTGTCAGTGTCATATTCTTTGCTAAACCTAGTGTGCTGAACCATATTGCTAAACCTTGTGTGTAGGGACAGACAAGGATAGGCAGTCGACAGTGTCAGTGTCCTATTCTTTGCTAAACCTTGTGTGCAGGGAGAGAGAAGGATAGGCAGGGGACAGTGTCAGTGTCATTGTTGCTAAGCCTCCTGCACAGTATACACCTGAAGCTAGCCCTTATTGCTGGTTTTCCCATCTCCCTGCAGGCCATTAGAATGTCTGGAAGGCAAACAAGGAGAGGCAGACAGTCAGGAGCCAATAAAAGAGGGCAAGCAGGCTCTGTGTCTGGGGGCAACAGTGCTGGTCGTGGACGCGGTGCATTGTCAGCAGCACATGGCCATGGGACACGCTTGTCCTTCTTTTCGGCAGCTGGACATGTTGAGCCACATCATGCCGAAGACTTGGTAGAGTGGATGACCAAGCCCTCCTCATCCTCCTCATCCTCTCTCACCCAGGCTCAGGGCACTGGCAAAGCAGCTGCCAAAGCGTCCTCTTCCCTGGTATCAATGTCATAATCAGTCACTCCTTCCCTAGACCCACCATGTCCTCCTCCTGAGGAGTCCCCCGAACTGTTTGAGCACAGTGTTGGGTACATGCTACAGGAGGATGCCCAGCGTTTCGAAGGGTCTGATGATGATACCCAGCTAGAGGAAGGCAGTAGCGTGAGAGCAGAGAGAGGGGATGCTCAAGAAGGACACCAATCTGGCAGTCATGTTCCAGCAGCTGCAGCATACTGCCAGATTGGCTCCAGTGATGAGGAGGGAGGGGATGATGAGGTCACTGACTCCACGTGGGTGCCTAATAGGAGAGAGGAGGAGGAGGAGGATGAGGAGGAGGCACATCTCCAACGAGGCAGGATGCCCTTGGGTGGCCAGCGTAAGGGCAGCACACCGACGGAATCACACCGCAAAGCTCCGCCTGTGCAGGGCGCTGCCTCTGCCCGTTATTCAAAAAGTTCTTTGGTGTGGGCCTTTTTTGAGGCGAGTGCATCAGATCGCACAGCTGCTGTTTGCAACATATGTCTCAAGCGTATATCGCGTGGCCAAAACATCAGCCGCTTGGGCACCAAATGCTTGACCAGACATATGTTGACCTGCCATGCAGCTCGTTGGCAAGCCTACCTTAAAGACCCACACCAAAGAACAAAGCGGACCTCTCCTTGCACCACATCAGCTGGGATCTCCAACCCCACTATACCTTCAGTCCTCTCTGAAACCTGCACTGAGAGGAATGAAGGTGTAGAATTAGGTGTGTCACAGCCAAGTACTTGCGGCCACTCTGCTAGCAGTACACCGACGTCCGATTCTAGCAGGCAAATTTCCCTGCCCCAGCTGCTGGACCGTCAAAAGAAGTTCACTCCCAGCCATCCACATGCCCAG